>OX276381.1:38635086-39987054 GCA_946251855.1 Alsophila aescularia
TTCTGAAGTTATTCCGTCCTCAACATTGGCCTTTCCATTCTTGAGTTGTTTGAGCACCACCTCAATCTCGTCTAGGTTGACGTCTGGCAGTTCGTCAGTGTAGTCAGTATTGCGAGGGAATCCTCTGTGCTGGGTTCGGGTCTAGAAGCATGCGAGTCATACAATCGGCCATAGATGTCTTCGATCTCAGAAAGGATCTCCGGCTTAGAGACGACGATTGTGCCATTATTGGTCTTGAGCTTCGTCAGATGGGATCTACTCAATTGCTGGGCGAAAACTTTTGACCCCCCGATTTTGCTCAATTGCCTTTGCTGTCCGGCGAGTACTTGAGCATCGGAGGTCACGACGCACCAGCTTACTCATCCACGTCATTTGTAGTTTCCAAGACAGCGAATTGATTTTCCAACTTGAGTTGGAACTGATCTGATCCGACAGTGATTGGAGCAGGTTGGATTGGAGCGTAGACTTCACCAGACCTATCTATCTTATCTTTCATATATCTTTCAAGCTTGTGGTCGATATTCTAGGAGCCTCTGACAAGCAGGTGATCACTAACGGTATTAAACCTACTGATCACTGAGACATCCCTGAATATGTGCTTCTTGTCCGTCATGATGAAATCAATCTCATTTTTAGTAAAAGCGTCGTGGTTTTGCCTAGCCCACTGCCTCTGGGACTGCTTTTCGAAGAATGAATTCACAAAAAGAAACCCACTTTTTCCTAAAAGTTAACTAGCATTTGCCCCCAGTGATTCCTGTTTCCATAGCAGTGTGGACCTATTTTCGATTCACTGCAAGTCTGTTTTCCTACCGTGGTCTTAAAGCCTCCCATGATAACATTGTAGTGGGCCCTTGTGGTGTTATGTAGGGCCGAAGATATATCATCAAAAATAACTTCTACCTCATCGTCCAAGTGCGCCGAGGTCGATGCGACACACTGGACGATGTGATACCCTAGTCGACACACTGGATACTTCTATAACATTATCAATGAGGACTTTAGTGACGAGGATCCTTACGCCACCTTGAGCCTGCTGATCACCCTCTCGGAAGTAGAATAGGTGGCCTGATTCCAGGGTTATTGTGTCATGCCCCTCTCTTCATAAGTTCCGTCTCGAGTTGCGCCATATGCTCTGACGAGCATATGGAGCCTTATCGTTCGTTCTACATCATTTATTTTTGTTTTGGGTGGCTTACGGTAGCCCGGGGATTCTTCGCATTCTCTGCTCTACTATTTTCTTGACCGCGTTACTGGTCAGGACTAGCAGGGCGACAAGGAACTGGGGGCAATTTTTTCGTTGTGCCTTTTTTCGATTGTCCATAATCGCATCGCTGGTCATGCGGGTTGGTGATCGCAGGGCGTAGCTTCTCGCACCGGTGACGCTGCCGCCCGTCACTGTGTCATTTGGCTACGCTTGTTTTTGGGATACAGCCGTCTGTCGGTCGCCAGAGCCTCGGTCGTTATCTAGCGATGATCGCGTGCAGGTGAGGCTGGCTTGTAGCAGTGATATGGTTTTTCACTCCCAAACATCCCCTTACTGATTATGAACAGAAATTCATATGTGTACCAAATTTTGACTTACAGACACACTGTCCGTCTATGAGGATTCCGTTTTATTTTATTCGGATGTACGGAACCCTATAAACACCATAACACTACTGGCATTGTTTGTTTTTGTCATTGGTATAATGTATTTCCCTTTGGCGCAACTGGTAGTGTTTAAGGGAATAGCAATTCCCCATGGCACAACTGGTAGTGCCAAGCAGTTGTGCCACGGGTAACGTAGTCAGTAAGATACTCGTACCTTCTAAAATCAAGACAAACATAGATTTAACTACTGCGCCAATAATCCATTAAAAATACTGCTACACATTGTACAGCGACAAGTTATGTTTGTTTATTTGAGATAATAAACTAAAAATAGAATTGTAAAAATCCTTAATTATTCGGATTATTAAGGGGATAGTCGGTAGATCGGAAGAAAGTAGGTATTTAGTAAATGTATTGCTAAACTTTTCCATAAAACTGAGCACGAATGTGTTGTTTTTATGTTTTCTACGTAACAAAATATAACGTGTTGATGGGGTTCAGAATAAAAACAACATTTGTTCACTCCAAATATATTTCAAAATGAAAAGGTACATTTAAAACGCTGAAAAAAACATATCAGCAGCCGTCATAGTAATATCGCCACAAATGCGCCCCCATTCATCAAAGGTAATCGGAAACGATCATTGCAAAAATGAGTATAATTTACTGAGAGCTTCGCATTTTACAGCCGACCCAAATTGATGTCATTACATGCTACATGACACTGCGGCGCACCATAACGACTGCCCATTTGGTTCCGAACTACATATATTTTGCGTTCAATGATCCTGCTATTGTTTACGCGATTTTCCTGGTCTTCCTGTTGGGAGGTCCAGTTGATATTTTTTCGTCCCTGCGTCGTTTTTTAACGACAGGGACGACGTTCTTCAGAGAAGTTCCAACAACAATCCTTTCCATCATCCGATATTGCTTATCAAACATGGGTCTTAGGATTACATAGTGTACTCCCAGAGTATTGCCTTTAAGTAGTTCTTCCCGTAACGGTTCGTTCTCCATCATGCGGGTTTTAATGTATTTAATAAGGTTTTCAAGCTCCACTTTGGTCAGTTTGAGAAGTGCGGCGATGGCTATTTTATCGTGGTCTTCCGAGTCTTTCATTTCCAGTTCGAGCTTAACGTCGTTGTCGCCGCAAGGGTAGATGATTTCTTGTAGTTCAAACCTGTTGGGGCCGGCTCCTACCAACAACGCGCACCTGAAGTCGTTTTGTTTGCCAACGATGTTATTAAGCCAGTCTGAATTGCGGTCAAGAGCCGGGAGAAGGAAATTCAGAAAGTCAGCCACTTCTTTCTGCTTCTTGTATGAAGTTACAGCAGCTAGGGCCACTTCGGGTAGTTCCACAGGCTTCTCATTGGATTCTTTCGACTTCTTCACGAACAATCGTGTCGGAGACACAGCAGTACTTACACGCTTCATTATATTTAAAACATTTGTCATGAAGTACGTACAACGTTTTACCTTGCGACGAAAAATTTTGTTATTTCGAAAATAAAAGGAATGAAAATGTTTTTTTTTGAGTTTTGTTGAGAGTTGAAGTATTTTTATTTCATATCTGTATTTGGCCAGATATTTAAAAAAGTTTTTAAACCAACTGAAAGTAGATTACATTTGCATGGAAAGTCAAACATGATTTGTTGCCAGTCGTACAGAAGCTGTGCCTTCGTGTAATCTATATAGAATAATCTATACTTATAATAAAACAATATGAACGAAAAAGTCTGTGCAAAGATATTTAAAAAATATATGGTCTAGGGTACTTAAAATAAGCTACTGAACAAGACTTATAACATTTTTTAAATTCGTGTGTTTGTCTGTATGTTTGTTCGCACATCACGTAAAAACTACTGGACCGATTGCGATGCGGTTTTCACTGTTGGATAGCTTAAGGCCAGGCTCCAAGATTACATTTTCCCACTCCCCACTCCCCTGCCACCTACCCTGCACTCTGCCACCCGCTACCCGCAATAAGCACTGAAGTGCCTGCGTAACAAGGTTGAATATCGCGAGCGCTGTTTGAACACACAATTTAGCTCGGAACTAAATGACGTATGTCTTAAAAGTTATTTATTTTATTGGCAGGCTAATAATTTTGTAAAGTAAATTTTGTCTAAACATTAGATTATAAACTATATTTTCTTTCTGTGAAATTTATTTTAGAGATAAAACTTAAGCCGTTGAGTAGAAAAATGTAAACATTACTAAAAATAACCTAATTTTTGATGAAAATGAGAAGAAAATGTATGGAATGATATTCTGTTAATCATGTTTTTGTCTTAGTCTTAGAGAGATAACGATCTCAAAAACATGTATGTTGAGTTTCACATTTATCAGGTTTGTGGTTGACCCAGCATATTTATGGAAAAAACCCTTAAAAAGCAGAGAGCCTGGTCTTAAGGTTTGACTTAAAAACTGGTGTACTTGATATTTCAATTTGATGAGTAGAAGCCGAGCAATCGACAAAAACTTTTTGAGGCTGAAGGAATTTTAATCAATGTTGGTATATAGGTATTTTAGGTCTAAAATAGTACATAGAGTACTTTTAAGCTAGAGAAATGACCACGCGTGCGAAGCCGCGGGTCCATCTAGTAAAATATAAGTACAAAAACTATAACCCGACTACGGTCTTAGTGGACTAAAAAGTCACAAACAAGAATATTAAAACGTTTTATTGATTTAAAACTTTAGAGCCGGGGGAGTGCGCTTTACCTGCTTGGTTAAATACTGATAAAATATCGCACTACTACGGCCTTAAAGTTTTAAATTTCTGAAACGTTTGTATATTCTTGTTTGTGACTTTTTAGTCCATTTTGACCGTAGTCGGGTTTTAGTTTTTGAACTTATATTTTATTTAAATTATTTTGGGGGAGTGAGTTCTTCTTATAGTAAGTCGTTTACAACACAGCTTTGGAATTATTTACCAGTCTCTATTAGGAAAGCTACATCACTGCACATTTTTAAAGACCGTGTCAAGAATCTGTACTTGTCAAGTTGTTAATCTGTTGAATGTAATATAATATTTATAATTATTTTATGTTAACAGTATGTGTATATAAGTAAGTGTATTATTATTATTTTGTATGTATTATTATTATTTTGTATGTATTATTATATGGTAATAAATATTTATGTACTTTGTATCATTCATTATTTATGTAGGTATATTTTTGTAATTCTGCACACTACCATCCTGTAATTCTGCACACAACTGCCTATGTGTCTCTATTCAGCCTACGGTTGCCTGGAAGAGATCGCTGCTTAGTGATAAGGCCGCTGATTGTTCGATGTTAAAACTTGATTATTGTATCATCAGTTTTATTTCTTGTGCAATAAAGAGTTATCTATCTATCTAAAAAATAATAATGCTATACTTTTGCATTGGTTTTTAATATCCTGGAAGAACAGGATGCTTTTTTTCGCAATAAACTGTAGTCCGCGCGGACAAAGTCGCGGGCGAAAGCTAGTGTTCTATACTTATAACTCAATGGTAGATACTGTATACAACAGATACTAATCTAGGTACATTTTATCAAGAAAAAGGGAAAATTGACGGGAAAACGGAAAATTGACGATTACTCGCTTTCACACCAAAACAGCTATGATGACGTTTTAACTAGGTAGATATATCTCTATGTACTGTACAATACAAAGATCAACATAAGATATATAAATCCCGGAAAATTGAAAGTACACACGTCGTCGTAAATCGATTTTTTAAGATAGATTGGTTTTACACGCTTTCACATCAAAACGGCTAAACCGATTAATATGAAGTTTTATACACTTTAAAAATAGAATTCATTATATCCCGGAAAAAGAAAACTTGAATCACGTAAGGTTCGCGTGATGACTTAATTAATTAAGTCATCACGCGAACCGTAATTTTAGTTTCTCAAACTTTAGGAAGCCGGATGTAAGAAATCGAATATACCAACCTACACAATATAAACATCGAATTGATAGCTTCCTAATACAACAGATAATACCTATGTATTAGCAGGTACAAGTAATCGGTGCGTTACCAGCTGTTTGAGGATACTATCGATGGTTCGATGCATTACGTAGTTACTGACCTACTGTTCTACAGAAATGAATATATCTATAGAAGTAACAACTTGTCTCCGCCTACGTTTCTAACGCACCTACATCGCTTTTTCGCGTAAACGCATTATAGGAACACAGTTATATTAGAAACGAAAACACGATACCTACTTACCAAGTCCGCGTTTCAGTCAAAATACGGATGTTTTCCATAGCATCGCATAACGAGACTCACGTTACGCGATAATAGGTTCGAGTTTTCGCGAAACCCTCCCGTTTGCACGGAGCTTTGTCTAGATAGGTATTTATTATAGGTATTCCGAGTGGCAGGCACGAAGAGTTGAACTTTTTTTTATTGTACTTAATAGGCAACAATTACCCAAGTTGCTACCTATTTATACATTGTATAGCTTGTAAAAGACAAGTCAACAAAAACTTTATTTCTCATGAAACAACAAAATCAGTAGGTAAGATTCCTTTTAAAATCAAGATAAACATTGATTTTACGACTACGCTTCAATAATTGATTAAAAATATTTCAGCACAACTATTAGAGATACTAAAACGAAAGCTAACAGGCTCGACTAAAATTGTGGCAAAAGACGCATGCACCGCCATCTGCATCAACTCCCTGAAGGTTGTGACCTCCCGTGGCCCACGTGAAAGCAGGGCAACCTGAGTAGGTGGATACATTGACCCAACAGGTCACAATGTGACCGTGATGACTCTGCGCAAAAGATGCAGCATTTGTTGGCATGCCCGGATTGTTCTGCCACCTGCACTCTATGATCTCTATGAGGAATACTGGGCTACATTTCATATATCCTATAGCACTCTCGTGATAAAGACGAATCTAATGATACCTCACTTATTAAAATCTATCAAGCGTACGTACCAATAATGTTATATATAAAAATCTCATTGACTACATACAAATCTCATTGACTAGGACATACAAACCAAACACTTCTAACCCTCCTCAGTCAGGTAAAAACGTAGTAAAATCTGTTTAATTTCGAAATGATAGACAAAAAAGACAAAAAATGCACTTTTACAACACTTTTATGATAGGTAGGTATAGTTACCTAGGTAGGTATGTACTTTATGGTGCTTTAATGTTATAATATGCGCCGCAAAAGATGAGACTTGATGAGCGTCAGTAGTGGGGAGCCTGCGCAGGTATAGTCGCGTACGAAATAGTTATCCATTATTTGTATATCTATTCTGGGATTTTTCGATGACATTCGGAATTAGGTGTATAGCAATATTATATTAAAATTCTTTACAATATTTATTTCGAAATAATAAATTTTAAGATAAAAAATGGAAGATTGTCTTAGTCACTGTCACTGTTAATAAATGATACACCAGCGGGAAGATCATTGACTGGGACGCGGCTACTAGGAGGTACATTTACTCTAGAAAATATAGCACTTGTTCCAGGAGTTGACAGATCGTCGTTTTCGTCAGATGACGATGAGGAACTACCGGAGTCCCCTGAGTCACTGTCTGACAAATCTCCTATTCTGATAATTATCTCCGTATCCGTCAAATTGTCAATTATGTGATCACTTTCAAAATGTAACATGTGTTCACATGTAAAAGTCTTCAATTTTTTTGTTTAATTACATAGTGCTTTCCATTCATTTGGTCCCATTTGGTTTACCTTTTCTGTTATTAACTCTATCACTCGTTTGAGGTTCCATTGCACATTCTTACTGCTCACATAACCTTTTGTTGCAGCCCAAGCCATTTCGATAGGATTTAAATCAGGGTGGTATGGGGGTAATCGCAGTACGTCATGTCCGTGTTCAGATAGTATTTTATCAATGCTGAATGTCTTATATTGTTCTTTATGTATTTTTATCAATTTGTACAATTGTGGTTTAAGCATATCTGGAGTGTAGGGAATTCCTTTTTGGGTTAGCCATGATTGCATATCGGCTTTCTTGGTGTTTGAGCTTGGTGCAGATTCATACTCCTTATTGTGATACGAGGCATTATCAACTACCACGACGGCATTTGGTGGAAGATTGGGTATTAGCTGGGTTCGAAGCCATTTCTGATAATTTTCGTAATTCATGTCGTCGTGGTAGTCACCCGTTTTTGACCCAGATTTAAAAGTCAGTAAAGCGTTTGGTATGAAGCCACTCTCAGAACCAGCGTGTACAATAACCACGCGCTGGCCTTTAGATATTGGGTTTTTGAGACTTTTATCCGAATCATCAAACCAAGATTTGGAGGTGGTGTGCGTGGAATGGACGTAAGACTCGTCAGTGTATACAATAGAGCGGCCTTCTTGGCGATATTTTCTGAGTTTTTTTAGATATTCAATTCTTTTCAGTCTGATATTGGATTTTTCAATAAGAATTTTTCGATTATTTTCTGTCCTCTTCGATCGAAAACCAAGGTCTTTCAAAATGCGGCGTAGACTTGTATTAGAACCTGGAAAGGCAATATCATCGCGCAACTTCGCTAAAATTTTATTAAGGGTCGGCAGTTCCTTGTTCGTAACATGGAAGTTGTGAATACATCTTTTTATCACTCCTTTGTCAAATTCGTCTATATCGGTTAAAAGTTTGGGCCTTGACCTTATTTTTCCAGGAGTGCGGAAAATTGTTAGTAAATCGGAACTATTTGCTTCCTTCACAATTCTTTTTACTGTAATTAATGATGTTTTAGTTGCAGCCACAGTACGCATTTGTACTTGCTTCAAATTTTGTACGCCTTCCTTTGCTTCTTTTAACATATAGGTATAAACATCGTAAACCATCTTCCTACTTTGTCTTCTTAATGTTTTACCTCGAGGCATAGTCAATATTTCACAAATTTACACTCGTATATAACACAACTATAAACTACGTAGAAATTTATAAACGCACGTTGCACTCGTCTGTACTTCGGAGTCAAGCGGTGCGTGCACGGGATGAGGAGAACGAGAGGCGAACTAACGCGCATGCGCAGCGCCATACTACGGCCCCCCGCCGTCCTCCCGTGCCCTTTCTGACCTATAAATCGTCTACTGCGCAAGTCAAACCACGTGGCATCTTAAATCTCATCTTTTGTGGCGCGTATTATACCGTTAGTATAGTTCGCGCAAATTATCTTGAGCTCTCGGAAGATAGCGCGAGTGGCTGCGCAGTACGCATATTTTAGGTGTCAGAGGGACGCGGAAGTGCACCGAGAAGGGTACCGCCCGCTCGTCCCGCGCCGCACACCCGCTGTGCATCTGTGCCTTGCAGAACAGCGCGTCTGTGTGAGTGTTACGTACGTAAACTGAACACATGCGCGTTGCCGTTCTAAAGTACAGTCGTGAGACGAGTGCGATAATCTTCTGTTATTTTTGTTCTCTGTTTCCGTTATTTGTTTCTGTTAAAGTTGTTTCTTACTACTAACACCTTTTACAATAACGATTGTGCACTCAACTGTACCATGCGCTCGGACTAAGTTCAGAGAGCTCAAGATAATTTGCGCGAACTATATATGTTTTCAAGTAACGTAATCTCAAGCGCGGATCCTGGGGTCGTCATGATCACATGTTTTATTATGTTTATTTTGTACACTGATAAAAATAACTAAAAATTTCCGCGCTCGCGCTTTTGTTTCTCTGTTTTCGTTTTTATGCAATTTCAAATTATGTTTTAGTTTTACACTATAGAAATTTTGGTTTATTCCCCCACTTTATACTCACTCCATTTATGGAGGGTAAGTTAGGTTGTAGGTCGCGGCTGTTATTGATTGCCGTCGTTTAGCCATGTCGGAGGCCCTTGGTCGGCCTGACAAATTCTGACACCAGAGGGCAACACTACCTCATACGACAAACAAAAAATCTATAGAAATAGCCAAGAATTATCGCGCTCGCTTCTGTTGTGGTCATAAACTTATCAGGGGCTTCATCCTTTAATTATGTTAAATTTATGTTGAAGAAAATCTTAAAAATTTTCGCGCTCCTTCGCTCGCGCTTCTTTGTATTCACATATAGAAGCTACGTAAATCGTTTAGTTACGTATGATTTAGAATTATTCTATTTCTACACTGAAAGAAATCGCAAACTTTTCGTACAGTATGCATGCTGCGTTTGCATGTTTTGTTCTTATCAATGCATAGTTGAATATTATTTTGAGTTATGTTTTTAGAACTATTTAACTGGCAGAAGTGTTAAAAAACGCGCTTACTTCGCTCGCTGTTGTGGTTATTTTTCATTATTATCATGTGATTAAGATGTTTTGTACTTAAAATCTATATTAACATAAATAGCTCGGAAATTTCGAGTTCGCCGGCCATATGTTTTTGATCATTTCAATGCATAAGTTCTATGTGATATAGAATTATTTTTTAATTGTGTTATTAGAATCGTGTACAGAAACAGGTCAAAATTTTTGCGCTCGCTTCGCTAGCGCCATTCGATTATTTCAATGTTTGTTTTTATGACTTAAAAATATTATTTAACTTCTACACCGATCGAAATAGCTCAAAATTTCTGCGTATTTTAGTTTTCTCATATATATTTTTACGATTTGTTTTTTTTTCATTTACTATATTGTCAGATATAGCTCAGTTTTCTATTAATCTCTACTCTCGTAAGTTTAAATCACGTCAGTGCATATTTCTACACGTTCTGGAATGATATTTTAATTGAATAGTGTATTAACACTGATAATGCAAAAATTTCGCGCTCGCTTTTGACATTACACCAAATACATACTTTGTACAAATCAGAGTTTCGTTTTAATACTCACACTGATAGAAATAACTCAAAATTTTCCCGCTCACTACTCTCGCGCTTATCATAAAATTTCAAAATAATATAATCTCTATAAATAAATGGATCCACTTTTGGGTATAGGCTACGCGAGTGAAACCGCGGGGAACATCTAGAATAGTATAATTTTGGAACTTAGGCTGAATATAAGTGTGTGAGCCCCCCCTGAATCTAAGGCTGGATCCGCCCTTGCATAACCTACTTGTGTATAAAGCTAGTAAATTGTTCAATCATACATGAAGGACAATCACAAAGAAACAAACAACTAATTTCATTATTTTTGTTGTTAAAAAAAAAACTTTTTATACTTTAGATTCACAGTTTTACTATAAATTACGTTGCGTAGATAGGTAAATTATAAGTAGGTATGGATGTTACTTTATGTAACAAATTGGCAAAATCAAACGGCCGGTTTTCATTTGGTTGGTAGATAGGGTCCTTTCCCTTACTTGTATTAGATATTAATTATACTGTGCCTGCTTCGTATTAGGTAGGCAGTTACTTACCTACCTACCAAACCTACGTTCCTTTCATCTTTGTAATATACCAAGTAGGTAATCAGTTGATGATCAAAAGAAAATTCTTCACCCCAGTCACCCTTAACGCCTTGACATAAGGGTGATAACAATCTCCGTACCTACAGAAACATCACGTACCTACTTACCTACGTTTCACTTCACATAAACATCACCCAAGAACTCACCTTATCATCGCTAGTAGGTAACTTATAAATTAGCTAATCAAACAGCACATTCGTGCAGAAACACCGCAGAAAAAAATGCTAACACAAGAAATTGCCTTTCAAAGGGAAACTGTGGGATCGCGAATAACGAGGTCAAATTATTCTTGGTACTTATGTAGGTACGCAGCAGGCAGGGGTCATCAGATAGGTTAGGTTCGCATCAAAACAATAAACTTACCGAATACTCAAAACACCATTCACATCTATTAGGTACCCGTTCCGTTACAGATTCGCTCCAACGGTCTCCGGCAATGCTGACACTCACGCACACATTCACAAAACACCGTAGTAAACGTCATACCAACGTTTACATCGCTAATTGCACTATTTAACGTTGTTTTTTAGCACTGCGAACGATATATCACATGGAGAACTACTCTATTTATCACATATAACGGCCACAGGGTTAAAAGCGTCCGTGAACCATATAAAAAACTTATTTTTTTGGCAAAGACAGGCCTAATCACCACTCCTTTTCTCTCACGGATTTCTGTGATAGCGAACAGCTGCGGCGCGTGGTGTATCAAAACAAACACTGCTAACGCCATCTAGCGCGGTTCGTGGAGATGTTAGGTGCGTGATAGGTCAGTGACCTAAAGAAAGAGAAGCACCCTTGCAAGAGTTGGAAGAAACTCTTCAAGAATAACCATCGTTTGTTACGTTGACCCTATTTTAGTTTGTAGAGCATGGCATAGATGGCATTATACGAAAAAAGTACAAAAATTACTTTAATTAATTTTATAATGTTATGTACATATTTATTTTAAATTATATGGTATTGATATATTTAAAATAGTTAAAAATTAAACATGATTCTTTTTTGTTATTATTATATTCGTAATAAAATTAAAATTAAACTGATTTACTGTTTGTTTTTAAGATTTTATAAAAGTCAATCTTCAGTAAATATATTTAAAAAAAAATAACAAGCTAATAAAAAAAAATAAGGTATGTAGTTGAAAAATTTAATATGTACTTTTTTTTGTTATTAATAGTTTCGTAATAAAAATAAAATTAAACTGATTAACTATCCTCGGGTTTCTGAAACGTCTGTTAACTTTGACAACAGATTAATTCTAATGCTGCCTTTGTCTGGCACTAAACAAATGACAGAGACAGCAATTGACTTAATCTGTTGTCAAAGATAAAAAACGTTTCAGAAACCCGAGGTATATCTTTATAAAATTTTATAAATGTTAAAATACCGTACACATATTTAAAAAAAATTAACAAGCTAATTAAAAATTAAAAAAGCTAACTCCGCCGTAACAGTGTATGACACTGCCGTGACCAGGATTCGAACCTGGGTTACTACGGCCACAACGTAGGGTCCTAACCACTAGACGATCACGGCTATCGGAGCGACGAAAGTATAGGCGAAATTTGTACACGGGATTATCAAGGCCGCCGATTGTACTAGTTTTTTAAGTTTACGTTTTACTAGCTGCACCTCGCGGTTTCACCCGCGTGGATGATGATCATAAAAAGTAAGAATATCCACCGTTACAACATTTTTGTTAATGTATGTAACCGTGACGTGCACTGAGCACAGAATATATAATAGTACCCATAAGGCCCGCTGAGAAGCTCGACGGCATATTAGTCCTGTAATTATTAGAGTTGCCGCGAATACTCGCTATTATTCGGTATTCGGCATTACTCGCCATTTTTTTGATATTCGTCGAATACCGAATAATAGCTAGTATTATTCGGCATTCGGCGAATAATCTAAAATAAACTTTTAACGAACAAAAAAACGAATGAGTTAAAAATTATCAATTTTTATTATTTTCCTTAATAAAACAATACACAGTATCAATTATTATCTGTAATAATATGTGCCTGTGCCTATCATATTAATGAAATGAAATTAGTTAGGCTTTTTAATTAATATTTAAAATCCAACAGAGGCAGATTGTGGTGCAAAAAAACTATTTTTTCTGCACGTTCGGGAGTAAGTCGGTTTCGCTTTTCCTCATAAACTAAACCTGCCTCGGAAAATAGTCTTTCTGAATAAACAGAGCTTGCTGGTGTGATTAAGTATTGTTTAGCAAGCTTACTTAAAGTAGGAAATCTATTCTTAATGGTACTCAAAGCCCACCATTCATATGGGTTTATTTTTCTGTCAGCCTTTGCTAATGCGATGTAGTGGGTGATTTCTTCAGCAGTGGCATTCTTGGGCTGCTCTATAGATGATTCTTCAAAACATGCCCAAAATAGTTTATGAGTTTCTGAATCGACATGCTCACTTTCATTGTCTAAACGAGACCTTTTGGATGCCGTTTCTGGATCCGAATCATCATTTTCGTCATCTTAAGAAAGCCTAAGACCTTCTCTGAGCGCAGCTCTACGGATCCGTTCAGCTTGGGTAGCGTCAAAGTAAAAGTCCTTGTAGCGGGGGTCTAAAAATGTCGACAAGTAATATGTCTTCCTGAAGCATAGATCGTCCAAGTTAAAACGGGCTTGCACATTTTCTATTAACGCCTTTCTAAAATCATCAACGTGTGCAGTTTGTTGAATCAGCGCATCTTTCTTTAGGTATCTGGTTAATGAAACAGTGCTAGGTATCACATCTGATATAGGTGCATATGTGGAACTCGTGATTTTTGTTATCTCTTCGAAAGGTTTTAAGAGCTTTAACAGATGTTCTATAACCTCCCACTGATCACTGGTCAAATTTTCAAAATTCTCGCTCCTTGATTCTGAAATATACACCGAAATTGCTCTTTTTTGCTCAAATAGACGCTCCTGTAGGTAATATGTTGAGTTCCAGCGAGTTTGAATATCTTGAATCAGTTTATGCTTAGGAAGTCCGAGCTCAGATTGAATACTTTCAAGTTTTATATATCCTGAATGATTAAAATGTGTCACTATGCGGCGGGCACTAGTAAGAATTTCTTTAATTGGAAAACTGTTATCTAATGCATTATTTATCACCAGCTGGAGAGTATGTATGAAGCAACGCTCTGAAGGAAGTAGAGTTTCCTTAACTCCTTTAACCATATTCGCCCCATTATCGTGAACAATCGCTTGAATTTTAGAGATGGGTATGTCCCATTTCGTTACACACTGTAACAGTTCTCTTTTGATATTTTCTGATGTGTGTGATTCAGGAATATGAGCCATGTTTAGAACGGCATGATTCAGTTTAAAGTTTTCTGATATCCAGTGTCCTGTTAAACTCAGAAATGCAGCATTATTTACAGAAGAAGTCCAAAGATCGGTAGTGAATGCTATAGCTTCAGCCCTTTCTAACTCGTTTTTTAGTTTGCTAACCACTCTCTCATACATGTCTGGAATTATTTCTCGGTGAAATATGTCCTGCCAGGAATAGTGTATTGCGGCAAAGCATTATTAATAAGACGTTTAAAGCCCACATGATGATCGACGATGGAAAGTGGCTCGTTGTCAATAGCGATCATTTCACCAATCAAGTAGTGATATTTTTTTCCTCGGCTATCGTTGATGTCCCAGAGCTTTTTTTTTTCAAGTAGTTGTTGCAGTGACGGTTGCACAAAAGGCTGAATGGGCAACTGGGTGGATGAACTTGGAGATGATTCTGCGGGAGCATTTTGTTGAGCATGACTACTTGAGCTTCCATAAATTTTACCATACTCATCTGGGTGTTTGAATTTCAAATGATTCTGCAAAGCCGTCGTTCCTGCTTCTTTTGCTGCTCTACTTATTTTTACACCACATAAATTACATTTTGCACTGTTTTCTTCATCTTCAAAATGTAGCCAAACATGAGATTTTTTTCCTGGGTTTGGCATGATTGTTCTTCTTTTTAAGTAACACTTTAACTAATTAAGTATTCAAGTCTTTAATTCAATAGCAATTTTCAAATAAGTATAGAAAGAAAAAATAAAAAACGTCAACCGATGTCGAAAATCAAATTATAAATTCGTGCCGTGTACCCTAAACACAAGCGTATTCATTGAGCGGGAAATCCCCTACTATAGTAAACGCTGGGTAATACAAAACGGGGTATTCCCCGTAAAATATGTACAAGAAAAGGGTTGCCAGCATTTAAAAATTAAAATACTACATATATATGTAGATATGTATAACATGAAACAGATTTCTTTAACTTTATTGTTTTCTTTTCTCACAACCTTAGAAGAAATTAGAAATATTTTTAATGTGCCTTATTTATGTCGAATAGTAATGTCGAGTTATTCGACTATTCGCCAAAGTGAATGGCGATTAATCGGTATTCGACTATTCGCTATAACAACTATTCGCGGCAACTCTAGTAATTATGTACTGTGACTGTGACTGCACAGTGTCGACTATCAAGCGTTTTTTGTTTATTCTTGAATTTATAACGAAGACGAAGCTTCCAAGTCAGGTTTGAGTTCATAAAAAAACTATGCAACAATCCCATAGAAAAAAAAACGTAAAGTAAAGAAAAAAAAAGTAAAAGTAAAATAGTATTTATTGCCACTAGAAATAAAGTAAAGTGTGCACACAGTATCAATACAAAAAGGATATAATTATATTTAAGGGCAAAGGGGGTAAACTCAGCATGTGCGGCGTTTACAGGAGAATGTGGACGCCGCGATGTTTTTCAGCTACCCCATTGCTCGGACGTTCAGTTTTCCCGAATTTTCCAATTTTTTCAGGCAAGTTTTGCAATTTTTCTTTCCATACAAACTTTATTCGGACTATAACGAACATTTTAATACAAAGAATAGGCAAATCGGTCCAGCCGATCTCAAGTGATGCGCTTACCAACGAACAGTTTTTTTTTATACTATTCAAGGCCGTAGCCAGGAATTCACTTCAGGGGGAGGGGGTCGAGCTTTGGACCAGAATAGATAGATAGATAGATAGATAGATAGATAGATAGATAATACTTTATTGCACCTAAAAATATATTATTACTCACAAAACCGTTCTTTAAAATAAGTACTATGGGCGGTCTTATCGCTAAGAGAAGATCTCGCTTATTGCCAGAGTTTTTTACCCGCGTATGGCGAATTAAGGGAAGGGTAATGAGTTTTACATTCTATGTATGTATGTATGTATGTATGTATGTATGTATGTATGTATGTATGTATGTATGTGGGTGTATGGATGTTAGGTATAGGCTATTTTTTTACTCAACTACGACGAAACTGAGGAAGTGTTATGTATTGAAACTAAAAACGGTCCGATTTTTGACAAGCGAGGGATCAATCGATTCGTCTTTATATAAAGTGTCATCGGCAAAAAAAAAACCGACTACGGCGAAACACTTACTTACACGGCCGTAGTCGAGTTTTAGTTTTGAACTTATGTCTTGTTTACATGTTGATCGCTTTTAGCGATAAGACCTCCCAATGTGCCTATTTTTAAAATAATATCCTTTACATTTGTCCTTTAATTTTGGTGTCTATTGACACCAAAAATATGTTGTCAGGGCTCGGAGTGTTTATAGGTAGGTACTTACTCAAGTTTGGAACACTGAAAATTTTGTGCTACTCGAAATTAGGGCACTTGTTTCAGTTTGAAAAATAAAAAACATTAAGAGAGCAATCTTTAATTTACAATTTTGTATAGGAAAAAAGTTTTCTACAATTTAGAGCTCAACTCGAACTCTGGTCCATTGTGGTTGTGGAGATACATCCAGTCAAAGAAGGGCAATATTTTCAAAAAAAATGATTATTATCGGTTTGGTCATTTCTAAGACAAGTACCAACTGGCAAAACGTTTTTTTATCGAAAAGTCATAAAAGAGGAATTTGTACAGAAATTAATTAGCTTCAATTTCATTCAATTAGCTTTAAAACGTTGCATCTACGCCTCATAGTTTCATCAAAAACTAAAAGTAAAGATAAAGTAGGTACCCGAAAACGCTTCCCTAAAGTAGTGCCTAGTAGTGTTTTTTCGAAAAAACTGAAACAAGTTCCAGAATTTCAAGAAGCAAGACAACTACTAGGCAAGCTTGCTACACCTTCGACCACATCATCGCTTTCCATCAGGTGAGATCGTGGTCAAACGATAAAAAAAAACACGGTATTACCTCAGTGTTGCAAACTTGGATATAAACTACTCTCGCTCGGGTCCTAACAATATAAAAATACTACATACATTACATTGATACATTGTGATGTTTGATGGTTTTAATGACTGGTGTTATTCATATAGACATTACTTTTAATTTAAAACATTATTTGGTAAATACTTAATTTTACTTTTAAAAAAAACACCAAAACACACATAAATATAATAGAATTTCCATGTCGTTTCCAGTTTACATAAAAAATAATATAATTTTAACTGCACTTTTACCTATAGTAAAAAATCATTATAAATTGAGCTTCCAGTCTTTCCGTGTATAAAACGGTGGGTGGTTTACTAAGGAAACCTAACTACCCTCCTGCCTACGGCCTTGATACTATAAGTAGATTAAGTCACCAATCCCGTCTGTCTGTGCAGAAAGTACTGAATCGATTTTAGTTATTTATTACTCTCAAGTTTGGCCAGCGAAATGTACCTACTTAAATACATAATGTAATCGATCATAATAAGCGCTTTATTAGGAATTGCAATTGTGAAATGCCTCTCGGGCGCAACCCGAGCAGGAACAAAGTATCGTGAGAAACAACTAAATGCAAAAGGTTACATAATTCAGTTAACGCTACCATCAATGTTAACTGTGTTGTGTAAATATATGCATTAATGCTCTCTAATGAGATCACAAAGGTAGAGCTGCGATGAAATTGAATTTACTGTTGACGGTGATGTATATTATGACAGTAGATAAAAAATATATTTGTGAATTTGTTATTTGAAATACCATAAACAATCAGTGAGAAAGGGTATAAGTGTAGCCAGGGAAAAGCCAGAAGAGCCTTAAATTCTTAGATACTCAAATTACGCATTAGTTCCTAATCGCCTTGCTTCGTTTTTTGTTTTGATGACCCCATCCGTATCATGCATACATTCGGCTTGGTCGGGGAATCACCAGAGAAATTGTATATTCCAGAACGTAGTATTACAACCTAGCCTACCTAAATAACAAGAAGCGAACCGAAACCAGCTTCATTATTAAACTTATTTGTAAGCAGTGAACATTGTCATAGTACATGGGCGGAAGATTTTCGTCATGTTAAAGGGTTGGTTAAACTTCTTTAGATACCTTAGTCGCTGCACAAATTGAAATTCGACGTTTCCCAAAATGAAGAAATATCGACTGCTCGGCAACAACCTGACCATGGAAATGTCAGTAAACTACCATAAACTGAAAATCATCGGCAACAACAATCACATGAAGATGGCAAAGAATTTCGGGAGTGTCCTCATGATCGCATCTGGCTGTTCTATTGACGTGCTACAAAATTGTGGACCTATTTTGGTTATTGAAGATATATTTTATAGTGAAGTGAATCACAAAAAAGTGACGTATAGTTTTTGAAATATGACACGAATACTTCAGTAACGGATGTGGTGAATCCAACGAAAGGTTAGTTTCGAGGACACAACAAATGGCATTCATTGAAGTAATCAAAAGTACAGCCAAATATTTTTTTATGACTTTTTAATTGTAAGTCAAATAATAAAATGTATGATTGATTACATGTATTTTTAAGTTGTTTATACGTATCGGAATTAACTTTAAGTTGTATAAGTATTACATAGATTAATATTAACTGGCACTTAATTTACTATTTATATAAATACCATGTCATCAACAACAATAATTGCTACTTAATTAAAAACAACTGTTCTATTACAAAATACAATTCGTTTTAATATATTTTATTGGCAACATGCTGATAATAGTATATTTGTAAATTAAAGCCTGTATAAATATAGATATAAATTTAAAACTGTTTCAAAAATTTCATTTGGAATTTTCAGTAATCTATCTATTTATACTAATAATAAATTTTCCTATTGCAACGAAAAAGTCCGAACAAAGAAGATAATTAAAAAAGAAATGGGCTAGGGTACATAAAATAAGCTACTGAACAAGAATATAACATTTTAAAAATTCGTGTCTGTCTGTTTGTCTGTCTGTATGTATGTTTGTTTGGGCATCAAGTAAAAACTACTGGACCGATTGCGATGCAGTTTTCACTGTTGGATAGCTTATGTTTTGACTTAAAAACTGGAGTACTTTATATCTCAATCCGATAAGTAGAAGCCGAGCAATCGATAAAAATATTTTTGACGGCTGAAGGAATTTTGATTAAATGTTGGTATATTAGTATTTTAGGACCTGGAATAGCATAAAGAGTACTTTTAACCTACAGAAAATACCACGCGTGTGAAGCCGCGGGCATCAGCTAGTGATTACATATAACTGCGTCATTATCTTATTTATGTACCTGTTAAGAAACCATTCAAGAATTTCCAACGAAAAGTGCAATTATTTTATTAGTCTTGAACCCAAATTGTACCTCGCAATAAAATATTGACGACAGCTTTTGATCTATAAATCTATTAGCGAATTGGTATAGCAGTTAGAAAGCTGCGGAATTTGTCAAATATGTAGTTTTTATACATTAGTAGCTTTGCTCGCGTGATATGTTTTTCTGGGATACAAGAATCCTATGTGTTATTCCAGAAACAATAGCACAGAATAAATAGTAGAAGAACAATTAATAGTCCCTAGTAGTAGTAATAATAGTAATAAACTTCATTCAGATGTCAATTCATATGTCATGTTTTCTAACGATTGTTCGACTTCTACTCGTCGGATTGAGATACCAAGTACCTACACCAGTTTTTAAGTCAAAACCTAAGCTATCTAACACTGGATACCGCGTTGCAGTCAGTCCAGAAGTTTTTCCGTGATGCGCGAACAGACAGAAAGATGCCATTTTTAAAAATGTTATATTATTATTCAGTAGTTTACTTGAAGTCTCCTAGACCATTTTTTTTCTCTTTTTTATTAGTATATAGAAGATGTACAGACTTTTTGTTATTTATAGCTTTATTATAAGTATAGATATAGTAACCACGCAGTTTCGTTGGCATGGGGCCATGTGACCTCATCACACTCTGCGACCACACTATACTTCGAGCCATTTAACTGCTTTATTATAAATATAGATATAGTAACCACGCAGTATCGTTGGCATGGGGCCATGTGACCTCATCACACTTGCTACCACACTATACTTCGAGCCATTTAACTGCTTTATTATAAGTATAGATATAGTGACCACGCAGTTTCGTTGGCATGGGGACATGTGACCTCATCACACTCTGCTACCACACTATACTTCGATCCATTTAACTGCTTTATTATAAGTATAGATATAGTGACCACGCAGTTTCGTTGGCATGGGGCCATGTGACCTCATCACACTCTGCTACCACACTATACTTCGATCCATTTAACTGCTTTATTATAAGTATAGATATAGTGACCACGCAGTTTCGTTGGCATGGGGCCATGTGACCTCATCAGACTCTGCTACCACACTATACTTCGAGCCATTTAACGCGAATACTTCCACGCCATAATATAAATAATGGGAATCATCGTTTCATGAAATAATTCAGTTGATGAGAAGAAAGCGCAAACTTCATGCTTAGAAGCTTAACCGTGAATGAAGCTTTTGTGAGGTTATAATGGTAAGATAATAAACTGTATCTAGGTATCTAATGGGTAAGTATCTAGTAAAAGTTATTTTATTTTGTGGTAAACGTAACAAGGAAAACTGCCGTACAGATTGTAGACAAGTCCTACGGTTCATAATAAAGTAAGTAGTAGAAATTAAAGCTTGACACAAATCTTACAGAATTTTTAAGTTGTGAGAAAGAAACATAGCTCATGCAAGGCAGGTATCCCAATTAGGTACCTACCAAAAGTCAACATCCTATAATAACGTACCCGACTATGGCGAACCAAAAATGAGGGTTATGATTTTAACCAGTATGTATGTATGTATGTATGTATGTGGATCGAAAAAAATCGAAATGTATATATGTTTAGCTGTTCCCTCATACATAACTTCTAAACTACTCATCATAATTTATATATCTTTGGAAGCGTCTTCATCGTCCACTGTTATAGGGTTTGTATCTTATTAAATTGAATATGGCGCCCTCTAGAGGACATAAAGAGGAGAACTAAATAATAAATATATAAATAAATATATTCATATATATATTATTCTATATTTTTTCGATGGTTCCTTGTTTGATATCAAATGAAAGGGCTTAATTAGCACATTTTGAAAATATAAACCGAAAATATAACTTCGTCCGCGCGGACTACTGTTTATCGTAAAAATGCTCTTGAAGTATTTTGACAGATTTTTCATGGCAACTGTTCCTTACAGCGAGAAATCAACATTTTCCAGTTATCCCGTGAAAACTTTCAATTTTCCGGGATAATAAGTATCCTATGTTTTATTCTTGGGTATAAGTATCTCCATTCCTTTCATCAAAATCCGTCCAGCCGTTATTATGTTTTAGCCGGTTTTATGTTTAACAGCTATCACTTGGACACCTGTCACTTTGACACCTGTCTTTTTAAAATGTCTTACTGCCTACTCAGTAGAACAAATGTTTGTATTTTGTTGTCCAATCTGTACTATAGTAGAACAGCTTGGACGGAAAATACACAATTTGTTCGGATCCAATATGTCATACCGCTTAGTAGAACAGCTTAGACTTTTTTGTCCAATCTGTTCTATAGTCTAACAAATAGTAGAACAGTTTGGACTAACCCAATAAAATAAAACCATATATTTTGTGAGTTTTTAGTTTTGATCAAACATCCATACACACTGCCATATGTAAGGGCTATTTTGGCAGGGCAGGGTAGATGACATGCTAGGAGGCCCGTTGGTGAAGAGAAGCACTCAAGCACGACCGAAGAAAAAACAGACCGGCAGAATCGCAAAGATGTGAAAATATTCACAAATATTTGACACAGGCTCAGTGACCGCGCGTGCTCATTAACCGGTTTTTGTAGTGAGTTTTGGCTGCTCTGGCAGCCGCGTGTATTGATCCTTAGTGGAGATGTATGCGTTGTCGAAGGTTTGACACATAGAAACTGGCGTGCTACTCCTCATGCCTCCGAATGTATCTTATATTTAAATATGAAGAATCTAAAGCTTGTTAGCCTCTTTTTTAGTTTTATTTGCAGTCGGATGTTTTTTTTTTAAATTATTTATTTATATTCAAACTTTTTTGTTTCCCTCTTATATTTTTGGAATGATCTTTTTAATATCTTCATTTTGACACCTCACTCGATAGGTTTTGGTAATTTTTTCTTAACGTCGGAAATAAAATATGGCAGCTTTAAGCCGCCATATTAGTTTTCTTGACACTTCATAATATATCCAATAGCACCTCTCGTGATTAAGACGAATCCAATGATACCTCATTTATCAAAATACATTAAGCCGTTTAGTCTGTAGGAAGCGCTAAAGAAAGGTAAAAACAAACAAACTTACATACATATATCTCAGCAGTTGGGTAAAAAATTAAGTTTTTTTTCGGGTCTCAATAGTGGGACAAAAATATTAGACTGTAGAGTCCAATCCTGATATAATCTATACTAGTGGCTCTGAGTTAGCTGTAGACCTCACGAGCACAAACTTTATTGCAAAAAATCTAGCATTGCTCAGTAGTGCCATCTAGTTACCTCATTATAAAACTAACATTAATAACCAAGGTGCTCCATCCCTCTACCTAGTAGGTAAAGGGCTGATTCCACTGGCAGAAACCTAAAAGTGAGCAATTTACTGCATTTTGAGGAGCTATTCTGCTCATCACGCCGAAGATCCTCATCAGATCTTCACCAAATTTTTTATGAGTCCAACTTAAAGTTACCTTTCAAATAAAAAAATAACCATTGAAATCGGATCTAATAAGGCGGAGATATTCAGTAGCACCCTTTTTGCTCCTTTTTGGAGGAAGTACACCCTCCCAATCAAAAAACCCCCGACGACTAAAAAAATTCTAAAAATTCGTTAAACCTGTATACCGAGTTTCGTCTAGATCGGTTGAGAAATGCGACCTGTAGAGGAGAACCGCTGGACATTCGGACATTCAGACATCAGCCTGACTGACATACGAAAGCATTTTTGGCCAAGCTTTGAAGGATGAACTTCGTCCTTCAAATAGTTTTTTATCGGTTGCTCGGCTTCTACTCATAGGATTGAGATACCAACACTGAAACCCGCATTGCAAACGGTCCAGAAGTTTTACGTGGTGTTCGTATAAACAAAC
Organism: Alsophila aescularia; assembly: GCA_946251855.1. Classification (NCBI taxonomy): domain Eukaryota; kingdom Metazoa; phylum Arthropoda; class Insecta; order Lepidoptera; family Geometridae; genus Alsophila; species Alsophila aescularia. The sequence goes on from OX276381.1 coordinate 38,658,419, forward strand.
AAACAGACAGACACGATTTTATTGTTCAATAGCTTATTTTAAGTAGGTACCCTAGACTGTTTTTATTTTCTTCCTTGTACTGACTTTTTCGTACTTGTTGCTTTATTATAAGTAAGTATACGAGTAGATAGGTAGATTGTAAAAGTTAATTCTTTCGACGGTATAAAATAGTTGTAATATCCATACCAATATATAAAAGTGAAACGGTGTCTGTTTGTTTGTTTGGGGCGCTTTCACGCGATAACGGCTGGACGGATTATGATGAAAGAACAATGGCGAACTCCCATACTTTTATGCCAGTCAAATTCACGGCATCTTTAGACAAAAAATATCGCTAGTAATTCAGCATCATTTCCTGAAATTGTTAGTCTAAGATATATTTTTTGGGGAGGCCAGGTATAATTGGTATTAGGCTTCAAAGTTTTGTAGGTTATGTTACTGTTAATGACCTTTGAAACAAGTCTTAGAGATTTTAATTATTTTATCCGCTTAATTAGGTAAGCAAGTAAGTACTTATGCGTGATAAATTTAATGTTTCAAGATATTGTAGGTACCTACCTATTCAATTACCTACCTAGTGTAACAGACTAGGCTGTTGAATACGAATTATTTTCAATGTGTTACTGCCTAGCGAGATTACACAACAATATGTTTAGATATGTTGCTGCTGATTCACTGTGCAGGGAAACAGTTGTCCCATATTAGCACAAATATTTTATTTACACAAACCTTTGTTTCTTTCTTATTTATTGTTCAATACGTTAACCAACACGCCCTATGTACCTTTTATATTCCTTTACGACCTGGATGACTGGTAGATACCTAATGCTATTTAGCATTAAGTCCTTCCTTGTACCTACACTGTTTTTGTGCAAAACAATTAAATAAATTAACATACCCTATCTTCCTCCATAAACTAATATGCATTGTATTCCCTTTGCTACGGTATAATGTTTTGTATAGAGGTTTTATATTGACGTACCATTTTGTCTATAGCACAGTCTTTATTATTATTCTGTTTATCGCAAGAAGGTTGAATTACGCTTAAAAAATTTAACGCCAATAAGCTTAATTCAACCTCTTTTGGTTTAAAAAACTGGGTGGGAAGTATACTGTGTTGACAACTTTGACGTCCAAACCGGAAACGTCATTGTATTATTTATATATTTTCACCAGTTGGGCCAAAGAGTATACAAATACTACGTCGTTGGGCAGGCAACAAGGCCGGATAAACATTATAGGAAGGAAATGAAGTTACAATTTCATGATTTTTTAAATTGATTTGTTAACCGGGGTTTTTCTAGCTTACATGCTATGTTGAAAAAACTTAGAAAAATAATTACTTAAGTTCTGAAGAAATGATATGTAAGACACTGCAAGATTTATCGCATAAAATTCCGCCTATGTTCTTTATGGTCACTCGGCGAGCTATAGATAGAGCTATGCTTGGAGTTTATCTAAAGGACATGATTCGTAATGAAGATATCCGACTGAGAACCAAGGTAACCGACATAGCTCAAAGGATAAGCAAGGTAAAGTGGCAGTGGGCTGGTCACATTTCCCGAAGAACCGATAACCGTTGGGGTAGATAAGTTCTCGAATGGAGACCACGTTTAGGCAAACGTAGTGTAGGACCCAGTGGCCTGGTGGAGTGACGACCTGCGAAAAGTGCCTGGAAGAAAGTGGATGAGGAGATCTGAAGACCGAGCTCAGTGATACAATAGCAATATTCGCTGCTTGGCGGGTTCTGGTGATCTGCTGTTTTTATATCCAGTTAGTATCCAAAGGGTCCAAAACGGAGTCTTATCATATTATGCCTACGTGCCGTCCGTCATCTTTCCAACCCTACCACAAAATTACTTACCTTTTAAGGGCTGTATCTTTTACAACAGTAGCAGATTAAATTTTTCACATAATGTGTTATCTTGGCGGAAGTTCTAACAAATAAAAAAAATACAAGACGGATATAACTAAGAGAGTGGAAATAACTATACGGAAGCCTCGGTGTGCGAGTCTTGGCGGGTTTAAGTAACAAACAGGTCGTAGTTGCGTACTTTTAGCAGATTGTTGGTAGACATACTTCTTCTTCTTCTTACATCACACTGTTGGGCATGAGCCTCCTCTCCTTGACGCCAGCCCTTTCGATCTTATGCTGTCCTCAGAAACTGTATTCCAGCAACTCTGGCTATGTCATCACTCCACCTGGCTGGTGGTCTGCCCCTTGATCGTTTACCTTCCCGTGGCCACCCGGTAACTGCTTTGGTCCACCTTCCGCCGTTCCGAAGTGCAACTTGTCTGGCCATTCGCATACCGACATCCTCGACCTGCGTCCTTTGACGAAACTCGATATTCGGTATCCACGAGCTACATTCCTATCATGGCGCGCTCCATTGCTCGCTGGGCTACTTTAATCATGTGGATGTTCTCCAGCGTGAGCCATGTTTCGTAACAATAAGTTAAAAGCCTTGATCTTTAAGTTTTGCGGAGTATTAAGCCTTGATTATATCGTCAAGTTTCCCAAAGGCAATCCATCCTAGCTGAATACGCCGACTGATTTCTGAAATCTGAGAGTCCTGCCAATGGCAGACATACATAAATAGGAAATTCCTAATAGTCTTCCTAAGAAGTTTTAGTCTTACTATTAAGACTATTTTGTTAGACTACTGGGAACGGCCGATATATTTACTAACTTCGGGGACATAAATGAAAGTAAGTAAATCATTGCTATCGTTTATTGATTTAAAATACAAAACTTAGTGACATAAAGCTCTATCCTTTTATTGTTACAGTGCCTGCGAACTGACAATCCGATAGGAAATAAACATTTAGCTCATCGCGCACCTTTACAGTTTCACACACTATTCCATACTGTCATAAATAATATATTACATACTCAAGCACATTCAGCTAGGGCCATTCTTGGGTAATGGATGATAGGTATGATTTCTGTCGGCTCTTTCAGTGTACTACAAAACATTTTGACAGATTAAGACTACTGGGAATAAAATAAGGATCAGTAATTATACTGGGAAGGAAATTCCCAGCAATTAATAGACCCCTCGTAAGAATATTTGGTAAGACTACTGGGAACAGGAGTCGTTGGTTCTCTCGTCTTTGTAGTTATTTTCCAATGAGTTTTTGTTACATGCGTTAGATTAAGAACACTGCACGTGCCGGTATCGAAGTTATTGATGATAACTAGAAAAAATAAAATTATTCATATTAACGGATTTTTAACACGATTAAGTCAAAAATATGTCCAAATGAGAATTCTCACTTTTACACCTAGCTCAATCTGTATGTTTTACTGTCAAAAAACACTTCTTAAAAAAATGATGTTGCCATTGTTATACTTATATTTATGTTTGGGTCGGTAATCGTATTCTAATACAAATATATCGTACAATTTGTTTTTCATGTTTAATGTAAACTTTCTTTCCTTTTTTATTAAGCGACTTCACAAAAGGAGACGGTTATATGTTCGAATGTATGTAATTTGGTTATTTTTTCCTCCTTAGTCAATTCTATTACAGCTTGATCGATATTGCTTGTGACATACAATAGAATCTTACTGAATACAATGATACTCCTAGATACACAATAATTTGTAAATTAGGCATTGCGGTCAAGTCGACGCTTGTACTCTTGCTGTCATAGAATTATCCTCGGATATATTAAAATGCTTAGCCAGCTCAGACATTAACAATTCGGCACACAATATTAATTAATGAATCATGATATGAATATGAACGAATCAAGAATGAAAGTGGCAGCGCAGTGTTTTTTTAAAAGTTTATCGTGGTTCATAGAGCAGTGTATTTATTTTAAATGTTTATGTTCATTTACGACATAATAATCTTCTTTTTTTAAATCATTGATCAATAATAAATAAAATGCTTTACTGTGATTATTTTGACATAATGAACCAGTAGAAATGTTTCAATTGTTTAACTGTCTTGATAATAATAAAAAGGTCTGAAAATGTTGTGATTATGTGCTAAAAATATATTTTCACTTCTCATGGCCGTATGGTTGGCGACATAAAACTGCATTTTATGCTCTAGTGAAAAAAGTGACGGGAAAGAAGTAGTTTCTTAGCAGTGTTTAAATGTTTGTTCACTTAAAATTTCTTTATTTCATTTCCTCGCAATCGAAGTAAAAGCAGAGTGTATAACTCTTTTATAAAAACAAGGCATTTTATCTTCGACTTCAATGTCTACCCTCGCCGACGGCTCGGTGGATAAATGTCTCGTTTTATGCACTTTTTGTACAATCTATTATTTTTAGAAAGCCTCACCTTTACCATCACACACAAAAACGGCCATAGACTTGAAATCCTAGACCGATTTCGATCCACAACACAGATGAGAACAATGTTTTCACAATTCACCTACTAGAATTTATTTAGGTATTCATTATTCGCGGCACATGCATATATTTTTTTATTTAATTAAACAAAAAGGAACTAAACAATACTACGGTGAAGTATATTATACAATAAGGTACATAATTGAACACAATTTTAAACGTCAAAGAAACATTAGGGAATCTTGTCACATGAATAAACATTTATGATTATAAAACGTAAACATGTATCCGATTTCTATTCCTTAAAATCTTTCTAACAATCCTATAAATCATGAAGCAAAAAAGTATTACAGCAAATATTATACAGTTATTCGAAAAATGTATAGTACAGGACAGCGAGTTTAGAAATAGATTCATTACTACAGTTAAATCATAGTGACAGCGTACACTATAGAAAAAGGAGAAACTTAGTCGGAAAATACTTTAATGCTTCATGTACAAAATCAAATAGCCGTACCATACATGTCGTTTTAAAAAATAAATTCATTCGGGTAGTTGTAAAAAAACACAATTCAACAAATTGCATTAAGAAATAATTCAGCTATCGTTTACATTTTGGTTTAGGAACTTTATTCTGTTCATTGTATCACTTCAGTCATTTTGTATTAACTAAACATATTTAAACATAAATTTTGCTAACGACGTGAACAGGATAAAGTTGCTAATGTGCAGGCCTACCACAAATTCGACAGTTTTCGATCCTGGACAAGCTCCGACCAATAAGTAGATCGAAGTGGACATTAGTACACAACGTACGGTAGAATTGAGACATTATCATTTAAAATGTTTATCAATTGTTCATAAATTCTTAACATAGTTGATAGATTCAGGCGTTTGCGGAAATACATACTGTTTAAAATACATGAAATATCTAGTTTATTGTCGCTAGAAAATTATAGATAACTTTGTTAGCCACAATAAGTGTTTTGGGGCAACCTCATGAGCTCGGTTTCTTTTATGTTCTGAGAGTCTAGATAAGGATCGCCGAGTACAAGCCATTTCGATGCTGAACCTTTCTAGCGAGAATAAACCAAATATTGTATTATATTTTAATCGTAAATTCTTCTAAAATAAGCATGTACAGACAATTTCTTGTGAACTTCCAATGACAATTCCCAAGAGGTTACATATTATATATTTTAGAACAGCCTAGAAGGTGACGATAAACTAACAGCTTCGACACAGCAAAATCTTTCCAATCTTAAACTATATGTTATAAGCCGTAAGGTCGTCATTACTATGGACTTCAGTTGAAACATCCACTGATTGTTTTAAGAGAAATTACTATTCACCAACGGATAGTTGATTTTCTCATTTATAATTTGAGAGTTCCTTCTCAAAAGACCATTTGTTTTAGGGAATACTTCGACGGGTAATCGACTTCAGCCGAAGTTATAAACGCTCTTGTGCCATTGGCATAGAGATGTTTTTCGGGTGAAGTGGTTTCCGCGTCGAGGTGGTCGACCCTTTCTTAGGGCGATAGTCCAGGACATCAGAGCAGAATAAATAAAATTAAACTAGCATGAGCGATATCTATTATAAAGCTCAAGTCAAACTCAAAATAATTCTAATCTACGTGTCGATTTTAATCCGCTCTTTCCGTGGACCAGCGCTAGTACATCTTTCTATTAGGAAACAATACAACATTTTCTAGTAGTAACGAAGTGATATCACAATATTATCCACGTGATGTGTGCTTCTAAACGGGCCATATTATACTGCAATAAGCGACTGCAGTATCATCAACTATAAGCTCAGCCATCACATCAAATGTAAATCTCGGCCTTATGTGTGCAACAGTATGGCCCATAATCTAATCTTCTACTCGGGCCACAATCAGTGCAATAATGGCTGTTGAAACCATTCGCATTCCAGAGGCTTTACACAGCAATGAATACAACAAACTTCTGAAATAGATGCACATATGCCGTTAAAAGAAACAACAATAAAGAAGGCCGGGCAATATTGCGTATTTTTGTTGCTGGCAACACTATTGCAGCCTTATATTGCTGTGAAAGCATGGCCCGTTTAGGAGCACCTTTAGGTGATGCTCCTAGTAACTTCGCTCGTCCGCAGTCGAGTCAGTGGCAGGCCCAATAGCCCGGCACAATAAGGCAGTGAGTCTGTTTGCTATACAAAATATCTCCATTACAAATTTTTCAACCAGTCTGTTGCAATGAGGTTAGTCTATTGTAGATTCAAATCCAAAAAGGTTGAACAAGTCAGTTAAAGACATTTTAATTTTTAAATCCTATCTGATATACCCATTTTTTATATATGATTCAACATTCTCGTAACCTACAAGTACATTTTGTGTTTTTTTTATAGAATTACCTATACACTATTATCTGTTTTACACATCGTCAGAATATTCCAATGGGTCAAAAATAACTTATCATATTACGTCGATTAACGCACTTGAGACTCAAATAGCGTCATAGACTGAACAGAATATTAACGTTCAACGACAACTCTGAAATGCGAGGGCGTAGTCTTTTAAAAGTTCATTCAATCAAACGTGAATCGAATCAATTTATGAACGGAAAAATAATACTTAATTATCTGTTTTGTTCGTGTATAAACAAATTCTCAATTGGCCCTTTGAATTTCAGTCGTCAGTTGCCGACACTATAAAATGATTACAAATCTTGCGATAATTAAACCTGAACGAAGCCTAACTAGCATAGATTGTAAACTAAACTATAGATTATCCAGTTATGATGCAGTCTGTATCAATTAGTCGGTTTCCTAAGTTTTATATACAATATTTATTTTCTACCATATTGCGTCCTTGATATGCATTGCGTAACAATAAAAAAACCTAGCTTTCATGCCCTCGATGCATCCGGATGTGGTGATTACGATCGTCCGCGATCATTCGGTACAATTCTCTAAGTACTGTTCGAGTGAAGCAATTAAGAACAAATAATACAAATACATTGTTACAAAGTAACAAAATCGTCACCATATTTCTTTACAGTCAGACTTATCGCATTAAATAAAAATATAGAATTATAAATATTGGATTCAGTCCGAGAGTCCCGCCACAGATTGCACTAGTCCAGTCCGGCGCGATGCTAACACTACGCTCCGCTCACCTTACAACTAGTACGCGGATCGTCCGCCGCGGCGCTCCGAGAGTCCGTCCGCGCGGCGAGTAGCTCGCCCACTTGCGCACTCGCGTCACTGCACTCGCACACAACCACAAGTCGTTTGAGCAGTGTTCCGTACCCGGCCCAGCCCGTAGGGCGGCTAGTGGATAGCGACAGGACTGTGCTGCAGTTGGCACACGGGCTGCAGGATGTCCTCGTCGCGCCGTACGCCCTCCACCTCCATCCGCTCGGCGCCCCCCCACAGCCGAGCGCTCGCGCCGCCCACTATAAACATATTCACATTGTTATTCAAAACTAACATCGTTCTCATACATTTAAATGCCTCGCTAGTCTTTTTGTCCTATTTACAAATATATAAGTAAGACTAGCGAGGGTTTGGATAAGTATGGCAGACAGGAATTACTCGCTTATAAAAGTCATGGATCGCGTACGCGTCAAGGTGAGATGCGCTCGCGGGTTATCCGTACCTACCTTGAAAAAGACCAACGGATGTGACCTGAAGCTATGGTAGGAACAATCTGACTTCTATACGTGATTAATTCCTGTTAGAGATATTCATATTAGTTGAAAGTACCTGACAATATATTTATCAAGGGACTCATAGTTATATATTTAAACGGGACTTAATCGCGCTGATAACTAAATATATATCTACCTCGACCACGACGAGTTTTTTTTTCGTGACCACGATCAATGCAACTTGATCGAAACGTCGAGATAAATAAATATTTAGTTTTCAGCGCGATTAAGTCCCGTTTATATATATAACTATGTGTTCGAATCGCGAAAGTTTAAAAGTTACTATCAAGGGACTAATATCAAAGGCAGCAATCCCATTTATTTGAGATTGTGTGGCGTTTGAAATGATCTGCAGTCTAATTGCGAAATACTGTAGTAATAGCTGTGATGATTTTAAATTGCTATGGTCAAATAACACTGGAAGTGTAATCAGAAACGGGATATTTATCATGTACTAGCTTTTGTCCGCGACTTCGTCCGCGCGGACTACAGTTTATCGTAATAGTGTCCTTCCCCAGGGTTCAAACTATCTCCATAACAAAATTCATCAAGATCGGTTCAACCGTTTTGGAGTGAAAAAGTAACAGACAGAGAAACCAAGTTACTTTTTATAATATATGTGTGGCGGATTTAATTGTTGGGTTTCCGAAATTTCGGTACCGTTGCAAGCGCCTTAATCATGGGTAAACTGAAGATCTTGTTGCGGGTGAATAGCTTTTACGAGCAGACGAAGCGGTCTGCCCTCATTCTCACTCGTTGTTTACAACAGTGCCGAATTATCGGAAGGACAAAATTCTATACAGTTTTGTAATGTCCCGTTTCTGAGTACATTTCCATTGGTTTGAAAAGTTTTAATATTCCGTCTAAATCAAGGCAATTGCCATTGTCACAACGTACTTAATCAATCGTTTTAATTTTCTGTCGAAATTAAGGTGACTGGATTGGCGAAAGTTTCACAATTAGACTGTGTTTTATATTATTATATGTATGATAAGTATGATATTAAGTATTCGCTATTTGGAAGGGTTAGTACTTCTCTACGTACATACTCTAATCAGCTGGGGGTTCAATATTTTGTTCTAATTTTATAAAACATTTTCATTATTATTGTCTGTGCTGTGGATGTAGATAATCTGATTTCACAAACAACCAGCGTAACTATATTTTTTTAATTTGGATAAAGTTACTGTTTGTCTATGTAGTCAGATATACAGGTGAATTTTTCAAGTGGGCGTGGTTTGCTAAATCAGAAACTATGAGGAATAGCGAAAAGTACTCAAAGGAGTCTCGGGCCCGATTTTGATGAAAACTAAAACTGCATCTTTGGATTTTAATAAAAAAACAATATTCCTAGGCAGGAATCGAACACGTTGATTTTGGAAAAAAAAAACACACACTGTATTATTACACCATTCGATAGTGTCGCTAATAAGGATTGAATTCTGGGAAGAAATGACATATGGCAAACTTAAGGAAAATGTTGTTATTTAATAAACTGATTCATATTTTAAAGTACTGTATTAATTTATACCTGCATTACCTGTACCTTATCCGAAATGATGCTCAATATTTTTCTCAACACAGACCCGCAGCGCGGTCATCTTCACAACATTATGTTCTAATTTCAAATTTTTATTATGTCTTCGCGGTTAAAGGCCACAGTAAAAAAAATATATGTAAACAATTGAAATTAGAACGTAGAGTAAATAGCCGCCAATAATTTAGATTTTGTTCCACGTTTCGTTGATTATTACTAACTGTTTGCGTACTGTTTCGTATTAAAAGTCGTATAGTAAAAGAGATGTTGATTCAGCAGTTTGATGAACATTTTATCGCAATTTATGGTCCTGTGCCGTGGCCAGCGAGGTCACCGGATCTTACCCCCTTAGATTATTTTCTCTGGTGGTAAGTAAAAAACGAATCTACAAAGACACGTATAATGCAATTAATGACTTGAAAGAACTTTGGAAAATATTCTAAGGGGAATCAATAATATTTTAATACTGAATGCAGTACAATCCTTGAGTCGTCGAATCCTAGCTGGGTTCGATGTATTGAAAACAACGGTCATCATTTTGAACAATTAATCAGTTATGGTTTAACTATTTTCGTTAAAAATGAGCTCTTTCCTTAAGTTTGCCGTATGTCATTTTTTCCCAGAATTCAATCCTTATTAGCGACACTATCGAATGGTGTAATAATACAGTATGTGTTTTTTTTTTCCAAAATCAACGTGTTCGATTCCTGCCTAGGAATATTGTTTTTTTTCAAAAATCCAAAGATGCAGTTTTAGTTTTCATCAAAATCGGGCCCGAGACTCCTTTGAGTACTTTTCGCTAAACCTCATAGTTTCTGATGTAGCACGCCCACTTGAAAAATTCACGTGTATAGTAAAATAAAAATACATATTATGTATTACTATTGTTTTTTTTAATAATTTTCTAATTTCATTAAGAATTAGACTATAAAGTTAAAACTAACGTTAATACTAAAGCGTTGTGGTTATTTATGGCTAGATTTGTGATGATAAATAATAATTTCAGGAGGGGAAAACCACAGTAAATCTGCAGTCGTGTGTTATGTTAATTTTATTGTATTTCTGGAACTGTAGGCAAATTAGAAAAAGCAAAAACTCGCGTCTAATAAGAAACGAATTGAAAATGTCTTTCGAGGTCATTCTGTGTTCCTCATAAATTATCACCATTAGAACGAGACACATGCTGAATACTATGAAGTGGACCTGCGGACGCCATTTCAATGGTTTTTCTTTCTTGAGTTTATATTTCATGGAGTTTCACACAAGCGCAGATTTTGTAGTAAACCGAAGCCATGCATGGACGAAGACATGCGACGAATAGAAGCTTCAAAGGGATAAGTACAGTGACAATCCACTAAAGTTTAATTTAAAAAAACAGATATTTAAGATTAGCCGAGCGGACGAACTTTAGACTTTTCATACTCGCGCTGCCAATAAGCTCAGAGCAACGATGCTGGCAACTTCATCCTTAAGACATTTGTGGATGCCAATAAGACTGATAATTCACTGATGAAATGCTCTGCTAAGTTGTATATTATGTCGTGGCGATATCATAGAATTGATCAATACATGAAAATGGTTAGCCACATCATGAAAAAGTATTATTTCATGAAATTATCGGTGACATCATGAAATGGTTTGGCCAGATGAATTAATGATGAGCGTTTGACGATATGAACAGCTAAACGCACTAAACGCACAGCTACTTCATGGAATGGTCAAACATTAGTGATCATATCGTAAAATAGAATAGATTATAAGGCGAAGGCGGGCGCAAAGGTAGCGAGCTCCCGAATTCTCTTTTTGTGTTTTTTATTTGTCTGTTTGAACACCTTTCGTGTCATGGAAACACTACATTAATAATATTTAATGAACGGCCAAACTTGGATTGAAATATCACTAAACATTGATGTTTCAACAAAATGGTCAGTTTTATTTAGCTGGCCATTTCATGAAATAGAAGCATTTCGTAAAATTATCGACCACATCATAAAGTTATCAATTCTACGATATTGCACGACATATAGATATTGGGTAGATACACTAAATACTGAGACTCCCGCCAGACTATTAAATGTTGCGTGGGTCGTATTCGTGGCCTACTTCAAGTTTTTATACAAAAGTTCTTCATGATAACTAATGTCGGCTCCAATTCCTCATGATCTCATGATTGGGTGTACGCATGAGACCATGAGTGTGTATAAAACGTGAATGTCTTCGCGGGATCTGGAGACGGATTAATGGATTGTCACCTACATACAGGAGGTTAGTTATTTAAACATTCCATTGAGATTACAAGGCAGACCTGGTGGCAAGTTAGGCACTAGTGTTGGTCGGCGTTAGAGACGCGCGCGCGGGCCCCGGACCGCTCTAGTCATCGCGGTTCCGATGACCCATCTGAACGGAATGTCGACACAATAAACACAGTGTTAAAGTTCACAATTGCACATGGTTTTATTCAAACTTTTAAATAGATGATGATTAATATAACTATGTTATGGTAATGTTAATCTCATTTTTGGGTTCAAATGTCTGAATTGCAACCACTATGACCATCAGAATACGTTACTTCATCTGCCCATAAAAGATTTTAAAAAGGACAAGCAAGTAAAGAGAAAAGGTTATCTGCGGGAAATTGTGTAACTGGGAACCATTATGACATGTTGAACACGAGTAAAATTTTCAAGTGAAACAATTCTTTTACTTTCAGGCTCCTAGATTTCAGCTTTCAAAGCAACGAGTTTTTCGTTTTAGAGACGTTAAGAGTTAGACACCACCTTTCCGTTTCGAACTGCATTTTTGTAGCTATCCCTTTCGATCCTGGGCGAAAGCCTATTCGTTCGTTAGAGAGAGAGAAACAGTGCTGATGGGCAGCTGCACACTTCAAAGTCGAAATGTCTGCCCACCATCAGTGATTCTCGTTCTAGCAAAAGACGCATCTGGGAGTCAGAAAGGGATAGAGCTACGTTTCAAGCTTAATTGTATTCAAGCGATCAAAATGACGTCATAAGTTTCCAACCCAAGTTACGCAATTCCTCCGCTTATAGAAAAAGCTTAGCTTCCCCAATCCCCGATATAATTTATCCGAAGGTGATAAATAACCTAGACCGAACCAGATCTCACTCCACCGACAGTGAAGCATAGATAGGAAGAGAGATATTCATATCATGTTATTCAGGCATGTCTATAACTGATGGTCGTAGGATATGCAGTGGCCAGAAGTGCAATTTTTCACTCGCTCCATCGTCAAATGTTCCTTGAAATGAAATGGAGCAATGTGTTAGTTAGGATGTTTTAAGCACGAGAAAAATAATGATAAATGAATATGTTCAATGTCATATCTACAATGACCAATGATTTATAAATTAGAATTTAATTTTTGAATTGTTTGTAATAACTTTACTTATTTCAGGTCGAAGTTGAAATCAGAAACATATTAATGTTTTGTTAAAATGCCTCGCATCAAGCTTAGGTACATCAAAATACGGACGAACGACATTTATGTGAAAACATTAATCCCAAAATAATATATTATTCTTTTTGCTGTGTAAAGTTCTAAATAAAAACTTTGGCTGTATGTCGGCCATGTCATCATAAGCAAATAATAATAAGTTTATCTTTTGTTACCATTAAAGTTTTAATTATTAGTACTTTACACTTTTGCACAAATGCATGTTCCCAACTAGGTTGGAGAAAGATGATTAAAGTGGACCTAACCGATTGAATTAAGTGAGATGCTTTTATTTTCTATTATACATATATTGGGCCATGGCGCAAGACATTAAGGTTCAAAATCAAAGTGAAAATTTTGTTTAGGAAAAGATTTGGAAATACGAAAATGCCGAAGCGCATTAAATTTGAATTATTGAATTTTGTAGTACTGTAGCATTTTTTACCTCATTTTTTTTTTGCATTCTCTTCTCCGGGTTGCAGGATCATTTTTTAATAACTCTTGTCTACTTATACAGCACATCAAAATTGAACATATTATCCCGTACTTCGTCAAGTCAGACACACGACATAAGTTCAAAAACTAAAACCCAACTACGGTCGGGTGATAAATAGCCTATGACACCTATTTATTGACCCAGCTTGTCAAAATAGTACCAACTTTTTAGTTTGAACACATGACCCGTCCTTTGCTGCGCTGTAGTTGGCTAGTTTTTTTTTTCCTATGACACTCTACGAGTATTCCTGAAGATGAATCGATTGATACCTCGCTTGTCAAAATCGGACCAATAGGGGCGAAGCTATGGTGGAACATCCACATACATACACACATAGTTAAACTCATTACCCTACCCTTGCTTCGCCGTAGTCGGGTAACAATAAACCGTGAAATTTTAAAGTTCGTATCACTATTTATCAGTGTGATGATTGTGGGACGTCTCATTGTCACTGTTATCTTTTGAATTTGACAGTTACATGTATTTATTATAAATTCTAAAAGTATATAAATGTATTGTCAATAACTGAGAGAATTACATCGCCGTAGAGTTTCTTGGTGCTCTATTCTCTAACGGACGTATTTCCGAAGCACCGGTAGAGTCAGAAGGATATTTTCCATTTCCTGTGCGAGATTTAACTTTTTTTTTAACTTTGACATCATCTTTCTCCAACCATCACCAACACCAAAAAGACTCACATGAACACAACACCTTCTTTTTTTTTTTTTGGTGGTTTACTAACCGTGTAGGTGAGACTGCGCCTGTTGCGTGTTCGTTGACTCGTCCGCTGTCCTCTTGAAGAAGTTGTGCTGTAACGCGTAGTAGGGGGTCACGCGCTGCTTGGGGTCGTACTCCAGCATGCGGAGGATTAGATCCTGGAATAGACGAGGAGTTTTTTTTAAAAGCCTTACACTCTTATAAAATCCGGATTATGAATTCAAAAATGGTGACATACTAAACGCTCGACACGTCTTTTTTGTTTTTTTTTTATAAATTATATTACTGTTTTTTTAACCAAATAAAAAATATATATATATTTAAAAAACCATTATGGCCCGACCAACGAGTGTTTTGGCTAAAACCCATCTTCGTGTTTTAATAACCCCAATTATATGACAGATGCATAAACTACTATTATTTAACTTGCAATATTTGTATGTTAATTTGTTTAGGTCAAATCTTACAAGCTGAAGTGGTTCTACTTCCTCTTATCGTACGGAGTTGAATTTTTACATGTTAGTTCAGTTCCGATGGCAATGCATTTTTATGGTAAGCATGACCTGAATCGAAATCCAGGATTAGCTCTAGATAAAGGAACTCTTCAACGGTCAACAGCACAGACACGAAATTTTGTGTACGCATTTTATTAAGATATATACCATGAATGACATCGACCAGGGTTGGACTTTGACTAGGGAACTCCTCAACGATTAACAGCAAAGGCACGAATTGTTGTACCTATACGCATTTAATTGTGATAGTCCGTTCTAAGTTTCATTATGACATGGCTACTTCATAATAGCTAAAAAAAAAAACGTTTTTTAAGTAAGTATTATATATACATGCATAATTGGTTGGTAGCAGTCGTTAAGCACTGCCAGAAGCCCTCGTGCGGCCTGACACATTCTGACACCAGAGGTAGCACTACTTCATACGACAAATAAACAAATAGGCAAACATTTGCCCCTGATTTTACTTGGTAGTTCGTCAAATGTGTGAAACCTGTTCACAAGATCTCAGACCGGTAAGAATCTGTCTGAGATTATCGTAGTTTTGAGTATTATCGGGGAATGTCTACGTTGCGGAGGTAGCGGACATTCAAGCCAAACTTGGCAGTCCGTCTTGTCCTCCAATCTGCCGTTCAAGTCGTCTCACTAGGGTGAGACGACTTGAATAAGTAGACTTTGATAAGTAGGACATTATAATTTATTCTATGCCCCTGTTTTAACTTCACAGCAACATGCAAGCGGAGAAATTCCTTAGGAAAGCCAGTTGTTCCAACGTACCTTGAACTTGAGATAGTCTGAGACGGAGTGGCCCGGCTCGCCGCGGCGGCGCGCCGCCGGCCCGCCGCCCTCTACGCCGAGGATGTCGTGCAGCCGCCGCGTGCCCGGCGCGCGGTACTTCCTGTAACCACTGCGATCATCACTGACCCGACACTGACGCCGTGGACGAACAACGAAACAAGACATCATCGAAAGCGCTATAAAACAAGACTGCGAACAAAACTAAACAGAGGCAAATATTGAAGTGAAAATTGTTGCTAACCAACTTTAAAACGTTACAGAATCTAAATGGTCATTCGAAATGAAATATTATAAGAGAAACCTAAAGATGATTTTCAAATACCTATTCATTATACCCCACTTAATATAGTCGTTTTCATTATTTATTTTTCACAATATGGCGTTTGGTTGTCGCCATATTGAATTTTGATTACTGTCATGTCTATAGTGACAATCGCAAGATTAATCTCCAGTACCGCGCATAATTATAACAATGGAATTACAATGAAACTTTACTCCATATGAAGTGTTCGGTACTGGAAACATTAAGACAAATCAATTGACGTTAGAATCATCAAAATCGGCCCACGCGTTTGGTGAACGCCACAAAGGAACAAACATAAATACATACATAGGCTGATAAACACATTAATTACCCTCCGCGCAGTCAGGTAGCAAAGGGCAAACTCAGAGTGACGACGGCGACATCATTTTCCTTACGTCGCATTCTAAAGCCTATTTCACACAAGAGCAGTGAAGCACAGACAGAATGACAAAACGGCGGCCGATTAACTCTAGAACGATACCTTAAATTTTATAGATATTGGGGTCATACAGCACCCCCATAACACTCGCACAGACGACTACAACAGCGCACGACTAACCGCGTTAACTATTAATTGGAGATTAGCTTAGACAGCACATTTATATATGTGGTCACAATATTATTCGAAATATTGGAATTTTAATATCTTGTAGGGTACTCCATTACTCATGACAGTGTTTAAGAGATAAAGAACGGTACAGCCACAGAGAGCCAATGATAACGTCATATCGACAATTCACGCTACAAACATAATCTCAACAAGAAATAACTGGGCAGTCCATCGTAATTAATATAAACGCGTGGGCAGTTTGCCCACGCGTTCACATTAATTCGGTTTCGGGGCATTATAGAGCGAAAGCGTACTTGCCTTGAGAAAAACTACGGTCGGCTATCTGTTCTGCCCTAATTACTGTTCCGTATCAGAAAGCGCGTTCAAATTGTAACAATACTATTTTGCAGGACAGAATAGTATTGCTACAATTTGACAGTAGACAGGATTTGACAGTGGACTGCTCTTGTGTGAAATAGGCAGCGCAGTCAGTGGGGCTGTATGTATGGGTCTCTGTCTACGCATCACCATACAGCTGAATCCGCCTACTGCAGGGTATAGGGTATAAAACACCTCCCTCTTATGCCAACCATATCTGTCTTGAGCCAATCTTTGCAAAGTCTTCTCTAAAATAACCAGTTCAGTAATTGCGAATTGTGACACCATTTCAAAATACTGTTCAGTAGTTTATTTTATTTTTCCTAGAATCTAGGTCATTATGGCAAGTGTATTTTAGCAAAATTAACAGTGTATTTTAACAAAATTAATAGTGTATTTTAACATTATGAACAGTTTATTTTATCATTATGAACATTGTATTTTAACATTATGAAGAGTTATTTTTACTGCACTGCTACCATTTCTCTTGCACTTCTTCTTTCTTTGTACATTGTATTTGTGTGCTAAAGAATAAATAAATAAATAAACAGTGTATTTTATCAGAATTAACAGTGTATTTTAACACTCTAAACAGTGTATTTTAACACTCTAAACAGTGTATTTTAATATTAGGAACAGTGTATTTTAACATTATAATAAGTGTATTTTAAGAGTAGTGTTCAATTCTCCTCACAGCACATTGTCGCTTCTGAATGATCCGCGCGTTAGTTCACAAGATCCGTGAAAATCAAGTGATTATCCAGTTGCAGTACATTTTAGTACATTGAATTTCATTTCAATTACCTATATTGAATTATAAGAAGATTAGAATGAATTATATGTATCAGGTTTGATGCTTACCTATTGCTGCTGTCTTTACCGTTGACTTTCTTCAACACGTAACCGCCGCCTTCTGACGCCGGTAATTTGTCGAAAAACTTTCTGGTTTTATGCGCCTGAAAAATACGAAACATTTTAAGTCGTTTTATCAGACGAATTTTATTTAAAAGACTGAATCTATGCGAGGTTATATATAAACATCATAAATTTAATATCAAAATATTAACATTATACATATACTATATATATACAGCTGGGCCCGCGAATTTGCACTCGTGATAATTTCTCTGGGTTACTCTTTCATGTTATCCAGGACCTAAAATACCAATATCTATCAAAATTCGTTCAGCCGTCAAACAGGCTTTTTATCAATTTCTCGGCTTTTTCTCATCGAATCGAGATACAAAGTACACCAGATTAGAAGTCAAATCGTAAGCTACCTAACAGTGAAACCAGCAATCAATCGATCCAGTAGTTTTTAAATGATGCGCAAACAAACACCCAGAAATAAAGACACTACTTTTAAAAACATTGTAATCTTGTTCTGTGGCTCATTTTAAGTCTACGAGACCAACTTTTTAAATATATTTTTTTGTACAGACTATTTGTTATTTACTGATTTATTATATGTATAGATTCAAATGTGCTCTAATAGACCGTTTTATCATAAAATCAAAAATATATATACCATAATGAATGGCGCGGCGTGCGTGGCACACGCGCGTGTGTAGCGTGAATCCAACGTCTACATTTTGTGGACACGCTAATGGAACTAACTGAACAGACAGAATATGTTACAGTTAAATAAGAGCTGGCGAAGAGTTCAGTACAACGTCTGTGCAATTCAGCAACTGCCTGAGTTGGCCCATCACAGTCTATGGAATCACGCGTAAGGTATGCCTAGTAAGACCTCCGACGATCTACAAAACACACCTGATCTAGAAAATGATCCGGCGGAATGCGCAGCACTTCAACGATTTTGTTCATCTGGTCGACCTCGTTGGCACCACTGGACAGCGGTTACCCCGTGTGCATCTTTACTAGTATGCAGCCGAGCGACCACATGTCTATCGCTAGATCATTCGGGACTCCTATTAAAATCTTCGACGACCTACAAAACACTCACCTGCTCTAGTAAATGATCTGGCGGCATGCCCAGCACTTCAACGATTTTGTTCATCTGGTCGACCTCGTTGGCGCCACTGAACAGCGGTTCCCCCGTGTGCATCTCGACTAGTATGCAGCCGAGCGACCACACGTCTATCGCTAGATCATTCGGGACTCCTATTAAAATCTCCGACGACCTACAAAACTCTCACCTGATCTAGTAAATGATCTGGCGGCATGCCCAGCACTTCAACGATTTTGTTCATCTGGTCGACGTCGTTGGCGCCACTGGACAGCGGTTCCCCCGTGTGCATCTTTACTAGTATGCAGCCGAGCGACCACATGTCTATCGCTAGATCATTCGGGACTCCTATTAAAATCTTCGACGACCTACAAAACACTCACCTGCTCTAGTAAATTATCTGGCGGCATGCCCAGCACCTCAACGATTTTGTTCATCTGGTCGACCTCGTTGGCGCCACTGAACAGCGGTTCCCCCGTGTGCATCTCGACTAGTATGCAGCCGAGCGACCACACGTCTATCGCTAGATCATTCGGGACTCCTATTAAAATCTCCGACGACCTACAAAACTCTCACCTGATCTAGTAAATGATCTGGCGGCATGCCCAGCACTTCAACGATTTTGTTCATCTGGTCGACCTCGTTGGCGCCACTGAACAGCGGTTCCCCCGTGTGCATCTCTACCAGTATGCAGCCGAGCGACCACATGTCTATCGCTAGGTCGTACGGAACTCCTAGTAAGACCTCTGGCGATCGATAAAACCTTGACTGGATGTATTGGTATATCTGAAAAGGTATTAATTTAAATATTAACTGATTATTGGTGGTAGAAGATAGGTTTCACAACTTTCATAATAGGCTGAATATTCTTCAACACGAATAGGCTGAATATTCTTCAAATGTTTTTTATTCAAAGCAGAGTTTGCTTTGATTAAAAAGAGCTAATTCGTATTGGTGTGTGTTTAGACAAAATAAGAATCAAACTGTTACCAAGACAATGTAAGGATCAATTTAATAAAAATAATTAAAGAGCGAATCATCGCTCTTTAATTATTTTTACCGTAAACCGCTAGACTATCAAGTCTAGCGGTTTACTAGTGCGACTTACAATCCAACGTAACCGGGTTCTAAGTTATGTGCGGTTTCCAACGCTCCGTGCTTCATGGGCCCGACTTTTTTTATATATGTAACGTAGTATTTGATTTAAATAAAGTTTTAAATATTTAGAAAGTTACACATGAACTAAGTGAAAACTTGTGTATCAAACAGATAAGTTATTCTGTTCATAGAGAAGGGCCTAGAAATAACGTGATTTCACTTTCAGTAAATTAGCCAAAAAGCCTAGAAACCGAGTGCCATTTCATGTACTTACTACTTTTGGGGTTCTCTTTAGGCCATAAAATATAAATAATTGAAATATACTACGAACTGCGACATTACAGTAAATCAGAATGTCAACCAAGCTTTTAAAAAAACATTAGGGGTATTTTTCTGCGGTACATTTTTGTGGTAACAATTGATATACATTAGACATCACAGACCAATGTTCAATATATAGTAAATATTATATGACCCCGTGAGTCGTCAGACGTAAAATGGGAAGACATAATTCGATAGATTTCAGAATCCTGTTCATAGTGTTTTTGCCTAGCCAACATTTTAAAACTTTATTCATAAAATATTTATGTCACTGTAAAAGCCTGTTCATTGGTTAATCTTAGGTTTTACTCTTAAATCTTAGGATTTACCGACATGAGTGGGTAAAACATTTTATTCCGGGCTTTTACGATTAGCATTTAGAAAAAGCTAGCTTTTACCAGTAGCGGCTGGTAAATGTTGGTTTTGGTTAGAAAAGATAAGGTGTTTTTGCCTGTGAGTGGTAAATCCTGTTGGATACCTCGGGAAAGCGGTTATTTAAAGGTAATGTTAGGTTAGCCTTTTTCAACATTTACCGTATCTGTGAGGTAAATCTTAAGATTTAAAAGTGAATGGTGGTAAAAGTTACCATTAAAATTTGGTCACAAACCGATGACAAAGATATAAAAATTAAAAAATGCCAAAAAAGAAGGAGAAAAACTTAAAATCGTTAAAAGTGAAAAGGCAAAAAAAAAACAAGAAAAACGGAAAGAAAAAATACTTTAAACGTAAAAAGTACGAAGCACAAAAAGAAAAGTGACGTTAATTTTAAAATAACCCGTAAAAGCTTCTTAATTTTTTTTTTTTTCAATTATACTTATTTATTATTAATCTATATTCCGGCACGTGCATAAGATTATCACAGAACGACCTTTATCGTCGTAGAATACGTACAACAAGCCACTCTACTTTAGTACCTATTGTAGTATATTCGAGTCGCATTAGATGATAACCCCCAGCACGTGGAGTGGGGAATGGCGCGACCCGTTCTGATTTATCTACGCAATTAGCGCATACTGGAGTATAAATCGCAGAATTAGCCACTCAGGGCGATGCTAAGCTGGCTAAGTAGATGTGTGAAAGTTGATTTGTCTGTATTTTTATTACCTGACTGCGGATGGTTATGTTTTTGGGCTGTGTGTATGTATGTTCCTTTGGCGCGTTGTATAGCATAAACGGCCTGATAGATTTTGATAAATGAGGTATCATTGGATTCGTCTTAGACACGAGAGTGACATAGGATATATGAAGTGTCAAGAAAACTAATACGGCGGCTTACAGCTGCCATATTGTAATACCGACGCAACAAAAAATGGCAATGGCTATCGAGTGAGGTATCAAAATGAAGGTCTGTATTAGAAAATTCTAATATGAAAATATATTAGAGAAACTTAAAGTTAAAAATATCTATATATAAAAAGAAACGAATGCAAACAAAACTAATAAGTGGCAAACAAGCAGTCCGATGCATCATGCATTTCATTTCTCCCTATTTACATTTTTTTTTGTTTATTGCACACTGCTTAAAGTCTAGATTAACCCACCAACAAACACCACACCGTGTTAAATAAAAGATTTTAAAAAACAAAGACTCTCCCAACCAGTCTGTCAGAATTATGTTAGATAGAAACGAACATTAGGTATTACAATAGCTATGTAAAGTCTAGTCTAGACCATATCGCAGTGGCATGCACATAAATAAAACCCTGTCAGACTCACCCTTTGCCCTAGTTGACACGAACTACCGAAGTCCACGATTTTAATGGCCGACCTCTTCGGGTTGCATAGTAAAATATTCTCGGGTTTAAGATCACAGTGAATTATATTTAGTTCTGAAACAGAAGAGATTATTGATTAGTGTAGAAATAGATGGTGGTAAAAAAAGGAGTAAGGGGTTATGCAGGAGCTTGAAATAGATCGGTTCTTTCAGCCCCCGTTGCGACGGATATGCGGACTAGTGAGCGGATGACTGCTGCGTTTGTGGTTTCTCTTGCTATACAGTACTTTCTCGCTAATCCGCTGCTCCACTATCAGACAACTACTATAATCTGCCGTTTTTTGCGAGTCGAGTCTGGTCTGATCATACACTGTAATCCGCTGTCATTTTAATCTTTAGCTCGATAATCCGCCGTCTACCGTCTCTTTCATGCATATGACCGTACCGCACGGTCGTAAGCATAGTCGTACTCTTTAGTCCGCCCACGACAACCATAAATACTTAATTAAGCTCAAGATTTTGTTGTTTCATTCAATTATTTATTGTTCCTAAACACTATAATCCGCCGTTTTCAGTAATTCGCCGATGGTTGGGATTTTATGCTGGCGGATTAGCGATAGAGTACTGTAATTTACACGGCTGGATAAGTACTACTTCTAATAAATCAATCGGTTCCTAGCCGATTATTTCTAATAATATGTCCTCACAAAAAACTTTCACTGTTTATTTCATCAAAGGTGGATAATGCAAAGACATCTCGCGCCATAGACAAATACCTTTACCATAAACACCCAAAAACTAGACACTAGGGCACAGAACAAATAATGGTACTTTTAGGGTTTAAGTTGGCATCAGGCAGGCAATAACAAATGCATCAACCATCTGCAAAAATTGGCGTCGTTACATCTCGCGCCAAAACATATTTCAGTTTAATGTTTTTACAGATTTGACAAATAATATGCGAGCCTTTGTTCCTGCAACACGACATTAGTCTTATCAAGATGCGATACATAATGTGTTGTCTATTAATATTTAAAAAAATACAGGAGTTAGGGTATGAGTTCCAGATGCCATAAGGCTCGTGACATATACTCGTAACACTCAATAATAACGCCGTGCTGCACAGCTATGTATAAAATTAAAGCTATGAAATCTGTTATTAAAATTCTTGCTTGCTCTGTCTGGTTCTGTCTCTAGTTCTAGATGTGTACTGATAGCGTAGTATTAGCGAACCAAATAAAAAAAACAACATTCGCCAAAAATCTCCCATAACGTCCTCGCATGAATCAAGTGATCGACACATTCGACCATTTATTTCCTTGTTGTAATCGAAATCGGACCTTTCCCGCGTACTTACGCCCACGGCCGGAACGATGGCTCGAGTGGCGGAGCACCGGAGAATGAATCACTCCACGCCGATTGGGGTCGATCGCCGAATGTCATAGTATGCGAATGTCGACGAGACGACAATGGAAGGCTTAGCTGTAATGACTTGTTGAAGATGTAGAAATCTTTTCAGATTGCAGGTACTCGTGCGAGATTAGTGGTGGGTTCAAAATTTTCGATGATAAGTTGACAAATCTCCTGGTCTATAAATCAGATCAGAAGTTTTTTATTTGTAGCCGATTTGTTCTCTTACTGTAAAAATAATTGTCTTGCTTAGTGCACTCAGGTTCTTTTTCCATGATAACCTAACCAGTCCAAGACAATAACCTTGTCAAAAAACCTGTTTGCATAGTCCTTAGTTGACCAAATCTCGGAAGATGATGACAACAGCGACGAATAAAATACTGATCCCGCTGTCACTTCTACTCATTTCCCATTCATTTTGGCAGAACAGATACCACGTGGAGTCGCTTGTTCTGCAAACTTCACTATAAATCATAGATCCATTTAAATGGGGGAAGATACGGCACACTTGAATATCATGTAAACAAAAACTGAACTAGATACAACTACAAACACCCACATAGCTACATTCCCACCTTCGTCAATGACCTTATTAAAAGGGGGAAGATAAAGCAACCTTGATTATCACGTAAACTACACCCGGTCTATATACAACTAAATGCAAATACACAGCTACACTTACAATGTCATACTTGATATGCATCAACAACAAATATAGAAAGACATTATTCAGACAGTAGCGCTATAGAGATAACAATAATTGTTACGCCCCTTTATTCCCCGGGAATTTCCTGACGGTACTTATACGCCGCTTGTCTTGTCGCACACTTAAGAATCATTTATTTCTGTCCCTTTCTGCAAATGCGGATTTTATAAACAACAAAAATCCGGAAGATTAGATATTTTAAGTACTTACGAGTGAAAAATAATGCCTTGGAACTTATTTTTGGTTCATGAGCTATTTACGCAGCTTGTAAAAGCACAGGAAGGCATTGTAGCTGCTTATTTAGAAGAATATTGCGTAATTACACTCCTATTGCAACTGAGGCCAACTGTGTGCGTTGCACCTAATGTACATGCGGTCCATGCCGAGTAGCTGGTCCCTTATCTTCCTCCTTTTAATAAAATCAATGACCTTCGTGCTTCATGTGCAATAAATATAGACCGTAATACGCAGATTGGAGCGCGAATATGAGTAACTGCTAACACATGCTACACAAACGACATTCCTAATTGTAACTATGGCCAAAGCAAGCCATTTGTGTGCGTTGCACTTAATTTACGCGGTCCACGCCCGCGAAGCTGGTACTAAATATCAACTTTTAATGATATCTATGCTATAAATAGATAAGTGACTCACCAGGTTGACTAAGGAACAATAACGCGGTGCATAGCTGCTGCGCGAACTTGCGCGTCAGGTTCAGCGAGACGCCGCGGAAGTTGGTGTTCCGGAGCAGGTCGTACAGGTTGTACGAGAGCAGCTCGAACACTAGGCACAGGTGATTCCGCCACATAAAGTGACGTTTCAGTTTTACTGGAAAGGAAATTGAGAAGTAATTAGGTACACCGTTGAATACGAGTAATAACATATTTTAAAGTTATATGACCCCCGATTCTCCCTCCCCCCATTATAGCTATGAACCATCTCGATAACAGCCGCTTTCAAACAGAAAAAAACTTGATCAATATTGGTCCATTCGTTTGGGAGCTTTGATGCCACAGATAGACACACGGATACTTACATACACACCCTAAACTTATAACACCCCTCCATTTTCGAGTTCGGTGGTTAAAAAGTTGTATGGCAATAGTCAGTGGAGTTTCATAGACACTTACAATATCGCTGCGGAAGTCTCTCTTTGAGGTTATTTTAAATTATATTTAAAAGAGTTCAAGGATTTTGAAGCTCCGCGGAATCTGCTTATGGAAGATTCCTCTTCGTATTACAAGGATAATTCGTTAATGGCTTTTGTATTGATCATTTACATGTGTATTATTATAATTCCTGACATATAAAAAACATATATATGAAGAATTGACAAAAATGGAGAAAATTACATCCCCGTACAGTTTCTTGGTGCTCTTTTCTAACGGGCGTATTTCAGATGAGTATTTCCTTTTCTTGTGTGAGATTTAACTTTGAGGCGGCACATGTAAGGGAAATTTCCTTTTCAAACTCAAAGCATACTTAGTTCACCTAATAGTATTGATTTCATCTATTTATAATAATGTATAATTTTCACTTTGTTCATGAAATATTAAATTTTGTCTTGTAAAAGTGCTATTATTTTGACTATTTACAATAAATACTTTGACTTTTGTCTTTTTTGTAACATGTTAGAATTAACTAAAATTCTCCATCATCGCGGAACATAGAAATACTACTATACCCCGTGTTGCTAACGGATAAAAATATATGTTACATTTTATAGTATATTGAATAGTAGGATAATGCTTACATATATAATACTTATTTCATACTATATTGAATAGTAGAATAATGCTTACCTATATAATACTTATTTCATACTATATTGAACAGTAGGATTATGCTTACCTATATAATACTTGTCATACTATATTGAACAGTAGGATTATGCTTACCTATATAATACTTATTTCATACTATATTGAACAGTAGGATTATGCTAACCTGTATAATACTTATTTCATACTATATTGAACAGTAGGATTATGCTTAACTATATAATACTTATTTCATACTATATTGAACAGTGGATTATGCTTACCTATATAATACTTATTTTCTGCATCTGCTCGGTTCATCATTTCTAGTAACTTGACTTCTATTTGTGCCTGATTTAGGAAGGGTTTTTTATTCTTAATTATTTTTATCGCTACTTG
This sequence comes from Alsophila aescularia, assembly GCA_946251855.1. Taxonomy (NCBI): domain Eukaryota; kingdom Metazoa; phylum Arthropoda; class Insecta; order Lepidoptera; family Geometridae; genus Alsophila; species Alsophila aescularia. Next base: position 38,684,539 of record OX276381.1, read on the forward strand.
ACACTGTTCCTCGTGATCATACGCTTTCACAACCTGAAAAAGGAAACAAAATAAACATGAATAAGCATGGGTCTGGTTCAGTCTCAACCTTTTTCCGTTTCTAACCAAAGAATAGAAGAACACAAAGATCACTTAAGATCTACGAGTAAATATATGTTCCGATGAAGCACTGGACGTAGAAAAATGTTTTTCCCAGTTTTTCACTAGGTCTGCCCGCAGATTTGCCTACATGGTAGTATCTCTGGGTTAGAAGTAACCTATGTGTACCAGGACCAAAGTTCAAAATTTCGTTCAGCCATCAAATAGTTTTTTATCGATTACTCGGCTTCTATTCATCAGATTGACATACCAAGTATACCATTTTTTAAGTTAAACTATTTAACAGTGAAAGCCGCGGTCCATTATTCTTTACGTGATGCGCGAACAGACAGACAGACAAATAGACAGACACGATTTAAATAAAAAAAACTCTTGTTCAGTTTACTTATTTTAAGCTAAATGAAACAAGTAATATTCTTGTTTATCTTCCTTTGTGCAGACTTTGTTACTTACTGTTTTATTAGAAGTATAGATTGCAAAAGTTAATTCTTTCGACGGTACAATACAGTTGGAATACAATATAAACATCCAGATATCATTAATTCGCTCGTCGCTTTCAATCTAAAAAGAAAGTTAAAGTCGGTACAATCTATCGCGATTGTCCTTCTATCTCGTTTTGCGTTAAACTATCTATCGTGATTGTCTATCTATCTCGTTTTGCGTTAAACTATTCTCAGCAGTAGATATCCTCCATCGAGGTTACTTATTTTCACTGCCAAAAAAAAACCCCAGACAAATTACTATTTATCTACTCTACATAATTTGGATGTCCCGCCAATTCAACAACAGCCTGCATTAGTCCACTGCTGGATATAAACCTCTCCTAAAGCGCGCCACTGAGCCTGATCTTCGGCTCTTCTTATATAATTGCTGCCAGCTACCCTGCGCAAATCGTCACTCCATCTGGCTGGAGGGCGTCCTACACTACGTTTGCCTATAAGTGGTCTCCTCTGAAGAACTCGTCTACCTCACCAGTTATCGGTTCTACTTTTCTTCTATGGCCGGCCCGTTGCCTCTTCAGTTTGCTAATTCTTTAAGCTATGTCGGCGACTTTCGTTCTCTGCCGGATCACCTCGTTTCGGATGCGATTCCCTATAGAAACCCCGAGAATAGCCCGTTCCATAGCTCACTGAGCGACCTTAAATTTATGGAGCAGTCTCACGGTCAGTGTCCACGTTTCGGCTCCGCAAGTCATTACGGCAAGTTACTCGACAATTTGTAGCTCAAAAAATCTGTGGTTTCCAACTGACCTGTCCAAAGGATCCCTTCCCAATCGGCGACGAGATCTCGTACCGATCGAGGAACTTCTCCCCCTGTTTGATGATGTAGTCGTGATTATCGTCGTCGTACCCGTCGTTGTAAAGCTTCCTTTCCTTCTTGTGGGAACCATCCTCGCCGAGGTACTGTTGCGCTCTCCGTTTCTTTTTTGCGTAATATACCTGGAAACAAACAATATATTGCGTCTAAGTTTCATATTTTCATCAAGGCAGAGGTTAAATACATTCTAGAAAGGTAGCACTGTTATAATGTTGTCTTGTCTAGGACCTAAAAACTTGTTTGTCCCTTTAGGGATGAAGTACCAAGTCGTCTGGTATGTTGGTGATACAGCCATAGAAGTAGGACAAATCCACAAGTCCCAAGCATTTTGAATTGTTTGTCTAACCTCGGTAATTCTATACGTTTTCGAATAAAATCCTGCTCTTACCACATCCTTTTCGATGGATGATTTTGAGATGCCCAGTTTTTATATAAGATATTGAAATTATCAACAATATTGACTAACAAATTGACAGAATGTATCTTGCTAAAAAGGTTTTATTTCAACTGTGAAACAATCTTTAAAATGGTTCAATATGTAATATTTTTGTTGTGTATGAATCACACTCAATCCGACTTTAAACTGATTATGTGCCTGAAATATAATTTCTAAAATTTGACTTTACCTAATTAAGCTGTTCCACCGAATAGTCGTTCGTTACGAAGCATCAGCATGCGTTACAGAAAATAAAGAGATGGCATGCGTCGGGAATTCGGACGTTGACCCAAATATGCGGTTGACATTGATCGACGACGGGTCGCGATACGTTTATATGAAGCATTCGTACGCAGTAAGTGTACCATGTACAGACGACGCAGACGAGCGCATGGATTTGGGACTAGGAAGTTCATTGCTACCGAGTGTTTTTTTATTGCGAGTCTCGCCCAGGTTGGGACGTGACTCATTGTTTTGCGACATATATGGCCCGAGTGAATGTCCTGCGGTTTGGATAAGGACGTCGCTACAGTTATCCGACTAATTGTATGTAAAAATAACATCATTATAGCATTTGGCTATGCTTAGAGAAATCTAGATCAAAATTTGCCTAACGCTGTATTTGAATAACCTCTAGTGGCACGTAAGATTTGTGTTGTGAACTCAAGGCATGCTAATGTGTTTCTTCTTATTTTATACTAGCTGTGCTCGCGGTTTTGCCTGCGTGGACATTTCTCTGTGTTAAGAGTAACCTATGTGATATTCCAGTACAAAAAGAAGGTACCTATAAAATACAATATACTACTTTTCATCAAAATTTGTTTATTCGTCTATTAGTTTTTTATCGATTGCTCGGCTTCTACTCATCGGATTTAGATACCAAGTACACCAGTTTTTAACCAAACCCTAAGCTATCCAACGTTTCCAACAGTGAATCCGCATCGCAATCGGACCAGTAGTTTTTACGTGATGCGCGAACACACATACAGACAGACGTGATGAAAATAATGTTATATTCTTGTTCAGTAGCTTATTTTAAGTTTTTTTAATTATCTTCTTTGTCTTCTGACCTCAGACTTTCTGTTACCTACTGCTTTATTACAAGTATAGATTATACTTTCATTGAATAGTAGTTTTTTATTAATTGTATTCAAAGGGCAGAATCGGTAGTTACCTACTTTATAGTATTGGTTGGTTGGGCTTTACACCGCTGTTGCATCTTAATAGAAATACATTGTCGTTTCTGCGTAACTCGACCTACAATCCGGCGTCTCCGATGTCCTGAAACCACAATTACGTAACTGAGGTATGTCGGATCGGCAATAATATTGGCGACTGCATAGCGCTCACATAGTAGCGGCGCGGAAGTGTCGCGTATCGACGCGCCCGCACGATAACCCAAATTTCTGACAGCGACCTACATATTTAACTACTGTGTATGTATTACAGGCTAGCAGGGCCGCCGGCGAGGCTTCGGTCGACCACCCATCTGATTCGAATACATTGTGATCTTTAAGCTGGTGGATTCGGCACTTACACGGCTTCGTTTTCGAGGGCGTCAGTTACTTTCGGTCGATTAAGCCTCATGTGATATCGTCATAGGTAGAGGACACGGCGTGGTAAGTGGTGAGTCAGGCCAGTGACCGCGGCACGTGGTCGCGAGATGAGCGCGCCGAGCAGGGGAGAGACGGCGCGCGGCGGCTGTCATTGATTTTCCTCGTTTCCCCCCAACCGAGGCTGACTCCCGCCCCACCGCGTCTCACCCACTTCCAGCGCCCGATAACGAGGTTAACGGGCGACGTGAGTCTCTCCTAAACTTTAATTATACCTGTACACCCCGTCCTGCATGTTTAACCCGGCCTCTATTCAGCGTTTTGTTTGCAGCGCACCTGATAGCGAGACGTGATCCACTATTCGGTGGCCGGATAACTATCTGATCAACTCGGAGATGGAAACGCGAAGAGCACAACTAGTACAACCTGTAGGTGGGAAGTTGCAGTTGCGAGTCTCAATTCAAATTCACTAACTATGTTTTAGTCATAAACGTGAAGCGTCGCAAACTTCGCGGATTTATAGTAAACAATAGCGCACTTCTCTCTCGCCTCGATGTACTCGTGAATAACTAAATTATATTAATATTAGGTAGACACGTTACTGTAATATAATAGCAATTAAATTAATTGATAGATAAACTGATTCTGGTGAATACATAGCTTAGTTAGCGCGTCTCCGTTCGATTGACACAACTGCTTTTTGATTAATTAGGCGAAGAAACATTAGATGTTCAACGAACAAGGAGCTGTTCTAGGATTTTAACAGTAATATCTGCTTGTTGAAACCAATTAATTGGTGGCTTAATTGGCAAAGAGCATTTACCGCGCAGAGGCACGGGTGGTGCGGGTTCGAGTCCCGTCTTAAATATATATATTTTTTCTAATTTTTTCCTTTAGAAAAAATATAGGAACAAGGAGCTTCCTAACAGTAGCAGAAGCATGGCTGATTTTTTTTTTAACTCTAGATTCCTCCCTTTGTGCAAGTTGGACGACAGTAGTGACACCTAGGGAGTAGGTACATTTATTTCAATTGAATGTTTTTTTGCAGAAAAAAACATTACCTGCAATGCAAGCCCTCAAGTAGTCCAGAGATTTGAAACTGGTTCGATGTTCTTCTTTTTCCAGAAGAACAAAATCAATTACCATATAGGTAGAACCAGTAAACTTGACATTTACAGTTTAGTTCGCAAGGTTCACATGGTTTACACAGACTAGTCATCGGTTGTTTAATTATTTGTCGCCCACCAAAGGTAAGGTCTTGGTGCTCATTGATACATTACATTTGATAACTTGTTTTTTTTTAAATGCTATTTAGCATTATCTCCCCTGCTCAGCGAGAACAAATGTAATGATTTTCTAAAGGAAATATGTGGATACCGAACTAGACTCGAACCTGCATCAACCATGCCTCTACGTGGCACATGCCTTAACCAATTCGGCCACCGAGACCGCTTTCCAATTTTCTCAATTTTTTAAATGTTTTTCTAAAGGAATGACTCAAATTTTTCCTTTAGAAAATTATTAGATTTGTTCATTTAAATTTTACAAGGGAAAATAAGACCATGATTTCACACAGGAAAATACGGATTTTAATTGAACCTTCTCCAGTGAAAATACAGTTTAGCCGACTCAACCAGCCTGAGCCATTCATGGTTATATTCTGCATGTGCTATTCATAGATCTATTACGTACAGAGATGGTAACTGGATGGTAGTAAATGGGTTTTGCAATCCATTGACACTGGGTTCGATCCTCGGGCCAGTAATTTTTAATTATGTGCCGATTCCCAGTCCCTGCAAACCCTTGGGCGACCTGACACACTCTGACACCAATGCACTTATTATCTACAACAAGAAATTTTCCTGATTGGCAAGATGTTACACCGACAGCTCTGATCATCAGTAGCAAGGGGAGTATATGGTTGGCCCCCTTCATTTGTGCTCTTCAAGATCTCGGCTAATTTAACTTTGCCATATAAGTATACCATAAAGCATAACTTTATTTATTTATTTATTCATTTGTCGCAAAGACATGCAAAACAAGTAAAGCAATACGTTAGAAAAAACAGCATTTTCATTGCAGTCTAACCAAAAGTAATACCATAGAATATATAAACGGTAATGCTTACATAAGTACTACAGAATTGAGTCTTCATATAATGCAGGTTACCAGTCTCGACAAACTCTTAAGAAATTCATACGCGTTATGCAAGCGTTTTATATGGAAGCTGTTATGTTGAAGGCTGGTTAAACAGTAAAAATGACGACGATTGGACAATGCGAGGCAATCATGCCAAAAATGCACTCGGTTACGGCTCTCTGCAACGGCACTTCTATGCGATTTTTATTGCTTGTATTCATCGTGTTTATGGCGTTGAGTTGGCATGGGGCTCAATTTTATTTTATTTATACGCATTGCGCAGTGACGTCATCGTGATTCCCGTGTCATCATAATCCACGGCAGTGATGCAACGATACCATCATTGGAAAGTTGGTCATAACGGTTGCATTCATTTGGGTTCGCCGTAGTAATAACAATTTGCGCGGACCAAATCGACCCGATTTGGTCGAGTTGTGCACTGAAAACTTTCTTGACCATCTGAGCTTTTTGGAAGTTGCGTAAGTTGACTGTTTTGGTAAAGTCTCGGGTAATTTGTTGCTCAGTGAAAAGTTTATGCAATCAAAACTTTTATTTAAGTTGTTATAATCAGTATTGTGACTTAATAGTGCGTGTAGTAGTATTTCAATGACGTGTGCACATTATTTATTTTACGAATATGGTAACTGGTCTCTTGTTTTACAGTTTTAAAAATTAAGATTAATTACGATTCATTTTGTGCCGAGACATGAACACTTACGCTTGAGGCTGTATACAAAATCAAAGTATCACAGAGAGCCATGGAGAGGTCTATGCTTGGCATATTAGACTTCAAGACCGAGTCCGTAATGTTGAGATTCGACGAGGAACTAAACAGGATGTCAGAAATACAAAGTGGAGTTGGGCAGGACACATAGCCAGGCGAAGTGACGACAGGTGGACTAGGACGGTAACCGAGGTGGCCGAGACAGGAAAAGCGCCGTCCAGCAACAAGATGAGCCGACGATATCGTTAAGATCGCGAGTCGAACCTGGATCTGATTGGCACAAGACCGAGGCGAGTGGCGTGCTAAAAGAGAGGCCTATACCCAGCAGTGGGACGAGAATGGCTGTGGATGATGATGACGGTTCATTTTATCAAAACAAGATTGTCACTTCCATTCAATAACCTCTATAATTATGTAGGTGACCTCCACTAACTACTTCATAGATATCAGCCATCACATCAGAAAGTGACGCCTTACACACTACCAATGTCACAGAATAAATAATACAAGCCGGTGGTGCTATGATGTGATACCGAATGTTATAGAGAGCAGCAGCTTGTACTATCATTTATTCTACGGCAGCAGAGACCAAACTATCGAAAAGCGGATTCGCTCTGCTAATAAATTTTTCAGTGTAGACACCGAGACCGCCGCGCGCCGTGATATGCTAACGAGGGTTCGTCGCGTTAGGCACTCTGGTTTACAACTTATCAACTCGTCGAGTATCAATTAAAGCGGCGGAACTGCGCAACTTTACATCATTAACACCATAAAAAGACAGTTATTGCGAGAAAATTTGCGCAATCAATTAGGAGTTTTAAGAGGGAGTTGGGGGTGTGTGCGTGCGGAGTGCAGCGCCTTCGGGCGGGCGGGCGCGGCGGCTAGGGTGCAGCGCGCGCATCTGTGTGCATTCGGCATATTTACCCCGATAGCAGGCGGGCGGGGTCGACGGCCGACCCAATGCAAGGCTGCGTACGTAGGCCGCCCGCGACGCACACCACACGCGGGCCCGTTTCATTAGTGCCACCGCACATACCACACACGCGAAATGCTAACACTATGCGTCAAGTGAGTGAGGCAAGCTCGCAGTTTTTTAATCATCGTCCGCTGGGTGAACGGTAGACGTCATATTTTCGTGCTCGACATCACATAATTTTCCAGAGATTCAGCATAAGGCCGGATACTTTCAGCCGAACGAAGGCCTATCGATCTGGTGTTTATTATAGACTCGATACTGGTCTAGATAAACTGATTTAAAATTTATAACACATGAAATTGGCCGAGAGGTCGATAGTAGGACGAAACACCAAACGTAGGCCTACATTACCTTGTCTCTACAATCAAGAAATAGAGTTGTGAAGGGAACAATAGGTATAAGCTGCAGTCATAAACAAGCCTTCCTGTGTATTTAGTGTTTTCGCTATTTTGCATAGCAATCGGAATATCATAAAACCACAAACGATACGTATCCACAACAATATATAAAAGTGAAACGTTGTTTGTTTGTCTGTTTGTTTGTTTGGTGGAGCTTTCACGCCAAAACGGCTAATCCAATTTTGATGAAACTTTGTAAATAGGTACAATATAGAGACCAACATAGAATACTTTTTATCCATTGATGTTGCTACGGGAAAACTGGAAAATGACGATTACTCGCTGTAAAGAACAGAATGACGTTGCCATGGAAACTAAATTATAACAAGTATATCAAAAAGCATCAAGAGCGTTGGTGCTATACTTTCGCAGTTTTTTATATCCTAGATGAACATACTCGTAGGATGTATTTTTTCGCGATAAACTGTAGTCCGCGCGGACGCAGTCGCGGGCGAAAGCTAGTACGTAATAATTGCACCGCAGCATTCATAAATCCGCCGGTTAGACAGACAGGGTGTAAACTATACAGCGAAGTATACTGATGTAGTACCACCCTTGCAGTCGTTGAATGCAATACGTACTCGTACCAAGCCTTCCCCTAGCGTTCCCCTCGTTGAGGCAGGTCCGTGCAGACGCCTTTGATGGGGCATTTCCATAAAAACCCAGTGAATACTATTCATTATTACATCATATGGAGATGATTTCGATAAACATATTGGAAGTGGAAACGTCTGATATCAATTACGATTAATATTTCCTCAAGTATACAAAACTTTAAGACATGATGTTAATTGAGTTGAGAAGTTATTGTGTGTAAATAGTCCTTGAAGGGTTAGTGTAGTATCGTGGAAATTCACCCTTTCACATACATGGTAAGTATTGGTAACTTAGCTGTGCCCGCTTGCTTATTTCTCTGGGCCGATTTTTCAATGCTCATTTAAATAATCAGATTTATTCCATTGATAGCATGATTTCGAATTTTTCAATAGTCAGTTAGAGGTTATCTGCGGAGTAAAACCTGTAACTGAGGAGTTAATTTAACTGTCTCTTCATGCCTCAGTTAAAAGCTTATCTGTGGAATATATGTAGTTTTTGACGTTTGTTTACTGACATTTGATTCAGCGGTGTGTTTGAGAGGGTATAATAATTATCTATCATATTGTGTGGTGATGTTTGTACTTTTGTGTTTTGTGCTTATTTCGGTGGTTTTGTTAAGTTGGGTATTTTCGATTCAATTGACGATTTAGCTATAAAAGAAGAACTTCGGATGCTACACTGCTTATATCCTGATAGAAAAGAAATAAATGTGAGGGAAAGATCTGACAAAATATATAAAATTGCAGGAACGCTCTCGTTTTTTAATTATTTCCATTTTCCAATTCTCAACTGATATGGATATCTAAATTTAAAAAAGTAAAATAAAGCGCACTCAAAACAAAACAGAAATAACTGCTGACTTTAGAAATTCGGTGAATGTGAGGTTAACTTGTGGTAATTTTTACGCGTCAAAACCAACGTCAAATGTCAAACGGTTGAAAATCACCGCTCTCTCTCTAACATCTGCAACTTTGCGTAGCTGGGTCTCTTTCAAACGGGATCAGTGTGAAGGTAGTTAAAAAAATCCACAGATAGCTGGGTCTCTTTCACACGGGATCAGTGTGAAGGTAGTAACAAAAAATCCACAGATAGCTATCTGATCGGTAACAGAGCATTGAAAAATCGTAAGCTTTTATACTGTGGTTAAAAGGAGAGATAAATTTATTGCTTTGTTAACTATCTGACCGTTTAACTGCGGATTGAAAAATCGCCCCTAGGTTAAATATAACCTGTGTTATTGCAGGACTTAAAGTTACTATGAAGTACAATATACTATATTTCTTCCAAATTCGTTCAGCCGTCAAATAGTTTATTATCGATTGCTCGGATTCTACCTTGATTGAGATACAAAGTACACCAGATTCTAACCTAATATGAAATCAGAGAAGTGTAGCCACTTCTAAACAGTCCAAACAGTCCAATCAGAGCTTAGAATTTTAAAAATGAATACTCTCCTATGGAGCGGAAAACTTCGTATGCGCGGAGCAGAACTCTATACATTAGAACTGACAGTCCATACAAAACGTCATAAAATGCATAAGAACCGATTAGCGCCATCTATCTTTTATCTTTAGAAGTGAATGTTTGTTACTCCTTCACGCTCAAACGGCTGCAAGGATTTGGATGGAATAGCTTATATCCTAAATTAGCTCATGGGCTACTTTTCATCATCATCATCCATCATCGTAATCCACGCGGGTGAAACCACGGGGCGCAGCTAGTTATGTTAAATTCCGATTAAAATAAGTTTACATTAAGAAATCACAATATTTGTAATGCAACTCAGAAAAAAAACTGGCCGTTTGGCTGCTACCGACGCGGCGTGCGCTAAACAAACGGTTTGATATAAGTGAAAGAAATGTATTATTGCAAATATATATCCGCGACCAATCCTATCACAGAAAACCTAAAATAAACGTTATTCGTAATAAAAGTAAAACGATTTGACGTCTGAACGAAGTTGCAGAAATTTGGTATATATATTAGCAACTAGCTTTCCCGCCCGCGACTTCGTACGCGCGGACTACTGATAATCGCGAAAAAAAGCATCCTATTTTCTTCTAGGATTCTATAAACCAATGCAAAAGTAGGTATAGCACCAATGCTCTTGATGTTTTTGACAGACTTGTTATTTCGTTTCCATGGCAACCGTACCTTACAGTGAGTAATCAACATTTTCCAGTTTTCCCGTGGAACCTTACAATTTTCCGAGATAAAAAGTATCCAATGTTTTATTCCAGGGTTTAAATTTCAACAAAATCTGTCCAGCCGTTATGGCGTGAAAGCTCCCCAAACAAACAAACAAACGAATGACAACGTTTCACTTTTATATATTGGTATGGATTTTGGATCAGTACAGTACAAAAAAAATATACTATGTACTAACCAGCTAGTACCTAGTATGGAAACCCCAGGATAAACAAATCACGAGTAAGCCAATGGTTTTCTTGCTGAACATGAAATGCACGCACGCTAAGCGCGGGAAAAGCAGGTAATAAAGTCAATTTTATTAACGTTCTGTACCACAGACTATGAAAGTGCATTTATAAGCAAGACCCACCGCAACGAAGCTCGTGTTATCTCATGTCACGAACATCGTTGGAATAAATAAATAACATATTCGCGTATTTAATATTTATGCACTTAATTAATTAATTTGGTTCTTCTTGATAATGCGAGTTTACAGCCTACATACTCGGTCGCACCACAGATCTAATTAAATCTGGAGGCCGCACAGTATGTACTGGATTGTTTCTAGTATACGAGAAAAACAATCCACACTAATATATAATAGTGAAACGGGGTTTTGTTTGTTTGGGGAGTTTTAACGCCAAAACGGCTGATACGATTTGATTTTTGATTTTTTGATTAAACTTTTGAAATAGGTACTGAACAATAAAGAGACCAGCATAGGATACTTTTTATCCCGGAAAATGGTAAGGTTCCAAGGAAAAAATGGAAAATATCGGTTACTTGCTGTAAGGAACGGTTGCCATGGAAAAGAAATAATAACAAGTCTGTCAAAAAGCATCAGCAGCGTGGTGCTATACTTTTGCATTGGTTTTTAATATCCTAGAAGAACATATGATGCATTTTTCGCGATGAACTATAGGTAGTCCGCGTAGACGAAGTTGCGGACCAATGCTAGTGTCTTATATTTTAAAGCTCAAATAATTTACATCTATAACATGTTTTTTTTTCAGTTTGTAAAATTATGTCTACTTACAAAATGGAGATGGGTACTAAATATTGCCTACGTGCATTTTAACTGATATGAATTTCCAAAATTAAACTATGCACTAAAAATATTAACTCGTATTACTCGAGCATAGCTTGGTTAGTAGCATTCGTGCAAAAAATGAACTGCATACCCGGATTAAACCGGTTAAACTCAAGCAAGTAGTTATACCTAAATTTCGTTTCGGGCAAATATTCGGTATCTTGAATCGTTATTCGTAATCGTAACTAAGATCAGCATGAGCTTCCAACCTAAAAATCTGCTTATTTGCTTGCCACGCGCGCACGCGCATGTATGCGCTCAGTACTGCGCAATGTTAGATTTAGCGCCACCCGATGATCTTGTACTTATGTGAGTTCACAAACTGAAAATACTAAATATTAAAACACGACTATTAAATATTTTAACACGACTGCCCAAAATAAGGAGTGTAATGTTTTTAGGATTCATGTATGTCTGTAAGTAAGTATGTATGTATGTACATACATACAGTTCTTCAGTTTCTTTATTCCACCGTAACTTTTAAATGCCATAACAGATTTAAACGTATGGTATGTCGTTAGAATCCTTACATCCCCCGAGTAATATAGTTATTTTTTTAAGAAATTCTTTATTTCTGTATGACTCCAAACGGGAAAAAAATATTTTTTCTTCGAATTTTACAATATGGGTATCAAAATGAAAGGCCTTGATAAGCACATTCCAACAGTATATATACAATAGTTTAGACTGTTCTTATTTAGTAATCAAACTAAGTCACTAGAAGATTTCAGCTGGGTTGGGCAGCATTCGGCAAGCTTCGTCAAGTCTTCTCGTCATCCATACTACAGTCCCTGAAGAAAAAAGACTTCAACCATTCATGACATACGGAATCGAAACGTGGACACTTACGGTCAGACTAGTCCATAAATCTAAGTTCGTTCAGTGAGCTATGGAGGGAGTTAATGCTTTATCTAGAGGACAAGATTCGCAATGAAGTGATCCGACAGAGAACCTAAGTAACCGACATAGCTCTAAGGATGAGCAATTTGAAGTGGCAGTGGGCTGGACACATATCAAACTAAACTTCTTAGAATTCATAAGATCAAGTTATGCTCGAGCGGGAACTAAAAGTAAGGCTTGTTGTAAAACCGAATGTAGGCGGGATATCATGTAAATTGAATGCACAAATAGCTCTGTCCCAAGATCATGATGATATTTTTATGATCGGAGTCAAATGCAAAGGCATTTTATGTCGACATGTTATACCAAGAAAGTTGTATTTTTTCTCTCTTTTATATGGGTGCTTGACTATAAACAAATGGACTAAAAATAGCGTAATTTTACTGTAGTAGCTGACATTTATATTTACTTCGCATTATGCCTCGTTTTGAGCTGCAATGTACTCGTTATGAGCAGGCTTACTTACCATCAAGCGAATGACTTGCTCATCTCGACAGTGGTCATTAACTTCTATTAAAAATTGGTCAGAAAGGGATGAACATATTTTTTTTATGTTCTTAGATCGACAAGCCGACACCTCTGCGGTAGCATGTAGCCTGTAACGTCACACGTGCGTATGCGCAGCAAAGACCGTGCTCGCGCGACTAACCAAAAGTCAGGCAATTACCTTACTTTTACGTTGTAACTCAGAACGTAGGAAACTCATCTTCCTCAGTTTATTAGAACTATCGGTCTTCTCTATAGAGCATGAAGTTTAGTAATATTCTGACTATATGTCAATAAATAATGCGGCAACGATCACACAGATTAGTACTGTCTTGTTTATGGGACAAGTTAGAAACTTATTGTGATAAGATTGTTAACGATCGATGTTTAAAATTATGGGACCTTATAGCGATTTCATACAGCGACGAGACTTGTTATTCTGTGCTTTAGATACCCCTAAAAGCGCAGTTAGCGATATTTGTATGATAATGAGTTTAAAGCCAGCTACACAACTCCATAGATAGCGTCGCTCCTATTGGTCCAAATTGACAAGCGAGGTATCAATCGATTCGACTTCATCGCAAGAGTGTCATAGGCTATTTTTTACCCGACCGAAGTCGTATTTTTTTTACATTAAACTTTAACTTATTATATTAAAATTATCGAAATTATAACGAAAATTTCCTATATATAGATATATTACGACTGTTACTCACGAGCAAAAATAAAATCAAAAAGAAAAGAAACCTGCATTAGTTAACAATCACAAGCTATAAGACTATTATTTATTCTGTGTATATGACAATGTTATGTCTAGTTGATCTCGCGTCAACTCAGTACAAAAATTCCGCACACACACCGCAATAGCATTTTGTTTCTTGTTATTCAAAATTTTGGTAGACCAGCTGTGCCCGCGGCATTTCTCTGGGTTAAATGTTACCTATGTGTTATTCCAGGACCAAAAAAGTACCTATAACGTACAAAATACCAAATTTCGTTCAGCCGTCAAATAGTTTTTTATCGATTGCTCGGCTTCTACTCATCAGATTGAGATACCAAGTACTTCACAGTTTATAAGTCAAAGCATAAGCTATCCAACAGTGAAAACCGCATCGCAACCAGCCCAGAAGTTTTCAGAACAAACAGACAGACACTATTTAAAAATATATTATATTCTTGTTCAGTACACAGTGGCTTATTTTAAGTGCCCTAGACATTTTTTTTTATTATCTTCACTGTACAGACATTTTGGTACATACTACTTTATTATAGGTGTAGATAAGTTTCCGTTTTGACATGTTTGGAACACTAAATTAAGGAATGCGAGCGTGACCCGACAGCGACACCCACTTGTACAGTAAATAAAATAAAATAAATATATTCGAGACATTTCCACACCAAATACCTAGCCCTAAACTAGGATACCCTGTACTATGGGCACTAGATAACGGATAAACATACATAGATACGAATATTTCACCCCTTGACTCGGAAACAAACATTTCTGCCCATCACACAAATGATTGAACCTTGCAGGATTCGAACCCGCGACCGTCCGTTTTTGTACCTAGGATCTCTAGCCACTAGACCAACCGGTCGTCAAAAATAATAAGTTCTGCCATTAAAAACAATATCAGTAGTAGTAGATTTTTCAGTCATATTGTTAGACTATTATGTATTCTGTGCTATTACTTAGTATATGCTCATCCATCTATTAATCAAACAATCTTGTTTTATACGGATATTCATATGGTAATGACTAGAGAGCCTCGATAAAAAGATGGATCACACAAAATAATTCAACGCACAGGAAAATAAACACCGAAGAAGATACTTTACTAGCATTATAGCAAGCCACAAGAGTCAGCGAGACTATAAAGACAGGAAAGATGAATGCGGTCATCAAAAGTCATCAAACACGATAAGAAAAAAAACGTTGTCTTTTTTCCATACCTACGTGAGAAGCAAAGTACAGAAGCGTAGCCATTAAAAATCATACGCGTTCAAAAAGCCCCCCTTGTCGCGCGCCAGCACTTCAAAGTTTGACCTCGCAATTACTAAAATTGGTTTGATTTACCATTTTAATTGTAACAAAAAGCTTATTTTTTCCAGCTGCACGGCCCGCCGCCGTGTCGTTGTAATCTCGACCGAGTGACTTTCGGCCCGAGGGTCCATTAGGGATCGCGGGGTTAGCGCCGATCGCACGCCGTGGATCGCCATTTTGAGCTGTGGCATCATGTCGTTATGGCGTAGTTTCTGTCGGAGGTGTTCGGTAGGCGCGAGAGGAGAGCACTCGAGGTCGGATGCTGAGTGCGGGGGTGCGGGGGCAAAGAGCGGGGGGCGAGTGGGACAAAATCGATATCGTCGGGCGGCGCGCGACGTCTTGCCCCTCTCTCCCCTCTAATGAATGAGCGAGCGGAGCATAGTCATCTCTGCGGATGGCGGTTCGGGCGATGGGACTAGGACTTGCCACCGGCCGTCGAGACCCCGCCACTCAGCCCCAACCCAGTGTATTGCTTACTGTCCGCCACGATAACGAACCAGACTGATCAACCCAACACACAATGTTAAATATTTCCTGTATTTGTCACCATTTGCAGGAAGTGACGGATTTTGCAGAAGCTTTCATAAGATGGGTCAGCGTGAACAAACTTGAAAACGAACAGACCTTCGCAGATGAAAAAACTAAAATTAGGGTAATACTTAAACAAGAGTCGTTTCTGGTTTGGCTTAGTGTGATTCCTGATTCTCTTCACAATGAGAACGTATTAACGCCAAGGAAAAAAAAATATATCTCGTTATTTCTCTGTAACTGGTTAATGTATAACCATTTCAATATTTGACTCCCACATTCGTATGGGATGTAGGTGTGGACCACGCAAAAATATTAATCTTTAAACATTTGCCACCTACTTCTGTTTGCCCACACGAATGCTTAGTAAGTTAAATAAGATAATTAACATGAGTTTCGTAAGCAGAGTGTGAAGTAATAAAATGCTCTCATTAACCATAGTCTAACCTCCTTAAATCGAGCTATCGTTGAAATAAAGCATGCCCTTTTACTTAGAGGCGTGTCATATTGATATGACTTCGCTAAGTCTGCGCCAGGCCACAGCTGTTGCTACTTCCACTGCGGAAGCTGATTGTTACCGTCTGTGAGAGCAGTTAGAGAACTCAAATATGGCTGATATGGCTCTAGTCTTGAAGACATGACTTCCATCAAACTAGCTCACAATCCTGAATTCCACCAAAAGAGTTAACACACCTGCGTGAGGCATTTCTTTTTTCAAAACTGTGATGTATGTCACAGACTTGACAAAAAAAATACAGCGGATCAGTTATCCGATGTTCCAACCACGGCAGTTCCAAGATGTCGGTTATTGGATTTTCAAACTGCGCCAAGAGATTTTTCTTGGTTCAATTAGGGAAAGTGAAGTTTTTAACATTGGCACTGGCTATATGACAAAAAATAAATCAGGGGTGCAAGCCGTGCAAGACACTCCAGTCTTCCTAGAGTTGCGTTTTAATACATCGATCCCTAAAGACTCTCATTTACGGCCTAGATAATGTACACCTAGCCAAAAAGCTAATCTGCAATATAGAGTAATAATGCTGGGAAGCCACCCTGCAAAACCTATTGCACTGGCTATAAAAATGCGGCAATAATTGCCAAAAGACTAGCTCGTTTCTGAGGACCTAACCATACAGTGTTCACACGTGACCTTAAAGCGCGTGAAAGTGCATGCTTGGTGTGTGTTGGACATTTCAGCGGATTCTAAAAACGTCAGTGCATCATGAATTCATGACCAGCTAGACTGCGTCATTGCGATCTAGACGTCTAGTCCTGCTACCACGATGTTTTAACCAAAAGCAATCTCAAGACTCAATGTTTAAATACCGACACTATAGGAGTATATTCTATTCATTGACACTATTTGGTTCAGATAGAGCACCGGCCGCCTCATCAAGTAACTTAACTATTATAAATTCCATGTCATGTAAAACATTTTAACAGCCGTCTCGTAGGACAGGTCGCATGCTGTTAGCAGTTATAGTTGAGATCGACGGGACGGCTGGTATGTGATTCGAAGACTTATTTAGACGGTGGGACGATATATCAGCAAAGAGTTCTGTGACGAACGACAGGAAGATCAAAATTATCAAAGAGAAAAGTAATACATTTCAGTCTAACCTTCTGCTGCGCCCCCGCATAATATTCTCTTGAAGAACTCCAGCTCTAAGAACATAGCGCCTCTAAGAGTACATAAGTCGGTTAGTTGCGTTTATAAGATCAAACTTAAAGAACATCAAACTTCTTCCAAAAAAGTTCAGTAAAATTGGTTCCGGTCAATCATTTAAAAAGTATTTCGATATACAAGACACTTTGGGCACACGACAAACTGAGTCGAAGAATATGATAAAAGAATCTTGAGAATTATTGATAGACCATCTCCCATTAAGACGCACAAAAATAGTTTGTTTTCGGGATAAGTAGTTGAAGTACTTATCCCGAAAACAAACTCTTGCAAGCAGAAGGTGTTTCGGTGCTAGAAACTTGCGACCTGATACGAGAATCACAATAGCTTAGTTCCCTGAATTTTGTCAACTCTTGAGAGAGAATGATATCATTCAACGATTACTGCTAGCGAGATATCTGGGAAAGAATAGTAAGTGGTCGCTGGTGAAGCACATTCTAGGTATATCGGAGTAAAAAAAAGATCAGCGTCCAAACGTCTGTGACGCATTTGGAAGTATATTAATATTCGTATCTTGTACTAGCTTAAACACGTGGATTTTGCCGCTTGCAATACGTATGGTAATTACAGGAAAATATATAATCATCATCAACAACCTACACTAGTCCACTGCTGGACACAGGCCTCTCCCGCGGCGCGCCAAGGAGCCCGATCTTCGGCTCTTCTCTTCCAATGACTGCCAGCTACCTTGCGCAGATTTGTCTTCTCTTCCAACTGCTGCCAGACACTTTGCGTATATAGTCGCTCCACCTATAGAGCGCCCTACCCTACGTTTGCGTTCGCGGTCTCCACTCAAGAACACGTCTACCCCAACGGTTATCAGTCCTTCGGCAGATATGACCAGCCCACTGCCACTTCAGCTCACTAATCCTAAGGGCTGTCGACATATTCAGTTCTATGCCGGATCACCTCATTCCGGATACGATCTTTCAGAGAAACTCTGAGCATAGCACATTCCATAGACCGCTGAGCGACTTTAAATTGGTGTACTAGTTGTACCGTGAGTGTCCACGACTCGGCTCCGTATGTCATAACAGGCAGGGCGCACTAGTAGAAGTCGAAGTGTTACTATATGAAAATGCTGTCATTTGGTCAATTGAAAATTGTAATTGTATTGTTGAATATGACCTCCTTTGACGTGGATAAGGGCATCAAGTCTTCCGACGAAGGCATCGCACGCTGCACGAAGGTAGGGTTCCCAAAGAAGCGCTGCTTTTGTAGCGTATCCACACTTTCATATTGTTCACCTGCAAGCGCTGGAGCTCTCGAACAATGGTTGCTTGTAATTTCCAGACAAATTCAGGGCAATCACGCTATTGCGTTTAACATCCTTAATGATACATTTTCGTTACATTTTTTTTTGTCTCCTGCTCTTTTTTGTCCAGTTGCAAACACGACAGTAACTTAGTTCTGCTTAATTTTGCCACGCTGTCATTAATAGTTTAAAGGTTGAAATTTGAAGTTGGTAACACTTCGAGAACCCTGTTACTGAATTTAAATCTTGAATTCTGCTAAATGACAAAAAACAAAAAAAAAATGGGTTAAAAATTCAAATAACATTCTCTATAAATAAAGTCGACAACAATATTATATTAGTAACTTACACAAGACTCGAGACTATCTAAACTTTAAGGAAAATAAAATGTATTTATTTATTAAACAGTGGCGAGATGTGAGCAAAGCGAAATCACAGATAAATCGACCAATCGCACGGCATCGCTTACCATTGTGGGCGCAACGTGATCTCTCGACCTTCGAGGTCAGAGATTGCCACAGATTCCGATATCGGCACGTGAACGACCCGGGGCCGTCACACGGACGCGCCGAGCACATGTCAAAACATTACGTTACCTTACCGCACGTACGACGATACAAACATCTGCTGACCTATCGATTGTTATCTGATACACAAAACTATCAACCTCTACACGTTTCCCAGACCTCGTATTTTGAAGAGCCTCCAATCAGTTTAAAAATGTATATGGGAAATGGAGCGACTTCCTATTGTTTCGACCAAACGAACATGTAATTTATGTCTCTTTTTCATGCCGATAAATGTTGTGACTTTCCAAGAGCGCAATTAAGAGTTCACTCGAAAATTTAGAGAAGTAAACCTATTGTGCTCTCATATTAGCCAAGCAAAGCGTCATACCGAGTAGTTTACAAAACATACCAATGAGAAGGTTCGTAGAGAGTGCCACCGGAGCGTGTCGGCTAGCGTCCTGATGAGGGACCGAGTGGACCCGTCCCTCTTGCGCACCATCGTCCCGACTTCACGCACGGCTGATGGGTCACTGCACTAGAGCTCACACGCTTTACGTACTCGGGGCATGAGGAAACGCTGCACTCTACACTGCCACCTTGACAGTTTTAAACGCAAGGCTAAACATGTTCGAGCGTAACCCGAGCACTGGCCAACACTAACTCCTATGAGAATAAACACATTGGTGTAGCAACCGCAATAATCGACCGCGAGGACACGACTGGCTCGTTAACGCGGCTATTACCTATTCTCCAGCTCAAGTAGATGATTCCGCATACGTGAATTGATATCGGCCTCGTTGTTTTGGTACTGACGCGCGTCCCAAATATTATGTGCCACGGTAAGGAAACCGGGCAATTTTTTCACGCCAGCACACTAAAACCTCGAGAATTTTTAATAGAGTAGAGACCGGACGGTGGACATACCGAGATGTCACTTCAATGCTTTTAATCTTTGTCAGCTGAATGAAGTGGCTGCGGAACAGATGTGTCACGCGCAATTTTAGCGCAGCGGTTCTTGAGTGTAAACAAAACATTGGAAGAAATGTAGCATCATTGGGTGCGCGGAATGTGTTATCAAGCTATTGACCTCAGCGGCCTTAAGGAGTCAGTGTATTGGAACAACTATCGCAAGTCGTTTGCGTTGATAAAGTAGCATGGAGTACTCATTAATCGGCTCGTTTGAGGGGGTCGGCGTAAGCGATTCTCTTCCTTGTGTTATTAGCATGGAATTGTTTATGCTGTGCATTGGTGTTTATAATTAGCCGGCGCCGGGAACGTGGCAGGAGCGCAGGTCGATCACTCGGGATATGTAACGGGTCCGCACTATATCTGGTGGTGGGTCGTTGACAGGGCCATTTTTGCTGAACCGCAGTACTATTCGCACTCTGTGACAGACAGGGCTGACAGAAAAACAGTTTTACAAATATAATGAGCAATCTTACAAACTGAGGAGACAATAAATGATGCTTATAATGATTATTCAATGATGGTGCAAGTTCTACGTGAAGGAGCTAAAGATGCATATTATTTAAGTAATTTGTGTTGTACACAAAGTATTGGAAATAAGGTTGTCTGAGAAGCTTTTCAGTCATAGTGTCTTTGCCGTTTCATTTGGGTGACGCTGCAATTGCTTTGACGGATTCATTAAAAAGGACATCATCATCGTATGACACTCTTGCGATGTGACAATCGAGGTATAAATTGATTGACACCTCGATTGTCAAAATAGGACCAATAGGGGCGACGCTATGTTGGAACATTCACATACCCACATAGTAAATAGATAGTTAAACTCGTTACCCTTAGCTTCCTTCGCCGTAGTCGGGTTATAAAAGAAATTCACCGAACGCGCCTGTCTGTCTCTCTGTCCACAAATATCTCAGAAAATACTTAACCGATTTCATTCCAGTTTTCATTTAGGCGTAGGTTGATTAAAAATTGAAGTTTTTAAAGTGTAATTTCATACTGGTTTATATGAAAATCAGCATCTAGTATAATGCACTGGGCATTTGTGTTGATTATAAGCCCCTTTCGACACACTCACAAGCACATTGTATTTAAGTTTAATACCGGTTTTTAATATTGTTGTGTGTTGATTAAATGTTTTTCTTCTTCTATAAGTATTTTGTATAAATTTAGTCGATATAGGGTGAATTTTTTCAACAAAGTCGAAATGTAATCAGCCGTCACTTTTTAGCGTACGCTGCGTATATCATAAGTGATATATGAAAGTAATGTGTGAAAGGATTGTTCTTTTAAATAAGTTCTACAAAAAAGTCCGCGTCATCGTATATTAATTACAGTAAGCTCAAAATAAACGTTTTTTTAGTATAATAGTTTTATATTATTTATATTTATATAGTATATTGTATTATATTGTATATGGTAGTTTTTTTAACGCAAAGAAATCTAGACGTTTATGAAAAAGTAATATTTTTTAATTACAATAATATAACTTTTTCATAAACGTCTAGATTTCTTTGCGCTAAACTGTATTAATCCTTATCAAATTAGATATCACAGTAATATTTATCATTTCATGTAGATCCATTTTTACCCGACTGCACGGAGGGTTATGTGTTTGGGTTGTTTGTTTGTTTGTACGTTTCTTAGGCGCGTCATACAGCCTAAACGGCTTGACGGATTTTGATAAATGTATGGTATAATTGGACTAGACTTGATCACGAGAGTGCTATAGGATATACTCGTATGAAGTGTCAAGAAAACTAATATGGCGGCGTACAGCTGCCATATTGTACAAAATATCACCAAGACCTATCAATCGAGTAAGGTATCAAAATGAAGGTATCTAAGATCAAATATTATATAGGTCTTATAACTAAACAGTAGCAATTGTCATATAAGCTTCATACAACATTTTAATTTTAGATTATTTAAGTTAATATGTAAGTAAACAAGAAACGTTAAAAAATATATAAATACTAGCTGCGCCCCGAGGTTTCACGCGCGTCCCTCAGGAAGCGTGCATTTTTCCGGGATAAAAAGTATCCTATGTGTTAATCCAGGGTATAAGCTACCTCCGTCCAAATTTCATCCAAATCCGTTCAGCTGTTTAAGCGTGAAGAAGTAACAAACACACACAAACAGACACACGCACACACACACATACATACACACACATACACACACACACACGCAAACACACACACTCTTATACTCAATCCTACCACCTCTGGCAACCCGCCAGGGGAAATAACAACACTTAGACACAGACACCGATCTCCGTGAATTACGGGACCTTTGACCAGGTCAAAGGTCCCGTAATTCATAATCAGTTATTATTCGCCATCGAGTTTCTTGCCGATTCTTCTCGAAGGTGTATTCGGCGGTCAGTTATATAATATAATCCAAAGGCTCCTAGCCATTTTTCAGGGCCCCCTCGATCACTACTAACACTAGCGATCCAGGGGTGTTTTAGTTCGATATCCTGTAATCAAGACGACCGTCCAAGCCGAGGTCCGTACCCCCTGGCTTCCCTTGTGCCGGTCGTCATAAATTTGACTTTGGCGTGCGCCTTCTGCGTCACGCATCACGAGGCGGAGCACTCTCTTTTCCAAAATATATTACTGGTATTAAAAACTGTGAATTGGCACAAATATAGAGAGTGCATTAAGGGTTGCGTCTATATCCTGTCACACTACACTATATGGACAGTAGGACATATACTTAGTTGTGTGGCACTAGAAATGCTCTAGAGTTACTTTATAATTTTTTGCATAGAACGCGAGATTAAATTCAGACGAGTAAATTATTTTTACTAATTACTAATTAGTATTTCGGCTTAGCCCGGCCGGGCTAAGCCGAAATACTCGCTATTTAACTTTCTTATACCTCATAAAAAGAATCAAGCCAAAGTTTATTTTTCAATGCGCTTTGTCCGAAAACTAGCAGACTGCTTTGACAGAGTGAAAGACAAAGATAGTCGAAAGTACGCTTTGTATCGTTATTAATGTTACTGTTCCTTAAATTTCGGACACAGCGAGGTTATTCGCATTGAAAAAACAACTTCTGCTTGTTTTTTTATGCGTAGGTAGAAGAAAGATACATAACGGGTACTACGGCTTAGAACGGCCGGGCTTAGTAAAAAATATATACTCGTCTGATTTTCATCACGCAGTCAATGCAAAAATTATAAAGTAATTAGCATTTTTATTTACTTTACGAATTTAGCTTTACCGGTTGGTCTAGAGATCCTAGGTACGAAATCGAGCGGTCGCGGGTTCGAATCCTGCAAAGTGCAATCATTTGTGTGATGAGCAGAAATGTTTGTTTCCGAGTCATGGATGTAATATTCATATCTATGTATGTTTATCCGTTATCTAGTGTCCATAGAACAGGGTATCCTAGTTTGGGGCTAGGTAATTGGTGTAGAATTGTTCTGAATATATTTATTTTATTGTATTTATATTTAACGATTGTGTGCGAGTACGCTTTGTATGTGTGTGTATAAAAATTTCGCATGTTGGAAGTTTATCTACTGCTGCGGCGGTTCAGTTGCAGCGAGGCGACCATCCCTACCGTTTCTAGATAAAGCACGCACTTTGGAGAATTTCATTTCATCCGCTTCAGATTAAAAGGAATTCAATTTACATTGTGCGGCACCGATTACATATTGCGGAATAGCTTGGGGACGATCCTCGGGCTTATGCGTTTAGACTGAGAATTTAAATAGTGACCTTTGACATGTCGAGTGCGGAAAATTGCAGATCAAGTATGCGTAAGAATTCTAAAATACGAGATATGCATTTGCCTTTTCCGGCGAGGCATGTAGAGAGCTTTTAAAATACAAACGCATGCTAGGAAATTAACAGATATATAAATTATACAGTATTTTGTTTATTTCGCTGCGATGTCTTTTATTACAGCGGAAAGTAGACGAATACTCGTAGTACCGCCAATGTATGTTGTATTTATTTCACACAACCATGTTTAAACAGTTATTAAAAACTAGCTGTACTCGCGGCTTCGCACGCGTAGTCAGTTCTCTGGGTTAAAAGTACTTTATGTACTATCCCTAGACCTAAAATACCAATATACGAACATTTGATCAAAATTCTTTCAGCCATCAAAAATTTTTTATCGATAGCTCGGTTTTTTACACAAACATTTTTTTTTCGTTCTTATTGCTTTATTATAAGTATAGATAGAAAGAAAGTATACTTCTTTTTAGAAAATCTATATACGTGGCTTATACGTGGTGAACGCAAGTTGCATTATTTACTCGTCCTCCAGACGTGTATATAACTATTTAGATTATTTCAAGATATAAGTTCAAAAACTAAAACCGAACCACGGTAGGGTAAAAAGCCAGCCAGTGAGACTCTTGCGATGATGACGAATCGATTAATACCTCGCTTGTCAAAAAGGACCAAGTTATTATTTGAACATATAACCCTTCCTTTGCTTCACCGAAGTCGGGTAAAAAATAGGGGTAGCCTATAACACTCTATACCTGATGACGAATCGATTAACACCTCGCTTGGCAAAATCGGACCAATAGGGGCGACGCTATGGTGGAACATCCACATACCACATACATACATACATACATATATACATACATACATACATACATACATACATAGTTTAATTCATTACCCTTCCCTTGCTTAGCCGTAGTCGGGTAAAAATTAAATGAATTGAAACTCTTTCCTGAAAATGCTAGTGGGCTGTTCAAAGACATTATGTAGGTCACCTACAGAAGGTGACCTCTTTATGGCAGTTGGCTCTATGATGTGTGTTTCATAACTCAGGTATATTCTATAATCTGTAATCTAGGACACAGAAAATAATAAGAAGTATTACATTTCCGGTGACTACACTACGATATAGTCTCTTCATCATGTCAGCCTTTTGAAGTCCACTGCTGAACATAGGCCTCCCCCAAAGGGCGCCAGACGAGCGATCTTGTGCCACCTCCATCCACCGACTTCCTGCGATGGCTACAATGTCGTCGGTCCATCGTGTGGGGGGTCTCCCCACACTTCGCTTGCTTGTTCGTGGTCGCCATTCGAGAACCTCTTACAAAAAAAAAATACATATGTTAATCAACTAAAACCCGACTACGGTCGGGTAAAAAACAGCCAAATGAAGACGAATAGATAGATCCCTTGCTGCGCCTTATGGCCGGTTCCTATATCATAAAACGAACCGTTTTCGCTTACTGTCCGTCAGCTTTTGACATAAACGCCATACAAAAAACGTCAAAAAGTATCGAGACGTTGGAAAAACGACTTGTTTAATTTTTATAGGAATTATTTTTATTTTTATAGGGGGAGTTTACTCGGGTAATAAGGCGGAGTCCACACCGCCAAATCGAAAGTGAAGCATCGAAGATATGCCGATCCACTTGCACGCACAAGCCTCACGTACACACACTTACGTGTTATGCTGATCGGCCGCCACATCACAGCGAGATCTCGCCCATAAGATCGAGATCTGTCAAGTTCTTACTGTGATGTGGTGATAATTTGATAATTGATGTTCTCGCGTGTCGCGTTAATTCTGTTAAGATATCACGAAAAATCAAAAACAATGCAGTCTTTTGAGATGAATTTGGGTACTTAACACCATAAATCATCCACTCACGCACACATACCAAGCCGCCATTTGCTGTGCTTCACTCGTTTGTTGGGCGGTGGTCTCCGTCTTTTTTAAGCCTTCTTGCCTACAGCATGTTTTCTTCGTGATTCAGAGCAGGAATGCACACTATTCAAACATGCTATTTGAGATACACATGAGAGTGCTTGAGAGTTGCAACAAACAAACAACGACATACAACTTATCGACGATTTATTAAAAACTACAGTAAGATGGTAAGATAAATCCAGCTGTTCCGACGCCTCCACGCAAACGTTTTGACACCACACAAATTTCCTTAGGGGTGACATTGCGTGAACAAACAAGTAAATGCATTATAACATTTATAACGCTGCGGTGGCGGCGTCCGGGAAGCCAGCCGGCCGAAGGCAGGGTTAACGTGGCGTGCTGCGTAATTTGGCGGACATAATTAAATGTCCAAATATTAGGGGTTTGATAACATCGTTTAACGTTACACAATGGTTCGTTAAAATTGAGCCCGCGCCTTTTCATGCCGGCGCTGTTAACACTTCTTGTATCATCGTTGCCTTGCTGAGGAATTTTTAAATTGATGCGGTCAATTTAAAAATTTTTGCGGAATCAGTTTTGCGGAATTGTTTACGGGTATTGTCTTTAAGTGGGGAGACCCACACGATGGACCGGCGACATTGTAGCCATCGCAGGAAGTCGGTGGATGGAGGTGGCACAAGATCGCTCGTCATGGCGCTCTTTGGGGGAGGCCTATGTTCAGCAGTGGACTTCTAAAGGCTGACATGATGATGATGATGATGATGCTGATGATGATGATGATGATTGTCTTTAAGTTCAAGATAGGTTAGCCGCTTATTGCTGACAAATGAGTACTCAATCGACTTAAAATTGAGGTTCTCTGTACGACAGTTTTTTTTTTACTTTTTGAAAGGGAATACCTCCATGGTAGTCACATTTTTTTTTATCAAAATAGGTTCAATAGTTAATTTAATTAGTATACATTTACAGACGATTTCTTGGTTTAAAGAATTATAGAGTCGTATTTATACGTATGTCTTCAATCTGAGCTAAGCAGCATTCGTACCATGATCTGAGCTTTATTGAGTGGAAAGATTTTTATCAGCGATTAATGCATTGATACTTAGGAAACAAACCTGTACCTTATAATAGAGGGTCAAAACGCCTAAGAATTCGTCTCTTCTAATTTCAACAGACGTCTACTTGTAATTGAGGGTTCAATAATTAATTTAACCCTTTGACTTGTCGAACTTATCGAATTATTCTTGGCCAGACTATTAATTCGATTTAAAGAGACTCTACGTTTCGATTGTTGACATAAGCGCGAATCGTAACTTCGTATGTCTGCAAAAGCTTCCATCTTCTCCATGCAACCCGTAGGAGGCCCCGCACCCGTGGCTAATAAAAGTAAAAAAATAAAGACAAGTGAGACTCGCTCACTGAGGGTTCTGCACAAACTTGTACGTATGTAAATAATTCATCCATCACGGAAAACGAATTCAGAAGTTTTTTTAAAGTTTTTTTTTGTCATGTAACTTCAAATTTACGGTTTACTGTTTTTTACCTTTACTTGTGCTATAAGATATTGCTTCTTGCCAAATATCATGATTCTCGGTCAACGGGAAGTACTCTATAGGGTTTGATTCCCTTGCGAGTGTCAAAATAAGGCATAAACGGCCGTACCGTTTGTTTGCGTTGACTTAGAAGTTTGTTTTTTCACAGCTCCAAGGGATGGCAGACCTGAGTATTTGATATTAATAGACTTGGTACCTCCACGCATTCCTGAGAAGACATACATACAGACGGACGGACGGACGGACAACAGTGATACTATAAGGGTTTATTTTTTCCTTTTAATGTACGGAACCCTAATAAGACATCGACAAATGTTATCGCTTACGTACTCAATAGCGATCGTCTGCAGTCGGGCTGGGAACTAGCGGGTGCAATGATTGGGTGCAGCGAACAACTCTATTAAACTGACGGTATCTTAGCTGTCACGTAACGAGATCCTATCGCCTACGGCCTCCATCCACGAATTGCGGCGCGGCATCGTTACGTAGCACTATTATTTATTCTGCGGTATCGTGTGCAAGAAGGCAATCGATGTCTATTGCCGTAAACCGTAAATCCTATAGAGAGGTAAACAAATGAAAAGTACTCTTCAAGATTGTGTTCAAGCCCACCAACGGACCTTGGCATGACTATACGGTCAGAACAGTTACCATTATTGTGACGTTGTGTGTCTAGCATTAGGTTAGATAAATGATCGTAATATGTTGACGTGAAACGTCTTTAAAATCACACCGATAAATACGGGGTACCAGGACTAAAGAGTGAGATGTCACGAAAAGGATATTATCGTCTCGCTTTTATAACTCTGTAACTATAAGCTGCAAAGATTGGTGTAATTTTTTGGCTTATATAGTCATCTCGATGATGTGATCTTGAATTTTTGACAAAAAGACAGAGTAAATTCAGAGGGAGGGCAAATTCAGCAAAATTGATGTTTACGTGATCATTAATTCGGTATGCGATTAAGACGTGGCGTAGACAATCAAACGGCCGTGCGCCTCGACACAGTCCCAACCGTTATTTTTTAAGTCTTGCAAGACGAGCTTTCAGTATCATAAACATATGACGTGGCGACCCTCGGCTCATTCGTCTAAGTGTCAGTCCAAAATTTGGTCTTCTAAATTCCAGCGCTCTTATCGCCCGCACAGCTCTGGTGGTCTTCGTCTGCTTCGTCACTACAGCCCGCGGGTAGTGTATTTTTCTTTGCCGCGGGAGCGACGGTCTATGAGAGTCGTATTTACTAGGCGACCAACGAGGTCACCTCGCCTTGCGTTCTTACGGAGGAAAAAGATCGCGCGGCAAGAAATCCCGCGACGTCGCCGGACATGGCTGGCGACGTGTCGCGGGACATTTGTCGTCTAGTGAATACAAGGCTTAGGAAATCAAACGCGGCTGCGCAGCAGATCGCCCCGAGCGGCGGCGGCGGCACGATCCGCGGACGGTTATCGATGAATGCAATTTGCCGAATAAATGACTAGGTAATTATTGGGAACGGCGGAGCACCGTCTTGACTGCACCTGCTTTTGTGAGTGGTTTGAACAAGGAAGTCTACAGTAAATTAAAATAGTTTTGCGGAATCTATGCAGGAGTAAGGTGAGCTTCTGCTCTGAGCCACAGGATAACTAATAGTACTGCGAAGCTGAGCCCAGGATACATTAGGAGCATGACACCATTTTTTTTTGTTCTGGTCGGTAAGCCTAGAATGGTAACAAGGTGTAAACCTCAATATTTTGACTTTGTTGTATGAGATAGTGCTGGCCTGTGGTGTCAGAATTTGTCAGGTCGCCCGAGGGGCTCTGAGATAGATAACGACTGCTATTAATCAATAACAGCCGGGACCGACAGCTTAACGTGCCCTCCGAAGCACGGAGCGATGGAAAACCGCACATAACTTAGAAAAGTAATTGGAGCGGTTCCTAGAATCTAACCCCATTGCACTGCACTATAGATGTAATATTCGTATCTATATATGTTTATCCGTTACCTAGTGCCCATAGCACAGGGTATCCTAGTTTGGGGCTAGGTAATTGGTGTGGAATTGTCCCGAATATATTATTATTATTATTATTATTATAGAACAGTTAAGGCTACCATCTATCTGACAGCTGAACGAAATATTTTGACTATAAATAATAATTGAACCAAATTGGTAAGCAAATTGAAACTAAACTGATACTAACAATTTTGGTTAATAAATCGGTTTGCAGAGTGCAGCCCACAATCCGGACTATTAGTCTGTGGCTCCTCAAGCAAGTCGACGCCGCATGCACTCCCCAGTGACAGATGCTACAGCTCAGCCTTCGAACTGAGCTCAGAAATAGAAATGCAAAAGTACCGAGTTACAGACATTGCCTCACGGAATTACAACAAAATTGACCCGAAATATTTGTTGATCGCACGAGATGCACGTGTGTGGTGGGATTATATTCGTTAAAAATAGTTATATATATATATATATATATATATATATATATCTATAACTATTTTTAACGAATATAATCCCACCACATATACCACATATATATATATATATATATATATATATCGCTATAGTGGAATATCGACAAACATAATATGTAAATAAATACATAGACTGTTAAACTCATTACCCTTTCCTTGCTTCACAGTAGTCGGGTAAACAGTTAACTATTTTTATATATATATATATATATATATATATATATGTATATATGCTATTTTTACCTATTGGTTAGATTGGTTAGATTTTGACAAGCGAGGTGTCAATCTATTCGTCTTCAGGTATAGTGTTGTAGGCTATTTTTTTACTCGACTACTGCGAAGCAAAGAAACGGTAATGTGTTCAAACTAAAATCTTGGTCCTATTTTGACAAGCGAGGTATCAATCGATTCGTCCTCATAGCAAGAGTGTCATAGGGTTTTAGTTTTTGAACTTATGTCTTTTTAAAACACTAACACGAAAGTCAACTTAAGAATTTGCAACATTGCTGAATAGAAGTTCAAAACAAAATAATTCCTCGGAAAATATCCAGTTTCCAGTGTGGAGTTTACATTTTAGCTCAATGCATTCAATTATCGTTACAGTACTTCAATCTATCTATCTATACTTATAATAAAGCAGTATGCAACATAAACAAGTCTGTATAAAGAAGATATAATCATAAAAAGCCGTTTATGGTAAAATTTGTTAAAAATCTGTCTGTTTGTGTGTTTGGCTATTTGTCTGTTCGCGCATCACGTAATAACGAATGGACCGATTGCGATGCTATTTTCACTGTTGGATAGCTAAGCTTTTGAATTAAAAAGTGGGGTACTTGGTATCTTAATCAGATGATTAAAACCCGAACAATCGATAAAAAAACTATGATGATGATGATGATGAACGCATGGCTACTTTTAACCCAGAGAACTGACCACGCGGGCAAACCCGCGGGCACAGCTAGTATTCAACTAAATTCGGCGTAGAACTAGAAGATAAGAAACTTTATTAACTGAAATAATAATTAGTATCCGCCTAACAACAGCAACACATAAATTAATTATCAGACGTCTGGCTACGTAGTAGGTACTAGTAGTAGTAGTAGTAGGTAGGTAGGTAGGTTCATTGTGGTCTGGTTTTAACAGAACGTCGACGTGGCGAGAAGGCGAGGAGAGGGCACACCAACATTGTGTACTCAATATCACGATTATCCCAAATCCATGGCAGAAACCCGAGCTCGGGCGGAGTGAGCTAGCCGTTCTATTAAATAGGCTGTGACGTCGCGAACCCGCGTCGTGTGCTGATAAAAGGCGTCTGAATGTCAACGTCCCCAGGACGGTCACCTTGAGCCGGCGAGCCGCTCAACTCTGTTGCTAGAGAATGTTGGCCAATGTCATGCTATCTTATCGTACACAAAATTTCACGAGGTCAAATGTCGAATCCGCCCGGAGGCCGGCCCGATCGGTGGTGGTAGAGATCGTTGCTGTTGGCAGGCCAGTAGCTAGCGAAAGCCCACGCTTCGTGCTACCGACTCGTGTGACAATGGCGCCAGTTTACACATAGAAATAGCCTCATTTCAGTAATCAACTAAACCTATTCAATATACGACGACAAGTACATAAATAAATTAAATTAAAATAAATCAAATTACATTTAAATCCACCTTCAATTAACTTTTAAAAATGTAATTGAGGTTTATATGCGAAAACTTGTAAATGGTGTATAGTTTAAGTTTTTAGTTTTAATTTTTAGTTATATATCACTGTTCGTTTTCCGAATAAAATAAAATAAATAATAAATAAAATAAAATATTGTAATTAAGACAGTCGTGAAGGCGATGCGTGTAAAAATAACCCACACCGGTGAAGTAAACACAACGCTACAATAATTACGCAAGTATGCTGTAAAAGACTTTGACACCAATTAGATTATTTGATTACGTGCGGTGTGCGATCTAAAATTTACATATTGTATTCGCTTAGCAACAAGTGTATTCTTTGGTGACGCAGGCGCATGAGCGCTAAAATTAAGGAAATACGTCGCGATTGTAGTGATATACCTACGTTTCCAGCTCGGATCAGACTTAGAAGTATGACGATATGAATTTGCGTAACGTTCTTGCGTTATTTTTCATAAATAAATATAACGACAAAAATATACCTCATTGTCATGCGCGTCATGTTTATTTTAGGAAACGAATGAAAACAAAGGCTTTCATAAAACTCGGAGACACTAAAAATAGCCCAGAATTTATTTACTGTTTAAACGTCATTCATTACAGCAGTTTCTTATAATGGAAAATGTGCAGCCGTCGGCTGTAATATTTCAGGAGTGAATTGACGGCGGGTGGCGCAACTCCATCGGCGTCGATTCGGCTGCCGTTCACGTCGCAACAAGACATCGATCTTGCAATCATTGGCCGCATCGCTAGATGCATCCACAGCAGGTGCCAATGAGGCTGCTCCAGTTACCTAGCACTCGGATCGATGTCTCCACGCTGATTCGCCGAAATAGAATCCGCGCCAGAAACTCCCGCAAGGTCGGTAGACGACCTGTGCCCTTTTTGTGACCCGTCGTCGCGCAAATCACAATGGCGCCGAAACCGGTTCGAGCCTTTGTCTAATTTATCCCAAGATAACGTCGCCCGAAATCGTCGATTCCGTCGGGCAGAGCGTATTTAATCACATATTTTTTGCGGGTCAACTTGGACCGCAATCGAACTTTTAATGAATACCGATTGGCACCGTAAAATCTGGGCAGCTTTAGAGATACATTCATAATTGAAAATGCATCCCGTTACGCCATGTCGACATTCGCGACTCGTTAGCAGGGTTGGGATACGTGAAAGTTTCCGTAGAAGGCATTCGAAGCTAAAAATGCGCATAAGAGGGCCCGGAACTTGGCGGCTGCGAATCGTGTCAACTGTTTGTGAACTCCACTAACAAGTAGCAACTTGGCAGATTGTTAAACTCGCGCGTTAAGCGTTCATTTAATTGAGGGA
Source organism: Alsophila aescularia (assembly GCA_946251855.1). Taxonomy (NCBI): domain Eukaryota; kingdom Metazoa; phylum Arthropoda; class Insecta; order Lepidoptera; family Geometridae; genus Alsophila; species Alsophila aescularia. The sequence continues at coordinate 38,717,107 of OX276381.1, forward strand.
CGCCTTCCTCCCCAAAGTTCAGAAGCGCCAAGTCCGTCGGCGAGGATAAATCACTGAACATTTTCTTATACGTGTTCCAGTTAATTTCGCGCTGGTATTTTCCCCGTCCACATTAAAACTGTAACGCGGTCAGAGTGTAACTAAAATATATTGTTGCGAAAAATGAGAGAAGTAAACACATGAGCTTTTATTTGTTCCTGCGCTAATTATACAACTTGCTTTATGACGGCGCTAAATCTGAGCTGGTTAATTATTATTCCCTGGAATTGTCCTTTTTAGTGCTGTGCTCCAAATGATACAAGTTACAAACATGGTGTCGTGTCGCTTGAGAATGTTTTAAATACAGTTTGTTATTGACATGATACTCACGCAGTATGCAAAGCGTTTCTTACATTTTTGAGGTACGTCAGCATTTCTTGCGGCACTAAGGTCGATCGAATAATAAATAAAACAATATAAGACTTGGTAAGCACGTCATCTTTGGAAGCACGAGTGTAGAGTAGGAACGTCGAGTAAAACTGATTCTTTATTTAGATTTGCGAATGGCGGCGCGGTGAGACCGTGGCTATTTAAAAACTAATTACTCGTTACTTGGAATATTTATAGACGGATCGGTTCATAATATATCATTGTTTGTATTCAAAACACCTTCGATTGAATATCTTGGCGTCAGTATCGGCTTGGCGTTGAAAGACTATCGCTGAAGCGTCGCTTCACTTTGAAGTGCTATTTGTAGGCCACGCATGAAATGTAGTTCAAGATGAACTATTTGACTGCCTTTATTTAAAAGGCTTTTACAAGGTTGGGCGGGCAGTGTAACTGCGAGTATGCACGCATGTGGAGGCCAACAGTTACGCATTCAATCATCATAATAACGTATAGTTAGAACCACAGTGATATTTAAAGGGACCGGTACCGTGCAGTACTTAATAGCAACAAAAGCTTTCATTAGATTGGGCGGGGGCGACTGTCGACAGTCGCAGACGGGGAGCCAACTGGAGCGTTTCGGCGCCGGCGCAGTGGCGGCGGAGCGCTGCGCACGCAGTTTTATTGTCTCAATCCCGCTACCACGACGGCTACTTTGAAATTCAAATAGCTAATATAATTGCAAATAATGTATACATTCAGAAGCACCGACATTGTCTATTGCGATAAAATTACATACACGAGCCCCAAGCTCGATGGTTACGGGAGAGCATGCAAAGCGCACGCCGGCTGCGCTCATGAATATGTCAATTAAAAGTAACCGCCCTACATTTATTTTAATGGATTCTTACATTAATTAAAATATGCAGCTTCGGCTAAGTAGTAATTTTCTTGCAAGAAAACTGCCTAACCTTTAAAAGTAAATTACACTGAGCGGATTACACTTCTTCCAAACTTCCAAATATAAAGACTTGTATCTGACCTAGCTAGTTTCAAATTTATATTTAGGCCCTGACCTGACCAACCCTGCACAGCTGTGCTGCTTCGCAATCAAAGCAATAAAATTCAAGTACGATATCCACAGCAGTTTTAACTGAAATTTCTGATAGCTAATTGGCCGTACAGTTAGTTGCCTTGAGGGTGGGTTCAGAATGAATTTCCCCGAATCGAACATAAACATTATCAACGATCCATTCAAAATAACGTGGAAGGTAAAATAAAACGTGGTGTGCAATAAAACATTCTGGAATTTCCCAATTACTCAAAACACCAAAGTTAGATCACACACCGTGATTATCGTTCGATGCATAGGGTGTGTTGTAGTGGTGTAGCAAATATAGGGATGTCATAAGTTATGATTTGGCGGGACACGGTCCATATAGCTAGCGGCACGTAAGTCTAGCGGTGAACGAAAAGTGGCGGGGATCTTAGCACAGTCAGTTTTCGGGATAAAAAGTATTCAACATTTTGACACATTATATAAACTTTGACTGTGCCAAGATCCCCGCCACGTTTCGTTCACCGCTAGACTTACGTGCCGCTAGGTATACTTCTCTACAGCTAATGCATGCATGGTGCGTCTACTGGTGGTCTATGTTTGACACTGTAGTGTATGTACTTTTGGTACTGGAATAACACGTGTGGGCCACTTTTACATGAAATGACCACGCGAGCAAAGCCGCGGGCACATCTAGTAAATAATAGTATTACGCTATCACTACAACATTTCAACGAAATCATTTCTGCCGTTTGGGCGTGAAATCCACACAAATAAACAAACAGGTGACGTTCACTTTTACAACATTGCTATGTTTTTAGCACGTTTTTATTAACTCGCTGTCTTGACTGTCTGTTTGCCCGTTCGATACTTTTACTTCGTTGCTTTTATCCGGTTTAATCCGGTTTCGCAGTAGATTTTTGGCGCATAAGTTATTTGCGAGTTATCAAACTACCCGATGAGCTACCGACTTAAAACTTAAACATACCTCAGAACTGAATGACAATACTCCTATTCACTAGCTTTCTTGTCGGTATGTTGTCTGATCGGTACAGAGTATAAAAAAGTGGTAGGTATATTAATCTTTCCAGTACCGACCACTCCATATGGAGTAGAATTACTGTGTTAAACTATTGTTATCCACACCAATATATATAAGTGAAACGTTGTCTGTTTGTTTGTTTGGGGAGATTTAACACGATAACGGCTGGACGGATTTTGATGAAATTTGGAATGGAGATAGCTTGTACCCTGGAATAACACATAGGATACTTTATCCCGGAAAATGGTAAGTTTCCACGGGAAAACTGGAAAATATCGATAACTCGCTATATGGTACGGTTGCAATGGAAAGGAAATAATAACAAGTCTGTCAACGTATAAGATATATGTTAAAAAACTAAAACCTGACTACGGTCTGACTAAGTTTTTAGTTTTATAACCCTTACTTTGCCTAGCCATAGCCGGGTACAAAAAATAGCCTATGACACTATACCTGAAGACGAATAGATTGACACCTCGCTTGTCAAAATCGAACCAATAGGGGCGGCGCCATAGTGGAACATCCACACAACTACATACATAGATACAAACATACATAGACTGGTAAACTCATTACACTTCCCATGCTTTGCTGTAGTCGGGTAAAAAGCATCAAGAACATTGGTGCCAAAGAGAATACAATACGTTGGTGCTAAACTTTTGCATTGGTTTTTAATATCCTAGAAAAAGAGGATGCTTTTTCGCGATAAACTGTAGTACGCATGGACGAAGTAGCGGGCGAAAGCTAGTAATAAGTATAAATTAAAAATTTAATTTAAAAAATAAGGATTTTATGTGTATTTTTTTCTTGCATTGTAATCGAGTTGTGAGCTACCCTGAAAGTTTCAACCGGATAGCTAATCGGGAAGTGCTCGTTATTTGAGTTGCAAGATTCCAGGACAAAAATACATAGATAGATACATACAAGTGAAATTAAAAAAAAAGCTTTTAAAAAATTCCTGGTACTGGACTGATGAATAAATATATATAACCTTATTTTATTATTTTCATAGCCTCCAAGCATTGATGGTTGCCCTGCAGCAGTGCGGTGTAGTGGTGCCACGGCCGCGGGTCCATCAAATAGATCGGGCCGGCCGATACGGTATCAAAATAGTTGTCCGGCTGTCCGGCGCCCGGCGGTACCGGTCCGGGTTTCGCATTACGGTATTGGTCTCTCCATCAGTTTTATTCGAATGGACTCAAAGAATTTGTCGTTGCCTTTTTACTGATTGATAAACTTACTCGTACATGTCTGGGGTTTTAAAGAGATTTTTTAAAATCTGTTACCTTTTTTGTTTCATGATTATACTATATTTTTACCCAACTAAGGCGCAGCAAGGGAAGGGTAATGAGTTTAATAGTCTATGTATGTTTATATGTATGTGGATATGTGGATGTTCCCCCTATTGATCCGATTTTGACAAGCGAGGTGTCAATCGATTCGTCTTCATCGCAAGAGTGTCACAAGCTATTTTTTACCCGACCGTAGTCGGGTTTTAGTTTTTGTATTTATGTCTTGTTTGAGTACAATTGAACGTTTGGCGTTTTGTTTTAATATGCCTTTATCACTTGAATTTAATTAAGCGATAATGCGGTTAATATTTATGTTGTAAATACTACTAACGTAGAGTCATTTAAAACGTCACAGGCGACAAGTTTGTTTCCCCACGATTCCGTTTAATGATTGATATACTCTGATATGGGATACATAGAGATATATGTAAGGGATATGGGTCTGTCAATGTAGTGCCAATAATAAAGAAACCACATAGAGCAAAAACTAGCGAAATTGCTTATGCTAATTAAACTTGATGAGTTATTTACGATTTGATAGATACCCCACAAATAGACACTCATAAAACAGTAAAACCAATATTTGATTATAGAGATCAAACGGGATACATAAAATGTTACTGATTTGGATCCCGTTTTTATTGCTTTCTATAAATAACGGCCATTACATTTTGAGGAGAAGAAACAAATCAACTTTTATAGTTATTTCCTGATAAGTAACATCGGATTTTAATTTCAAACCTATATCGGAAAATCTTTTTTTTTTTAACTAACGACATGTACATGACCCATGAAAAAGACGCGCAAAGTCTATTCCCTGGCAATAATCAAAGTATTCCTTTTCTCTCAACTCACGTGTAGGTTTACAAGTATGTTTTCTCCCCGCTACACAGTAAGATGACCATTGTTCACCTAAAACGTAAGCAGAAAGCACCTCATTTCTGCAAGTCATAAAAACAGTGCAGAAAGTTAGTATGGAAATCCATTACTGCACAGTGTTTTATTTATTTTTTAATAAAAACAGTGCGGTACGTAAATATGGAAATCTATAACTGCACAGTATTTGTTTTTAATTTTCGGTTGTATCCCAGCTGTTTTTATTTTCTAAACTTAGCAGAGACCACAGAAAGATTTATAGAAGTTTTATATTCAACTAGCGATCCGCCCAAGCTTCGCACGAGTGTAATTTAGAAAAAAAAAGGGTAGTTCTTGCGCACTCGACCTTCACTCAGCTTGGGGGACAGACAGACGCGGAAAGCGACTTTGTTTTATACTATGTATTGATGAATGCATTCCTCCAATAGAGATTTAAAAATAGAATGTACTATTTTTTAAATATGAGCGCCATGGAATTGGCGCGAATTGGAAAGTTTTACTGCTAACATTTAGATGAACTGCTTTGTAGTGAAAAGAAAAGCAGATTACTGACACTCGCTCAAGTGACTTTATGCTGCACTCGTGTTTTTAGAGCCCTGGCTTTATCTTTAGCACGGGCTTTCACATTCAGTGCAGCAATAAGTCACTTTTCGCTCGATGCAGTGATGCTCTACCAATTAAATTCGCACTAGCTTTACAAACAACTTGACGTCATGTCCAAAAAGGGCTTGGCGAGATAACAGTAGAGGTATCACAGCACTTTTTGTCGGCTTGTCGTCCCCCCATTTCCATTTTCCCGCACGTCGTACATTTGCGTATGTGGGGCGAGTCCATCGCAATATTGGGCCATCAATCTCCGGGCCAAGATAATGGCGGCGCGGTGCCGATGTAATAGTTCCTTGACCGGCGGATTGAAATATCTGCAGACCACGTGACAGCGCAGTGTTGGGAAAACTTGGGCAAATCACGTCAGATGTGATGAAAGTTGAGACTTTTTTTTTATTACTTACTAGGCAATCATTTTACCACAATCTCACCTGATGGATAGCGATGATGTGGTCGAAGGTGTAGCACGCTTGCCTAGTAGATACCTAAACACTCTTGAACACTTGAACTCGAACCTTTGAACACTCGTGGGTTATATTTTACCGGAAACACTGACGAGGGCAAGGCATTCCACGCCTTTGCAGTTTTTATAATAAATGTAGAAGTTCGTTCTTGTGCGAGGTATTTCAACCATAAAAGGGTGGCGCAATTGCAACATTCCGATAATGTTTCGCAGAAACCAAAGTTATCATCCTTTATGTAAATTGAGAATTCCATGATAAACATGTTGTACACTGCTTTCCCCCTCTAATATTTCTACTATTTCTTTAGTTACTAATCTGATATGTTTTTCTTTATTTGTACCGAGTTAAAGGTTAATATAGGCAGGATCGTCCCCGAACAGCGTTATTAATAATCGCTGCCTATGATTCTAAAAAAAACTTCCGACGCGCCCGGGCAGACACGATCAAACAAAAAAATAATTAACCATATTATTTCAGAACCAAAAATACCTACAGAGTACAATATACTGCATTTCCTCAAAATTTGATCAACCGCCAATTGCTCGGCATCTACTAATCGGATTGAGATATCAAGTACACCAGATTTTAAGTCAAAACAGTGAAAACCGCATCGTAATCGGCCCAATGATGCGCGAACAGACATCCATACAAACAGACAGAAATAAAAATTAAAAAAAACTTTTCATTAATTTTTTAATTATCTTTATGGTACAGTATTTTTGTTAGTTACTGCTTTATGTAAGTACTAGCTCTGCCTGCTGCTTTTCCCGCGTGGTCATTTCTCTGGTTTACGAGTAACTTGTGTGTTATGTACCAACAAAGTTCAATATATCGAATTTCGTTCAGCCTTCAGTTAGTTTTTTATCGACCGCTCGGCTTCTAATCATCTTCCTTGTCCAGACTTTTTGTTACATACTGCTTTATTATATTATAAATATAGCTAGATAACATTACATAGACTAGCTGGTACATAATCCAAGCACTGCGTCTATCCCGGGAATCGCACCACATGTCACATCACTAGACCCGAGCCGAAATAATCTCACATGACGAAGCGTATTGATGCACGGCCTGTTAGAATAAAGGACGGCTTATAAATAGGGCTTCCCCGGCTGGTAACAAACCTATTTGTTTGGATGAACATGTATCAGCAATTTATACAGACTCATTTGTTGAGATACTCTATTTACAGATAGTGCTTATATTTGTTAGCACGTGAATGTAGTGATGATCGGAGTAAACCGCTATGTAACCTACATAGTATTAAGTATGTTTTTTTAGGAAGTATAAGTGCTGTTGGTCTCTACCGACCTCTACAGCGGGATCGTAAGCGCTCCACCGTAATGCGTGACGCAGAAGGCGCACACCACGCATGTTTAAATTTTGGCGAGCGGCTCAAGGGCACCCAGGGGTACGAACCTCAACTTGGGCGGTCGCCTAGATATGGGGATCGGACTAAACACCCCTGGATCGCTAGTGTTACAGTAGTAATCCAGGGGGGCCTGAGTAAATGACTAGGAGCCCTTTGATTAATTTAGCTTGACCACCGATTCGGAATACAACCTTCGAGAAGAATTCGGCAAGAAACTCGAAGGCGAATAACTGATTATTTACTAATAACGGGAGTTTCGATCTCGCCGGCGAGGTCGGTGTCTGTGTCTAACTGTGTGAACACCTGACGGGTTGTCAGAGGAGGTAGGATTGGAGTATTATGGAAGAAGATTTGCTTGAGAGTTACTTTTTGGAAGAGTGGTGCAATCAAAATGGTGCAAAAGAATAGGGCTTACATAACAGAATATAAAGGTGGCAATGATAAATAGCACAAGTCAAAAGCTGACCCACAAACTTCAATGTCTCAAACAGGTTAATTCTCTCTAAGCCTCGGGTATTAAAAGCCAGAACGAACCGTCCGCCGTTCGTGGAAAAGCAATTCGTCTTCGTAGACAACCAATCGTCTCGCAAGGAATCGATAGCAGGCCGGGTATCCATGACGTAGTAGTCAACTTGATTACTGATTTATGATAATTGGGTACAATAAAATCGAGTGGCTTCGAGAAGTGGGCAGGCACGAGCTTTGGCTCCGGAAATTCTTTGCGTTTCAGTTTTTATTGGTGGAGGAATAAGCACACCGAGCGGCAATAAATGACTGGTAGAAATATTTTTCGTACTTATTACATTTTACTGTTACAATAAAAGGACCGAGGAATTGATCTCAATGAGGTTAATGTGCTAGAAATTCTTAGTATTATAGCTAATATCGTAAACAGAGGGCGGATAAGAAGTGGAACTGCTACGTTACCACATGTATCGTCCTTCTTAGTGCTGTAACCTTTGCAGACGCCTGTCAATCTTACCTGAAACAAGGAAAAACACGAAATATAAGAGCAATGATTCTAGTGTAGTAATCTCCGATGTACAACTATATTTCCGTAGGTTTAAAATTCCAATAGGCCATCGTTTGGAATCAAAAGGAGAGCGCTAGCCGAATCGATATGGCAAGTCATGGGGGTCATCAACATCAGTGTTTTGACGCAGCTATGGCGCACGATCAAAATCTTAGTACTTTGCCTCAGTAACAATATTTAACGCTTGATGAGGAAGTGTAGAAACTGTCAGAATTCTTGCTAAGACAATGCACAGTTTTTCTTTTAGATCTCTAGTCTATGACGCAAAAGATCTTTGTTTTCGTTATTGAAGATCAGAATCCAATTACTTTCGACATTTTACGATAACTCAGGCTTTTTACTACAGCTTTGCATAAGCCGAATGAGCGTTATGATAATAATGAAATCTTTAACAAACAGTCCATATAACATATCGCTCACTCGTGGACGAACTGACAAATTGTAAAATTAGGTTATAAAAGATACCATGCAGAAGTTATTTATTATCATTGATGTAAACCGGTTTCATCCAAGGCAAATTAAATGGATAAAGACAGTTATATAAATTATATTTGATTGTTATAGGAAACAAGTAGTTTATGCGTATAAAATAAACAATGGTATCAATGACAGCAAATATGATCCATTTGTGATGAGTTTAAAATTAAAAGCTTTTATTTAACTTCAATTGTGTCTATGTATTTATCTATGTATTTCTGTCTGTCCTGGAATTTTGCAATCAAATTTCGAGCACTACCCGATTAGGTATCCGGCTGAAACTTTCAGGGTAGCTCACAAATCGAAGAAAAAGCAAAAAAAATACTTTATCTTGGCACATAAAACCATAACATCTTCTTTTTTTTTATGAATCTGCAGTTAAAGAATCTATGATAAAAGCGCGGTGGTCGCACGATTTGCTTGAAATCGCTAAGCAAGTCTACCATAATACTAATGATAATTCGTTGATAATACTTTCGTATGCATAAAACGCGAATAATTCTCAATGACTCTCTATCGAGAACCAGAAGTAGAAGATAAATAGGAAACAAAATGGTAGCGACACGGATTAGTTGAATCACATTAAAAAGCATGTAAACACCGTGCTTACATCAAACACTACATCACAGTGTGTTCAATAAATCGCGGCAGACACAGCTGTTTCCGACGCGTACATAATACAAAAACGCCGAAGTGCGTTACGTGTGAAGCCAATAATAAAACTGCAGAATAAGAAGCATTCAACGGTGACTAACTGTAAAACAATTCTAAGCATAGGTATGTGAATTTACAGGCGCGCTATTCTTAAATATATTCTGTAGGGGTTACAATCAAGAGTTATCCGGAAAAATTATTTGATTTCTTACCTAATCCTAATTTGAAAATGCTCGTGGTTGATTTCACTAACTTAACAATTTATGGAATCTAGCCTTTCTACAATTGGAATTTGTTTTTTTAAATTTGTGACCAGAGGTCCAGCGAGGATGGATCAACATCCACCGGCTCAAAGGGACACTCCGACAGCACAATTTATGTTACAGGAACAAGACGATAACGATGAAAATTGTAGAAAATACTAGTTTCTTGAAGACCTGGTTATCAAATAATAACTGGATAACTGGATACTATGATGGTTAATTTTGTGGTTTAATTTCAATTATAGACCGGTAATTACAGTATTTACAACTTATCTTCGATTTATGCACAATAGCAATGGTTCTAAAAATATATCAGCTATTTAGACTAGGTAGGTAAGATATGAAGGTTCGACTTAGGTATCACCACGTCCTTACTCTACCAGAAGAATCAATGGAATGAATCAAATGTATAAATGATAGAAACAATGAAGGCAATATAATTATTTGAATTTGAGAATGGAAGTATGGATAATGTGTGTGATGACTTCGTCTAAAAGTCACGAAGATCGGATCACATTTTCTCAATCAGGAGCTCTCTACGTCTGGAATAGTCTGCGCCAAGGGGCCACTAATCTGTGTGGGTTAACATAGTGACTGATTTTTCAAACAGCCATGATAAAAATGAAATAGATTCAAAATTGCATGGACACCGACGATTATCTCGAACTACCTCTCAGCGAGTGGTCCGACGGGGTTCGCTGGGGCACCCTTTGTTATGAATCATCTAATCTACCCGACGAGATTTATGTAGGCAATGACGCGCCCGCATATACTATACACACTGGTTTGTACGAGTAATAGAATTAGGAGATAGGCAGAGGGGCGAAGCAAAGCAATAGGCATATTATTATTGACAGGCATCGGGGGCGGGTGTGGGTTTAGTAGTTAGATAATGGACTCAATTCTGGTTCACTGTAGGATCTGATTAGTGAATTTAAAAACTATTGAGGAACACATGATCCTTGTCATGATTTCTTACTTTCTTAGATATCCATTATCCTATCCTAAGTGAGTTCAGGATTTGGTACACGCCTTTAGTTCTGATAACAATACAATTATGTATATTCAGTATCATTGAAAATCCAAGATGTCTTGAATTTACATATTTTTTTTCAAACCCCTCAATATGGGCTATAAGATGGGTATCAAATGAAAGGGCTTAACTAGTAGAATACAGTACACCATGAAAATTTCAAATCCACGATGGCCACCACCACAAAATGGCGGATTACTTTTTTTAATCCCCTTAATGTGGGTATCAAATCAAAGGGCTTAACTAGTAGAAAAAATACACCATGAAAATTTCAAATCCAAGATGGCCGCCACCACAAAATGGCAGATTATTTCGATATTTTCAATCTCCTCAATATGGGTATCAAATGAAAGGGCTGAATACTAGTAGAATACAGTACACCATGAGAATTCCAAATCCAAGACGGTGGCCACCACAAAATGGCGGATAATTATATATTTTTTCAATCCTCTCAATATGGGTACCAAATGAAAGGGATTGACAAGTAGAACACAGTACACTTTAGAAATGACTAAATAAAAAACTAAAAACTTGAAAAGAAAACTTGAAGTAAAAAATAAATTAAGTTACATTTTTATGTTTTACTAGCTGTGCCAGCGGCTTTGCCCGTGTGGTCGTTTCATTTAAAAGTAGCAGATACGTGTTATTCCAGGACCAAAAGTACCTACAAAGTACAATATTATACTAAGTACATTTCTTCAAAATTCGTTCAGCCGTCAAGTAGTTTTTTATCGATTGCTCGGCATCTAATCATCGGCATAAGGCTAGCGCGCACTGTCTTGCGTTTTTATAACGCATATTCTGTGAAGTACGGAGTGTCATAGAAGTGCACGTATTGCGGTGAAATAAACGCATATAATACAATATGAAATAAACGGTAGAATAAACGAACCGCGTTCCACCGCAAGGTAGTGCGCGCCAGGCCCTAAGATACCAAGTTACCCAGTTTTTAAATCAAATCTTAATTATCTTCTTTGTACAGACTTTTTTGTTCATAATGCTTTATTATAAGTACAGATACTACGCTCTCTAGTGTAGAGGTCCTACAATAAAAATACTTACACCCGTGTTAAGGAAGAAGGATACTCCATTGTGCTACAATCGAACTCTAATATATACCCGTTTTAGACTCTTTATGCGTGATCCATCTTGTTTACCCCAGCTTTCAAACATAAAAAACCCCAGATAAATCGGTCCATTCGTTTGGAAGCTACGATTCTCACCCCCCTTTTCTCACCTCCCCCCTTTTTTCTCACGTCCACCCCATCCCCTAAATATCTAAGAACCCTCTCGATCACATCAGCTTTAAAACATAAAAATCCGCAGCCAAATCGGTCCATTCGTTTAGAAGCTACGATTCTCACCCCTCTTTTCTCACCTCCCCCTTTCCCTCCCATTCCCCATATATCTAAGAATCATCTCGACCACATTAGCTTTCAAACAAAAAAAACCGCATCAAAATCGGTCCATTCATTTGGGAGCTACGATGCCACAGACACACACACACACACTAAGTGATAAACACCACCCGTCTCTTTGTTCGGGGGTTAAAAATGTGAAACAGTAAGCAGTTTGGTTATCAATAAAAAAGCGCCCTTTTTTATGAGAGATTGTAATTTATGAACGATAATTTATTTCTTTTTTAAACATGCATTTCAGCTAAAAGTAACAAATTTACAAAGTAAAAAAATAAACAAAGTAATGTGAGCCGAATTCGAAAAGTTTGAAGATTTGAATTTAGCGGTACGCTTGATTGCAGTGAATGAAATGCTTGCGTGTTTTAAGGTCAATCAGCGCCATCTAGTTAAATTGGAGGCAGAACTTTGATTTGTCTGGTTTATGCGCTAGAGTTGTTAACCATCTCAATCACATTAGCTTTCAACCAAAAAAAATAAAGAAAACACACACACACACACACACTCACACACATACACACCCTAAACTTATAACACCCGTCTCTTTGTTCGGGGGTTAAAAAATGTAAAAATAACGCTTAAGACATGTAAATGCTTTTAATTATGGAGCAAAAAATTCCTAGAAGCGCGTGGTTTCGATCTACGGACGTTTGGATTACAAATCCACGTATGTTACCGCCTGGCCACTTGTTACGTGAAGCAAACAATGAAATTTGGTACCGTTATTTAAACGGATGTTTATTACTTTAATTTAACATAAACTTTGGACCCTTATCCCTTAAAAATCCTTTATTTTTTCGGGAGTAAATGTATTCTAAATTTTAACAGATAATATAAACTTTGACTATGCCCAGTTACATCAAAATCCGTCCAGTAGTTTCAGCGTGATACGTGTTCTTTTAAATAACTTTCAACCCTTATCCTGCGGGAACCCTTTATTTTTTCAGGATAAAAAGTATTCTAAATGTTAATCCATAACATCAGCTATGATTGTGCCAAGTTGAATCAAAATCCGTCTGGTAGTTTCAGCGTGATGCGTGTTCAAAGAGACAGACAGACAGACAGACAGACGAAAAATAAAAAAATAACCTTTTTGCACTCCATAAAGATTTTGAAATTTATCTCCATAAAAATTTTCAAAAAATATTTAATGTACAGATTTCGCCCATTTTCAGATATGTACTAAAAGCTAAAAATTAAATTAAATCGTGTGGCTAGTCGAGTTTTTATTACTCAGGGTACGCTTTTACCACCACGATTTTTACCTTTTTTTACCACGACTTTTACCCCACGATTTTATTTTATTTTTTAGCTTTCCTGCCCGCGACTTCGTCTGCGCGGACTACTGTTTATCGCGAAAAAAAGCATCCTATTTTCTTCTGGGATATTAAAAACCAATGTAAAAGTAGGTATGGCACCAATGCCATAGAATTAAATAATATATATGTCTATGACCAATGCTCTGGATGTTTTTTGACAGACTTATTATTTATTTTTGTTATTTCGTTTCCATGGCAACCACAGACTATTCTGTGATGACAACCGTTCCTTACAGTGAGTGATCAACATGTTCCAGTTTTCCGGTTTTAACATACAATTTTCCGGGATAAAAAGTATCCTATGTTTTATTCCAGGGTATAAGCTATCTGTATTCTAAATTTCATAAAAACCGTCCAGTCGTTATTGCGTGAAAGCTCCCCAAACAAACAAACAGACGTTTCACTAATTTCTTGAAAATTAACGCAGTGCCCATTTTACTCGCTGATGATGTAGCCTTTCCATAGGAGAAAGAATTTTTAAAATTGGTTCAGTATTTTTTGAGTTAATCCATTACAAACAAACAAACAAACAACCAAATCTTTCCTCTTAATATTATTGTAGATCTGTCGCACTCAAAATTGCTGCAATACTGGACACTGCTTGAATCATGCCTAGTAGATGGAAAAGCGTTACTATGATCATAGATCTAGTGAAAGGAAAGATACGGCTCGCTTTAATATCACGTAAACATTAAACTTGACCACAACAAAACTACAGGCGAAACCATCCACTTAGCTACATTTCCACTGTTGTACTTCGTATGCATCAACAACAAAGTTAAAGAGTCATACGCAGACTGTAGCGCGAATAAGAGTCACTGCTAACACGTGCTACACAAACGCCACTGCAATTATGAATAAGGCCAATTGTGTGCGTTGCAACAAATTTATGCGGTCCTCGCCCGAGTAGCTGGTACCTAATCTTCCCAACTTTAATTAAATATATGACTATGATTGATGTTTTGACACAATTCTGACAGTAATACTGACAGATCTACAATAATATTAAGGGGAAAAATTTGGTTGTTTGTTTGTTTGTAATGGATTAACTCAAAAAATACTGAACCGATTTAAAAAATAACGAATAACGAACGATAACGAATCCGAATACTGCATTGATAAATTGATAACGACAAGACATAATCGAAAGTGCTAAAAAACCCGACTGCGAACAAAACTAAAACGAGGCATAAATTTAAGTGAGAATGGTTGCTAACCAACTTTAAATCCTCGTAGATCCTAAATGCTCATTCGAAATGACATATATAAAATGATTTTCAAATACCTATTCAATGATTCTCTCGACGACAATATACCAAAAACGCAAAATTCCAAAGACTTAAAATGGTACGTTTATTGAATTTGGCATGCCAAATAGGAAAAACACCATATACGAATAACGCCAAACCGCTACACCCACTCAACATAGTTCGTCGACATTTTTTTTCTTTTTCACAACATGGCGTCTGGTTGTCACCATACTGAATTTTGATTACTGTCATGTCTTTTGTGACACTTGCAAGATGACACAAATCAATTTACATAAGAATCATCAAATTCGGCTCACGCATTTGATCTCTAGAGCGGCACAAAGGAAAAAGACTAATGATATTTATGTGATACTATCCATTAAACATGTGTGTCATGTCTATGTGTTTAGTTTGCGCAAAAACAACTTGCGCTATCTGAAGAAGTGTTGAAGAGCTGTGACCAAAACACAAACAAAAATACGCGTCACAAGCGAAACGTAGCACCTTAACGTATTTGCGACAAAGAACTTTATTATAGACGGGATGTATGCACAGGCTGACAATGGGAAAGTTAATATTAGAAATGTGGACACGCTTTGTTGAGCTCACAATATCAGCTAGTTTATATGCTAATGTATTAATAGAAGCACACTAAGCCTCCGTCGCATTGTTTTTACTGCCACCTACCTTATTAATCCTGTCAAAGGTCAAAATGTGGAATATTTTATCGTGTAACTTCTTGCTCGTTTATAGATCAAAGGTTCTGACTTTGAATATGTTTTTATACGTTTACTTGGCGGTCCACTTCAGTACATTGATGTTACTATCATATTATATTTTCTTTAAGGTTTCGATAGAAACCCTGCGGATCTAGTCAACATCCTTTCGGCGATTAGGTCGTCTCGTCCATGAAAGATGTTCACATAATAACCAGCTTAAAAGCTAAAAAAAAACACGACCGCTCTGCCAAAAACGAAATAAAAAGTTTCTATGCCAATAAATTATATATTGTTGAAATGTGGTCATCTAGGCTTTCAATTGGATACCCATGCTGTAAAATAAGAAGTTTTTGTTTTAATTCTCATTTAATCATTTAGCCAAACAGGCAAATTTAATATTAAAAAAAAGTATGTTACTCGGGATGATGTAAGGATTCTAACGATACCATACATCTAAATCTGTTCAAGCAATTAAAAGTTATGATGGACTGAAGAAACTCACATTCATACATACATAAATTAACCATGAAAACATTACACTCCGTTTTTGGGCAGTGGTGTAATAAGGTTGTATTTGTCAGTAAGGTTGTGCTCATCAAATTGAAATGAGCGGTTGTCTCCGGGCGGGTAACGGTTGCCGGGCACGCGTCCTGGCAACCGGTCACGGCACTATCTCGCCCAATTAGTTGGCTAGAAACCATCATAATAGCCAATCGGTATATGAAATGGGTCGATGGAAATGCTAGAAACCCTAGACTAATTTCCACTCTAGCAATTGTGATTTATGTTTAAACTATTTTATTTGATACTAGCTCTACCGCCCGCGCATTCGTCTGCGCGGATTACAGTTTGTCGCGAAAAAAAGCATCCTTGTTCTTCTAGGATATATAAAACCAATGCAAAAGTAGAAAACTAACAGCACTTGATGTTTTCTGACAGACTTGTTATTTCGTTTTCATGGCTACCGTTCCTTACAGCGAGTAATCAACATTTTCCAGTTTTCCCGTGGAAACTTACAATTTTCCGGGATAAAAGTATTCTATGTTTTATTCTAGGATAAAAGCTATTTGGGTGCTGGTGGACACGGGCATAGAGAAAATTATGTATGCTTGTGTGTACCGCTCACACAGTGGAGATCGGAGGACGACTTTATTGGTAGACTATCTAGGTGAGGCGGCAAGTGTGGCCCAACAGCGTTACCCGTCTGCTCAATTGGTGTTTTTGGGGGATTTTAACGCCCACCACAAGGAGTGGCTTGACCCATACCAAAAAACCGACCACGCTGGTAGAGAGACGCGGAACCTTGCTCTGGCGTTAGATCTCTCTCAGCTTGTGCAGGAGGCGACATGGGTACCTGACCGTGACGGTGACACTGCCAACTGTCTCGACCTGTTGATGACGACTGAACCAGACCGATACTCCGTATCAGTATCCCCACTTCTTGGTAGCTCTGATCACTGCCTGGTTAAGTCCGTCTCAGTGTATTCCCCACCTGATCCTAGCCTTAAGGGAAATAGGCGCGTGTGGAGATACAACTCAGCAGATTGGGACGAGATGCGGCAATTCCTTGCTTCGTACCCTTGGCGGCAAACATGTTTCATCTCCGAGGACCCGTCGACTTGCGCGTCTGCTGTTACAGAGGTAATATGTCAGGCAATGGAATATTTCATTCCATTCAGTGACAAGACTCTTTCCAGCAAAGCTCAGCCTTGGTTTGGATCCAGCTGTGGCCATGCTGTGGCTCTAAAGCGTGCGGCATATCTAGACTGGGCTGATGCTCGAAAGCGCAAGTCTTCTGATATTCGGGCTAAGAAGACCTGCAAGAAGATACTTAGGGAGGCCCATTTTGATCACGTAAGTCGAATTGGGGCCAAACTGGCTTCATACCCCGCGGGTAGCAAAGCTTTTTGGTCCCTGGCCAAGTCGGTCGAAGTAAACTTCTGCCGCCCCTCACTGCCACCATTGCTGAAACCTGATGGATCACTAGCTCACGCTGCTGGAGACAAAGCGAATTTATTTGCTTCTCTTTTTGCAGAAGCCTCGCATCTAGATGCTTCTGGCAAGACACTTTCCTGCCTTCCTCATTGCGGGGTTTTTATACCCGAAATTCGCATTCGCCAGAAGGAGGTTCTCAGAACGCTTCGAGCTCTAGATGTGAACAAGGCCAGTGGTCCTGATGGTATTCCAGCGATTGTGTTGAAAAACTGTGCGCCCGAATTGTATCCCATCTTAACGCGTTTGTACCGCCGCTCTCTTCACTCAGGTAAAGTTCCGAAGAGCTGGAAGCTTGCCAATGTACAACCAGTACCAAAGAAGGGTAGACGTGCTGATCCGGCCAATTATCATCCCATCTCGATAACCTCCTTACTCTGTAAGTGTATGGAGCGTGTCATAAACATTAGGCTCTTGGCATACCTTGAAGACAATGATCTTCTCAGTGACCGGCAATACGGATTTCGCCGAAACCGGTCTATTGGGGATCTTCTCGCGTATGCCACTCACGTACTGAGCGAAGCCATAGAGATGCATGGTGAGGCGCTTACCGTCTCCCTTGACATATCGAAGGCATTTGATCGGGTCTGGCACGATGGCCTTTTAAACAAGCTTCCCTCATATGGTTTACCTGTTGGCTTATGCAATTGGATAGTTGATTTCTTGAGGGAACGATCTATTCGAGTAGTCTTAGAGGGCTGCTCGTCTGATCAAATGGCTATCAATGCTGGTGTACCTCAGGGATCGGTTCTCTCGGCTACACTGTTTTTACTGCACATTAATGACCTTCTGAAGCCCGGTACCTTTGGGTATGCTGATGACAGTACTGTAGTTGAGAGATTCACTTTCAATGCTCAAGCCAGCTGTGACGCTGTCCAGTTTCAGAGAGAGGCTATGGTAGACCGTTTTAATTTAGCCTTAGAAGCCGTGTCCGATTGGGGCGATGCTAACCTGGTTAAGTTTAATGCTACTAAAACGCAAGCGTGTTTGTTTTCTGCTAAAAAGAGTCCTCTACACCGATCTCCGTCTTTCCAAAGTGTAACAATACCAATAGGCGACCATTTGGAGCTTTTGGGTGTCGAACTCACATCAAACCTGAATTTTGGGTCTTATATTGAATCCAAAGCCAAGGTAGCTGCAAAAAAACTTGGTATTTTGTCTAAGGTTAGGCGGTACTTCACACCGGGACAGCTTTTGAATCTTTATCAAGCACAGGTCCGATCTTGTATGGAGTACTGCTGCCACCTCTGGTACGGTTCTGCCAAGTATCAGCTCGAGTCTTTGGATTCAATTGAGAGACGTGATATCAGGCTCATTGGGGATGACACTCCGGTAAAGAGTAAGCTTCAAAGTCTGGCGCATCGACGTGAGGTAGCAAGCCTGGCGGTATTCTACAGATTCCACTATGGAGAGTGTGCACAAGAACTGCACAACCTGATTCCCCCATCACTTTTCCATCACCGTACGACTAGACGATCAGCAAAGCGCCACCCTTTCATGGTTGAAATACCTCGCACAAGAACGAAGCGTTACGCTTCTTAATTTATTATAAGAACTGCAAAGGAGCGGAATGCCCTGCCCTCGTCAGTGTTTCCGGTAAATTATAACCCCGGTGTGTTCAAGTCAAGAGTGAATAGGTATCTACTAGGCAAGCGTGCTACACCTTCAACCACATCATCGCTTTCCATCAGGTGAGATCGTGGTCAAACGATTGCCAAGTCCGTAATAAAAAAAAAAGAAAAAGAAGCTCATTCCAAATTTTATCAATATCTGTCCAGCCGTTATCGCGTTAAAACTCCCCAAACAAACAGACTACGTTTCACTTGTATATATTGGTATAGATAATGCCGTTTGCGTCAAAATGAAAATCGTCAAAGGTCAAGCTGACGCAATCCTCTGGTATCGCTATTCCCTTTCCCAAAAGTATACAATTCAAAGGTCTCTAAAGGTCTTGGTGTGAATTGAACCCCTTTCCCTTCTGATTAAACTTAATCGGCATTAAGTTGAAAATTAACTTCATTATGGTTGTTTTCGCACCCCAGATCGAGAGTTTAGAAGCATGGCGGTCCCCTCGCGGGTTATGGAGAGCAGACACGTTTTAAATTATCACGGACTGCAAAGATTGTGGGAAAGAAAACGTTATTACTGAAGAGGCCGGGGGCGCTTCGACGCGAACTTGGGCTCCCTCCGTCCGACACAGTAACGAGCTTCTTTTTTAGCATATTTTTTTCAGTATGTTTGCCTTTGTTCTCTATAATTATTAGACCTCATTATCGCTTAACATCAGTTAAGCGATAATGAGGTCGAAGATGGTGCACGGTTATCTAGGATTAATCTATTCGCACGAGACTTGGATGATTCCCAGCCTTTCAGGTTATGAGTATCGGGAAACAGACTCCTGCAAGGAGTTCTACACTCATCATCATGTCAGCCTTTAGAAGTCCACTGCTGAACATAGGCCACCCCCAAAGAGCAATCTTGTGCCACCTCCATGCACCGGCTTCCTGCGATGGCTGCAATGTCGTCGGTTCATTGAGTGGGGTGTCTCCATACACTTCGCTTGCTTGTTCGCCATTCGAGTTATTTCCCAGAGGTTGTCGGTTCTGCGAACTATATGGCCTGCCCATTGCCACTTCAACTTAATCCACACAAGTTCCATAATACGCATGGTAAATGAGCTCTCAACAGAAAGCGCATATAAAATATTTTTCGCGAACATTCTACTGTTATTAAAAGTATTATGGACATCTTTGTATTGTCATTGTATTGTAAAATTTCTAATTTCTACATTTATGTTCTATGTGTTAGAAATTTTGTATGCCAGTTTCTGGTGAAGCATGCTGGACTATTTCACGGCTATACCTACCAACTAATTGTACCATGTTTCAGACAAATGTAGCATTTTCATTTTTCATTTTCAAAAGCTAATAAAAGCACACTATTGCCAAATATTTACTAGTGATTTGATCAAGAGAAAGATGTTTCAACTGTGTGAAACGAACACCTACTGTCCCTCGAACTGTGGCCCGGATACAATATGATCCCTAACTGGGAAAACTTGGGCGCAACTACTAAATATCCGCGTTTTATGGCAACTATCCTGAACCCCCCGCCCAGGCCCACGGGTCACCCCAGCCGAGGGCGGACGACCTCCGTTTCGAATACCCATTCTGCTAATCTTCCAATGCGATTTATATTTTAAAGAGCGTTTAACTTCGAGGTTTAGATCTGCGAAAGGATTTGGGGAATTACTTTCGTCTATTTATTCTGTGAAATTAGATTGAAATGCTTTGATTTATTCAACAAACTTGAAGATACTATAGTCATAAAATATATACAAAATTCATAAGATTTAAAGTTCATGATGTATTTCGAGTGAACACCCAGATTAGTCAGCCTTCGTGACGAGTCACGAAGGAAAGTTTTTTAAATGCAAGTGTCTTCTTCTAGAAATATAAATGTACACGACGTAAACAAATTTTTGCACGACACTGCAATAATGTATTAGACACAAATTCTAATCCTGAAATAACTTTC
Organism: Alsophila aescularia; assembly: GCA_946251855.1. NCBI lineage: Eukaryota > Metazoa > Arthropoda > Insecta > Lepidoptera > Geometridae > Alsophila > Alsophila aescularia. The sequence continues at coordinate 38,737,874 of OX276381.1, forward strand.
AATGACAACTAACCTACATTGTTGCAACTAGCAATGCTGGACTATTTTTGAACCGACACGTGTTATAAAAACAGCTTGTTAGCTTTACTAGTATGAGCTTAGCGTGAATCTTGTGGACCGTAACGATGCCTTTAAAAATGTATTGGTATTTTTAATTATTACCACATCCTATAAATACAGGAACTGATTATGGTTATTAAGTGCACTACGAAAATAATTGTGTAGATAGGATTATATTAAGCCCCATAAGAATAGGAAGAGCTTCATTTATAACGGGGGTAATGAATATGTAGTGTGTAATGGCACGAAAAAACACGTACTTCCTTACCGCTGTTGTTTTTCCGTGAAGGTGTTAACATTTGAAAAATAGAATATAGAAGCGAATATCCGGAAGCTTTGTCTGAGAATGCAAAAGAAGATCTATTATAATGGTATAATTCATTCCAGTAATCTCTTTTCCTTGGGCTATTATTACCAGAAGAATTCATAATAGTAACCACATGCGTAATAAATTGTTATACATTGGTTGCTATCTGATCTCATTGTAGGTAAGTATGACAATTGACAACCTGAGACAGAATGAATAGATCTAATAATTTTATAAACATTAGGTTGAATAGAAGCTAAAAAACATACACCCGGAAGCTTTGTTTCAGAATGCTTATAGAGATCTCTTAAATGTTACGGTATGATTAATATGCGTAATTGCAATTAAAATGCCCCAATTAAATGCGTAATTTCGTAGTTGTTATTGAAGTTCCAAATTATTCTTTTACATTGTTTAGTAGGTATCTGATTTTATTGTAAGTAAGAAAAACACAGATGTAGGAGGGATGACGTGAATGTAGCATTTTTCTGCGTCACGCATTGCGGCGGAGCGCTTTCGCGCCCGCCCCACCCCGCCCGGTGACGCTGTAGAGGTCAGTTATAGACCAACAGCATATAATATTCCTAAAAAAAAAAAGTTGCATTCATTGGTAAGTCGAAGAGCACATCGAAGTGACGGAATACGTTTTCCTTTACGAACAAGTGGTCATGAGCCTGTCCAATTATTTATTATTATTATTATTCAGCCATAGCCATAGGTCATCCCACTGCAGGGAAAGGTACCTACCTACCTTCTAGCTACATTCCTTCCACTCCTCTATATTTAAAGATTTATTTAGCCAATCCTTCCAATATTCGTCTAGCTTATCGCCAGGGCACAGATAACGTTACTACCAGGGGACTGCAGCGATGTTGTCATCCTACTTTGTGTGGGCACCCGTGGCTCCTGCCTTTACGCCAGTTACATTTTATGCTTGACCAAAACGTCAGCGATCTGAGATCAATTTTTGATGTGTAATATCTTTCCGCTCGCTTTTCTGAAATCTATGCGAGTGATTTCGTGAAAAGTGTTAGACAATAGGAAGCCGGGGAAGCGCGCGCTATTTGATTTGACCAATAAGCGCGCGCGGTGCTATCAAGGTAGAAGCCATCACATATTATTTTTATAGTGCAAATTAAACACTTCAGTCGAGAATAGTACTCAGGTACTTCAGACTATCAGACGAACGGTTCCCGGCTGAACTATCAAGACATACGATTTTCTGACGAAAAGTAAGATCAGACAGTTCAGACGAAGTAGTTGCTAATTCACAGTTGACCAATGAGCGCGCGTGGTGCTAGAGTTGGTGCTAGAGTATGTTAATGTTGCGCATATGATGTGTAATCATATGCGACTACTGTACGGCTCGCTCGTTTCTTTGTGAAGTATTGGGTGACCGAAGCGTAATAATTGTATTCAGTATCCATGGGACGTTCCGTTTCCCGAGCCGTTTATTATTGGCACTTGCCGTCCCACACAGAAAGCTGTGCAGACAGACGACACCGCTGCATTCTGGGCCGATTGAGCAACGCCTGGCGGCCGCGCTGTGCGATCGATCGAAGTTCGAATTACTGTCTGTTAATAATGGGGTTTACATTGTTATTATAGTATAGATAAAGAAACAGTTAATTTAAGTCATCACCGTCATCATCATCATCAAACACTGGTAAAACTGTTAAAAGTGGTATTCATGGTATATATTTTGGTGAACATAATGTGTAAATTTTCGTTTCTCGAGCAGCTGTAGCTAAACCTACACAAACACGCTGTTTTTTTTTTGTAAATTCTTATCTCATAAGTGATAATTGATATTTAAGGGTTCTCTGGCCGAGTTTGGGGCCCACTGCTTATTCTTGTGTATGTCAACCGTTTATTTTACGAGTATATAAATTGTTGGTATGTTTCACTCATGTATTTTAATAAATATATTTCTATTTATTTCTATTTCTATTAAGCGAATGGGACTTTTGCAAAAACAAAAATCTGCAATTGTGACGTTCTGCGAATGGGACGTTTTGCGAATAGGACATTCTGCAAAAGGAACGTTTTCTAATAGGACATTCTGAGAATGGGAGGTTATGCTAATAGGACATTCTGAAAATGAGACGTTTTGCGACAGCGTGACAATATGCGAATGGGACGTTCTGCGACCAAACCATCTTATTAGTTATTTTTAAAGATGGACACTACTTGGTTCATGTCATGTTACTACCTCTGTTATCAATATTATCAAAATCAAGTACACAAAGTTTGGGTCTGACAGTCAGAACTTTATACTAACATATTTTTAAAGCTTTGTTACAAAAAGTAGAACCTAATGTGGGTAATTAATTGTACGTACTAGTTACGGAAGGCTAAATAAATCTTAGACCTGACGAAATTAGAGTAGATTAGGGAAAACATTAGCATTAACAAGCATTGAAGATGCAAAAAGGTGTAAAACTTTTTAGCTAGACTTAGAAAGCTCACAATTGCAGGAAGAACCGGAAAAATAATAAACGCTGCAGAGTGTAGGTAGACAACGTGTCGTTATCGACAGAACTAGATCGTGCCCAGAGCGAAAGTTGCATAGCCTCAAATCAGACGCAGACAAGAGAAATCCGAAGCAAAAGTACACGATAACAGCCCGTTCCCGTAACAGCCGCAGTAGAGCTGAGACAATTAGCACCAGATGTAAATGTCACGCAGCCGCCTGCGCCTCCGGGGTTGTATTTCTTCGACGGCTGAGAGATGGCGGGCGCTCTTAATGCAGATTTATTTCCAACTAGCTGACGCCCCCGGCATAGCACGCGTGGTCATTTCTCTAGGTTAAAAGTACTCTATGTGCTATAGCAGGACCTAAAATACGGATATACCAACCTTTGCTCAAAATTTCTTCAGCCGTCAAATATATTTTTATCGATTGCTCGGCTTCTACTCATCGGGTTTATATACCAAGTACCCCAGATTCTAAGTCAAATCCTAAGCTATCCAACAGTGAAATCGGCACCGCAATCGGTCCATTAGTTTTTACGTGATGCGTGATCAAACATACAGACAAACTAACAAACAGACAGACACGATTTAAAAAAATGTTATATTCTTGTTCAGTACCTTATTTTAAGTAAAATAGTTTTTTTTAATTGTCTTTAAAATTCTCTTCATTTTAGACTTTTTCGTTCCTATTGCTTTATTATAAACTAGCTGTACCCGCGGCTTCGCACGCGTGTTCTTTTCTTTAGGTTCAAAGTACCATAATGTGCTATTCCAGGACAAATATACCAACATTTGAACAAAATTTCTTCAGCCGTCAAAAATACTTTATCAATTGCTCGGCTTCTAACTCACCGGATTGAGATACCAATTACACCAGATTTAAATCAAACCCTAAGTTATCTAACAATGAAAACCGCATTGCAATCGGTCGCGTAGTTTTTACGTGATGCGTGAACAAACAAACATACAGACAAACAGAAAGAAAGACACGATTAACATAAAAATAAATTGTTCAATACTTTTTTTAAGCACCCAAGAGCATTTTTTCATTTGAATTCATTTAGTAGTTTGGGTGCGATGCGCGGTCAAGATACGGGCAAACAGACAGACAAAATTAAAAAGTAAAACAGTTTGGCTTCAGTATCGAATATAGAGAACCATCGAAATTTTTCATTGAGTAATTTTTTTTTAAATTTATTTAAGTAAATATTAACATAACTTTGGACCCATATCCCGCAGAAACCCTTTACTTATTCGGGAACGTGTCCTCAATTTTAACCCATCATATAACTTAAGAGAGTGCCAATTGCATCAAAACCCGTCCATTATTTTCAGCATGGTACGTGTTCTTTTAAATAAGTTTCAACCCCTAAATAATAAATAACCTATAAATTTTTCGATAAGTATCCTATGTCCTACCTCGTAGTACAAACTCAAATCATACCAAGTTTGTTTTGAATTCATCCAGTAGTTCCGGCGGCGTGATGCGCGGCTAAGATACAGACTGACTGACATACAGACAAAAATATAAAATACATACAGTTTAGGCTTCATAATAGAATATAGAGTAACATCCAAAAAAAAACACTATCTTTAATGTACAGAATTTGGACCCATATCCCACAGGAACCCTTTATTTTTTCGGGACAAAATGTATCCATAATTTTCACCTATCTTATAAACTATGTCTGTGCCAAGTTGCATCAACATCCGTCGAATAGTTTCAGCATGCTAAGTGTTCTTTTAAATAATTTTCCACCCCTATCCTGCATGAACTCAATTTTTTCGGGATGAAAAGTATACAATGTCCTACCTCGAAGTGTGAACTCAACGGACAAAACTAAAAAAAAAATACAGTGTTGGCTTTAGTATTAAACATTGAACGTCCTCCAAAAAAAATTACATAATATCTTAAATTTACGGAATTTTGGACGTTATCCCGAAGGAACACTTTATTTTTCGGGATAAAAAGTATATTCTCAATTTTAACCCATCATATAAACTATGACTGTGCCAAGTTGCATCAAAATCCGTCTAGTAGTTTCAGAGTGGTAAGTGTTTTTTGAAACATCTTTCAACCCCAATCCTGCGGGAACCCTTTCATTTTTCGGGATGAAAAGTAGCCATGTCCTACCTCGTAGTATGAACTCAAATCATACCAAGTTTCATTTAAATTCATTCAGTAGTTTCGGCGTGATGCCTAGCCAAGATACAGACAGCCAGACAAAAATAAAAAAAACACTTTTGGCTTCAGTATCGAATACAGAGTAAATACCAAAAAAAATATATCTAAATATCTTCAATGTACAGATTTGACCCGTTACAGTTTTATTATAAGTATAGATAATCATAGATATAGACAAATTAATCTTAGAAGTGCCTACAATGCTTTACGATTTAGGACCTAGATACCTATGTATGTGCGTAATCGAAACAAAGTTTTCACCAATATTCAGTCTTTTAATGAGGTCAAGACATTCCACTCAACTTTAAAGACTGGCCTCGTCGAAGTCACCTTTACAACTTCTATTTTGCGTTTAGTATGATTCTGAAGCAAGAAGCAACTTATAATTTGATTAAAACTTAAAAGATTTTTCTCAGTTAAGAAAACTTTGGCGCAACTAGCGTGGGTGGCGAGGCGAGGGGGTGCATGTCCAAAGTTAGCATATTTATTAGGTTTATATATCAATAAATGCACGTGTTCGGTCCCGAAATGTACGGAGGATGCGGCCCGAAATAACCTGGTGCGCGTTATCCCGTTGAAATGACTATAGGGGCAAATTGTCGTGTGACAAGCACCGAGCTATTCCTGTCTGTCGACATCCCGTTTTGGGCTATCACCATGTTTGAGCTGGGTATAAATAAAGACGGGTTTAAAAAGAATAAAACGGCGAAGTATGCAAGGTGCGTGCGTCTAGTTAGGGCTGGCTAATGGGAATATAAAGAATGAACATTAATTTACCTATTAGTGTGGTAGTGCAATACTTATCTTGTTGCTCGACGATTAGGTTCATATTATTTTATTTTTGGTGTATAGTATTAAAAACCTAGGCTCGATGTGAAATTCGATATGTTTTTGTATTTTGCACTTTATTGCATGCCATAAAATAATTCACGCATGCATGCAAATCCACACCAATATATAAAAACGTTGTCTGTTTGTTTGTTTGTTTGGGGAGCTTTGACGACAAAACGGCTGATCCGATTTTGAGGAAACTTTGTAAATAGGTACTGTACAATATAGAGACTAATATAGGATACTTTTATAGATAGGGTAAGTTTCCGCGGGAAAACTAGAAAATGTCGATTACTCGCTGTAAGGAACAGTTGCCATGGAAACGAAATAATAACAAGTCTGTCAAAAAGCATCAAGAGCATTGGTGCTATACTTTTGCATTGTTTTTTTTAATATCCTAGATGAACATGGATGCTTTTTTTCGCGAGAGACTGTATTCCGCACGGACGAAGTCGCGGGCGAGTCACGGGCGAAAGCTAGTTATAAATATAGAGTACAATTGGATTGGATTGAGAGTTAAATTGCAACTGGTTGTTCTTATGAGAAATCCAAAGGATCTATCTATAATCTAGTCTCTCTATAGACTCTACCAATACCATATTGCTGTCGCGAGTCGCAATAAGTTGCGAAAAGTTTGACTTAATAGTATGAGTACGGAAATCGTCTTGTTTTTTTTTATGTAGATTTAACGGAGGCGCATTTGTTGTTTATTTATGTCGCTCCGTATATCGAATACTTATCAGTAACACAGGTTAGTAATAAAAGCGTAATAAAAACACCCAAGTGCGAGTCGGACTCGCGCACTTACACCGAGGGCTCCTTACTAGTATGGGGACTCCTTTACTGATGTGTTACACCTTTCCGCTCGCTTTCCTGTAATCTATGGGAGTGATTTCGTGAAAAGTGTAACCAATGTGTAACAGGAAGCCGGGAAAGCGCGCGCTATTTGATTTGACCAATGAGCGCGCGTGGTGCTATCAAGCTATAAGACATCACATAAAAATTTTATAGTGCAAAATGAAAACACTTCAGTCGGGAATAGAACTCCAGTACTTCAGATTAATAGCCGAGCGTTTGCAAGCTGAGCTATCCAGACATACGGTTTTCTGACGAAAAGTAAGATCTATATATCAGATGAAGTAGTTGCTGATTCACAGTTGACCAATGAGCGCGCGCGGTGCTAGAGTATCTTAATGTTGCATAATACCAAGGTGAGATGTCAGATGTTACACATCATATGCGACTGCTCCCTCGTTTTTTTTTTAAATTATGATTTGTTGGGATATTCGCAATATTAGCACATATTGTGTGAACATTTCAACAGGCTGCGTATCACGGTTCAAAAGATTCAGCCCTTTAAAGGTAGGACAGACGGAGACGGGGCATAGGCTTAGTAATAGGGCTCCGTTTCGTACCTTTGGGTATGGAACCCTGAAAACAACACTACCCGAAGTCTTCGAACATAATTTAGACTCGTTAAAATTTGCGGTGTAGGAAAACCAAACAAACAAAAAAAATGCTTTTTTAATTCACTTGTATATATCTATGTATGTATGTATCGATGTATGTATATCGATAATATGTATTTTGTCTGTCCTGGAATCTTCCAATTCAAATTTCTAGCACTTCCCGATTAGCTATCCGGCTGAAACTTTCATGGTAGCTCACAAACTGATTAAAAAGCAATAAGGAAAGGAAAAAGAAAAAACTTATTAAGCGAAAAGGCAATAAAAAAAAAGTTACATTCATTAAAAAAAGCTAGTAAAAGTTTTATTTTTAAATTACATATTTTTACATGAATTTATTTTTATTTACCAGCCATTTTCCCAAACGCATACGCTCGTTCTGTCTCTATGCTAGATTAACGCAATGCTAATTGTAATGTGAAGAGAGATGTAAGGATGGCAATCATTCCGATCCTACTAAATCGCTATAAAACTTCGCAATGTACGGGTGCAGCGTAAGACAATACCTACTATCCCAACAAAACTTATGTAGCTGATGATGTAACGCGCCTCGTATGGCGGATTCAAAGAAAATGATAAAATTGCCACCATCGGGTGACGTGATCTATTGTGATAGCATTGCAACAGTTAACTAACAGGAAATCTTGAATTATTCTATTGAATCAAGTAACAAATTGCTTTTAATAATTCCGTTTATTACGACTTTGTGTTGACCTATTGTTATTGAGTGAACGTTTATGTCAAAGACGTTCTGTACAAGAATAAATAACTGGTACAAGAATCTTTACAGAGTTACAGAATACAGACTCATAACCAGCAGCTGCTGTTTCACTATGTTTTACTTAAACAGCGATATCTACACTAATATTATAAAGAGTAAAGAATAGATTTTTGTATTTTTTATGTTTGTTAGTAATGGATAAATTTAAGAAATACTAAACCGTTTTTACCTAAAGAAAGCTACATTATCAACGAGTAACATGGGCAAAATTTTACTTTTCAAACATTTTGAGTGCCCTTCGAAAATTGCAATAATGTAACCCAAGGTGAAAAATTTGGCAAAAATGTCGATTGTGTTAACGTGGAAACGGAATAATAACAAGCCTGTCAGAAACGTGAGTAAGAATGCAGTTGTCTATGATCAAAAAGCACCAAAATCTTTGCTGCATTATATTTTGAATTACGTTTACTTATTTATCACTTATTTAACTTAATAACTTATTTTTTTACTTTTATTTTTGGCTTATTTACTTTTCGCTTATTTTTTTTTAGAAGGTTCGACTGGTGTATGGTGTATAAAAATGCTAATGGTAAGAAAAATGCTGCGGTGTGAGCTCTACCCGTGCGAAGCCGGGGCGATTCAATATTTTAATTTCGCAAAGGATTTAAAGTTCCAGATTCAATTAGAGCATGCAATAATAATGTGGAATGTTCATTTAAGTAAAAACGAAACAGTGAAATGTCTGAGTCTAGAGTTAGCGGTCGTGGCGACTGTCATTGGATAAAAGTGCAGTTTCAAACCTAAATAAAATACATTGTAGTTTATGTCAGTGATACTAAACTTATTTGTAACAAGTTATATTGAAGTCTGAAGGAAGTTCTGCTCAACCTCGTCTGACCTCGTTCAATATATACGAGTATTTTTAACCATTATAATCTATGGTTTACATGTAACAACTAGTAATCTCGGCTGGAGTATTAGGATGCTTCAAAATCAGAAGTAAATATAAATTTATATCACACGAATATCATAATGGCGAAAGTTTGTATGTATGTTTGGAACTCCTTCACGCTCAAACCGCTGAACCAATTTGGATGAAATTTGGTATTAGGATAGCTTATATCCTGGATTAACACATAGGATACTTTTCATCATCATCATTTACACCTTCACAGTCAAAACGCTGACTGAACCGATTTGGATGAACTTTGGTACCAGGATAGCTTATATCCTGGATAACACATAGGCTACTTAAAATCATCATCATTATCATGATCATCCACGCGGGTAAAACCGCGGAACGTATCTAGTGATTTATAAGAAACACTAACGATTAGAGCAGGACAGTGTTCAACATATACTTGTGTAAAAACGTTCATTGTTCTTTGCAACGCACACATTTCCGCGAGTACACAGGATATGCAGGCACGTGGCAGCGCAACATTCGCATGCACCTATGTATATCCGGCCTTTGAGATGATCGTTCCTTTGCCGTGTAATTTTATAAACTTGGTACAATGTCAGGCCCGGGGCGCGCGCGGGTCACTCCGGGACTTTATTGACATGTTTACGAGAGCCCTCTTGAACATTATATTATGAAAAATGCTTGTACTAAGGCGTCTCGTTGCAACACGTAACGGCACCTCTTGTAGGCATGTTTTATTTTGTCGGATTTGGATTCACGTTCTCAATAAGCAATAGGAATGTGTTACTGGTGTCAGTACGGGGCGATGTTGGTAATGAACGCGTTATATTGCTCGCTTTATTGGAAAACACGCTTCCGCGTTCCTTGGCACGGAGCATACCGTTACGTATTTGCATAATGCTTCATAATATGCGCCTACAGCTCAAAGGATCATTATTTTCGGTTCGGTAATAAGCCGCGGCGTTAAAGATTGCCGACCGCTTTAATTATGCATGAGTTGGAAACAAATTCGTTTTGTTATCTTCGAGAGTGAACGACTACAATGGTTTTCGTCATATGAAGTAGTGCTGGTTTCTGGTGTCAGAGTCTGTCAGGCCACCCGAGCGCTTCTGACATCGCTTAACGACTGCTGTTTCTCAATAACTGTTTCCCTCCGAAGCAAGGAGCGATGGAAATCCGCGAATAACTTAGAAATATCACATTGGTCGAGGGCCGAGCCCGGGATCGCTGGGTTCTATATCGGTGTCAAAATTAAAAACTTACGAGTGAGATGAAATTCTAATGGAAACTACACAAACAATTTCTAAAACAATAACGCCTATGAGGATTCCGAAGTAAGATATTCTGGCGAATATAATACCCCTAATGAAAGATTCTTTGAATAAATTAGTTGTGCCAGAAAGTACCATTAAAATTACAAGTTGGTGTCATGATTTACTACTCTGGAAAAGATAATATATTTGTATACATTTTACCTGAAAGTGAGTCTAACAATGCTTAAATTTACGGTCACTTATACTTCTGACCAGAAGTGTGCTTGAGTGATTTACAGACGGGCTCGTTTTCCTCGTACGTTGAACCGCCTCCCGTTGTTTTCTTAATGGGTTTTGAGCTAGCCCTCTCATATTTATCATACACCAAAGTATAATAGCAAATACCCGGCGGTCCTTAGTACAAGAGCGCTATGAATAAATGAATAATGGCGGTCGAACGGAAAGTGCTAGCGGCATACCAATTTGTCCCCGAGATGGTAATAATGCGGCTAGAAAATTTTTCACCAACTTTACTCTTGACAGAGATCCTTCTTCATAGGTTGAGAGACGTGGCTGTTCGACAGAGCAAATATTAACGAAATTTTTTTCATTGTTTTTTCTTTGAGTGGCGAGACGGGCATGTCGCTCGCCTGATGGTAAGCGTCGCGCCTGCCCATAACAGTTTCAGTGCCACCCAGAACCTTGGTTGCAAAATCTTGCGCGTCACTGAAATGCGCTCATCACCCTGACTTTGGTTATTAAGTCTCAATGCCCAGTAATTTCGCTGGAAACATTGCCCTTCAAACCGAAACACAGAAGTGTTTACACACTACTGCTTGGCGGTTGAATACCTGACAAAAGTGTGGTACTTCCCCAGGCGGACTCTTGCGTGAGGTCTACCACTACAACTAAACTAAGGCGAGGAACATACAAGTGCTTGTTCAAAGTTATCTTTATTAATACTTCTGAAATGCTTGTGAGTTACCAACTGCTCTTTAATGATCATTTCAAAGCAAACTAACATTTTAAATTCAAAATTAGAGACATTATGACGGCGAGAGTGTTTGCTGAGCACAGTAAGCGAAAACTGTGCCAAAATTTCCCAGTTCCATATTGGTTTTTCTCAAGCATGCTATTTGTTTTTGAGATCATTATGAATCTGAAGCTTTTACTTCAATTGAGATCGAGTCACCTTTGAAGTCGATGAACGATTAAATTCAACGTAGATTGAACGAGGAGGTTAGATAGATAGATATATACAGAAATATACAATTAATAAACTTAATCTAACAAAAACATGTTACAATTGGCGGTCAATTGGTTCTTAATCATTCAATTCAATTTTTGTTTATGTGTATGATTTTGGCTGACGCTTTTTTTATTGGAAAGGATAGACCACCCGTATTCTACCACATTCCTAAATATCATAAGAATTGGTTCGTACTAATAAACTATTAGTTAATTCAATTTGAGATTTAACCAAAATCGTTGAAAACTTTAGACTTTGACTCGGATGCTCATGTTTTTAACAGCTTTTATTTAAGTTCACTTGTATGTATATTATCCTGGAATTTTGCAATCAATATTTTACTCACTTCCACTGAAGCTATCGGGCTGAATTTAGGCACACACGTTTGATACACACTCTATATTTTTTTATTTATATGTTTTTAAATTAACTTATTGGCTATAGAAACAAGGAGCAGGAGTTGGGGGTTGTGGGTGGGGGGAGGGAGGTAGAGGGCTACTGCTTGGTACCCCTCCTTTCTCGCGTTATATTTTTTTTTAAATCGTATTTTAGTGTACGTGTAAAGAAAAGCAATTTGCAAGGGCATTTGACTATGTTGGGTTGAGGGGGATGCAGAGTGGTGAGGAAGGAGGAGGGCTACCCTTTGGTACCCCCCCCCTCTTCCCACCGCTCGTTTCTATATATTTCAATTTATTAGTCTTAAAAGCAACAATAAATATATTGTGCCCTTTAGCATTTATGGGCACCAACACCACCTTGTTTTTTCGAGTGTTGCCAATTTGCCATAGCAATAAGGTTCCGTTTGTACCTCCTGGTTACGGAACCCTAAAAAGATCACACATCAGATTTAAATCGTGCCGGAAGTACGGGAGCTGCAAAGGCGACGGCACGCGGCCCCTAGATTCCTATTACATTAGGTGTCGCTGCGGCGTGCAATTTGCAAATGAAAACAACTTATTGAAATTCTTTTCCGGAGCCGCGCGTCGGCGAGCGAGCAAGAAGCATCCGTGATATTCAACCAGGCAGCGGGGTTGACGCTGAAATTCCCGACCGAGACGCCCAGCCTGCCGAGGTTATATTCGAATATCGAGCAGTTGAAGGCTATGTGTTAGAACATTTTAAACAACAGTGATTTGATTGCATGAGAATCACTGAGATTCAGATATAAATCGAATCTCAGTGTCTGTTTGTTTGTTTGGGGAGTTTTAACGCGATAACGGCTGGATGGATTTCGATGAAATTTGGAATGGAGATAGCTGGAATAAAACATAGGATACTTTGTATCCCGGAAAATTAAAAGTTTTAACGGAAAATGTGGAAAATGTAGAAGACTCGCTGTAAGGAACGGTTGCCATGGAAACGAAATAATAACAAGTCTGTCAAAAAGCATCAAGAGTGCCTAAGAAAATACAATACTTTTGCATTGTTTATTTCGCAATGAACTGTAGTCCAAGCCGACAAAGTCACGGGCGAAAGCTAGTGATATCATAAAACTCCACTCAAAGGAGACGCCTAAGCAAACATCGGAAAGAATATTTGCCAAAGTAAAAAAAAGTAGACACTCACTCCACTGTAGACTCAAAGCGTTGGTAAATTAAAACCAAGGATGAATATAACCTACATATATAACAACTGAATTAGTTTTGACCATTTTCCATCATTTTGATGTTGCGTGCCTGTGACTACCTTCCGGCTCCATCATCAGACACTGAAAACCACATAACACCAGAGAACTCATCAAGACAAACCAAATGAGCCCAAACTCGAAGGGGTTCCAACATTTTGTTGTTGAGTTCCTGTGACTACTTTCCAGCTGCATCATCCCTGGATGCCACATAAAACCAGAGAACTCACCAAGACAAACCAAATGACCACAAACTCGAAAGGGTTCCATCATTTTGTTGTTGAGTTCCTGTGACTACCTTCCGGCTCCATCATCAGACAGTGGATACCACATAAAACTAGAGAATTCATCAATACAAACCAAATGAGCCTAAACTCGAAAGGGTTCCATCATTTTGTCCATCATCAGACACTGGATACCACATAAAACTAGATAATTCATCAAGACAAACCAAATGAGCCTAAACTCGAAAGGGTTCCATCATTTTGATGTTGAGTTCCTGTGACTACCTTTCGGCTCCATCGTCAGACCCTGAATACCACATAACACCAGAGAATTCATCAACACAAACCAAATGAGCCCAAACACGAAGGGGGTTCTATCATTTTGTTGTTGATTTCCTGTGACTTCTTTCCGGCTCCATCATCAGACCCTGGATACCAAATAAAACCAGAGAACTCACCAAGACAAACCAAATGAGCCCAAACTTGAAGGGGTTCCATAATTTTGTTGTTGAGTCCGAACATATAACCGTCTCCTTTTGTGAAGTCGAGTCATACAGTGGCAGATAGCCGTGATATTTGGGGTTGAATAACCAAAAAGGAATATGGGAAAGGGGATTACGGACTTCTGATTGAGAGGTCAGCTGGACTTCTGCTTTACCTGTTTTCGGTAAATGGCCATAGTAATCTCCAAATCACCTAATACAGAGGATTCTAATTTAAGGGAGGGAACACCAGGCTTTGCCGTAACACCTTTACCTAGCGATTATGTTGCCGAGGAAAATTCGATAATGCTTTGGGCGAACTATAAAACAAGGCTGACAAGGGGCCGCCGTCCAATCATCTGCGGTATTTAGCATAAATTACTCCAACGAACGGGTTGGATTTCTGAAAAATAAACGGGCGTAAAATAAAGCCGGCCGAATGCAAATATCACCATTATATGCTAATGCGATGTGCGTAATCCGTACCGTTTGTTTCGTGCTTGTAATGTAACAGACCTTCGCGATACGAATTCCACGAAAAGCGACATATCTTCCATAAGGCGCTATGGGAGCCAAATTGTTTGTCCTGCCCTTCAAGGTGCAAGTTAAGCAGGAGAGGTGATACATCTCAGGAGCCGATTTTATTTAATACTAGCTTTCCCGCCCGCGAGTTCGTCCGCGCTGACTACTGTTTATCGCGAAAATAAGCATCCTTAATCTTCTAGGATATTAAAAACCAATGCAAAATTAGAAAGTATAGCACCAATGCTCTTGATGTTTTTTGACATACTTGTTATTTCGTTTCCATGGAAACCGTTTCTTACAGCGAGTAATTAACATTTTTCGCGTTTTCCCGTGGAAACTTACAATTTTCCGGGATAAAAAGACCTATGTTTATATGTGTATATATATCCTATGTTTTATTCCAGGGTATAAGCTATCTCCATTACAAATTTCATCAAAATCCGTCCAACCGTTATCGCGTGAAAGCTCCCCAAACAAACAAACAAACAGACAACGTTTCACTCTTATATATTGGTATGGATTTTCAATGTAATTTTACTTCTTTTTAATAATCTTACGATTTTTCATTAAACTGATTTCACAGAAGTATTTGAATGTTTATTGGGATTAAACTTTTTTTTTTGTAAATTATCTTCGGTAGATACTGAATGAAGTTGATTCATTCCATCGACGAGAACGTTAAAACAGGTGTTTTTTTAGGATTTACGACTTACTTTTAGATTTACTTTACGTTTTTTTTCTATAGAGCCAAATTTATTTAATCGTGTTTCAGTGACCACATCCGGATAATGTATTTTGTGTTTATTACACATAAAAAAATAAAGTCAATTGACCGTTTTCAAAGGTCTAGTTTTAAATATTCGTAAGGACGAATCGTCAAATTTGGAGCCCAATTCAGTAATAATATACTTTAACGCGTGATGTAATCCGGCCCACTTGAGGTGTTATTTAACAAATGTTTGATAACGCCTCCAGAGGGCGGGCTGACCGACAGACCTCGTACCCGGGATTCGCAATACAATACATTGGAAGAAGGTTATCGAAGTCCTAATTTATTGGTAGTCTAGACGGCGGAGAGTAGACCGTAGACCGCTGACCGACCTAATGTTTCAGCAATCACTTTGATATAGTGGCCGAACGTTCAAACAAGTTCCAGTGTCGGCGCGGTAAGGGCCTCTCGATCAATTCGCGATAAATAGAGGTAGAGTTGGAATACACGCCCACGGCCCGCCGGCGAAGGCTTAGAAATTTTAAACAAATCTAGAGAATTTCACGCAATTAGATCTAGGATGCTCTAGTTTGTTTCATTCCTCGTAACATTTCGGAATAAAGCCAATCGGGTAAATGTGTTGAAGTGGCGGCATTAGCTGGAGCATTATTGCTAGGGAAGGAGGCGGTCGCGCGTTGCTCGCAATTACTACGTATACAACCTCTATAAAACGGGGGCGATTATGCCGTTACACGTTTAGCATGGAGACTTTGGGCGTACTCGAAACCCCGCCGTGGAAACCATACGTGCATGCGGCCCAGGATGCCTAGTCGGCAGTCGTAAAACAGTTATAATAGGCGCAGTGCGGAAACACTGCTTTATGGGGTCCCTGAAACACGTAACATGCGCACTGAATCGATTATCGTATGGTTATTCCGATATTTGAAACGGGTCACGGAACAAAAAAGTATTTATGGGTCGTAAAGTAGTACGTAACTTAGGTACCGACTTTACAAGCATTGATCAAATACTTTGGCGTCGGATGCGTCGCTCAGTGGAGCGCACAGTCAACGCGGTGCCACTTTAGTGGGACCATCAAATTATGAAACACTCAACTTTTCGACAATTTCATGAGACAATAATTTAAGTTAGGTCTGAAGAATTAAGAGTTTTCTAACTACCATTTGTGTTTTTGTACACAGAAAGACTTACAAGTTATTCGTGAGCAAATGTTATAAACGCGCCGAGTTTTCGAGACAGACACAGAAATAGCTGAACTGCGGCACAGAATAAATACAAGTACAAGACTGCGATCCAAAAAAACAGGTCTTTTCTGGCTTTTTTTTTATCTGTGCTTTTACTAGGAATACGTTATAACAGTAGCCTCGTTGTAGAGATTGCAGGTACTAGACCTTACACGATGGTATGATAGTTTAATTCATTAAATGTATATTCATGACTCGGCATCTGGCGTAGTATAGTTGAGTGTTATTTCATATTCGTGATATTATTCCAGTTACTCGCAGCTTCGCAGGTGAAATGGCTATCGCCGTGAAAAATGCATCAACCAATAGGAGTGTCGTAAAAAATATCAATTTGCGTTGAGAAGATCCAATTGTCCGGCGGCGGGGCGCGGGGACGCGTGAACTTATGAAGCTAATTTCCTCAGGGATGAGGTTCGCCTCGGGAAATCCTTGTCTATCTGGGTATGTATACGGACGTCAATGCGAGACTGGTTCTGGTTTTATTTTTATCATTTCCAACTCGGTCTCCGGCTTCTGGAAAATATTCATTGCCACGATATTTAGTGCTCTTAAAGCAGTATTGTCGCTTTGTAAAAAAAGGAAGAAGGCGATGCCGTATATCAATTGAATTGAAGAGCTGCTAGTAGTAGCTAGTACATCACGTAAGTGAAGCTAAAATTGTCTATAATGTTCCATTCTAATGTACGCATAATTGACCGAGCGAGCGCGAAGCGTCTCCGTTTCAGCAGTGCAAGCATGGATCTTATCGATCGATAAATTTACCGACTTTTTTAAATTAAGTTTCACGTTAATATTCGATAATACGAGTTCGTACTTATCGACAACGACATAAATTCGATAAATCATATTTAATATATAGATTTATATCAACAAAAGGAAGCATGAATCTTATTTTTGACAATTGTTGTCGATATAATGTCGGTAATTTTACCGAATTTATCGAATTTTATCGGCTTTCCAAAGTTACACGACAAACTTTTTTTTTGTAAATTCCTTTTCGGATTATAAGCCAAAACGTGGAGGTGTCAGAACATCGTGAGGCAAGTTTCAGGGATGCCAATGATCCTTTCGATCTGGAAGAACAGCATAATAAGATTATTTTTAGAATTCATAAGGAAATTTCCCTCGCCCTCATTCAAGATGTTGAAGGCGTTTGAGAAGGAGTCGATCTAATGGACTGCCTGCGCATGTTGTATCAACTTTACATAATAATACCAAAACACTTAGTACGTGTTTTTTCTATTTCCAGAAATTATTTTTTGTTGTGATTGTGTCTAATGCTCTAACTATTATGGTACCTAGTAGGTACTCAGTCTAAAAAACTACCTGTATAATCATTGTTGTAGGTTCTATCAGCTGTACGCTTTTTCACCGAGGGCAGTTGCACCAACGATGCATCGGCCAGGAATATAATATAGCACTAGGACAGCGCACTGTCAGACTTGTCAGGTATGTGTCTCAAGCAATTGTGCAACGAGTTATGGCTAGTTATACTTTAGGTTAGGTTCAAGGAATATACTAATTTTTGGTAGTTAAGTAGAGTTTCAAATGACAGAAGTTTCTCCGTAACAACTCAAAATAATAAAAATCTGCCAAATTGTGTCAAAAAATATTTATTAGACTATTAGTCGTCTATCTGATATATGGTATAGTCCACGAGTTGCAATTTTTTAAATCGATAAACTCACGACTTGTTATCGAATCAATAAAATTTACCGAGAGGCTAGATCCATGCTACCGCATTTTGATAAAATTGATAAAAAAAATAACTGTTTTCCGGTCGATAAATTTATCGAATTTTATCGATCGATAAGATCCATGCTCGCAGGGCAGCTTGGGCAAAAATGCTTTAAACATGCGACCTGTAGAGGAAAACAGAGATCCGGACATATCCGGATCTCTGTTCGCGGTGTACAGTTCGCATTTCTCAACCGATCTATACGAAACTTAGAATACAGGTTTAAGGAATTTTTAGAATTATTTAGAATTTTTTATTTACTTCCCCCAAAAAAGGGCAAAAAAGGAGCTAATGAATATCTTCTTCTTATTAGATGCGATTTCAATGGTTCTTTTTTTATTTGAAAGTGTAGTAACTTTACCTTGGTCTCATAAAAATTTGGTGAAGATCTAATGAGGATCTTCGGCGTGATGAGCAGAATAGCTCCTCAAAATACAGGTAATTTTGCTCACTTTTAGGTTTCTTCCAGTGGAATCAGCCCTTTACCTACTAGGTAGGGATTGATGGAGCACCTTGGTTATTAATGTTACAATAAGGTAATAAGGTAACTAGACGGCGCTACGGTGCCCCGCTAGATTGTTTGCAAAAAAGTATATGCTTACGAGGTCTAAGAGCCATTAAAATCATTAGAGCCATTAGTGATAATTTTAAATGGACAAATGCCGTACTTATAGGTTCTTTTTGTAATAATCTTCCTTACAGGATAATTTATCAGATCACCACAAAGTTACCTAGGTACGTTATTATATCTACATTAGGTCTAGCTTGTTGCTTGTCCCCTTTCAATGCATGTACTGAGACTAGATGCGCCGTGAAAAGTATTCATTTCTAACCTACCAACCAACCTAACTAGAACACTTTTTCTATCTTTAATTAAATTTAATCAGCTTTGAGACCAATACTGAGGCGACATGTTGATGACTGATCAGATACCCTGCGTTCGAGATGATGATTGGGCGTTGTGGGCAAGTTACATTTTTAACAAGCCGTTTTCTTTGGACATTTTCAACACATTTGGCATTTTTGCAACTTTTGACACTTCCAATCCTTTCCAAACTGAATGAAAAACGTTCAGAACGCTAATTTCGCCCACAAATGGCCAAAGGGAACGGCAATTGTGATCATATTTAGCGTTTTTAACAGTTATTTTCGCCAATTGTTGCAAATGATTTATATACTATAATTATGTTGGAATTATTAGTGACAGTCGAAATTTCATTAACTCGTAAAATGTAAAACTGTTTTTGGCTTTTTGTATTATCATAAGTTATATTTAAGTTGCATCAAGAGCTGTGGTTTTTGTTATATAAATAAATAAATAAAGAAAACGGCCCAAAAGTAACAGAAAACATTCCTCTTAATTTTTTTATCCGATCATATTGTAATTGTAACAACATTATGTGGCATAGTGTATAAGGGTTTGCGCGTGGGCCTAGCCGCGGGCGCCGCAACGCGACTCGGAGCGAGCGAGTGGCGATCAGAACAGAAGGGAGCGCGGAGGCAGTCGCGTGTGCATAATGTAGGGCCAGCGCGTCCCAGCGGGCGCCGGCGTCAACGACCCGAGCGAGTCAAGGACGCCGATCGGGACGCCCGCCCGCGCCCGCACGCCTAGCGACACCGACGCATTACCGCAGAATGGGCAGTACGCAAGATTCGCCAGAACTAACAACTATTTATTTCTTACAACTGAAGTTGTGGTTGCTGCTACTAAACAATTTTATGTTTTAATGTAATTTCAAAATTATTTGTAAAATTTTAGTTATAGTATTATAAGAACCTCCCAACGAATTCAGCTCATACCTATACAAATATTTATTATGTTATTATTTTCCGAATGCAAAATCCTCTACTACCGTAACAAAATTGCACTAGGCATATTGTTAATTTTATGAGAAAGTTGAAGTGCTAAATGATAGCTATGATGATATGATGTAGCTGCATCGAGCATTTTTAACCCTCGGGTAAACTAGGGCAGAGGCATGTTAAAATTAAACGATGACCAAATAAAATTTAGTCTCTATGCTTGCGGAAATTAGGAGAGGTATGTATGAAGCTTAATCACTGGTTTCTTTGTTACAATGACGCGCCGCGCCGCGGACATAAAAGCGATAAAAACCGCCCCGAATCGAACCCGCGCGCGGACAATACCATATCCGATGTAAAAATATATCGATACAATGTCCTGTTGGATAGAATTGTTCCCCAAACTTATATGATTTAGAAACATATTTTGGTTTAGAACAGACTATCTTTACATTATGGATATTGGCTCCAAATCAAGGAAAGGTATACAAAAAAGCAGCAGAAAGTAAGATCGATTTGCAAAAGATTCTCCAAGATTTCTGAACCAAATTTGATTCTTTTTATACTAATTCATCTTCCTGGATCCCATTGAACTCAGAAATATTTATCACCAAAAAAATATGAAGAACATTGATGAATATTTTCCGAGAAAACATCACAAGCGGGAAGATCTGTTAAAACAGGTATTCTAGTGTTTTTCTATCTTGTTTTATCACCGAGAATAATTTGAATCAAGTGGCGATTAAGATGCAGTAAACGAATAGATTTAGCACCTGTGTCTCCATGTCAACGCACTTTTAATATATCCTGTTTGAATATAAATATATCGATGAGCGTATGAATACGCTCAGCGAATTCGCCGAGGCCCGGGAAGGTGTCGGAATCGCCTCGCTTTACTCCGGAACTACATAAACACACATTAAAATTTCTGGCATTATTTGCTGAATGGTTAATGAGAAGTAACTAAGTATATGTTGGTAGGTATATAGGTAATAGTTTGAACGAACGATCATTTTGTACTAGTATAAGAACAGAGCAAAACGAGGCGCCGCGACAAAAAAAAATGAGCTCAAGGGGTATCGATACCGAAATTTAGAAATTTTGCTGGTTCTTGTGCAATTTAAATGAACATATTTTTACACGACTGCCCAAAAAAAGGAGTATAATGTTTTTAGGATTCATGTATGTTTGTATGTATGTGAGTTTCTTTATTCCACCATAACTTTTAAATGCCTCAATAGATTTAGACGTATGGGGTACCGTTAGAATCCTTACATCCCCCCGAGTAACAAAGGATACATTTTTTTGAAAAAATAAACGATATGGCTGCAGTATGGCATTTACAATTGCAAAAAATACTTCTAATTTTACAATATGGGTATCAAATTAAAGGCCTTGATAAGCACATTCCAATAGTATATAATTTATTGGCATAAAGTCATTTTTGGCAAGGCACGCATGTTTTTTTTTAGCTTTTATGCTAGTTAGCTAGCTAGTGAAACTAGTACACGAAGCTCACGATGTGCTTCGTGTACTATTTTCAGAATTTCATTTTTGTTTCAAACTGTTAAATTTTCTGGATAATTGCACAGAACGTCAATGATATATTTGCTTACTTAGGCAAATATTTGTAAGCCAAGTGGATGCTAGCATCAGCAAGTGCTATTATTTATTCTGTGGCATCAGTGCCCGTGCAAAATAGACTTGTAAAGCTGAAGTTGGCAACCATTTATCATTTGCAGAAAAAAAGAAAGCGCTTAGCCACAAAAGCGGTGAAGTCAAAAGGCTAATTTGTGGCAATAAGGGAAAGTAGTACCGATACATTTTTCGCTAGTCACGCGAGAAGTGTGAATAGGTATGCCTACTTAGTTGGAGTGACAAGTGACGCCAATTTAGGACGGACGCGAATATTTTCTTAGAGGACGGCCGTACTTAAAGCTAGAGTTACTGTTACTTGGCCGTTGTTGCTATAAAGATAATGAAAGCTATATCAAGTGTGACAACGGATTTATTTGATATCAGATTAAAACGGACTAGAAGTTAATGATCTTCAACTTTAAGACAGCTCTACAAAATGCTTTAGAGAGCGCTGCTTAGTGATGTGATGGCTGGTAGTGTGCATCGTGATCAGATAGCCTTAGGCAGATATGCATTATACAAATACCTTTGGGAAGATTTTGATGAGAAATAAGAATGGCGGACGAATAGCTAAGAAAAACATAAAACAACATTAATGATGTCTCAAGACAAGCCAAAGAGCCAGCAAGCAAGCGTTAGCAAGAAGATTAGGAAACGTGACATTTTTATAACGTCTTCCGTTAAATTGATGTTCCAAAAAAACAATGTTAGCTGAACACCATGCGCCTGCGTTCTGTGTTACCATAACATATATAAAGACTGTAGAGAGAAGCCCAAGATGTGCTCACTTGTAATACGAGCATAATTGTCAAAAATATATCGATACCCATGGATCGAATGACGCCGACTTTGTTACTAGCAGCCCTGTGTTATAAGTGTTATAACAGCTACGATAGTGTCATTTATCAAACTACCAAGTAGATGTTAGTGTTTTTTTCGGAAGAGGCAACCTAACTACATTTTATTATTATTACTTACTAGGCAATCGTTTGACCACGATCTCACCTTATGGAAAGCGATGATGTGGTCGAAGCTGTAGCACGCTTTCCTAGTAGATAGATACCTATTCACTCTTGAACACATCTGGGTTATATATTACCGGAAATACTCACGAAGGCAGGGCATTCCACTCCTTAGATGTTCTTATAAGAAATGAAGAAGCGTAACGTTTTGTTCTTGTGCGAAGTATTTCAACCACAAAAGGGTAGCGCTTTGCCGATCGTCTATTCGTACGGTGATGGAAAGGTGATGGGGGAATCAGATTGTGCTGTTCTTGTGCACACTCTCCATAAGATATCTCTCCATATCTCTACAGATCCGTGCAATCTGTAGAATACCGACAGGCTTGCGTCCTCATGTCAATGTGCTATTTGAACATACTTCAAATAGCACATTTGCGTACTCAGCTTTGCACGAGACTCAAATCAGTTACGTGTGTAAAAGATCTGACGTCTTTGACTATTCAAATACATTGACTAAACATAATATGAAAATGTTTTATTTATCATGATTAGATTAAAACGTCAATAAACTTTTTTTTAATGATTACATGATGTAACAGTTCTGTAATTTAGATCATCAATTAAACCTTCCTGAATTAAGATGTGATTGTTATTTTTTTATGACTATTTGGTTGAAGCAAAAAATATGTAGATCTGCTGGTAATAAATACACAGGAAGAGGCTATTGAGATTGATTGATATTTAAATATACCAATTGATGAATGGAAAATATCATATTTTCGGAGAAGACAAAAGTATTGAATCAGTGAAAAAGCGCGATTTGCAGATGGAAAGTAACCTTAGAGAGATGAGTTACTGTTTCAATTCTAGATTTGAACCAGATATGCAAACTCCGAGGGCGGCAGCGACAAAGTTTTAACACTGTGAAAGTATTATTGCCCGCGCAGCGGTTTAACCTCCCCGAGTGGAAAAGACTCGAGCCGGTAAAAAACATTAAAAATACAGCTTTTATGCAGTAGCCATGTCATGGTGAAACAAAGAACGGGATATTACAATTAAATGCATATACAACATTTCGTGTCCGTGTTGTTAACTGTTGAGGAGTTCCCTAGTCAGGACCCAACGCTGAGTGCAGTAACTAGGTCATGGTAAAACTTAAAACATGCTATCATAATAAAATGCTTACACAAAATTTCGTGTCAGTGTTGTTGACCGTTGAAGAATTATACTAATACTAACTAATCCTGAATGTCGATTCAGGTCGTACTTACCTTAAAAATGCATTGTCATCGAAAATGAACCAACATACAAAAATTCAACTTCGTAGGATAAGAGGAAGTGGCTCTAATTCAGCTTACAAGATTCCACCCTATAAACAAACATACATTGCAAGTTAAAATACTTCGCGGCATAATGAGCGTCTTTGTCCAGACTGTCTCAGCGAACAATTTCAAACCCAAGCATGCCTGTTCACCGCTAAAAGAGAGTTCTCCCTCTCCTCTATTTTACAGGATAAAAGGATGGGACGGATGTACAATATGGAAACCAACTGGAACTTCTAGATGATACTCACCCCCACGCTTAATTTGGAGTGTACTTGGACTCCAAAGCTAAATTAGGCAGCAAAACCACGGCAAACGGAATAAGGTCATGTCCGACCTTATTGGCAAGAGTTGCAAGACATCTAATTCTCTTCTTCCCCCATCCATAACAGGACAAGTCGTAGATAGGCGAAGTATCATCCGTACATCGTTTCGATAGCTCCGTGCTTTGGAGGGCACGTTAAGCTGTCGGTCCCGGCTGATTGATTAATAGCAGGCCCTCCGGCGGCCTGACAAACTCTGACACCAGGGCCAGCACTACCTCCTACGTCAAGCAAGTAATTACAATTTAATTATAACGCGAATGTTGAAGAAGATAATAAATACTAATCGAATACCTTCGTAATACCTCAGGAGTAACTGCAAATGTAACACGCCTGAGTGTTTGTTGATTTGTAAGCTACTAGAGTTTACTACCGATCGAATAAATTAGATCGTAATGTAAATTGGAAAACAGGAAGCGAAAGTAATTGGACTTCATCAAAGAAACAGGAACAATTAAGGCATAGTCGAAACCAAACACAGCCGTTTTCACAGAAGATACATTAGTGTAAATATTGGATAGAGCAAAACAGTGGCACAAATAAGAACCCGTCGACACTTACTTCAGTGTCTAATAGCGACATGATTACGGCTGCCATAAACTCACTGTGGGTACATTCTGGTAATTATAGGTGACTTTTGCGACGCGACGATGGTAAAATAAATAAGACTAAATGTAAGGTTTACTCGTATATATGACGCGTCGATTGGTTTAAAATGTTTGAATAGAAATAGTTAATATTTATTTCAATTTTGCAACGGAAACATTTAGTTTTCGGCAGAATATAAACGCGACACGGTCACGCCCGCCAGACACGCGACGGGCGCCACGTTGGGGATTCCCACCTATAGGTATTTTACAATGCACGTGCAATTCACTGTACCTTCCAGTAATGTACTTATTACACGACTCATCAAACAAACAAACATACAAACATTCATGTATGTTTGTATGCATGTGAGTTTCTTCACTCCACCATAACTTTTAAATGCCTGAACTAATTTAGACGTATGGGGTATCGTTAGAATCCTTACATCCTCGCGAGTAACATAGGCTATATTATTTTTTAAAACATTCAGTATGGCGGCGGTATGGCTCCATTTTCAAACTCGAATAAAATACTTTTTCTTCGAAATTTACAATATGGGTATCAAATTGAAGGCCTTGATATGCACATTCCAACGGTATACAATTTATTGGCAAAAGCTGTTTTTTGGCAGGGCAGGCGGTTTTTTTTTTAGATTTTATGCTAGTTATTGTATTTATTGCATTTGCAGCGATATTTATGACCGTAGATAACTTGTAGACGTTTCTTTTGAGCTGCACTGTAATCAAGGTGTGTATGCAGTGTTTCGATTCGATGCGACGAAACGAAATGGTACTAGCGGAAGAGAGTGCATAATAAAACATTTTATGTTTATCCTGTTTTGGAATACAGCAATTAACCACAGATTATCGTTCATAGGTATGTCGTAACAATCAAGAATAGCTGGAATAATTATGAAACAAGTGCTGTACAAATACCATGGTACAAACAATTTACTTCAAATGGATTAGCTAATAACTAAAAAAATAACTATTTTATATAATTTATATAGGACCTGGAAAGATCATAAAAAAATATTTTCAAATATCTGTCCACAATTGACGGAGAAATCGGTGAACATACATAAAAATGACATACATACAGTCGAACATAGAACCTCCTCTTTTTGTCACGTCATTTAAAAACTGGTGGAACACTTTGGGGTAGGAACTGGTGATATTACCGTCGTAATATTTCTCAATGTCAACATGCGTTCCTTTCTTTTCTGGCCGATAGATTAATATAGAGCACTATTAACCGCAGATAAAACTTCACTTTAAAATTCTTTTGAGGAAATTACCATGCGATGCGAGCCCTATTACCCCCATTCCTATAAAAATAAAACGAGTCGTTTTTCCAACGTCTCGTTACTTTTTGACGTTTTTTGTATGGCGTTTATATCAAAAGCTGACGCACAGTAAGCGAAAACGGTTCGTTTTAAGATATAGGAACCGGCCGTTAGAAGATAATTTAAAGTTAATATAATTATTTAAAGCTAAGTCAGCTAGGCTTGCTACGTGTGTCGCTTAAGTCGTAGTTACATTTGTTATCATAGAGAACAAATACAAACCTACTTGTAGTTAAATCATAATATGAATGACCCTTACATTTATATGCAACTATTGACTCACCGTGGCTTCTTGCTGGTAGCGCTCACACCGCGGCATTTATCTTCCTTAAAGCATTTTTATATCCATCGTAATTTCTAAAAAAAAAACGCGAGTAAGCGTAATTCAAAATCTTTAGCAGTAACGATCTTGGTGCTTTTTGAACATAGACAACTGCATTATTTATTACTCACGTACATGAAAGACTTCTTATTATTTATTTTCCACGACAACGGCAGCGAGCAATAGTAATTTTTGCAAATGTTTGATACATTGGGTTACATTAATGCATTTTACGTAGAGTTTTTTTTTTTTTTGAAAAATAATAAAGTGCCTATGTTACTCGCTGGTAATGTAGATTTCTACAGGTAAAATAATTTTTAAAATCGGTTCAGTATTTTTTTGAGTTTATCCATTACAAACAAACATACAAGAAATCAAATCTTTCCTTTTTATAATATTAGTGTAGATTAGTAAATTGTGATAGAACTCTTATCTCATTTTACGCACCACAAATAACAACACGACCTAACAATGCATCTCGTCTTAACTGTTCTTACTGATTGAAACATTCTCACCGAAACCAGTTTCGGTGCATAATATGAGAAGCTTCACTATGTCTATTCACACGCGGTCGCCGCTGGTGCAGTAACATCTTGTCATCATTCTAACAGTGTATCATGTCGGAAAAAGTGTTTTGTAGTATAATACGGTCTATCGAAGATAATAAAATGAAGACCACTTCTTAAAACAAGCACAAATTTAAAAAATATATAACCCATAACGCCCCATTATAGCTAAAAAGCATATCGATTACATCAGCTTTCATAATAAAAGATAAAAAACGGGCCATTCGTTTGGGAGCTACGATCCTGACCCTAACCTATATGTTATAGCTATGAATCATCTCGATCACATATGCTTTCAAACAAAAAAAAAACACATCAAAATAGGTCCATTCGATTGGGAGCTACGATCCTCACCCCCCATTATAGCTATGAACCATCTCAATCACATCAGCTTTCAAACACTAAACACCGCATAAAAATCAACCATTCGTCTGGGAGCTACGATGCCACAGGCAGACACACGGAACATACATACATACCCTAAACTTATAACACCCCTCTCTTTTCTAGTTCGGGGGTTAAAAATAATATTAGTATCACTAAACTATTTGGCAGCCTATTGACTCAGTTGCTACGTTTGGATCTCAGTGTTTCATCACAGACATTCATATGTGAGCAGTTTGTATGAATCTTAATTACTGTAATCAACTACGTTGACGATGCCACGAACCTGTTCCCGAAGACAGGTGCACCTCTCCAGCCTTATGGTACCTTTTTTCTTCAGCTAATAGGTTCGACCTCAAGCGTGCCACTGATACAGTCTCTTTTAATTAGAAAAAACCCACCAGTATTATTAATTCAATTTCTTTTGAGAAGTATAAAATTAAATTGATAGTGACAGAGCCGAGTTAACTGCGTTATGCGGTGAAACGGAGTAAAGAGCATTTTTGCAAACAAGCTCGTTCAAGTTAATAAGGTGGTCACGTAAAACGACCAACAGAATAACACGCCACCTGTTACTGTATAGTCTCGTTTGAGAAGCGTTCATTGTATTATCTATACTTATATATAAAAAAGCAGTAAGTAACAAAAAGTCTGTACAAAGAAATACAAAAAGTTGGTCAAGGGGACTTAAAATAAGCTACCTACTAAATAAGTTTTTTTTAAATTGTGTCTGTCTGTTCGCGCATTACGTAAAATCTATTGGGCCGATTGGATTGCAGTTTTCACTGTTAGTTAGCTTAGGATTGGACTTAAAAACTGGTGTACTTGGTATCTCAATCCGATGAGTAGAGGCCGAGCAATCGATAAAAAATTATCTGACGGCTGAACGAAATTTGGTATTATGTATTATAATACTCAAAACGTAAAATCCGGATTTCGAAATCAAAAATTTCATAATGACATACTTTACGCACGGTATGTCGCTAATAAGAAAAAAATAGTAGTTTATGGAACGGTTGCATAATGAGGGCTTTTAAATTTAAAACACGAGTGAGGTTAAAAAATGTGCTGTAGGCGAGTTTTTTAATAGTGCCACTCGAGTGTTTTAATACCTAGTTATGTGCCGTTTCATACACTACTTTTAGGCCAGTAAGTAGAGAAATTTGCCTTGCAAAAGGTGGTGTAGTAATGATTTTTAAATATGTTGTTTAGGTCTAGACCGATGAAAAATCCAAGTTTTCGACCTTAGTGGGTTGGAGCGTTAGCCGCCATCTTGAAATGAAGTGACCAAATGCTTTATAAAGAAGACAATATTTGCAAAATTTTTTGCATTCTCAGTTGTTCTGTAAGTCTCATAGGTAAAAAGTTACAAGAAGAGAAAAAAACATGTTTACTAAAAATGGTCCAATGCCGGAACAACGTATATCCTTAACCGCAGAATGTAGAGACTTGATATTTGGAGAGTATGTTTAGAAAGAGATAACAACGTAAACCAAAAGAAGAATTATGAAAAAAAAACACATTTCAAGGGGTTTAAAAGGGGGTCAAAGTTTTAACAAAATACCTCTATTCTGAAGACACTGTTGACATTAGACAGTCTAAATTTTGAATGTAAGCTCCGGAAATAAAATAAAATCACAAGTAGAAATTATCAAAATTTTCGAAAATCAGGCTCAGTTTTTCATCAAAAATCACAATTTCCCTATTTTTTTAATGAAAAATTGCGCCTGACGCTCCCTCCCACCCCTCGAGGTCGAAAATTTGTTTTCCTCGTAACTAAGACCTCATAACTAAGCAATACAAATCAAAACATCTACACCACCATTTGTTAGTGAGGAGAATTTGACTCCATCTGACATCACGGAAACAGCAAAGAACATGACGAACGAGCTTTTATCAGCAAAAATCAAGACACATTTTTCATTAAAAGTAAGCTCCTGTTGCATGAGTGTAGATAAAGTAGTGTATGAAACGGCACATAGGTAACAAGGTATTAAAACACTGGAGAGATACTATTAAAAACTCGCCTAAGGCTCGTTTTTAAACTCACTCTCGTGTTTTAATAACCCTCGTTATGCAACCGTTTCATAAACTACTATTATAGGGTACATATTTTTGTCCTGGAATAACACATAGATTACTTTTAACCGAGAGAAATGACCACGCGGGCAAAGCCGCGAGCACAGCTAGTAATAAATATAATGAAATTTAATTACATTTTCTAGCAGAACGTAGCGGAATCCTATGTGGCAAGTAATTTCCCTCGGGCGGTTTGACGTACAGGGAATGTAAAACAATGGCCCAGGCTGCAGGCTGTTAGCGATAAAAAAAACTTACACAAACATTACAAAAACGGGCTTTTCTGAAAAATAATATTGGGCCCTCATGAAAGTGAGAACATGAAATGACGATGAGATATTAGCTGTTGCTAGGGATACAATAATGAGAAAAACAAAAGAAGAGAGAGAGAGTATGGAAATGTGCTTAGTCATTAGATCAAAGTAAGTATAAAACTTGACCAGACTGAAACTTAGTAGACTTATCCTCAAATAGAAGACGATATAGGATTGATCGTGGGACGATCGAACATGGATGCGCACAGCACATGATCGAGGTGGGTGGCGTACAAAAAGAGAGGCCTATGCTCAGCAGAGGGCGAGCAGGCACAAATTGAATAAGTTAATAAAAAAACATTTAATTTAAAAATAAATAATAGATTAAAAAAACTAAAAAACACGCTTTATATAGAAAACCAAACTAAAAAATAGAAAATAAATTTTAATAGTGTAAATAAGTAAAAAATGATTTATTTAAAAAACATCGTGGGGTGCATGGGTCAATAGTTATAAATATTTCATTGACAGATATGAGAAGCACCCCACGCTTTTTTTTAAATAAAACTTTTTTTTCTTATTTACACTATTAAAATTTATTTTCTATTTTTTAGTTTGGTTTTCTATATAAAGCGTGTTTTTTAGTTTTTTTAAACTATGATTTATTATCTACTTTTTTTCTTTTTTTTTTTCTTTCGAATTGTCATCGGTCTTTGACAGGTGTGCAAAATTTGAATGAAATCTGACCGTTCAAAGTGGGTCAAAATAGCGTCCAAAGGAGTCGGTTACAAACATACAAGTGAAGCTAATATAAAGCGTATAATAAGCATAATATAATAAGCATGCAGTATGTTTGATTTAGAATAACGTCACTTTACTTATTGTGTTTCGCTTATCAAGCCCTTTCATTTGATACCCATATCAAAGGGGTTGTTGTGGAAGTGATAAATCGCCATTTGTAACGTCCGCCATATTGGATAAAAATAGCGGAATATAAGCAATCGTGCATTGTCACGAGAATAGAACGTGCGTGCCAAATTTCAGCCCAAAAGCTTTCAGTGGAAGTGGGTGAAATATTTCAAAGATCCAGGACATACATACGAGTGAAGTTAAATACAAGCTTTTAAAACGATGCTATTGATGAACAATACTCTGTTGCAAAATTTCTCGTCGCTGTAAATTTATGTCTTGAGCCTTTTCTCCATCAAAGGCTTAGGAGATTGTTTGAAGAAGGATAGAACGCATCCAAAGTGTTTGAACATGAATTTGTTTGTTTTGACGACATAATGGAGCCTTTGGTTGTCGCTAAGTTATTGTACTTTAGTTAAGCATATTATGTAAGTACTTAGTCGAATTATCAGATAAGCAAGCGGCTTCAAATCTGACACATATTTGTTTTTAAAACTAGATGTGATTTCGCATAATTTATTAATACTGCTCCTCTGTTCAAGGAATTGAGATTTTTGGACTAAGAAAAACAAAGAAAAGGATTGCGTTGCGGTCACTGAAATATGCATATCATGTGAAATATTTTTGGCGAGCTAAAAGACATCGTTGTGAATTTGGTATATACGAGTATGTAGAGACCCATAAGGGCAAACTTGACGAAAGCATGGCATGTCCAGTATGAATAGATAAAGGCTGATGAAAGTAATGGCAAAATTGAACCTATATAATATTCAATTTTGTTTAGCTAAAATATCTTAAAAAATCGCGACAAGGAATTGTCTGTCCTACAGCAACAGCTATTCAGTTTTGTTAGTTAGACAACAGCACATTGAAAATCGGCGCTAAAAACTGTGTCGTAGTCACGACGCCGCGCGGCGTTATCAAGTAAACAAACGCTATTTTAACATTGTGCAACATATTGTATATATCAATGAACACACACAGTTCGTTATCCGCAGACCTGACGTACCTGACGCGACGCCGACGTCGCGGCCAGATACGTTCCGTTCTGAACCAGTTTCCATGATGATAAGATTAGTTTTGTCGCCAACTTAAATGCCGATACACCTGAATCATAAGGTGGCGTTTTATTTGTTAAATTGGTGTAGATAGGTGTGGCAGAGACGACGTAATGACACTGCCAGAGGACTTGAGCGAGTGCATGATATCTGAAAACGTCGACGATTGAATGAAGTGAAGAGGAGACGGAAGGCTGACCTGAACACATAGCCAAGCAGAGAGGTAGACAGAAGTGAGACAGGTAGCAAGAAACATTTGGATGAGAGAGGTTAAAGACCGGGATAGAATGACAGAAGCTGCGCTATGAAAAGCATCACCTAAGCACCAAGTAGGTAATAAAAATATAGGATAGATATGATCAGACTTCCTGTAGACAGATAAACCTTTGCGACCTTCGCATGGTATTTTGATAGTGGCGAGGACATGCGCGTGTATGCGTACATGTGTACTTAACTAATTCCCTTATGTAATGATGATGATACTGATTTCATGATTATGATGATTTTCAAGTACAAATACAATATTACTGAACTTTCTGTTCGAACAAAATATTGCTGAGGCATAATTTCACCATTAGTTAATGGCATATTGTTTGGACTTAGTAAGGATCAGGAATCATTATTTGTGCTAGTTCGGCTACAAAATTACTTTGTATAATTAATGTACTGAGATACAATACAAATTCACAGGATAGAATTATTATCTAGAAGAATGAATCTATTACCAAGGTGTCAGCTATATTAAAAGCCCCTCCAATATAATGCCAAGAAAACTCATAGTATCAAGAGCCGTGTCATTTTCACAAACGCTTTGTATGCACAAGTCAACGGTAATTCATGGAACACTTCACTCATAAAGTCGCAACTGTAGATTAACAGGAATACTAGAGGATATGATTATTGCAGTATTCGAGTTGATTACATTCCAATGTTGCCGAGGCGTAGATTAAGTAACAGTTAGTATCGGAGCTGGTGAAACAAGGAGTGGCTCTGGTCGATAGCCGATTTTGATAACAACTTGTGACTCACGATGCACGATGCATCAAACGTCAGCCACTTCTATTAAATTCATTTGTCATACTTATTTTTTCAGTATTGGTTTTAAAATATATTTTTTTGTGTGTGGTATGAGGTAGTGCTGGCCTCTATTGTCACATTAAGTCAGGCCGCGCGAGGGACACTAACATGGCTGAACGACTGTTTTTAATACAAAATCTAAAAATTTGTAAGCCTTCATCTGTATGTCTATGCCATCGTGGCTCCTAAACGGATGCCTCTGACATGGCTTAACAATTGTTTTAAATACAAAAGCTAAAAAAAAAAGTCTGTCTGTTTATGGCACCGTAGCTCCTAAACGGCTTTGATACGTATTTTTATTTGTAAGCTGGTTTTGGCGGTAGTCCAAACAACCACCATTTCTTAACTTTGTTGGGATGAAATTGGTGCAGACGTTCCCCAGATATTAAGCTCCGATCACTCTTTGTGTAACGGGCAATAATACAAGTTGAAGCTTTGAGTTTGTAATCAAACATTCAGTTTCGATTACAATATTCATACTCGCATATAATATGTGGGCCCTAATGAAGGGCCTGGTGATGAGTAGATACTCGCATATAATATGAGGGCCCTAATGAAGGGCCTGGTGATGAGTAGATACTCGCATATAATATGAGGGCCCTAATGAAGGGCCTGGTGATGAGTAGATACTCGCATATAATATGAGGGCCCTAATGAAGGGCCTGGTGATGAGTAGATACTCGCATATAATATGAGGGCCCTAATGAAGGGCCTGGTGATGAGTAGATACTCGCATATAATATGAGGGCTCTAATGAAGGGCCTGGTGATGAGTAGATACTCGCATATAATATGAGGGCTCTAATGAAGGGCCTGGTGATGAGTAGATACTCGCATATAATATGAGGGCCCTAATGAAGGGCCTGGTGATGAGTAGATACTCGCATA
This sequence comes from Alsophila aescularia, assembly GCA_946251855.1. Classification (NCBI taxonomy): domain Eukaryota; kingdom Metazoa; phylum Arthropoda; class Insecta; order Lepidoptera; family Geometridae; genus Alsophila; species Alsophila aescularia. Next base: position 38,771,430 of record OX276381.1, read on the forward strand.
TAATATGAGGGCCCTAATGAAGGGCCTGGTGATGAGTAGATACTCGCATATAATATGAGGGCTCTAATGAAGGGCCTGGTGATGAGTAGATACTCGCATATAATATGAGGGCTCTAATGAAGGGCCTGGTGATGAGTAGCATATAAAGACCTGAATCGAGGGAATCTGTGGCATCAACAAACTTTGTAATGAAGTTTTGAACATATCAAGACGGTTTTAAATTTAAAATATAGTAGCTGTGCCAGCGACTTTGCCCGCGTGGTCGATTCTCTGGGTTAAAAGTAACCTATATGTTATTCCAGTACAAAATGTACTTATAAAGTACATTAGACTACATTTCGTCAAAATTTGTTCGTTCGACAAATAGTTTTTTATCGATTGCTCGGCTACTACGCATCGAATTGAGATACCAAGTACACCAGTTTTTAAGTCGAAAGACGAAAACTAAGCTTTCCAACAATGAAAACTGCACCGCAATCGGTCTAGTAGTTTTTACGTGATGTTCTATCAGACAGACACACGACCATTTTAAAATGGTTACATTCTTGTGCGGTATCATATTTTAAGTTTTTTTAAATTATATTCTTTACACAGACTTTTTGTTATTTATTGCTTTATTATATGTATAGATTTGTAGGGTTCTCTTTTATTCTGAAAACAGACCGAAATCCCGTCCATTCTCATTATTCTTAAAGTTCTCAAAAATTTGCGAACTTTGTCATCAAATTCATAAACTTCTGATAATTATTAAGGACTAGCTGTGCCCGCGGCTTTGCCCGCGTGGTCACTTCATTTAAAAGTAGCCCATAAGTGTTATTCCAAATGTACCTAAAAAGTACAATGTAACTACTACGTTTCTTCAAAATTTGATGATGATCAAACCATGACCCTCACCCCCATTCCCCCCCCCCCCCCCCTCAACCCATTATAGCTAAGAACCATCTCGTATACCTCAGCTTTGAAACATTAAAAACCGCAGCTAAATCGGTCCATTCGTTTTCTCACGCCCCTTTTCTTAACTCCCCTCCCCCCTTCTCACAACCATCTCGATGACATCAATTTTCAAACATCAAAACGACATCAAAATCGGTTCTTTCGTTTGAAAGCTACGATTCTCACCCAGCCCCCTTTTACTTTACTTTAATAGTTGCAATTGCAACATTAGCCTATAGTATTTACGTCAACTTGAATAATGAAAATTGCTACTGTTTAGTTATAAGAATTATATATTTTTGAAATGGTCTTTTAAAGAACTGTATTTTGATACCTCAATGGATAGGTTTTGGTTATTTTTTGTTCCATTGAAAATACAATATGGCAGCTGTAAGCCGCCATATTGGTTTTCTTGACACGTCATATTATATCCTATAGCACTCTCGTGATCACGACGGATCCAATGATACCTTATTTATCAAAATCCATCAAGCCGTTTAGGCTGTATGACGCACCTAAGAAACGTACAAACAAACATACATACAACCCAAACACATAACCCACCTCAGTCGGGCAAAAAGGGGATGGTTTGCTACGCTGCGTCGAGAAAATGACTTATCCTGAACATCTATAGAGATACGGTATTACCCTTTATTGAGATAAAAAATAACTGGCAATATTTTTATTATCCTTTAAGGAATGCACGATATCGTACGATGTTGATAAACGTTATAGCAACAGGTTGTCGTCAATTGCTATTTTCGGTGATAAATTTTATCAATACATTGTGCTTGCGAAGAAAAATGGCTTTTATGTACTGATGTATGTAGGTGTATATTTGCACGGGTTTAGCCCAGTGGGAGGGGTGTGCCGGGATGCGTATATAGGCTGATGATGATATTGTAGTCCAGATTAGATGTCCACGTGTGATCAAAGGTCGAAACATGAAAGTACCACGCGGCAAGTGAATGAATCAGGACTTTGACAATTGATAAAATATATATAAGACATCTAACTAACTATCTGTACATACACGCGTGGTCATTTTTCTGGGATATAAGTATCCTGTGATATTCCAGAACCAAAAGTATCAAAATCATCAAACTTCGTTCAGACGTCAAATGTTTTTTTATCTATTGCTCGAATTCTACTTATCAGATTGAGATACACCAGTTTATAAGTCAAACCCTAAGCTATCCAACAGTGAAAACAGCATCGCAATTGGTCTAGTAGTTTTTACGCGATGCGCGAACAAACAAACAGACACGATTTACAAAAAAATGATCTGTTCTTGTTCAGTAGCTTATTTAAGTAAGAACCCTGGCTGGACCATTTTTTTTTATTATCTTCATTGTACTGACTTTTTCGTTTTTATTGCTTTATTATAAGTATACATAGGTATTATAAGTATAAATGCGATACTATGTGTGTTAGTTACCACTCAGCTCCATAACGGCTGCATGGATTTTGATGAAATTCATTCGATGAATTTTAGCACTTTCGGTCCCGGAATAACACAAAGATACATGAAAAAAACACATACTGAATTGTATTAATGTTTCAAAGTGAAATCAGTTAACCGTAGTACATTATTTATAGGAGGATTTATTTTCACTTACCAACAACCACATCAGTTTTAGGCCCATAGTTATAGCTGACTGACGAAGAATCAACCTCTTAGTATTTACCGTAAGTACCTGTGTAATACATACCTGAAAATAAAAAAAACAAGTGTTATATAAAGGAATAAATTAAAAGCCTAGTGATAGGCGTCCCAGCTACAGTGTTAACATTTAAGAATAGCATGTCAAACTTAACTATGTGTTTAATTTTTACCCGACCACAGCGAAGCAATGCAAGGGCCGCTATTGGTCCAATTTTGACAATCGAGGTGACAATCTATTCGTCTTCAGGTATAGAGTGTCGTAGGCATTGCCTATTTTTTACACGACCGTAGTCGAGTTTTCGTTTTTGAACTTATGTTTTCGTAGTTTAGAGGGCATTGTAAAATATTAATGCTTTCACCGGGGTCGCTTAGACTGTATTAAGTTTCCAAGTTAACTACTTCAAATATCAAGTGACGTCGTGTGTGGTTAAATAGCGTACCTAATTATTTAATGTATTTAGGGACGGTCGGAGAGATGCTTAAAGAATGCATAGTTAGTATAGGCTGCTTTAGTTGTGAGGTACTAGAATAATTATTAAATAATACTAATGTATCTAATGTATCTACACTCATATCGTAAAAGGCATAATGACATACTTTACGCACGGCACGTCCCTAATAACAAAAAATATATATTATAACACTTTTTTTGGGAACTAAACAATGTTATAATATATTTTTTTCCCATAAAAGCACCGGTTTGGCTCCGCACAACTAGGGTTTTCGCCATTTATTATCTATGTCGGCACGTGTTAGACCGTATGCGCGCGAATTCGCTGTGGACTGGATTTTGACGCCATAATATACTTTACATTTAATTAGTACCTAACCAATTTCATGTATTATTTGCTTTTGTTGATTAAAAGTTTTATCATGATTAAAAATATCCGACAGCTTTTTCAATGTAATTTCTTTTTGCATGGTTGCAGATAGAGTAAGTAGTGTATGAAACAGCACATAACTAGAGTGAAGGCGAGTTTTTAAACTCACTCTCGTGTTTTAATAGCCCTCGTTATCGCAACCGTTTCACAAACTACTATTACCAGCTACTATTACTAGAACCAGCAAGGAATTCAGAAAAAGGGCACCAGCAGTTATTTATTTACTAGCAATGCCCGCAGCTTTGACTTCTTTTTCATTTTTCTGGGATATAATGATCTGTGATATTCCAGAACCAAAAGTACCAAAATAATTAAACTTCGTTCAGACGTCAAACGGTTGTTTATCGACTGCTCGAATTTTACTCATCAGATTTTGGAGCCCATAGCGCCTTAAACTACAAAACTACGACTAGTAAAATTCCTTTAGCCTTGGATTGGCACATATGGAACTTTTCATGGAAAACGCGTAAACAGCGGGGCGACTGTAGATAAATATCAAAAGAGAACTTACAGTTAATCACATTACACAGTAATCATGATATCATACACAGCGGTATTATTTGAGGACATTAATAATGTATCGTTGAGGTCACACCGTCCAAAGGTCATGCTTGGGCCCCGGCCGCTCAAATCCCCCATTAGAAGGCGAGCAGCTAAAGGTCACGCTTTTGGCTTCCATCACATACAATTAGGATTAAAATATCCTGCGAGACTGAATATAGCATAGCTGAAATGTAATTTGTCCAAATAAACATAAATCTTACGATTTCTAGTCATGAATTGAACTTTAGTATCCAAGTTTTCGTGAGTTTGACACATTGTACTGTCACGAGGCGGTATTGTGACGATGTCAAACCTCTTTCATAAATTCTGAATTCTTTCATAATCATAGCCATTTGATAGTTTGTCTATATTAATTCTAAATTCAAATAACCTGTCATTCCCATATTGTCATTGGATTAGAAAAAACTTGACTTTTACGAAATAATATGTTATAAAATATGTACCTACCTAAATAAGTTTATTACATCTGGAGTCCTTTAAATATATATGATAGTACTTTCGTTCGTGGTTGTTTTGATCCTTATTGTTGAAGCACGAAAAGTCTTGTGATAATAACAATACTAGAGCCCCAAGGGTACACTCTTACCAAATATATTGAATTGGGAGAAGACTGAATAGAATAGTCGAGTGCAAGATCTCTGTTTATGAACATCTCCGAGTGCTCCTAATTGTTCCTGTACTTGCATGTTGTCCACTGAGGTTTGGTCCCTGGGCTAGTGGAACAAACCCTAGGACCGCCTCGTGACAGTACTACGATAGTATCGTTGTTTATGTCGCGTACACGCAGCGTTAACTCCCGAGTCCTGAGAAGACCGTTGGATAGTGCTCGAAATCTCGCCTTTTTTCTTATATTATTATTTTTGAATTCTATCTAGACTTCTCGTTACCACGTTCAATGCAAATTGGTAGAAACGTGGAGGTTAGTCAACATATTTATTTTCATACTAGCTGAGCCCCAAAGCTTCGCCCGCGTTCAAACTTAGCCACCCAGTTCACCCCTACAAAAATGAAATTTCAAAAAATCCCGTCTTATTGCACCCCTTTGTCCACTTTGATCAAAAAATAACCTAAATCTGGATTAAAGGTACTCTATGTCTTGTAGATTATTTTGATGGATGATAATGAAAAGTAGCCTATGTGTTAATCCAAAATATAAGCTATCATGGTACCTAATTTCATCCCAATCAGTTCAGTTGTTTGAGGTTGAAGGAGTAACAACCATACACACCTAAAGATAAAAGATAGATGGCGCTAATCGGGTTAATGCATTTTATGACGTTTTGTTTGGACTGTCAGGTCTAATGTATGTAGTTCTGCATCGCGCATACGAAGTTTTCCGCTTGTTATGAGAGTATACATTTTTAAAAGCTTTTATTTAACTTCACTTGTTTGTAAGTACGTATTCCTGCTAGATAACCGGCTGAAACTTTCAGGGTAGCTCACAACTCGATGATAATGCACTAATGAAAAAAAATATAGAATTCTGCAAACAATATTTCACCCACTTCCACTGAAGCTATCGGGCTGAAATTTGGCACACTCGTTTGGTTCTCGTGACATTATATAGCTACTACATAAAAATATATATTTAATATATTTGTTATTATAGATATTAAAGCTCCGATTAGCCTCTTTACGATAGTGGCTACACTTCTCTGATCTATACTTATAACAAAGCAATAATAACGAAAAAGTCTGTACAAAGAAGATAATTAAAAAAAAAGTCTATCTATGGTACTTAAAATAAGCTACTGAACAAGAATATAATTTTTTTAAATCGTGTCTGTGTGTTTGTTTGTATGCTTGTGCGCGCATCACGTAAAATCTACTGGACCGATTGCGATTGCGTTTTCACAGTTGTATAGCTTAGGGTTTGAATTACAAACGGGGATACTTGGTATTTTAATCCGATGATTAGATGCCAAGCAATCAATATAAAACTATTTTGACGGCTGAATGATTTTTTAAGAAATGTAGTATACGAGTATATTGTATTTTTGAAGTACTTTTGGTTCTGGAATCACACGTATGAGCTACTTTTAAATGAAGTGACCACGCGGGTAAAGCCGCGGGAACAGCTAGTATACAATATTAGTGTACGAGTACGTGTAAAGGTGGCAATCTATTCGAAGGTAAGTACAGCTTACCACTACAAGGGAGCGCTTACACCGCCCGTTTGTATATCTAAGATGGACTCGTCTAGACTTAGTTACAATTAGTGCTCAGCGAACTGAGACTAGACAAGTCTGATTTACGTGACTGCTGTTGCTGGTTATAAAAAGGTGTACATTATTTGCACAAGTACCTATTTGTTTGTTTATTTAATTTATGTAAATGTGTATTCTCATTCATTCATTATGAATGAAATCTTTTTGATATTACGTAACATAACATTAAATGAATTGTTCGTCTTCGACAGTTGACAAAATTCCTCATTACATAGGAACCTTAGTGGCATTCACGTCACGTCCAAAGTTGAACTGATTTTGGTATTTTTTAAAAGCTTTTGTATAACTTCACTTGTATGAATGTATCTATCAATGTAACTTTCTATGTATCTATAGATAGATAGATAGTATCTATATGATTCTGTCTGTCCCGGAATCTTGCAATTCAAATTACGAGCACTTTCCGATTAGCTATCCTGCTGAAACTTTCAGGGTAGCTCACAAATAGTTGACAATGCAAAATTAAATAGGTTAAAAATATAAAAAGGGCCAATGAAAAATAATAAATGTATCCTTGTTTTTAATAAGTAGCCTTTTTTCGAAATTTGTAGGAATAACTCAGTTGTACAGCACAAACAGCAAGCAGAGCGTAGCTGATTTCAAATATTTATTTCCTTCTCTTCCCTCAAAATACGAGTACAATACAGTTGCATTATGTAGTGATTACGTTAGTTATGTAGTGGTAGGCCTCTTCAGCAAGAGTCCACCTGGGTACCTTAGCGCCAGATATCCAACCGCCAAGCAGTAGAGAGTTTTTCACACTATTTCCAGCGTAATTACAGGCCACTTTATGAGACTTAGAAACCAATGTGTCAGGATGACGAGCGTAGTGCCTGCCGGGCAATTTTTTGCAATTCTAATGGTACTGCAATTTTTATAGGCAGGCAAATCTCGTCACTAATGCCCGGTTTCTGAGGTACTTTTATCGAAGGTTTATTTATTCAATAGATGAATCTGACCAAATCTGATTAATTTCAATAAGGGTTAAAATCGTGTGACACCTTTTAAATTATTTTGGAGCTATATACCTACATTACAAAAAATAACGTCATACGATTTTGATACTTATTGACATTAATCAGATTTAGTCGGGTTCAGCTATTGAATAAACCTTCGATAAAAGTAACTCAGAAACCGGGCATCAATCGCATAAAAAAATGTTAGCTAAATTAAATGGACGTGTTAAAACGTCTTTACTCATTCTGTAAGTTCGCAATTAGTCTCCAATGTCACTGCTAATTAATTGCAGTTAAATTGCCGTGTTCAGTAAATGTACAGATAATTAAAATTTGATTAATTGTTTTGCATAAACTTCATGGACTATCGAGGTCTAAAATGTTAACGAAGTTTATTCACGATTTTTTGAACAAAATATATAAAACAATTAACGTAATTAAGTTAATAAAACATTAAACTTATTAAGTTGTAATATTATTAAATGTTTTATTTATTTCGTTCAACGTTTTGTTTGTTTCTCTCTACATACTATTTGTACCACAAAGACAACTTTGAAAGTCATTGTGATGGTAAAATCTTTACGTGACTTCAATAGGAATTTATACCATAACTAGCTGATGCCCGCGGCTTCGCACGCGTGGTCATTTCTCTAGGTTAAAAGTACTCTTGTGCTATTTCAGGACCTCAAATACCAATATTTCATCAAAATTCCTTCAGCCGTCAAAATATTTTTATCGATTGCTGTTTTTAAGACAAACCTAGTCCAGTTTTTTTACGTGATGCGCGAACAAACAAACAAATTTATAGACAAACAGGCAGACACGATTTAAACAAATGTTATATTCTTGTTTTGTAGTAGTAGTAGTTTACGGAACAGAATGACGGAATGTTTGTAAAATAAACGTTAAGAAAGTTTTCAAAGTTTCCCATAAACGTTAAAGATTAAGTACATTTAAGAGAGTACATTCACGAAACTGTCGTCAACTGCCTGTCAACCGTTCGGAGCCATCAGAATCTGAAATAAAGCCCCGCACTCGTGGCAAGTGACGCATGTAATAAGCAATTGGTGACGTCACGTACTTGTGAAGTGTATGTGTGTAGACGTGGAGTGTATGACGCACGGTTTGCAGAAAACGAATGGGTGTGCTGAGCCTAGGAGCCTACCTACATGTACATTAAGCGCAACCCACGCGTCTCGGCATGCGCGGGCGTCCATAGGACAAACGACAAGTGAAACGGACGAACAGTGATGACATGTGGGTTCTCCATAGCCTCCCCAAAGATCCGAATGTAGGTAGGAGAGGATAAAATAAAATACCAATGAATTAGTTCAAGTAGGAAAAGGAAGTATCCACCCAATAAACTAAGTCAGCTGTTTTTATTAACTCCTTGCGGGAGCAGGACCTAGTCGGTGGTAGCTCTCGCTTATAACTCTTCTGTCATGCTACAGACGTGCCCTGTCTCACTTAAGCATACCGGCTTTTGGGTAACATCTTCGATGTGGTCTGGAATGGAAAGCAGTGTCGTATTCCTGGCACCGCACGGTTTTAATTCGACGCCCAGAATACTGCGCTCGCTGACAAATCTCGAGAGTGCATCTCTGCTGAGCCATCAAAGAGGAAGTCTGAGTGCCGTATGTGCGATAGGGAGAGTGCACATGCCCAAGTTCTTCATGCATGATCAAAATAAGATGAAAATATAAAACTTCAAAATTCAAGAATCATTTCGTTATATAGTGAAAATATTAACACCCCAATACTGACATAATACGATCATCACCGGATAAGGCCAAGAGTTTGATCGCCAGCGGCGGGCGCCAGCCGTCACCTGGCTCTCGCTGTCTCATATTTATCAGCCCTTCCATCGCCCACACGATCGCTACAAATCGCCAATCGACACCTACCTAGAATACCTGATTTGGATTAAGCCGAGAAGGTTTTCGTCACCTTATTTTTACATCTTCTATAAATGGAATTTCATCTCAGTTAGCTGTTTACTCGTGGACACCCACGCATCCCCAGGATCGTGTGTCTGGGCTCTTACTGTTAGGTGTATATCAGATATCATATTTTTGTAGTAGATTAAATGTTTATTTCGACACGCATTGAATTATGAATGTAGTCAGCATGAGTGATAATCGAAATTCTAAGAATAGATGGCGAACACTAATTTACTTACGAATAAAAATAAAGTTTCAGAAAACTTTTAGTTGTTTGATGGACTGGTTAGCTTGAGTAAAATTATGTTATTTTTTTAAATATATATAAGGTTCACAAAACTGGCATCATCACATAAACAAAGCTTACAGTACCTTATGTTAATCGTATTATGCTAGTGAACAGCATACTAGATGCTTTGCAGCCTGCTTTGGCGTAATTGTAAATTGATGTTTTGGATAATAAATAAATAATTGTATTATCGGTGCTCGGAACCGTTTCTGCACGTACCCGTAATATTAAAAGAAAATTAAATAATATGCTTTTTACAATTCAACAAATATTCGTACAAACTGAACATGAGACATGAGAAGCTTGACTCTTGTCAATGTTGTCTTCGATCATTCAAGACAACATTGACAAGAATTAAAAATTATCTTTGAACATATTTCAGTTAGTTATTAATCATAAAGTTAATAAAGTTCAGTTTCAGTACAGTGTGCATTGTGCTGTGGAGTTGACTCTTTTTAAACATTTAAACGATAGAAAGCGGTTACAATGTAGAAACGGTAGCAGTGTCAAGAAAAAACCGCTATTATTAATTTGTACCATCAACATAAAACGAACGCTTTTAATCATATGTCGACCTATTTAAAATACGAGGAAAAATCTTTGCAATGAGAATGAATGGAAGATTAAAGGAAGGAGAGAGGCGGTTCAAGCCACGAAATCGAAGTATGATTCAATAGTCTATTTTAATTTGCGATACAGACCGGGCTCTGCAGAATTGATTTGCATGGAAGCGAAGTAAAAATATCGCCTTTTAGCTTAATCATAAATGATTCTCAATGGTGAATCGAGACTCTCGCTGTCCAATCTGAAATAGCTGAGCATTAACTAGTTAATCCGTTAAACGTTAATTAACGAAGTTAACATTTTGATTAACGGATTAACTTTTAAGTTACAGTTACAGTCAGCCTGTGGTGTCCCAATGTTGGGCAAAGGCCTCCGCCCATGATTTCCAGGCTTCGCGGTCTTGGGCTATGGATGACCAGTAGTCACTGAAGGTGTCTAGTTCGTCCTGCCATCTCCTGCGTGGTCTCCCGCGACGTCAGAACATGGTCAGTTAATTTAACCCCTAAAATGCTGCGCTCCATTGCTCGTTGGCATACCTTGAGCTTGTACTTCTGGATGTTCGTCAATGACCATGTCTGTGCGCCGTAGGTCAGAACGGGGAGAATGTACATGTCCATGAGCTTCCAATTTAGTCTCATCGGAAGGTTGCCCTTCATTAGCTTTTTCATGGAGCAATAGCTCCTCCAGGCGTTTTCGGTGCGTCTTAAAAGTTAGTAGAAATGTCATTAGAGCAGAACCGCTCCCTTAAAATTGCTAAGCAAGGGATATCCAGAAACAAGCCCTGGATAACAAGCCTAAAAGACACAAACGGGATAAATCAACAAAGTAGAGAACAAATCTAAGAAATCTGCACAGATTTTTACAAAACACTATATTCGGACCCCCAAAAGCCTTTACATGATAATAGCGACTATACTTGCCCTAAAGAAATCCCCCTCATAACCGGATTCGAAGTCCACTCTGCACTTCGTAAAATGAAGTACAGCAAAGTACCTGGTGAAGATGGAATTAGCACCAGAAGCCCTTAAAATTGGCGAACCTAGTCTTTTACCACTCATAACAAACCTTTTCAATGATATTTTACGAACAGGAACTTTTCCTAAACAATTTTGTCACTCTGATATTATACTACACAAGGGTGACAAACGCGATATAAACAACTATAGGCCTATAAGTCTTGTATTTCACTTGTACAAGGCCTTCATTAAAGTTATAGAAACCCGTATATCTGGCAATTTGGACAAAGAACAACCCCCCTGAACAAGCTGGCTTCCGACGAGGTTTTTCAACCACCGATCATCTTCAAAAAGTAAATCAAATTATCGAAAAACACCAAGAGTTCAACATTCCACTCTATCTTGCCTTCGTAGATTATACAAAGGCATTTGATAGCATCACACACTCTTCCATATTCGAGGCCCGGCTGTTTTGGAGAAAAGGGGCATTGACATCGGTGAAGTAAGGTTAACCAACCTCCGTTTTGCCGACGATATAGTGCTCTTCTCTTCTTCAGCTGCAGATCTACAGTCAATGCTCCAAGATCTGAGCGATGCAAGCCTTGAGATTGGACTTCGGATGAACATGTCTAAGACTAAGGTCATGACCAATCGTACCGAACCCAAGGTGGAGATCAACGGTGGAGAATTGCAATATGTTCATGTCTACATCTACTTGGGCCAAATAGTCTCCTTCCACGGCAGACAAGATAAAGAGGTTGCAACTTTTAAGTTAACTTTTAAAAATGTTAACGGACACGTTAACTTCCGTTAATATGCAGTTAAGTCCGTTAATCGTTAATCCAATGCCTAATAGTTACCGGCGTGCCCGGCGGCGCGTGAAACAAAAACAAAACTAGATATATTTTGCCGGCGCGTGCGAGTGAGAAAGAAAACTGCGAAGAGATTTGTTTCGTTTGATCATTTCATTACTTATCCCCGGTGCTTAGAGTGACGAGTGTTTGTTTGTTTGTTTGTTTTGTTTGTTGTTATTATATATTACTGACAGTGATCATTTGCGTGTTGATAATGATAAAGAAGAGTGCAGTGTAATTTAGGCTGAACATCTTTTTTCCACGGGTAAAGACATTTTAACACCAAAACGAGGCTCGCTTTCAGACGAGAACTTCAACATGTTAATGTTCATGAAGGGGAATATGCACTTTATGCCCGACGATTAAATTACACCTTTGAATTATACAAGCATTTTGTTTTGTTCCTAACCTGTTAACTTCCAGAACCTAAACCAACAGGTTTTATAAGTTCTTAGTTCACTAACGCAACGATATAAAGATGCAATTTTACACATATTAACGGATTAACGTTAACTTGCGTTAATTCTTCCGAAATGTAACGCTTTAACGTTTAACGAAGCTTACTTTTTTGTAGCGGATTAACGATTAACGAAGTTAACTATTTGATTAACGGTGCCCGGCTATGCAATCTGAGTAGTCGCTGACCTATGTGGTCAATAATGTATACAAAGTATTTTCTTTACTGTTTCGCGGTAACATTATTTTTGAGACATCACAGTTCTTTGATATAGTTTGATATATGCATAGAACGGGAAGGTCGGCAATGTGTTTTAAATAATAAAGTGTCGCATGACTATATCAAAGAACTGTGATATCTCAAAAATAATGTTATCGCGAAACAGTAAAGAAAATACTTTGTATAAACTGTAGAGATCATTATTGACCACTTAGGTCAGCGGCAAACATTCTCAACCGGCCAACGCCCCACCTTGCCTTTCGGTGAGAGCAGCCGGATATAGTTCCAAGGTTGTGGCGGTTAGGGGTCACAATGGCCTGACAAGATCCGCGATAGTCGGATCGGTTTCCTCCTATAGAGAACGCGTCAATGCAGTTCCAGGAATGCATCGGCCTCTTTTGCAATATTTCTGTGTTATGGCCGCGCCAATTTGGCGGTTTTTTTCCTGGTAGAGTCCGAACAGAAGGGTAATTAATTTTTCCTTGCACGATTCAACTTTGAATTGGCACATGAAAAGGAAATTTAATTTCAAGATCAAAATAGATTACCTAATTTATTGATTGAGTATATCATTTTAGGAGTATTTTTATCTCCTTGATCATGAGACGTTAATTTTTTTGAAGTGTAAAATTGTTATGTTATTTTGCCTACCTACAAAAATAAAAACTTTGGATTTTTTAGTTACGTAACCTTTCATTACAATATATATTTACAATAAATGAGTTAATCGCCAAATAGCTCTAGATATTAAATAGTTGGTTACCAAATTGATAACCCTAATTTCTTAAAGCTTTACTTTTTTGTTATAATGGTTGAAGAAAAGCCCTTTCACCGAACTTTTGTTGTATTGTACATCTGTTAACCTTCAAAAATTCCAAGAAAATCATAAGCCGAAGTAAATTGAGAAGCCAATAGAACTGCCCAACTGTATTGTGAACCTAACAACACATTGTTTTTTAATAACAAACATTCCCCCGAAGTAAAGTGAATCGGAGGACATTCACGTGACGTCGTTGAGCTTATGACGGGAACATTCGGCGCGCCATGAAACTCGTGACGAAATGGAACTAACTTTCACCTCTGTAAAAGGTATGACAGAACTTCAAAAACTCATTTCACTCAGCGTTTTGCAAACTTAGCACTTGGAATATTGATATTTATGTCTAACTAGCTCTGCCCGCGGCTTTGCACGCTTGGTCATTTAGCTAGGTAATAACTAGCCTAAAGTAATAAAACACGCCTGCCCTGCCAAAAAAGAGCTTTTGCTATTAATTTAAATACTGTTGGAATGTCCTTATTAAGGACCTTCAATTTGATACCCATATTGTAAATTTCGAAGTTTTATTTTTAGTGTTTGAAAATGGTGCCATACTGCCGCCATATTGAATGTTTTAAAAGAAATATAGCCTATGTTACTCGTGGGGATGTAAGTATTCTAACGATTCCCCATACGTCTAAATCTGTCCAGGCATTTCAATGTTATGGTGGAATAAAGAAACTCACATACAAACAAACATACATGAATGCTAAAAACAATACACTCTTTTTTTGGGTAGTCGTGTAAAAATTACCTACTCTAAGTACTATTGTACTCTAGTATATTAAACTCTAAGATCAAAATTTCGTCAACCACCCAAAAGATTTTAAACGATTGGTCAGCTTCTACTCATCGGATTGAGATATGAAGGCCACCAGTTTTAAGTCAAAACCTATGCAACAGTGAAAACCGCACTTCAATAGGTCCAGTAGTTTTTACGTGATGCGCGAACAAACATCCAGACAAAAACGCGAATTTTAAAAACGTTAAATTCTTTTTTACATACTTTTTCTTACTTACTGATTTATCTTAAGTATTTGATTAGTCACGTTTAGAGTTTCCGAAGCGGTACAAAACAAATATCGAAAACTCCTGTTCTTTATTTTTGATATTTATTTTGATCGTAATTTAAAGGGATCCCAATAATAATAGATATTTGTTTTATTTTAATTACTAGCGACGCGCCCCGGCTTCGCACATGTGTAATAAAAAAAAAAGGTGTAATATGCGAAGTTTTCGCACACTAGACCTTCACTCCACTTGGTTGTACGTTCTAGTCTCGCATGCTTGTATTATATGTATACATATATATATATATATATATATACCTTCCGAGAAAAAATATCTAACTGATAGTGAAAACCGCATCAAAATCCGTTGCGTGGTTTAGGAGGAGTTAGCGGCCAAACAGACAGAGAGATAGATAGACAGACGCGATATCATCATGAGGGACAAAACGTGTGTAAACAAAAGAAAAGACTTGACGTCGTTAGCGGTGGTCTCAATTGCATGGTAACAATTGACTTTGGGCCACTGAAGGCGCGTTTCGTCATCAAAGTGCCAAAAGTGGCGTAGACAGCGTCGCACGTAGTGTTGCCAAGCGCAGCAATGTATGTTGGCCTAACACATCGTCCTAAATATTAGGAGATATTATTAGCATATTTATATTTAATCCTTAACTATTAAACCATGAGCTCAAGAAGGCGACCGCACGTCCGCGTCGATTCGTGTATGGTTATTATGGTATACATCCCACTTCTGAAGTGAATAAAAGTTACCCTTCAAAAGCTCTCAAAAGTTCAGCTTATACGAAAACCTTTTTTAGAAAAGACCTTATTTCTGAAAAAATTAAATTACACATTTACTAACTAGGCGTCAAAATAGCAACACAACACGCAAAGCGACGACACTAATTGTCATCAAAAACAATATTTAGTACTTAAAATGTTGCTGCTAAATCTTTTTCTCGTTGCCAAAATATATTTTTAAATTCTCTTTTTTCTGTGATGTTTTACTCGGACACAGCACAGTACATCTCAGATCAGAATAGAGGAAAAGGGTATTGGCTAGAACCCATCGATGAAAATAATATCTCGTCGTGTTGAATCTGCTACCGAAGAGGATGCCATGGACATTGGATAATATAAGTATGAATAAGCACGGGCCACAACGTGAGCGTCATAAAGGCTCGCCTGCTAATGAGCCAAGATTCTGGGGTCTGTAACATACGCCAGGGTCTGAATGGACGAATAGACGGTCTATTCGTTTGTGCATCCATTCAGGTGAACGACGACATGTGAGTTGAGCACTGTGTTTCGTCTAAATTTTATTCTTTGATGATGTTGAATTTAATAGATTTGTACGAGTCTTTCAGAAAATAGTGATAGATATATCAATGTATATATCTTGAAGTTTTCAGACGCAAAGTTATGGATTTCTCTTTGGACCTGGTACAGAACATTTAAAAATGACACCAGAGACTTAACTATTACCTATATTCAAATGAAAAATAAGGAAAACACTAAACCGGTAATATATTCACGTATCACTCAGATCATCATCATCCAAAGCTTTTCTCGTCCCACTCGGTATACGAGTAGGTCTCTCTTTTAGCACACCAATCGAATCCATGTTCGACCCGCGATCTTAACAATGACTCATCTTGTTGCTGGACGGCTAACGATCACTCAGATCAGATACACATCATTCGATCAGATAAAGTGTAGGGTTCCCAGTTACAAGCAATCACTATTGACCTGTACGAAACACATGTTATCCGCGATGCCATTCCGCGCTACCCTATTATATTTATTAGTTTAGCCCAGTTACTAGCTTTCAGTTCTATTTCAATCGTGTTTCAATAATACTATTTTACTAGCGAGTTGTACTGATTCGATACATGGCCAAAGCAGCCTCCTAAAAGTCATGAAACCGTATTGTTTGCAACTGTTTACTGATAAAAAAAAACACATAAAACAAGTTGAATTAATTTTCGACAGGATAACTTAGGCCAGTGGAATGCTTGGGCCCATTTGCACGAAGCAAACAAAGTGTCTGGTTAATCCAATTTTTTTTTATCTCTATCGCGCTACTGTCTGCGTGTGCCTCTCTATCCAACTTGTCTTAAATTTTTAGGCAAGACTAAACACTAGCCCGAGGCTGAGACAGCTGTGCAGGTGGGCCTTACTATACTACATTTTATTCCATTGAAGATATACTAATTTTAATAATTAATTTTCAGACAGTTTGTCACTGCAGGCCAAAGGCCTCCCTTTCCCACACGGTTGAGAGCTTTTGTGGCCCAGTTATGACAGTAGGTGACAAGCTCGTCCCTCCATCTCCTTCGGGGCCTGACGCGACTTCTTCTGATGTTATGTGGCATAGTGGTATTTGTGTCTAGCTCCAAAGTGTATACCGGTATACCAAAGTGTAATATAATACGTGCCTAGGGTTGCCATATCTTTCTAGGCTCTCGACAAGACGAAAAGAGAACAAAATGAGATTTATGAACATTTAAATGATTTGTAATTTTCATTCAGAATTTTCTTTTCTCTTCCAAGTCATCTTTGACCTCCAAGAAGTTTTTCAGATAGATACATATAACAACAAAGCAACAGTCACCCAAAATCTCCACATCTTTTTCAATGAGATATGAACGAGTATTTTCAACTTCTGTCTATTCTAGGATTTCAGATATCATCATCTAATCAAACAATTTATAATATATCTAAATGAACTGTTGCGACACTCTAATGCTGTATTTTATAAGCCAGTGTCTCTTCATCAAACTTCGTGATCAAAGTCACCAATTCAGGCTAAGGCCGAGTAAAGTCGCAAGTATTTGAATTCCCGTGACAGCGTGAAAAAACAGGACGTAATAGTGCTTTGTCGGGACAGAGAGCCTAATAACGGTGACAGTCCCGACATATCGGGACGAATGGCAACGCTGTAAGTGTCATTATAATATCGCGTTTTAATTATCAACTTTCGACAATGAGGAAGTAGCCACGAAACAATTACACGCACATCTAGGGAAGTAAACCGTAAGCGCATGCCGCGGCCAGCCGACACGAATATTTCGCTTATTTTGCATACTAACAAGCAAGCACAACGGTTCCGAGCGCGCGACGCTACGCGTTGCGTCATCTTCCGTTGCGCAACCCACTCACGCGCATGGATACTGGCGGTTGCTGCCAGTCATCCGACGAGAAGCCCGCTTGGCAACATAGCGCGGAAAACTAACGAAACACTTGCCACAGAATTTTTTAACCGACTTCTAAAAAAAAGAGGTTATCAAGTTCACGCGTATGTATGTATTGTCTATAAAAAATGTACCAAATTTTGTGTCCACGTATTTCTCAGAAACTACAAGTCTGATTGCAGTCATTATTGTTGTTATGGTTTCTTTTAATTTTTAGTACAAGATTCATCAAAATCGGTTCAGTACTTTAAAAAATATGGACTGTTAACTGTTTCTATTAAGATTTTCTTCTTAGCGAACGGAATTAAGTACTTCATTTTTCTTAGGCCTACTTTGAATCAACCAAAAAGTAAGAAATAATCAAGTACATCCTATAGGTAAGAGAAAAGGCACGACTACAGTGCCAAAAGAGAACTATTCAAAAAATATGTTTTTGTCACTCGGGATGATGTAAGGATTCTAACGATACCCCATACATCCAAATCTGTTCAGGCATTGAAAAGTTATGGTGGAACAAAGAAACTCATCATACATAAATACATCGCCGTACATACATGAACCCTAAAAACATCACACTCCTTTTTACACACACAAAAAATACGACTTGATGAGAAATAAATTACGCAATTTCTTTGTTTTAAATTTAGATGCAGTCGTTTTTTTTTAAATTGTTTTGGTATGGCAAGACGAGTAAGTAAACGTAGATCATACGAAGGATCAGATTCAATTGAAATTACGGTCAGGAGGTATTGGCCGACTGGAGACGGGCGGCGGCGACAGGAAAATAACAGACGTGTCGCGTGTCGCGAATGATAAATGAACGGAAACAGATTGGAAACGATACATTGCAAGTAGCGTATAATACTCGTTCCTTAATAAGTCGCGTTATCATATATATCACTTTTATCATAAAGGATTATTTCTAAAAATAGATATCACTACGTAATATTCAGAACAAAAAACAAATACAGAAGGATTGTCCCACCTATTCTGAAAGCCAACGGATGTGAATGACAACTAGAGCAATAAATGCGAGCATATCCACTGAGGAGAGATCAACCATGGTATGTTACTATGGAACTTTCGCGCGATAACCAACCGGATGTTTGGCTGTGTGTGGCATTGTTCGCACTGGCCCATTGACTTGTGCTGCTAAGGCTAAAAAGAAAACAATTAGCTGCATTTTTTGTGTACACACAAACTATTAAGGCGAGGATAAAGTTTTCACCAAACTATTTATCTTTCTCATTATCTTAGGGGCCGGACTCAGATACCGCATGTTTAACGATCTTCGGGCAAAAACCACAACAATGTGGATGCCACAGAACATCAGAAGACGTCGCGACACTTGTACTATTATTTATTCTGTGGCGAAAGCCCAAAAGTAGATGGCGGGAAGAGCTTGACTCCTTCTGTCACAATTGGACCACAAAAACTCTCAAACTTGAGGAATGGAAGGAGGGAAGGGAGGTATTTGCCCTGCAGTGGGAAGAATATGTCTGAAAATAATAAATTATTATTATCTTTAGGAACTTTCGCTCATGGGCATGGTCGATGTCATGACATGCCCATGAGCGAAAGTTCCTAAAGATCCAATAAAGGTCCAATACGTTTTAAAATAAAATTAATCTTGCTCACAAATGCAACCAAACAAACTGACTACATTTAATTTGGGTCCTACATTTTGTTTGGTCCCGCCAATAAAATTATATGAGCAATTAAATTTAGTCTCATTTCGGCAGGTTTATTATGAAGTTTTCCTAAACGGGCAGTACTTATTGATTTTCAATCAACCGGTTGTTTTTTTGCTTTTACTCTAACAGTAGTAGAGTCCACTACTATCTCGCTTCTAGCAGGAAATCTGTCTAGCAGGATGTCTGTCACCTCTGATTTCTAAGATTCTAATAAACTTTAAGTTGGTCTCATAAAAATTTGATGAAGATCAGATGAGGATCTTCGGCGCGATTGCTCCTCAAAATGCAGTAATTTTCTCACTTTTAGGTTTATACCAGTGGAATCAGCACTTTAGCTACTAGGTAGGGATTGATGAAGCACCTTGGTTATTAGTGTCAGTTTCACAATAAGGTAACTAGATGGCGCTACTGTGCACCGATAGATTGTTTGCAAAAAAGTTTGTACTCACGAGCCACTAGTAATATCCTTATCGAATTTTAATAAATTTCCGCTTGTTTATTTTAGTTTTAAATGGCATGAGGATGTTGTTAAAAAATCCAGGTCGATCTGGTCCATGTTCCCGTTAGAATTCTGTAGTTCCTCGGATAAAATCAAATTCTTTTTAGATACAAATTTTGTACTCATTAGCTACGGATTTTTCTGTAATACTTCCCCTTCCCTGTTTAGGGATAATTTTGCTTCAAACAATCTATGTACAGCATTATCCCGTGGGTATTATATAACTATGCTTAAAATGTGTCACTAAAATAGGGAACGTGTCACGTCCTACCGTTTGACGCTCGTGTTATCTACACTAATATTATAAAGAGGAAACATTTGAGTTTTGTATGCTTGTTTGTTTGTATGTGTGTATGTTTGTATTGGATAAACTCAAAAAAATATTGAACCGATTTTAAAAATTATTTTATCTACAGAAAGCTACAATATAAGCGAGTAACATGAGCTGCACTTTATATTTTCTTAAATTAGTGGTCCCTTCTAAAATTGCAGTTATGTAACCCAAGGTATCAAAACTTTGCCTAGAGTAAATAATAGTTTAAAAAAACTAAAAAACACACTATAAAGAAAACCAAAGTAATAAATAGAAAATAAATTTTAATAGTGCAAATAAGAAAAAATAGATTTATTTCAAAAAAATCGTGGGGTGCATGGGTCAATAGTTATAAATATTTCATTGACAGATATGAGAAGAAGGATTATCATTTCGATAATATCTTAAAAAGCACCCCACGCTTTTTTTAAATAAAACATTTTTTTCTTATTTACACTATTAAAATTTATTTTCTATTTTTTAGTTTGGTTTGCTATATATTGTGTTTTTTTCTTTTAACTATTATTTATTTTCTACTTTTTAGTTTGGTTTATATATAAGAGCTTTTTTTTTTTCGAGGTATTGTATTTTCATGTCTGACAGGTCTGCAAAATTAGCTTCACTTGTATGCATACAAACATACAAGTGAAGCTAATATAAAGCGTATAAAAATGACGTATTCTCGCTGTAAGGAACGAAACAACATGTTGCCGTGGTAACGAAATAATAACAAGTCTGTCAAAGAGCACCACGGAGCTTTACTGCCTAAGATTTTGAATTAGGTACGCTTACTGGCGTGTTGCTGCTATACTTTTGCATATTTTAAATATTAAATAATATTAGTACTACACGTTTACAGTACTCATCTTTACCTACAAAAAAAAAACCGCACGACTAAGTATATTATGTCTAACTATTATAGTTAAGTCACAATAACAGTTTTTTGTTCAAATAAGTCAATCAAAACTCTGGTAACATCGTGTACAAATAAAGAGAAACCCTTAGCTACCCGTGCGAAGCCGGGTCGCGTCACTGGTCACTAGTAAATGTCAGGATATCCAACCTCGGCGTAAGGCGCCTAAACCGTAAAGCTGGACCCAGGCCTCCTACAATCCTACAATTACACATATAACAGCGCAGGTCAGTTCTACTGCAGTTCTGTGTGTTTGCAGTGAGTGTGGGGAGACCCCCACACGATGGACCGACGACGGATCCGACGTTGTCGGATACGACAAGAAGACCACCATCATCGTCATCACTAGTAAATGTTCACGGGCACGGCTCGTGTTTTGCATGGTGTAGCGCCAATCATCCTTTAGAATAATCCCGTCACGGTCTAGTGCGCATACCCATCAGTTATCGGTCAGACCAATCGGCAATCAATGACCGCACCCGCACGTCGTGAAGGTGCTCTTAGCATATCGCGACGGATGTTTACATTAGCAGATAGCTGAATTTTCCTCGGCGCATTGAACCACTTGACTTTGAAAGCAATTAATGCAATGTCTATGCCAACTATTTTCCATTAAGCATATAGCTTTGACGTAATCGTACGTGTGATTGATTCGGGTGCTACAGGTGTTTATTTTATGCTAATGCTTTTTCTTTCTTGTCACTACTTAATTTAATTATTAATTCTGAAAAGCTATCAGAAGTCGAGTTTTGGTTACAATAATAAAAATAATAGAAATAAAATCTCATATAAGTAAAAATCATCATTGTTAATTATGTTTCCTTGATGCCCCATTAAATAGTTAAATATTAGATTTCATAGTTCCCTTTCATTTAACCGTCATCATTGACCTTATCGATAGATGGCATAAAATTACAGGCTAATTTTTTTGCCATTTTAGTCGGATCAATACCCGGTGAACCAAGCAAAAAAAATGTTTGAATACTTCCCTTTGAGTAAAAATAGCTATCATCAATATTTAAGTTACTCCCCCGCCACCGATCGCCTATAAGTACCACGCTGTATATTATATCTACCCATTTCAGTAATCGAAACGTTTAAGCAAGCGCAAATGTTTTCCCACCGTCGTCATAGGACAAAGCTGGTCCACTCGTGCAGCTAATCTAGTTTCATGCAGGCCGGCGCTGATCGCCTTATCGTGATCTACGTCAGAGCGAAAATGAGAGTAGGCGGTTATCGGCGCCTGCGCCTCGACCGCGTCACGCACCGAGTCAACAAGTTGCGTGAAACTTGCGTAAGCCTCCGCTGAAACTATTGTTTATCGACTTTAACGATACAGTTACCAACTGATGGTTATATGGGGTTGGTAGCATTTCTTATTAGATTAAATAGGCGGTGAGAATTCTGCAAAATATGTGAGACTAGCTGTGCCCGCGAAGGCATTTCTCTGTGTCATTCCAGGTCCTAAATATCAACATACCAAATAAGATCAAAATACATACAGCCGTCAAAAAAAAATGGAACGATTGCTCGGCTTCTTCTCATCGGAATGAGATATGAAGTTCGCCAGATTTTAAGTCAAAACCTAAGCTATCCAACAATGAAAACAGCAATTCAATCGATCCAGTAGTTTTCCCGTGATGCGCGAACAACCATCCAGAACGACAGAAACGATATTTAAAAGGGTTATATTCTTGTTCTGTACCTCATTTTAAGTCATCGACGGCATTTTTTCTATGTACAGACTTTTTATTACTGAACTATAAATTTAAAAAACTTGAAAAGGAATTCAAACATCATAATAATATTCGAATTTGTGAAATCAATACCTATAAATGAATGACAGACAACGCACAGCCTGAACCGTAAACCCACCCCGTAACTCCGCCTTACTTGGCGATTTGAAATTTGAAGGAAATATTCCTTGAGTATCCTAGAGGTGTAATGAAGTAGGATTTTTTTAAATTCTATCATTAAGGGAGTGAAAGGGGTCGGAAAAGTTTGCTCGCGAGCAAATCTACGGGGCGCATCTAGTAATTTATGAATTTGAGTACAATATAAATAAAAAGAGAAATATGAGAACTAGAACAGGCTTTCAAGTACAGAAATACATAATATATATGAAGCCAATAATTATCAGTATAGATTTAATAGTTTTTTTCTTTAATGAAACTAAGATAAATAAGGAAGATATAAAACAATTATAAGGTTTTTTATAATCGCGTCAAGAACATCGCTAATGACAAGGTCGATGAGAAACCAGCGGCGCATTCGCCTGTAACTGAATCTATGAAAAAATAACTATTGGATGTGGTATAATGGCAAAAAAATATTTTTATCCATGAATAATCAAGTAAGGACGCATTTCGTAAGTTATGCAAACCAAGTTGGTGGTTTAACTGATACCAGCGATAACTATTGTATGATATTTTAAGATTTATTTCAAGGAAACTAGTAAATAACATATAAGTAATTTAAACAACCTAAACTAAACCTAATCTAACAATCTGCTACCAATTGGTACTATTATTTATTCTGAGCAATAGGTAATGTTCCCAAAATACTGCCACAATCTTAAGCATAACCATAAAACGAGACAATGTATTTTCCAGTTTTGTAGTCTTCCAAAAAATAAATAAACTTCGATTTAAAAAGGGAAGTTTGAAAACTTGAGTTTTAATAACAACCGCGCGACTATGTTCTTCTAGGATATTAGCTTTCCCGTTCGCGACTTCGTCCGCGCGGACTACTGTTTATCGCGAAAAAAGCATCCTATGTTCTTCTAGGATATTAAAAACCAATGCAAAAGTAGGTATAGCACCAATGCTCTTGATGTTTTTTGACAGACTTGTTATTTCGTTTCCATGACAACCGTTCCTTACAGCAAGTAATCAACATTTTCCAGTTTTCCCGTGGAAACTTACAATTTTCCGGGAAAGAAAGTATGCTATGTTTTACTCCAGGGTATAAGCTATCTTCATTCCAAATTTCATCAAATTACCGTAGCCGTTATCGCGTGAAAGCTCCCCAAACAAACAAACAGCCAACGTTTCACTTTTATATTTTGGTATGGATTCTGAAGGTTTCAGATCAAAACATCTGCAATATAAAACTAAAAACATATCAAATATATATAAAAACTTATTTTTTTTCTGATTTAATTGATATTCGTTCGTTCCTTTAATTTAATCCCCAAAGAAAAAACTGAGAAAGCGTTAATTCCATCGACTAGTTCCAAAAATAGTCAGCAGATTGAGATAAACCGGCTTATCCATATGTTCGGAGATACGATCGCCAGTGAGTCACTAGAGGCCGTTGCTACATCAGCTGACTCATTCAACACCGGCCGCCGAATGGGAATGGGAAGTCCATTGTCTGGCTCCTCGGCTCCTTAATCTAATTATATGTGCCCGGATTCTAGAAACCACACCATCCCGGTGACGCTGACCCTCTGCATCTGTCATGTGTTTGTTGTCATTCTCGGTTAGTCTGTCAGCTGTTGGTCATCGCATTGTTGATTAACCAATAACATGATTCACCCGCGTGTGTTCACCTATGTGTCCAGGGTCTAAGCTATCTCCATGCCAAAATTCATCAAAACCCGTTGAGCCGTTTCAACGTGAAGCAGTAACAAACATACCATGATACACATACATACGCTAACTCCTGGTATATTTCAATAAAAATTCAAACAAAGTGTACGGAAAAAGTAAAAATTTTTTTTTTTACTTTCTTCGTGCACTTTACGAACATAACTTTTTTTTACACGACTGCCCAAGAAAAGGAGTGTAATGTTTATAGGATTCATGTATGTTAGTATGTATGTGAGTTTCTTTATTCTATCATAACTTTTGAATGCCTGAAAGGATTTAGACGTATGGGGCATCGTTAGAATCCTTACACCCCCCCCCCCCCCACCCCCCCCGATTAACACAGGCAATATTTTTTTGAATAAATTCGATTTGGCGTCATTATGGCGTAATTGACGGCCTTGATAAGCACATTCCAACAGTACATAATTTATTGGCAAAGTTATTTTTTGGCAGGGCAGGCGTGTTTTTTTAGCTTTTAAGCTAGTTATTTAATTCAAATAGTACGAGCCATTCTCGTGTTTTTGCGCGACTAATGCGCTGCAATTGATATTTATATATTTAATAGATTTCAATATCATGTCGTTAGCAGTATATATAACATTACTTACCCAGAAGTTATTTTGTCGTCGCGCAATCGCTTTTCTAGTTCCCAGAGAAGTTGTGTAACGCCAACACAAAAGCGATATAATCTGTTGGTACATTTGTTTACACCATTTCATTTTCATAAAAGGCGCTGAATTCAGCGTTTTTTCCGGTCGGGTAAACCCGTGTGACACATCCGCAATCCCACGCGATTACAGAGAAGCTAGGTCAAACCTATTTTCGTATTTAACACTGGGCGGACCGGAACCGGAGCTCTCGCTGACATTATTTTTTGCTGTAAGTTAGTTTTATTTTGCTGTGATGATATCGCTATATATAGTTTTCTCGCGTGGAGAACTTTACCTGGTAAAATAAAACTATATGTCCATCTTCATGATGCACACCATTTATATGTCAAATTTCATCAAGATCGGTTCAACCGTTTAACAAACAGACAAAGAGTTACTATCGCATCCATAATAAACTTATAATAAAGCAATAAGAACGAAGTCTGTAAAAAGAAGATAATATAAAAGAATGGTCTAGGGTACTTAAAATAAGCTACTGTACAAGTTTTTTTTTTAATTCGTGTCTGTTTGTTTGTATGTTTGTTCGCGCATCACGTTAAAACTACTGGACCGATTGCGATGCGGTTTTCACTGTTGGATAGCTTAGGGTTCGACTTAAAACTGAGGTACTTGATATCTTAATCCGATGATTATATGCCGAGCAATCGATAATAAACTATTTGAAGGCTGAACGAATTTGGAAGAAATGTAGTATATTGTACTTTATAGGTACTTTTGGTCCCGGAATAACACGTATGGGCTACTTTTAAATGAAATGCCCACCCAGGCAAAGCCGCGGGCACAGCTAGTTTATAATAATAGTGTTATTCCATGACATTCATCAAGTTACGAGTTGGCGAGTACGTGCATTATGCTTGTAAGTTAGAATTTAATGAATCATTTTTCCTAACAACATGTTCGGTGGCTGGTAATACCCGAGTTAACAACCAGGAAAACGTCGTCACACGGCTAAACATACATTTTCCTGTCCCAGCGCATAATAAATCTTTCCGTGGGATCTGAACAACGAATCACGATCGTAAATCCGAATCGAAAATTTCAGGTACAAGTCAGCTGTTAAACAATGCAAGGTGCGGTAAGTACAGCGTAGCGGTGAATCAGTGACTGGCATCAGCTGATTCATTCGCCCGGCAAGCGGCCTTGTATGTGCCGACCGCCGACACTGTGAGAATGAATACGCAAGTGACGTTAATCACCTAATTCAACCAAGAATATTACAAACTAGCTGATACCCGCGGCTTCACACGCGTTGTCATTTATCTAGGTTAAAAGTACTCTATGTACCATTCCATGACCTAAAATACCAACATTTGATCAGAATTCCTAGCCTTCTTAATTTTTTTATCGATTGCTCGGCTTTTACAGATCGGATTGAGATACCAAGTACACCAGATGTTAAGTCAAACCCTAAGCTATCCAACAGTGAAAACTGCATCGCTAACAAACATTCAGACCATCTAACAAACAAACAAACAAATACAATTTTGAAAATTCTATTCTTGTTCAGTTTTTTTTTTACACTTTTTTTTTTAAATTGTCTTCTTTGTACAGACTTTTTCGTTTTATTATAAGTAGAGATATAAACATTAGAAAAAAGAAGTTATTTAGGCGTATATGTTGATTCGGTATGTTGACGCGACGTGCACAAACGTCCGCTGGGCGAGGTCGATGCTTTCGAGAGAACAGTGGAAGGCGTGAAGAATCGTAGCACAACGTAGAAATAACAATGATGAATGAAAGTCACCAAGTTAGTACACGCTATAACTGTCGATCAAGTTTCGGAAACAAGGTGACATCAATGACCCGAAGGTGACCCGCGTCTCGTCTATTACAATAGTTCGACGAACTCTTACACTTTATTTTCATTGCCTTTTCTACTTGAGTACCACACATTAACATGAAAATAGTCGAGTAAAAAATATGCACTATCAGATTGTGAGCTTCAGACTGACATGACTTGAAGGGCTGAATTTGAATAAAAATCTAAGTGATTTAATGAAGACTCCTACGAAACTTGTAACAATAATACAGTTGAAAAATCAAGCAAAAACGGTTCGGTGGTGATGTGGTGGATGGACGTGAAAAACACTCGGTTTTAAAAGTGGTGCAAAATGAAAAGTGAAAAATGCGAGGCGTGTTTACCCCACACCGGGGCGGGCAATAGACGCAGGCGGCAACTAATTGAGAAAAACCAGATTAACGCTCACTGTAGAGGCACTAAACGGGGATGGCTCTGTTTACCACCCCTGCTTCATTCCTTTTACAGCACCACTAATAGACTTATTTTATTACAGAGAAACGCCGAGATAACATTTATATTAGTACTAAGTAATCATCATAAAATCAACACTATTAAAACTGGCAGTTCCTTGTGGATGTGGACTGGACGGACAGTCGTTAGGTAGTTAATTTTATAAGTTGTTTACTTAATCGTGTTAATGAAAGAGACTGTTGCGTCAATTTGGATACTTTGATGTGTTTACCTGTATCAACGAGTAACTTTATTTTCAGAATAGTATCAAAATGTTGCATCAATTTAGATACTTTGATGTGTTTAACTGTATCAACGAGTAACTTTATCTTCCGACTAGTATCAAGATGTTGCATCAATTTAGATACTTTGATGTGTTTAGCTGTATCAACGAGTAACTTTAAGATCAAAATGTTGCATCAATTTAGATACTTTGATGTGTTTAACTGTATCAACGAGTAACTTTATTTTCAGAATAGTATCAAGATGTTGCATCAATTATATACTTTGATGTGTTTAACTGTATCAACGAGTAACTTTATCTTCCGATTAGTATCAAGATGTTGTATCAATTTAAATACTTTGATGTGTTTAACTGTATCAACGAGTTACTTTATCTTCCGATTAATATCAAGATGAGAGCTGTTTTGGTGCTGGAAGCATTCGATATTGATTTGAGCAAACTATAAAGAGCTGCGTATTGTTTCATTTATTCACACAGCTCGTTGTTACAGTTTCAATTAGTGTTTCTACATTATACATTTTTTCCTTACGATTACATACTTATGTACCTATAGATTCTGATACCTTAAGGTTGGATTTCCTGCACTAAGGAATAAGGAACCAAGACGAATATGGCAAATAAAATATTACACCCACATCAGCACTCAGAATTGGAACAAATACCTACTCGCGCTTTTGTTATTTGAAGACAGTGTAAAACTAAAAGCTTCGTTGAGACATGAGGTTAATAATGTCTCAACGTAATGGGGAGCGACAAGTCTTGGCGGGCTATCGGGCGGGCAGTGGTTAACTCTCGGCCAACGAACAAAAGAGATTAATTATTAATTATTAACATTGTGCCTGCATTAAAAGCATTATTATATTGATTATATTATGTCATATGTCAAAAGTATTTAAATTATTTCATTTCAATGTCAGAAAATCAGTTACGGAGAATTGAATTGAGTTTTTGTAGAGCTGTTCACTGATGCTGTAATGATATCGCCGAGTTTAGGTTCAAATGGTCTTTTAGGTTAATATGTTTTTAGCTTTATCGTTCTGTTCTGTATCAGATCAGAATATGACAAAACCAGTTGTTCGAATTATATGCTTAAAAATATAAGCCAGAACTTGGACTGCATCAAGCTTAAACTGCGGACTAGAATAAAAACTGGGACTCTATTATCGACATACTGCAGGAAATTGGGGAAGTCCAAGATAATAGTACTCCGCATTAGAACTACCAGTGTCCACTTAAAAAAGTTCTACAATTAATTGGCCAAGTGCCTGTTGGACCACACCTAGTGTGTAGGGTTCCTAAGTCTCAGTTTATCCTCGGGATACCCGAAATTGCGATATTGTTTATTGCGATAACAATATTATGTAGTTTTTTTTTACTCTTGGATATCCATCATCAACAGTCTACATTAGTCCACTGCTGGACATAGGCCTCTCCTAATGCGCGCGACTGAGCCCGACCTTCGGCTCTTCTCATGTAACTGCTGCCAGCTACTTTGCGTAAATCGTCACTCCATCTGGCCGGAGGGCATCCTACACTACGTTTGCCTATACGTGGACTCCACTCAAAAACTCGTCTAGCCCACCGGTTATCGGTTCTTGACTAATGTGACCGGCCCATTGCCGCTTAAGTTTTCTAATTCTTTGAGCTATAACAGTGTCTTTCATTTTCTGCCGAATCACCTCATTTCGGAAGAGGAGAAACCCCGAGCATAGCCCGTTCCATGAGCTCGCTAAGCGACTTTACATTTGTTGACCAGTCTCACAGTCAGTGTCCACGTTTCGGCTCCGTATGTCATTACGGGTAGGACGCACTGGTCAGACTTTCGTCTTTAGGCACTGTGAAATGGGCGACGAGAAGACATGACGAAGTTTCCCAAATGCTGTTCAATAGATATCCTTAGTTCGACAACTCCAAATTAGTACAACATTAGCATAAACATAAAACAAACTTAAAAAATAATAAGGGCGCGACAAATTTTATTGAAATTGAAAGAAGACATTATTTCAGGGGCGTTATGAATGCAGCCGGGTTGTTCTGTGACGTTAATTTGGGAGATGGAAAGTTCATATTGCACTGGTCTCATTGTTTATGGAGAGAACGATTTTGCTGCTTCTTCCCCACTGCTCAACTAAATTGCAACTAGTTGAGCAGTAGGACATAGTTTGTATTACCGAACATTTTATGCTCTATAGCTCAACTATTTTTAACGTTGTTTTTATTATGTCACTTTCTGCTTTGTCGTTCCGGGTGGAATTTTGCGACTCAAATTTCGAGCAATTCCCGATTAGCTATCCGGGTGAAACTTTCAGGGTAGCTTACAACTAAATGAAAAAAAAGAAGTAGGTTAGTTTTTAATCTACATTTGCTGCTTGTTACGTAATGCGCGAACAGACAAACAGATAAACACAATTTTTTATATACATATTTTTTTCTTCTGTAGCTTATATTTTAAATCCCACAGACATTTTTATTTAAATTATTTCCTTGTACATTCTTTTTGGTACTTAATACTTTATGATAAGCATAGATAGATAGATTCTGCTCTGGTATACAATGGGGTCACACCTCGTCATATTTTGAAATATAATATAGGAACGTAGAGATGTAAAAGTCATAGTCCTTCAAACATCAAACATCATCATATATAAAATATATCCACAGCAATATATAAAAGTGAAACGTTGTCTCTTTGGGGGAGCTTTCACGCCAGACGGCTGATCCAATTTTGATGAAACTTTGTTAATAGGTACTGTAAAATATAGAGACCAACTTAGGATACTTTTTATCCCGGAAAATTATAAGTTGCCACGGGAAAACTTATGCATTGGTTTTTAATATACTAGATGAACATGGGATGCATTTTTTTCGTCCGCGCTGACTACATTCGGGACAATTCACACCAATTACCCAGCCTCAAACTAGGATACCATACATAGATACGCATATTACATCCATGACTCGGAAACAAACATTTCTGCTCATCACACAAATGATGGTACCTAGAGGGATTTGAACCTACGACCGTTGGTTGACTTCGTGGTCACTAACAATTCGGCCAACCGGTCGTCAAAAATGTTCCATATAAAACTAATGTTGTTTGTTTTGGTAGCGAGAACGTTTACTACGCGGGTCATCGATTGTTGGCAACGGTCTCGGCTCAGCTTAATTATTAAGGGCTTCGAATTCCACCGTTTCAGTGCGTTATTCGTTTAATAACACGGTATTATTAATGTAACCCACAATTTAATATCAATTTCAAGTTGCGCAAACCGCACCTAATTGTACACCCGAATTTGAGCATCCTTAATTATTTACAATCTAAACTGTTAATCTGTTGTACATAAATGTTGGTTTTATCGTGCATTGGTATAATCTCGGTAATTTGTTCTCGTTTGTAACTGGAGAAGTCTAATAAAATTGGAAAACTATGCCTGCGTGCAAGAAGTTTTGAAATAACTAGCTTAAAAGCTATAAAAACACGCCTGCCTTGATACCCATATTGTAATTTTTTTTCGCCTTTGTTAATAGAGCCATACTGCCGCATTTTTGTTTAAATGAACAAAATAAAAATATGTAGCTTACTTCCGCCAAAAGTCAGACAAAAGATAAATGGTAAAATTAACAAAAGTGAAACCCCACGCAACAAACCCTACCCAAATTGAATTACTGTAAAATATAAATGAAATGAAATCTAAGGCCAGGGCCCTGATTCTGTAAGCTATTGAACAGCGATAACGCAAGTCGATCGCTTGAAATTTTTTGCGAAATTTTCTTATTTACCACTTAAAAGTGCTAGAAGTGTTTTTTTTTTTGGAAATATAAAAAAAAATGGAAAATAAAAAAACAAAAAAAAAACAAAAAGCGAAAATTTTTGCAGAATTTTCGCTTCCAGCAGCTCAGCGGATCGACATATCTTATTGCTTCACTTTCGGTTTAGCAGTGTGTAATCCGTATTTTTTAAACATTCGGCTGTATGTTGATTGCAGAAATTCAAGTATCGAGTAAGTTATCCATTGAGATATTATCGCCACAAATGCAATTTGCTGGTAATTTGGGTCATTGATTCAGAAATAGATCAACAATATTGTTTATGGTCATATTTTTCGTTGAACTCCAAAAAAGTCTGCGTTTGTATTACCAGGAAAGTTCAAAATGACACTAGCAAACGCGATGCCGCATTTATACCCGTCACAGGTCTCGCCTACCAATCACATGCACTAGTACCTAATCTAAGTATGTACTACATTTTCAATTGATCAGAAAATCTACACAAATATTAATAAAGAGGCGATAGTGGCTTAACGGTTATATAGTGCAATTTAGAATTCAACAATACCGGGTTCAAAACCTAGGCTCCGCACCATTGACTTTTCTGGTTAAGCCATGTCAGAGGCCCTCGGGCGGCTTGAAAAACTCTGACATCAGAGGCCAGCACTACCTCATACGACAAACAAACAAACACACAATAATATTGTTTTTTTGTAATGTTAAACTCAAAAAACACTGAAACAGTTTTAAAAATTCTTTCATTTATAGAAAGCTACATTATCAGTGAGTAACATGAGCAGAAGTTTATTTTTCAAAACCTACGAAATGTGCAATAATGTAACCCCGTCGAATCAAAAATTTGCAAAAATGTCGATTACTCGCCGATTATGTTGCCGTGGAAACAAGTCTGTCAAATACGTGGGTAATAAAATAATGCAGTTGTCTATGGTCAACCACCACCAAGATCGTTTCTGCCAAAGATTTTGAATTACGCTTACTGTCGTTTTTTTAGAAGTTGCGACGCTTATAAAAATGCTAAAAGTAAGAAAAAAGATGCGGTGTGAGCGCTACCCGTGCGAAGCCGGGGCGAGTCACTAGTGATAAATAAATGAAAACGGCAACACACACAATGAAAATGCCCCACATAAATGTACAAATCGGAAGACAGCAATGCAGTCGAGCGAAACGGACCAAAACAATCTCTACGGAGGTGTTTGAATTTGATCCATGACACCTCCGTCAAGTTTGTGATATAAAAAATCCTCTATCTATGGTAACTAGTCATAAAGTTACTTAATCGTCTCCTTGAAACACTTTATTATCAACGGGTTACGGGCGTGACATACATTTCACGAGTAAACACGGTTAGCGTTGGATTTATTTTTAACTTGAGCAGGGAACAAAATGCACTGGTTCTATTTTCACTACCTATGTTTAGATTACGGACTACGGCTAGTCTCTAACGGTTTACTTTGCGTTTTATTTTCAAACATGTTTTTATATGATGGGCCTAGCTTATACTACTGTCTGTGTTGAACTTAAAATAAGATTCACAGACAGTAAATCATCATCATACCTGTCCACTGCTGGAAATGCACGCCACAGAGCTCGGTCTCCAGCTCTTTTCATCCATTTTGTGCCAGCCACTTTTCGCAGGTCGTCACTCCACATGGTCACAGGGTGTCCCACACTATGTTTGCCTAAACGAGGTCTCCACTCGAGAACTCGTCTACCCCATCGGTTATCGGTTCATCGGGAAATGTGAGCTGACCACTGCCACTTTAGCTTGCTCATGCTTAGATCTAAGTCATGTTTGCCTAAACAAGGTCTCCACTCGAGAACTCGTCTACCCCAACGGTTATCGGTTCTTCGGGAAATGTGACCAGACCACTGCCACTTTAGCTTGCTCATGCTTAGAGCTAAATCATGTTTGCCTAAACGAGGTCTCCACTCGAGAACTCGTCTACCCCAACGGTTATCGGTTCTTCGGGAAATGTGACCAGACCACTGCCACT
This sequence comes from Alsophila aescularia, assembly GCA_946251855.1. NCBI lineage: Eukaryota > Metazoa > Arthropoda > Insecta > Lepidoptera > Geometridae > Alsophila > Alsophila aescularia. The sequence goes on from OX276381.1 coordinate 38,804,916, forward strand.
TTAGCTTGCTCATGCTTAGAGCTAAGTCATTACCTTGTTTCTCTGTCAGATCACTTCATTAAGAATGTTGTCCTTCAGAGAAATTTTAAGCACAGCTCTCTCCATAGCTCGCCGAGCTTCCTTAAATTACCGTGATTCAGGCACTGTTGTATGGACGACGAGAAGATTTGACGAGGCTTTGCGAATGCTTCCCAACCAAGCTGAATTCTTCTGCTGGCTCCTCTCTCAAAGTTGTTCTCACCTAATTGCAATATTTGCCCAATGTAAATATACAGTACAACATTAACTGCTGGCATGAATTTCGAAGAAACCAGATTTCAACGTGTCATTCCAAGGCAAAAGTAACCGACATCGTTGTACATTCATTAATTAAACAAAGTAAGTACTGACTGTTCGGTGACAAGCTGTGTCCTCATTCCCGCCATAGTTTCAATACCTATTGGGGTTATCTGTGACAAGGTTGCAAGCGGAGGACCACCTGAGAAACGACGTAAGCGTGAACGTTTCCGAATGAATCTCGATAACCAACGTTTTAAGGACTCTGAAAGTGTATTGTTTAGCATTAGAGAAACACTGGTGTGGAAGGTCTAGGGGTATAAGATGTCGCTGAAGGTAGAGCGATGTCAAGTAAATAATACGCAATTAGTCGTTGGGCACCTTGGCACATATCGACTAGGTCGCTCAGGGACGCTCTGCTCGATAGCCGGAGCCGGTGAAATTCCTTCACATTACCACACCCTACTAATATTATAAGTGCGAAAGTGAGTTTGTTTGTTACACTTTCACGCCTCAACTAATCAACCGATCATCTTGAAAATTTGCACACAAGTGGTAAGGGGTACTGAACAAGATTTAGGTACAAAAACTAAAACCTGACTACGTTCGGGTAAAAAATAGTCCATGACACTCTTGCGTTGCGATGAAGACGAATCCATTGACAAGCAAAGTGTCAATCGATTCGTCGTCAAGTACAGAGTGTCATATTTTTTTTACCTACCCGACTTCGGCAAAGCATAAGAATGGTTATGTGTTCAAACTACAAACTTGGTCCGATTTTGACAAGCGAGGTATCAACCGATTCGTCTTCATCGTATGAATATCATACACTATTTTTTACCCAACCTAGTCGGGTATTAGTTATTTATTTATTTATGAAATAATATGTCTTTGTTCATTGCAATTTCCTAATTCGCCCGAAATTCGATTACACAAAGCGCTTTTTTTTTCATTAGCACTTATTCCTATTATCCTTCCTTATACGTAATAGTACTATTATTTATTCTGTGGTAACATGTGGGACAAGTGAGTTTGAGCTTCTATATTTTCAGGCAGCGAACATTTTTATTTTTCGCGCCTTTCTCCGAAACAGTGGCTAAAGGTCTGTGGTAACAAATGTAGATTGTTGTATTTGTGCACGCAATCTGTTATGTGCCATACAGTGAAACTTTTTCGTTGCTGCTCTAATTATTTACAATAAGAAAATTTATTTCAACCACCACGTTTTATTTTGTTTCCACTTTAATAAACAAGTGTATAGTTGCGTGAGCGAGGTGCGTGTCATTTACGATATTCGATACAAATTATACAAGTCGAAAGGACTTTTAAACGACTACGGCGAAGCAAGGGAAGGGTAATGAGTTTAACAGTCTATGTATGTATGTGCGTGGATGTTCCACCATAGCGTCGCCCCTGTTGGTCCGATTTTGACAAGCAAGGTATCAATCGATTCGTCTTCGGGTATAGTGTCATAGGCTTTTACCCGTCTACCGCGAAGCAAAGGAAGGGTTATGTGTTCAAACTAAAAACTTGGTCCGATTTTGCCAGCGAGGTATCAATCGATTCGTCTTCATCACAAGAGAGTCATAAGCTATTTTTACCCGACCTTAGTCGGGTTTTAGTTTTTGAACTTATGTCTTGTATTAAAATGTTATAAATACTTACAAGTACAATAAATAACACAGGAAGGCTATTTAATTTAAAAAATAAATAAAAACAATTTGTTATATAACCTACCTAAACATAATTGATGTTTAAATTAGACACGGAAATGCAACAGTACTATATTTTATAAGCATAATAACAATTCACATTGTAAGTGTATTGCAACTGGTTTTCCTGCATACTTTGCATTTCATGTCAATGGAGAGAATAACTGTTATTCAGGTAAAGGTCAAAATCAACAATGAGTACATACAGCATCAATTTAGTCATCAGACAAGATGTCATATTCCAATTTGCATGGTGACATCAATCAAGCTAGATAATTGTTATTGAAAAACCAGCTGGAATTATTTATTACTGTACCCGCGGCTTCGCACGCGTGATCATTTCTCTGGGTTAAAAGTACTATATGTACTATTCCTAAGGCCTAAAATACTAATGTAACTAACATTTGATCAAAATTCCTTCAGCCGTCAAAAAGTTTTTATCGATGGCTCGGCTTCTACTTATCGGTTTGAGATACAAAGTAAACCAGTTTTTAAGTTAAACCCCAAGCTGTCCAAAAGTGAAAACCGTATCGCAAATGGCCCAGTAGTTTTTACGTGATGCGCGAACAAACATACAGACAGACAAACACGAATTTTAAAAATGATTTATTCTTGTTCAGTTCAGCTTATTTTAAGTACCTTAGACATATTTTTTTTCAATTATCTCCTTTGTACAGTTTTTTTCGTTCCTATTGCTTTATTCTAAGTATAGATATAAGCCTGAATCGCCCCACTGCTGGGCAGAGGCATTCCTTTTTCCATGATTTTCTGTTTAATGCTTTTAATCGTTACTCCTTATCCTACGATCTAGTTCGTCTCACCACCTTAATCGGGGCGGCCACGCTTACGTTTTACTCCAGATGGGACCCAATCGGTTGTGATTTTTGCAATTGGTCTGGCATACGAAAGACGTGTCCAGCCCACTCCCATTTTAGCTGTGCAGATTTCGTGTTAACCTACCCAACAGAAGCGACTCAATAAATCATAATCATCAGCCTATATTTGATCACTGCTCGACGTAGTCTTCTGCTAACGCACGCCACTGAGCTCGTCTTCAGCTGTCCTCATCCATTTTCTTTCAGCCGCTGTTCGCAGTTCGTCACTCCACCTGGCCACAGGGCGTCCTTCACTCCATTTGCCTAAACGTGGACTCCACTCGAGAACTCGTCTACCCCAGCGGTAGAAATCATCGAGTTCTATTTGGCGAAACGCCTGAGCCGTGTCCAAGAGTGTTTTTGTACCAGTTGACAGATTATTGCTGATTTAGTATCCAAGTAGGTACAAGATGGAGCCGCGAGTTACCAAGAGTAGGTAGACCGCACCCCGCCCTGGCGGCGCCGGCTGCCGTGTACGATCCGGGTGGCAACAGTGGCGTGACGTCGCGCACTCACCTTGACTCACTTTAGCCGGCCCGTTTGCATTACACTGTTTGTGAGCCGCGCACTCGTGATTAGTCTAGTAACTAGAGAAAGATAGCTTGTGACTTTCGTGTAATAGATTTACGTCGAGCCTTTTTTCAAATTGCATTTATACCTACATTGTTATATAGTACACCAGAACTTTCTGTATCAATTGATATATTACTAGTAACTCGCCCCGGCTTCGCACGGGTAGCGCTCACCACGGCATTTTCCTTAACTTTTTTATTTACGAGTATACCCGTTGTAACTTCTAAAAAAACACCAGTAAGCGTAATTCATCTTTGGCAGCAACGATCGTGGTGTGTTTTGTTTTGACAACAGACAACTGCATTGTTATTAGTACTCACGTTCTTGACAAACTTGTTATTATTTCGGTTCCATGTCGGCAACATGTCATTCCGTTCTGTATACTTGATACCTTGGGTTATGTTATTGCAATTTTAGTAGAGATCTCTAATTATTGAAAAATAAACTATTGCTCATGTTACTCGCTGATAATGTAGCTTTCTATAAGTGAAAGTATTTTTGAATCGTCTCAGTGTTCTTTGAGTTTATCCATAACATACAAACGATCAAATCTATCCTCTTTAAAATATTAATGTCTATAACATAATTTTGATCATTGCATTTGTGGCCGAGCGATCAGCAAATGAAGCTATTTCAGATTCCAGCGCAAAACAAATTGTGAGGACATGATCTATATTCGACGATGATTTAATTACATTGATATAGTAACACTGGACTCATAATCGTACAAAGCTTTGAGCGCACCACGTGATCAGTAAATCAAGGCGAGACGCCGCGCCTCGTTGTTGTCATAAACAAGCGGACTAGAAATGAATGTTTTCTCGTGAAACCTCGTCAATGGGCGATATCGCAATTAATTGCCGCGCGGATATCTCGAACAGCTGATGCTTCGCCACTCGTGTCGCATCGTCACGATAATGTGCATGGGGCGAAAGCGTGGTACGATGACGTGCGCGGGTTTTTTCTCGGATTCCACACTGGTTATAAGTGATCTTGCAATTCAACACATTTTGTTTTTATTATATTTCAAAACTGAGTATTTTTACCCGACTACAGCGAAGCGTGCGTTAGCAAGCTAAAGTGGCAGTGGGCTGGTCACATTTCCCGAAGAACCGATAACCGTTGGGGTAGACGAGTTCTCGAGTGGAGACCACGTTTAGGCAATTGTAGTGTAGGACGCCCTGTGGCCAGGTGGAGTGACGACCTGCGAAAAGCGGCTGGAAGAAAATGGATGAGGAGAGCTGAAGACCAAGCTCAGTGGCGTGCATTAGGAGAGTTCTACGTAAAGCAGTGGACAGATACAGGCTAATTTTGAAGATGATGATGAAAGCGAAGAAAAGGGAAGGGTAATGCGTTTAACTGTCTATGTATGTATGTATGTGGATGTTCCACCATAGATAGTGTCGCCCGTATTGGTCCGATTTTGAGAAGCGATGTATCAATCGATTCATCTTCACGTATAGTCATAGGCAATTTTACCAGACTGTAGTCAGATTTGAGTTTTTGAATTTGTCTTATGTTTTTTTTTACTCGACTACGGCGATGCATAGGAAAGGTTATGCGTTCAAACTAAAAACTTGCACTGATTTCGTCTTCATCGCAAGATCGCCTATGACACCATAGACTATTTTACCCGACCACAGTCCGGTTTTAGTTTTTGAACTTACGTTTTGTTTCGCTTGTAACTTGACAATGACTGCGTCTTTTAATCAGGTTCTACTGTCTGACTTCCAGTTTAACTGACTCAAAGTTTCTAGACATTGCGGTGGGATTGCAGCCAGTAAAGCAAAAAGTTTGTCTAAACCGTTTTCCTCATGACAGGCGATAGCAAATATGTTATCTATAGGAAATCACGGTGCATCTAATCGAACAGTCTAGACGATAAGGAAAAAAAGAACGCAATCACAGTTAACCGTACCGAAGATTTCGATCTTCGTGTCTCCTTGACTCGAAAAGTATTGGCATCGCCGAGTCGGTTGTGAAACCAGCAGCCCACAGCGCGTTAGTCATTGTCGCGCATTGCATCCAGTCATAGATTAGGTAATAACTAGTACAAATCCAGTGCAGCTGGTCTGTTGGTTGCTTCATACCGCTTAATCTAGAGAGTATTGTTGCCAGTGAGATAGCTCGCCACAAGCATTAGCTAACAAATTGATACATTTGTGTGATGCGAGACTCAGTTAAGAACAATTTTGCACTGCTTGAAAATTGGATAATGTGCCCTAGAAAAGAAAAAAAACCTGCCAAGTGCGAGTCAGACTCGCGTCGGACGCGAAGGTTCCGTACTAACTTGTAAAAAAGGCAAATTTACGGTTTTCGTATTTTTCCCTTTACTTGTGCTATTTAAGACATTGCTTCTTGTCAAATTTTATGATTCTAGGTGAACGGGAAGGGCCCCATAGGTTTTGATTCCCTTTTAGTATCAAAATATGCGGCATAAACGAACGTATCCTTTGATTGCTTTGACCTAGAAGTTTGTTTTTTTCACAGCTCCATCGGATTGCAGACCTCAGCATTTGATATTAATTTCAACTTGATACCTCCGTTCCTGAGAAAAAGGGTCCTATCAGACAGACGGACAACGAAGTGATCCCATAAGGGTTCCTTTTGAATTACGGAACCTTAAAAAGCGTCTCACATTGTCCACGACTTCACTTATCGGTACAGAACATAGTTTGATTATGCTGCTTACTTTTTACACGACTGCCCAAAAAAAGGGGTGTAATGTTTTTAGGATTAATGTATGTTAAAATGTACGTGAGTTTCTTTATTCCAGCATAATTTTTAAATGCCTGAACAAATTTAGACGTATCGGGCATCGTTAGAATCCTTACATCCCTCCGAATAACATAGGATTTATTTTTGAAAAATTTATATGTTGAAGTATGGCTCCATTTTCCAATGCGAAAAAAATATTTTTTTCTTTGAATTTTTCTATATGTGTATCAAATTAAAAGCTAATAAGCACATTCCAAAAGTATAAAATTTATTGGCATAAGTTATTTTTTGGCAGGGCAGGCGTATTTTTTTACCTTTTAAACGAGTTGGACCGCACTTATTAGCTAATTATCACCTTGAAGCTTGGTGTAAATTGAAATACATGCCAACGATGCATTGGTCGAAGAGCTTGATATTATCTTCTTCGAGTTGCAAGCTTATCGGTATCATACATTTCGGCGAGTGTGTTGGAATTGCACAACCGGATACCCATTCCTCATCGGACGACTGGACTTTTTATGGCGGATACTTCAACTATACGCACGAAATGTTTTTCTTGCACAATTTTATTTATCCTAATTGCTAAGGTACTTCTTGTCGAAGTTTGTTTCCCGATAGTTACTAACTGGAAGTCTTATCACGACTGAATAGTTTACTTCCAGGCAAGAGTGTATCATAATCGCATCGAACTATTCAACTCATTTAACCGTGCTTCGGAGGGCACGTTAAGCTGTTGGTCCCGGCTGTTATTGATTAATGGCAGTCATTAAGACATGTCAGAGGCCTTCGGGCGGCCTGATTAACTCTGACACCAGAGGCCAGCACTACCTCATACGACAAGCAAGCATTTAAAACTTTTTATTTTATTAATTGAACTTACTGGTCAAAATTGATCCAATTAGTTCAATTTTCTCAGTAGTTAAATTACTCGTACAAGCAAGCATGCAAATGGCTACTTAAGTCTTGCTTCAAGTACAATACTTCGCATGAAACCGCAATGTGGTATTAATAGACTACTGCCAACAGGCACTGACTTAGGTACAGGCAGGCCAATAATAAAGCAATCGGTTTGTTTTTAACTGACTTTAATAGGAGTTCACAATACGAAGAGTATTTTTATTCTTTTTGTATGTAAGAACACATTTTTCTCCAAACATTTGGTCCGATTAAAAATATTATAATTTTTAATATGTAATATCTTTTGCGCTCGCTTTCCTGCAATATATTGGGGTGATTTGGTTGACCAATGAATAACCGGAAGTGTGTAACAGGAAGTATATATAATCCATAGATCAGATGAAGGAGTTGCTGGTTAACAGTTGACCAATGAGCGCGCGGCTTTCCTGCAATCTATGGGAGTGATCCCAACTGTGATTGGTCAACTGTGAACCAGCAACTATTTCATCTGATCATGGATTAATACTTCCTGTTACACACTTCCAGTTTTCGTGAAAAGCGTAACAATGTGTAAGAGTTAACAGGAAGCCGGGAAAGCGCGCGCTATTTGATTTGACTAATGAGCGCACGCGCTGCTATCAAGCTAGAAGCCATCACATAAAGTGTTTATAGTGCAAAATAAAAACACTTCAGTCGGGAATAGAACTCGGGTACTTCAGACTAGCATAGCTTGCAGCTACGCTCGGTGTTTCACTACATGATAGAATCCGAAATGAGGGAATCCGTAGAAGAACGAAGGTTACCGACATAGCTCTCAGAGTTTGCAAGTTAAAGTGGCAATGGGCAGGCCATATAAGTCGCAGAACCGACAACCTTTGGGTAATAAAGGTTCTCGAATGGCGACCACGAACAAGCAAGCGAAGTGTGGGAAGACCCTCCACACGATGGACCGACGACATTGTAGCCATTGCAGGAAGTCGGTGGATGGAGGTGGCATCTTCATGGCGCTCTTTGGGGGAGGCCTATGTTCAGCAGTAAACTTCTAAAGGCTGACATGATGATGACTTCAGACTAGAAGCCAAGTGTTTACAAGCTGAGCTATACAGACATACGGTTTTCTTTCTGAAGTAGTTGCTGATTCACAGTTGACCAATGAGCGCGCGCGGTGCTAGAGTATGTTAATGTTGCATAATACCAAGGTGAGATGTCAGATGTTTTACATCATAATTATGCGACTACTGTAAGGCTCGCTCGTTTTTTTTACTTGAAGTATATATTCCACCATCGGAATGATCCCATATACATTTCATGAAAATTGGAACAGTAGTTTTAAGTAAATCTATTTGAAAACTGTATTTGGCTTAAAGTTCTATTTGTTCTGCTTAACATATCGTGTTCATGATACATAAACAAAGGACAGCGTTCCATAAAAAGGGCACTGAATATATGCAGCCCAAGAGGTTACTCAATTTCTGACTCACTTTTTTTTCTTTTCTTTTTTGTGTAAAGCTTAACCGTATCCTATCAATATTATAAAATACCTGTGTACTTGGCCGCGTGGTCATTTTTAACCCGCGACCGCAAAAGAGGGGTGTTATAAGTTTAACGAATGTAATGTGTATCTATCTGTGTGTCTGTCTGCGGCATCGAATCAAACAGATTTTTAACTGTTTGAAAGATGATGTGTGATGGAGATGGTTATTAACTATGTTATGTGTAACAGGTTATGTAAATTCCACGTGTTCTGGGTTTACAGAAACCTATGTGTTATTCCAGGACCTCTAAAGTGCAAAGTACCAATTTTTTTTCAGCCGTTAGATAGTTTTATACCTATTGCTTGGTTTCTAATCATATGATTACGATACCAAGTACCCCACTTTTTAGGTCAAACCACTATGAAAATGAAAACCAACAAATGAAACAATGAAAACCGAATCACAATTAGTCTAGAAGTTTTTACGTGATGCGCGAACAGACATCCAGACTGACATAATTTAAAATAAAAATATATTCTAGTTTCAGTAGTTTATTTTAAGTCCAAAAGTTTATTTTTATTGTAATGATTATACATACTTTATTATAAGTATAGATGTGAAAGTTTGTGTGTGTGTTTGTCCGACCTTCACACTGAAACGGTTTAACGGTTTTTGATGAAATTCGGTATGTAGATTCTTTAGGTCCTAGAATAACACAAAGGATCTTTTCCACCATTATCATCCTCACGGATGAAATCGCGAGGTAAAGCTAGTTAGTTTATATGTCACAGGTTGTATCTAAACTAAATAATTTTATAATAAGAGCACATACAGGTGCGTTTGCAACATGTGTTGGCTTGGCACCAACTTTAAATTTTGGCTCGCCGGTCACTAACTACTCGGAACGGCAGCATAATCAAGAAGTAATCAATACAGTCATATCAAACAGTAAGAACGAAGAAGTTTAACCACTTGTTGGAGATAGTTTAAAAGATATAAATAACGGTCGGGGAGCAGAGTAATAAAGAGAAACTGTAATTTATTAAACGTCCGTCGGTTTATTTGTTTTGATCATCGATCACGCCGAAACCACAGATCCGGAGATGTACTGAATTTATAGGATAACCTCAATGGTGAATGAAATAAAACGATTATTTAGGACGCCAAACAAGATGGTTTTTGATTTACGGCCTGCTTCATATAGCACAATTTGAAGTGAAAATAGGCACATCTAGAAAGGAAACGACAGGTGTTACTGTTATAATATTTATGTGTGATATTGTACAATAATATTATTACTATTCTAGTGTCTTGTATTGATAACTGATGTTGAGTAACTGATTCCAGACAGATCTTACCTCCAATATTATTTGCTCTCATCTAAGATCAATTAAAAGAAAATGTCAACCGCCATTGAACATTCTAGACCTATTTTTGGTCAAAGACTTTACAGCGCATAAAGTGCAATAGCAGATTGTACCAAGTAAGTAACGCCACTGAACTTTGAAGACATATTTTTGGTCAAAGATTTTACAGCGCAGAAAGTGCAATAGCAGATTGTACCAAGTAAGTAACGCCACTGAACTTTGCAGACATATTTTTGGTCAAAGATTTCACAGCGCAGAAAGTGCAATAGCAGATTGTACCAAGTAAGTAACGCCACTGAACTTTGCAGACATATTTTTGGTCTAAGATTTTACAGCGCAGAAAGTGCAATAGAAGATTGTACCAAGTAAGTAACGCCACTGAACTTTGCAGACATGTTTTTGGTCTAAGATTTTACTGCGCAGAAAGTGCAAAAGCAGATTGTACCAAGTAAGTAACGCCACTGAACTTTGCAGACATATTTTTAGTCAAAGATTTTACAGCGCAAAAGTGCCATATAGAAGATTGTACCAAGTAAGTAACGCCACTGAACTTTGCAGACATATTTTTGGTCTAAGATTTTACAGCGCAGAAAGTGCAATAGCAGATTGTACCAAATAAGTAACGCCACTGAACTTTGCAGACATATTTTGTTCAAATATTTTACAGCGCAGAAAGTGCAATAGCAGATTGAACCAAGTAAGTAACGCCACTGAACTTTGTAGACGTATTTTTGGTCAAAGATTTTACAGCGCAGAAGGTGCATGTATATAGCAGATTGTAGTAACTGCAAAGTCATTATGATATTTACTTTTTATATCTAGGTAGGTATAACTCACACGTCATCAGTAGGATGCTGGCAGTGAGCCATGTAAACAACCCACCAAATAGGGCAATGACCACCTTCAGAACGCAAATAGACATATCTATTAATAATGGCGTTCTAAAATAAATTGAGAGGGGAGTACCCACGTGTCTTAAACGCCAAGATTAATTGCTCCGCCCGCCTTTACGAACGAGGCTTCCAATGTTTTGAATTCGGTGATCAACATTTTGTTTATACTTTGTATTTGACATTTAAATGTGTAATATAATAATTTCTGTTTTTTTTTACAATAATGGGAATAATTACATCACCGTAGAGTTTCTTGGTGCTCTCTTCTCTAACGGGCGTATTTCCGAAGCACCGGTAGAGTCAGAGGCGTATTTCATTTTCCTTTGCGAGATTCAACTCTGAGTCGGCACGTGAAATGGAAATTGCAACTCGGCTCAAAGCATACCTTAGTTTACCTAATATTATTGATTTGGTCTATTTTATAATGTTTTATGTTTTACTCTTTGTTAATGAGATGCTAAGTTTTGACTTGTAAAAGTGCTATATATCGCCTATTTACAATAAATACTTGCAGGAAAAGAATTTATTATATGAAAGAAAGGGAAGCTAGGTTTGTATGTAAAGCTGAAGTTCTACGTTACTCCATGGCATTCGTGCTTGAGGATGATTTACAACAATATCCTTATTATCAGCTTGAGAAGAGCTTACATGTAAACTGGTGCATGATTAGTTTTGCCCGCTATTCTTCTATAATCTAAAATCTAACAGAAATTCCTTGAATGGTCCATCTGTCTTATATCCATGCAAAAAACCCGCCCACATAAAAGTATAAAGGAAAACACGTGAACGTCAAACTTTCCACGCTCCCTGTGCGTCGTCATTGCGGCTCGTATACACAAAGAAAACTATGACGCCGCGTTTTATTACTCGGAGAACTACCAACGACGACGCAGTGAAAACTTAACAAGAACACGTGACTGTTATGTTGAGGCTACAGCTATATCTGACACCGGTAAACATGACAATAAACGTAGAATGCCTGGCTCTGATTTCGCACATTTACTATTGTAATCCTGCCTGCATACCTGCTTTTTGGTTTCAGTCGTGCCGACGGTTTTTGAACTACTGGTAGATTATTTCGTCTGGCCATGTCTCCTGCCCAGCTCCATTTAAGCCTCATATTGGTAGTTCCGACGTCCCGAACTTTTGTTCTTTAGCGGATTTCGACATTACGTAATTTATTTCGGAGTTTTATGCCGAGGATGGCTCTCTGTGCTACTCTGATTCTGTGCACAGCCTCATGTGTAAGTGATAAAGTGACTATATATTAAAGCTAAGGCAAAGCCTCAGTCAAGGCTTTGCCCCATCACGCGCGAAAGGCGAGATGGAGCGACGATATTGTAAAGATCGCGGGTCAAACCTGGATCCCATTGGCACAGGCCCGAGGCGAATGGAATATTAATAAGTACAATAAAAAAAAAGGTTTTGCTTTTTAATGCATTGTCACTTTTTAGGTACTTACCTACTTAACTTTTTTTTTTTTAATTTCTTTTTGTCGATTTGTGAGCTACCCTGAAAGATTCAGCCGGATAGCTAATCGGGAAGTGCTCGAAATTTGAATTGAAAGATTCCAAGATTGACAGAAATACATACATACTCGTACAGGTGAAGTTAAATAAAAGCTTTTAAATAAAAGAGAGGCCTATACCAATCAGTGGGAAGATAAAGGCTGGTGATGATGGTAGTTGTTTTTTTTTTGTATAATATCTTACTGTACAGATAAAACAATAGGCATCGAATTGCTTGTAAAGAATATGTAAGACTGTGTACTAGCGTCCGGTACGACGGAAATAATTTAGTCAATTAGCGAGATAATTAACGGTAGAGGACGTCAACGCAGATGTAGCCCCAGCATAAAAGGTCATACTGGCGCGAGTTGTTAAAAGCGAGAGCTTGCAAACGAGACGTTGATGGGAAGAAATCATTTGCGTAATGTGAAAATTGTTTTCCACGAAGCGAACACGCGGCAATCTTGAACTAGTATGTCTGCAAGTACATGTAGTGATGTCTTGAAGTTGTCTTGAAGTGACGTGGTGAGGCTTTCTTTATTTGTCGTATGAGGCAGTGCTTCCAGTGTCAGAGTTTGTCAGGCCGCCCGAGGGCCTCCGTCATGGCTTAACGACTGCTATATTAATCAAATAGCTGATGCCCGCAGTTTCGCACGTGTAGTCATTTCTCTAGGTTAAAAGTACTATATTATTATGTACTATTCCAATACCCAAAAATACCAATATACCAACATTTGATCAATATTCCTTCAGCCGTCAAAAAGTGTTTATCGATTGCTCGGCTTCTACTCATCGGATTGAGATACCAAGTACCCCAGTTTTTAAGTGAAACCCTAAGCTATCCAACAGTGAAAACCGCATCGCAATCGGTCGAGTAGTTTTTACGTGATGCGCGAACAAACACACAAACAAACAGACAGACTTAATTTAAGAAATGTTCTATTCTTGTTCGGTAGCTTATTTTAAGTAACCTAGACCTTTTTTTTAAAATTATCTTCTTTGTACAGACTATTTCGTTCTTATTGCTTTATTATAAGTATAGATACGAGACGGGCATGCCCGCTTCCGCACATAACTTAGAAAAGTCATTGGTGCGGAAGGTAGCCTAACGGTTCAATAGTGCAACTTAGAATCCAACGACACCGGGGGATATATATATATAGCGCAGGTTAGTTCCTTAGAAATGCGTTTGTATGCACTGATTGTTTGATAGTAGTTAAATTAATCGAAATACGAGTATCAGGATGAAGGAAGTATTGTCAAAATGTATTACAGGTAATTCATAATTAACTGTAATACATTTTGACAATACTTCAGCTAGGTATCTTTATACACAAGTGACCTAAATTGAATACAGTTTAATGTATTAATGAATAAATCCAAACCAATATATAAAAGTGAAACGTCTGTTTGTTTCTTTGTTTGTTTGGGGAGCTTTAACGCGATATCGGCTGGATGGATTTTGATCAAATTTAGAATGGAGATAGCTTATACCCTGAAATAAAACATAGGATAAAAGTTGTAAATTTCCACGGGAAAACTGGAAAATGTTGATTACTCACTGTAAGGAACGGTTGTCAGATACTCTCTCTACGGGTTGTCATCACAGAATGGTCTGTGGTTGCCATGGAAACGAAATAACAAGTCTGTCAAATAACATCAAGAGCATTGGTGCTTATACCTACTGTTGCACTGGTTTTTTAATATCCTAGAAGGACATAGAATGCTTTTTTTCGCAATAAACAGTAGCCCGCGCGGACGAAGTCGCGGGCGGGAAAACTTAGTTTGGGATAAAACACGAATAAACAGTTTTTTACTATTAAGTAATTGTATTTGATTGGACAGTATATATTTCCTTCTCCGCATGGTACATCACAAACAAGCCAGTATAATATTAGTAGTACTTCTTTTACTTTTTTTTTGAATAGTATTGATATTATTATTAGGAATCTATTAGTTTTCCAAATTAAAATAGGCACTATTCCGCATTAAAAACATCACAATACACCGAGGTTAACTGGAAAATAATGCTTGCTAGCATTAAGTTCGCCTATGTACCTATCTTATGTGTGCAATAAAGAATTTTCTATCCATCTATCTACTTTATACGTTTTCATTTTAACTTTGTATACACTTACAAGTGTAAGTTTTGAGAAATAAATATTTTTTTATCTTAATTCATCACAGTAGTACTAGCATTGACAAGATTAGTTTCCAAAGACTGCCGCGAGTCTCTCACGGTGACATTCAAGGGTTTTTGTAAACAAAAGGATGTTAAATTATTTTGAAGACCTTGGTTTTAATTTGACCGTCATTGTTTCTCGTTTTGTTAATTATCACAAGATGAGACGTGGACTTGTATACAATTTTTTTATAATAAATTGCTATTCAATGTACGTGTTCGTGACTTTATCTTCACCTGATGCGGTCAATAGAAACGTAGAGGACGTGTTTATTCGGTGCGTCAAATTCGCGATTTTTCAACTAACTTCAAGAGGAGGTACTCAATTCGACCCGTATGTTTTCTTTGTATGTATGTTATGCGATATCTCCGGCAATTGTGGAACGATTAAAAAAATATATAAATTAATGTATCGGGTATTCCTCAGGGGTAGTCCCATTTAAATTTCATGAAAATATTCCACCTCTAAAAGTGGAAAATTAGGGGATGACCTAATTTTATTAACTTTCACTCACTTTATGACGCGATATCTCCGTCAAATGTGGGTCGAAGGGGGTTTTGAAGTTTTTTTTACAGAACGGGATATGCTTTAGGTATGGTCCCATATATGTAATTTGGTGAAGATCTGATGAAGACCCTCGGAGATACAAAGGAACTCCTCAATGGATAACAGCAAGTCACTTGCGATTGCTGTAATCGCATGTTCATGTTTGTTCACGCCACTCAAAATAGGGAAATAAAATAAATATTAAAAACAAAGAAAAAACCGACTTCAAAATGAATAAAATAATCTTTAGTAGGGAAACAGTTAAGGAAGTCGGTGCCCAATTATCTTAAATCTACCCAAATCAACGACACAGGCTTCCTTAACTGTTTAAAGTCAGTTTTTACTTTGTTTTAAGGAGTTTTTTTTTTAAGGGTCGAATTTATTTCGATGATATAAGCTACGCTGTGACTCATTCGCGGAATTAAAACTACACCATGTAACATACTTTCACTTTAAATCACGTGTCAGTAGGTCGTTTCATTGTGTTTTTTGTTATTGAGGCAACGAAGTCGTTCCAGTGAACCTACGCGAAATTCCGCCCCCTATCGGTCCGCCCACGGACACTTAAGTAGTCGCAATTGAACTGACAACGCGTGGTACGAGTATGTTATCTATTAACTCCACCTATTCTGCCCTTTGTGCACGTCGGTGGTTATGTTATTCCAGGTTATAAGCTATCTCCATTCCTAATTTCATGAAAACCCGTTCAGCCGTTTGAGAGTGAAGTATGTTGACAGTGACGATGAAAAGTATCCTATGTGTTATTCCAGGGTTTAAACTATTTCCAATCCAAATTTCATCAAAATCCATTCAGCCGTTTGAGCGTGAACGATGACGATGATGATGATGATGAAAAGTATCCTATGTGTTATACCAAGCCAAGGTACAAGCTATCACCATTCCAAATTTCATCAAAATCCGTCCAGCCGTTATCGCGTGAAAGCTCCCCAAACAAACAGACAACGTTTATATATACGGTTTACGTTTATATCTTTTATATATTGGTGTGGATTGTTTTAGTTAGACCAATGTCCGGTAATTGTAACTACCTATCGGACGAGACCGGGCCGAAACTAGCAGAACTAAGTTATTAATAGGTTGTTTAAGGGCGACAATGTAAGGGCACGAGGAAACGTGTCAACAAAGGCGTCATTCGCGCCGGGAAAACCGCAGAAACTCGGTAATTCATACACAATTTACAGTGATTTGAAAATAAAAACGCAATGCAAGGTTGATGGGCAACTTCCGCATACGACATGTTAACAATAATTACAAAAATGCTCGTGGAGTGACTAGTTGTTACCGACAATGCCGTGCGCTTATATTTGGGACGACAAATAAATTAGTAAACGGAATCTCTCCTACGGGGTCCGTAGGTGAGACCGACCCGGGATGAAGCTTGATCCACTTCTACTATAGCACGTAGCGTGGTTGGCGCTCTACTCTGTACGCTCCAAGGTAATTAATTCTTTTAATATACGGAATCTTTCCTACGGAATCCGTAGGTGAGACCGTCCCGGGATGAAGCATGATCCACTTCTACAATAGCAAATAGCGTGGTTGGCGCTCTACTCTGTACGCTACAAGGTAATTAATTATATTAATAAACGGAATCTCTCCTACGGGGTCCGTACGCTCAAGGTACTTCATTCTATGCAATTTATTTAATTTCAGATATAACATCCATTTTTGTTGGTTAAAATTATGTTAAATAAAAATATTAATATTTTTATTATTATACCAACAGTGGCTATTGACTCTAGGTACGAAATCAAAGGGTTGCTTGCTCAAAAAAGCTTGCAGGGTTCAAATCCTGCAAGGTGCAATCATTTGTGTGATGAGCAGAAATGTTTGTTTCCGAGTCATGGATGTAATATTCGTATCTATGTACTCGTATGTTTATCCGTTGTCTAGTGCCCATAGGACAGGGTATCCTAGTTTGGGGCTAGGTAATTGGTGTGGTATTGTAGCATTTTTGTCTAATCGTAATTTAGACAAAAATGCTACAATACCTAAATAAATGTTACTTTGCGGCTCTGCTTGACGGCAGTACTTGTGTCCTGGTCAAGTGGCGGAGTATCGGGCCAACCACACTCTCTGCCACCGTCACCAAGAGGCTGTTGGAGCTGCCCCGCACCCTCCGCATCGGGGAGGCAAAATGCTTCCGCATGATGGCGTAAAAATCATCCACAAGCACTTCCGCGAACATCCCCGAAGCACTACAGTAGCGAGGCAGCCACAACCCCTGAACGCAATGTATGTACAAATATTTTTACGTCCGTGGTAAAATGGTGTTAAGTGTCTGCCCTTCTGCCACGTTACTTTGTCTGCAGATATGAATCGAGCTTTAATCGTACAATCTGATCTTAAAGCCAGGTAGGCCGCCAATTGTTTGTCCTGCTCCAGTGCAGCAGTGAGCGGGAGAGGTGATTGCAGCTCGGGAGTCGATTTTACATATTTTTTGTGCTTTTCTATCGATATTTCGATGAATTAAATAATGTGGTCGGTTATTTGTCTAGTTTAATAGGGTAGCTATATAATTATTTAAAAAAAGTATGTTGCTGTCGCTGAAAATAACGAGCAATGCGATGAAACAAGTTATTTTCATGTGGTAGTTCGTCATTTTTTTCCAAGAATACCAAGGCATTTCTGAAAATTGTGTTCGGTTATTTGTTTAGGTAGTATAAATTTCTATCCACAGTATTTTTTGGTTTGCATAAAGTTGTTTCATTACGCCGTTCTCGACGTTTTGCTATTCGTCTTTTTGCTGATTTCGGGACTGACCCCGCCTTAATTATATACAACGCGCTGCCGACGATTGATTTGTTATGTCACGATTTTAGTATTATTTATTTGTCATGCCATGATTTGTTGGTTCGGATAATATGGTCTCGTCCGAAAGTGGTGATTTTTTAAAAGCTTTTATTGAAAATGAAATGAAAAATTAATTTATTGCCACTATCAAACATAATACATAATAATCCAATATATGACAGGACAGTAGAAAAAAAAATTCAACTACATACATCGAAGACAATAGGGTATCTTCAGCTTGTGCTGCGTTCACATTTTCATGCGTCCGCTGCGCTGTTTTTAAATATACCCCTTTTTCGGACTGAGCTATTTGCCGAAATATGAGCAATGCGGGTTACATTACAACTAGGTTAACATAATAAAAAACAGTGAAAAAAAAACCATTAAAATTACAAAATACCACCGACTCAAAACAAAATCAAAATTGCGTGATGTCCTTTTGAGCTCTGGTGAACAAGTGCTGAGCTGACTTCGGTAGCAATGGTTCGCAGCATTCACGGCTTTTTCTTGTAAAAAAGCGTCATAGTCAAAGGATAGTCTAGTATTTTTTTTATTACTCTAGTCCACCTATCCCGTTTTTAAATGTATAGCTAACCTTCAAAAGTTATAAAAAAGTAATGTTTAAAAAAGTTTAAAATCTTACCTCGTTTATATGTTTGTAGGTTTTGATGAGGTCTACGCTGAGTTTCCGTAGCGGCGCCGTAGAGGGGTCCCGAAAGTGGTGCGGTATTCGGGCCTGCATAGCCTGGGCAAGCGAGAAACGTGTGATTAGTCGTAATGACGATCATTGTGAAGCAAACAAAACATCAAGCAAAACAAGCATGGGATGAAAGCTAGGATAAAAACTAGTGAAATGCATGCTAGTACTATCTAATATTTTGGTACGTACATTGGCATACCTGAACTTTCGCCAATTTGAAAAAACTCGATTTCTTTGCCATATGTAAAACCAGTGTCAGTGTGTCTATAGGGAAACATATCAGAAACAAAAAGAATATAAACAAGCAGCAGATGTAGATTAAAGAACTAATCTTCTTTTTTTTTACTTTTTTTGAGATGCACTGTCATCGAGTTGTGAGCTATCCTGAAAGTTTCAGCCGGATAGCTAATCCGGAAGTGTTCGAAATTTGAGTTGCAAGTTCCACCCGGAACGACAGACACACAAACAAGATAGTGACTTAATAAAAACGTGGTAAAATATCGTTTACTTTCTGAGATATTTGGGTTTGAAAATTATTATTTTTCATTAAACTTTAGGATAAATTAATTTGTAGTGCAACTAGGATATGTTCCAGTTTAGAATAGTAGTCTACGATTTTAAATTTCATAGTTAAATTTAAGGTGAATTCCTAATCAGAACAGAAACACAAGATAGCAGAATGTGTATTATCTTAACGCGTGTTAACGACGATATAATTATTTTTTGAAACCAAATATCTCAGAAAGTATATTTTCAGAACACTTTGTGTTTTTAATATTTTTTATAAATTTAGACTATTTTCATTAGGACCAAGAAATCATGTTTTATTTCAAAATGGCGGATGTTTAGGTAAGCCAATAAGATTACATGCGTTTTGTGCGAACTAAAATGATCATACACAAAAAAATGGAAACAGAATGTTGCAAACTGAAATGGGTGACTAAATGGTTTATGAAAAATTTCAAACAGGAGATGCTTCAATACACGAGACGGTTTGTGGAAGAAATACGTTTAAGCATCGCGACCCGTTTACACATCTAGCGTATACAATTATATCTCTGGCAACGGTCAATATTTTCATCAACGACATAAATTAGCTAGAACATTCTTACAAAGATCGTTAGCGAACTTTCTGTCAAAACAAGTTAGTTCTGAGACAATAAAGAGGGAACTCAATCTTTTGCGAGAGCAACAGTAATCGAACACATTTATTAATTAACCGAGTCTAGACGAGTAGGGTAGCTAATAGTGTTGCCAAATTGACGAATGCCCCTATATTTGGAGCTTTTATTTAGCAAATGGGCAAAACCTTTTTCCTGGGGACTATTTATAAAATCATTGCCTGAAGCTCGAAGACAAATTGAAAATAGATAGAGGCTGGCTTTTTTTTAAATCAAATTTGACCAAAAATACTAAACTATTTGAGCTTTTGAAGCTTTTGTCAAAGCGACAGGATTTAAAGAGGTAGGGACTTCTAACGACACCCACGCCCACGAGGGTTTATGGCCAATAAAATATATTGGCCATAAACGTCGAGGTAAATAAATATTAAGTTTTCAGCGCGATTAAGTCCCGTTTAAATATTTAACTAAAATATATTCATATAAAAAAACATAAGACATTAAAAAAAACATTACCTATATATAGCGCGCGGGCAAAGCTGCGGGCGCAGCTAGTAGAGAATAAAAGATCAAAAACATTATTTGTCAACACCGACAACAACAACTCTAACGCGGACCTCATGCTCATAAAAAGATTTTAGCAAACTTACATAATAGCGTTTAAAAAAACAGCGGATTTCAAATAATTTACTGGCAGCACTGTTTATCGATCGTATGTAATCGTTGTTGTAACGTATCCAACAAGTTTAAATAAATAATTCGTCACCTGCTTTTTCAATGAAAGAGTACTCTGTAGTACAAGGTAATTAGCAGAACTTTACTGACTAATTTATTTACTTGCGCGTAATGTCTAGACGCGCATGGTTGCCTTTTTTGTGAAACAATAGGAGCACGCGCGGGTCACGGGTTAAGAAACTCTGTAATGCAACCTAGCATTTTTCTTAACGTTTTTGTTGGTGTTACTTTTAAATTATTTTACAAAGATTGGTAGGAAATCGTTTGGAAAACAAAATATATGGCTGTGAGACCGTTTACTCTTTCGCATTTCAAACAACAAAAATGAAAAATTGCGTTTTGTTTGGTTTTATGTGTTAACCCCTGAGTTAATTAAGATACGTCAGCAAGTATTAAAAATTCAATTTATTTCTTATGAAAGGATCGTAGGACGCGCGTCCCATCGCCGCGCTATGGAATTAAACAAACATGCAATTAATTGGGCCTTGAAATTTGGAGGGATTTAGGAATTAACGCGTTTGTTTATCATAAAGGTTTGGTAACATTCCAACACCTGTCACCTATCGTAACGACCGTCCCCATTTTAAACCGTACAGTTGTTCTATCTCACGGAGGCGGGTTGGTCTTGATTGTGTGTGTAGTTGCACATGCACATTGTTTCTGTGTGCGTAAGCATAAGTGCCCGAGCACACAGAAACAATAAATCTAGCCACATCAGGAGCAAGCCGCCTTCGTGAGGTAGAACAACCGCACAAAGTACGCCAGGAGTTAAGCAGCCTGTACAACGCTCGCGCGGGTTCAGTCGAGTTCGGAGCAAACTGCCTCGTGCATCATTTACCTGGACGGGGTTACGGTAGCGGCAGAAAGCTCGTGGGTTGCGCACTACGGCGCTCACCTGAATGTCCGACGGCGCGCTCATGGAGGCGAGCTGCTCTTCGGCCACCAGCCGCCCGTATAGCGGCACGTGCCGCCGCTCGCCGCCGGCGGCCTCGGGCATGCCGCCGCCGACCACGCCCACTGCAACAAACGATTTATCATTAGAAGCTATTATATATCTAATAATAAACAGTAAGAGTAACTAGGTGTTAAAAAGGTACAAGGGCAATTTAAAATTTTATATTACCCCCGACCCCCTCCCAAAGCATTTCAAAGATAAAAACCGTATGGAAATCGGTCCGTTCGTTTAGGAGCAACGATCCCGACCCCCCTAGCTAAGAACCATCTCGATCACATCAGCTTTCAACAGAAATAAAACCGCCTCAAAATAGGTCCGTCCATTCGTTTGGGGACTACGATGCCACAGACACACACAAATACATACATACACACTCTCTTTTTAAAAATGGAACGTAAACTGAGTGGTCGGTCACTGTCTAAGTGATTAGGTAGGAAGGTGAGAATTTTGATAGAGCAGCGCTGGCAAAGGTTCTATGCAGAGCTAGAGGTGTCATTATCAGATAACTAGCTTAAAAGCTAAACAAACACGCCTGCCCTGCCAAAAAATAACTTTGGAAATAGCCTACTATGTTACTCGGGGGGATGAGAGAATTGTAACGATACCCCACACGTCTCAATCTGTCCAGGAATTTAAAAGTTATGGTGGAATAAAGAAACTCACGAAAATACATTCATTGCCATACACACATACATGAACCCTAAAAACGTCACACTCCTTTTTTTGGGTAGTCGTGTAATAATGAGATGATGCGCTGAAGGGGCGCTGCTTTTAGGATGTGATTTTATTTATAAACTAGTTACTGCATTGGTATTATTGGTGCCTAACAGGCATACGTAGTGTAGGACGCCTTTCGGCCGAATGAAGCGACGACTTACCCAGACTAGCTAGCAGTAATTACATGAGAAAAGCCGAAGATCGCGCTCAGGAGAGGCCTATGACCAGCAGTGCACTAATGCAGGCTGTTGGTTATGATGACTGCATTGGTAAGTGTAAGTCGTAGGCGTTATAACGATAGCCAGTTCTTAAAAACAGAACAGATTCTGAGAATTTCAAAAGTTTCCACCTTTGTAACAGAATAACACCCTCAACTTGAAAGGTCAAGTTCAGATTCAGGTAGCCAGGGACAGCCTTCCGAGAAAAACATTAAACCCAGAGCTACAGACAAGGCTTCAAAATAAACGGAAAAGTGCGTGTTGAACTCGCGTGGAAAGGGTTCCGTACGATGAACATATTATCTCTCAGAATTGAGAGATTTACTCCGTACCATGTTATTTTAAAACCATAGACTTCTTATAGGTTTTTCTGTAACCTACCTATCTATATTCTGAATTTTCTATAAAATTTTAGGCTGGCAGTAGTTGGTCAAGTTTCATCTATTTTCTTAAATAACAAAAAAAACATGGCCTCCAAATGTGACTCCCCATATTCAAAACTCATTTATTTACGTTACACGTCCATATGTGGGTCACATAAATTCATATATGTGTACTGTGTACCAAATTTAAACTTAATCGGTCCAGTAGATTCGTAGCAAATTGTCTGTGATAGAAGGACAGAGAGACATACGAGTGATCCTATAAGGGTTCCTGTTTTCATTCAAACCCTAAAACTAAAATAAAACTAAGAAGGTATAGTATCTATAGCGTATTAACAGAAACCAAACCAGTTATTATAAAAAGGTGCCGATAATCGATCGATGGATCGGGCGGCCATCTCAATCAATCTGATATCATAATAGTTCAAATTGCCGTGTGAACAAGTATTATTCACCTGATAGTCGCCCACACATCGGCTTAAAAATATGTTGTGTAGAGGTGAATGAATCACGGTACCGGCATGACTTGGCGGCTACGTCACCCGCTTTAAAGGTGAGATACCTTCGCGAATCGATCTTGTGAATCTGTCATTATATACTGGACGTAGCAATCTCGTGTCGTCGATGACGACATTACTAGATAAAACAAGGATGATTTTAGTACAGACATGCCTGATAAACTCCGCAGTTTAGTTCGTATAATACGGTAGGTGGTTAGTAAGCGAGTAGGATAAGTCAGTCGGTTAAATTGCCGCGAGTTTTAAATAGCACGCGTTTACGCGGCCGCCTATCGATAGCGTTTCTTGATAGCTATAATCTCTATGCCTGATGGCAAACAGGAGCACATAATAAATAATAGTACTACGTCCGGAAAATCTGTTGCCTTGTTGCTGTTTTAAAGTCCGGGTTTTAAAAATTCAAATCGTTTCAACCCTTGCACGCATCGCCTTTTCAGGCACGCGGAAGTCTCAATTTGGCTTGCGCGCTATTTATCCTTTGCGCGTAAAATGAAGTTTTATTTTAGATGTATCTATATTTTGAAGCTTTATAGGGAAGTACGCTTTCCGTAATACTTGTACTATTAGTTATTCTGCTGTAATAATAACTTATTTCTGAAGTAACCTATTCTAGGTTGCCTCCAGACGTGCCCTAAACTAAATGGTACTTCAAAGAAAGATCCAGTAGTACTTAGTTATTTCTATGTTGTGCTTTGAAAAAAAAAACTATTAAAAAATTCATGTGTCGAGAAGTAGGTGGTCTAGAAGCACAGTGACATAATTTGACTCTACGCTAAATTACAGATCACAAGTACTCCAAAGTACATTTCGCAACCCAAATTTTTATTCGCTCCCATTTTATCGACTTTGAATACAAACACGTTCCGCGGTTTTAATATTTTAGCGGACACTCCTTGAACAATCTTCAGTTGTATGGCAAAATGTTCATGTTAAGGTTGCTTGTAAAAAGTATTTTTACAAAAGCGTTGTACTGTACAACACCCTAAGTATCGTTATGTCCAAGTTCTGACATCGAAAATTCTCCCGTGGGGGATGTTGTACGATGTTTGAAACCTGTAATGAGTACTTTGCCTTTCTCGGTTTTATGTTTAGTCGTTTCGTGCTGTCACTTTCGAGTTCTTGTTTTATAAGCCACAATTTATATGATGAGATTTGTCTGACCATATTGCGCAACGCAAAGGGTGGGTAATGTGTTTATCAGAGCCTATGTATAAAGAAAGAAAGACATTATGTGCCAAGAAGGCCGCGCCTCAGCATAATACCGAGTGTCTACGACACTCAGCGCTGGTATTCTGGCACGACCCAGAGAAGCTACTGAAAAAACTTTATAAAAATAAAACTCTAATTTAATACATAATATATCCAAAACAATAAATACAAATATGTATGTCTGTTCCTTTGTGGCACTATAATATAGACCAAACGCGTTGACGATTGTGATGACACTTACGTTCATCGATTTTGTCTTGCGAGTGTCACTAAAGACATGACAGTTACCAAAATTCAATATGGCGACAACCAGACGCCATATTGTGAACAAGAAAAAACTGAAAGTTGACGAACTATGTCCAAGTATGGTATCATTGAATAGGTATTTGAAAATCATCTTTAGGTTTCTGTTATCATTTTTCATTTCGAATGACCATTTAGGATCTATAACTATTTAACTGTGATTAGCAAACAATCTCACTTAAATTTTTGCCTCTTTGTTCGCAGTCAGGTTTTTTGTGAAGATGCTTGGCGTGCTTGTTAGTTAAATATTTATTTGGGAAATCCAGCAAAGGTTGCTACAATGATACCGCGAAGTTTATTGAAGGCACAGTTTGCTACAATGCTACCGCGAAGTTTGTTGAAGACAAAGGTTGCTACAATGCTACCGCGAAGTTTGTTGAAGACAAAGGTTGCTACAATGCTACCGCGGAGTTTGTTGAAGACAAAGGTTGCTAAGCACAGTATAAATAATTATTACTATAAGAAACAAAAAGTTTTTTCATTGACTGACGAGACGAGCCGGTCGCTCGCCTGATGGTAAGCGTCGCGCCTACCCATTACAGTCGCAGTGCCACCCAGTACTTTGCTAGCAAAATCTTGCTTGTCACTGCATTGCACTCGTAAGTCTCAGACATGTGTCATTGCCCAGTAATTTCGCTGGAAAAATAGGATGGATAGAAACTAAACCTAGACAAGCGTGCTACACTTTCGACCCCAACATCGCTTACCATTAGGTGAGATTGTGGTCAAACGATTGCCTAGAACGTAATAAAAAAATAAAAGTAGATTTAAATAAATTAATTTATATCTACCTACGTATCTGTATAGGTATATACGTACGTCTCAAGGTTACTTGAAGATCTGTTCGGAATGTACACAGTAATAGGCGAGGAGAGTGCAAAGACATTATCACCTTGTTTTAACACACCTGGTAACAGCGGCGATGAGTCAACACTCTACGTAATCTAAGGTGTGAATGTGAACTTTCCAGTGTTTTATCCAGAGGTCGCAGACGAGTTAATTCAGTCTTATTTATGTACTGTCTGGTACGACGTGACATTTCACATTAAAACGCCGGAGCTCGAGGCTTGCGAGCTACTTTTGCCCAGACCTGGTTTATTGGCCGTCTCGCTAGCTCAAGTTACAATAATCATTCATCGATCATTTAAATTGATGCTGTTCTTTATTGAAGTTAGGTACAATCAATGCTAAGGTTCATGTGGCGATTTGGGAGCCGGGATACAAAATAAAAAACAAAGCGCAACATTTTGCGTCAAAGAACAACATTATTGTTAATAAAAAAAAAGTTTATGATGTTTTGAACTAGTAATTCTGCCGAAAGGCCGGTTTTTAATTAAACCACTCTTTAGTTAAATAGAAAGCACACTTCAATTAGCAAATTACAAAACTAACTTAAAAACTAAAATAACACCTGCCTGTCAAAAAAAGCTAAAGCCAATAAATTATATACTGTTGAAATGTGCCTATCAAGACCCATATTGTAAACTTCGAAGTATTTTTTGGAAGTGGAGTTTGGAAATGGTGCCATACTGCCGCCATAACGAAAGTTTTCAAAAAAAAAAATAGTAACGATACTCCATACCCCTAAATCTGTTTAGGCATTTATAAGTTATGGTGGAATAAAGAACCTCACATACAAACATACACACATGAATGCTAAAAACATAACACTCCTTTTTTTGGGCAGTCGTGTAAAAACAAATGTTTTGTGTATTGTTACAATCACACTAATATAATAAAGGCAAAAGTTTGTATGATATGTATGTGTGTTTGCTTGTTACTCTTCACGCTTAAACGACTAAAGGGATTTGGATGAAATTTGGTACCAGGATAGCATATATCCTGCATTAACACATAGGCTACTTTTGATCCCGACTTAGGAAAAAAAGTTTATTTGTATGGGAAATTGCCACTTCGATGTCAAAGTGACACCTGTCACTTTTTTTTTAATTTCTTTCCTACTGTGGTGGCATACAAAATTATTAATGAAAAAGTTTGTGTATGTTACTATGTTTTTAGAGCGCTGTTTTATCATCATCATCATCATCAATCCACGGAAAAATCGTTGGGAGCTAGTTAAGTAGATTTTAGAAACTCGTTACCTTAAAAGTCTACATGGTCTAAAAAGGTCAAGGGCTATTTTAGATTTCTAAAATTTTGACATAATCGAAAAACTAACCTCGAGCAATTTAGTCTGAGCGCAATTACCCTAATCGATTCATAAGTGTCGATTGTTACACACAAATTGTTTAGAATTTAGCAATTTCAAACTGTTAACCAAGTTGACCACGACTTCGGACCTTGAGGAGTTTGCTTGTGCTTGGTATTACGAGTACAAGTTACAGGTGCAATCACGTGATTGGGCCGTACAACGTCACGTAGTACATACAAGGAGCCAGTAGAGAAACTACCAACAAACGGTATCACGGGTAAAGGGATCACGCACGCAAGTTATCTGCATGCTGTTTACAGGATCTTCATGCAATTTTACGCAAACTTAATGACAACAACGCGGCGCTAAAAGTGTAGAGTTAGCAAATAAAAAAAAACTATTTTATTGTAAATAAGATAATCTACTAAAAGATTTAATAAAAATGCGGAACGAGTCAAATTTCTATTACTCAGGTTACGCTACGCCCCACGATTATACTTAATTTTTTAGCTTATTATTATATATTTTCTTCTTTACAATAAAACCGTTAAACGTTTTGTTCATTTACTTGCTTTACATTCAAGTTTTAGTTTTTTATTTAGTTATATCTAAAGTGTTCTGTGTTCTACTTGTCAAGCCCTTTCATTTGATACCAGTGTTGAGGGGGTTGAAAAAAATATATGTAATCCGCCATTTTGTGCCAGCGGCCATCTATTATTTACAATGATACTGAATATGCATAATTGTATTGTCATCAGAACTAAAAGTGTGTACCAAGTTACAGATCAATCGGTCAACAGGAAGGGATAGAATTTCAATTACTAAATTTGACCCCACAGACAGGAAGGCTAAATAACACCGTTTAAAAAATACATTTATGAAATCCCGCTTGTGACGTTTACATAAATGATCTACACTCATATCGTAAAATCCGGATTATGAACTCAAAAATGCATAATGACATACTTTACGCGTGACACGTCTCTAATAAGAAAAAAAATACATTATAAAACACTGGTTTTTGAACTAAACGATGTTATAAAATATATTTTTTCCCAAAAAAAAATACGTTTGGCTCCTTACTACGAGGGGTTTCGCCATTTATTATCTATGGCGGCGCGTGTTAGACCGTATGCGCACGAATTCGCTGTGAACTGGATTTTAGCGCCATAATTTACTTTACATTTAATTAGTACCTAACCAATTTAATGTGTTATTTGTTATTGTTCATCAAAAGCTTTTTTCTGATTAAAATATCCGACAGCAGTGTTAGTGAGGAGAATTTGACTCCACACATCACGGAAACAGCAAAGAACATGACGAACGAGTTTTTACCAGCAAAATCAAGAAAATATGACGAGATATTTTTTTTCATTTCCTATTGCATGTGTGTAGATAAAGTAGTGTATGAAGCACATAACTAGTATTAAAACACTCGAGTCATACTATTAAAAAACTCTCCTACAGCTCGTTTATTAAACTCACTCTCGTGTTTTAATACCCCTCATTACGCAACCGTTTCATAAACTACTATTATATTATATATAGCATGGCAGTTAAACTTATGTGGTACTGTGAGAAGCTTACAACTTGTAGAAAAATATGACTACAATTTTAATGTCACAATGCCCGATTCCATTGCGCGTTTCGCATTGGAATCGGGCTAAGAATAAAAGATCAATGTTTATTAAGTGCATCTGAACTGAAAACTCAGTACCCTTACTGTTTGCCTGTCTACAATATGGAGGCCTATTTATCAGTGCGCGTACATACGTAATACCGTACAACATGTGCGCAGCTCATGCACGCTTAATGCAACCACTCGCACACATACTGAATCAGACACGCAACGCAACTGCGAAGTTTATTGTGAAACGTTATGATGTGTGCAAAAATCTGTGGACTTGTCTGTAGGCATTGCAAACAAACTTGTGATACAGTAGTGGCATAAGCAAGAGACAATGATACCTGTTCTAGTACAATCGCCACGACCACACACGACGTTTTTAGCATCTTGTTGTTTTTAAGCTGCCCGATGGATGATAAGGATTTCCGGTGACCGGTTCTCAAGAATCAAGACAAAATCATTAATCCAGTGGCATTCCTGTGCAATACTGAAATTATCCGCCTGGTTCTCCGGACGCTCAGATGGATGGTAAACGGCGGCCGCCGTTCGGACGATTGAAAATCAGGCCACGTCCGCATATAAGCGTTACATACATTCTTACTAGTTCCGCAAAGATGTGAGGCGACGGATCCTCGCCTCACGACTTCGTTAGAGACAATAGTAGGGTAACAAAGACATTGTGCTAATATTCAAGAAATCTTATTCCTGGATATTTGATGATGCCAAATAAATAGATGATATGCCCTCGTGCATAATAGAAATTCTGAGGTTGGCCGTTTGGTTGGCTGCGGCGTAGCCTTTCAGGGAATTTAGAACCGCCATCGATCTATTTTCGTAAAAGGGAAATATAATACTAATACAAATAAACCAAAACTACTCATATGTTTATTGGATTGGCCTATTTTTTTATTTGGACGCAAACATTAACGCCGCCCAGTACTCACTCAAAGACATGAAAATTAACGCATTACTATTTAAAAAAAAATACGATTTAATTCGTTAAAAGTTATTTGACTTTGACATCTCGGAGTACGGCAGTAATAAATTTTAACAAAGTACTTTATGTAATTTATATGATATGATTATTAAGTTTTTATTAATACTAACTATAGTTGTGTTGTCTTGTGTATGTAAAGATAAATGTTCATATAAATGATCAGAAGCAAAATTATTGGCAGTTTCTCCCTTTTCTTATAACTGTTCATTTGAATCTACCCCACCGATCAACCTCCTTTGAGTATCTTCTACTCTAACCACGCCACAATGGCAAAATTGTGGCAACCCTTTAGAAGCCATAAATAAAAAGTTGAAGTTGAAGGCAGTTCTTTTGTTATACCCAGGGAGGTTCCTGAAAATAATCGTGAATACTTAGCTCCAAAATATTCGATACAACAGTATTAAGGAACGATAATCTCCAGGTTAATACAAGTATCTTACATGCAAAGGAGTTCATCGAGGTGAAAAAATGCTGCAAGCCACATGGGGCCGACGAACGGTCACTAGTCGCTACGTCACTGCATTCTGCACCGTACCTACGGAACCGGCCGCGGCCGACAACCTGCGGCAACTATGCCGAGAATGCGACCAGCGCGAGAATGGGGTGTAAAGTGCAAGGTGAGGTTTCGATTGCAGATTCAGAGAACTTAACAGCTTTGTATGACAACTTTTTATTTGTTACTTACTGGTTAGAGTTTTCTTGACCACTATCTCAGTGTGACGGTACACACATTGATAAACGCGATTAACCTAGAATGTCTCAAGGACTGTTTTCAGAACGCCCCCATACGGAGCTTGAGTGCAGATTTTTTGATTGTAGGAGGGTAGCTTGCCAGGTGGACACTACAAAGGCCCGACCATCGTAGAAATTGCATACAATATTGTTTGTTTAGGATAAGTTACAGGTACGCCATTTAGAACCGGCTAGCAACCAGCGATACTTGGCATGCCAGGAATGCGAATAGCCAGTAGATTGGCGTGGGAGGCGCAAGGTACTAGTACGAACGCTCGTCGAAGTTCTAACCCTACTTGCAAATTATCAGAGGTAAATTAAATTAGCATCTATGAAATTTAACTGGCTTTTAAATTGAATTTATTTGGCGTTAATTGGCCGTCATAGTTGAAACTAACTTTAATGGAAATAATCGATATTAATGATAATAATAATATGCAATTCCAAAGAAGCGGCATTTTCATTTGAAGTTAAGTCATTTTAATCGTCGCTAATTTAGACTAATTATTGTAAAATAATTGATAATCAAATCTTTGTTCGTACGCATTTACGACGGAAACATTTGACTAATTAAATTACATTAAGCTTGAGTAATATACCAATTAATTCATCAAAAATCGCGCGAGTACTTTAATTTATTGGTATTAAGCACAAGGTCGTAATAAAACCGTGACATGGAAGTTGAAGTAAAATGTATGGCCGTCGGTCGCAGTCCGACGTAACTGCGCAATTCTCGACCGGAGCCGAGACTTCGAAGAATCCATTAAGGCGATCTCCTTGACGCAGTACTGGGTAGCAATGCCACTCGGGACATATCGACGCGATCGTGTAAATAAACTCACCGCGGTCAGGTTCCGTTTCTAGGCGAACTGACATCACTTACACAAACACTGCACAAAATTAATCACAGTAGTTGAAACCAGATTTTAGGTGACACGACAAAGCCAACTGATTAGCACCAAGAATCCGAACACTGTTAATCATCGTCCGCCGCGGCCTCAGCACAGCAACCGCACTCATGTTTTTTCGACGTCTGCCTGCGCTCAGACATAGTGACTGTCGACTGTCGATGCGCATTTGACGAGGTTGTTAAACAATCAATCTGTCGGTAAGCGTTCGGGGCGGCATCGTCGACGCGGCGTCCTTGCCCGCGTCACCCACTTGTTATTGTTGTGAAACTATGTTTATACACGTGGCGGTGTTGATGCGCACTTCGACTCGCTCGATAAGGACGCTCTGCCGGCGCGGGTCGCCCGCCACAACTAACGCGCGAAACCAACGCTGGCTAGTAATAACCGAACGGAAGGCCACGTGATTCTCAGACAGATGACAAACACGGCGCTAAACTCCACATTGACCGATCGTGGTGTCGTTATCGGTGAACGATCGACGATTTACTCCAACGGTCGCTTATCAAGGAGATGATAGCGCGCCCGAATCTGTCGCGATAGCGCCGGGTTAATTGTGGCCGCTAAAACGACTGCGGATATCTGTTTGCTTTTGATAATAAATTGTTCCCTATAGAACAAATTGCAAGCGATGTAAGCTTAAACCACATATGGAGATTCACCCTCATGCAATTCAAATATCTCTGAGTGTCCTTGCTTCGTAGAGAATAAAAATACGCCGTAAATAATCTATTATGGGAAAGTCCATGACCCGCACCTATAACAGTTATAAGTAGGTACCTATGCATCTACACAAATTATTTTTTTCCCGGCTGCTGCCAGCCACGCAATTTCTCCGATTGTATGCAAATCCTCGACGCAAACAAAGAATGAAAAAGCACCGACGCAGACGTTGCGTTCGCTCCGTTCCACCTGTGCGCCCGTCCCGGTCTGAGCTCGGGCGCACTAGCGCCTGGCGCCCGGGCACGACCGCCGCCGTATTGTGCAATCCCAAGATTCCCAAGGAAAGCCACAGAGCCGCACAGTAAACAACCACGATATTATTCCTGAATAGATCACATCTCTTTACATATCGACCGCCGTCTTGTCGAGCACGCTTTTATTAGCCCGTCTTCGGCTAGTGAATTATTCAGCGGATATTCAAAAGCACTTAGATAGAAGAATAATGCATCTAGTGGAATTTCATAGCGGCAGGGTCGTGAGCGGGAAAGCCGCATAACATACCATTGGCATCACCTTGGCCCAAACATGACAGGATCGAATGGAAATCGAGTGAAATGCATTGGAAAGCTAAATTTATGAGCGAGGTCTACTTATTTTCATTGGGGTTATTACCACAAGGTGCAACGTTTGATTTATTCGAAAACAGTTCAGTGGACTAATATTTATACTGTGGAGTATAAAGTAGAACTTAATAGTGTCAACGAAATGTATTATATACTAGTGACTCGCCCCGGCTTTGCACGGGTAGCGCTCACAGTACAGTCAGTATTTTTATACCCCTTGTAACTTCTAAAAAAACAATACGCCAGTAAGCTTAATTAAAAATCATGGTGTTTTTTGACCATATTATAGACAACTGCTTTATTACTCACGTATTTGACACTTAATATTATTTCGTTTCCACGGCAACATCTCATTCCGTTCCTTACAGCGAGTAATTGATATTTTATTACTAATTGATAGTAATTGATATTGATATCTTGGGTTACATTATTGCAATTTTCGAAGGGATCTCCAATTTTTTGAAAAATAATAAGCTGCCCATGTTACTCGCTGATAATGTAGCTTTCCACATGTGAAAAAAAATTAAAATCCGTTCATAATTTTTTGAGGTTATCCATTACAAACAAACATACAAAAAAAAACAAATCTTTCCTCTTTATAATATTAGTGTAGATTTGTCAAGTTTAACGTTGCTTACCAAATTTTAACAGTTAAACGATTTATCGTATCGTTGTCGATATACCTACAGTAAAAGTAAATTCAAAACGTAAGAAAGGTTCATGCCACCAATTAAATTTTATCATTGAGGCGGTTTTGCGTCAATGTTATTCTAGAATCCGTGTAATAAAATAAAGTATAATACGTGCAAGGCATTATTATCAGGGACTTTAATTACCATATTGTCTTTAGAGGTCAAAGCAAGTTTCCGTATACGCAAAAACAGCTCGTGGCTGAACTTCCTTGAGTATTAAATAATTTGTATTTGTGGTGACATTGGACTATGCTTTTAGTTACAAGGAAATTCGAATTGAGTATCCATAATTCTTTTGCATATTATTGAAACACCATAACCATGCCAGAGCCAGTTTAAACATCGGCACGAAAAAAGAAAAAGACTAAGTACATATCGTCCCCGTAGAGCGAATAATGTAACTTCAAAGTTTTCAAAAAAAAAAAACATAACTTTTAAATTTGGCGTTTTATTAAAAACTTTTTAATGATTTTGGATGAGAATTACCTGTCTTTTTTGTCAAGTGAAATCAGATTTTAGGAAAACCTTTTTAATTAGGACTTATTTATTCAAATACAAGTTAGTTTTCGCTCGCTTGAAATGTTATTATTTAGAATTTGTAGCTAATATAAGTTCCTTTAGTGAAATATTACTTAAAGTTTGCGTAAGTATGATGGTGATCAAGGCATATTAATGACATTTCGCTTGTTTTTTTTTGTGTTAAAATATAACTTATATGTTGAGTTATCAACTAAATTTAATAATAAATTAAAATGTGACCTTTGAATTTCGCCTGTAAGTAGGCAATAAATAAGACAAAGGAAATGAAATCATGCATTATCTTTATTATAAAGCAGTTTCATCGAAACATTCTTTCTCCGTTAGTAATAAATGGTCCGCCTATTTTATCGACTGCAGTTTTGCTAGTTGGTAGGGAATAATACCTATAATACAAAGACCTATCAGGTCATTCTTTTTGACCTCCTAAATAGGAAGAGCACTAGAGTAAGCCTTCGGAATAATGAACTGTTTTAAGTTTGACGTAATGACATCTCTTTTTTTGTTACGTTCGCCTGTATTATATTCAACTCCTTGAAAGGTTTTTTCTTGTAGGACGCACCAGTTCAAGTTCAAGGAAAGGCCCTTCATGAGAATAATGGAATTGTATTATCCTAATACATTTTTTTTCTAATCATAGGCATTTTATTTTTAGCTACATTACTTTAGTTTCATTTTCGTTTAGTTTTATCCTTACTTGTGTTTTTGACAAATGCATAATTTATAGCTCTCATATCAAGCATTATCATTTTATACAAAATCATGAACATTATATGGGGGTTCAGAGTTCCTGTGTCTTTTAGACCTTGCACGCATCATAATAGACTTCCAGTCAATTATAAAATAGATTGGCGAATGTCGTTGTTCTTTCTCAATGGCACTGTGCATGGAGTCCAACTCTATGGTGTGTGCCCGCTTTCTAGATATTTCTGCTCAAAAACCTTCAATTCATTATCTGACCGCTGAATCAAATGAACCTGGAAGGCTGCTATAAATTGGTTGCGATGAGTTGTTTGACCAGTACATGTATATGCATAGTGATTTCTTTGACAGTGTTAGGAATTTGTGTAATCCACCATGGCATCGTTCGGATAGCTCATGATATCACAAGGGCGTCTACGGAGGGCTGTCATGTCTGTCAAGTAGTTCGCGGCTTCGACTACAAAGGGGTTGGTGTGATGGGCTGCCGCATCAAAGTAGCTGCGAGAGACATCTTTCATGAATTGATGGATCGAGAGAAGCTTGATATCGCGGTGCATGTCGGTGTTCCTCTGATACCAGGGGGCACCTACTGCATTTCGAATGAATTTATTTTGTATTATCTGGAGTGGTTCCAGGATAGACGGATGCGAGAATGCAATGGACGCGTTAAGTCAGGACGGGACGGTTGCAGGCTTTGTAAAGTGTCACCTTATTTCTAAGGGATATTTTACTACGCGTGCCTTTGAGATGGTATATGTGACCTTGGAAGAAGGCCGCCATGTCGCGGATGGTTTTGACGTGTTTGTCAAATCTGAGTCAATAATCAAGGGTGACTAGGGGTAAGGGGTACTTACTTTGTTGACTTGGCCCACGGGATGGGTTGGTCAAACATCGTAATGTGACCGGATGGAAAGAAACGCTCGGCACCCTCTGTCAAGCTATTCTATTGCTACGCTTTTCTCAGGATGCACTAAATTGCGCCACATTCGGAACCATTTTCCAAGAGCGATAATCGCTCGTTGGATGCGTTTCCGAAGTTGGGTTGGTTTCGATCCGATGGAATAGATAGTGGTATCGTCGGCGAAGAGGGAGATCTCTACATTGCGAGGACGCAGAAAGTCGCTGATCTGACTCCCTTGACGTGATAGTGAAAGTTGCGGCTCTTGAGGTAGTCCTGTATTATGAGCACAAGGCGTTCCGGCATCCCGAGTTGATACAACTTATTTATCAGCCCAGCGTGCCAGAAATTGTCAAAAGTTAGCTACGTCTAGGTAGACGGCTATCGTAGTTTGGGATTTGGGATACTTGTTGAAACTATCAAGAATGTGCTCCGTGATGCGGTGCACTTGATGGGTGCAAGAGTATCTGGCTCTCAAGCCAAACTGCTTGTCGGGGATGAGATTTTTGGACTTTGCAATGAACTAGAGGCGACTCAGAATAAATCACTCGTCCCCAGACAGCCAAAGAGACGGACAGGGCGGTAGCTATAAGTTTTTTTCCTAGTTTATGAATGCCGATAACGTCAGCACTCTTTCAGGCGTCAGGGAACGAGGAATGGGTCATAGCAGCATTGAAGATGCTAACTAAGAGACAAACTAATGGGATCTTCTGCGCCGCGGCGAGTTCCAAGGAAAGCAATAACTACCCAAATCGCGGCAGGGAGCAATTTTATGCCAAGTTGCTCCAAGTAATGTAAATGAAAAATAAGTAGATTGTAGTCATGCACAAATTAATCTATTTTACATATTGGAATGAGTGAAAACTCACTAAAAGATAATAATTATTTGTTACTACAGGAAGTTTTGTGAAATTCAATAGAAGTATATTCGTTTGTTCACTTAAACGACTTAGTTAGTTTTCGCTCTACTGAATTTGTTCTAAGTATGTAATGTTATTGTCACTACAATCATTTAGTGAACTTTTTCTCCGAGTCCAATGGAAATTTTAATCACACATTTCAGAGTAAAACTAACTAAGTACACTTGGGTTTTTTAGAAATCATCTGTTACTAAAGTAATAATCACTAAAATAATTTCATTATTTTGTCGTCACATTATATGGAGAATAATCATGCAATTAGTGAGTTTTGACATTGCCTATCTCAGTCATGAGAAGAGCTAGAGCTATGGTGGTAAGATAGAAAAATAAAGAAAAAAAATGTGACTAGCGTGTCATTCAAAACTCATTTTCGATAAAAGTGTCACTTAGGGCCGTATTAATAAACCGATCTCAACTCCAAGAGCGCTCTTTAGAGCGATCTCAAGATGCGAATCTAATTAATAAACACATCTTAAGCTGTTGATTGAGATGCCGTAATCAGCTGAGTTAGTGTTTAATAATAAATCAATCTCGACTCTCAAGGGCGCACTTGAGATGCGCTTTGAGATGCAGAATGTTGAGTGCAGTCGATCCGTGACTTGAGAGCGTGATTGCCAATTGCTAGAATCAAGGATTTCTAAAATATTAGGTCAGAAGTTGATAATTATAATTATATTAACCATCATTATAAGAATATTTTTATATTCCTCTGGGAATAAACAAATTTATTTGGCATGATTGCGAAAAGATCCGAAGATTTGGTAGATATCAGAACCTGGCGAGGACTCGCTGAAGTCTAATAAGATCCGAAATCGTAACCAAAGGATACGCGCTGGAAATACTGCATGGCCAATAAACGAACTTTTATTTTCATAAATTATAGTCATTCATTGATGAATTGCCTCTTATGAAATTCTTTAATAGATAGTGTAACTTTGAAAATATAGACATATGGCTTGCATTCTTTAACCTTTCTACAAAAAAAACTAAAGTAAGGTTATGATAATTATGTAGAAAATAAAAATTACGTTTAATATAATCGCATTTAATTTAATTCAACCACATCGAAATAATAAATTTTAACCTTACGCTATATCTTAATTGAGCAAAAACCGAACTTTCAATAAAGAAAATAAAGCGTTCATTCGTAGTTCATTCAATCTTGCTCTCAAGTTCTGGTTCGTGACGTAGCATCTTGAGATGCGGCTATTGAAAGCGACATGATCTGAGATGCTCTTGAAATGTCTTTATTAATTAGCGATGATCTTAAGATGCTAATCACAACTTGAGAGCGTATCAGTTGATATCGCACTTGAGAGCTCAACCAAGAGCGATTCATTAATACGGGCCTTAGTTAATTTTCGCTCTACGGGGACGATATATTTATTACAAGTTGCGCCCCGCGGCTTTGCCTAGACCTAAACTCCTCCTGTACATATCAAATAATGTTTTATGCATTGCAAATAAGAAACTTACATCAGATTTTAAGTCAAACCCTACCAACAGTTATAACCGCTGTTCAATCGGACCAGTAGATTTAACGTGATGAAAAAACAAGAGACCATTAAAAAAAAACTTATATTCTTCATTCATTCTTATACGCTTGTTAACTTGAAAATTATTGAAAGAATTTTTGATGGTTGTATGCCGCAAAAATTTCACATAACCTACTTATCTGTCAATGACATGACGCCATCATCAAAAGCAAACACAGTTAGACGACTTATCCACGTCCTACTTAACGGCCTAGGCGTCAAAGACGTTGATGCGTGAGTGAAGCCCAATTTCCGAAGGCGCTGAATTCGGTGACGCGTTGTAAGAGGATTTCGAGGTGTTAGCGAAGGCTGAGAGGCCACCGCGCGGGAGTCGCCGAGGCAGGTTTAACGGCCGGCCGCCCGCCTGTCTGGCCGTTCACCCGGGGCCCACGCGGGGGAGAAACCACAGAATAAGCGAAACGCGCGCGAAAATGCCGCGCCCGCGCCGTTATCGAACTCCGATACTAACACAGCCAATACCACGCACTAACTCCGCGCTAATCTGCGACCACACGCGCTAATCTGTGGTAATGCGACCAAATGTTTGTACCATGCATCTCTTTTCATTCCCACGGTGATGAGCAAGACATTGATTTATACCTACCATACGCTGCTGTTTAATGCGTTTGTTTGCATGCCGAATCTATACAAATAAAGCAGTTAAGTTAAAAAAAGACTGTACAATGAATATAATTAAAAAAAAGGTCTAGGTACTGTTTGACTTAAAAACTGGTGTACCTACTATCTCAATCCGATGAGTAGAAGCCGAGCAATCGATAGAAAACTATAGGGAGGATGAAAAAAAAAACGTATTGTACAAAATCTTTTTATATCAGAAAAATGACCACGCGGGCAAAGCCACCTTCACAGCAGCTGGTGTATATATAAGACGGTTTAATCTTTGCTGTTTAGCATGAAGAGCAAGAGATAAAAGCCACGAGAAAGTACTATAAAGACAATTTGTTATAAATTAACGTCAGGTTAATATTTTTGAGGCAAGTCAGAATGTCTAAAGAAATAAATCCTCAAGATAAAAACTGGCAAAGAGACCACCAATAAGTGAAATGTTTGTTATTTTTGACACTATCAAAAGTGGAAAAACTATGTAAACAGAGTAAAGCTCCATCCACTGTGCTTGGGAATTCCCTATCTAAGAAAACTGATATCATGCATTGGTGGAATTACCGTGTGTGGACAATAACAGCTGATGGCGCGTGTAAAGCCGTTAAACTGCTGGCGTATGCTTTTCGGAGGATATTCCACTATAACCACTTCTGATCCTAATTGCATTGGATTTACGGATGAGACCTTTCTTTGCTTTCTTTTTAACCCCCGACATAAAAATACGAGG
Source organism: Alsophila aescularia (assembly GCA_946251855.1). Taxonomy (NCBI): domain Eukaryota; kingdom Metazoa; phylum Arthropoda; class Insecta; order Lepidoptera; family Geometridae; genus Alsophila; species Alsophila aescularia. Next base: position 38,843,949 of record OX276381.1, read on the forward strand.
GATGTTATGCGTTTAACTTAGAGTTGACGTTCAAGAAACACAGGAAACTGTAGGGGAGCAACGACAGGACCAGAAAACTTTTTTTGTATTAAGCCTTTCCCATTTCTATCTTTTCTAGTTTAAAAGTTATTCAAATGCCAAATTTCCTTATAATTATTAATTTTCTAGCGCATCTAATAACAGACCTAACGGTTTAAAATTATTACATTCTTTAGTAGGAAGCTACAATCTTCCAATTAATAAGCTATGTCCCATCCTAAAGCATTAAGAATTTTAATAAGTAAACTAAATTAATCTAACTTCGGCCACAGAATTAATAATAGTAGCTTCGGCGCAGTCGTCAGAGGTTCCCGCAACATTTTTTAATGTCTGATCGATACTTTGAATAACGTTGAGAATCACTTTGAAAAGACGACAGACATAACTTCTTTGTTTTTAATTCGAGTGCAAGCAAACACGACAATTAGAAGTGAGTGAATAGGTTTTGAAGGGCTGAATGATAGAGAGAAGAAGGATGCAGGAAGAGTACATGCTCTACCGACCCCACACTGATAGTGGGATAAAGGTAAAATCATATTATATCTACTAGGATAACGGGTTATCAGGCCGATATAATATAGACTTGTTCATGCGGTTATGTTTATTTTTTCATCATCAGCCTATACTTGTCCACTGCTGGATGTAGGCCTCTCCTAATGCACGTCACTGAGCTCTTCTTCAGCTCTCCACTTCCAGTTTCTTCCAGCCGCTTTTCGAAGGAGGTCACTCCACCTGGCCACAGGGCGTCCTACACTGCGTTTGCCTCAGCGCGGTATCCACCCAAGAACTCGTCTACCCCAACGGTTGTTGGACCTTCGAGAAATATGACCAGCCCATTGCCACTTCAGCTTGCTTATCCTTAGAGCTATGTCGGTTACTTTGGTTCTCTATCCGATCAATTCATGTCGAATCTTGTAACTCCAAGTGTAGCTCTCTCCATAGCTCGCTGAGCGACCTTACTAGTCTACGTGAGTGTCCACGTTTCGGCTCCGTAGGTCATGACAAAGAGGTCAACCGACGAATCCAACTCGGATAGGCAGCGTTCGGGAAACTGCGCCATATCTTCTCGTCGCAGATACCGCAGAGCCTCAAGACGAAAGGTTATAATCAGTGCGTGTTGACAGTGATGACATACGGCACTGAGCAAGCAAGCGAAGTGTAGGGAGACCTCCCACACGATGAACCGACGACATTGTAGCCATCGCAGGAAGTCGATGGATGGAGGTGGCACAAGATCGCTCGTCATGGCGCTCTTTGGGGGAGGCTTATGTTCAGCAGTGGACTTCTAAAGGCTGACATGATGAGGTCATGACTTCGGAAGCACTGATTGAAGACTTTTGTATTCAGGCACTGTTTATTTTTTGATGTGTAACCATCTAATGGCGCGGTATTGGGGTAACACCGACTGGCGTGGCGATCGATCGGTTCTGCGACGAGTCGTCGGCTCTTTCCGCCTCAACTCGGCCATATCAAGTTATCATCACATTTTTTTAATGTGCAAAATGTAAATACTCCAGTTAGGAATTGAACTCCGGTACTAAAGATCGAAACTCGAACGATGTCGCGATCCGCCACCCAGACTTATGGTATTAGGCCGTAAAGCTAGTATAGATCAGATGAAGGGTTGCTGATTCACAGTTGAGAGCGCGCGCTGCAAAATTGTTGTTCGTTTTTTTTTCTTATATTCAATGCTTTATAAACTTTAGGAGAGAAAAGGAATTCAATAACATTGAACTGTCTTATTTCAGCTGTAGGGTAAAATCCAGATAGACTGATTATGTATTCCAACCAGCCATTATTAGATTTTGACCGATGTTGGAAAGCAATAGATATTAATAGAGTACGCATTTATACCGTGAATTCTAAATTGTCTTGAGGAAAACTTCATCAATTATTTCAAACTTCGATAAATTTCCGCCACGAATCAATCATTATTTGATCTTGAATAGCTTTGGCCTCCCCGCTTCGCTTCGTAATTTTGCACGAAAACAGGTTTGTTAACACCTATAACCACCTATATTCAGCTATATACTACTTTTTATACATTTTTTTATGTGTAAATGTCTAATGGCACGGTACGGGGGTAACACCGACTGTTGGCGTGGCGAACGAGCAGAGTGGCGATCGAGCGATTCCGCCACGCGAGCTTTCCGCGACGCGAGCGCTGGTCGGCTCGTCGGCTCTTTCCGCCTCAGCTCGGTCATATTCAAGTTATAAGCCATCACATGAAGAATGAAGAAGAAGAAGAACAAGAACAGGACGAAGAAGAAGAAGAGCTAATTCACAGTTGACCAATGAGAGCGCGAAGTGCAAAACACTTTTTTTATGTTTGCACACCTGCCAGGCATCCCGCGACGTCTTTTGATTGTATTTATATGAGACCGCCATGGAAACTCTGTTTCACAGACAATACAAAAAGAATAATCTAAACTGGTTCAGTAATCCTGGAGCTAATTGAGAACCCTCCTCTTGGAAGTCTATTATAACAAAAACACTATTTCATTAATTGATTGATTAGATGACGTCATCAGTATTAAGAATGGGTCATAATAAATTACCACGTGTAATTATTATATTATACGCATACAGTACGGTATCGAGGAGTAAACGCCCGAATCGTATTTATTATGTACTGTGATATTGCGGTGCTCTGGCTAGACTAAGTATTTGCCAAACATTTTCCTCATGGCCAACCAACCAGTTGCTAGGGCACAGATTGGGTTATAGTTACTACAGAACCACAGGCACAAAGAAACAACTTCATAGCCACCGGAACACGTGACTGCAGTGAAGAGGCGTTCAAAGGGCGTGTTTATTACAAATCACAACATTGCGTCTTTCCGTACAGAAACTCCGCGAGTTCTTACACGTAGACTGTACATGTTGACACATGGCTACAGAGTTGTTACTGCAAGCTATCCATTGTAAAATCAAAGCATCATCAAAACGAGATAAGTATGTCGCTCTAGATTGTGCAGGCGTAGCGGGTCTAGTGCAAAAACCGTCCGGCGGTCATCGACGTTGAGGCCCGATGGGGGTGTAACACCACTAACCAGAGCACGCCGAATTGAGATTTTGATATTAGTCATACACAATAATAAACTGAGACTACCTGGTTTGGAGGACGAGTGGTTGGGATTGAGTTATTGGTACCTACGAGTTAAGGTGAAGACACGGCTTCAAGGCCTATCAAGCTTGCGAAGGAGTTCGCAATCGTCGTTGCTTTAACCATTTTAGCATATTTTTTCACTACTATTCAGATGCTGAAACGAGCGCTATCTAGTTCAGAGGACGATTAAGATGCTTTAGTTATCTAGACCTATTAATGAGGAAATTTGGAGTTACACCTTGGTAATCCGCTAGAAGTTAAAGCTTATCAGGTATGTAAGTATGTAACGTACATCAAAAAAGGTTATCTTTGTTTAGTGAAAGTCTTTTCAGCATAATCTTACTTAGGAGAAGAGCCCGAACAGTAAGAAGAGAACTTAATAGATGACGGATTTATTGATCTTCCAATTAAGCTTTGCAATGCAAACAAGCTAACAGATCTACTGGATATCCCTCAAGAAGAAATAGCTATCCATCACTAGCCATGTGATTTATGAAATCTTGTTCAAGCTAATATAATAATGGACCTCTTCATTATGCTTTCATGTCGGGCCCCGAAGTTTGAGACCGCTTTCGGAATATCCATTAAACGACGATCAACTTAGTTTGGTCTTGAAAGCTCTCGAACAGGAAGTCTCGTAAGGGCAATGAACACAAGCAGTGTGAAGGTCGCAAAAATAAATGAGTAACCGCCTACCTACGCCATAAATATACAAATGCTTACTCGTAAATCGAAATAAACATGAATTATTCTAACAAAAATCGTAGTCGATTTAAATTTATCCTGTTGTTTGATGAAAGTGAAGCGAAAGTAGGACGTCAGAGCGCAAAACAGTATAAATCTCTACTCAATGCATTCCCAAAGAGATGCCTACTTAACCTTGAGCAAAAAGAACATAGTTGTGTGATTTTTAAGGAGTTCATCATACCCGCCAGACGGCAGACGAGTTTTACAATCACATTCTGAAACATCGTACATTAAATTCATACAGTTACCGTTAAGCCTAGCTTTCTATACTCATTCAATTATTAAAATAACAGAACCGTTGGACGCGCAAAAACCTTAGTGGTCGATGACACCGCGGGGCACTTTTAGGGCAGGCTCTTACTACTGTGGCAACTCGGATGATCATAATAATAGCTTAATTTTCCTTATGGTGATAGACGTATGAAATGGGAATTACACACCCATAAGAGGTCATTGGACTTTTTTACCTATGTAGTTATCACAGTACTTTTGTTAGCGGTTTAATTTCTTTGAAAAAGTGTTTTTGGTAGGTTAATATTTGTAATGTTGTTCTGCATATCTTTTTGTATTGGAACGATTTCCCGAACATCTGTGTTTCGGTATGTTGGCTCCTAGATTACTTTTAGTGTTGTTAATTTAATCTCTTCATTGTCCAGACAAGTGCTAGATGTATATAAAACAATCGCGCCGAACGTTAATCCAATTAAAATGCAAATGTTGTGTGCGTTGAAATTGTGGCTGTAGGAATAATGGAGAACTCGAGAATCGGAGGCTGGTCGGAGAAATCTTTGCCGTTAGCATAAGTTAACTGAAGTCGCACACTAGCTCGCCCACGCATTGTCCTGTGTATGAATAATTGCTGCAGTATTGAATTGTTATTGAACTCTGGTATTTAAAGTGAACGTGCCGACGGAAATAAGTTACTGTTATGATACCTTCGGGCCAATGTTTTTGCTACAGAATAAGAATTTTAAATGGCTGTTATAACGAAATGCTTGCTTGCTTTTAGGTAGTGCTGGCCTTTGGTGTAAGTTTGTCAGGCCACCCGAGGGCCACTGACATGAAATAATTTACTGTATTTGATTACTAGCTGTACCCGCGGCTTCGCATGCGTGGTCATTTATCTAGGTATAAAATACTCTATGTGCCAAGAAATTGTGAATATTCCAAGACCTAAAATACCAATCAATATACTCGTACCAACATTTTATCAAAATTCCGCCGTCAAAAAGTTTTTGATGTGCAAACAACTAATGGCGCGGTACGGGGGTATAAGTATAGATGTGCTTTTGTATGACAGGTGTTGTCATTTTTTCCAGGTCTTAGCAGTAGAGAACAAAAGTGGTACCTATTTGGTCGGAATTAAAGTAATCGTCCATCTACTGGCCGTTAAAGTCTAAAACTGAAAATTTCTGTGTTTTACCAAAATAGATGATATTTATCTGCAGCTCAAGTTTTTGCATTTCAACGCTATGGTAGCAATGGTTCAATAGTGCAACTTAGAATCCAACGATACCGGGTTCAGTTCTAGGCTACCAATGACTTCTCTAAGTTATGTGCGGTTTATCATCGCTCCGTGCTTCGGAGGGTACGTTAAGCTGTCGGTCCCGGCTGTTACTGATTAATAGCAGCATTACCTCATACGAGAAACAAACATTTCAAAGCGAAGGTAACTAATTATTTTATTTCCAAATTTATAAGTGTATTCTGTTAGTGGCTCTAAATAATTACAAAATCGTCATGATAACATATCGTAGTTTGGACTTAGCTATTGGGACCCAAAAAAGTATAAAAGCAGAGGCCGCAAAGTAAATTGGATGTTTAATTAAGGCTTTGTGACCTGAGAAATTTCCAATTATTCAAGACAATTTCTCCGCGCAGAATGCGTACAGCCGAAATTTTCTGTGGAGAGCACAAATTTGCTGTTCCGCATTCCGATGCGAATTCATTCACGGCCTCACGGGCCGACCGGAGTCGTCTAGACAGTGTGTCGGAGAAAGGTGACCATTCACCGGCCGCCGGCGTGACTCGCTCTCTGGGCCACTCCGCTCCCACAGACATGCGGTAACTGGTTAGCGATCACTAAATGTTATCATGCATTCTTTAGGTAGGCAAGTACGCACGGACTTGGAATTTCCGGATTTCTTTGCAGAGTTCGAAATTTCCCGGTGATAATGAAAATACCACAATAACATGCTGATAAGACCATGCGGTAAATATTCCGCCGTGAACTGTTTTTCTCAATACATATTTAACCGATTTTTCCTCGTTTTAAATAATTAAAATTGCTGTCCAACGTCAGATCCGTGAATAAAGCGGATGTCGGGTAAACGAGCAATCAAAAATAAGAAATCCAAGTAGAGTAAAACCAAGTGACTACTTTCCAAAGAGCACGATATCATCTACAATCTACATGACGGCCGGTGCACGAGCGGCGAACGTTTGGTTTTAATGACAGCGCGGCGGCAGAGGCCAGCATCCGCCTAGCAACACCATTTACCAACTGAATGAAAGTTGACCGCGCCGCGAAGATATGCAAGTTCAAAGATGAACGAGGATTATGGAATATGGAGTAGGGACGATATGTACCATCTGCCTGATAAGACCCATATCACACTCCACGAAAAGTGCATGTTTTCTTCTTTGAATATGTTATCTTTGGTATGTTTTTCAAGAGTGCGCTAATTCCCATACTGCCTGTAGGTATACTGAAGTCGGCCATCCCCCCGATTACGAATATGAAGCACACTTAACCACACTAGTATTGTATGGATTTCATAGTTACCGCTGCAATCAAACAACAGATTAGGCAAGTAGTTAGTATATAAATTTGAGTAATTAGTTTTGTTAACCGTACTGCACTCCGTTCGCTAGGACGGTAAAAAACAACTTCTCGCAAATATTTGGGTTGGAACTTACCATGCTACAATTTTCACGAAACCTCCCCAATATTTAATGGGACTCTTTATTTCTGTTATAATATTTTTGTTTCGCTCCTTGCAATTTATTCAACTTAATTTTTTTCCTCGACTATTCTGAGATAAATTAGCATGTTATTATTTCGCATTCATGAATTTCAAATAGGTTGTTAGCGAATTTGTCAGAGATCTTCATCCCTTATCCTCATAAGCAAGGAAGATTTCCCGTTTAGCCTACCGGCTCTAGGGGAAATCCCAAATGATTATTTATAAAGAATGTTCAACGGTAAACGACGCTTGTAGATGCTTGTACCTTTGGGGGGAAAGTACATTATGAATAACTGTCAAGATAAAGTTGTTTACTTTTATTTTTACATAAACATGGCGATAAGAGCTGCAACATTTTATTAGTGTTAGCAACATTTCTTAATCAGAACTGAATGATCGTTTTATTTTTGGTTATTTTAAAAGCTTTTATTTAACTTCACATGTCCTGGAATCTCGCAATTCAAATTTCGAGCACTGCCCGCTTAGCTATCCGGCTGAAACTTTCAGGGTAGCTCACAAACCGATGACAAAGCAATAAAAAATGAAAAGTTTTTTTTAAATATTTTATTCGTTAATAGTGAAAACGCAATAAAAAAACACTTAAAAACGTAAAAAAAATGAAAAAGCAATTAGAAATTATTATTTTTAGGGAACGAGTAGGAAAAATTACATGAAAAGTGATATTCATAGCTTTTTTTTAATTTATACTTATTACTATTAAAGCCTCTAATTGAAAACATTAAAAGTCTAAATGTGTCTCAATTGGTCTAATTTGAGACTGCCCTGGATTTCTCGGAAACTGGTATTAGGAGCAATATCTTTGTGTTATTTGGAACCGGGCGAATGCACCGAGGCCAATCCGAGTGCCAAGAGCGTGGGAGACTATTCTCCGGGCATCGCGACCGGAAAGTTTAATAAAAAAAAAAGTTTTCCGATTGTAAGCTCATCATCGCATTAAACGGACAGAAATAGGTATCAACAAGATAAGTTATCGGTATTTAATTGTGGATTAATCGATGTAATCGAGCATAGTGTTATTTTGGGACGCTACCACTTATTGTAAACAAACAATAAACAACTGAAGTCAATTCAAATCACGTTCCTATATGATTGTATTTTAAAGTCGAAAGATATAAATACGAATTTCCGACAATCATTACCAAGAACCTTGCGAAGCCGGTTAGTGGTGCCGGAACCCGGAAGAGTTGTCACAATAAAACACCATTAGGCATCTATGTGCAACTACGATTATGCGTAGATCTGTAAGAACTCGGTCTTGATGCAAATTAGGTAAAAGGTTGGGGAGTTTGGGGTAACCCCTATAGCGGTCATAATCCGCCCCAAAAATAACCATCAGGAACTGGGTCGCATATATATATTTAGAAAGTTACTTAAAAATAAACAATAGTCGTCGTTTATTGAAGTAACTCGAGCTTTATTGGATAATTGGTTGACAGCAAATCTTTGATTGATGGCAACAAAACAAGACGGTGTAATTTTGTTTTAATTACGACACAAGACAATTGCCTTCTCAAATGGATGATAAAAGGTTTTAAAATATTTATATGGAATAGTAACCATGTTTCTCCAACATTTTGTAGTTTTTGAAGTCAAACTGTTGAATAATTCCATGTGTAAAATATTTTTAGCACCTTATAGAGGGAAAAGGAAAGACAATACAAACCAGTTAAAAATGTTATTTAGTTTCATTAACTTTCGAAATATTTACGCCAAAAATTTACTAACATACCTATTCAGTATTTACCCACACTTGTTCTAAAAAATCATACGTGTTGAGTCATTAGTTTTAGTGATAAGATAAAATATACCCTAATGAACCTAGCGACCCACCCCAGCTTCGCGTGGGTAGCTTATAAATATCTATATATGTATAAATATTAATATTTATCTTTAAATATTTATTTGCACAGAACGTTACATTGTTGACCACCTCCGGCCCGCCTCCACCCGCGCTCGCGACTTCGCACTATTTCACCACAGAATAAGGAATAGTAGGTGAAACAAACCAATCGGGCCGCATTAATTGAAATCCGCTCATCAAACTTATTGTCATAGCTTTAAAACTACTACCTACTCTTAAAAGGATGATTCTTACGTAGTATTTGTCTTTCTTTGCTAGACCTTACAACATGATATATGAAAATCATTACTACACCACCTTTTGCAAGGCAAAGGCCTTTTTACCCGACTGAGGGTTGTGTTTGGGTTGTATGTATGTTTGTATATTTATTTGTTTCGTGCGTCCTACAGCCTAAACGGCTTGATGGACTTTCATAAATGGGGTATCATTGTATTTGTCTTGATCACGAGAGTGCTTTAAGATATATGAAGTGTCAAGAAAACCAATATGGCGGCTTACAGCTGCCATATTGTATTTCGACGGAACAAAAAATGACCATAACCTATCGAATGATGTATCAAAAGACCATTTCAGAAATATATAATTCTTATATCTAAACAGTAGCAATTTTCTTTTAAACTTCTTAGATAATTTTCTATTTTTGATTATTTAAGATAATGGAATACTATAGTCTAATGTTGCAATTGCAACTATTAAGTCAAATAAGCTAGTAAAAAAATAACTTTAAATTTATATAAATACTAGCTGCGTCACGCAGCTTCACCCACGTCCCTCAGGAATCACACGTTTTTCCTGGATAAAAGGTAGCCTATCTGTTAATCCGGGTTATAAGCTAAATCTGTACCAAATTTCATCCAAATCCGTTCAGCCGTTTAAGTGTGAAGAAGTAACAAACATACACACACCTACCCTCACATACATACAAACTTTCGTCTCTATAATATTAGTGTGATTATTTTTGCTAATCACACTAATATTATACGAGCTGACCTGGTGGTTTAACTATTCACCACCTCGTATCAGCTCGTATTCAATCATTTTGTTCACAGTTGGGTTTTTAGTATTTTTATAATAATTTTACTTGTTATCTGTCTACTTACTGGCATCTAGGATTTTAAAAACCAATGCAAAAGTATAGCACCAACACTCTTGATGCTTTTTGAGAGACTTGTTATTATTTCGTTTCCACTTTCCTCACAGCTTGTAATCGTCATTTCCCAGTTTTCGCGTGGCAACTTACCAATTTTCGGGATAACAAGTATCCTATGGCGATTTCTATATTTTACTGTACCTATTTACAAAGTTTCATCTAAATCGGAGCAGCAGTTTTGGCGTGAAAGCTCCCCAAACAAACAAACAGACATTGTTTCACTTTTATATATTGGTGTGGATTCAAATAGTGAGCCTTGATGCATGATTTGTTTAGCATTAATTGGTAATACTTATAAATACGAAGGAGCCAAAGCGCATAGTAAGTTTAGTGCCTACTTTGTATTTTTATTTACTATCCAACAGTGAATACCGCATCTCAATCGGTCTGGTCGTTTTTACGTGATGCGCGAACAAACAGACATGATTTAATAAAATGTTATATTTTTGTTCAGGAGCTTATTTCAATTACCCTAGACCATTTTTTTAATTGTCTTCATTGTACAGACTTTTTCGTTTTTATTGCTTTATTATAAGTATAGAAGATAGATATTTTTAAATGTTAACACCAAATGGTTGATATGCTGTCTATAAAATTCAATAAATATATTATTTGTTTGATTATAAAAATACATTTTACTGTTAGTATTACTTTGCAGTGGAAAGAAAAGATTAGCATCAAGTGTGATCATGATGAAATGTTTGCTTATCACAATAAAAAAAAAAGTTTTTTTTAGGTCCTCATTAGTAAGGCTTTCAGTTACCTTGTACAGTCAGCAAATAAAGGTGCTAAACTAACATTGATATTTTTCTATAATCTAGTATTATTTCTGAAAAGTATGCACTGAAAAACAAGAGGACTAGTTCAGAAACTCGTCCCACAATGCAGTCGTCTTAGTGAGATGAAACACTGAATTTGAAAACATAAAAATATTTCATTCATTAACTAGTTCCACTGCTATTTTCCTTAATTTTTTCAACAAAACTATATTTTTTTGTTGTAATGTCATCAACAAAATCGTTTGTTTAATGCATAGGTAATTAGGTTACTTATAACTGATTTTGTTTACTTTAAATTACTTATTAGTAGCTTGGTTAGAAATTTTAATTGTTTTTTTGTAAGAATATGACTATAAAATGGCAGTGGATTATTATTACAAAATGTTGTCATAAATGTTTTTATATTTATAACAATATTTACAACATTATTGAGCCATTTATTATCAGTAAAATTACTCTTAAAGTTGTAGTGAGTTTAGACATATTATTATAATAATATTATGGTAATAAGGTAATTCCCATTTCCTACTCTGTGATTACCATTATATTTATTTAACTACTTGAGTGTTATCCTATTAGATACTTAATTATTCCTGTTTTAAGAATGATTATTGATTTTATTGTATATTTTTGACTCTGTGATTCTTAATTGTGTTTTTTGTGTATGTATATATATATATACATATACATATATATACTATATATACATATACATATATATACATATATATATTAGTTGCCTAATAATAAGAAACAATTATCTTACCATTTATGACAACATGGCCAATATTATAAAAATATATAGAGTTTGACACTGGTCATAAATAACATGATTCCTACCCTGGTATTACTATAAATTAAAGTAAATTACTATGACATTTATTTCGAAATAAACAATTATTTTTGTTATCCTATAATTATTCTTATTTAGACTGATATTAAAATAATTGCATTTTATTGGTGATTGTGTGATCAAAACTTAGATTTGTGGGTATAAAAAACAAAATAAGATATTCACATACAGTTTCACTCGCACATATGTGTTATTCCAGGATCTAAATTATCAAATTCCATCCAAATCCGTTAATCTTTCTTCATACAAGAACCATCCCCATTCACCCCTGAGATGAATTTTCACCGTAGCTTCAAACAAATGTTTCTTCATATATACTTTACTACCGCTCTTTCCTTAGTGCACCCTTAAGGTACTCAAGGAATATTTCCTCTAAATATTAAATCGGTAGGTCCACCAGTTTAGGTTATGCGTTATCTGTCAGCATATCACGGTACTGTTTTACAGGTATAGAAGATTCATTATTTAAAGATTATGATGTCAATTGTACTAAATTAATTCACATTTTAAGGATAAAATCAATGGGATGAGTTACTGAATTGTTTTTGTTTTTCTTAATTCAGTAACTCGCTTCATTGGAATGACTGTTGTGGGATGAGTCAGTGAACTAGTCAACAAGAGTACCAGGCAGTGGCCAAATAGTTATTTCAATTTTAAAACTTCATTTGAAGTCTTGCTCTTTCAAATCAATACTCTATGATGCTCAGAACTGTACTGAACTTCCTGAAAGAAATTTGGTAAATAAATAAAGAAAGTAATCGAGCATGTCTTACGTTTATTTTTTCCATTCTCGTCCATGAGCATGTTGAAATGGTGGTGCCTGTTCCACGCAGCCATTTTGCCTTCGTGAGGAGCCCCGAGAAGCACCAGGGCCGCCCCTGCGGGCCCAACTCCGTCTAGGGGCTCCAGTGTCCTCAGTGCACTACAACTTTGTCACACACTCATAACCCGAAAAACATATCGGTACACACACACGAGCTCAGAGTAGGAGAGGAAAAAGCGGCGGTGTCATCGGCGCGGGCGCGCGCACATGCCTTGCACTTCCGGTAAACGCACTTTAGCACACGCGGGTAAACAAGCACGACCAAACACCAAGCGGTGATTCACCTCGATACCCGACCGCTCCGCACTGCAGGCGCACTATAGCGCCCGCCACCCGCAACAGACTGACACCCAAACACTGGGCCCGTGTCACGTGTGCGCTGTGTGCGCCAACGAAGAATGCACCGACACACCACACTCACTATCCCGCACAAATTAATTTACACCCGATTAGAAATCACAGTCTGATAATATTTCACTGACCGATTAATATTTCGACACGAAACAAGCGAGCGATACGCGCGACGCTGTCGCCCTGCCTCGAGCCGATCCTGACTGCTCCTCGAACTCGCGAACAAAATAATAACAAATGTGCATGAGATGCTCGCTATATCATGTGCACGTGGGTTGCGTCACTGGTTTAACCGACGAATTGTTGTGAAATCACAGATATTGCTGATAATGTTTCCAAAATTGCGACGAAATTTCTCTGAAGACAGTCGCGAGGTATGTAACGAATATATTTTCTATGAAAATGCGAACTACACTTCACACCAGTATCAAAAATGAACGAATGAATAAAAGCTTTATGAGCATTAGTGTAACACCAATAATACAGTATTTGTAAACAAAACACAGCCCGTAATGCATTCAGAAAATAACAGTTCCGAACACTAAACGCGAACGCGTTGATCAAGCGCGACAAATAGGACAAAACATGGCAGACTCGAAAAGCACACGAATCTTGCTTCTCTATGGCGTTTTATTTTTTAAATGCTTGGTTTCGAAGAAAAAACATTCCGTTTATGTTGCGAACTCTGAGAGAGCGTCACTTTGTTGTTTTTCTTTATGCATAGACTCTTGAAGGTTTTAGCATCAGTGCAAAATAAAATTAAAAAAAAAGGTAATTTAAGAAAAAAATATGAGTAGTTATTTAAAATATTCACATTAATAATCAGTACATAAATTACGTTTATTGGAACGGAGACTGCCACGTACATAGACAATAGATTTTTGTTTGTTGCCAGCCTACAAAAACATTCAATCCGCAGTAGAAAATTATAATGCTGCCTCTACACTCGCAATTTGAGTTCACGGTGCTCGAACAGTAGCAGCATTATGAAACTTGTAAACCAACAATTCCAACTACTACTACTCATAGAAATCTTGTAATCAATAAGTAATTCATTATGATTTCATGACAAGTAGCTCACCAGGTTCTAGCGTATCCCGTCAAAGTAGAAATGAAATGGATGAGGCCTCTGACTGCATCTTATATTTCAGAATCAAGAATGTAAAGCTTATTTGCCTCCATTTCAGTTTTGCTCCCTACCTCATTTTTTTTTGTTCATTTCTTTTTATAACAATCAAGTTTCTGATTTCTATTGGGTATGACTGAACTCTGTTTTTTTTTTATTTTCTGGTGTGTTTGCCCATGCGCATTGTTGGATATTTTTTATAAGTTTTTTTAACGATATGTCTAGCTGTAGTGAATTCTTGAGTGGAACTATCAGATCGATTTATTATTCTAAATCTAGTTTAAAACATTCCCATTTCGTTCATTAAATAACTAGTCGGAATATACTCTCTTTGAACAATAGTATAACTTAAGGTTAATATTATTGGTGATCTGAGCTCATATTATAACCTTCATCAATTAAAAGGAAGCTGGGTGATATATTTTTAACGATGAAGAAGTCGATAAGATCTGTTTTTTCTTAGGATCAGTAGGCCAATATGTGGGATATTATATAATAATGTAATTATTTCATTGCACATAATAATTCCTTTCCATTAGTGGCAAAAAAAAACAACAAAAGAGGCAGACAACTAGATATCCAAAAGGCAAGACACTTTCAATAATCTAACAAAAGGGCTTTTAAAAGAAATACAGAACTCCAGTGATGAAACTATAAACTCTTACCTCAGTCAGCTAACAAGTGATCGGACATCAGATTACTCTCATTGAAAAACAACGAAGAACCAATCATGCATATCCCGCCAATAAAAGAAAACAATGGAAGTTGGGCAATCAATAACGAACAGAAAAACCTTCGCACAGCACCTGTGCAGCAGCACAGAAAAAGTGTTTCAATCAAATGGAGATCTCTCAGATGTTGATGCCTTTATACGAATACGCCAAGTTTTGGCCAGTCTCCTATGGCAAACACAAGTTCTGCATCCGACAACGAATCGACAATATTGCTATATCGTGTCAAGCGTTATACACCACGGAAAAGTTCAACAAGAACCTCAAGCCATAAAAACTCCTCAACAAGTCCCAGTTCAACAATACTGCGTAAATATATTGTGAAACGATACACATCGGCTTTAAACAATGAATCTCCAAAAGATTCTCCATCTTGCCAATTAAATGAAGACTTTATATCTACTGATGAAGAAAATGATCTGATTCGACCAGGTATAGAAGATTCATTATTTAAAGATTATGATGTCAATTGTAGAGGAACTTTATTTAACATCAGACAACAGATTCTCGACAATGCGAAACGTGGAGGAAACTTATACAGCAGCTGAATATCTAAAGAATTAGTCTAGTTTTTAAGTAAGAAATATTAGTTGTATTGATTAATAATAAATCTTTTCTTACCTTTAAAAAGTCTTTTAATACTTCTATGATAGCTTCTCATGTTTCCATAATTATTATTTCTAATGTTGGGGGTGGATAGCGCATGTAAATTTTAAATCTTCTAAGTACATTCCACTTGCTAAATATCTCAAGGTTATCGACAATCTTTGATTCACTGGAATAGCTTGCCTCATATTAGTATCCTGTTTTCGTATTATTGGGTCTACTTTAAGAAATAAGTTGTTGTAAGAAACATCATCCATTATAAGAAAATGCTTATAATCATCTGGATGTTCGTGGGTAAAACGATACCTTAGTTTGTACCATTCTTTGGACCAAAGTCTTTTTCTTTTTTTTTCTCTTCTGACGCAGGACATTAACGTTATAAACATAAGAAAATCGCGATCCTTGTTCAAGAGCATCTTGCCTGCATCACACACAAGTCTAATTACGGCGGCGTACCGAACCAAACTGCGCAATGCCGTTTGACAACCGTTCAAACCGACATCAAACGGTTTCATCAAACACGTAAGGTTTGAATCAAACCGTTTGACCGTCTCGGGGCCCCTTAAAGGGCCGCGGAAAAAATATTGATATAAATATGGATAATAAAAGCCGTACAGACAATGCGAACGCCTTCAAAGCCACGAGGTACGGGGCTAGTTTTAAATAAAAATAATATTGTAGCTTAAAAAAAAAAAAAAAAATATATGGGGTTTCTGGTCACCAGAAATCAGTGCATTTTCTAAGAGATTAACTTCTTAAGAGGTATTCTATGCGTGGTACTATTATTTATTATGTGATAATAGGACCACAACTTCTCATCCTGCAAGTATTGTAAGAACGAGAAATGAGAATTCAGGAAACTGGTTTTTCATTTGTTAATATATAAAGGCACGGTACTGGGGTGATGCCGACTCGTGGCTAGTCAGCTCCTTTCACCTCAGCTCGGCCACATTCGATGTTTACACATCATTCTGCGACGCCTCTTTTTTTTGACTCTGCATCTGCTGCGATCACCAGCTAATCGCAGTGATATGGGAAAACACCCCTTTCATAAGGGAGGACTATCTTCAGCAGTGGATGTATGACAGCTGAATATGATGATGATTACTTTCGAAAATAATTTTCCTATTAATCGAAACAAGCTCGGTTTGACCCATAAGCCAACTATGTTGACATAGCAGGTACGTCCTATATTACTATACTCTTTGAGGTACGTTGTCGCTGGTCAAACGTCGATAAAAACGGGTGTTGTTCCCAAATTTACGCTTTTTTTTTTATTTACAATGTTACCTAATATAATAGGTAAAATCTTCTATTAGTACGTGATTTGTGCATAGTAGCCTGCGATGAAATATAGGGTAGATCCCCGATCGCCGCTCGAAAAACAGCACCGTCAAAACAAGGCATATGCCTTGTTTTGCTCTCAGTCGCAATAGAACTCTTTCTCTGTCTCTCCGCTCGTGGACTATTTTTATATTATTGGGGATGACACTCTGGTAAAGAGTAAGCTTCAAAGTCTGGCACATTGACGTGAGGTAGCAAGCCTGGCGGTATTCTACAGATTGCACTATGGAGAGTGTGCACAAGAACTGCACAACCTGATTCCCCCAACACCTTTCCATCACCGTACCACTAGACGATCAGCAAAGCGCCACCCTTTCATGGTTGAAATACCTCGCACAAGAACGAAGCGTTACGCTTCTTCCTTTGTTATAAGAACTGCAAAGGAGTGGAATGCCCTGCCCTCGTCAGTGTTTCCGGTAAATTATAACCCCGGTGTGTTCAAATCAAGAGTGAATAGGTATCTACTAGGCAAGCGTGCTACACCTTCAACCACATCATCGCTTCCCATCAGGTAAGATCGTGGTCAAACGATTGCCAAGATCGTAATAAAAAAAATAAAAAAAATATGTCATAACTTTAAATTGCTTATTATCGTTTCAAAAGGCGTAAAAGTGGAGCATAGCGAGACACATTTCGTTATCCCATTAAACGAATTAGTAATACCAATAAACTAATTATTATTTCATTGCAATTCTATGTTAAAAGTATAGATATAGAATTATTTAAATTTCGCAGTCTGGTTTTTGCATTGTGCGTACATTTTCTTGTTATTTCCGCGGTTTTTAGATGAACTAGTTTCCTTGAAAACTTCCACACTGGCTCGAAACATTTTAATTCCAAACGGGCCCCAAATCGGAATTAAAAAAGTATTTTGCTGTCTCTACACCAACTGCGTGAATAATACTACCTTCGATCAAATACACTATAGATACACAGTCTCTATGAAAATCTAACCTCAAAAGTGTACTTAACTGTACTTATTTATTCAGTGCTTGTACAGATATATACCTCTCCAGCTAATATAAAAATAGTCCACAAGCGAAGAGAGAACGAGAGAATTCTATAGCTTAAATAAAAATAGTCCACGAGCGGACAGAGAGAGAAAGAGTTCTATTGCGACTGAGAGCAAAACAAGGCATATGCCTTGTTTTGACGGTGCTGTTTTTCGAGCGGCGATCGGGGATCTACCCTATATTTCATCGCAGGCTACTACGCACAAATCACGTAATAATAGAAGATTTTACCTATTATATTAGGTAACATTGTAAATAAAAAAATGTTGCATAGAGTTGGGAACAACACCCGTTTTTATCGTCGTTTGACCAGCGACAACGTACCTCAAAGAGTATAGTAATATAGGACGTACCTGCTATGTCAACATAGTTGGCTTATGCAGTCTGGCGAAAGTAGCCTTGAAACAAAAACTCTATTACCGTTGAGCAAAAATACAAAGTGACATTTTTTATTTCGTTTTTGTCATAGTTCTAGGCATCTTTCTCTTTTTTTTATAGAATTTGACGTTTGACTTCGCTAAGATTCAAATATGTTTTTGGTTTATGACAAAAATAATATTTAAAATGGCTTAAAATAGCATAAAATTATGCAAAAAAAGTTAATTGGTGTAATAAATTCATAGATATAATTAATATTGTAATTTTCGTCCTAATTTTGTGCACCTAGTTGATGTTTTACAAAAGATGTGTAGTATGTGATATCAGGTCCGTCTGCATTAACAATGAAAGACGGCTTTTATGGCAAAATTTCCTATAAATGAAGAAAGGTAAGTACTTAGTTTGGCTATAAGCCGTTTGAAATAACGATTACCTATTAAATATATTCATTTTATATTATGAGGAATATATTTCGCCAAAATAATAGCTGCCTGTATTTTATTATCGATATATTTTTTACAAGGCTGCCTAAAAAAGAGAGCGTGCGGGAGCTTTTAGCTCCCCGAGTTGAACGCAGGCTCGTAAAAATCAAACTTTTATATTCACGGAGAAAAGCCGTTTATTCCGTATCACAAACTACGTTCATATTAATTTATTTACAATAATGTTTGATACACGACCAGAACCAAAAGCCGTAATGACACTAATGACTAAACTACTATTTTAGTGATGGGACATTAGCGCGCCCGTTGGCATGCTAGTGATGTCGCCACACCCGTAATGTTTTTAAGGTTCATGTATGTATGCATTTATGTGAGTTTGTTGTACCATACTTCTAAATGCCTGAACAGATTTGGTATCGTTAGATCCTTACGCAAAAAAATATTATTCAACTTAGGCATAAAAGTATTATTCTATTTTTGCAGGGTAGTCTTATTTTTTCCTTGGACTTTGATGATCTACTTGTTTTTCAATTTGATATGACTTGGCAAAAAGATGAACAGACATAATCTAATCTATTGAATATTGTTATTGCGAAAGTTTGTGTGTATGAATGTATATTTCTTAATATTCAGCGAATTTCATCTTAGTGAGTTCAGCCTGAGGTGATATTAATCCATACTAGTATTATAGTGAGAAAATATTTGTTTTTTTTGTTTTATTCTTTGTTTTTGTGTAATGGATAATTTCAAAAAATATTTCACTGATAGAAATTGACACTATTCCACATGGACACAGGCAATTTTTGTGCATATTTTTCTCCGTTGTTTCTGCAACTCGCGACCTAGTCGCGACTAGTTGTAGGCATTTTGTCGTGGCAAGTATCGTCATTTACGTTCGTGGTGTCTACGCGCTACAAGAAACATCAACATCATTGTATCTTTTTCAAAATTATATCAATTGTGTGTGTGTAGTGAGGTAGAGGTTAATTTGAGAATCGAAGCACCACCTATATGTATAATTTGGTATCAATCGATTGTCACTTCTGCAACCCGATTTCATAACTTGGCTACAATCGGATTATCACTTTTTTCATAGCAAATTCGACTCTATCGCAAGGCATTAGTGGCTGCGATACTGAGAATTCGATTGAAGCCAAGTTATGAAATCGGGCTGCTGGCAACAAGTGACAGTGTCAATACTTCTTGGGCCCGTTCACATAAACGTTCGAGGACGTACGGATCACCCGCGCGTACACTCGAAATCGTTCACGGCGTCGTCCGGGCGTTCGCCTGGGTCATCCGAAAAATAGTAGGGGGGGGGGGGAGGAATAGTATGAAACTGACACTTGACAGTTGTCAGTTGTATGTGGACGTCCAAAGTCGTTCGTGCGATTATCGCTCGATCATCCGGAGTTACCGGATGATCGAGCGATAATCGCACGGATGATTCGAGCGTGTAAGTAAGTGAACACAGCCCTTGTATAATATTATTAATAGACAATAGACATACGAATACAACATGCCCTTTTTTATTATTTATGCCCGACGACGCCGTGAACGATTTCGAGTTTACGCGCGGGTGATCCGTGCGTCCTCGAACGTCTAAGTGAACGGCAGCCCGATTACATAACTTGGCTTCAATCGAATTCTCAGTATCGCAACCACTAATGCCTTGCGATAGAGTCGAAATTGTTATGAAAAAAGTGATATTCCGATTGTAACCAAGTTCTGTAATTGGGCCACGGGCCCCTGGAAAGGAACAAGAACAGTGTGACCAGATGCAGTAGATTTCTACTTTTTCAGTAGATTTAGGACTTTCAAGTGACTTTAACGGTAGGCAAAAATATTGAGTACTTTTTTGGTGGATTTTAGAATTTAGCCAGTACTTTTAGTAGTTTTTAAAATGTTTGGTGATGGCCTCTCTTTACTTTCAAAATATTCAACTTATTTATCTATGGATCAAGAATTCTCCGCCCGTAGTCACTTCTAAAAGATACAGACTAAAACAAAAATTCCATTTATTCTCAATTTCATTCTCTGCTTATTTTTCATCGCGAAAGTGTTTAAGTATTTTGTAAAAACTAAGGTTTATTTATAATTTTGGTAGTTGATAGACTCAGGCGTTATTTTGCGGAATTCCATATTTAAAATGAACATAATAAATATATGTAGCTTACTTCCGCCAAAACTGTAAGTCAGACATTATGATAATTATGGTAAAATTAAAATACTTATAACAAAAAATTAAAACTCCACGCTTACCAAACCCTACCCAAATTGAACTATCCATACCAATATATAAAAGTGAAACGTTGTCTGATTGTTTGTTTGTTTATGTGTTTGTTTGGGTAGCTTTCACGCGATAACGGCTCGTCGGATTTTGATGAAATTTGGAATGGAGATAGTTCATACTTTAGAATAAAACATATTATACTTTTTATCCCGGAAAATGGTAAGTTTTCACGGGAAAACTGGAAAATATTGATTACTAGCTGTGAGGAACGGCTGCCATAAAAACGAAATAACAGGTCTGTCAAAAAAACTTCAACAGTATTGATGCTATATCTACTTTTGCATTGGTTTTTTTATATATTAGAAAAACAGGATGTTTTTTTCGCCATAAACAGTAGTCCGCGTGGACGAAGTCGCGGGTGGGAAAGCTTTTCGTAAAATATAAATGTAATGAAAGATAAGACCTGGAGGCTAGAAAATACACTTATTGAAGGAGGTTGTGTAATATCCCTGATCGTAATAAATTAATGGGGGCGAAAACACTGTACAAAAACGTAAATGATGATTGTGATTTTTAAAAATCTGAAATATAAATAAATAATGTGTAGATTTGCGATATTTTAAATAAAAATATATTTTTTACCTAAGCATGATTGGATGTGTATTCATATAATAACCCAAAAACCGAAGAGTATTTTTATAGAAGATTACGTTTTTTGTTCAGTAGAATTTTGTAGATTTTCGTAGGATGCCTCAGTAGATTGGACAAAAATGATCTGGTAACCCTGACAAGAAAATAATATCGCTCTCTCGCTCGCAGCAATTCCTAGATTAAATTAAAAATAAATTTATCACGAAACGATATTTTGAGTGAATAACAATTACATTATTGTTAAAAATATAATCAGAATCAAGACTTATTTGCAAGGTTTGTAATTTTAAAATAGCTGTTTTTTATTCAAGGTGACCATACCATGACCAAGACCAAGAAAGAAAGAAATAATGGCAGTCTTGCTTAACTGGCTGCGTCACTGCATTGCTTTAAACTAAACTCTAACCTAATTTGGATTTCTAATTTCCATTTGTTTATAGATAAACTTGAAGTAAATTAATTTAAAATGCCTAAACGCGGCGGTGGCGGAGGAAGAGTCAGAAATTGGAAAGCGGACAGCGACCATTTTGGTAAGTAATGTTGCTCATTTTCATCAATCAAAATTACCACGCGTAAGATGTATCAAAGTGTCTTATTTCATTGTTAATTATTGCAGAACACGATGATCGTGCGCAATCCAACAACACAAGGCGCGTTAGTTTCAAACCTGGAACCAATAAAGGAAAGAACAAATTCAAATGGAATGACAATGCAAGGCTTATGCTTGACGATGATGTCGATATGGGAGCGCAGGGTGGCCAAGGGCCCAGGAAACCGTTCCGAGGAAGAGGGGGTGGACGCATGAATTCCCCTGCTCCCAGACAACATATTGTAAAAAAGAAATTTGTCGCTGGCTTACTCCCATGGTACCAAGTTATCATTCCATATGGAGCAAAGCATGACAAAGATCTCATTCTGAGAACATTACTTCACTTCATCTCACCAGATATTTTCATCCCTCATTATTACAAGATCAATGGCAATGCTGCAATATTCTATGTTGATGATGTCAAGGCTGCAGAAAAGTTGTTCTATGCTGATAGAAAGATTGTAATGTCTGATGGGTTCCGATTGGTGGTAATTGTGAGGAATGCAGTGCCAAACATTCAGATTGATGCTGAAATGAAAGAAAAGATGAAGCTGACAATGGCAAAGCGATATAATGCAACAACAAAGGCTTTGGATTTAACTAAATTTCATGCAGACCCAGGTATTTGTGTTAATATTTCTATTACTTGTTTTAATTAACAGGTTCATTGTCCAAGCTCCAGAAGAGGAATGTTGTAAAACTTCATTATATGGATAGGGGGACCGAAACTGAATCAATGTTTTAAAATGTTGATTTTAGCAATTCAATCTGAAATTTTTCAAATTTATTCACTTTAATGCTATCTTCGCCTAGATCGAATCTAATGCCTAAAAGATGGGATGAAAATGATTGAATGATTATTGTTGTAAAGCTCTTGTAAATCTTGTTACGAAGTGTAATGTCTTGAGTGCTTCGTGTTTTAAATAGGTACATATTAAAATGACTCCACTAGTGAAGTGAAATGTTCGATCCCTTTTTCATAAGTGACATGGATGGTAAAAATAAATTGTGTCAATAAACCGTCAAAAGAAAATTAAAAATGTAACCAACATAACAAACCATCTCAAAGTTAAGATGTAGATATAGTTGGCATTTGTAATTAGATAACTAATAAATTATTAAATCAGTAAGCATTTTATGCTTTTTTTAACATATTAATATTATGAATATAGATACAATCTTTGGGTGCATTCCGAGACGCGCTAAAATCAATATTATCGCGCTAAAACGCATACCGAGTCACAGTGAGCACGACAAAGATATCCCTTGTGACGTCACGGATTACGTCATTACATCAGCCATTTTGCGATTACACCGACCATGCCCCAAACCGATATCACCGTGAGCGCTACTGTCAAAGTGACATACTGATGGTTGTCTGAATTCAGTTGTGTGTGATTTTCGTACAGTTTTCCAAATATTACTACAGACAATTGACCAATTTTTAGACAGACTACTTTGCCCACGAGTAATACTTTGTATTTTGAGCAAATTTTGAGGTTATGTTGTTGTGATCTTGTAATCACGCTCACAAGCGTTCCGAATCAACTGCAGCACTCAACTGTCAAGAGCGCGATATCTGAATCGGAACGCAAATTAGCACTGATCGCTCACATCGATAATATTGTGAATCGGAATGCACCCTTTGTGAGATTGATTCAAACCATATTCAACAAAATATTGCTAATTTTATATTTAAATTGTTTCTAAGGGGATAGTAATGCCTTATGACAGTTTTTTAAAATGGATGAGAAGAGATGAAAACTGGGCTCTATGCTGTGGCATTCCTTGGGAGAAGACTATGTCCAGCAGTAGACGCATACAGGTTGATGATGAAGATGTGTATAAAAAACTGAAATCTCTTTTTGTAACTTTTTTTGAGTAAGTAACCATATCTCGTGAATTTCTGGACCATTTGAATTGAAAGATTACACCTCCAGTGTAATTTGTTGTTTGTTGTTTGGTGTATAGTTTGTTTTTTGCCAACTGGTTGGTCTAGTGGCTAGTGACTCTAGGTACGTAATCAAACAGTTGCGGGTTCGAATCCTGCAAGGTGCAATCATTTGTGTGATGAGAAGAAATGTTTGTTTCCGAGTCATGGATGTAATATTTGTATCTATGTATGTTTATCCGTTATCTAGTATCCATAGTACAGGGTATCCTAGTTTGGGGCTAGGTAATTGGTGTGAATTTGTCCCGAATATATTTATTATTTATTTATCAACAAAAATAAACAAGAAGTAGTAGTTTGAAATAAGTTAATTTTTACCCGAGTATGGCGAAGCAATGGATTCAAATCCGCAACCATTTGATTTCGTACCTAGGGTCTCTAGCAACTAGAGCAACCGGTCTAATTACAAGTAAATCATTGGATGAACATTCTATTTCTTTTATTTTTCATTTTTTTTATTCTATTATTAATTTGGGGCTTTTACAATTATTGGCATGTCAGCCCCATCGTATCCTAAACATGTCCATACCCATTCAACCTATAATTACGAAAGCGGAAAATCACTGATGCAAAAATAACTTGTACAATGATATTGCAGCATCTGTTGTTGGTTCCGCTAATATTTTAATGTATGGTCCAATGTCGTATTTTTTCCAATCATATTTTTCCATCAGAGACTCCCTTTCCGTCCTGTTCCTGACACATTCCATCAACAAGTGATAAACATCCTTAATAACACCACATGCTTCGCAATTGATGAAAAATCATCAAATAACCAAACTTGTTAGATGGATAATGGACCGCAATTTGTGTGCCAAAATTATATAACTTCTACTTATTTTCTTATTCATAAACCAAAGTATACGAGGAGGCTGTCATTGAATGGTTTTATACCAAATTCCTTTTTCTCTGCTTCTTTCGTCAAAATATTCTTTAAAATTATCAAAACAAAGTTTTTTTCCGAGATATAATTGTTCCGTATAATAAGGTGTAATGTTAAAATTTTCTCCATCTGTATTCGCCAATTTTGCCAACCTGTCTGCCTCCTCGATTTCACAGATCTAGCAGACATATTCTGTGCCCTTTTCCGGCCGATGATAATGAACGCTGCCATAGAGATCATGGCCGAGAACATTCCTGACCTTGAGGCACTGAACCTCAATGATAACAAACTTCATGGCATCGAGCATCTAAAGGTCCTCTCCCAGAAATTCAAGAGCTTGAAGATATTGTACATGGGTGATAATAGGGTATGACATTTATTGTTTTATGAGATGATAATAAAATAATGTCAAATGTAGTGAAATCAACCTCTGGTTTCAGAGTTTCTCTGGACGCTTTTTTCAAAGGCCTCAGATGTGGCTTAGCTACTGCTGACCTCTTAGCAACCAGGACCAGAAGTAGCTTTTTTAGGACTGTTCTTATTACCCTAGACCATTTTTTTAATTATCATCATTAATACAGACTTTCTGTTATTTACTGCTTTATTAGTTTAGTTGCTTGCCGCGACGCGCACGCGCATTATGCGCGCGGCACTGCGCAATGTTAGATATATCGCCACCGGATGATCGACTGGATAAGTTGAAAATCTGATAATACCACAGATTTCACCAGACCTTGATTTATTCAAACAAACCTCTTCAACACATTATTAAAAATTTCTGTCATTTTTATGTCGCATAGTTTGTGATTTTGTCACTAACAACCAAAAAATATACCGTATTGGATAGATGATAATATGAAGTTGTTTTTTTAAATAATCTACAGGTTAAGTTACTATGTGCTTTTTTGAATAAAATCAGATTTTTTGTTGAAGAAACTCACAAATCATCAAACTAACTTAGTTTTAGACCCCTTATTCAAAAACGTTTACAGATTATTCTTATTTTATTACACACAATTCTTTGTTACTGTTTTTTCAACCTAAACCTGTTGTTGTTGTTTTATTAACATGTTTTTTTTAATATTAATTTTTATGTTTGCATCTGTCAATTTACAAAAAATAATGAAATAAATAATATCTCGAAAAATGGTTGACTTTTGCCCAACAATGCATTAATGGGTTATTTGATAGTGGACAGTATGTCCTAACACCCTGCCACGGGATCGTGACCAATAACCAATAATCCTGTATACATACAGTGAAACTTACTCCTAAAGAATCTAATCCAGATAATCTTAATCAATGCAGTAAACATTATTGGCATTTTTATTATAAAACAAAAAACTGATAAACGTAAAAAAACATGTTTTTATTACTTCAGTTGGAATATATGTTGGATAAATATGATATATATCTAATCAATCTCTACAGGTACCTTTCCTGGGCTCTCTGGAACCGCTGAAGACTCTCCAGCTGAAAGAACTGTACCTGAAAGGAAACCCTCTTGTGAACAGGTTTAATGATCACGAAATCTATGTCAGGTAATATGTGGTACACAACACATGTCACTGTGGACCGGTGTTTTAAACGAATAGGGCCTGATAGCGTAAGTGCTTACAGGGGATGCAAACTGTGTATCAATAGGACAGCTTATGGGCTGTTCCATGGCTTGGGGCAGGTTTAGAGTAACACAACACATCAATGTTTACCAGTGTTGAATGAATAGGGCTTGATAGCGTTAGTGCTTACGTTCAGTCAGAGAATGCTAACGGTGCATTAGAAGGTCAGTCTAATGGGCTATTTCTTTGCTTGGGACAGGTTTAGAGTAACAACATATCACTATAAACCAGTGTTGAACAAATAGTGCTTGATAGCATTAGTGCTTACGGTCAGTCAGAGGATGCTATTGGTGCATTAGTAGGTCAGCCTAATTGGCTGTTCCATTGCTTGAGACAGGTTTAGAGTTACATAACGCATGTCACTGTGGACCGGTGTGGAACAAGTTGGGCCTGGTAGTGTAAAAGTGCTTATGATCAGTCAGAGGATGCTAACGGTGAATCAGTGGTCAGCCTAATGGGCTGTTCATTGCTTGAGACAGGTTTACTGGGCGCTTGCATATGTGAGACTGACATGGTTTGAAATTACTGAACAGTTCAAATGCTTGAGTGAGTGAACTATATACATGGGATACTTTACTCCAGCACCCGAGATTGGATCAATACGTCTGCACTATTGTATATTGCAACTATTTTTGTTTAGTAAAACCAAGTATAAAAAAATCTAACATACAAGCGCTATCGCAGTAGCGAACATGTCCAACGCAGAAGTTGAAGCATGCTACTGCATTGATTTGTTCAGATCTTAATGACAAGTTGCGACTATAGAAGCTTGAGCATTTGTAAAGTTTGGAAAGGTCAAATGCACTATCAAAACTGCAGGCACTTACTGGGGCCTGATTCCGTAAAGTTAAAGTGCGGTTTGGTTAATGCCACTTGGACCATTCATTGCCACCGATCACTCGTTTCGAATTCACTAAGCTCAGTGTGCATGTCAAATGACGTCGTCAAGGCGATGCGCACTTCACTTTAACTCAACCGCACTGAAACAATATTTTACTAGGAAATACAAAACCGATAATTCAAAATCGGAATTCACAAGGAATTCAGTAGCAATGAGTTTTCGTCAACCGAAGAGCACCCGGTGCGTTCATTGCATTTACTATCTAGCAGTGTTTGGTTAGTGAAGATCATTGATAATGCATAGTTACTATGAAACTTATAGTTCTAACGCCTACCTAGGTACACTTTGTTTCATGTTTTAGCGTGCCATGAAATTGTGTTGTTTTTGTGAAAGGTAGTTTTAATGACATGTATGTATGTGGTATTTCATAGAACCTGCCTAACTATTTCATAGCTAGAGTAGGATTTTAACCCTAAAATAGAAAAATACCTACTGGTTTTAAAATCTAGTACTTTTCTTACAAAGCCTAATTATGTGAAGTTCTACTAACAACGAGGGGTCAATGCAAATACTCGTATAAGAAAAACGAAATCAAGTTTAAGTATTAAATATCATGTAATAATGTTATAATTTTCACATAAATTGAGATTTACACTATCCTATGAGCTGAGAAAGTGGAGATCTATACATTCTTATGAACTGCAGTTCTGTGTGCATCAACCTGAAACAAATGTATCATATTATTAATATAATCAAGTAGATTCAACATTTAATATAGTTAGGTACTTGTCTATCAAGTCCTACGCTATAATTATCAACTGTTGAGCTCCCATTTCTCTCCAATACTTGAGATTATGAATCTACAACGATACATAAGAACTAGATAGATACAATACACTTCTATATAGGTACAAAGCAATAGATTTCATCTAGAAATACATTTCTAAATCGCAAATATATTTCTTTCTTCATTTTTTGGCGTTTTAATTATTTATTGATTTAATTGTTTTGCACTAAAGTAGTGTACAAGGAATGACATGTTTTCATTCACAGCATTTTTACTCTACGGCAAATATTATTTTCAGTTCAAGTTTAACTTTACCTGAGACGCACTATAGTCACTATACCTATAGGAACATGGTATTTTTAAATAGGCTGACGTAATAATTATTTGAAGTAGGTAAGTAGGTACATTATTGCTGAGAAATAATATCAATGTTTAGATTTTCTTTCAGAGACGTACAATCTACAACAAGGTTATTGGCCTATTATTAGATACCTATAAAACTTACGATGCTAATTAACTTTTAATTTTATTATATTTATTTAAGGCATTGGATACATAGTTAGTTTGGCAACTTAATATGTAGCTTTGTTCACCATTCGACTATGAATTTTCTTGTAATCGCAAGCTGTTTGCTTTAGATTGACAGTATTTATTTTGTTTATTGTTAAGAAAGTAGATTTCAAAATAAAAATTAAGTTTATAATAAAAGAAGCAAAATATAGTTGCAACACATAGTATTTGCTAATTCGAACCATATTTCTCTACTTAGATTTGAAATCATATTAACAAAACTGTTTAATTTATAACATGTTTTTTTTGTTTGACTACGCATGACTAGTGTATTTATCCAGCGTCAAGTAAATATATATTACAAGTAGTATGTTTTTTTTTGTTTTACTAAATAGTCAAAAGGTCAAGTCCCAGTCAGTCATAAATTCTCTAAGAGTCAGGTAGTCAAAAGTCTAGTCGAGTCACAGTAAACGTTGCGATTCAGTAAAGTGATGGAGCTTTACTGAAACTTCCTAGGGAGTTTCGGAGAGAACACGGGATGGCACGTTTTTTTTTTCATTTTTATCATTTGTCTACACTCGTGCTCGACAACGAACACCTAATGGTTATTATTCCACCAATATTACATATTAACACTTGAAGAAACACAAGTTTGAGAAAATAGTTCAAAGCAAAAACTACGTCTCGATTTCATTTTGCCGCCGAAATCAACCTGTATCTTTAGACATGAAATTAAGGGTAAGAACGCAATAGGGGAATCTGCCGCTGCAACTAAGATGTAGCAAACGCTAGATGATTATACTAGCGCCAGATGAAGGGCTTCCAGCCAAGTTACAATCAAATCTTTCTGCAAATGCTTACAAAATGTTTAAAATGTACTGTTGTTAAGAACTATGATTATTTCTTATCGACAGCGTTTGTAAAGGAAATAATACTGCAACTTGGCTGCCTCAGTCACCTAATGCGTGTTTTGTTAATGAAAACGAATATTGTTTTAATGATTTTAGCATTAACGCCTGCTTAGCGAGAACATACCTAATAATTTTCTAAAGGAAAAGTTTTGATCATGGACGAGGCTCTAACCCGCACTAAAGTCTAAAGGAGAAATTTGGATGGCGGTGTAGTGGTCACAGTAACCGAATTGGTTAAAGACATGTGCCGCGCAGAGGCACGGATTGTGCTGGTTCGAGTACGGGATCAAAATATTTCCTTTAGAAAATTATTATTAACTACCTAAGATAGTGTTAAATAATAATAACTGAATGTTAACAATCTAACTGCTGATCCCGATTATGTAGAACTTTCGTGTAAAACCCAAATAGTTGATTAAATTTTTAGTTGGAGGGCTAGACGGTTAATTAAACGCCGGCATTTGATTACATTTTGATGAATATAAATCGCGCTCGAACCTTCGTGATTTTTAAAGTCGGGAGCAAGGTTTGATTGAGCTAAGCCTCTTACAGTTTAATTGAATGCCGGCATTTCATTAACCGCCTAGCCGTCCAAGTAAATGGCTAATTTAGTTTAATTTAATGGGGCAGCGATATATATCAAAATATATTTTCCTATCTTTGACGGATTGATTTCTACATAATCTTCATTCAGTTTCCTATTCTTATCACATTAACATTTCATTGCCAAACAAAAAGTGGGAAACAGGAGTGTCGGGGCATTTTCAATTTGTAAAGGAATCTTGAAGAATCGTGAACACCTAGTGCTGACTTTTAAAATACGTCTTGCCTTCGTTTCACTCTTTGATAAGGCCTTTATTCAAGTCTCATAATGAAGACTTAAGGTAAAACACGATAATAAAAAAAAAAATGAATGATTTTTTCTTAAAATATTTTTGGTTTGACATTTTGAATTCAAGGTGAATCTTGGGATTGGGATTGGATTCAAGGTGAATCTTGGGATCAAAATGTTCCTCCTATGTTCCTCCAATGATAGATTCCCCGAAAATACCGTTCAGTTATTGATGTTTAACTGTACTTGCCCATACCCTTTCAGTCATTGATGTTGAATTATACTTGCCCATACTCGTTCAGTTATTGATGTTCAACTATAATTTCCCATACCCGTTCAGTTATTGATTTTGAATTATACTTGCCCACATTCGTTCAGTTACTGATGTTGAATTATACTTGCTCATATTTGCTCAGTTAATGATGTTCTACTATACTTGCCCATACCCATTCAGTTATTGATTTTGAATTATCCTTACTCATATTCGTTCAGTTATTGATGTTCATCTATATTACAAAAAAAACAAGTAAATTTAATACATTTGGGGTAATTCTACTGATCTGTATGGATTTGCTCTGCCGTACTTTCGTTTGTGCCGATTCAAAGCGCCCCCAGCGAGCGTCAATGGAATTAAAATTGTCATTGTTTCATCTCCTGACTTTAGGAATAGTACAAATACATTAGTTCCGTGGACGCTCACTACTGCTATCAGCGCCAAAATGGCGATTATCAAATGCTCTCATTGCGACGTTCGTCAAAAGCGTGTCTAGAGTACGGAGTAATATGCAGTTGTCTATGGACAATTCACACCAATGAGGGCTACCATTATACGCGTCACTAGGTGGCGCCACTGAGACAGAAGGTAGCTGTCAAAACTTGAAGTGTATGAGTTTATAGGTTGTGTTTAAGCTTTGATGAAGTTTACACCAATAAACATAAACGATAGCCAATAGGCATTTGAAATTTCTCTATACCTGTCGTCTCGGTCGCGCCACCTAGCGTCGATGTTTTTAATGGTAGCCCTCATTACCTAGTCCCAAACTAAGATACTATACTTGCCCATACCCATTCAATTTTTGATGTTCAACTTTACTTGCTTGATGCCCATACCTATTCACTTATTGATGTTGATCTCTATTTATTTGTAACAATAATATTGAAAATGTATAAATGACTGAAACTAACATGTACTTGTGAGTTTCAGCGCCGCATTATTTTGGCATCTGTTGCTATGTTGTTTCTTATCTTCAGCGAAACGCGGAAGAAGTTCCCCAAGTTGCTCAGATTGGTAAGTATTTTTTTATTACCTTGAATGCCGAGATGGGCAGGACACTCGCCTGATGGTAAGAGCCACGCCTGTCCATCGCCCTATCCGTGGAATAGGGCCTTTATGTATTTATTGCATTTTTGGGATCTTATAATGCATTATAAGGTCCCACAAATGCAATAAAAACATAAAGACCTAACGGCCACTGTGGCCCTATTCCACGAATAGGGCGCCATAACAGTTGCAGTGCCACCCAGAACATCGGTAGCAAAATCTTGCGCGTCACTGCACTGCACTCGTCACCCTGAGACATTGGTTGTTAAGTATCATTGCCCAGTTATTACACGACTGCCCAAAAAAAGGAGTGTTATGTTTTTAGCATTCATGTATGTTTGTATGTGAGTTTCTTTATTCCACCATAACTTTTAAATGCCTGAACAGATTTTGATGTATGGGGTATCGTTAGAATCCTTACATCCCCCCGAGTAACATAGGCTATATATATTTTTGAAAACATTCAATATGGCGGCAGTATGGCACCATTTTCAAACTAGAAAAATATTTAATTTCTTCGAATTTTACAGTATGGGTATCAAATTGAAGGTCTTGATAAGCTCATTCCAACAATATATAATTTTTTGGCAAAAGCTCCTTTTTGGCAGGGCAGGTGTGTTTTTTTAGCTTTTAAGCTAGTTTCGTTGGAGTAACTAGCTATTAAATTGGATATTTCATCCGTAAATTTACTCATATTTACGCTTTAGTCGGAAAAAGAAAGAGAGGGAAAGAAGAATTAGACAAATGACATTAGACCTCGATAGACTATTGCTATGTTTGCCAATTAGCCGACATGATGAGCCAGGGTTCTAACATTCATGTTCTGCGGGTAGTGTTTTTTGTTCAAATAATTCCATAATTGAAAATAAGCTTGGCCTAGTGTCCAGTGTCAAGTATAATTTATTTTATTTACGGGGGAGTCTTATCAATATGTAACCAGTATCAGGTTACTGAAAAATTGCAGTAATAAAAAGTGCTGATTTTGTCATAAGTAATCATAAAGTACCATGTCAGCAAGGAATTCAATAACCCTTCAAATATATAAAACGAAACTAATGAAATTCCTATTGTACTAATGTAACTATGTTCCTAATGTACTTAATACATACAGAGACCAGCAAACATCTTGTGCAAAGTGTGTCAAGGTAACTTTACAAGATGTTTGCAGATCCCGGTACCAATTTATCAGTACATAGTTCCATTTTGGCCGCAGTTTTTGTGGCAGTACTAGGTGCATTAAAAATCCTTTGTCTCTGGCCTCAGGTCGGTCAGTAGGAGCATATTGTTTGATGAAGAATAAGCAATTTTATTACTGCTCTACCTTCCCTTTGTTTCTCAAAATGCCACAAACAAACCAAAGAGTTCAAAACTAATAAAATTTAAATAGTAGTAACCTCATCTTCAATCGTTCTGCAAAAAACCAACAGGACGGCGTGGACCTCCCTCCAGCTATCGGCTTCGACGTGGCTGAAGATGCGACCCTCCCCCCTCGCCAGCAATCCTTCCTGGTGGACCCAGCAGGCCAGGACCTCGTGAGGGAGTTCCTCACGCAATACTACGCCATTTTCGACTCTGAGTCGCGACAACAGCTGCTAGAAGCGTACCACGAGCATGCTTCGTTGTCTATGGCCGCGAGTTACTCGTCGGTGGCGAGTGATGACCGATACTCGACGGCCCATAAGTAAGTCTTTGTTCCTCACGCTCTCATTAGGGTTCCGTACCTCAAAAGTAAAAAAGGAACCCTTATATGATCACTTCGTTGTCCGTCTGTGTGTCTGTCTGTCAAAACCCTTTTTGTCAGGAACGCGTGGAGATACCAAGTTGAAATTAATATCAAATGCTCAGGTCTGCGATCCCTTGGAGCTGTGAAAAAAATAAATCTAAGTCAACGCAATCAAAAGATACGGCCGTTTATCTCGTATATTTTGACACTCGCAAGGAACTTGACCTAGAATCAGGAAATTTTCCAAGAAGCAATGTCTTATAGCACAAGTAAAGTCGAAAATCAAAAAACCGTACATTTGTAGTTTTATCATTATTTGTAGTTATTTCCGTGATGGACGAACTATTTGAAGGTACGGAACCCTCGGTGCGCGTGTCCGACTCGCACATGACCGGTTTTTTTACGTAGCTTTCAAACGTATAAACATAGGATTTGTTCTAGGAAAATATTATTTAAATTAATATATTTATAATATTTGGTGGGCCGAGGTTCCATCTTCCGCGGTCCGGACACGGACCGCGGTCCGCCTGTAGCTGACCGCTGCTCTATACATTTAAACCTTATTTTATGGATATCTATGAGGAGTAAAACCTAAACCTAAATAAACCTAATGCTCCAAGTATAACAATGACATTGTAAATACACCGCTAGTTTTTTTTCTATACAATAGTGTGACTAATTGAACCGCTCGTTTGCCTAATGGTACGCGCCACGCCTAATTTTTGATATACGTGTTTATTTACACGCGTAACCTTGTTTTTTTCCCACCAGCTTTGATTCAAGAGTTTCTTCCCTTAATTAGCTTTAGTCTTACTCTGTTTCACGAACTCCTTTCTTGTTTCCACAGACTGAACTCCTACTTCCCGAACAGTAGAAACATCCTGCGTATAACAGAAAGAGAACCTCGGAGGAGGCACCTCCGCAACGGCAGACTGCAAGTGGTCTCGTTCCTCTCAGACTTGCCGAAGACCACACACGATCTGATGGGATTTGCTGTTGACTTGCTCGTGTTCACTGTAAGTAATCTCTAAATATTTTTAAGAGATACTTAGGTTACCCTAGAGTTAGTTTCGAACCTCTAACTGCAAAATTCTTCTAATACACTCGAGAGCAATGAATCCGGGTCACTTAAAGAAACCTATAAATCTCGGAAACTAAGAATGCTAGCTTAATGAAAAAATGAAAGTAATAAAATTTATGAGTCACAAAATTTTATTTACTATAAAATACATAAAGAAAAAAAAATACTGATCTCGCTTTAAAACAAAAATAGGAAACATGACATTTTTGAACAAAATTACGATTTTCTTGTATTTTAATACTTTGTATTGCCTCCTTATGCTTCCATTACTGCGTTTACGCGGTTTAGCATGCTGTACACCAAGTTCCTTATACGATTTTGGGGAATATTCTCCCATTCCTGTGAGAAAGCGATTACGAAGCATGGTGTTCACCAAGTATCGATCTTCTCGTGCTGTGGTACACCTGGTTCTGCCCGTTCCTGGTCTGCGTAAGTTAGTGCCAGTTTCCTCGTAACGTCGGAGAACTCTTTGTACTGTTGACAGCGACACACCGACAGTCCTGGCTATATCGCCCTGACTCCGGCTGATTTCGAGCATTGTGAGAATTCTGGTGCATTCTTCAGGTGTAAGCGACATGATTACAGCTTGAATAATAAATATCGAACACTATCAATATGGTTTCTATACCCACTTAAATCACAGATTAGAAACAAAGGCAAAATTAAATGCAGCAATTTCGTAGTTCCATCTTCGAAAGTCTCCCTTTTTCAAATTTGTTCCTTTTTTTTAAGACATAACTTTACAATAACTAAGAAGTTTTAATACCTTAATTTAAGGAGTATTCAATTGTCTATTAAACACAATTTATTTCATTAAGCTAGCATTCTTAGTTTCCGAGATTTATAGGTTTCTTTAAGTGACCCGGATTCGTTGCTCTCGAGTAATACACTCGAGAGTAAGTATAAGTACATTTCATCCTGAAATATTCGATATTGTTAATTTTTTAAGGGAATTGCCACTTCGAAGTCAAAGCGACAAGTGTCAAAGTGACAGATGTCAAAGTGACAGTATAAATGCGAAAGTTTGTGTTTAAGTGTGTGTATCATTGTTTGTTTGTTACGTCTTCACGCTGGAATGGCTCAACGGATTTTGATGAAATGGAGATATGGAGATAGCTTATACCCTGGGATAGCACAGGATACTTTTGATCATCATTATCGTTCACGCGGGTGATACCGCGGCGCGCAGCTATTTTATATTTATATAGTTAGGTTTATTTTTCGAAGTCCATAGGCATTCGTAGTCCTGATTTATTCTGTGGTCGCAGTACTTTTTTCTAACGGTGACAGCGATGGCATTTTAAACATTGGGATACCAATGTTTCTGATTGAGCTCTGTGGGCATGATGAGACCTAGTAGGTATGTCCTGATTATGTTTATCGGGAACCCAATTTCATTGTTAACTTTGCCCAGTTGGTTAGAAGATTAGATGAATATATGTAATCCAGGTTGACATTACTTACTACGACCACTAGTCGAATAACCTTAAAGGTAACAAGAAGTCTATCTCTTACTGTCTCTTTTATACAATACATTGTTCAAACCTTTAACCCCCGTCTATTTGAAGGATCGATTTGAGTTTCTTCATTGTTCCCATCTTCGTTCCCTTAGGTCATCAGAAAACCTTCAGTTGAAAGTGCCTATTCATAGAACTATGTTCTATGACTGGTCGTTTTCTGTAGAAGCTGTTCGTCTCTGGAATGCACTCCCAATCAACATCAGACAGGCTCCGTCACTTGCAATATTTAAAAAGCTAGTTAAGAGTTTTTATCTTTCTCAGTCATTGTAACTAGGATCTCCTTAAATTTTAGAGGTATCTTTTTTTTTTTGTTAGAGTTTTTTTTTAGGTGGGGCGGGCGCAAAAGCGCTCCGCCGCAATGCGTGACGCAGAAGGCGCACGCCAAAGTTAAGTTTTTGGCCACTTGCTCAAGGGCACCCAGGGGGTACGAACCTCGGCTTGGACAGTTGCCATTGATTACTTGGGGAGTATCGAACTAAACACCCCTCGATCTCTACTGTTAGGTAGTGATCGAGGGGGCCCTCATGAAATGGCTGGAGCCCTTTAAATGAATTGCATAACTGACCACCGATTCGGAATACACCTTCGAGAAGAATCGGCAAGAAACTCGAAGGCGAATAAAGTCGACATTAATTACGGGACCTTCGATCTCGCATCCGGCGAGGTCGGTGTCTGTGTCTAATTGTGTTGAAAGATGGTGAAGATGACGGAGTGGGCGAATCAATCGCTGCCTGCACTGCGGCAGCGATTACATCGTCCGGATCGCTCAAGATGTCTCTAGGGCGTCTACGATGGGGCCGTGCGTCTGTTGTCGCGTCTGTCGTGTAGTCAGAGGCCTGAACTACTAGAGGGTTGGGGTGATGGGAGTGCCGCGTCAAAGTAGCGGCGAGAGGCATTTTTCATATATTGAACTATCGAGGGAAGCACGAGATCACTGTGCAGGTCGATGTTCCTCTGATACCAGGGGGCATCTAATGCACCGCGAACGAATTTATTTTGTAAAATCTGAAGTTTCTCTAGGGAAATGCGGGAGGCGTGAGCAAATGCTACGGACGAGTATGTGATTGTCGGTCGGACGCAGGTTTTGTAGAGTGTCAACTTATTTCTAAGAGACATTTTACTGTGCCTGCCTAGGAGTAACGCGAGGCGGTATAGGTAGAATGCCGCCCTTTTGTGAACGGCGTGGATGTGATCGTTGAAGTTGAGTCGATAGTCAAGGGTGACTCCTAAGTATTTAACTGACTTTTCCCACGGTATGGGTCGGTCATTGATCCTGACTTGTTTAATTCGGAAATAGCGTTTAATCCCGTGAGTGAAACGCATCGCTACGCTCTTCTCGGGATTAATCGTTATTCGCCACTTACGGAACCATCCATCGAGCGCTCGGAGCGTTCGTTGGATGTCTCTTTGTAGAATAGTTGGATTCCATCCGGTGGTATAAATCGCGGTGTCGTCCGCAAAGAGAGCGATCTCTACTTTGGGGATGCGGGGGAAATCGCTTGTGTAAAGCGTGAACAGAAGTGGAGACAGCACGGAGCCCTGAGGGACTCCGGCTCTGATGGGGTGGGGGGATGATCGGTTGCCCTCGACACGATAGCGGAAGCTCCGGCTGGTGAGGTAGTCTTGTACTATGAGCACAAGACGATCTGGCAACCCGAGCTGATACAGCTTGTATATCAGCCCGGCGTGCCAGACCTTGTCAAAAGCCTTCGCCACGTCTAGGAAGACGGCCATCGTGGTTTGGGGTTTTGGTTTCCTATTGAAACCCTTAAGGATGTGTTCCGTGATGCGGTGCACTTGCTGAGGGCAAGAGTGTCCCGCTCTAAAGCCGAACTGCTCATCCCGTATGAGCTTTTTGATTTTCGTGATGGATCGGAGTCGATTCAGAAGGATTCGCTCGTAGATCTTCCCCAGAGAGCTGAGGAGACTGATAGGACGGTAGCTGGAAGGCTCGGATGCCTTTTTGCCTGGTTTGTGAATGCCGATGACGTCGGCACTCTTCCAAGCGTCGGGGAAGGAACAATTGCTCAAGGCTGCATTGAAGATGCTGACTAAGAGATAAACTAACGGGACAGAAAAGTGCTTGAGGATCCTGTTACTGACGCCGTCAGCACCGGGGGCCTTTCGCACTTGGAGGCCCTTGATGATCGACTCAACCTCTGCGGCTTTAACGGGCTCGAGGGGGGGTCGGTCGGAGGTAGAGAATTCCTACGTTCTATTTCGCGGTCCACCGCGGCGATGTGGACGGGATCGACGTGATCGTTAGCGGGGGTGCACTGGGCTGCGAGGCTCTCCGCCAAGCATTCGGCCTTCTCCTCGTCTTCGAATGCTGGCGGGAGATCGATTCTATTGAGAGGGGGCATTACGGTGATTGTGTCGGATTTAAGCTTTCTCGCCAACCCCCAGTAGGCCTGGTGGGTCGGTGTGATATCGGATAATAAGTCTTTCCAACGCTGTGCGCGCAGCTCGCTAATGCGCGTCCTGACCAAACGGTGGTAGTAGCTCAAGGTGGCTTTGCGTTCAGCGTTGGGGAATGCATCGTGGGCTCTAATGGCTGCGTTTCGTGTCGTCATCAGCCTCTTCACGTCCTCAGGTAGGACCCAGCGGGGGATATCCTCCGCTGGGACCTCCCTAGAGCACTCACCGATAACGGTGTTGAGGTGGCTTGTGAGGGCATCGATCGAGCGAGCAACGTCATCGGGGGTGATTATGTCGTCAGGGATACGGTCGAGGTCGGGTGAACTGATAGCTTTTAGGGCTTCCCCCAAACGCTTCCAGTCCACTATCGTCTTTGTCGGTGGATGGGAGGATGGGTCTGTCGGGTCGGGGCCTAGGCGCATAACGACGGGACGGTGGTCGGATTCTAGTTCTTGGAAAACTTCGATTGAGCGGAAACTAAGATTTATATTCTTTAGGAGAGGTATGTCTAGTATGTGTAGCGTTGACAAAACGCTACTTAAATAAAAAAACAATAAACCTAGAACTAGCAATACAAAACAATGTTTTGTTAGAGTAAATGCTTAATTTTGACAGTTCTATATCGACTCTAGTTATAACAGGGTAATCTAGTAGATCTTGGTATTTCTTGGCTGCTGAGTTGGATCTGCAGGCTAGGATTCGTTAGACTTTAAGCAAGTAAACAAAATTAAACCAAGGATAATAAATATTGTATTGGTGAATTTAAATTGCATGTTTTGTCTTCCACTATTACATGCTAGCTTGAATGGCCGTCCAACGTACCTACGGCACGGTTCCTTAGATTTTAAGTAAGTAAGCAAAATTAAACCAAGGATAATAAATATTGTATTGGTGAATTTGAGTTGTATGTTTTATCTTCCACTATTGTACCCACTAGCTAGTACATTACCGAACGGTCTTGATCCAATAGTTCTTGAAGCTCGTTCCGGTCTAAGTTTATCCAGGTAATTTTATTAATTTCAAAATAGTAACGAGTATTTTTAGTTTCGAGTGATTCCGAAGAAAGGTATAGCGTCCTCGCGTTCAAAGCGACCGAATGGGGTAAGAATCCCGACTCACCCCACTCTTGGTCTGACTCGCCCCAATTTATTTTTTATTACCTTTATTCTCAGAAATTTACTAAAACACCATTTTATATCGTTACATATGTCAGGTAAATGGTCGGGATTTTTGGGGTAATGAGTCGACTCCGAGGGTGGGGTTATATCAAAAACGAGAGATTCGCTAAAGTCGAATAGCCTAGTGCCGTTTGTGTTGAGTCTTCGGCACCCCCAGATAGGGTTTTTGCTATTGAAGTCGCCAGCCAGAATGACTGCGCTTCCCATGGAGAGGAGTGCCTCTAGATCACTCTTTAGTAAGCTTTTACTGGGGGAGAGGTAGCAGGAGGCTAAAACGATTGATTGATGACCGGTCATCGCAAGTTGGCAGCAGGAGGCTTCTAAATTGGTCAGAGTAGGGGTGTCAATCGGCATACAGTGGAGTTTTTGTAATAAATTAGAGTACCGCCAAATTTGGTGACTCTATCGTTTCGATGGACGCGGTAATTGGCAATCCCGGGATCGCTGTTACAGGGTTTGAGAAAGATCTCTTGTATTAACATGATGTCGACCTGATGGGTCTTACAGAATTCGTGCACTGGGACACGCTGTTCTCTTAGGTCGTCAGCGTTAAAGAACGCTAACACTACGGAGGTATCTATTGTGTTGGAAACGTTATATATTATTATTATTTTTATTTGTTTCATTTTATTATAGTGTGTTTGTATTTAATGGCATGTATGTATATGTTTATTTATTTTTATTAATTATTTCAATATATACATATTTGTTTTAATTGTTTACACCGCCATCCTCTCTCACTCCATTATTTCTTTCCATCCAAAGATTGACTGGAAGAGATCGCTTTTAGCGATAAGTCCGCCCGTTGTACTTTAGTTATAAGATTGTTTCTATTTGCTGTTATATTTTTGAAAACTGGTGTACAATAAAGTATTATCTATCTATCTATCACAAGAGTTTGTGTGATGTTTCATAGTTGCACTCACAAACGCATGGGAGGCTTGGTGGCGATTGTGGTGGTTATTTGGTGGTGATTAATATGAACTGGATTTACTAAAAAAAAAACTACTGAATCAGCTTTGATCAAATTTATATTGGACCACATTGGAGATACTCTTTCAAATAATCATCTAAATCGGTTCTGAAGTCTCGGGAACTAAGCGTGTTTTTTTTGCTCCATAAACAGACAAAAAATGGGAATTTCTTTCCTTTTTCCTCCTTTTGGAATTAAAAATGCATGTAAATTAGCACCGGCAGCTGATTAATATAACCAGTTGGTCTGAAACAACATGCTAGATGAAATGGAAGATTATTTACTCAACATTCGTTATGAGAGTTGGGTTGTGTACCCTTCCTACATTTACTTGAAAGTTCTACATCTAGAACCTGTTCGCCGGCTTTTTTCGTGATTATTGTACATTCTATAGAAATATAACTATAATAGTTTTGCATTTAATTATTTTTGTACATGTTAGAGTAGCTAATGTGTTTTAGTTATAAAAATTAAACAAGAAATATTTTAATGTTATTTATTTTAAAAAAAGCCATACAAAAATGCACTGTTTGGCAAAAATAAAACTTTTACTTAACTATCGTGATAGATTATGTGTTAGAACCCGAAACCGATATCGGTTATAAACGTTTTTTTTTTAATAAAGCAAGCTTTTTATAGTATCCGCTGCAACCCTGCAGCGGCCGGCTCGACACGTTAGTCATACAGTAGTCGCAGCCAATCTATATGTTGTGAAGTTAGGCTCTGTGAACGATTGCGCAGGTACTGCTGTGGGGATAAAACAGCATAAAGTAAGAGCGAGATAGAATATGCGGAAAACGTAACCGAGTGAGCGAGGCAGTTATACAATGCTGTCTACTCCTTCAACACTGGGATTGCGGCTGAAGAATGGCAGTTTGCGCAGCGACTATCAGACAACTTCCGAGACACATACTTCCGCTGTGACTGTTGTACCTACGTAAATAAATCGCCTATGTATGTGTAGCTGAAAAATGCAGCTACAAATTGCGACAAACGCCGTTCACGACACAGCGTCGTGTTTTTAGTAAGAATTCTAGTAAATCGGATCACTAGCTGGGATCGTGAACGGCGTACGTGAGAAAAAAGATTATACCGACGTTACCGACACAGCGTCGTGATCAGCTGTCAAAGTGTTAACATCTTGAGTATGATCCAGTAGAGACACCGCACTACATTACGCTGTCCCATTCAATTGCGACGGTATCATCACACTTCAAAAAAAAACTGCATATAATACCTATTTTATTGTAATCCTAATAACAGTAAAATGTTGCATCTGATCTACTTTTAAATCACCCGCACGCGCATCTCCTACCTCCTAGTGGCGCGGTCCACCTAGTCCTCTTGTACGTTGTGGATAGTAGCTCACTGGTCCTAACACGTTATATTTTGTCCCCAGCCCACGATGATAGTCCTGACAATGAACGGCGTGTTCAAAGAGACCACGACGCCGGGCACGCCGACCCGTTCGTTCCACCGCACTTTCGTCATCGTGCCCAACAGCAACGGCGGGTTCAGCGTCATCAACGACATGCTGTTCATCACCAACACGGCCAAGGTTCAGGTCAGTAGTATACAAGTATACAGGCTGATTGAGATGGGTCAGTATGGAAAAATCTGAAACTATTAGAGGTAGAGACATTTGGATTTATTCCCCGTTTATACTCACTCTGTTTCTACTTTACTGCCCTAGCTCGCGGCCGATAAAAGTACTGTTGGAAAGAAAAGTGTTGTTTAGTGATATTACTCGTACACCTTATATAGTTTATGATTGCCTGGCAAAACTGGGCCTTGAAAGTGAGTTTTGGTAAATATTACACAGATACTATTATCGAACTTCATGTATTTTATGATTACCTGATAGAACTGGTACGTGAAACACCATTTTGTTTGTTTTCAGAGTACATACCACTTTAGCGCAAACACACATAAACGCGTAAACTTGTGTGCCTGTGACCATATAATGCTATTATCAAACTAGTACTAGTTCATGATTGCCTGGTATATATTTCGTAAAAACATAAATGTTTCCTTTATATTTATTGGCTTTTTATCCGCGCTTCTTGTTTACGTTACAATTTGTTGTTTTATAAATGCATTATAAAACATTCGCTTGATGCGCGAGAGTTTTATTTTATTGTCGTCCTTGCCTTTTATATAAAATGTATGACAAAGAAACTAAAGCAGCTATATACAGATACACGCGGTAATAGTTGTCACTATTTTTTGTCACTAAATATACGCGGTTACAAATGTTACCAAAATTGAGAATATTTTTTACAAATTTGTGGCCTCGTACTATTATTTATTCTGTGACGTGGCAGAATCAGAAAACCGCACAGTTCACAGAATAAAATAATAGTATTTATACATATAGGCTGGTCACCGTAGACACAAAAATCGCATTAGGTCACAATAATCTGTACTGTCTTGTATTTTTTTGCATGTTGTTATGATAGATACCAGTAGTGTAAGACTAAATTTGCAGCTTCGAAAGACCTGCAGACCTATTGCGTATCTCCGTTGACAGCCCATTGTGAAGATCACTTGGCAGTCTTCAACGATGAACTGCCATACAGGTAGTTTCGTATTGGCTAACTTCAGTGATAAACTAGTATGACGTCATGAGCACCAGCTCTATTTTGTTGCGATTGTCTCTCGGGAGTATTTATTGCTGTTATTTAGTTTTTTATATAATTAGGCAGTAATTTGTTAACTGCTTTAAACACGACAAAAAATAAACAAATAAATAAAATGTTCAATGTAAGGTAAGAATGTGATAATCAATAATAAAAAAGATGCCCATACGCATTTTAAGAGTGTACCTAATCATTTTTATTTTTTATTTAATTGACTATGAACTAGATAAAACGGGTTAGGTTTGGCTGTAGGTAGATTATTGATTTTATAGTGCACCCCATCCTGTA
Organism: Alsophila aescularia; assembly: GCA_946251855.1. NCBI lineage: Eukaryota > Metazoa > Arthropoda > Insecta > Lepidoptera > Geometridae > Alsophila > Alsophila aescularia. Next base: position 38,887,237 of record OX276381.1, read on the forward strand.
AAATTTTAATACGCTCCACAAAAAAGTTGCCTGGAAGAGACAGCTGTGAGCAATATATGCCACCAATTGTTACACTGACTACAGTTCCAAATTTTTTGTTAGTTTTTGTGGTGTGTAAGTACAACAAAGTATTTATCTATATTTTTGTATAACTAATCTTACTCTTCACATTATGGCAGGGCAGATAAAAATAAATAATTATTGTTTTGTTAGTAAGCTGATAAAATTTCATGATGTTCCTTTAATTTAAGTTGCAACAATTTATCTTTTTGATTTACTCTTTCTATCAGTACCATAATTCTTTTTTCTTATGTAATATTCAGTTGCCTAGTACCTAAAGTACAGAGTATCCTAGCCTATCCTAGCTAGCGAAGTTTTAGAGCCACATTCCGTGAAGAATATGGGCTATAATACTCATTCTACGAAGAAAGTTATGGGCAAAAAAGTTGTAGAACAATTATCTAGCTTTAATTTAAGCATAAGCAAATCTTTGTAAAACTAATAACTCCTCTGCAATATGGACAATACCAAAAATTAAGGAAATCGGATTTTTCAAGTTTTTAAGTTATTAATATTGCATTGTTATTTACTGTAATGTTATTGAAATGATATCACATTTATAAATTTGATTTATTAACAGTGTTATTGAAAGTGTTTTTTTTTTCACCTTTATGTAACATTTTAATAAATCGAGCCTGTCTGTCTGTTTATCTGTGTCTGTTGGCTCGTGCATCACTTAAAATCTATTGCTCGATTGTGATGCGGTTTCCACCGTTAGTTAGGTTAGGGTTTGAATTAAAAACTGTTGTACATGGTATCTCAATACGATGTGTAGAATCCTAGCAATCGATAAAAAACTTTTTGATGGCTGAAGGAATTTTGATTAAATGTTGGTACGAGTATATTGGTATTTTAGGTCGTGGAGATACTAGAGTACTTTTAACCTAGAGAAATGACCCCGCATGCAAAATCGCGGGCACAGCTAGTATTGATATAAAATATTTTATACTGAGTTTTTCTTACTCTTTACTTTATAAGTCCTGCAATTTGTCAGGCTCCATTTATTGAAAAATCCGATTGCCCTAATTGTTTCGTTTTGTCCAGCTTACAGAGGAACCATTAAATAAATCCATACCATTATATAAAAGTGAAACGTTCTCTGTTTGTTTGTTTGTTTGTTTGGGGAGCGATAACCGCTGGACGGATTTCGATGAAATTTGGAATGGAGATAGCTTATACCCTAGAATAAAACAAAGGATACTTTTTATCCCGCAAAATTCCTCGAATTCCGTGGAAGTTTCCACGGGAAAACTAGAACATGTTGAATACTCGCTGTAAGGAACGGTTGCCATGGAAACGAAATAACAAGTCCGTCAAAAATCATCAAGAGCGTTGGTGCCACAGATTAAGTCAACAAGCCACGGAGGCAATAACCAAGAAGTCTAAGTCTACTTTTGCATTGGTTTTTAATATCCTAGAAGAACGTAAGTAGGATGCTTTTCTCGCAATAAACTGTAGTCCTCGTGGACGAAGTCGCGGTCGGATAAGCTAGTAAATAAATAATATTCGGGACAATTCCACAACAATTACCTAGCCTCAAACTAGGATACCCACTACTAGGCACTAGATAACGGATAAACATACATAAATACGAATATCAACATCCAGGACTCGGAAACAAACGTTTCTGCTCATCACACAAATGATTGCACCTTGCAGGATTCGAACCCGCGACTGTTTGATTTCGTTCCTAGGGTTACTAGCAACTAGACCAACCGGCCGTCACTGGTTCTACAAAGTTCTGCTTGTGCTTAAATTAAAGCTTAATAACTGTTCTACAACTTGTTTTCATATATTTTTCTCGTAGAATGAGTATTATAGCCGATATTCTGATTGGAAAGAGGCTAAAACTAAATTTTATGACATTTTACGAAAAATGGCCAATGTTAGAAGTACTGCATCTCGGGTTTTATTAGCCCCACAGAGTTGCGGTTGAGCTCAAATTATAGCAAATTTTGTCATCTTTATAACCGCTTACGATCTACGGTAAAACTAAAAAGGACCCCTAAAGTGTGTCACGCTAGTTGCGACTTTTGTTTTCCTCGAGTATGTGGCGTTCTCTAGTTACATCTGTACCAAATTTGTAAATTTTTTGATTTATTTTAATTGTATCGTTATCTTTTTATATTTATTTAATCTACTATACTAGTAATATCATGAAGCAATGCAATAAAATGCCATAATAAGTGTGATAGATAACTTTTCCGTGGAAAGCACTTTTTAGAAGTTATAAGTTAAAATATGAAAAGAGACCGTAAATTTTGATGTTTTTCGAGCACCACGCAGTTAACACAGGTCTTTCGATGCAAATTTGCAAATTTAGTTTTATACTATATCCTAACAACATCCGAAAAAACAGGGCAGTTATTGCGATCTATAATGTCTTATATGCCCGGCCTAATTCCCCAGAACATAGAATAATTAATAATAGTAGTATTACCTAGAGCCACGCGCATACACGTGGTCATGTACTATTACTTATTCTGTGGCGTAGTGGCGAAGGATACAAAATAATTTCAAATGACTTTCAATGCTATGACGATGATACTAAAGTCGAAACTAACCTCGGCAAAACATGATGATTATTTCCTGCCTACAGATTTTTATAGTATGCAGGCCATAGAATTTTATTATCAAACTTGTTTTATAGTTGATAGAATCAGGCGTTACTTTGCGGAAATCCATATTTAAAATGAACAAAATAGAAAATATGTAGCTTACTTCAGACAAAATATTTTAATAAAATAATAAATAATATTTAATTAATATTTATTAATTATTTATTTATCTTTATTTAATATTTTAATATATTTTATTTTTAATATTTTGGCGGATGTAAGCTACATATTTTCTATTTTGTTCATTTTAAACTTGTTTTAGTTTATAATTGCTTGGTAGTTATTCCGTAAAAACTACAATGTTTCATCGTATTGGATTCCCGTTGTATATTGTTCGTGCACACACGCACGCATACATACCCCCTCATACACGCAAACATCAAATCCGTGCCAAAATATCTAATACGTGCCAGAAAAATTACGCACACATTTACTAGCTTTGAGAGCTGGGCGTATTTTTTCTCTCTTTTGCACCTGTACCTGTATTATTGTCTTTACTCGTCGGACGGTCGGCTGTTTTGGGTGTGTGCATGTTTACTTACGCACACATCGATACGCACTGCTGCGCAAACGCACCGGCTACTATTGTTCTCACTGTTAGTCTAACGCACACATAGGCGAGAGCGTTTTTACGAACACACTAACTTAATTCTTTTCGCGAATACAATAACTGATTTGTAAGCGCGCGCGCGTGTGTGTGTGTGTGTGTGTGTGTGTGTGTTTGTGTGTGTGTGTGTGTGTGTGTGTGTGTGTGTGTGTGTGTGTGTGTGTGTAACAGCTAGCACAGAATAGATATTAGTTAGGACTTTGTGGCTGTGGGACTGATAAATCTCATGCTGTCCCACTCAGATTATATTTTTGTCTAGACGGCTGAGCGGGGCAGCATGAGATTTATAATCCCATTCTTTAACTACGAGGATTATTCCATGACAAAAATGACGTCTCCTTCCTATCTATGGTTACCTCGTACTTTGAATGAATATGATTGTCACTGAATCGTCCGTCTCATCCACACAAACAATGTGGTTTAAATTGCACTCACAGTGCTGAGACTGCAAACACTGCTAACGATCGGTTTATATTGTTGGTCAGCATATGCACGCTAACAAATTAAACCGACTATTGCATGCTTATGTCATTTGAGTCAGCTGTTTTTGAATCTACCTACTGTTGTTTTGTTTTTAGTTTTCTCATTTCTCTCTTAGTTCTGTTGAATTCGTTTGCTTCTGCTAAAAGAATATAATCATTATTATATGTACTGGCAGTCTGGCGGAAGTTCCAACAACATAAATCAACACAGAATGACATATGTCAATTGAATTTGACGTTACCGCATACACTGCTCTACCTCTTTTTTGTGAGCGTTGTGTGCACACCAAAATGACGTCACTCCTGACGTCATGTGTCCAACGTGGAGAATAAATGCGCATTTTAATCCGACTTTGAGCGCGCTGACAGTACACATAACGCACATTGGTGCAATTTAAATCACAGCGATAGTTGAAATCGCTTGTACGAGCACACAAGCATAAGTGTATACCTAGCGGCACGTAATTGTAGCGTAGAATGAAACGTGGCGGGGATCTTGGCACAGTCAAAGTTTATATTATGTGTTAAAATGTTGAATACTTTTTATCCCGAAAACTGACTGTGCCAAGATCCCCGCCACGTTTCATTCACCGCTAGAATCGTTCGTTCGTTTTTCCAACGTCTCGTTACTTTTTGACGTTTTTAGTATGGCGTTTATGTCAAAAGCTGACGGACAGTAAGTGAAATGGTTCGTTTTAAGATATAGGAACCGGCCCTTATTGGTTTTCTCGTGTCGCAAGGGTAACAAGTTTGAATGTTGACTAATTGAATAATGCCTAGTTTTATGTTTTATTAGTTATTTACTATTTACATATTTAGTGCTACAGATACATTCTGTTGCATGGACTGAGTACACACATTAAAGAGAAATATGGATTTCAGCACGGCGAATACTTTAGATTATGACAGAAATTTATAATCAAACAAAATAGGCTGTTTCAATGCGTGGAAAATAAAATACCATTGAATTGTAAACTAGGAAATATTAATAAATTGAGCAGTTCTCTAGAGCTGAATTGGTGAATATTATTCCACAGGAAGAGAAAGCCTTCACTTCCGGTATATCAGAACCGGTTCCGGCGCCGGCGCCGGTCGTGGCAGCCGGGCCTTCCATGCCGGCCACCGGTGGAGACTCGGATGAAGCTAAGAAAATGATGCTGACCATGCTGGGCCAGCAGACTGGCATGAACGACCATTGGAGTATAAAGTGAGTACATACTCTTATTCTTTCAATAACGAGACATAAGTTCAAAAATTTAAAACCGATTACGGTCGGGTAAAAAAATAGCCATGGACACTGGCGATGAAGACGAATCGATTGATACCTCACTTGTCAAAATCAAACCAAGTTTAAGTTAGAACTCATTACCCTTCCTTTGCTTTGCCTCAGTCGGGTAAACATAAAGCCTATGACACTATAAATAAATGAAGACGAATCGATTGATACCTCGCTTGTCAAAATCGGACCAAGTTTTTAGTTTGAAAACATAACCCTTGTTTTGTTTCGCCGTAGTCGGGTAAAAAAAAATCTGTGACACTATATAGCTGAAGACGAATAGATTGATACATTGCTTGTCAAAATCGACCAATAGGGGCGATGCTATGGTGGAACATCCGCATACAAACGTAGAACTTAATTACCCTTCCATTGCTTCTCCGTAATCGGGTAAATAAAAAGGATTTCAAATGGGCTCGATACAAAACTAATGAGCCAGCTTTCATGTGTTTTTTAGAAGGCCACTGCAGAGGTTCTCATAATAAAAAAAACAATTATCAAAATCGGCTCAGAAATTTTAATCTCAGGTAAACCTTAATACATACTTCAAGAAAAGATACACATTTGAGATTTAAAACTTTATTTTTTTGAAGTTGGTTATATATTGATTTGTAAGCTGACAAAATCATCTTAGATTTCTAGGTCCTTATAATATAGAGTTTCGGGTGTTTCGGGGGTCTTTATATGATTAAATACTGGCTTTCGCCCGCGACTTCGTGTATCGGACTGCAGTTTATCGCGAAAAAAAGCATATGTTCTTCTAGGATATTAAAAACCAATGCAAAAGTAGGTATAGTACGATTGTTCTATGTTAAAACTTGATTATTGTATTATCAATTTCATTTCTTGTGCAATAAAGAGTTATCTATCTATCTATCTATCTATCTATCTATCTATAGCACCAACGCTCTTGATGCTTTTTGACAGACTTGTTACTATTTCGTTTCCATGGTAACCGTTGTTGGTATATATATATAGTACAGTACCTATTTACAAAGTTTCATCAAATTCCGTCCAGCCGTTATCGCGATAAAACTCCCCAAACAAACAAATAGACAACGTTTCAACGTTAACTTTTATATATTGGTGTGGATTTTCTTTTATTCCAATCTATATTTATCTATAAAGCAGTACCGTGAAATACCTACTGACTGACTGACTAACTGACTGACTGACAGACAGCGCACAGCCTAAACCGGTGGGCCTAGAGATTTGAAATTTGGAGGAACTATGCTTTGAGTAACCTAATTGTGCACTAAGTAGGGTTTTTTCGAAAGTATCCGAAATTTCGAAATTTTAATTTTTCCAAATTTTTCGAAAGGTTAAAATACTTCTAAATTAATTATATTTATTTATTCTTTACAGTTGTCTACAAGAAACTGGATGGGACCTCCAACGGGCTGTTTTCATCTTCAACCAGCTTCGATCAGAAGGAAAAATACCCCCAGAAGCGTTCGTCAAGTGAAACGTATTTTAACAACTGTCTGTAAATATACTAAGAAGAGATATATTTTTATTACAACTTCTGTTGAAACTGAGTTCGTGTGAAAACTTAAAACCAAAGGCTTGAGACACAAGAATCTTTGGTTGTGATGACTGACAGAGCATAGAGCTCGATAGATTTTAGTTTATGTAGAATTAAAATAAGTTATGAAGAAAGAAGAATTTGTGTATATGAAATTAAAAATACGAAGATAAATTACGAAGATAGAGATTGTTTTTTTTTAAATTAATGGATGGCTATCAATTTAAAGGAGAAGCTCAGAAGAAATTCAAACTCCAAGAATTATGGAACCTCGGAAACTCATGACCCCATGAGTACTTATGATACATCTTATGATATGTGGTCGCTGGACTGGCTACAAAAACATGAGGAATGTCCATGGAATAGATGTAACAAGAAAATCAACAAGTTCCCTGTCACAGATCCACCAAAATATCATTAAAATGCGAGAATAAACTAAGCAAGAACAAACTGGAAGATATATTTTTATCATCGATTTAAAATGGCTAATCAAATATTTACATAACATATTAAAAAATTGAAAATTTTATTGTATAAGTTCCATGTTTTTGTCTGTATACAAAAATTACTGATGTGCAATTGTAGTTTTGTATAATTGTACAACAATATAATATTATTATATTTTTGTATAATTTTAGCAGGCCTTCACAATACCATATCTTATAATAATCCCCATAAGACAGATAAAAAGAAACTGAAGGAAGAATTTGAACTGCAAGGTTACGGTAGCTTAATTGGCAAAGAGCACGGGCCGCGCAGAGGTATGAATGGTGTTGGTTTAAGTCTCGTCCGTAATACAAATTTTTTCTTTAGAAAAATTATAACATGTTTAATGTTTTCGAAGGGAATGCTGAATTACATCAACAAAACAAAAGCAAAACTAAATTACTCACTTGAGACTATCCTTCGAGGCCGGCGCTTACGCGATATCGCGTATTTTGATTTTCTAAACAATTAAACTCGTAAACACCGGGCCGGAAAGATAACTCAGCCGATGCAATGAATTACCACAAGATAAGGTAATATAAGCAGACACTCAACACAAATCTAGACCTAAGGTTCTCGACACTAACTCAATACGTTCGATCTGCAATTCAGTGTCACGGCAGTGTACACAGTAGACACTAGGTCTATAGACCTTGTGTCTATTGTCGAGTGTCTGCGTCTATTAGACCATTATCTACATTGTTCGAGATTGGTAATCATAAGTTTAGAATTATTGGTGGAATTCAGCACTAGAGTTTTCTTTAATATATGTAATATTTTAAAGTTTAAAAAAATGTACCCATAAATCATAATAAAATATCTCCAATGTTAACTTGACAGCACTTAATGCTTTGAAAAAAGACTTGTCTAAAATAAATCTATCAATACGTCATACATAGAATTTACTGAAACTAAATTCTTTCATGTCATAGATAATACAGAAAATACACTTGCAATAACCATGCATATAGAATAAAGTAACTTCAAGAAATGTACCTAATTTATAACATCCTATATTTACTTTGAAAGAAAGCTGTTTCTTATATTGGGCCTTGTAAAGAATTCATTAAAACTAACTTCTATAGATGATAACTATTAGTTTTATATAGAAAACTAATTTAAATTGTTAAGTAGATATCTTGTTTATCAATGTACTAGTTGTAGCGAGTTTGTATACTTTCTCAAATAAGTTTTACTATATTAGCAAACCTTAGAATGCCTGATGTTACTAACACTAAGCCTAAAAAAATAGAAGAAAAAATATTTCAACATAGAAAAAAAGAGAAACAAAAAAAAAACACTGAAAAGGAAAACTGATGTCAAGCATGAATAAATTCTTAAATATTTTCTAAGGTAGTGTTTGGGGAATGGCAAGCCACAGCGTTGAGAAATATGGCAGAAGTTCTATACACTACAAAAGGCGAATGGCCGAAATCTTCAGGCGTATTTTGACTGGTATTTTGGTACTGATACTTGACTGGGTTATTAACCACGGTCAGAACTTGTGACGGAACCCTCTCAGTATATCTGTCATGGGCTAGTCGCAGAGTTTGGTATATTTGACGACAAGGGCGCCTGCTGGTCGTGGACTGAGCCTGATCTTATCTGTGGACTTGTGGGCGGGGCTTAGGGAATTTCGTTATTTACTGTATCGTATTTTGAAATTTAAGTAATAAATCTTTTTGTTGTATATAGCGAATGCTGTTTCTTTAACCTTTACATTTTAAATGGGGCAATAAGGGGGCTACTGAATATCCGCTTTATTAGATCCGATTACGATGATTCTTTTTTTATTTGAAAGGTAGTTAAGTTGGTCTTATAAAAATTTGGTGAAGATCTGATGAGGATCTTATATAGGTCTATAGCTCCTCAAAATGCACTATAAATGGCTCACTTTTAGGTTTCTACCGGTGGAATCGACCCTTTACGCACTAGGTAGAATTGATGGAGCACCTTGGTTATTAAACTAGATGGCGCTGTGCTGTGCACCGTGCACCATGTGTTTTCGTTTCGAAGGGCAATGTTTCCAGCAAAATTACTGGGCAGTGAGACTTAACAACCAATGTCTCAGGGTGACGAGCACCGTACAGTGTCGCGTAAGACTTTGCAACCAAAGTTCTGGGTGGCACTGCAACTGTTATGAATAGGCGTGACGCTTACCATCAGGCGAGTGTGACCTGCCCGTCTCGTCTTATAATACGTTATAAATGTTTACACAGTACTGCTTGGCGGTTGAATATCTGACAAAGGTGAGGTACTGTCCCAGGCGCCCTCTTGCGTAAGAGGCCTACCACTACACAATGTCCTTTCTCAAGGTGTCATTTTCTCATAACGCCTTTCTCTTAAAATGTCCGTTTCTCAAAATAACCTTTCCTAGGTAACGAATTTGATATTTTGATACTAGCAAGTAAAAATCTGTTCGAACACTATCTGTGAAAGCCTTTGACAGAATACAGATTAGCTATGTTAATTTGTCATTTAAAATTCTTAATATAAACTGAAATTATATTTGAATATGATAAGTCTCGTGAGGTGTGTGATAGGAATCTTATCAAGTTTTACTGCAAGATTACTGACTACGAGTTATTCTGAGCTTGTATACCCACAAAGGGGTTTACTACGCTACTTCGAAACACGTTTCACCTAATTTCATTTAATCTATGACGACTCATCGAATACTTATTTTATCCATACATCAATTAGCACAATGTTTGATACATCGAAGTACGTTTGATACATGCATCATTGCACACAAAAACTATAGATCCAAATAAATTTCACCCAAAAAGGATTCATCTAAGTATCATACTCCGAAGTTACTATTCATCCACTGCAAGTTAAACCTAATTACTTTTGAACTTTGAGACTTGAGATTTTAGTAGACTCGTGGGATAGCATAATACGTGCGACGAAAGATGAGACTTGACGAGCGTCAGTAGTGGGGAGCTTGCGCATGTATATTCGTGTACGAAATAGTTATCCATAATTTGTAAATCTATTCAGGGATTTTTCGACGACATTCGGAATTATGTGTATAGCAAAATTATATTAAAATTCATCACAATATTTATTACGAAATAATAAAGTTAAAGATAATAAATGGCAGATTGTCCTAGTCACTGTTACTGTCAGTAAATCATCGTTTTCGTCAGATGACGTTGAGGAACTACCCGGGTTGCTGTCTGGCAAAATCTCCTACTGTCATAATGATCTCCGTATCCGTCAAATTGACAATTATGTGATCACTTACTATGTAAAAGTTTTTTTTCCCATTCATTTGGTTGGGACCAAGGAAATTTAATTTGCCTTTTCTGTTACTAACTCTATCACATGTTTGAGGTTCCATTGCACATTCTTACTATGTACTTACATAACCTTTTATTGACGCCCCCATTTCGATTGGATTTAAATCAGGGTGGTATGGGGGTAGTCGCAATACGTCATGACCGTGTTCAGATAGTATTTTGTCAATGCTGAATGTCTTATAATGTTCTTTATGTATTTTTATCTATTTGTACAATAGTAGTTTAAGCATATCCGAGTGTTGGGAAGTCCTTTTTGAGTTAGCCATGATTGCATATCAGCTTTCACAAAGTTGCACTCGTATACAACACATCTATAAACAAAGTAGAAATTTATAAACACAGGTTGAACTCGTCTGTACTGCGGAGGAGTCAAGCGGTGCGTGCGCGGGGCGAGGAGAACAGGAGGCAACTACCGCGCATGCGCAGTCCCGTACCGCGCCTCCCGCGCTCTTTCCGACCTAAAAATCGTCTACTGCGCAAAACCACGTGGTGTGTCAAGTCTCATCTTTTGTGGCGCGTATTGTAACTGCATAGGTACTATGGGGTAACAGGGTTGTGGTGCCTGAAAAGATGCGAGCTCATATCCTGGAAGAGTTACACCGAAACCATGATGGAATAGTAAATACTAGAGCGTTAGCAAGAAGTTATTTTTGGTGGCCTGCCATGGACAGGAATATAGAATAAATTGTAAAATATTGTACTATTTGCTCTGAAAATAGAAACATGCCAACACAGGTCACTCATCATTGGATCAAACCTGATAAAGCTTGGTCTAGACTACATGTAGATTATGCTGGACCATTTCAAGGTAAAACTTTTTTAATTCTCATAGACGCATATTCTAAATGGCCAGAAGTGAAAATAGTCAATGATATGAGCAGTGCCACATTAATTAAAACTTTAAGGGATATTTTTCCTGAGCAAGGATTGCCGGATTGCTTGGTGAGCGATAACGGAAGGAGTTTCATTTCAGAAGAGTTCAGGAACTACCTGAAAGATTGTGGCATTAGACAGGTATTGGTAGCACCATACCATCCAGCTTCTAATGGGCAAGCTGAGCGCACCGTACAGACAGTAAAAAATAAATTGAAGAAGTGGACATCAGAGCCTTGGCATATCCGTCTACCGGCTATGCTTTATGGACTACGGGCCACTCCTAATAGTGTCAATGAAAAGACGCCAGCTGAACTCCTTAACAACCGTCGATTCAGAACTAAGTTTCACTACCTTAACCCTTTGTTTTATAAAACTAACCAAAAATTGAGTGCCAATGAGAAGAATGAGGAAATTAAAGTCTTTTAGTAAGTGGTCTTTTAGTATTGGACAGTCAGTATATGTCCGTAATTATGCCAAGGGACCTCGCTGGTTAAGAGGAATAGTAGAGAGACTGGTAGGGGTTTGCAGATACTTGGTGCGATGGAACGGAAGACTTCTGATGAGACATATTAACCAGATGCATAGCAGTGGAGTGGCGAATAATAAAAAGGAACCAAAGGTGACAGCACAGCCTGAAACAGTGGAAGACAAAAGTGATGAAATTCACAAAAGACCATTTACGTGATTCATTTACAAAAGACCAAAAGCTGCGATTTTGTTTTCTATGTGTGCTAAATACGAATTGTAACATTCTAAGGCCAACTTGTCACACCGTTTGCTTAAAAGTTTCAATTCTATCCCATCGCATGGATTATGATATAAATTGTAACAACGACGAGTATTTTCTTTCTCTTTGAGGCGCTGAATGACAGTATGGTTAAACCATAGAGGTTTTTTACTATTTTTAGGTTTCACAAAAGGTATAAAACACTGAATAACTTCTTTCAATTCCTCGTAAAAGCAACTTAACATATCATTTACATCATTGCAATCTAAAAACTTATCAGTCCAATTGACGTTATCGAGATATTCGGTTATAGAATCATAATCTGCTCTAAAAAATTTTTGTCTCCAATTCAGAGGGGTTTTGTTCAGTTTTTGTAGTTTAGGAAATGAGATATTAAGGATAATTGGTGGATGATACTGGTCAACTTTACACAGAAAATCGTCAGACTCAGATACTACGCAATTAGGAATATTTGTTAACATAAGATCGAGAACTTTACCTTTAAAAAAAAATCTCATTATTACATTGACTGAAATTATTAAGATTGGCAAAATCAACAAGAGTGGTTGCTAGTGCTGGTAAAGAAACATTACCTGAACCGCTAGTAACAGCTTTCCAACAATACAACTAAGGTTAAAAATCACCAATAATCGAACAATAGGCAAGATAGTTATTCTCAAATACCGTGTTACAATGTGTTACAAAATAGTCTGCTAAATTCAAGTCAACGGGGGGAGGTGGGTACACAGCACAAAAGGCTAGCTTTACTATTGAATTTTCAACGCCAATCTCTACATGTACCCATAGATCTTCTAACTGGCTTTCCCAGCCTTTCACACGACTTGATTTTATACATTTGGAAACAGCTATCAAGACACCACCTCCATCTTTCGTATAGCTAAATTTTGAAGAAACTCTATCACGTCTATAAACTTTGTACCGGCTATCGAATAATTCACTATCAAAAATGTTAGGGTTAAGCCAAATTTCAGCAACACAATTAAATCGTATGAATTACATAACATATTACGGAAAAAGTCATGTGTTTTTGTTTTAAGTCCTCTACAATTTTGATAATATATTTTAAGGTAACGAGTGAATTTTAAAACTAAAAAGTTAATACTGGTAATTAATGCATATTGTAATTTTACTTAAACTAGTTTATCCAAACTGACCGGAGAATGGATAACAATGAAGCTTAACTCTTCCGTTTTTCGGACAAAAATCTTGCCATCACGTATCCAGACGAATTTGTACCCCAACTCCTTTTCCTTCTGCCGTGTAGCTGCGTGGAGAGCTTTATTGGAGGCAGAAAGATGCTCCATTACATATATTGGCCGTCGCTCGCCAGTTAAACCAACATGTGGTGAGGTGTTTAATTTGTTACCTGGTTTCGATCTATTGTGTTTGATTGTGGATGCGAGGAAATTATCCTTAGATTTACGCGTGTCAAATTTGCACAATTATAGAGCGGGGGCGGTCATTTAAACGATTGATTTTGGCAATACGCGTACAACGCTCTATATTCGATTCGGCAATGTCACTTCCAATTGCTTCAATTATCTTGATTACGACTGCCAATAGATTCTCGTTCTTTCTTTCCGAAACGCACTGGATTTTGACATTTCGCAGTCTCATTTGCTGCTCAAGCTGGTTCACCCTACTGTCGAAATTAGCCAAAGAAGCTTGCAGACCGTACTGACATTCTTGGATCTTGCCAACACTTACATTCAACTTTGATTTCTTCTTAATGTGCGCTCATAAATTCCATCGATTTTTTAAAACCCTTGATTTCATCCTTCATGCCTTTGATTTCATTAGTTAATGGTGTCATCATGTTCTTTTTCAGCTCCGACATTAACTCAGCTCTTTCTTCCTTCATAATTTCCTTGAATATACTACGAACATCCTCGCGCGTCATTGGAGTCTCTTCGAGGGTCAATGGAGTGCCCTCACGGGTCAGTTGACTTTTATTCTCTAATGTTGGAGACAAAGAAGGTGTAGCCCTCTTCTTCTTTGACTTATGAGAGACAAATTTTACCACCCACACCAGGTGACCACCACAGTAAAAAAAAAAACGTCTGTTATGTTTTGCGGGTCAGCCGAGTTCAACTTTACTGAAACTTCCTAGGGAGTTTCGGAGAGAACACGGGTAGGCTCGTTTTTTTTTGCATTTTTATCATTTTTATACACTCGTGCTTGACAACGAACACCTAATGGTTAATATTCCACCAATATTACATATTAACACTTGAAGAAACACAAGTTTGAGAAAATAGTTCAAAGCAAAAACTACGTCTCGATTTCGTTTTGCCGCCGAAATCAACCTGTATCTTTCGACATGATATTAAGGGTAAGAACGCAATAGGAGAATCTGCCCCTGCAACTAAGATGTAGCAACAATTATGTTATTTGGTAAAATCTCATTGTGTAGCAAACGCTACATGATTATACTAGCGCCAGATGAAGGGCTTCCAGCCAAGTTACAATCAAATCTTTCTGCAAATGGTTACAAAATTTTTGAAATGTACTGTTGTTAAGAACTATGATTATTTCTTATCGACAGCGTTTGTAAAGGAAATAATACTGCAACTTGGCTGCCTCAGTCACCTAATGCGTGTTTTGTTAATGAAAACGAATATTGTTTTAATGATTTTAGCATTAACGCCTGCTTAGCGAGAACATACCTAATAATTTTCTAAAGGAAAAGTTTTGATCATGGACGAGGCTCTAACCCGCACTAAAGTCTAAAGGAGAAATTTGGATGGCGGTGTAGTGGTCACAGTAACCGAATTGGTTAAAGACATGTGCCGCGCAGAGGCACGGATTGTGCTGGTTCGAGTACGGGATCAAAATATTTCCTTTAGAAAATTATTATTAACTACCTAAGATAGTGTTAAATAATAATAACTGAATGTTAACAATCTAACTGCTGATCCCGATTATGTAGAACTTTCGTGTAAAACCCAAATAGTTGATTAAATTTTTAGTTGGAGGGCTAGGCGGTTAATTAAACGCCGGCATTTGATTAAATTTTGATGAATATAAGTCGCGCTCGAACCTTCGTGATTTTTAAAGTCGGGAGCAAGGTTTGATTGAGCTAAGCCTCTTACAGTTTAATTGAATGCCGGCATTTCATTAACCGCCTAGCCGTCCAAGTAAATGGCTAATTTAGTTTAATTTAATGGGGCAGCTATATATATCAAAATATATTTTCTATCTTTGGCGGATTGATTTCTACATAATCTTCATTCAGTATCCTATACTTATCACATTAACATTTCATTGCCAAACAAAAAATGGGAAACTGGAGTGTCGGGGCATTTTCAATTTGTAAAGGAATCTTGAAGAATCGTGAACACCTAGTGCTGACTTTTAAAAAACGTCTTGCCTTCGTTTCACTCTTTGATAAGGCCTTTAGTCAAGTCTCAAAATGAAGACTTAAGGTAAAACACGATAATAAAAAAAAAAAATGCATGATTTTTTCTTAAATATTTTTGATTGACCTTGAATTCAAAATGTTCCTCCTATGTTCCTCCAATGATAGATTCTCCGAAAATACCGTTCAGCTATTGATGTTTAACTGTACTTGCCTATACCCTTTCAGTCATTGATGTTGAATTTTCCTTCCCCATACTCGTTTAGTTATTGATGTTCAACTATACTTGCGCATACCCATTCAGTTATTGATTTTGAATTATACTTGCTCACATTCGTTCAGTTACTGATGTTGAATTATACATACTCATATTCGCTCAGTTAATGATGTTCTACTATACTTGCTCATACCCATTCAGTTATTGATTTTGAAACATACTTGACTTGCCCATATTTGATCAGTTATTGATGTTCATCTATATTACAAAAAAAAAAAACAAATAAATTCAATAAATTTGGGGCTTTTCTACTGATCTGTATGGATTTGCTCTGCCGTACTTTCGTTTGTTTGATTCAAAGCGCCCCCAGCGAGCGTCAATGGAATTAAAATAAAATTGACATTGTTTCATCTCCTGACTTTAGGAATAGTACAAATACATTAGTTCCGTGGAAGCTCACTACTGCTATCAGCGCCAAAATGGCGATAATCAAATGCTCTCATTGCGACGTTCGTCAAAAGCGTGTCTAGAGTACGGAGTAATATGCAGTTGTCTAGGGATAATTCACACCAATGAGGGCTACCATTATACGCGTCACTAGGTGGCGCCACTGAGACAGAAAGTAGCTGTCAAAACTTGAAGTGTACGAGTTTATAGGTAGTTATGCATTCCGGTATTAGGCATGAGACGGTACCAATACACACGTAGCCTGGCAAAGGCGGCAAAACCGCTGAGTTGCGTCTGGACGGCCGGCGCCTGGCCGGGATGTACAACTAGATAAGGCATGCATTTTGTACTCGTATTAGAATTAAGTTTTATTAGTCAGTATGAACGACACTCTCGAATGAATCGTACATTCAATAAATTTACACTTTATAATTTTTGTGCTTTTTAAAAACAGTTCCCTCAACCCTAAAATTTGACTGGCGCAGCCGGTAGGATTTCGCGCGCGAGGCTGTATCCACCGCAAAACTCCAAAAATCAGTTTTTGTGATTGTGACACAGTTTATTGCAGTGCCGCTTTGCACTTGCGCGGAATCCACGAACCAAAAATATTGTCAAGTGATTTGGATTGCAGCGAAGAAACTACCTGGCTATAACGGAAGGATGAGTTCGAGTACACTGTGAGTAAACCCTTTCACATCCCTCTCGTTCCTGTCTATTTCTGTTTGCCAAATTATTAATCGTTATTTGATTTTCTTTATTGCGGACTTATATTGGCGCTATATTTTATGTGTGTTAGTTAAGTATTATTGAGCCTTTATATCGGCGCAAAATTTACGAATTGTGTTGCTAGTAAAGTAGAGTTTTTAATAATGGAACAAATACGTGTAGTACCAAAAGAGCTTCTTTACCTCATCCCTAAGTTTGAAGGGGAAGAAAACTTGTTAAATTTGTTTATTAAGAAAGCTCAGTATATACATATATGGAGGATTTTCTGGTAATACTCCAGTCCAATCATTGTATGCATTTCATGCGATTAGCAGTAGGTTGGCTGGTAGAGCTGCAGCTTTATTAAATGAACGCGAAGATATTGCTACTTGGGATAGCTTAAAAGGATTGTTAGTTCTACATTTTGGCGACCCTCGTTCCAAGGACTGTATTGCAATCGAACTTGAACAGTTAAAATTAAAACAGGGCGAGTCTTACATCGATTTTTGCCATAGAATACAACATATGCGCAGTACCTTATTTGCCAAAGTGAATTTATTAAGTTATGAGGGTGTAAAAGCAGCAAAAATGATCATATATAATAACATGGCATTAAACGTGTTTTTATTTAATTTGCCAGAGGATTTAATCCGCATAGTTCGCCTCAAACAGTGTGTAAATTTGGAAACGGCTTTGAGCGTGGTAGTTGAGGAAGTTAACTTTACGAATCAGTACAACGCTAAAAACAAAACAAAACAAGCCCTCACGTCCCAAAATTTCAAACCATCACAAGCCATTCAGCCTGTTATGTTGCGTAGAGTTAGTCTACGCAAAATTTCAGTTTTGGAGATCCCCAGTTTAATCAACAAAATAAATTCCAAATACCCAATCAGAATTTCAGATTTGGAATCCCACATCAACCACAAAATCCACCTAGATTTGGGTCTCCAAACCAGCAGAACCCCAGTGGCTGGAAATTCAATCAAAATTTGGGACCCCAAAATTACAGATTTGGTATTCCAAACCAACAGCAAAACTTTAGATTCGGAATACACCAACAAGGTCAAGGCTTCAGGCCACCACTTAACAATTTTCCGAGGCCACCACCAGGATACCAACCCAAACAATTTTAAATTTGGGATTCCTCATCAAAACTTACAAGGTCAAAAACCGACCATGAATTCCGATGTATCCATGCGCACTGCTCGCCCATTCAGACAAAATATGTTAGTTGCCCCCCATGAAGCTGATAATAGTAACGTATTTTACAACAATGAAGTCGATGCATCCCACGAGTTGTATGAATACCAAAATGAAACTTTCAATGAAAATTACATGGCCAATTTAGATGCACCTCAAATTGCGTTTGAGCCTTACGCAGAGGCACCCGAAGTCTATCATCAGGAAGTAGATTCATACAATACCGAAAATTTTCAGCTGGAACCCTCCAGTTTTCACCCGAAATAATACAAATTAATTGTGATTCTATTTTAAAGCTTCCACTTATTGAAATTCCGGAAATACGTGCTCGCTTTATGATAGATACCGGAAGTACAAGGTCGTTCATAAGCCCAGCCAAAGCCGAGGAGTTTTTCACGGCCTTCAAGTTATACGAACCTTTTGAAGGCCAGCACAATGAAGCTATATACATACCACACTTAAAAACTTTTAAGAGTACAGAGAAACATAAGTTCTATGTATATGACGTAGACGACAGGTACGATGGTTTAATAGGATCTGACCTTTTGAAACAACTTGACGCTTTAATTGACATGAAACACCAAATTTTACGCACACGTGACACGAACATTCCTATTATATACAATCCTCCATATGAAATTACATTGGAACCAAGGTCAGAATTGCGGGTGAAAGTGCCTACTAATTTGCAGAACGGAGATGCGATCATTGATTATGTTGATTTTGGGCAGGGAATCAGAATGCCGAGCGCTATTGTAAAATGTATTGATTCATTTGCATATACGGTGATACAAAATTTATCTGAAGACAGAATAACTATGACGTTTAGAAAGCCCCTTAGGGTGGATAAGTATGAAAATGAAGAATGTAAGGTGAATTTTACTTCGGAAATGAATGAATATGAGGTAGATGAACTGCTTAAACAAAACCTACAAAAATTACGGCTAGAACATACAAACAAAGAAGTACGAGAGTGTATAAAAAAACTGTGTTACGAATATCGCGACATATTTTACTGCGACGAGATGCCACTTACATTTACAAATCATGTGAAGCATCAAATTAGGACAAAAAATGAGGACCCCATTTTTATCAGGCCGTATAGACATCCACCCGCACATAACGATGAAATAAAGAACCAAGTAGACAAACTTCTTAAAAGTGACGTGATAAGGGAATCACACTCTCCATGGAGTGCGCTGATCCATTTAGTCCCCAAAAAGCTTGATGCTTCTGGCGAAAGGAAATTTAGGATGGTAATAGATTACAGAAGATTAAACGAGATTACAACTGATGACAAATACCCCTTGCCAAACATCTCGGATCTATTTGATAAATTAGGAAAGTCGGTTTACTTTATTACAATATATTTGGCAAGTGGCTACCACCAAATCGAAGTAGAGGAGGAGGATAGGCACAAAACGGCATTTTCGACACAATCAGGACATTTCGAATTTACTCGCATGCCCTTCGGGCTTAAGACCACCCCAGCTACGTTTCAACGCGCAATGGACAACGTGCTGAGGAGCTTGCAAGGCCTGCATTATCTCGTTTATCTTGACGACATTATTGTGTATTCCAGTAGTTTGCAAGAACACAGAGAAACTGCGCATGGGTTTTGACCGTTTGAGAGAAACAAATTTGAAGGCGACTTTGGATAAGTGTGTTTTTTTCAGAAAAGAGGTGCTATATCTTGGACGCATGATAACTAGAGAAGGGCTCAGGCTAAACGATGACAAAATTCAGGCAGTTTTAAATTTTCCGATTCCGAAAACTTCAACAGAAATTAAAAGTTTCTTGGGCCTGGTAGGTTATTACCGAAAATTTATTAAGGATTTTGCAAAGGTAACTCAACCCCTTACAAATTGCTTGAAGAAAAGAAACAAAATCGAAATCACTGAGCAATATGTAGCAGCCTTCTAACGATGTAAAGAACTTTTAGTGAACGCCCCCGTTTTACAGTTCCCGGACTTTACACAACCATTCATACTAACAACCGACGCGTCAAATTATGCTCTCGGAGCAGTACTATCTCAAGGCCTGATTGGAACAGATAAACCTATAGCTTACGCTAGTAGGACATTAAACGATGCAGAGACTCGGTATAGTACCATTGAAAAAGAACTTTTGGCAATTGTCTGGGCCGCAAAAAAATTTAAGCCTTACCTGTAAGGTAGAAAATTCACTATATACACTGACCACAGGCCGTTGGCGTGGTTAAAGTCCATAAAAGAACCAAATAGCAAGCTTACCAGATGGAAATTGCGTCTTGCAGAATTCGATTACGATATAGTTTACAAAAACGGGAAACAAAATTGCGTCGCAGATGCCCTATCTCGTATGAAGGTAAATGCGCTAGGTAAAGATGGACAAAGCTCAATGGAGGTTAATGTAGACACTGAAGAAAGATTACAAGAACATCTTGATGAAGTGATGAGAGAATTAGTAAGGTTGGGAAGAGAAAATAAACCAGAAACAAGTAATGTAGTTGCACCCCCTACTGAAATACCACCAAAACTAGAACCTATAGATATATCTCAGCAGTACTATCTCAGCAGTCTCCGAAAAATCTGGAAGTAATCGTACATTTACTGAACATTCTGCATACGAAGTAGACACAGATGGCATTTCCATTTTAAACGAAGCTATAGATACAAAACCAAATCAAATCCTTGTCCATTTTTGGTATAGGGACGAAATGACTGTGAAAGATATATCGTGGCCAAAACAAAAGATTCTGGAAGTGCACTTACCCCTAAATAAACCTGAATTAGTTAAACAATTTCTGAAAGAGTACATTAAGCCCAAAATAAAACACTTTATATATTTTGAACATGAAACACACCGAAAACAATTTGCAGAAGCAACAATTGCGTTATTTAAGAAGGGTACAGTTAAGTTATTGGAATGTAAGCAAAGAGTAGTTTAGTTTAAGTGAGCAGCGTGAGATAGTGTTGAAATATCATGTAGGTAAAACATGTTACCGGGGAATAAAATAAACAATTATGCACCTGAAACGCACTTATTTTTGGAACAATATGGATATTACCGTAGCGGAAATAATAAACTCTTGCGAAATTTGTAAAGCTATGAAATATGACCGAAAGCCTTTAAAACCAGAGCTACAATTGACCCAAACACAGAATAGACCATTTCAAGAAATTTTCATAGACGTTTTTACAATAGAAGGAAAACCTTATTTAACATTATCGATGCTTTTAGCAAGCTTGGCCAAGCAATAGAGATTAATAACAAATCGACACTGGAAATAATTAGAGCCCTCATTAAGTATTTTTCAATGTATGGTGTGCCACGAAAAATAAGTTCAGATTCCGGAACCGAATTTAATAATACACTTATTAAAGAAACCCTTAGTTTTTACAAAATTGACTTGCATATTGGAACCCCCCATAATCCCAATTCCATGGGGCTGATTGAAAGACTTCATTCAACCCTATTGAAAGTGTACCGCTTGGCAAAATATGAGCATAAAATCACAGATGCTGCGTCAGGTATGACGTATGCAGTCATGTCTTATAATCAGACAATACATTCCACAACGGGTCTGACACCCTTTGAAGTCGTTTTTGGCCATACCGACGCAACCTTTGATGTTGAATTTAACAAAAGCTACACACAAAAGTTATTACAAGACCATAAAAAACGTACGAAATACCTTTATGAGTATTTAACAGATAAGGCAATCAACCGAAAAGAAAAGATCAAGGAAAAGCGCGGAGGAGAAAAAGAATTTGATGTTAAAATTGGGGATACAGTATTTATAAAAGGTGCCAACGTTAGGAGAAGCAAAGATAAAGCTCGTTATGAAAAAGCGAAAGTTACTGGAGAGGTAGATAGGAATATAGTCCCAGTAAAATTTCACGGACATGATACTAGAGCCCCTATTAAGGACATAAAACGACCTTCGCAGATTCATCCTGCTCCTGATGCACGTGACCAGCATCCAGGCCCTTCTACTTCAGCCGATCGATCGCAACCCTGGAATTCTCCCAATTAAGGAAGGGAAAGCCTTTGTTAGTAATGATAAGTGGACTTGATATGGGATCATGATATTGTTAAGATATTAGATTTAAGTTCCATACGTGAGGATTTAGAATTTAATATAAATCGATATGTAAATTTAAATATGCATATTAATAATTACTATAGCAAGAAAACATTTAACTCCGCCATAAATGATATAAAAACACAAACTGACTATATTAAAAACGTAACCGTCGAAAGATTAAGTCAGCTATTACCTTCAAAACGATCCAAACGCGGAATTCTAAACCCTCTCGGCTCTCTTATAAAAATAGTAACTGGGAATTTGGATAATGACGATGCAATAAGGTACGATAGACTAATAAAGGAAGTTAAGACAAGCCAAAACGCGGTAAAGATGACACTAGTCGCTGAAATGATGGATTCATTCATAAATATTTCATGTTCAATAAAACATAATTTCATCCAATTAGACAAGGCAATTTGGGATGTTAGAAAACAACTTAATGATACCAAAAATTCTCTTAATGAACTTAAAATTATAAACGTGTACCATTTGTTTTTACATAATTTTGAAACTCTTTATGTCAGACTGGACGAAATTGAAACAGCAGTTGCATTTAGTAAGTTAGGGACTCTACATCAATCTATAATAAATGCTGATGAATTGTTATCATTACTAAAAGCAATAGAAACTAAGAATACACTTGTATTTCCTGTAACATTTGGTAACTTTTTAAACTGGAACATTGTATAAAATTAAAGGTTTATGCAAAAGAAAATCAAATAACGTTTATTATGGACATACCATTAGTTGAATCTGATAAATATACTTATTATAAAATCCTTCCGCTACCTATCACTAATTCCGTAAACCAGACTTGTGGAAACGAGATGACCCATCACCACATACGTGGAACTTACATAATCACCGCTGATGACGACTGCGAGGCTGTTATTAACGAAATAATATTGAAAAGGCATCACGGGAACCTGGAAAGATTCTCCTCACCTGCATTACCAATTATAAACCTTCCTGAGATATTTCCGCTGACATCAACACCTCTGGATTCGAAACCTGTAAATCTGGATGGAGTGGACCTAACAAACCTGCAGCACCTGTCTCAAGTGTTAAAAAGTGAAAGTGTTAAAGTTGAAAGGAGTGAAAACGAAAGTCTTATTAACGTGAAGGACATAAGCATCGGTACCTTAGTATTATATGTACTTTTAGTAATAGTTCTCCTTTTATATTTTAAGCCATTTTTGTATCGCATTTTTCGAAATTCTCAGAATGAAGTAAATTCACCCGAGAATTTCGAACTTACGGAGGGAGGAGTTATGCATTCCGGTATTAGGCATGAGACGGTACCAATACACACGTAGCCTGGCGTAGGCGGCAAAACCGCTGAGTTGCGTCTGGACGGCCGGCGCCTGGCCGGGATGTACAACTAGATAAGGCATGCATTTTGTACTCGTATTAGAATTAAGTTTTATTAGTCAGTATGAACGACACTCTCGAATGAATCGTACATTCAATAAATTTACACTTTATAATATTTGTGCTTTTTCAAAACTGTTTCCCTCAACCCTAAAATTTGACTAGGTTGTTTTGCTTTGATGAAGTTTACACCAATAAACATAAACGATAGCCAATAGGCATTTGAAATTTATCTATACCTGTCGTCTCGGTCGCGCCACCTAGCGTCGATGTTTTTAATGGTAGCCCTCATTACCTAGTCCCAAACTAGGATACTATACTTGCCCATACCCATTCAATTTTTGACGTTCAACTTTACTTGCTCGATGCCCATACCTATTCACTGTTGATGTTGATCTCTATTTATTTGTAACAATTATATTGAAAATGTATAAATGACTGAAACTAAAATGTACTTGTGAGTTTCAGCGCCGCATTATTTTGGCATCTGTTGCTATGTTGTTTCTTATCTTCAGCGAAACGCGGAAGAAGTTCCCCAAGTTGCTCAGATTGGTAAGTATTTTTTTATTACTTTGAATGCCGAGATGGGCAGGACACTCGCCTGATGGTAAGAGCCACGCCTGCCCATCGCCCTATCCGTGGAATAGGGCCACAGTGGCCGTTAGGTCTTTATGTTTTTATTGCATTTTTGGGATCTTATAATGCATTATAAGGTCCCACAAATGCTATAAAAACAGAGAAACTTTAGGTCTTTATGTTTTTATTGCATTTTTGGGATCTTATAATGCATTATAAGATCCCAAAAATGCAATAAAAACATAAAGACCTAACGTTTCTCTGTTTTTATTGAATTTTTGGGATCTTATAATGCATTATAAGATCCCAAAAATGTAAGGGAGAGGAAACGTGTCGAGCCGTCGAGTGTCGGCCGCTTCAGGGTTGCGCGGATACTATAAAAAGCTTGCTCTATTAAAAAAAAAAAGAAGTTTCTAAACCGATATCGGTTATCGGCTCTAACACATAATCTATAACGATGGTTATGTAAGAGTTTGATTTTTGCCAAAAATTGCATTTTTGAATTGCTTCTTTTTAAATAAATAACACTAAAATATTTCTTGTGAGGGGATTTGGTGTCCGGGTGCTTGTGAAACAAACTCCAGGTTGTGTTGGTCTTTTATTGATTCTCACAGTAAACGGACATTATAAATATCCCACTTAATATACAATACTTTAATAGATTACTTAATTTCGACGTATGAAAATATAATGAATTGCAAAAAGTGCGTGCCGGCGACGCCAAGGCCAAGGAGTAGAGAGTGCTTTCTTTTACAGACCACAGGTTATAAATATATATTAAAATTGTGGTGTGTACACACTCCACACTTGTTTATTTTTTATAATTAAAACACATTAGCTACTCTAACATATACAAAAATAATTAAAAGCAAAACTATTATAGTTATGTTTCCATAGAATGTATAATAATCACGACAAAAGCCGGCGCACAGTTGGATGCCCGGCTGTCAAAGTTCTAGATGTAGAAATTCCAAGTAAATGTAAGAAGGGTACACAACCCAACTCTCATAACGAATGTTGAGTAAATAATCTTCCATTTCATCTAGCATGTTGTTTCAGGCCAACTGATTATATTAATCAGCTGCCGGTGCTAATTTACATGCATTTTTAATTCCAAAAGGAGGAAGTTCCCATTTTTTGTGTGTATATGTAGTAAAAGCTTAGTTCCCGAGATTTCAGAACAGATTTAGATGATTATTTGAAAGAGTATCTCCAATGTGGTCCAATATAAATTTGATCAAAGCTGGTTCAGTAGTTTCTTTTTAGTAAATCCAGTAAAAATTAATCACCACCAAATTACCACCACAATCGCCATCAAGTCTCACATGCGTGTGTGGGTGCAACTATAAAACATCACAAAACTTTCGCATTTATACTGTCACTTTAACACCTGTCACTTTGACACTTGTCGCTTTGACATCGAAGTGGCAATTCCCTTACAAAATTAACAATATCTTATATTTCAGTTTTTTCCTAAATCAGGTTGAATTGTACCCTATGTCTTTTTCTGTACCCCTGACAACGTGTGTGCAAAATTTCATAAAACGCACTTAGGCCCACTTGCACAGCTGTCTTAGCCCCGGGCTAATGTCTAGTCTGGGCTAAAAATTTAAGACGAGTAGGATAGAGAGTCATACGTAGACAGTAGCGCGAAAGAGATAACAATATTTTTTGGACTAACTAGATACTTTGTTTTGATTTCGTGCAAGTGGACTATAACATTAGAAGGATTTTGCAGTTAGAGGTTCGAAACTAACTCTAGGGCAGGGTTCGGCAAGTAGTTTTTAGTAGGGTCCGAATACTGTTGAATTTTTTTATCGAGATCCAGCAACAACAAAAAACTGATAATGATTAAATAGATACTAATTTTGTTTTGCTATCAAATTAAATTATTATATAAAACATAATAGGTGAGTACGTAAAATTAATGCGATAAATTACACAGACGGTCTTGAGCCAGTTTTTATAGTTTGGTTCACGAGGAGAAAAGCAAATGCGAAGTGTGACTTTAAGGTGGGCGTCCGTTAATCTCGATCTATATTTATTATTCAAAAAAATACTTTATTTAAACGATATTCGCATACATATGTCGAACCAAACAGTGGCCAGATTGATAGCTAGTTTCTTGCAAATTTCATTCTTTTCTGAAACATGTTTACCGCAAAATTCTTCAGTGGATGCAGTTTTATAAATTTGCAAGGAAATATCTTCTTGCAAGTCAATTAGCTCCATTTGAAGTGAAGATCTTTTCAAGTCTAATTAAAGCTTGTGTGTGTAGGCCACACAACTAATCAAAATACATCAGTCATAGGTACACAGGTCAGGTAAAATACTTGTAAAATAGGTACCTGCTAAGTAACTAGAATAATTACTAATAAGTTAAATTCTACGTGGATTTCAAACGTATGAATATAGGGCTAGTTATATGAAAATATTATATAAATTTATATGTAAAGTATATTTAACACTACTTGGCGATCCAAATTTGGACCATCCGTGGCTCTAGGGTAACCTAAGTATATTTTAAAAATATTTAAAGATTACTTACAGTGAACACGAACAAGTCAAGAGCAAATCCCATCAGATGGTGTGTGGTCTTCGGCAAGTCTGAGAGGAACGAGACCACTTGCAGTCTGCCGCTGCGGAGGTGCCTCCTCCGAGGTTCTCTTTCTGTTATACGCAGGATGTTTCTACTGTTCGGGAAGTCAACAGTCAGTGTTCAGTCTGTGGAAACAAGAAAGGAGTTCGTGAAACAGAGTAAGACTAAAGCAAATTAAGGGAAGAAATTCTTGAATCAAAGCTGGTGGAAAAAAAAACAAGGTTACGCGTGTAAATAAACACGTATATCAAAAATTAGGCGTGGCGGTCCATTAGGCAAACGAGCGGTTCAATTAGTCATATTGTATAAAAAAAAACCTAGCGGTGTATTTACAAAGTCATTGTTATACTTGGAGCATTAGGTTTAGTTTGAACTCCTCATAGATATTCATAAAATAAGGTTTAAATATATAGAGCAAGTGGTATTGAGAGTGTAATGTGCAAGTAAGGTCGGACGTTCAGGACGGCACTTCACACTAAAGAATGCAAAATATGCATATGCTCAAGATTGCATAATATATAAATATGCAATCTTGAGAACGATTTAGATCTTAAAAGCCGTCGATATCGATCATAACCGCCGTCAGTCGTAAGGCCATGTCGGCCATAGACAAGGATGCATATCCGTGATACGCTTCAAGCAGCTGGTGTCGCGACTCAGAGTAGAAAATGGAGAAGTATTGCGTAAATAAACCGGTCAAGTGCGAGTCAGACACCCGCACCGAGGGTTCCGTACCAACTTCAATTAGTTCGTCCATCACGTGAATAACTACAAATAATGATAAAACTACAAATTTACGGCTTTTGGATTTTCACCTATACTTGTGCTATAAGACATTGCTTCTTGGCAAATTTCCTGATTCTAGGACAAGTTTTAATTCCTTGCGAGTGTCAAAATATACGAGATAAACGACCGTATCTTTTGATTGCGTTGACTTAGAAGATTTATTTTTTTCACAGCTCCAAGGGATCGAAGACCTGATTTGATATTATTTGCATTTCTGTATTTTTTTCTGCATTTGATATTAATCTTAACTTGGTATCTCCAAGCGTTCCTGACAAAAAGGGTTTTGACAGACAGACACACAGACGGACAACGAAGTGATCATATAAGGGTTCCTTTTTTACTTTTGAGGTACGGAACCCAAAAGAGAGCGTGAGGAACAAAGACTTACTTATGAGCCGTCGAGTATCGGTCATCACTCGCCACCGACGAGTAACTCGCGGCCATAGACAACGAAGCATGCTCGTGGTATGCTTCTAGCAGCTATGGTCGCGACTCAGAGTCAAAATGGCGAAGTATTGCGTGAGGAACTCCCTCACGAGGTCCTGGCCTGCTGGGTCCACCAGGAAGAATTGCTGGAGAAGGGGGAGGGTCGCATCTTCAGCCACGTCGAAGCCGATAGCTGGAGGGAGGTCCACGCCGTCCTGTTGTTTTTTTTGCAGAACGATTGAAGATGAGGTTTACTACTTTTTAAATTTTATTAGTTTTGAACTCTTAGCAAGAAGCAATGTCTTATAGCACAAGTATAGGCGAAAATCCAAAAACCGTAAATTTGTAGTTTTATCATTATTTGTAGTTATTCACGTGATGGACGAACTAATTGAAGTTTGTACGGAACCCTCGGTGCGGGTGTCCGACTCGCACTTGACCGGTTTATTTACGCAATACTTCTCCATTTTCTACTCTGAGTCGCGACACCAGCTGCTTGAAGCGTATCACGGACATGCATCCTTGTCTATGAAAACGTAACCGAGTGAGCGAGGCACACAATGCTGTCTTCACCTTCAACACTGGGATTACGCCTGAAGAATAGCAGTTTGCGCAGCGAATAGCAGACAACTTCCGAGACACATACTTCCGCTGCGACTGCTGTACCTACGTAAATGAATCGTCGTATGTATGTGTAGCTGAAAAATGCAGCTACAAATTGCGACAAACGCCGTTCACGACACAGCGTCGTGTTTTTAGTAAGAATTCTAGTAAATCGGATCACTAGCTGGGATCGTGAACGGCGTACGTGAGAGAAAAGAGTATACCGACGTTACCGACACAGCGTCGTGATCAGCTGTCAAAGTGTTAACATCTTGAGTATGATCCAGTAGAGACTCCGCACTACATTACGCTGTCCCATTCAATTGCGACGATATCATCGCACTTAAAAAAAAACTGCATATAATACCTATTTCATTGTAATCCTAATAACAGTAAAATGTTGCATCTGATCTACTTTTAAATCACCCGCACGCGCATCTCCTATCTCCTAGTGGCGCGGTCCTCCTAGTCCTCTGGTACGTTGTGGATAGTAGCTCAATGGTCCTAACACGTTATATTTTGTCCCCAGCCCACGATGATAGTCCTAACATTGAACGGCGTGTTCAAAGAGACCACGACGCCGGGCACGCCGACCCGTTCGTTCCACCGCACGTTCGTCATCGTGCCGAACAGCAACGGCGGGTTCAGCGTCATCAACGACATGCTGTTCATCACCAATACTGCCAAGGTTCAGGTCAGTAGTATACAAGTATACAGGATGATTGAGATGGGTCAGTATGGAAAAAACTGAAACTTCTAGAAGTAGAGACATTTGTAATGGAATCGTTGACTTTACAGTTCAGAAAAACTGCATTCAAAGATTTTAAAAGTAGGTCCCGGCTGTTATCGATTAATAGCAGTCGTTAAGATGTTGGTCTAAAGCAAGGGCGTCCATACAACAAGACATAAGTTTAAAAACTAAAACCCGACTACGGTCGGGTAAAAAATAGGCTATGGCACTCTTGCAATAAGACGAATCGATTGATATATCACTTGTCAAAATCGAACCATTAGGGGCGACGCTATAGTGGAACGTCCACTTTCCTTGCTTTGCTGTAGTCTAGTGTAGTGTAGTGTGTTTTTTTGTACTTTCACAGTCGTTGTTTTGTATGCTTATTACAGTCGTTTGAGAGCAGATCTGGAATATGTTCTCAAACGACTGTTATAAGCAGGGTTGGCTTTAGGAATCTGTGCGCCCTAGGCGAGAAATATTTCACCACCCCTTTTATGTGAAAACTTTGAAATTCTAGGTACAGTTTAATAATTGTAATTATTTCTTTGTTTTGTTTTTATGATCGATCTTCTATGATTGCGAAACATGCAATATTTCCAAGAAGGCGAGAGAGGAGCGAGCGTGAAAATATTGAGCAACTTATACTTTTACAAGTGTAGTTTTGTAAAAAAAAACTAACGTTTATGATCGTTTACGTTTTTTTTCTCAACGAGCGAGCGATCAAAGCACGGTACAAAAACCGATTTCTGCACGAGCGCTCGCTTTGAGCACGTTATTATGTGAAAAAATGAATGTTAATAATTGACCTGTGTGTGAAATAAAAAACACCTGGTTGAAATAAAGTTAAGCTGGGCGTGCGGCGCCCGAGGCAGCCGCCCTTAAAGCCGACGCTGCTTTTATAGAACGAAGCTAAAATTATATGATTATTCATATAATTTTAGCTTCGTTCTTGATTGCTTGCTTGTCGTATGAGCATAGATTGTGACGAGGTCAAAACCTCTTTCATAATAATACTCTTTTGATCTCTTAATTCTTTCATAATCCATTTCTTTTCATTTTGATAGTTGGTAATTATTCATTCTAAATACAAAATATCCTGTCATTTTTTACATTGATTTTTGGAGCAAAAGCTACGAAAAAGGGAAATATGATATAAAATACATAAATAAGTTTATAACCAGTTGAATTACACTTGTAAATATATAAACGATAATACCTACATAAGAGGTTATTTTAATCCGCATCGTCAAAGTACAAAAGTCTGATCATCTCCTCCTGTTCCTGTGCTTCCAATAGTTCCTGTAATTCTGTGTCACTGAGGTTTGGGTCCTGGGCTAGTGGGAGCAACCCAAACCCTGGGACCGCCTCGTGACAAGGTAGTGCTGGCCTTTGGTGTCAGAGTTTGTCAGGCCGCTCTAGGGCATCTGACATGGCTTATTCTTATTCCAGGACCAGGTAAATTTTGTCTAAACATGAGATGATAAACTATATTTTCTTGCTGTGAGATTTATTTTAGAGATAAAACTTAAGCCGTTGAGTAGAAAAATGTAAATATTATTGAAAATAACGTTTTTGATAAGAAAATGTATCGAATGAAATTCTGTTAATCATGTTTTTGTCTTAGTCTTAGAGAGATAAAGATCTCGAAAACATGTACGTTAAGTTTTTCAGGCAGCACATTTATCAGGTTTGTTGTTGACCCAGCATATTTATGGAAAAAACGCTTGGTAAATAATAGTTTAAAAAAACACGCTTTATATAGAAAACCAAACTAAAAAATAGAGAAAAAATATTTAATAGTGTAAATAAGAAAAAAATGAATTATTTAAAAAAAAACGTGGGGTTATAAATATTTCAGTTATAAATATTTCATTGACAGATATGAGAAGAAGGATTATCATTTCGATAATATCTTAAAAAGCACCCCACGCTTTTTTTTATATAAAACATTTATTTCTTATTTGCACAATTAAAATTTATTTTCTATTTTTTAGTTTGGTTTTCTATATAAAGCGTGTTTTTTAGTTTTTTTAATCTAGTTTTATTTTTTTATTTTTTTTTTCGATTTATTGCATTGTCATCGGTCTTTGACAGGTGTGCAAAGTTTGAATGAAAACTGACCGTTTAATGTGAGTCAAAATAGCGTCCAAAGGAGTCGGTTACAAACATACAAACTTACAAACATACAAGTGAAGCTAATATAAAGCGTATAAAAAGCAGCGCCTGGTCTTAAGGAGCGTGACTCTTACCATCACGCTACCGGACTGCTCGACTCGTCTTTCATTTAAGAGGATAGTCGCTTGACGAGATCTTCTCAAAGTAGGTATTTAGTAAATGTATTGCTATCTCACCTACACCCCCGATCCCTATTCGAGCGACAGAGTTGCTGGTCGTGAGTTTTAGAAAAAATGAAGATCACAAATGAATGAAGATTAAATTCACTCACTCGCAAGTTACTAAGTTAAGAAATTCATCTTATTCGATATTCATTTTAAATGCATTATTCAGTTTAGAATCGTTCTACAGCATTCAATTAAAATTTTTAGTAACTGACCAAAAAGTAATTAATGAAATGTCTGAAATGTCCATTTTACTAATCACTCTAAACGTCCGCGGCGCTGGTGCTCTGATCGTCACCTACCCCCATTCCTAAAAAAAATAAACGAGTCTATTTTCCAAGTTCTCGTTACTTTTTGACGCTTTTGGTATGGCGTTTATGTCAAAAGCTGACGGACAGTAAACGAAATGGTTCGTTTTAAGATATAGGAACCGGCCCATTACCCCCCCCCCCCATTCCTATAAAAATGAAACAAGTGATTTTCCAACGTCTCGTTACTTTTTGAGGTTTTTAATATGGCATTTATGTCAAAAGCTGACGGACAGTAAGTGAAATGGTTCGTTTTAAGATATAGGAACCGGCCCTTATTGGTTTTCTCGTGTCGCAGGGGTAACAAGTTTGAATGTTGACTAATTGAATAATGCCTAGTTTTATGTTTTATTAGTTATTTACTTTCATATTTAGTGCTACAGATATATTCTGTTGCATGGACTGAGTACACACATTAAAGAGAAATATGGATAATATAAATATATATATATTTTATATATAAGATAAAATACTTTAGATTATGACAGAAATTTATAATCAAACAAAATAGGCTGTTTCAAAGCGTAGAAAATAAAATACCACTGAATTGTAAACTAGGTAATATTAATAAATTGAGCAGTTCTCTAGTGCTGAATTGGTGAATATTATTCCACAGGAAGAGAAAGCCTTCACTTCCGGTATATCAGAACCGGTTCCGGCGCCGCCGCCGGTCGTGGCAGCCGGGCCTTCCATGGCGGCCGCTGGTGGAGACTCGGATGAAGCTAAGAAAATGATGCTGACCATGCTGGGCTAGCAGACTGGCATGAACGACCATTGGAGTATAAAGTGAGTACATACTCTTATTCTTTCAATAACGAGACATAAGTTCAAAAACTAAAACTCTTACGGTCGGGTAAAAAATAGCCTATGACAATCTTGCGATGAAGACGAATGGATTGATACCTCGCTTGTCAAAATAAAAACCAATTTTTTAGTTTGAACAGATAACCCTTGTTTTGTTTCGCCGTAGTCGGGTAAAAAATAAACCTATGACACTATATAGCTGAAGACGAATCGATTGTTACATCAAAATCGACCAATAGGGGTGATGCTATGGTGGAACATCCGCATACATACGTAGACCTTAATTACCCTTCCAATACTTCTCCATATTCGGGTAAAAAAAAGGATTTCAAATGGGCTCGATACAAAACTAATGAGCCAGCTTTCATGTGTTTTTTAGAAGGCCACTGCAGAGGTTCTCATAATAAAAATAAACAATTATCAAAATTGGTATTGAATTAGAAATTTTAATCTCGGGTAAACCTTGTTTGTTTGTTTGTTTGTCGTATGATGCTGGCCTCTGGTGTCAGAGTTTGTCAGGCCGCCAGAGGGCCTCTGACATGGCTTAACGACTGCTATTAATCAATAACAGCCGGGACCGACAGCTTCACGTGTTCCTGAACATGTACCGATGGAAAACCGCACATAACTTAGAAAAGTCATTGGTGAGGAGCCTAGGATCGAAACTCGGTATCGTTGTATTCTAAGTTGCACTATTGAACCATTAGGCTGCTATCGCTCATCACATATACCTTAATACATACATAAAGAAACGATACACATTAAATTGAGATTGAGAACCACCTTTTTTTGGTTGGTTAAAAATTGATTTAGAAGCTGACAAAATTATCGTAAGATTCCTAGGTCCTTATAGTAATAGGGTTTCGAATGTAGTGTAGGTCTTTGAGTGAGTAGCACAGCTGCTGGGTGCAGCTAGTTATTATTAAAATACTTCTAAATTAATTATATTTATTTATTCTTTACAGTTGTCTACAAGATACTGGATGGAACCTCCAACGGGCTGTTTTCATCTTCAACCAGCTTCGATCAGAAGGGAAAATACCCCCAGAAGCGTTCGTCAAGTGAAACGTATTTTAGTCTGTAAATATACTTAGGGAGAGATATATTTTTATTACAACTTCTGTTGAAACTGAGTTCGTATGAAAACTTAAATCCAAAGGCTTGAGATACAAGAATCTTTGGTTGTGATGACTGACAGCATAGAGCTCGATAGATCTTACTTTATGTGGAATTAAAATAATGAAGAAAGAAGAATTTGTGTATATGAAATTAGAAATCTTCCTTTACTAAGATAGAGATTGAATGTTTTTTTTTTGAATGAATGGATGACTATCAATTTAAAGGAGAAGCTCAGAAGAAATTCATACTCCAAGAATTATGGAACCTCGGAAACTCATGACCCCATGAGTACTTATGATACATCTTATGATATGTGGTCGCTGGACTGGCTACAAAAATATAAGGAATGTCCATGGAATAGATGTAACAAGAAAATCAACAAGTTCCCTGTCACAGATCCACCAAAATATCATTAAAAAGCGAGAATAAACTAAGCAAGAACAAACAGGAACATATATTTTTATCATCGATTTAAAATGGCTAATCAAATATTTACATAACATATTAAAAAATATATTGAAAATTTTATTGTATAAATTTCAAAATGATTACATGCTTTTTGTCTTTATACAAAAATTACTGTTGTGCAATTGTAATTTTTTATAATTGTACAACAATATAATTATTTATTATTTTTGTATAATTTTAGCAGGCCTTAACATAACCATATCTTACGGATAAAAATAAAGTGTAGGAAGAATTTGAACTGCGAGGCAAAGACCACTGGTCGCGCAGAGGTATGAATGGTGAGGGTTTAAGTCTCGTCCGTAATCCAAATTTTTCCTTTAGAAAAATTATAACATGTTTAATATTTTCGAAGGGAATGCTGAATTACATCAACAAAACAAAAGCAAAACTAAATTACTCACTTGAGACTATTCTTCGAGGCCGGCGCTTACGCAATATCGCGTATTTTGATTTTCTAAACAATTAAACTCGTAAACACCGGGCCGGAAAGATAACTCAGCCGATGCAATGTATTACCACAAGATAAGGTAATGTAAGCAGACACTCAACACTCTAAGGTTCTCGACACTAACTCAATACGTTCGATCTACAATTCAGTGTCACGGCAGTGTACACAGTAGACACTAGGTCACAGGACATTAGACCTTGTGTCTATTGTCGAGTGTCTGCGACTATTAGACCATTATCTACATTGTTCGAGATTGGTAATCATAAGTTTAGAATTATTGGTGGAATTCAGCACTAGAGTTTTCTTTTATATATGTAATATTTTAAAGTTTAAAAAAATGTACCAATAAATTATTATAAAATATCTCCAATGTTAACTTGACATGACCTATTTCTTTGACAAAATACTTGTTTAAAATAAATCTATCAATAGGTCATACCTACATAGAATTTACTGAAACTAAATTCTTTCATGTCATAGATAATACAGAAAATACACTTGCAATAACCATGCACATAGAATAAAGTAACTTCAAGAAATGTACCTAATTTATTACAACATCCTATATTTACTTTGAAAGAAAGTTGTTTCTTATATTGGGCCTTGTAAAGAATTCATTAAAACTAACTTTTATAGATGACAACTATTAGTTTTATATACAAAACTAATTTAAATTGTTTAGTAGATATCTTGTTTATCAATGTACTAGTTGTAGCGAGTTTGTATACTTTCTCAAATAAGTTTTACTATATTAGCAAACCTTAGAATGTCTGATGTTACTAACACTAAGCCTAAAAAAATAGAAGAAAAACAATTTCCACATAGAAAAAAAGAGAAACAAACAAAAAATACTGAAAAGGAAAACTGATGTCAAGCATGAATAAATCCTTAAATATTTTCTAAGGTAATGTTTGGGGAATGGCAAGCCACAGCGTTGAGAAATATGGCAGAAGTTCTATACACTACAAAAGGCGAATGGCCGAAATCTTCAGGCGTATTTTGAATGGTATTTTGGTACTGATACTTGACTGGGTTATTAACCACGGACAGAACTTGTGACGGAACCCTCTCAGTATAACTGTCATGGGCTAGTCGCAGAGTTTGGTATATTTGACGACAAGGGCGCCTGCTGGTCGTGGACTGAGCCTGATCTTATCTGTGGACTTGTGGGCGGGGCTTAGGGAATTTCGTTATTTACTGTATCGTATTTTGAAATTTAAGTTATAAATCTTTTTGTTGTATATAGCGAATGCTGTTTCTTTAACCTTTACATTTTAAATGATCCAAAAAGGGGCAATAAGGGCGCTACTGAATATCCGCTTTATTAGATCCGATTTCGATGATTCTTTTTTATTTGAAAGGTAGTTAAGTTGGTCTTATAAAAATTTGGTGAAGATCTGATGAGGATCTTATATAGCTTTATAGCTCCTCATAAATGAATGCTGACGGACAGTAAACGAAATGGTTCGTTTTAAGATATAGGAACCGGCCCATTACCCCCCCCCCCCATTCCTATAAAAATGAAACAAGTGATTTTCCAACGTCTCGTTACTTTTTGAGGTTTTTAATATGGCATTTATGTCAAAAGCTGACGGACAGTAAGTGAAATGGTTCGTTTTAAGATATAGGAACCGGCCCTTATTGGTTTTCTCGTGACGCAGGGGTAACAAGTTTGAATGTTGACTAATTGAATAATGCCTAGTTTTATGTTTTATTAGTTATTTACTTTCATATTTATTGCTACAGATATATTCTGTTGCATGGACTGAGTACACACATTAAAAAGAAATATGGATAATATAAATATATATATATTTTATATATAAGATAAAATACTTTAGATTATGACAGAAATTTATAATCAAACAAAATAGGCTGTTTCAAAGCGTAGAAAATAAAATACCACTGAATTGTAAACTAGGTAATATTAATAAATTGAGCAGTTCTCTAGTGCTGAATTGGTGAATATTATTCCACAGGAAGAGAAAGCCTTCACTTCCGGTATATCAGAGCCGGTTCCGGCGCCGCCGCCGGTCGTGGCAGCCGGGCCTTCCATGGCGGCCGCTGGTGGAGACTCGGATGAAGCTAAGAAAATGATGCTGACCATGCTGGGCTAGCAGACTGGCATGAACGACCATTGGAGTATAAAGTGAGTACATACTCTTATTCTTTCAATAACGAGACATAAGTTCAAAAACTAAAACTCTTACGGTCGGGTAAAAAATAGCCTATGACAATCTTGCGATGAAGACG
Organism: Alsophila aescularia; assembly: GCA_946251855.1. NCBI lineage: Eukaryota > Metazoa > Arthropoda > Insecta > Lepidoptera > Geometridae > Alsophila > Alsophila aescularia. Next base: position 38,924,052 of record OX276381.1, read on the forward strand.
AATGGATTGATACCTCACTTGTCAAAATAAAAACCAAGTTTTTAGTTTGAACAGATAACCCTTGTTTTGTTTCGCCGTAGTCGGGTAAAAAATAAACCTATGACACTATATAGCTGAAGACGAATCGATTGTTACATCAAAATCGACCAATAGGGGTGATGCTATGGTGGAACATCCGCATACATACGTAGACCTTAATTACCTTTCCAATACTTCTCCATATTCGGGTAAAAAAAAAGGATTTCAAATGGGCTCGATACAAAACTAATGAGCCAGCTTTCATGTGTTTTTTAGAAGGCCACTGCAGAGGTTCTCATAATAAAAATAAACAATTATCAAAATTGGTATTGAATTAGAAATTTTAATCTCGGGTAAACCTTGTTTGTTTGTTTGTTTGTCGTATGATGCTGGCCTCTGGTGTCAGAGTTTGTCAGGCCGCCAGAAGGCCTCTGACATGGCTTAACGACTGCTATTAATCAATAACAGCCGGGACCGACAGCTTCACGTGTTCCTGAACATGTACCGATGGAAAACCGCACATAACTTAGAAAAGTCATTGGTGAGGAGCCTAGGATCGAAACTCGGTATCGTTGTATTCTAAGTTGCACTATTGAACCATTAGGCTGCTATCGCTCATCACATATACCTTAATACATACATAAAGAAACGATACACATTAAATTGAGATTGAGAACCACCTTTTTTTGGTTGGTTAAAAATTGATTTAGAAGCTGACAAAATTATCGTAAGATTCCTAGGTCCTTATAGTAATAGGGTTTCGAATGTAGTGTAGGTCTTTGAGTGAGTAGCACAGCTGCTGGGTGCAGCTAGTTATTATTAAAATACTTCTAAATTAATTATATTTATTTATTCTTTACAGTTGTCTACAAGATACTGGATGGAACCTCCAACGGGCTGTTTTCATCTTCAACCAGCTTCGATCAGAAGGGAAAATACCCCCAGAAGCGTTCGTCAAGTGAAACGTATTTTAGTCTGTAAATATACTTAGGGAGAGATATATTTTTATTACAACTTCTGTTGAAACTGAGTTCGTATGAAAACTTAAATCCAAAGGCTTGAGATACAAGAATCTTTGGTTGTGATGACTGACAGCATAGAGCTCGATAGATCTTACTTTATGTGGAATTAAAATAATGAAGAAAGAAGAATTTGTGTATATGAAATTAGAAATCTTCCTTTACTAAGATAGAGATTGAATGTTTTTTTTTTGAATGAATGGATGACTATCAATTTAAAGGAGAAGCTCAGAAGAAATTCATACTCCAAGAATTATGGAACCTCGGAAACTCATGACCCCATGAGTACTTATGATACATCTTATGATATGTGGTCGCTGGACTGGCTACAAAAATATAAGGAATGTCCATGGAATAGATGTAACAAGAAAATCAACAAGTTCCCTGTCACAGATCCACCAAAATATCATTAAAAAGCGAGAATAAACTAAGCAAGAACAAACAGGAACATATATTTTTATCATCGATTTAAAATGGCTAATCAAATATTTACATAACATATTAAAAAATATATTGAAAATTTTATTGTATAAATTTCAAAATGATTACATGCTTTTTGTCTTTATACAAAAATTACTGTTGTGCAATTGTAATTTTTTATAATTGTACAACAATATAATTATTTATTATTTTTGTATAATTTTAGCAGGCCTTAACATAACCATATCTTACGGATAAAAATAAAGTGTAGGAAGAATTTGAACTGCGAGGCAAAGACCACTGGTCGCGCAGAGGTATGAATGGTGAGGGTTTAAGTCTCGTCCGTAATCCAAATTTTTCCTTTAGAAAAATTATAACATGTTTAATATTTTCGAAGGGAATGCTGAATTACATCAACAAAACAAAAGCAAAACTAAATTACTCACTTGAGACTATTCTTCGAGGCCGGCGCTTACGCAATATCGCGTATTTTGATTTTCTAAACAATTAAACTCGTAAACACCGGGCCGGAAAGATAACTCAGCCGATGCAATGTATTACCACAAGATAAGGTAATGTAAGCAGACACTCAACACTCTAAGGTTCTCGACACTAACTCAATACGTTCGATCTACAATTCAGTGTCACGGCAGTGTACACAGTAGACACTAGGTCACAGGACATTAGACCTTGTGTCTATTGTCGAGTGTCTGCGACTATTAGACCATTATCTACATTGTTCGAGATTGGTAATCATAAGTTTAGAATTATTGGTGGAATTCAGCACTAGAGTTTTCTTTTATATATGTAATATTTTAAAGTTTAAAAAAATGTACCAATAAATTATTATAAAATATCTCCAATGTTAACTTGACATGACCTATTTCTTTGACAAAATACTTGTTTAAAATAAATCTATCAATAGGTCATACCTACATAGAATTTACTGAAACTAAATTCTTTCATGTCATAGATAATACAGAAAATACACTTGCAATAACCATGCACATAGAATAAAGTAACTTCAAGAAATGTACCTAATTTATTACAACATCCTATATTTACTTTGAAAGAAAGTTGTTTCTTATATTGGGCCTTGTAAAGAATTCATTAAAACTAACTTTTATAGATGACAACTATTAGTTTTATATACAAAACTAATTTAAATTGTTTAGTAGATATCTTGTTTATCAATGTACTAGTTGTAGCGAGTTTGTATACTTTCTCAAATAAGTTTTACTATATTAGCAAACCTTAGAATGTCTGATGTTACTAACACTAAGCCTAAAAAAATAGAAGAAAAACAATTTCCACATAGAAAAAAAGAGAAACAAACAAAAAATACTGAAAAGGAAAACTGATGTCAAGCATGAATAAATCCTTAAATATTTTCTAAGGTAATGTTTGGGGAATGGCAAGCCACAGCGTTGAGAAATATGGCAGAAGTTCTATACACTACAAAAGGCGAATGGCCGAAATCTTCAGGCGTATTTTGAATGGTATTTTGGTACTGATACTTGACTGGGTTATTAACCACGGACAGAACTTGTGACGGAACCCTCTCAGTATAACTGTCATGGGCTAGTCGCAGAGTTTGGTATATTTGACGACAAGGGCGCCTGCTGGTCGTGGACTGAGCCTGATCTTATCTGTGGACTTGTGGGCGGGGCTTAGGGAATTTCGTTATTTACTGTATCGTATTTTGAAATTTAAGTTATAAATCTTTTTGTTGTATATAGCGAATGCTGTTTCTTTAACCTTTACATTTTAAATGATCCAAAAAGGGGCAATAAGGGCGCTACTGAATATCCGCTTTATTAGATCCGATTTCGATGATTCTTTTTTATTTGAAAGGTAGTTAAGTTGGTCTTATAAAAATTTGGTGAAGATCTGATGAGGATCTTATATAGCTTTATAGCTCCTCATAAATGAATGCTGACGGACAGTAAACGAAATGGTTCGTTTTAAGATATAGGAACCGGCCCATTACCCCCCCCCCCCCATTCCTATAAAAATGAAACAAGTGATTTTCCAACGTCTCGTTACTTTTTGAGGTTTTTAATATGGCATTTATGTCAAAAGCTGACGGACAGTAAGTGAAATGGTTCGTTTTAAGATATAGGAACCGGCCCTTATTGGTTTTCTCGTGACGCAGGGGTAACAAGTTTGAATGTTGACTAATTGAATAATGCCTAGTTTTATGTTTTATTAGTTATTTACTTTCATATTTTGTGCTACAGATATATTCTGTTGCATGGACTGAGTACACACATTAAAGAGAAATATGGATAATATAAATATATATATATATTTTATATATAAGATAAAATACTTTAGATTATGACAGAAATTTATAATCAAACAAAATAGGCTGTTTTAAAGCGTAGAAAATAAAATACCACTGAATTGTAAACTAGGTAATATTAATAAATTGAGCAGTTCTCTAGTGCTGAATTGGTGAATATTATTCCACAGGAAGAGAAAGCCTTCACTTCCGGTATATCAGAACCGGTTCCGGCGCCGCCGCCGGTCGTGGCAGCCGGGCCTTCCATGGCGGCCGCTGGTGGAGACTCGGATGAAGCTAAGAAAATGATGCTGACCATGCTGGGCTAGCAGACTGGCATGAACGACCATTGGAGTATAAAGTGAGTACATACTCTTATTCTTTCAATAACGAGACATAAGTTCAAAAACTAAAACTCTTACGGTCGGGTAAAAAATAGCCTATGACAATCTTGCGATGAAGACGAATGGATTGATACCTCGCTTGTCAAAATAAAAACCAAGTTTTTAGTTTGAACAGATAACCCTTGTTTTGTTTCGCCGTAGTCGGGTAAAAAATAAACCTATGACACTATATAGCTGAAGACGAATCGATTGTTACATCAAAATCGACCAATAGGGGTGATGCTATGGTGGAACATCCGCATACATACGTAGACCTTAATTACCTTTCCAATACTTCTCCATATTCGGGTAAAAAAAAGGATTTCAAATGGGCTCGATACAAAACTAATGAGCCAGCTTTCATGTGTTTTTTAGAAGGCCACTGCAGAGGTTCTCATAATAAAAATAAACAATTATCAAAATTGGTATTGAATTAGAAATTTTAATCTCGGGTAAACCTTGTTTGTTTGTTTGTTTGTCGTATGATGCTGGCCTCTGGTGTCAGAGTTTGTCAGGCCGCCAGAGGGCCTCTGACATGGCTTAACGACTGCTATTAATCAATAACAGCCGGGACCGACAGCTTCACGTGTTCCTGAACATGTACCGATGGAAAACCGCACATAACTTAGAAAAGTCATTGGTGAGGAGCCTAGGATCGAAACTCGGTATCGTTGTATTCTAAGTTGCACTATTGAACCATTAGGCTGCCATCGCTCATCACATATACCTTAATACATACATAAAGAAACGATACACATTAAATTGAGATTGAGAACCACCTTTTTTTGGTTGGTTAAAAATTGATTTAGAAGCTGACAAAATTATCGTAAGATTCCTAGGTCCTTATAGTAATAGGGTTTCGAATGTAGTGTAGGTCTTTGAGTGAGTAGCACAGCTGCTGGGTGCAGCTAGTTATTATTAAAAGACTTCTAAATTAATTATATTTATTTATTCTTTACAGTTGTCTACAAGATACTGGATGGAACCTCCAACGGGCTGTTTTCATCTTCAACCAGCTTCGATCAGAAGGAAAAATACCCCCAGAAGCGTTCGTCAAGTGAAACGTATTTTAGTCTGTAAATATACTTAGGGAGAGATATATTTTTATTACAACTTCTGTTGAAACTGAGTTCGTATGAAAACTTAAATCCAAAGGCTTGAGATACAAGAATCTTTGGTTGTGATGACTGACAGCATAGAGCTCGATAGATTTTACTTTATGTGGAATTAAAATAATGAAGAAAGAAGAATTTGTGTATATGAAATTAGAAATCTTCCTTTACTAAGATAGAGATTGAATGTTTTTTTTTTGAATGAATGGATGACTATCAATTTAAAGGAGAAGCTCAGAAGAAATTCATACTCCAAGAATTATGGAACCTCGAAAACTCATGACCCCATGAGTACTTATGATACATCTTATGATATGTGGTCGCTGGACTGGCTACAAAAATATAAGGAATGTCCATGGAATAGATGTAACAAGAAAATCAACAAGTTCCCTGTCACAGATCCACCAAAATATCATTAAAATGCGAGAATAAACTAAGCAAGAACAAACTGGAAGATATATTTTTATCATCGATTTAAAATGGCTAATCAAATATTTACATAACATATTAAAAAATATATTGAAAATTTTATTGTATAAATTTCAAAATGATTACATGCTTTTTGTCTTTATACAAAAATTACTGTTGTGCAATTGTAATTTTTTATAATTGTACAACAATATAATTATTTATTATTTTTGTATAATTTTAGCAGGCCTTAACATAACCATATCTTATAATAATCCCCATAAGACGGATAAAAATAAAGTGTAGGAAGAATTTGAACTGCGAGGCAAAGACCACTGGTCGCGCAGAGGTATGAATGGTGAGGGTTTCAAGTCTCGTCCGTAATCCAAATTTTTCCATTAGAAAAATTATAACATGTTTAATATTTTCGAAGGGAATGCTGAATTACATCAACAAAACAAAAGCAAAACTAAATTACTCACTTGAGACTATTCTTCGAGGCCGGCGCTTACGCAATATCGCGTATTTTGATTTTCTAAACAATTAAACTCGTAAACACCGGGCCGGAAAGATAACTCAGCCGATGCAATGTATTACCACAAGATAAGGTAATGTAAGCAGACACTCAACACTCTAAGGTTCTCGACACTAACTCAATACGTTCGATCTACAATTCAGTGTCACGGCAGTGTACACAGTAGACACTAGGTCACAGGACACTAGACCTTGTGTCTATTGTCGAGTGTCTGCGACTATTAGACCATTATCTACATTGTTCGAGATTGGTAATCATATGTTTAGAATTATTGGTGGAATTCAGCACTAGAGTTTTCTTTTATATATGTAATATTTTAAAGTTTAAAAAAATGTACCAATAAATTATTATAAAATATCTCCAATGTTAACTTGACATGACCTATTTCTTTGACAAAATACTTGTTTAAAATAAATCTATCAATAGGTCATACCTACATAGAATTTACTGAAACTAAATTCTTTCATGTCATAGATAATACAGAAAATACACTTGCAATAACCATGCACATAGAATAAAGTAACTTCAAGAAATGTACCTAATTTATTACAACATCCTATATTTACTTTGAAAGAAAGTTGTTTCTTATATTGGGCCTTGTAAAGAATTCATTAAAACTAACTTTTATAGATGACAACTATTAGTTTTATATACAAAACTAATTTAAATTGTTTAGTAGATATCTTGTTTATCAATGTACTAGTTGTAGCGAGTTTGTATACTTTCTCAAATAAGTTTTACTATATTAGCAAACCTTAGAATGTCTGATGTTACTAACACTAAGCCTAAAAAAATAGAAGAAAAACAATTTCCACATAGAAAAAAAGAGAAACAAACAAAAAATACTGAAAAGGAAAACTGATGTCAAGCATGAATAAATCCTTAAATATTTTCTAAGGTAATGTTTGGGGAATGGCAAGCCACAGCGTTGAGAAATATGGCAGAAGTTCTATACACTACAAAAGGCGAATGGCCGAAATCTTCAGGCGTATTTTGAATGGTATTTTGGTACTGATACTTGACTGGGTTATTAACCACGGACAGAACTTGTGACGGAACCCTCTCAGTATAACTGTCATGGGCTAGTCGCAGAGTTTGGTATATTTGACGACAAGGGCGCCTGCTGGTCGTGGACTGAGCCTGATCTTATCTGTGGACTTGTGGGCGGGGCTTAGGGAATTTCGTTATTTACTGTATCGTATTTTGAAATTTAAGTTATAAATCTTTTTGTTGTATATAGCGAATGCTGTTTCTTTAACCTTTACATTTTAAATGATCCAAAAAGGGGCAATAAGGGCGCTACTGAATATCCGCTTTATTAGATCCGATTTCGATGATTCTTTTTTATTTGAAAGGTAGTTAAGTTGGTCTTATAAAAATTTGGTGAAGATCTGATGAGGATCTTATATAGCTCTATAGCTCCTCATAAATGGCTCACTTTTAGGTTTCTACCGGTGGAATCGGCCCTTTACCCACTAGGTAGAGATTGATGTAGCACCTTGGTTATTAAACTAGATGGCGCTGTGCACCGTGCACCGCTAGATTGTTTGCAAAAAAGTTTGTGCTCGCGAGGTCTACAGCTCACAGAGCCACTAGTAGGTATATGCAATTTTTATATAAATCAACCACAGACCAAATAAAGAACTTGTAATTTTTTACATAAAATCAATAATAATAAAAAACATCTTTTTGTTATTTTTAACGCTTTCACTGATTACCTTTAAAAGCGAGTAGTTCCGGGTGCTGACGACGAAGTCACTGGGTTAAGCTCATGTCTAAAAACACGTTGGGCAACATGTCAAAAACAACGGCGACGGACTCGTGGTCACACACAACATAGTGGGGGACAACGGGAATAGACGGTTTTAAGCAGTGAAAGAGTTAACAAAAATGTAGAGAATCTTACATGTATAAATTGTAATCATCTTATATTTTTTAAATATTTTAACAGAAGAGTAGTTGAAAAAAAAGTAGGCCTTTACGTAAGAGTCCACCTGGGGAAGTACCATACCTTTGTCAGATATTCATCTGCCAAGCAGTAGTGTGTAAACATATTTTACTATATTCTAAATAGAATTTCTGTTAACACAGCAAAATGCTTACAAATAACATTCACACGGAAATCTAAGCCTATTCATTTTACCTATCAAATAAATAATGCTCCTATTAACAAAGTTAGCACTGTGCGTGATCTAGGCATAAAATTAGACTCAAAGATGATGCTAGTTGAACATATTGATACTATTGTTGGTAAAGCTTACAAGCAATTAGGATTTATCAAGCGGGTATGCAACTCTTTTACAAACATAGAATATCAATCATCAAAGTTTTGTACTTTACCTATGTCCGAAGTATCTTAGAATATGCTTGCAGTGTTTGGTCCCCATGTTATATTGTCCACATCCAAAGACTAGAATCCATTCAAAATAAATTTATAAAATTTCTGAGCTTTAAACACCACAATATTTTTGATTCTTATTCTGAAGCTTGTTTACATTTTGGTATAGATTCGCTTGAACAAAGGAGTAAGCAGTATGACGTCGTTCTACTCCACGATATATTATCTGGGAAAATGGACAGCTGTGAACTATTGTCTAATATAATGCTGCGAGTACCATCTTACCGAACACGGCATACTCCACTCCTCCATGTTCCCTATGTCAACACTAATTATGCTAAAAATTCTGTCCTATGTCGCGCTGCCCGAACTTATAACAAACATTATTCTGACTTGGACCTGTTCTATTTATCCAAAAATACCCTTAAATATGAAATTAAGAAGTTGCACCATCTCAATCAATTGATTTAATTTTATAATCTTCATATAATAAAACTTCTCAGATTATCATTAATATTTATGATATTAAAATTTATTATGAGTGGAATAATATTTAATAAACCTAATTTATTTTCTTTCTTTTTCTTTATCTTTATTTTGTATATCTCTCTCACACAAACACACACACACACACACACACACACACACACACACACACACACACTCAGCCCCCCCCCTCCTTCACACCCTCACACACGTTTAAATGCATAAGTATTAAAATATATAGCCTCGTATTTCACTTATTGTATTTCTCTTATTTTGTTATTGTTAATATCTAAAACTTATTATGTAATCCTGTTTTGGCCTAATTTTAAGTCTATTTATGTTTAATATTTCTGTAACATCGCTGTTGGATTACTAAATAAATAAAATAAAATAAATAAAATATCTGTGTTTCGGTACGTAGTACTAAATTTATTCTGTGTTTTCGGTTTGAAGGGCAATGTTTTCAGCGAAATTACTGGGCAATGAGACTTAACAACCAATGTCTCAGGGTGACGAGCGCCATACAGTGTCGCGCAAGACTTTGCAACCAAAGTTCTGGGTGGCACAGCAACTGTTATGAGTAGGCGTAACGCTTACCATCAGGAGAGCGACCTGCCCGTCTCGTCTTACATATAATACGTTATAAATGTTTACACACTACTGCTTGGCGGTTGAATATCTGACAAAGTTTAGGTACTTTCCCAGGCGCCCTCTTGCGTAAGAGGCTACCACTACAAAATGTCCTTTCTCAAAATGTCCTTTCTCAAGATGTCATTTTCTCATAACGTCTTTCTCTTAAAATGTCCATTTCTCAAAATAACCTTTCTTATGAAACGAATTTGATATTTTTATACTAGCAAGTAAAATTCTGTTCGAGCACTATCTGTGAATGCCTTTAACAGAATTCATAATACAGATTAGCTATGCTAATTTGTCATTTAAAATTCTTAATATAAACTGAAATTATATTTGAATATGATAAGTCTCGTGAGGTGTGTGATAGGAATCTTATCAAGTTTTACTGCAAGAATACTGACTACGAGTTATTCTGTGCTTGTATGCAAACAACCTGGTTTTAGATCTTATAAAAGTGTGACGGCTGAGGTGATTTGTATCAAGCTATGTATATATAAATATACCGACTACGCTAGGCGAGGTTATTTTAACGATATTGTTCTTTGAATGAAGTGATCCGACAGAACATAGCTCTAAGGATAAGCAAGCTGAAGTGGCAGTGGGCTGGTCTCATTTCCAGAAGAACTGACAACCGTTGGGGTAGACGAGTTCTCGAGTGGAGACCGCGGAAGTAGTAGTAGTAGTAGTAGTAGTAGTAGTAGTAGTAGTACTAGACCAGTAGTTAGGAAAACGTATAGTGTAGGAAGTGGCCAGGTGGAATGATGACTTGCGAAAAGCGTCTGGCAGTAACTGGATGCAGAAGGCTCTAGACCGAACTTAGTGGCGTGTATTAGGAGAGGCCTACATCCAGCAGGGGTCAAGTATAGGCTTATAATGATGATATGTACTTATTACACGACTGCCCAAAAAAAGGAGTGTAATGTTTTCAGGATTCATGTATGTTTGTATATATTATGTTTGTATGTATGGTGAGTTTCTTTATTCCACCATAACTTTTATATGCCAAAACAGATTTAGACCCTAGTAATATTATAGGTTCATCATCATCATGTCAGCCTTTAGAAGTCCACTGCTGAACATAGGTGCCCAAAGAGTGCCACGACGAGCGATCTTGTGCCACCTCCATCCACCGACTTCCTGCGATGGCTACAATGTCGTCGGTCCATCGTGTGGGGGGTCTCCCCACACTTCGCTTGCTTGTTCGTGGTCGCCATTCGAGAACCTTTATTCCCCAACGGTTGTCGGTTCTGCGAACTATATGGCCTGCCCATTGCCACTTCGACTTGCAAACTCTGAGAGCTATGTCGGAAACCTTCGTTCTTCTACGGATTTCCTCATTTCGGATTCTACCACGTAGTGAGACACCGAGCATAGCTCTCTCCATTGCACGCTGCGCAACTCTGAGCTTGTGTATGGGATTGGTGACCGCAGTGTAGCAAATATGTGCTCGGAGGACGCTGCTGCCCATCTTCCGGTGTGTAATCCCTTAGACACGACATCCACGGGAGGATTGGGAGGGGTCCTATTCTAAGCCGAGACGGCCACGGCAACATATGATATTTTGATACTACAAATACATTTTTTTGATTCATTTCTTATGTCTAATTATTTTGATATTAATATCCTCTTTCGATGTTAGTAAATTTTATATGTACAATTCTAAATAACCTATGGGTTTGGTTATTTATCCTGAAGTAACGAGTGTCACAGTTTCACTTTAACTTTACATATTTCAATCGTTTATTACAAATTCATTAAAATAAGCAACAGTTTTTACAGCCTTACTGGCAATGGACACATTTACCATTAAATATATAATTAAATGTAAATCATAATGTTCATAAACATAGATAATATATTTTTTTAAATCCTACGAAAACTGGGAACTTTGGAAGTTTCATGGAAATTTCCGGAAGTATTGGAAAGTTTCCTGGAAAGTTTCGGGAATTTTCATCCTTATTCCTATCTGAGGTAATCTGTGCTCAGGACCAGGAAAGAATGAAGCTCTTTCCATCAGGGCCGCGCTCAGGCCAAATATTACTAATATTATAAGTAGATATAGTTATGTTATAGTCTCCGATAGCCACCATTCTACACAAATAAAACACATGTAGTGCCATTAAACTATTATTCTTGGTTGGTATTCTTGGGAAGTACACGAGGAAAATCTTCCATCGAGTCGCGCGTGCGACGATCCAATGTTTGTCGTAGATAACAGCTATTTGAAATACTGACATTGTGTATTGTGGAATTTAACGTTTTTAGTGCGACATTTATTAAATAAATATTGGCTAATGCGTTGCGTGCTGCGGGGACAAACATAGACTACATCATAGATGTAAACAGACCACAAATGTGTTTAATGTTTGAATGATTTTGCTTATTCATTCAAGAGTTGGAATTCTGCAAACGAACCAATCAGTGAAGGACCAACCTACGATAATTATGGAAATGTAAACTTCATATTATAAAGTGTAAAAAATGAAATGCTTGCTTGCTTGTTGTGTGAGATAGTGCTGGCCTCTGGTGTCAGAGTTTACCAGGCCACCCGAGGGCCTCTGACAAGGCTTAACGACGGCTATTTATTAATTTATTTATTAATAGCCGGGACCGACAGTTTAACGTGTCCTCCGATGCAGGGAGCGATGGAAAACCGGACATGAACAAACAATGAATGATGGAACTTCGAAAAGTCATTCGTGCGTACTTATTGCGTAGCCCAGGACCGATCCCCGTTATTGTTGGATACTAAGTCGCACTAGTAGGTATACCGCTAGGCTACCATGGCTCTTTGATATTGCTAAATGACTAAGTACAATATAGAGCAGTAACATGTAGGTAAACATTGTCTCATCATAATCATCATCATCATCATCAGCCAGTATACTTCCACTGCTGGGCGTAGGCCTCTCCTTGTGAACATCTCTGAACCCGGTCTTGTGCTCTCCTCATCCAGTTGCTACCAGCCGCGTTTCGCAAGTCGTCAGCGTTACTCCACCTTGCCGGCGGGTGCCCTACGCTTCGTTTGCTTAAACGCGGTCTCCACTCTAGAACATGTGACCGGCCCATTGCCACTTCGGCTTGCTAATTCTTTGAGCTATGTACATTACCTTTGTTCTCCGGCGGATCTCCTCATATCCGATTCTCTCCTTTAGGGAAACTCCGAGCATAAAGCTCTCTCCATAGCTGAGAGACTTTAAATTTGTGGACCAGCCTCACTAGGAGTGTCCACGTTTCGGCTTCGTAGGCCACAACTAGGTAGGGTAGAACGCACGCGTTGAAGACTTTTGTCTTTAGGCACTGTGACGACGAGAATACCAGACGTAGTTTACCAAATGCTGCCCATCCCATCTGAATCCTCCAATCAGATTCCCTTTCGAAGTTGTTCCTACCCAATTGCATAATGCCCGAGGTTGTCATATTCCTGAACAACTCCAAGAGGGACACCGTCAACGACGATGTAGACGATCGGTTGCTGGGTAATAAGGTCGTTAAACATAATCATGGTTTTATACATGTTCATCCCAAGACCGATACAACTACAGGCGTGGGCTTGGTTGGTCAGCATTTGCTCAAGATCCTGCAGCGACTCCGCCATTAGGACAATATCATCAGCGAAACGGAGATGCGAGATGTAATCGTCATTTATATTAGTGCCCGTTCCTCTCCAGTCCAGAGTCTTAAAAATATCCTCCAGGGCGTTAGTTAACAAGTTTCGGGGATATGACATCCCCCTTGTCTCACTCCCCTGCGTAGCTGGATAGGTTTAGTCTGTCTGTTCTGGACATGAACGGACATTGTCTCATCATCATACAAGCAACTCATCACCTCGATATATCGCCAGTCTACTTGGCATAAGAAGCGAGATTGGTCTGTAGTTTTTAAGGAGTGTTTTAGCGTGGTAGTTTTCCTTTTTTGAAAACAAAACTTCTGTTCCACGCCTTTGGAGTTGTCCCATAGTTGAAAGCAGAGTTAAACAACTTCTGGAACTCTTGAAATACAGTTCTTCCTGCCGCTTTCAACTACATTAAAGGTTCAGATTAGACTAATCTGAGTTCATATGTCAGCATAATATATGGGGATGTGTCAGGAGAGAACTACTATCATACTGCTCCAAGCCAACCTCTCCTGCACACGGTCATCCTGCTGCATAACGAACGAGGCTCCGGCGACCAACAGATAGCTGTATAACCATCTTAAAACAAGCGTTACCAAATGACAAAGGCTGGTGACGGGCAGCAGCGTCACCGGTGCGATAAGCCACGCCCTTCGATCGTCAACCCACAAGCCCAGCGTGGCGATTCTGAGCAAACCCTTTTTACATGAACAACACAAACAATAAATAGACTCCAGTTCCCGGTCGCCCTGCTAGTCCTGACCAAGGTGGCTGTCAAGGAAATGGCAGGGCAGTGAGTGCGAAGAATCCCCGGGCTACCGTAGGCCACTCAAAACAAAAAGAATTGAACCTGGCTATGTACAATGGAAGAACGATAAGGCAAGTCGAGCATATTGCGCAACTCGAGACGGAACTTAAGAAGAGGTGGCATATTAAAGGGCTAAGAGAAGTCCGAAGAGAGGGGGAGGACTCAATAACCCTGGAATCGGGCCACCTACTCTACTACTGAGAGAGAGATCAGCAGTCTCAGGGTCAATCTGCTAAGGTTGACTAGGAATCTGCTAAGGTTGACTCGGAATCTGCTAAGGTTGACTCGGCAAGACCTTCGTCTCATGGTAGGTCTCATCACGAGTCATTGCAACCTAAACTACCACCTGCATAAAACTGAAGCCACAGATAGTTCTCTGTGCCGTGGATGTATGCAGGAGGACTGTGGAGCATGTGCTTTTGCTTTGTGAAGCCACGGAAGAGATAACACTAAAAACTGGACTTTTACAACAGGGGAAAGAGGTAAAGGCTCAACGAAATTCTAACTCCAATATTAGTAATTTAACACCATCTACAGCGACATCACTGGAACAGCTGTGCCAGCGACCTAAAGCCGTGCTCCGGTACATAAAGGAGCTTGGGTGGCTTGGGTAGAGGCTGGCAGGGGGAAATGCACAATACACCCCAAGCGGGACGTCAGTGCAGGCCTTACCGCCCTCATCTCGAATAAGAATAAGAAGTCTCAGGGTGGCGTAAGGTTCCTTGTCAATAAAGTCCTCATATATAATATTCTAGAAGTATCCAGTGTGTCAACCAGGGTAGTACCTGGTTCTTAAGCTGACCGAAAGGTATAGCTTTAAGGTCGTACAGGCTTACGCACCGACCTCAGCACACTCGGATTATGAGCTAGCAGATATGTTTGATGTCATATCTTCGGCCCTACATAACACCACAAGGGCTCACTTCAATGTTATCATGGGAAACTTTAATGCCAATGTGAGAGTACAGAAAATGGACCTATTTTCTCACAGGGAATCACAGGGGGCAACATTTTTGGAAAAAGAGGGCTTTTTATTGATGAAAGCCCCGAAACTATGTCATTGGGCACTAAATTTTATCAGCTACATCGTACGGGCCTGAAGTCTAAAATCTCGGATGAGGCTTTTCGGCTTATGGACAAACGACGGGAGCAACAGCAAGCCGCACCATTACAAAAAAAAGGGAGCTCAATCAGAAGATCAGTAAGCTGGTGCGTCGTGACCTCCGGTGCTCAAATGTATGCCTGATAGAAAAGGCAATTGAACAAAATCAGGGGTTAAAGATGAGATGTAAGGCAGTACAACTACCTCCTCAGTACTATAAGTCAATCTCACCTGCCCGTGGTACATCCTGCTGAATAGCGGACGAGGCTCTGACGACCGACGAGGCTCTGGCGGTGTAACCATTCGAAATTGGCGCAGTTAAATTCTACAGACCAGTGACGGGCAGCAGCGTCATCGGTGCAAGAAACTGTGCCCTGGGATCGCCAATCCGCCTGCCCAGCGTGGCGATTGTGGGTATTACCTCCCCATGATGAGCACAATTAAAGTACGGCCCGCAGTTCCCGTCAGCCCTGCTATTCTTGGCCACGGCAGCGGTCACGGCAGGGCAGGGGGTGCTAAGAATCCCCGGGCTACGGAAGGTCGCCAAAACCGACTGACTCTGGCTACGTATAATAGACGCACGTTACGGCTCGACGAACATCTGACTCAATTGAAAGAGGAGCTAGGGCACATGAGATGGCACATTCTGGTGTTATGTGAAGTCCAAAGTGAGGGAGAGGATACTGTAACCTTATTGTTGGACCATCTTATGTATTTCACGGAAGGAGACCAGGGCGCTTATTCACTATGCCGCATGAAATTCCTTGCCGAAAACGTGTGACGTCAGTACGGTAATTGCCGTACGATTCCACGCAGATATCTTAACGTGGCGCGTAACGTGTCTTATGGGCAATAGAGAATAATGGCCCAGCAATCCCAAGGCGGTGTCGGGTTCCTTGTCAATAGGGTCCTCTCTGACAACATTGTAGAAATCTCCCGTGTTTCGAATAGGGTTGCGTACCTCGTAATGAAATTAACCGAGAGGTATATTCAGGAAAACACACGGACTTCGAAACACTCGGATGATGAGGTAGACTGTAGAGGATATGTACAAAGACATATCTAAAGCCTTGCACAAAACCTCTGAGGCTCACTTCTATGTTGTCATAGGAGACTACAACGCTAAAGTGGGAGTACAGGCCTGCAGCGAGTCGGTAGTAGAACAACACGAATTTGGCAGGGGCAATCACAGGCGGCAAATGCTGGTCAACTTCCTGGAGAAAGAAGGGCTATTTTTAATGAACTCATTCTTTAAAAAGAAGCCCCAACGGAAGTGGACGTGGCGCCTCGATGGTGTGATGAAAAATGAGATTGACTTTATCATAGCGGACAAAAAGCGCATATTCAGATATGTATCTGTGATCACTAGGTTTAAAACCAGGAGTGATCACCGGCTTGTCCAAGGCACTCTGGATATTGATTGCAAGCTTGAAAGTCTCCGTTTGATAAAGTAACCTAACCTAACCTGCTCCAAACCGTTGCTTCGTTGGCCGTCGCTTTAAGCGATAAGACCGCCAATTGTAACATGTATTTGTTAGATTAAGTTTATTAATTGTATATTTCTGTATTGTGGTGTTTCAATAAAGAGTTCATCTATCTATCTATCTATCTAGGATCTGAAACATTCCAGTTGAGGCTGAAGAACCGATTCGCTACCGTGGAAAGCACAATTGACGTTGATATTGACAAGGAACTTGACCAAGTTGTGGGTATCCTGAGGGAAAGGAAAGAGGGAACAAAGTTCTACGAGATGTAGCGTACAGGCAGGAAATCAAAACTTTCGATGGAGTCTCTGCAGCTCATTGAGAAATGACGCGAAGATCCGTCAGAACTTTGCGCTGGTTTTGAATAAGCAAATAACCAAGCTGGTAAGGCGAGACCTCCGACGCTCCAATACAAGCGCTATAGAAGAAGCGACAGAGTGAAATCGGGAGTCAAAAGTCTTCGTACAACAGCTTGGTTGAACCCATCTGATGAAGTTAACCACATCAAGCGGGAAAGTTGTCGTTTCTAAGCAGGAGATTCTCGCGGAAGTTGAACATTTCTATAGCAGACTGTACGTGTCACACGCGTCGTAACCCGAACCTGATATTGAGGATTCCAGGGCAAAGGCATGGAACACAAGACTGTGGTCGTCCTGTTTTTCAAAAAGGGTAACCTAAAAAAAAATACAAGACCCTTTTGAGAAACTATCTGCCCATTTCCCTCCTGAGCCACGTCTACAAGCTGTTTTTGAGAGTCATTACAAATCGTCTTGCGCAGAGATTCGATGAATTCCAGTCAACAGAGCAGGCCGGGTTTCGGGGAGGATTATACAAAAGACAGAAGAGTATAATCAACCCCTGTGCCTAGCGTTTGTGGACTATGAGAAAGCCTTTGACTCTATCGAGACTTGGTCTGTTTTGGAGTCCCTGCAACGATACCAAGTCGACTAGCGGTATATCCAAGTGTTGAGATGTCTATATGACGCTGCAACAATGACCGTTCAAGTAAAGAACCAGCATACTAACCATATCCCCTGCATCGAGGTTTTAGACAAGGGGACGTTATTTCTCCGAAATTGTTCTCAAATGCATTGGAGGATATGTTTAAGACTTTGGACTGGAACGGATGTGATATTAACATTAACGGTGAGTCCATCTCAAACTTGAGATTCGCGGATGACATCGTCATTGTGGCAAAAGCGTTGCAGGACTTGCAACTTATGTTGGACAGCCTAGCTGATTCTTCTCAAACCATTGGTTTTCGGACGAAATTGGATAAAACCAAGGTTATGTTCAACGAACATGTTATTCCGGAACCAATTGCTGTAAACGGAACTACTCTCAAAATTGTTCAGGTGTATGATTATCTGGGACAAATTTTGCAACTAGGTAAAAACAACTTCGAGAGAGAGAGAGAGAGAGAGAGAGAGAGAGAGAGAGAGAGAGAGACCCGAAGAAGAATACAGCTGGGCTGGGCAGCATTTGCGAAACTTCATCGAGTCTTTTCGTCGCCAATACCGCAAAGTTTGGTCTTCAACCAGTGTGTCCTACCTGTTATGACATACGGAGCCGAGTAGTGGACACTCACGGTACTAGTCCACCAATTTAAGGTTGCTCAGCGGGCTATGGAAAGGCCTATACTCGGAGTTTCCCTGAAAGATCGTATCCGGAATGAGGTGATCCGGGAGAGAACCAAAGTTGTCGACATAGCCCTTAGGATTAGTAAGCTGAAGTGGCAGTGGGCTGGTTATATCTGTCGAAGGATTGATAACCGTTGGGGTAGAAGAATACTTTAGTGGAGACCGCGGCTCGGTAAACGTAGTGTAGGGCGCCCTCCAGCTAGGTGGAGCGACGATATACGCAAAGTGACTGGCAGCAGTTGGAAGAGAAGAGCCAAAGATCGGGCTCAGTGGCGTGCTTTGGGAGAGGCCTATGTCCAGCCGTGGCAGTCCACGGCTGGACATAGGCCTCTCCCAAAGCACGGGCTGATGATGATGAGGGGCAAAAGACTTCGCCCAGCAATTGAGTAGGTTCCATATCACGAAACTCAAGACCAATTATGGCCCAACCATCGTATCTAAGCTGGATATCCTTTCTCCGGCCGAAGACTTCTATGACCGATTGTACGACTCGCTTGCTTGTAGACCCGAACCCAGCTCAGAGGATTCCCGCACAATATTGACCCGCCCCTTCACTGATGAACTGTACGACGTAAGCCTAGACGAGATTGAGATGGCGCTCAAACAACTTAAGAATGGAACGGCCCCCGGTGAGGATGGTATTATAACTTCGGAGCTCTTGAAAGCAGGGGGGAAACTCGTACTTCCGGAACTTCAGGGGTTATTTAGCATTGTTTTTAATAGCGGGAGATCTCCAGAGGCTTGGTGCAGGGGCTTAGTAGTACTCTTCTTTAGAAAAGGTGATAAAAGCCTTTTAAAGAACTACCGACCTATTTCACTTTTGAGGTTGAGCCATTTCTATAAGTTGTTTTAGAGGGTCATCTCAAATCTTCTCGCAAGAAGACTTGACAATTTCCAGCCTCCTGGACAGGCCGGTTTTTGCAGAGGATTTAGCACGTTGGATCACATACACACAGTGTTTATAGCAGGTTATACAGAAGTCTGAGGAGTACCAGCCCCTGTGTCTTGCTTTTAGGGACTATGAGAAGGCCAATAAGAAATCCGTTGAAACCTGGGTGGTTCTGGAATCTTTGCAGCGGTGTCAAATGGGCTGGCATCGAAGTGCTGAGGTTTCTGTATGACGCCGCGACTATGAGTGTCCAAGTACAAAATCAGCAGTCTAAACATATCCAACTGCGCAGGGGCGTGAGACAGGGGGATGTTATATTCCCGAAACTGTTCACTTATGCCTTGGAAGATATGTTTAAAACACTGGATTAGAAAGGAATGGGTGATATGGATGGCGAGAATATCTCACACTTACGATTTGCCAATATAATATGTCCTAATGGCGGAGTCGCTGCAAGACTTGCTAAGTATGCCGACCAACCTGGATGATGCTTCTTCGCGCATTGGTCTCTGAATGAATATAGATAAGACCAAGATCATGTTCAATGATCTTATTGACCCGGAACCGACTGCAGTTAATGGTGTATCTCTTGAAGTTGTACAACAATATGTTTATCTTGGACAAATTTTGTATTTGAAAAAGAAAAACTTTGAGATGGAAGCTAATAGAAGAATTTATCTGGGTTGGGTTGCATTCGGCAAGCTTCGTCAAGTCTTCTCATCCTCCATACCACAGTGCCTGAAGACAAAAGTCTTTATGACCTACGAAGCCGAAACGTGGACACTGACGGTCAAACTAGTCCACAAATTTAAGGTCGCTGAGCGAGCTATGGAGAGAGCTATGCTTGGAGCTTCTCTGAAGGACAAACAAAACCAAAAAAAAAACAATAAGAAACTGATATCAGATGGAAAACCAGGGTAACCAACATAGCTTTAAGGATAAGCAAGCTGAAGTGGCAGTGGGCTGATCATATTTCCCTAAGAACCGATAACCGTTGGGGTAGACGTTCTCGAGTGGAGACCACTTTTAGGCGTGTAGTGACATCCTGTGAAAAGCGGCTGGCAGAAAATCGATGAGGAGAGCTGAAGACCGAGCTCAGTGGCGTGAATTAGGAGAAGCCTACGTCCAGCAGTGGACAAGTATAAGCTAATGATGAATTAATATGTAAAGTTTATTAGAAAAACAGCTAAAATTACGTGGGAGTAACACAGGAGTGCCAATTCCGTTCAGATGAAGCACCTAACACGACCAAACAACTGCAACTGAATAACAAGACTTAAAATAAATAATCAGGTTAAAAATAGCCTATGACACTATATTATACATTAAGTCGAATAGATTGATACCTCGCTTGTCAAAATCGGACCAATAGGGGCGACGCTATGGTGGAATATCCACATACATACATACCTGCTTACATACAAACATAGACGGTTAACCTTCACTAGCTTCGCAGTAGTCGGGTGAAAAAGTCGTTAAAAGCCGAAAACTAATAGTAGCGTGCATCTCATAGTACCCTGCTATGACACGCCTGTGACACTTCTATTCGAACTATGTATTGATTGACCATTGTTATTTACCTACCTACTATATACCTACCGGTAAATACGTAACAGTGGCACAGAATATATAATAGTATTAACAGTGGTTGGAAAATTACCAACCTACCGCTCTGTATGTTGTACCTATGTATGCTATGGTATTATATAGTAACTAACTAGTCTGGCCATAAATACTATTACATAAAATCTTTTATTTATTTTAAAAACTTTTTTCGATTTCGCGCCTTTTCACACATTTTTTCGTAATTTCATAATGAACATTATCAAATTAAAGGAATGGGGTGTTAAAGAAAATAGGATTGCAGTGATCGCCTTTCACAAAGTGGGTATGGAGCCGTCGGTCATATTCCAGACACTTCAAAAGCTTGGTATCAGCCGTATGTTCGTATATCGTGCTATCAACAGATACAACAACACTTCCTCTATTAAAGACCATAAAATATCGGGGCGGCCGCGTGCTGTTAGAACTACAAAGGCTGAGAAGTCGTCGAAACCCCATTAGGAAGCAAAAAAATCTTATCGCGAGAAATGAACAATCCCGCTAGGACTGTCGCGTATTATAAAACAAGACCTGAAGCTCGGTGCTTGTCGTCGATATACAGGACATGCCTTAAATCAATCTATACAATTAAAGAGAGTGGATCGATAAAAACGCCTTCTGTCGCGTTACGCAGGTGAAAGGCACAGAAATATCCTCTTTCCCGATGAAAAACTTTTCACGATTGAAGAGCACTACAATAAGCAAAATGATAAAGTGTACGCTCACAGTTCTAAAGAAGCTGCTCAAGTGGTCGGAAAGGTACAACGTGGTCATCATCCTGCGTCAGTGATGGTTTGGTAGAAAAAGGAGTGAAAACTTCAGCCAAAGTGTATCAAGAGCACTTTTAAAAAATGTACCGTGGAATTTCCAGCAGGACTATGCACCTGGTCACAAGGCACGGACTACCCAAGCCTGGTTTGAAACCAACGTTCCAGACTTTATAAGAGCTGAAGACTTGCCCTCATCTAGCCCAGACCTCAACCCTTTACACTACAAATTATGGTCAGTTTTAGAGGACATGGTCTGCTCTAAACGACACGACGACACTGAGTCTCTTAAAAAATCTCTGGAGCAAGCAGTGGCGAAATTTCCCATGGAAACAGTGCGTAAATCCATAGATTCGTGGCCAGATTAAAGGCCTGTATAAAAGCCAAAGGTGGCCATTTCGAATAGTTTATTTTTTATGTTTTGCTGAGACTTTAATAAATATGTACACATAAGTTTTAGTAATATTGCATTATTTCAATAAAAAAAAAATGTATATAAGTACGTTCTACATTCTTATCGTGCGTCTACAAATTAAAATCATATATTCTTAGCGTGGACTTAGCACTGTTAGCTTATACTTAGGAGTAAGTAGGTATATATAGAATAGCAAAACGACGAGAACGACGTAATGAAACAACTTTATAAGAACCAAAAAATACTGTGGATAGAAAAGTATACTACCTAAACAAATAACAGAACAGAATTATTAGAAATGCCTTACTAACCTTGAAAAAAAAAAAACACGAACTACCGCATGTAAATAACTTGTTTCATCGCTGTTCTCGTTATTTTCAGCGACAACAACCTTTTTTAAAAATTAATTATATAGCTACCATATTAATCTAGACAAATAACAAAACACTTTTTTTATTGAGTGTTATATTTTGAGATATCGATAGAAAAGCACTTTTTTTTCTTAAACCGACTCCCGACCCGCTGTTCGTCACCCCGCTTCCACTGCACCTGGACGAGCTGGACAAACATTTGAGCACGTACCCCGCCTTAAACATTCATAATACTTATAAATTTTATTTTTGGCATTTTAATATTATTATATTTCTTTAATAATTCCGCTTTCAATATTATTGTCGACCATCTGTGCCCAGGTCAATTCTCCAAGTTAAAAGTACTCTATGTGCTATTCCAAGGCCTAAAATAACAATATAATAAAATTTGATCTCTAGAAGCATCTTGATTACATCGGCTTTCAAACACAAGCACAAATAAAAAAAAAAATAGCCCCCGACTTCCCACACTCCATTATAGCTAGGAAGCATCTCGATCACATCAGTTTTCAAACATAAAAATCGTTACATCCGTGTGAGAGCTACGGTCGTCACCCCCATTCCCCCCCTCCCCCCTCCCCCTCCCCCCTTCCCCATTCCCCTATTATAGCTAAGAACCGGTTCGTTTACCTCAGCTTTCAAATATAAAAAAACCGCAGCTAAATCGGTCCATTCGTTTGAAAGATAAGATTCTCACCCCTTTTTCTCAATTCCCCCTCCACCTCCCCCTCCTCATATATCTAAGAACCATCTCGACCACATCAGGTTTCAAACAGAAAAAACCGCATCCAAATCGGTCCATTCGTTTGGGAGCTACGATGCCACAGACACACACTCACACACACACACACACACACACAAACACAGTGATACACACCCCAAAACTTATAACACCCGTCTCTTTGTTCGGGGGTTAATAAAAAGAACCAACATCAAAATCGATCCGTTCGTTTGGGAGCTACGATTCACACACCCCTCCCCCCCAATTATACCTAAGAACCATCTCGATAACATTAGCTTTCAAATAGAAAAACCGCATCAAAATCGATCCATTCCTTTGGGAACTACGATGCCACAAACAGACACACAGATACATACAAGAGATAAATACAGTGATACATACAATGATACCCACCCTAAACTTACAACAACCCTCTCATTTAGAGTTCGGGGGTTAAAAAAAGTTCAATGAACCAAAAAAGAAACTACAAATGAATTTACTAACCAAACTTCTGAACCCATTTTGATGAAATTTATATATGGTACCACTTCACCGAATAAGTGATAGTCCACCATCACAAATAAGTCAGTGGCACTGACTACTGTATAAGCACGGTCGATGACTGAGTTCTTCAGCCGTGACATACTGCAAATCAGAGGCGTAACTAGGAGAGGGGAAGGTATTATACTGTTTGTTTGTTTGTCGTATGAGGTAGTACTGGTCAGAGTTTGTCAGGCCGCACGAGGGCCTCTGACATGGCTTAACGACTGCTATTAATCAATAACAGCCGAGACCGACAGCTTACAGTGCCCTCGGAAGCACGCAGCGATGGAAAATCGCACAATGATACTATACTGTAATGGGTTTATGTTGAAATAAATAAATAACCAATGTCTTGTGTAGAATACTAGAAGTGCCCGTGGCTTTGCCCGCGAGGTCCTTTTTCTGGTTTATAAGGATCCTATTCCAGAACCAAATGTACCATTATACCAAATTTTGTTCAGACGTGAAATAGTTTAGTATCGATTGCTCAGCTTCTCTCATCGGATTAAGATACCAAGTATACCAGTTTTAATTTAAAACCTAAGATTTCCATCAGTGAAAACCGCATCGCAATCGGTCTAGTAGTTTATACGTTATTTGCGAATATTTAAAAAAAAAACTTGATCGGTATAGCTCGCGAGGCCTAAGCTGACCTTGCATTTGTGTGAGTATACAGTACTTACGTCGCGCGAGGGACGCACCGCGCCTCAGGCCGGTTGCCAAAAAACAGTTTAAACCAAGCAAAGGATGCACCGCGCCTCAGTCCGGTTATCACACCTACACTATCTATGTACACTCACACAAATGCAAAGCTCAGCTTACGCCTCGCGAGTTATACCTAGCTTATTTTAAGTCACCTAGATCATTTTTTTTAATTAGTATAGTCATTTTGTTACTACTTGCTGCTTTATTATATGTAAAGATATAGATTTATGTCACATTTTATGAGTTTAATGGCACGTTAAGTATTTGGCATTGCGAATATGCTGAATAGATTTAGCCCTAAATTATTTTTAGGCAAAATCAATTCAGCACATACTTCCAAATGCGACCCCTTAGATTTGCATTTGCACTCTTTTTTCTATAGATCCACTCCATCCCCATTTGTGGTGAACTAGGTTGATCCTGATTACGCCTCTGCTGTATATAAGTAGTAAATGATTGTATTTTAGAAGGTGAAAATACTTGCTTATTAGAATGGAAAGCACTTTTACTCTGCTGAATCTTAATAAATACGAATGGTCGAAAGTAACGATAAGTACCTAACTGACCAATTAACCGAGCGTACACGAAGCGCGATCGAAGTGTCTCCGTTACAGCTTGGGCAAAAATGCTTTCGTATGTCCGAATGTCCGGCTGTTCTCTTCTACAATTCACATTTCTCAACCGATCTAGACGAAACTTGGTACACAGGTTAAACGTTTTTTTTCTTTGTGTGATTTTTGATGGGGGTACTTCCCCCAAAAAGGGGCAAAAAGGGGCTACTGAATATCTCCGCCTTGTTAGATCCAATTTCGATGGTTCTTTTTTTATTTGAAAGTAGTAACTTTAAATTGGTCTCATAAAAAAATGGTGAACATATGATGAGGGTCTTCGGCATGATGAGCAGAATAGCTCATCAAAATGCAGTAAATTTCTCACTTTTAGGTTTCTACCAGTGGAATCAGCCCTTCACCCACTGGGTATGGATTGAGGGAGCACCTTGGTTATTAATGTTAGTTTTACAATAATGTAACTAGATGGCGCTACTGTGCACCACTAGATTGTTTGCAAAATAGTTTGTACGCGCGAGGTCTACAGCTCACAGAGCCACTAGTATAAATTGTACCTTAAAGACGCAGGCGTAGGCGTTACTTTCCGGAAATCCATATTTAAAATTAACGAAGAAATAATATTATGTAGCTGACTTCAGACAAATTACTGTAACCCAAAATAATGATAAATGGAAAAATAAATATAAAATAAAAGATATAAACAACCGACTTTAACAACAATACAATACAATACAATACAACAACACTTTATCGCACACCAAGAAGAAGGTAATATATATGATAAACTCATGTAATGAAAGGTACAATGGGCGGCCTTATTGCTATATAGAAATCTCTTCCAGGCAACCTTTGAACCGAACTTCTTCCACTTTTTTTTCTTTTTCTTATTTAAACGCTACCTGCATAGTTTTTCTTCGTTGTTTTTTTTACCATTTTTTTTCTAATTTTATTTATTTCCAGTACCAAAAGTACCTATAAAGTATAATATACTACATTTCATCAAAAATGTTTCAATTTATATTCATTGTCAAATAGTTATTTTTCGTTTTGCTCGGCATCATCGGATTGAGATACCAAGTATAACAGTGTTTTAGTCAAACCCTAAGCTATCCATCAGTGAAAATACCCATCGCAATTGGTACAGTAGTTTTTACGTGACAATCAAACAGAAAGGAATTAAAAAAAAATAGTTCAGTAGCCGTCTGTTGCCGTTTTGATTTCCTCTCCATCTAAAGGTTATAAGAGATCGCTTTTAAGCGATAAGACCACCCATTGTACAATTATATTTCATAAATTTTAGTTTAATTTCATTTGTTTATGTCAAGTTTTGGTGTACAATAAAGAGCTATCTATCTATCTATCTTATTTTAAGTACCCTAGACCATTTCTTTTTTAATTTTCCTCATTGTACATTCTTTATGGTACTTCTGCTTTATTATAAGTATACAAATAGATAGATAGTAGATAGATAGATAGATGTAAAAGTAAAATATCGTTGCTTAAACATTGCACCCACCCGTGATACTATCTACGCCTACTTTGCATAGAAATCTCTCATTACTTACTATCTCCATTGTTCGCACCAGTAAGCCTTCACGGTCAGTGCTTATCTACGGCCACGATAAACTAAATATTAATTAACCTGATTTAGATTTTTGCATTTAACTACACTAGGTACTATATTTATAAACTTTTAACTTTCAGGGTAGCTCACAAACCGACAACAAAGCAATAAAAATATATATATGTGAAAATGCAGAAAAATAATTTAAAAAAAATATGTAGGAAGTAACAATCATTAAAAAAAAGTCGTTAAGGCATTTATTTTTTAATTTTTTATTTGCACTTATTATGATTAGATAATTTAATCAACCTACTTACTGCAGCGTCATTCTAGTCACGAGCTCTGATGATACTTAAAACATTCTTAATTTTCAGATGTAGGTACCTGTATTATATGTACCTATTAACTAGAATTATCGTATCGATAATCATTGGGGTAGACGAGTTCTCGAGTGGAGACCAAGTCTAGGCAAACGTAGCGTAAGACGCCCTTGGTCAGGTGGAGTGACGACCTGCGAAAAGCGGCTGGCAGAAAATGGATGAGGGGAGCTGAAGAACGAGCTCAGTGGCGTCCATTAGGTAAGACCTATGTCCAGCAGTGGACAAATATAGGCTGATGATGATGATGATGATGATGATGAGTAGCGTATCACGGTCGCTAGTTATTTTCCATTTGTCTCGAAGATTGTAATAAGGCTATTTTTGCAAATCGATACATAAATCACATAACATCAAAGTTCGGTTCCGGGACGGTGACGGAAGCGTCAGCAATGATTCTCGAGTTCTCTCACATCAGATTGGCTGAAAATATTTGAAAACAAACAGAGGGAAGTTTCTTTCAGGCTTCTTTCGGCCGCTGAAGACGTCCGAAAGAAGCCTGGAGATTCGAGTTGCGAAGTAGTTTCATTGTGAAGTGAACAAGGGGAGTGAAGCCTACACAGCGAAGACACGGTTTAGCGGCTATGAACCTTATCCATATTCCAAACTTTTCCTTTGGAAAAGTTATGAGATAGGAACGATGATTACCTACCTAGTATATATTTATCTATAATTACTTAGATACTTACTTAATTTTAAACAGAACTCAGAGCACATATTTTGTACTAGCTGATGCCCGCGGCTTCGCACGCGTGGTAATTTTAATATATAGCCTATGACACTCACAAGTAACGTGGCTTTCGATTGGTAAAAGAATTTTTAAAATCGGCTCAGTAGGTCCAGAGATTACCCCCTACAACCTCACAAACTTTACCTCTTTATAACATTAGTATAGAAGTATAGATTATAGTATATCCTACTAATATTATAAACGCGAAAGTTTGTAAGTATGGATGGATGGATGGATGGATGGATATTTTTTACTCCTTCACGCTCGAACTGCTGGACGGATTTGGACGAAATTTTGGTACCAGGATAGCTTATATCCTGGATTATAACACATAGGCTACTTTTGATCAAGAAATAGGGGAAAAAAACCGTTTTCTTAAGGACTTAAAAAAAGGAAAAAAGAAGATACATTTATTTCTAAGTACCAGGAGAGCAGAAACACTTAAGAAGTTGGAGCTACAAAATTGACTAATAAAGTTATTAAAAGTAAGTATATGTTATATGTTATATCATGTTTATGCTGAAGGAAAAAAATCGTTAAATATAGTTTATAGGAGCATACTGCAGTAGCTACCTATAGGGCTCTGCAGTGCTTCATTACCGTATTTCTTATCTTGACAATATTGTTACGTTATTATAGAGCGACTGTAACATCTCAATATTGTCAGGCTGTTATATTTTTCAAATGCGACCCAAAAATTATTTATGTGATAATTTTAATGTCATAATGTTAGTTCTTTTCTACGCAATGCTTATACAATGTGTCTGGTCACCGGTGTCGGAGACTTAAGGGGGGTTAAATATGGGGATTTTTATCGACAAATCACTATCTCGATTTTCTCTTGGCCTCTCCATACTAAAATGGCAGCCATTTTGTTTTATTTTACTTCGCAGCTCAGACGCCTACACTGATTTAATCATTGCTATCGATGTAGACGTCTTAGGAAGACGAAAGAGGTATCATTTGAAAGCTAACAATGAAGACAATCAATTTATGATACATTTTATTCAATATCTTTTTCACAAAATAACATAACAATATTAACTAAATAAAAATCGTATTTATTTATTGCATTTTTTTTAGTTTTTTAATTTTTTTATGAAAACTAACCTGTCAAGCTATTTTTTTTTAATTGTATTATCATAGTACAAGATATTTCCATTAAAATAAATCTCACATCAAGGTCCTAAGTTAAAATGTATCATAAATTGATTGTCTTCATTGTTAGCTTTCAAATGATACCTCTTTCGTCTTCCTAAGACGTCTACATCGATAGCAATGATTAAATCAGTGTAGGCGTCTGAGCTGCGAAGTAAAAAAAACAAAATGGCTGCCATTTTAGTATGGAGAGGCCAAGAGAAAATCGAGATAGTGATTTGTGGATAAAAATCCCCATATTTAACCCCCCTTAAGTCTCCGACACCGGTGACCAGACACATTGTATAAGCTACTCGAAATAATAATCCTGCGCAGACGAAGTCGCGGGCACCAGCTAGTATAGTATAATAGTATAGATGGAGATAATATACTTAGGTAAATTTAACAATTTGTGCCGTTTACATTTCATTTACCTACATAGTACAAACTAAAAGAATTGAGTTGAGATCCAAACTTGACCCAGCGTCTAGCACACAACCTCACCTAGATAACTTAATCATCCTATTGTAAAAGTATTACATTTTTTCATCCACAACGAGCAGTAACAACAGTAATTAAGATAAGTGGCAAACAAAATAACAACACGACTTTCCTTCGAATTCGGGTCCCGTAATCGATGCCACACCACAACATCACTGTGCCATACTACGCTGGTACCAAGCCATACAAAGTGTCGGATATTCTGTGGTCGTACCAGTTCCACTTTAGCGGCAAACAGTCATCCATCACCAAACAACCGCTCGACCCCGAGGGGCCGAGACTAATCGTCCAACTTTACTTTCTGATAGCAAGAAATCTCTGAGATCCACCATCAGTTCCGAATTTCGACGCGTCGAGTCTCTTTTTGTCGCAATTTAATAGTTTGTGTAAACAGTGCAATCATCAGTGATACCATAATCTCTTTGTGTGTTTCATCTAGGTTTTATCTCATTTATATAGGTAAGTGCGATAGTTTGTCCAGTTTATATAGGGACACTTGTAAATTGGGACGTTCTTCTTCTTTTTGACGATGGGTCATGTCATGGCGGACCATGAGATGGGCCTGCAATAAATCCCAGATGCAGTTAGTAAGGCCCTGCCTGACTCATCGAGGGTGGTGACAGGAATAGGCATCGCAGTCTAACTGCCCAAGGGACGCCAAACGTTTTCAGAATAATAGTACCGATTTCAGTGCTTGCGCGCAGCTGCACTGAAAACTAACAATAAATAAAAACAAAAAGCTTTTTCAGTCCGATATATCGACTCGTTCGTGTGGTTAACATTACTCGAGGATGTCTTGATTGAGATCTCAATTGGGTGTGGACGGACATAGAAAATCATAAACTACCTAACTTCTTGGGTACTATTTGAATTCTGACTGACTTCTGATCAGAATCTGAGCGATTGACTATTGAATTGTTATACTAATTAATATCAGGTGTCTTATTTCCAAAATTATCCCTCAAATTGGTCTATTCCCGTTGTCCATATTGCCCTTTCCCAATTGCCGGGGACAACGAAACGAAGGTTTTTATTCTTCCCATATTTAGCTCAATTTGTATTGAAATTATTTATTTATTTAATTAAAATAATTTACGCACTCTTTGGAAATTAAAAGTGTGGTTGTGCTCGTAAAAGCGTGGGTGAATTTGTTTTATCATTCAAAGGCTGACCTAATTAACAGTGTTTATTAAAAACCCCGATAATGAAGTCAATATATTTGTAAATTATAACAAATTGTTAATCATGGAGATGTCATGTCACGCGAATGAGGTTTTGCGCTTTTACAAATGATTTGGTCGCCAAGACCAAGATTCTGTGTAAATCCAGAAGACTTCGTCGAAAAGTCACACTCAAAGTACACAACAGCGGTGCGAGTAACCACTCCATCACCGTCAGTGGTGTGTGCTCCGCTCTGCTTTTACCTCATATCTTATCTAAGGTACCCGCAACGCGAATGTATGTAGTAGTCAGTTTGCGGAGAGCGTGCAAGACGGTCGTTACGGGATACCTAGCAAGACTTCCAACGTGTCTAGTAGTTTTTGTGAAGTGAGTGCAGTGTAACGGTACTGGGCAGCGAGCGGAACGCACGAGGTGAGTTGGGAACAAACCCTTTATGTCCTATTGTTTCGTGAGATATGGACCGTTGCGTACGTTAAGTGCATCATCAGACGGTGTCATTTCTCACGATCTTATTTTTAAAGTGATTGGGTTCAATTTTGGACGCTTTTGACGGTATTTATGAACCTCTGGTGCCTATACTTGAGGCACAGTGTTTTGTTGTGCCGGTTTTGTTTACGTACTTGTTGCTAAATGTCAGAAGTCGGTTTGTGTTTTGGATAAATGTAGTTACCTATATTGAAAATGAAACTGGTGTTACTCTGTGTTATTTAGAGAAGGAGGTAGGTTGATTAACCGTTGTAGTTTAAATTTAATGTGATTTGATCAATCTGCAAGTTACCTGTTGAACTGAGTGGTGAAGTGGCGTTTGTATCTCTCTGCCTAGGGAGATACCTACTCCAAGAGAGATACGACGTGATTATACACATACTGTTTTAGTAATAGATAGTTCTGGGTAGTGATGGACTGTATTTCGCTAGTTTTATAATGTTATCACTAGCTTTTCTGACACGATGTTCAAAACTAAAGGATACAATTCCTTTTTTTACCAGCGCTATCGCATTTTAATTATTGTTATTTACCTACTTAGTGCAGACCGTTCGTTTGTAGGTATTTGTCCGTCCGACTCCGTCCTAAAGTCAGAGCATCTTAACTTCTTATCTAGTTAAGAATCGAACTATATTTCTTTGATATTACCAAGGGTGCTTTTATGTAGAAAATAAAAAGTTATATTTTTGGGAGTAAGTAGATAAAGTTCACTTTTTGAAATGAAGTTGAATGAATGCTTTACTGTTTTGGGAGTAGATAAAGTCGTCAAAATACATCCCCCTTGTAATTTTTAAGCTCTGACTTGTAATTAAGATATGTTTGTTTGTCGTATGGGGTAGTGCTGACCTCTGGTGTCAGAGTTAGCCAGGCCTCCCGATTTCCTCTCACTGACATGGCTTAATAACTGCTATTAATCAATAACAGCCGGGACCGACAGCTTAACGTGCCCTCCGAAGCACGGAGCGATGGAAAACCCCACATAACTTAGAAAAGTCATTGGTACGGAGCCTAGGACCGAACCCGGTATCGTTAGATTTAAAGTTGAACTGTTGAACCGTTAGGCTACCATCGTTTCAATTATTGAATCAACTAATCACCCATCTTTGTTAGTGGAATATTTTGGAAACTTGCATTTTAAACGATTACCTTTCCTTTGATAAAAACTTTGCGGAGACCGACACGAACTTGGCCAGTTATTTGATGTAGCGAGCGCGAAGCATCTCCGTTTCAGCTTGGGCAAAAATGCTTTCGTGTATCCGGATGTCCGTCCGGATCTCCGGCTGTTCTCTTCTACAGGTAGCATTTCTCAACCGTTGTAGACGAAACTTGATATACAGGTTAAACGGATTTTTATATTTTTTTATCGTGGTGGATTTTTGATTGGCGGGTATTTCTTTCCCCCAAAAAGGGGCAAAAGGGGGCTACTGATTATCTCCGCCTTATTAGATCCGATTTCGATGCTTCTATTTGAAAGGTTTCAGTAACTTTAAGTTAGTCTCATAAAACATAGGTGAAGATCTGATGAGAATCTTCGGCGCGATAAGCAGAATAGCTCCTCAAAATGCACTAAATTTCTCACTTTTAGGTTTCTATAAGTGGAATCCGCCCTTACTAGGTAGGGATTGATTGATGGAGCACCTTCATTATTAATGTTAGTTGTACAATAAGGTAACTAGATGGTGCTACTGTGCACCGCTAGATTATTTGCAATAAAGTTTGTACTCGCGACGTCTACAGCTCACAGAGCCACTAACTGTAAGTAAGCGTTAGGTCACTTACGTAGTTACCATTTAGCGCACATACTGGTAAGTTCTAGACTCGCTTTAGATGCCTAGCTGGTCTAGACAACATTGTCGAATGTGACCTATATAAGAGAAAGGTGGAGCAGTTTATTGTTTACAGAGCAAATAGCCTGTCTCTGTTTGCTACAACATGCATAGTACAAACATGTTACAAAAAGGGTGCCCTTGCAGAATAAATAGAGATCATCACACTAATATTATAAAAGGCGTTTGTTTGTTACTCCTTCACGCTCAAACGGCAAAGCAGATTTTGATGAAATTTGGAATAGAAATAGCTTATACCCTGGAAAAACACATATGGAAATACTTCATTATCATCAGTATCATCACTCGCGCGGGTGGAACCGATTTTGATGAAATTTCGAATGGAGATAACTAGCTTAAACTTAGGAATAACACATAGGACACTAAACTTTTAATCATCATCATCATCACTCAAGCGGGTAAAACCGGGGGGGGGGGGGGGGGGGGGGGCTGCTTGTGAATATTTTATAACACCATAAAAATATGTTAAATTAGTACTATTATTTATTTTGTATATAATTAATATGAATCCTGTTTTTACATAAGTAACATAATGTCCAACGAAAATAATGTCAAACGGCTAAAGTATTTTTTCCTAAAAGCTACTAGATTAGAAGGTTTATGCCCACCAAGAAATCCACTGGTGGGGAAATCCTTTTTTTTTTTCAGAACTTCCCACCGGGCGGGCCGACGTACTAGCAATTCTTATAAACTCGTAGCTGCAACCTTAAAACAGAAAGCTGCAGCGCCAAAATTAGACCAACAAAACCTACCTGATTGCACAGAATAAATAATAGTACCAATTGGCAGAGCTGGTTTTAGGCAGCTGGTAGTACAAGGAAAGTTACTTACCGCACGAAACCGTCCCTTCGGGGTACCCCTGACTAATCTAAATAACAAATTGACATTCGGTAGTCCAGTGACCCCATAAGTTTTAACTTCATCAAAATCCATCACGGTTAGTAAAGGTATATCATCATCATCATCATCATCATCATGTCGGCCTTTAGAAGTCCACTGCTGAACATAGGCCTCCCCCAAAGAGCGCCAGGGGGGGGTCTCCCTACACTTCACTTGTTGTTCGTGGTCGCCATTCGAGAACCTTTATCTCCCAGCGGTTGTCGGTTCTGTGAACTATATGGCCTGCCCATTGCCACTTCAACTTGCAAACTCTGAGAGCTATGTCGATAATCTTGGTTCTTCTAAGTATTTCCTCATTATGGATCAGAAAAGTAGAGACTAGTAGAAAGGTATATAGTAAAACCTAATCTCGGTAATTCGGAAAGCTTACACAAATGCAGTAGCTGATAACTACCACTTTACTGATGAAATATTGAACCTGATATCTAATGAACAAGTTGTGTAGTTATTGTTCTGATAAGACTTATCTGTTCAGCTTTTTTGGGGGCTTCTGTTTTCTGTCAAGTGCAATTATTAATTAAGGTGATTGATGGGATATAACTAAACATCACAATTTTGTTTTGTCATAATGTTGTCTTCCTTATGTGACAAGGGTCGGAAATAATACCACACATCCTTGCTAAATGCCAGATCTTGCAGAAGAGTTACCAGTGGGTTATACATTCCTCAGTGTGGGCCAAGTCCGGGTATTTATTTATTAAGTTTTCCAACAGACTTAACACAGTCAATTAAATATAAATATAAACAAAAAACAAAACACAATGAAAGCCCACTAAAAGGAAAACACATCATGAAAAAATACGCCACAAAAGCAACGTGTCCACACAAATCCAGTCATCACAATACAAGGTAGGTACACTATAGGACCAGGATATAAACTAAAACACTCAAAGTGGTGATCACTATAACCTCTTAAACTTATACATTAGATGAAAAGGTACCTAGTATTTTCTTTCTTGATCTGTTGTGGCCTTTCTCAGCTACATTGTCAAGCAATCCTTTCTTAATCCTTCTTTAGCTGACTTGGATCTAATAGCCAAGCGACCAAAGCTTCCTCCCGGAGTGGACAAATTAATATTTACGGATTTATGTTGCTACCTCCCACGTGATTGAAAGTGCAGATGTTCTGTAGGAGCGAGGTAGAACCAACTAGGATTCTAGAAGATACACAACTACCGCTTTGAATACTAATTGCAGTTAAATCACAGAACAAAAAAAAAAGTCCAGAACATTGCAATCATCATGACACTTCTGTGTGAGTTAGATGGTCTAAATTCTTCGACCAATTCCTGTTGTACCCGTAAAGCAAACATTGGAACATAATTTCATGTATAATTTAGGTATCGTCAAATTCTTTTCACGAGAAAGAATAATTATTAAAAGAATTAATCTATTAACAAAAACTGTTGTTAATTGCCATAGCTTTCGAATATCAATTATAATTCAATTGTCTATGTAATCTAGATAAACGGCACGTACGGAAGCATTCGCCGCTTATTTTAAAGTAATTGTGTGAGTCCATACATACGCGTACAAAAATTTGCGTGACTTGGCGCGGAACTCATGGAAAATTGCCTTCCGTCTACAAATTCAAATTGAATGGATATTTTGATGACGTTCTGCGGATCGTGCATAGTTTCCTAATGTCATACATGTATGGAAACGTAAGCGTAACTTAATAGTGCAATGGTTAAGGGTTTAGCATTCGGAAATTGTCAGGCGGAAATCAATGCTTCACACGCGTTTAGTAAATGTCGGATGCATTGAAATTGACGCATGTCAATTTACGTCCGTTGTACGGTCCGTAGAGTACATATTGAAATAGGAAACTCACGAAATAAAAATAGCAGGCTGATCACAAAATTGCACAAGAAAGGGATACTAATGCATTTCTAATGTCACAAAATATGCCAGAAGCTTTTAAAGATGCTCAGGCGAAGACTGGAAATCTTCATACCTACTAAATTAAAGGCTCATTTCTGTATCTTGTAGGGTTTATCCCTAGCTATAAAAGAGGGCCGTCTTCGCCCGGTGGCAGGTGGTGGATGGTGGTGACTAATTTGAGTAATGTGATGACCATTCGTCACATTAGCTATTACGTCGCTATCCCTATCAGGGTCACGTTCTTAATACGTCACTTTTTGCAAAACTACTCGTTTTATGTTGTATTTCGTCTCTTGCCCAACTCGTCCACCGCATGTGTACAATGAGTAATAAAATTAAGTTTTCAGTAAAACAACATTTTATTATTTAATAAATCATTAGTACAACACTTGTTATTACTAGAAAATAATGATTTGATGACCGTTTGTCATATTAAGATGGCGACAAAGAAACAAAATAATATCTATTAAACATTTAAAAAAAAGGATTGAAATTAGTTTTATGTTTTTTTGCCTTAGGTACTTACTGTACATTAAAAAAATGTGTCGGATGAGTTGGGAAAGAGTCGAAACACAGCATGAAACGAGTAAAGGATACTGTCTAGATGCACAAAGTGACGTATTATCTGTGACCTATCAGGGATAGGCACGATATACTCGTAGCTAATGTGACGGTGGTCGTCGCATCCATTTATTTGCTACGATTGACCTATTTTTAATCGACCTCTATTAGTTGTGTACGTAGGTATGTTGACAATTCTCTCCGAGTGTACTGAACTGATTTGGATGATTCTTTTTGTAAGTAGGTAGGTATATTTGAATAGTACATCTCAAGCACAGGATAAATATAGATTAAGCATCAAGATAAAGGGGTGATCCCATAATAAATTGCAATATCGGTTTAGTAGTTTTGTACTCTATCAATTTGAAGTCAGTCTTGTATCAACAGTAAAATAAAATAATGTTATTAATCTAAAATTTAACTTAAATATACATAGAAAAAAAAAACAAATTGATGGTTAAAGGATGTATCAATTTATCCTTTTCAGTTTATTAGGTTCTAGGCTATAGGAAATCTTATAATTATGTTTAACACAGATCTTCCTACTAAGTCACTTTCCACGTTCTCTTGATTTACAAACAAAGTGTCAGGTGTGTTCAAAGTCGTTGTTTTTCCGACTTTACTAGTTAGTTGTTATTCCAAGCCTTTGTCTTTGAGAAAGTGTGAGTAAATAGCCAACTTGCCTTATCGTTTGTACTTACTGCATACTTGAGTAAGGATGCACCAGGGCGGTAGCGGCCGCGGGCGTTTAGTCGCTAACGAGCTGTGGCGGGCGCGATCGTAACACAAATGTCAGCTTCATGATCTTCACGAGCTTCATGATCTTCATGAGCTTCATGAGCTTCAGCTTCATGAGCTTCAGCTTCATGAGCTTCAGCTTCATGAGCTTCACGATCAAACACTACCACCTCTCCCGTGTTGATCTACCACTGCTACCAAACTCGTCATTGGTCTGTCTTTCCCTTACACGTGTCTACTTCAGCGAGCAATGCCCCCATAAGAAACCTACTTCACGATCGAATCACGAAAGAATTCGCGGTCTTCTTGGAAAACGTTCCGCCACGTTGACAGACAATAAATTACTTTTCCACACAAAATTAGATCTCACGTGAAAGGATTAAAAGCTAATTTTGAGTGACGTGATGGGTTGTAAATTTGTGAGAAGGATTATGATAAAGTTGTGAGTTTGCGAAAGTATGTTTTTCTATTGTAAAAAATAGTTTGAAATGGATTTCGGTCCAATTTGGCAGATTATCGGACAAATGAAAGATGAAACTTGTAGAAATGGTTATCTGCCTTGCATTCAAGTAGTTTTTGAAATTATTTATCCCATTTTGAGTCCCATTAGCTTGCTCTGAGCATTCGTCAATGTTTATTTTGCACTTCCCCACTTCTTGGCTGCATAAACAGACTTAGAAACAAATAGTATAGTCTGTTCTGTACTCCCTCTTTTAGAGAGAAAGCGCGAAGGTGATGATGATGATAAAAAGGTCACAGAAAATCATGTCATCAGCATCATTGATGTCTACATCATAGTTGATGGTCCACAGTCAATCGCAAAGGCTGTAGTGGCTTCACCGGCTCGACTACAGACACCTGGAACTACTTTACCAACGGCCTAAAGCTTTGCTCCGACACAAAAAAAGCTGGGTTGGCTTGGATGCAAGGGCGGATCCAGCCTTCGAGTCAGGGGGGGGGGGTGGTCACGCACTAATGTCCAGCCTGGATGGGTTCCAAAATCATACAATACTATAGATGTTCCCCGCAGTTTCACTCGCGTAGGGCGAGTGAAACTGCGCCCTAGATCCATTAATCCATCGCGTGGATCCATTAATTTATAGAGATATTTATATCATAAAATTTCAGGACAAAATAAGCGCAAGAGTAGTGAGCGGGAAAAGTTTGAGTTATTTCTGTCAGTGTGGTTATTAAAACGAAACTCCGATTCGTACAAAGTATATGCATTTACTGTAATATCAAAAGCGAGCGCAATTTTTTTGAATTATTAACGAATAACACTAAAAAATTCAAATAATGCGGTTTTAAAATAAAATATCATTCCAAACCATGTAAAAATATGCTCTGACATGATTTTACCTTTCGAGAGTAGAGATTGTTATAATATTCAGCTATATCTAACAATGTAGTAAACGAAAAAAAAAACAAATCAATCAAACTTTTATGAAAAAGCTAAAATAAGAGCGAACGAAGTAAGCACGGAAATTTTGAGCTATTTCGATCGGTGTAGAAGTAAAATAACATTTCCAAATCATAAAAATAAACATTATAATAAAAAAAGCGCCAGCGAAGCGAGCGCACTAAATAGAGAGCTATTTATATTAATTTAATATAGATTTTTAGATCAAAACATAATACCAAACAAATTACATGAAAATAATATAAAAGAACCCAAAAACGAGCGAAGTAAGACCAAATGAACACTTCTGCCTGTTAAATAGTGCTAAAAACATAACTCCAAATAACATTTAAATATGCAATGATAAGAACAACCCACGCAAACGCAGCGCTATTTCTTTCAGTATAGAAATGGAATAATTGTAAATCGTACGAAATTGCGTGCGCGAAAATTTTAAGCTTTTTTCCAAATAATATGAAAATAACGAATACGTTATGATTACGATAACGTTACGTTATATCTGCAAATTTTTCAAATAAGCGAGACCGAAGCGATGGCTAAAATTGTAAGGCTTAGAAGAAACTTAAAAACAGTTAAAGGCGGAAGCCCCTGGGCAAGGTTATGAGTGCGACAGAAGCGAGCGCGATAGTTCTTGGCTATTTCTTTAGTTTTTTGTTTGTCGTATGAGGTAGTGCTGGCGTCCAGAGGCCAAACTACACTTGTCAGGCCGACCGAGGGCCTCTGACATGGCTTAACGACAGCCAGCCGGGGCCGACAGCTTAACGTGCCCTCCGAAGCATTTCTACAGTGTAAAACTAATACATAATTTGAAATTGCACAAACACGAAAACAGTCCATCAAAAGCGCGAGCGCAGCGAGCGCGGAAATTTTTAGTTATTTCTATCAGTGTACAAAATAAAAATAA
Organism: Alsophila aescularia; assembly: GCA_946251855.1. Classification (NCBI taxonomy): domain Eukaryota; kingdom Metazoa; phylum Arthropoda; class Insecta; order Lepidoptera; family Geometridae; genus Alsophila; species Alsophila aescularia. The sequence continues at coordinate 38,963,154 of OX276381.1, forward strand.
TAACAAAAAATGAAAATAACAAAGGGAAATTAAAAAATAATGATTGACATAGGCCCAGGGGGGGTCATAACCCCCATGACCCCCCTGGATCCGCGCTTGCTTGGATGCTGGCAGTGGGTTTGATAAACCTTAATCGGGACGTTGCAGGCCTTACCGAATAAGAATAAGACAAACCAAAAAGGTATGAATACCTAACAACGTCTTGATCGCCTACAGTTCAGCAGGATAAAGGCAGGGAAAGTCCAGAATGACGTGCTAACATCGAATTAGCGGTTTTGTATGACGTGTGGTCCCAAGAACTGCATGTAATGAAGGAAAGAGAATAAACCGCTGATGACTTGCGTTTGATGATTGGTGATTCAATTTGGCGTAATTGCGTGATCGCACGATATGTTACATAATCGTATTTAATAAAACTAGCAACAAATTGAGTTCCTTTTAAAAATAAAATTAAGTGTACTAGAGTTGTGTTTTTGAAGTAATAAGCCTCTTCTGTAAGAAACCACATAACTTTTCTAGATATTCAACTGCCAAGCAGTAGTGTGTCAAATTGTCAGTTTCAAGCATAATTACTATGTATATGAGAATTAAAAACAAACTTCTTAGCGTGACCAGCGCTGTGCAGTGCCGTGCATGATTTTGCAACCAAAGTTCTGAGTCCATGTTAGGCCACCCGAGGGCCTCTGACATAGCTTAACGATTACTATTAACAGCCGGGACCGACACTGAAAGCACTCTCCCACCTTTTGGTGCCATCCAAAGCACGAAACGATGAAAAAAATGCTCATAATTTAGAAACGTTATAGGGGCAGAGCTAGGCTAGGATATATGTATCGTTGGATTCTAAGTCGCACTAGTACACCACTAGGCTAACTACGCTCTAAGAGGTGGCACTGCAAGAGGTTTTTTTTTGGTAACATGTTTAAATAAATGATTATACAACATTCTCAACAGTCTTTGCAAAAAAGAGATATAAAGAATTTCGATCGAAACAAAATAGGCAGACTCGTCTCGTCACTCAGTTGACAAATAAGTTGTAGTGATGAGTGAGAAACACACGCTAGTCAATGGAAGCTAAATAGATTCATTGGTCCTCATAGTTGGTCCTGGAATAACCTGAATAGATATCCTGCCCGAGGTTGGTGTTTAAATTCTTCTCAAATTTCTCTCACACGTAAAAGGAAGTTATTTCGCCAAGAGCAATTGTAATTCTTTGCCCGCGTATACATAGTTCCGAGGATTTAAAAAAACAAGTCTATGTGCTTCCTGATGCACACTATTTCCGTGTCATACTTCATTAAGATCAGTTCAGCCGGTTAGTTGTGAAAAGTTAACGAACAGACAGGAGACAGAGTTCCTTTCGTACTTACAATATTTTTGTGATTACTGCTCAAATCTATACATATAAATAAGGTAACCAAAAGTCCCTACCATTTTTAGGTGGTATCTGACTTTCTGTCATGCATCACGTTAAAACTACTAGACCGATTGCGATGCGGTCTCCACTGTCGGATAGCTTAGGGTTTGACTTATAAACTGGTGTACCTACGTGGTATCTCAATCAGATGTGTAGAAGCTAAGCAATCAATAAAAAATATTTGACGACGTCGCCTGCACGAAGTTTGATGAAAATATATGGTAGGTATTTTGGTACTTTTAGTTTTGGAATAACATATAGCTAGGATCCTTATATCCCTTAATCATTACCACGCGGGGAAATCCGTGGGCTCAGCTAGTATAAGTATAGAAAGGCTTTGATTATATATTTCAAAACACGAGTTTAATCGAAAGATGATGACATTCGTATCTCTCATCTATCGTATTCGTTTCTCTATTATCTGGAATAAGATATATAATAAAGCTTTCTCAAAAATGGTTCATTAGTTAAAAAAAGTTGGAAATAAATGTGGTGGTATCATCAAAAAAAACATAAATATTAGAAAAATACCAAATTTGAATGAATCGGGCACGATTTGAAATATACACGTGATCATATCATCTTTGTATCATCTTCTGCTCTGACTGACCAAAAGATATAAAATGTCCCCTAACCTAATGCTCACGTCCGTTCCATTCCATCTCCAATTGGAGACATGCCATCCACTTGTGACTCGTGTTGTGTAAATCGGATACTCCATTCGCTTAGATGACGCTCCTGTTGATCTGAATTGCAATAGAGTTATTTTTAGCTACTGCTTGAAAATGTCAATGATTTTAAATGAAAAAAACACAAGAAATATTAGAATTATAAAGACCATTGTATTCTGGGGAATCCCTCTATGTACCTACTTACGCTTAATGCCATTGAATATGAGAGATATTTTAGATATATCCGAGAAATCCAAAATTCAATTGAATGTGGAGGAAAGCTTTTAAAAAAATACTTGTTAATCTGCAAACTCTTTTCATAATTTAATTTCACACATATTTTTTGTGGTAGGTACTGCTGTTTATCAGCTCGGTCATCATGACCTCTCTTATTTTGACAAGAAGTGTTGATCGATTTGAGATTCGATCAACACTTCATATCGCACCATCCTTAGGTGTGTGACGAGCGCAGTGCAGTGACGCGTAAGATTTTGTAAACAAAGCTATATATGACCAAAGTTCTGGATGGAGCTGCGCCTGTAATGGGCAGACGTGATGCTTGCCATCAGGCGAGTGACCATTAATTCTCTCGACAGTTAATTGAATACCGAATGTTCTGATGCGTGAAGATTGTAAAAGACCAGACGCTTTCAACATTAGTCTTGGGAGTTGGGGTGGCTTCTAATGTGGGACGCTGCTTGTGTTAGTAAAAGTACAAAAAATATATGCAAGCATATATTGTACTTGCTGCACCCCGCGGTTTTACCTGCTTCCCTCAGAAACATTTTTCCGGGATAAAAAGTAGCCTATATGTTAATCCAGGGTCTAAGCTACCTCCATAGGGACATTGTGGGACATCATTGTCACTTTTATATATGTAGTTTACGTAAGTTTTGTTATAAAATGTGACATTTTGAATAAATATAAATAATTAACAAATATGAAAAATGCATCCCCGTAGAGTTTCTTGGTGTTCTCTTCTCTAACGGGCGTATTTCCGAAGCACCAGTAGAGTCAGAAGGGTATATTTCCTTTTCCAGTGTGAGATTTAACTCTGTTGGCACACGAAAGGGAAATTTCCTTTTTAAACTCAAAGAATACTTAGTTTACCAAAATTTTTATTGATTTGTTTTTTTTAATAATATTTTGTTAATTTTTACTTGTAAAAGTGCTATTATTTTGCCTATTTACAATAAAATACTTTGACTTTGACTTTAGGTACTAAATTTCTTCCAGCCCCGTTAAGCCGTTTGAGCGTGAAGGAGTAAAAAACATACACACAACATACACACATGTATACATACATACATACATACATACATGCATACATAAAAACTTTCGTCTTTGTAATATTATAGTGTGATGTTTCTATATTATCTAAACTAAACCTTTCCATTTGATCACTAGACCTGATTATCTCACTTTGAAATTATTAGCCTCCCTCCCTTTCCATTTTGGCCTTTATAGCTATTGAGGTCTTATATCTACCTAAATATTTCCTTTGCACGTACGCACAGACAAACGCTAATTCGTGCAATTTGATTTGGTTGGTTATTAATTCTATGGCCTTGATACTATCATTAAACCCAGGATGCTCTTATCTTAAAACGAGGTTTCTAGTTATGGTGGATAACGGGAGTCCGAAAACCATGGGAACGAACGACTGTACCATTAGATTCCATTTCGCTTTCTCAATGATACCATCATCATTGTGAATGTGAAGCCATTTCCTTTGACATGTCAATTTGAGAACTTAAATATTGTGAAATTTTAGAAGTAAATGTACCTACATAGTGGAGGAAATGTAAACTAGCTGTAGCTGTGGTGTTTTTGTTTGAAGATATAAGTGTCGCGGCCTTTTTTGTATATATTTGTCCTTTTTTATTGATTTATGTTTTTTATACTTTTTGAGTGGTGTGTGTGTTTTGTTTTTAGTATGTCATGAAGATTGGATTGAGTAAAAGTTGCAGAGAAAAACGTGTATTTTTAACTTGACCGATCGTTTCGCTCTAAAGAGCAGTTCCCCGCTTAATAATAAGTATCCTATGTGTTATTAATATTATTTATTCTGTGGTGTTATTCCAAAACAAAAAGTACCAATAAGTATACCAAATTTCATAAATCTTCGTTCAGCCGTCAAATAGATTATTATCGATTACTCGGCTTCTACTCATCGGATTCAGATACAAAGTATACCAGATTAACAACAGAGAACTATGTTTCATTAAATAATAGGTACTAATAGATTAAAAATGTTGTGACTTGATAAACATTTATAATTTATAAGCTAAGTAGGTACCTTCTACGACATTTGATAGTGCATTCGGAGGCCTATCAGTAATTGAAAGTATTATAAGCCATATTGTCATAGTACCTTACTAAATATAATCGGTAGCTCTCAATCATAATACGACTTTTTACTCTGTTACGGTTTAAAATGACGCTAATTTTACGGGGCCAAAATTTACTCTGTGGCAAGTCAGTCGTTAATGTTGGATAATAAATATAGTTTTAAATTACATTTACGTGGTATCATGTATTTTTTGCGTTGAGTATATAACCCAGGACAAAATGGGAACGTATAACAATAGAATTATGATTTTAAAATATATATAATTTTGTCTAAAACATTTGAAACACCTACTACATCTTGTTGTAGCCATAAAATATCACCATTTAAAATTATACAAAATGACAAGCAAAAAATAATTAAAAAATAAACAGCTTCATTCCATTCTATTAACAGAGACAATTTAAAATAGACGTTCATAAAAAATAATTTTATATTTAGAACATATTTTATTTATTTACAGAGGTAACATTTCAGTTAATCTAATTTTGCCATTAAAAAACAATTTGCATTTATTTTGATAATAATAAGGTGTGAAATTGTGTGTATTTGCCGCATTATGTACTAATGTGGAAGCAAAACATTTATTAAAATAAGTTAAATCCTTGATTTTTATGTATATCCTTTTATCTAGACTACTTTTTTATCTATAATATTATTATGTATTTTGATTGCTAATGATTCTGAGTGGTTGACCTTCTGAAGCATTTATTATTATTTTTTCTGTTGCTAGTTGCTAACTTTGTAATTTAAACATACACTATTACACACACAAACACCCAACAGTGAAAACCGCATTTCAATCGGTCTATTAGTATTTACGTGATGCGCGAACAGACAAACATACAGACAGACACCATTTAAATAAAGGTATATTTTTGATCTGTGGCTGACCCTAAACCATTTTTAAACGGGTTTTTAAACTGTTTTATTTAGCTTGTCCTGTTTGTTTTTGGGTCAAATTGAGTACTTAATTGAATTTTTACCCCTTACTGTTGACCAAATGATCTGAAATTTGTACACACCTATTATTCTGATGTAAATCCAAGATGGCCGCTGTCACGAAATGGCGGATTACATTTTTTTTCAATCATCTCTATATATCAAATGAAAGGGTTTTACTAATAGAATACAGTTCACAATGAAAGGGTTTTACTAATAAAATACAGTTCACAATGAAAAAAATCCAAATCCAAGATGACCGCCACAAAAAAAAGACCTTTTTTTATAAGACTGCCCAAAAAAGGAGTGTAATGTTTTAAGTATTCATGTATGTTTGTATGTATGTATGTGAGTTTCTTTATTCCACCATAACTTTTAAACGCCTGAACAGATTTAGACGTATGGGGTATCGTTAGAATCCTTACACCCCCCCCGAGTAACAAAGGCATAGCTGCAGAATGGCTCTATTTTCAAATGAGAATATAAAATTTTCTCTTCTAATTTTACAATATTTATTTAGGTATCAAATTGAAGGCCTTGATAAGCACATTCCAACAGTATATAATTTATTGGCATAAGCTCTTTTTTGGCAGGGCAGGCTTGTTTTTCAGCTGATAAGCTAGTTAAGTATCTACAGTAATATAGCATTTAAAAAATATGAAGCTCATTCAAAATGATCAACATTATATGTTCTCGCTAAACAGGCGTTAATGCAAAAATCATTAAAAAAACATTTCATCTCCATTAGGCTTAATAAAGCGTTATGGCCAGTTATCGATTGAATCACGTACTTTCTCCATGGGAAAATTTGCCAGTGCCAATCTTATGGAATGGTTTAGGGACTCCAAATTATCATGGCGTTTAGAGGATGGCATACTCTCTAAAAGAAACCATAATTCATAATCAGGGGTTTAAGATCGTGGCTAGATGACGGCCAGTTAAAGTCAGAAACGTTCCTTTCCAGCCGCGCTTGTGGATCGAGTTTTATGACCCGGTGCCGAGTCTTGCTGAAAGGACCATTCTTGCTTATGGAGCATGGTGTTGTTAAGAGGTATAACCACCTTCTCAAGAATCGTATTTTGATACATCTGGTCTGATGGTTACCTATTATTTAAAAGCTTTTATTTAACTTCACTTGTCTTTCTATGTATCTATTTATTTCTGTCTGTCCTGGAATCTTGCAATTAAAATTTTGAGCACTTCCCGATGCTATTTGGCTGAAACTTTCTGGGTAGCTGACAACTAGATGACAATTAAAAAAACAAAAGAAATAAATGTCAATATATTAAAAATGTAAAACTTATTTTTAAAATTATACTTACATCATTGTTTTTTTTTTTGTTTAGTACCTTTTTCACAAAAAAATGGCTTTCGCTCCTTGATAGGTAACACCCCATCAAACCATATCTGATGCCGGATAATGCCCATTGACTAATTGAGAAGCTTCTCTATAGCTTTCAGCATAAACTCGGTCATTCTGCTTATTAAAATGTTGCTCGATAGTAAAAAAAACTAGTCTTCCTTTTGCGTACCGCTTAAAAGTTGTTTTGATTTAACCACCCTATTCATTTTTATAGTATCGGTTAAGTAATGACCAGCTTCATATTGTTAAAATGCTATAAATTATTGTATAAACTAACGCATACAAGTACAAGTAAGCAGTAATAAATGTTACAAGAAATAGAAAAAAAAAGTGTAATTAAATACTATTTATCTATATTTACTTATAATAAAACTATAACGGGTCCAATTCTGTACATTGAATATATTTTGAAATTTTCTTTTGGAGGATACTATACTATACTACTATATTCGATACTGAATTCAAAACAGTTTTTTTTGTCTGTTTGTTTGTCTGTCTGTCTGTCTGTATCTTGGCTAGGCATCACGCTGAAACTACTGAATGAATTTAAATGAAACTTGGTCTTGATTTGAGTTCATACTACGAGGTAGGTTATAGGATACTTTTAATCCCGAAAAATTAAAGGGTTCCTGCAGGATAGGACGATGAAAGTTCTTTAAAAGAACACGTATCACGCCGAAACTACTGGACGGATTTTGTTGCAACTTGGCACAGTCATAGTTTATATAATGGGTAAAAATTGAGAATACTTTTTAACCCGAAAAAATAAAGAGTTCCTGCGGGATAATGTCCCAAATTTTGTAAATTGAAGATATTATGTAATTTTTTTTGAAGGCTGTTCTGTATTTAATACTAAAGCCAAAACTGTATCTTTGTAATTGTTGTCTGTCTGTCTGTCTGTCCGTCTGTCTGTCTGTACCTTGGCAGCACATCAGGCCGAAAATACTCACTAAATTCAAATGAAATTTGGTATGATTTGAGTTTATACTTCGAGGTAGGGCACTGGATACTTTTCATCCCGAAAAATTAAAGAGTTCCTGCAGGATAGGCGTTGAAGGTTATTTAAAAGTACACGTATCACGCTGAAACTACTGGACGGATTTTGTTGCAACTTGGCATAGTCATAGTTTATATAGTGGATAAAAATTGAGGATAATTTTTATTCCGAAAAAATAAAGAGTTCCTGCGGGATAATGTCCCAAATTCTGTAAACTGAAGATATTGTTTAATTTTATTTGGAGGCCGTTCTATATTCAATATTAGAGACAAAACTGTATTTTGTATTTTTGTCTATCTTTCCGTTTGTCCGTCTGTCTGTCTGTACCTTGGCAGCGCATCACGCTGAAAATACTCACTGAATTCAAATGAAATTTGGTATTATTTGAGTTCATACTACGAGGTTGGACATAGAATACCTACTACATACATCCCGAAAAATTTAATATGTTCTCGCAGGATAGGGGTTGAAACTTATTTAAAAGAACAAGTACCACGCTAAAACTAATAGATGGGTTTTGATGCAACTTGGCACCGTCTTTATCTATATAATAATAATAATAATTCTTTATTGCAGACAAGTCCATATTGAAGCTTAAAATTACACACATATTGTAAAAATAATAATAAACAAACACAAATCTTAAAAACAAAATTCAAGTTTTGTAAAAAATACCTACTTATAATAATTATCAGGTGGCAATGTCGACCCAATGTCTATATGTTGCTGTCTGTATAAGTCTATCTACCAGACTTCTAATGATTACATTATCACACCTGTCAACTCTGGACATGAAAGATGCTATACGTTTCCTTTGAATTGCATTAAAATGTCAACTCGCGTCTCCGCAAACATTTCAGAAGCACTGCAATAACGTTTCAGGCCCATCAGATGCCTGAAGATGTTATTATAGACCACTCTTATACCATCGTGTTACTTTTTGTTATAGTTAATCCAGAGCTGACATGTGTATAAAGTCTGGCAGAAAGACTTAAATAAAGTAATTCTCACGTCCGGTGATGACTTGCAGAACTTTCTAGCAATCATGTTGCCTACAACACAAAGGGCTCTGCGTTGTCGTTCAACATCTGCGTCATCCTTAAGGCTAGAAGTTACGATGTGGCCAAGGTACCTAAAGCTGTCCACTGGTAGGTTAAAATGAAGGGACATGTTTTATCCATGAAGGGAAAGGGCTTCTGCGGGATATGGGTCCAAAGTTATGGTAATATTTAAGTAATAAATAATATTTTTTGGATGGTTCTCTATATTCGATACTGATGCCAAAACTGTTTTACTTTTTATTTTTGTTTGTCTGTCTGTCTGTTTGTCCGTATCTTGACCGCGCATCGCACAGGAACTACTGAATGAATTCAAATTAAACTATGATTTTAGTTCATACTACGAGGTAGGACATTGAAAACGTTTCATCCAGAAAAATTAAAGGGTTTCCGCAATATATGGGTTGAAAGTTATTAAAAAGAACACGTATCACGCTGAAACTACTAGACGGATTTTTTGATGCAAATGGACACAGTCTATCTATACTTATAATAAAGCAATAGGTCCGAAAAAGGCTGTAAAAAAAGAAGATGAATAAAAAAATGCTCTTGGGTGCTTAAAAAGTGTATTAACACTTTTTTTAATCGTGTCGCTCTGTCTGTTTGTTTGTTCACGCATCACGTAAAAACTATTGGACCGATTGCAATGCGGTTTTCATTGTTAGATAGCTTATGGTTTGATTTAAAAACTGGTGTAATTGGTATCTCAATCTGGTGAGTTAGAAGCCAAGCAGTGGATAAAAGTATTTTTCACGGCTAAATAAATGTTGATCAAATATTGGTATATTGGTCCTGGAATAGCACATTATGGTACTTTGAACCTAAAGAAAAGACCACGCGTGCGAAGCCGCGGGTACAGCTAGTTATTAATATTACTTTGGTTCTCTGCCGGATCACCTCATTCCGGATACGATCTTTCAGAGAAACTCCAAGCATAGCCCTTTCCATAGCCCACTGAGCGACCTTAAATTGGTGGACCAGTCGTACCGTGAGTGTCCACGACTCGGCTTCGTATGTCATAACAGGTAGGACACACTGGTTGAAGACTTTTGTCTTGAAACTTTGCGGTATTGGCGACGAGAAGACTCGGCGAAGTTTCACAAATGCTGTATTCTTCTAAGGGTCTCTCTCTCGAAGTTATTTTTATCTAGTTGCAAAGTTTGCCCCTGATAAACATACTCCTGAACAACCTCGAGAGCAGTTCCGTTAACAGCAATTGGTTCCGAATAACATGTTCGTTAAACATAACCTTTGTTTTGTCCAAGTTCATCCGGAGACCAATGCTTTGAGAAGAATCAGCTAGGCTGTCCAACATCTTTTGCAAGTCCTGCAACGTTTCTGCCACAATGACGATGTCATCTGCGAATCTCAACTGTGAGATGTACTCACCGTTAATGTTAATGCCACACCTTTCCAGTCCCAGAGTCTTAAACATATCCTCCAATGCATTTGAGAACAATTTCGGAGAAATAACGTCCCCTTGTCTCACACCTCGATGCAGGGGGATATGCTTAGTTTGCTGGTTCTGTAATTGGATGGTCATGGTTGCGGCGTCATACAGACATGAACACTTGGATATACCGCCAGTCGACTTGGTATCGTTGCAGGGACTCCAAAACAGACCAAGTCTCGATAGAGTCAAAGGTTTTCTCATAGTGCACAATCGCTAAGCACAGGGGCTGATTATACTCTTCTATCTTCTGTATAATATGCCGCACTGTATGGATGTGGTCTATGGTGCCGTATCCTCCCTGAAACCCAGCCTGCTCTGTTGGCTGGAATTCCGCAAGACGATTCGCGGAGATGATCCAGCAGAGAACCAAAGTTGTCGACATAGCCCTTAGGATCAGTAAGCTGAAGTGGCAGTGGGCTGGTCATATTTGTCGAAGGACTGATAACCGTTAGGGTAGACGTGTTTTTGATTGGAGACCGTGGATCGGTAAACGTAGTGTAGGGTGCCCTCCAGCTAGGTGGAGCGACGATATGCGCAAAGTGGCTGGCAGCAGTTGGAAGAGAAGAACCGAAGATCGGGCTCAGAGGCGTGCTTTGGTAGTGGCCTATGTCCAGCAGTGGACTGACACGGGCTGATGATAATGATTAATATTACAGCTTGCACAATATTTAAGGCAAGACTATGTATAATGTAGGGATTCTCTATTGTTGTCTATCTGTCATCTAGAATGATTCGGAACACGTGATCAAAATAATGATCAGACCGTACCTTGATCCGTCCGATACAAGACGAAAACTCTGATCATGATTTAACTTTGTGATCTCGATCGCAATCCAGATAGCCTGAATATAATGATAATGCACCGTATAGCCTGCGCCTTAGTTAGTATCACTGCAATATCATTTCGATTAACCATTCCACGATCCAAATTGCACCAATCATTTCCCTGTTCTTAAAAGTCATTCGTGACTTAGCCTCATGAGGTCCTGACCGAAATGTGACCGAGTTTGGCGGAGTCATGTATTATTTAAGACATTCGTGACCAACTCTCATTAGGTCCTGACCGCAGTGTGACCAACTATGGCCGAGTTTGTCCGAGACGGAAAATGAGAAATCCGAACCAGACAAACCATTTGCCTCCGAGCCAATGGCCGGGCTGTAGGCGTATTGCCACAGAATAAATAATATGGTATTGCGCAATGACGTTAATGCAATTACGGGCACCAGATAAGGAAATTCAGGGCCTTGGGAGCGATAGGATAAATGATTGTTAGAATTAAATTGAAATGTTGTTTATTTTTTGTTTAGAAATTATAATTACTGGGAGCAATAATTGATGACTTTTATCAAGGAATGCTTACCAAAACGTTTTAAACGATTTCAGAGACTGTTAAAGTTGAGGGTTCTTCCTCGTGTTCAAACTAAATAGTGAGTAGTGAGTAGTGTGAGTAGTGTTGGTACTGACTTGACCAACAGGAAAAATAGTAGAAACAAAAAGAAAAAAAATACACGTGTAGGAATGTGTAATTTTCAAGTTCGCTACTTTTATGTCGAAAAGGTTCATCATTCATAATTTCCACCTTTCCTTATTTTTGTCCTAGATGTAGTATTGATTCGTTACAAACTGTATTTTTTTTATTTATTTTTTATTTATTACTTTTTTCACCTTTCATACTTGATAATGATAAATAATAATAATATTATTATATTTATTTTACATATTAGTATAAATATGTAAAATAAATGGTTTTTTTAATGCACCGCTACCATTTTTCTTGCACGTCCATGTTGACTGGTAGAAAATGTTACTTAGCATAAAGTCTTCCTTGTACATTGCATTTGTGTACAATAAATAATAATTACGTGTAATTATCGGGCGATGTCTTTTCATGATTTTGTCCAATTGTGAATGCCAGCTTTTGACCGCATTGTTACTACGGTGTCGCTCGCCAAACACTGACCATAGAGATAAACTAAACTAAACGAATAAAAAGGAAATTGTGTTATAATAATTGACAACTAATTTATTCATAACTATACGCAATGACACATGGTATTTAGAAAAGAGTTCTTTATTTCAAAAAATTGACCACAGTGTTTATTTTTCCTGTTGGACAAATCAGTTAGAATATCCACTTTGACCACGAGGAAGAAGCCAGAGTTGTAGTTATGGGGCATAATAAATTATAGTACTGTTATGGCATTGAATAATTTATCATAATTATCCTGTCCTCTGCTGGATAATAGATCTCTTCCAAGGCACTTCAATTGGTCCGATCATGATCGCATTTGCCAGCGACCTTGCGTCCTTATGGACATCCCACAGTACATTTTTTGATGCATAATCTCCATATAAGATCACGTCTACCCATAGTTCCCTGGTCCTAGAATTATCTATCAAGATACTTATGATTCGTGAAACGTACTTAATTGCAAGAGAAGCGATCGTTGTTCAGTTGTTGTGGCGTGGGTTCAATCCTTTTAAAATGAGTATGAGCTTTCTGTAAAGGTAAACATCGTTACAAAAGCAAGGTGGTGGCAACCAAGTAGCAAGCAGAAAGGATGCAAAAAAAGTGCGTAGAATAAATATGTGTCTTACTTCCGCCAATCTGTATGTCAAACTAATGATAAACGGAAAAATAAAATAAAATAACAACCCACGGTAACCAACCCATTATCAAAATTAAACTAATGTGAAACAAAAAAATATGGCCAACAGGCCTTATCTACCTGTTTTACTTCCTTCGTTCCCAATATATGAAACCCAAATATATACAAAAAAAACATATACCTACCTCTATCCATGTTTCCATGTTATACCACTGTCTGATAGCAATACGACACGTGTTTCGCTTTTCACGAGGTGTCCTCAGGAGCTGTTGACTCGTCGAGTGCTAGACCGACGCACAGTGGTTTGTCCCTATACAAGAGGTCGGATGTAGGATAATTAAAAAAACAAAGTCGTAATTACAAATCTAAATACACCATTCGATTCTTATATAAAAAAGTAACAAATATTAGTAGAACGTCTTTTAAGACTGGAGTTATAGTTTAGGACTAAATCGATTAATAAACCTGTTTTTCATGTATGTTAAACCACATATAAATAAGAATATCTCGTGATTTTGGCTGATTTTCGTTCTGGATTTTTTATGCCAATATCTTATTATATCGCTTTCTTCAAAGACACATGGTGCTACGTTTTTGCACTTTTTGAGATATGTGTATGTATATTATAGATAACTGAATGACTGAGATTCGTCATTTTGACTATTTGTTGAAAAAACGATCAATTTTCAATATCTACTCGACAATGGCTCAATGCACTTGTCGTGCGGAGCCATACAAAGAAAAGTACGTCGAATGGAAAATCTCTTCAGATACTTATTTAATGGTAAACTAGTTTACACGTCACAAAAGCAAGGTACACAGTGTGTGTCCTCCTTTTTAGAAGTCGGTTAAAACAGATTAGCTGTTTAGATTTTCAGAAGCTTCAAGCGAACCGTGTAATAAAGTGTAGATTGGACTCGGTTTGATTAGAAAGCGCAATGCAGTTGCATGCATCAGAAAGCTGTGCACGCTTGTTTAGTCCGATAGGTAGCTATTTCATCATCATCGAATGTTCGGCCACGGTTAGTTACCATCACTAAACTAAATCTGTGGCTGTTCTCATCCACTGACAGCTGCAGTTCTCAAGTGTTCGCTACAGATAGATAGATGGAAACCTATAAATAATGCTTGTCTAACACCCAGTTACTGATAGCATACTCGACGAAAAAATTACGTAACTACCTGTAAAATCACAGTCTTGCGTTCTCCATCTAAAATTTTGGTCATAACATGACATGCGATACGTGAAAAACTAAGTATAAGCTTAACACAATTTTCCTCTTCCTCATGTTTATTCTTCAATATTGTGGGTCGTGATTACTTGACGTCAAAACTTCTTGTGTGCTTTGAGAGAGGGAGGGGGACGATAGATTTTGCAAGTTTCCTCTATGTCGTCCTAGGACGTGATCGAGTGATAATTGAAAAGGTCTCAATGTGCCAATCGCGCAAAAATTAGCGTAGGTACCGGTGACAAAGAAAAATCACGGATGACTATACCCAAATTTAAATAGTCCGGAACATTCATTTCATTGGGAAGTGTTATACATAATTAGAAGCCTTAAAACAGAATAAATAATTGTTGGCCCTAACAAATACTTAAGTATGGAGACGTAATTCTAACCCTACTTCTAATTTAAAACAATCCCTTGGAAAATAATTGGTGTAGAATTGGCAACAAACTGCAAGACGGCGTTGATTCACAAGAACTAGGAAGCCAAAATCTTTGCTTTAAATTATATGCTTTAGGATCAATGGCTTTAGTTTATTCGAGAAGATCTTTGTCTTTCAGCCACGCGCCAATTAGTATCGTCTGCCGATGAATATTTGTAGAGTTTACAAGCTATTTAATGTTCGTATACAAGACGTAGTAATCATGTTTTGTATATTATTCAACAGTCTATGAGGCGGTTCTCTCTCACCACGCTCCAATGGCGAACTGTTACAACATAGTTGTTCATGTCTGAGATAAATTGATTAACTTTTCTCCATATTGCACATACGTTACAGATACACACACAGTTCCATATAATACTAACAGTAAAATGTATTTTTATAATCAAACAAATAATATTTTTACTGAATTCTATAGACAGCATAACCTGTGTTAACATTTAACAACATACTCGTATATCTTCTATCTATACTTATAATAAAGCAATAAGAATGAATAAGTCTGTACAAAGAAGATCATTTAAAAAAAATAGACTAGGGTACTTAAAATAAGCTACTGAACAAGAATATAACATTATTAAAATTCAAGTCTGTTTTTCTGTATCATAAAACTATTTGACCGATTGCGATGCGGTTTTTACTGTTGCATAGCTTAGGGTTTGACTTAAAAACTGGGGTACTTGGTATCTCAATCCAAGGAGAAGAAGCCGAGCAATCGATAAAAACTTTTTGACGGCTGAAGGAATTTTATCAAATGTTTGTATGTTGGTATTTTGAGTCTTGGAATAGTACATAGAATACTTTTAACCTTGAGAAATTACTACGCGTGTGAAGCTTCACACGCGTAGTAATTTCTCAAGGTTAAAAGCTGTCTTCAATAAAAACAGCTTTGTGGATGTTTTTAGACACAAAACCAGCTGGAAGATGGAACTGGCAAATCTTTCGACACTTTAATTAGTTTTTGAGACAATAATAACCTATATTGGGTGTAAATTAAGTAAAAGTAGATCCAAATTACTAATAACAATAAATAACTTTTTATCAATGCAAATCAACAAGGATTTTTTTTATGTAGGTTTATGTGTTACACCATGATAGTTGCTCCCCGCTTCTTCACCCGCGTGGACAATACAAAGTATCTACTTATACCCTCACATATATATTATACCAAGTTTCATCAAAATCCGTTCAGCCTTTACAATAAACATACTTACGCTCAGTTTTGTTCACTGTGAACAGTATAAAATAATTGGTTATTATAATTAAAAACGGAAAAGGTACAATGTTATTTCAATCCAATTGACGTCACACAAGTTATGGCATTATTGAATTTAACTACTATATTTTAATTGCGAATCCATTTTTAATTTTTGTTAAAAATAACGAGTCACAAAACAACACAATTGACGTATGTGGAACAATTTAGATTAACTTATCAAATTAAGGATTTTTATGGCTCCTCCATTATCCTACTTCAGCATGAAATAGTAATTGAAAATGAAACATTTTTGACAGATTTCTCCATCGAACAGAGTTGACACAGGGCTGTGTGTGTTACAAAGGGGACCTTACATTTTATATGAAGCTCTGCATAGCTACAAGTGAAAAAACTGAAAAGTCACGGCCACAGATCTAACTCTAATAATCTGACTTCATTAAATGTTAGAACATTAGTATCCTAAAGTGTGGCATTTCTGAGATATTGGATCATTTCATTCATTTCATTAGTATGTAGATTTCTTTGTTAAATTTTAAGAAGATAGACGTTTTTTTATGGTACTTAAATCGATACAGCAAGTTTTTATTCACACGGCCACACGAGGGCAGGCGTGATTGTGAAAGATAACTGACTTACAAAAGTAGTTGTTAACATTTTTTTATGTCATGTTTAGCCGTTTTTTGTTGGTAAGATTATTATTGGAAACTAGCTTACAGTGCTATCACTAATATTATCCATACATCATAATCGCGTTCTTGTGATATTTATATCTACACGCCATCGGTCCTTCCTTCCGTGCTTCGAAGGGCTTCTGTCAGTCACGGTTGCTAAAAATTGATAACAGTTGTTAGAGGTCCTTGGGCGGCCTAACAATCTCTAACACCAGAGGTCGGTACTATACCCATTCTAAATACATACAGGGTTCAATCTGCAGAGGTCCATAAATTTTTAGAAAGGCCTTCTAACCTTTCTGGCATATCTATAATACACTTGAAAAAACCTAAAAGTCGCGGCCACTCAATTCTTGATAAGTCGATAGAGGACTTCAGAGCAAACAAAAATGTTAGAAATGTTGTTGGTATCCTATGAGATGCGTTTTTAATAAATTGTACCTCAAAGATAGAGAGCGTGTTTAAATGTCATTGCGCTATAAATGAGCCAGAGGAAAATTAAATCAGCAAGAGTTTTGTTTCACGAGAAACTGGAAAATTGCAGGATGCAGAAAGACATAACCAAATGTATCCCAAATTAAAAGATTGACAGTTCTAATCATACATTTGTATTCTCGTGTTCAGAGTTAAGCAATTTTTGAAATCCGCCAAATAATATTTTCTCCATAGAAACCGATCGGTAATATACAGGCTAAACTTATAATTTTTTTAATTGAGGTACTAGTTTACAGAATAATAAAAAGTGGCAACGCGGTAGACATTGGATGTATGGATGTGGTTTTAGGACGCGTTATTATAAACATAGCGGAATGATCACAACTCAATTTTGATTCATTTATTCCAAAAACTGTACGGGAAATTAAAACTATCTATTCCAAACGAATACCACATTCTAAAATCAATGGTATTTCTTTTTAATCATATTTATTTTGTTTTCCAAACGGATACCACTTTTGAAAACTAATCTCAAAACTATTTAATAGGGTATCAGGTTAAGTACAATTAGTAAAAATGATTTTAATTATCTTCAAAGTGAGTTTAATCAATCAAATTATAATCAAAATAAAAAAAATGCATCCACTATGTTGTATATAACATCAAAGACAATCAGCTATTAATGTAATTATGCAGCTAGTATTAAATATCACAGGCAATCAATTCATTTATTGGAATTAAGTGAATTACAAAAGTTTTAGTTTTAGCAATAAGTTGTAATAAGATTAAATTACATACAATTTATAGAACAAATTGGTTACTTCTAGCTTAATGTACCAAATACTGTTTTGGTATTCGTTTAGCATAGATATTATATTAAATTTAAATGTTATAAAAAGCAGTATCCGTTTGGAATACGATTTAAAAAAAAATACCATTGGTCTTAGAATGTGGTATTCGTTTGGAATAGATCATTAAAAACATGCAATAATAATTAAATTAGAAAAACTGTACACAACTAAAAATAAAAACAATAATACTAAAAAAAAAAAACATAAAATCCATTATACAATCTAACAGCCTGGACTCTTGCGTAGTGACTAACAACTACTAAACTGGGGAAGAAGCTAATTTTAAAATCTTTCCTTCGTGTCTGCTCTCTGAAACTCCTGTCATCATCGGTTTTAAAACTACTCAAATTTTTGACTAGCTTTGTTAAAGCAAGTAAAATATATAGACTGGGAGCAGTAATAATATTCCTAGCTGTTTATAATATTGTCTTCAAGATTCTTTCTGGGGAATACCGTTGTTCTGATTGCTCGCTTTTGAATGATAAATAATGTAATAAAAGGATTTAATGCGACAATTACTTAATATAAACATACAAACTGATAAGGTTAGCAAATACACACTTGGAGTATGCAACGGTACTGCCAAATTAAACGTTATTCTTGAAAGGTTACGGTACAATCTTACTTGTAACAGGGCTTTGTGGAATACATACCGTTGTTCTGATTGCTCGCTTTTGAATGATAAATAATGTAATAAAAGGATTTAATGCGACAATTACTTAATATAAACATACAAACTGATAAGGTTAGCAAATACACACTTGGAGTATGCAACGGTACTGCCAAATTAAACGTTATTCTTGAAAAGTTACGGTACAATCTTACTCGTAACAGGGCTTTATGGAATACTTTGCTGGATATTGCGAGTTTCTTTTTGTTTAGATTTTGAATATAATAATTACGAAAACATTGTGAAATTATGAACATATATAGATAATGTGGTTTTTGTGGCTGCTCCATTACTGAGCTCCTTTTTTTTTTGTCAAGAGCTAGTCTGAACACTTGTTCCAGCACCTGCCTGTCCACTCCCAGATGATACGGAGCCACGACATCTTACTCATACCGACTTTTCGTTTCCCTATTACAATTTGTAGTAACAGGTATTGGTCATTTCGATGTACATGCCCTAGGTTAGGTCGTTTTGAGAATAGCTGGGTTAGCTATTCTCAACTTATCGAGAATAGCCTTTTTCTAAAAACACAATTATACCATAGGTTTTTGTCTTAAAAATAACTGCAATCTTTAAAAAAAACGTAACACACACTTTCATACACCCCCACAACTCACACATAAGTTATAATTTTTTTGGTCCCTGGTAAAATTATATAAATAATGCTATTTTGTTCAATTTGTGTGCACATATTTTTTTCTGACTCGCTTATGTCTTCATTTTTTCTTGCTTGACCTCAGTTCAAGCATTGGGTATGCTGAAAACCAGCCCTTACGCAGTACAGTGCTGAGCTTACCCCAATTTCTACATATGCAAGGTATACCAAAATAACATGACACGTGGCATAAAATGGATCACAGACACAGGAGACTAATGAGCCATCATAGATTTGACCCCAAGATAGCAAACGTCATCGCGGCAGACTAAGAAAGAGATGGCGGGACTAGCTTGACTCCCTCACAAAGTACTGGTATACCGTTGCCACAGATAGATTAGAATGGAAAATGGTAGGGGCCTTTGCCCTGCAGTGGGACACTACAGACTCGTAATAATAATTCTTATTCTTAATCTATGATATCCTATCGCCAAAATGATCTTTATGAATCTTGGGCACAGAATAAATATTACTACTTAGGTCAATCACTGCATCGTTGCATTAGAGCTGACTCCATATTGGTTCAACCGAAGCCACAAGAACGAACCACAATGTTTCATGGAACACTGGTTGAACAACGACACGATACAAAAAAGTTCTGCTTACATTAATTTTCTTTAAAATTTCAAATTGCACAATGTAGATTAAAAGTACTACTACTTACAAGGTCAGAGGAAACTGTTATTTCTAAATATCTACCTTCACGCTTTATAAATAAAACTAAATGCTATATTTACGTAAGTAAGCATGTCGATGTAGTCTAATTGCTCATGTTATTTGTATATAAATTAATATATGTACATTCAGTTACTATTTTAATACCCGTACGACATCAGTTCCTAAACGAGTTAGGTATATACTACAAGAATATAAACAATATCAAGGAAAATATTACTTCTTACCGTATATCAGTGCTAGTACGAATGTATATAATTTCATTGAAGTTGTCTGATGCCGACTTATATTTCCTCATTATCCGTGTTTTTTTTATCGAAATCGTTAAAGCAGATTTCGAGAAATTATGTTATTACTACATTCACATCTTCTGGGAGTTTATTTTTATTCAACCATTGTGGAATGTGAAACCGATTAAACAAACTAAGAAATAACAGAAAGTAAATCATTTTTTTGGTTGGAAATAGGCTTAAAGAGCCTAACAATATGGCAGTGCACGTTTCAACACAGGAATGCTCGTGCAGGTTAGGACGCTTTAAAACCGGACAAGTGCGAGTTTAACTCGCATGGAGAGGGTTCCGTACGGTGAATATACAATATATTACAATTATATAAATATCTCACAATATTGAGAGATTTAACTCGTTATTTTAAGATACACTTCTTTCAGGTTTTCTGTAATCTATAAGTAAATAACTCTTTTCTGTATATTTTTCAAAATTTTAGGCGCAGTACTTTCTATTTTCTTATATAACAATAAAACTATTTATATTAAATTATACAAAATATATTAGAGACCATTACAACAAGCCTTTTCAAACAGGTTATTGTATTTTTTTTTATTCAAAATTTATTTATTTACATTACACGGCCGTTTTTGGGTCACAGAAATTCATATGTGTACCAAATTTCAACTTGATCGGTTTAGTAGATTCGGAGAAAATTGGCTGCGACAGATGGACAGACATACACACGAGTGTCCTATTAAAGTTCCGTTTTGTTTCATTCGTACGTACAGAACCCTAAAAAAGTTTTATTTTACCATCAAACTTTCTCTTGATCTAGTCAGAATTGAGAACCTCCCGATGTTGAACAATAAGTGAGATACAAATCATAAAATGTAATTACTACCTCGAACTTTCTCGAACATGTGCGATTCAACATGCAGCCTGTACGTCAAGTGCAAACGTTCGCGTTACGGTTTCTAATCTACTTAACGCGCTGTTAACTGATTTATGTACGACTAGCTGTGCCCGCGGCTTTGCCCGCGTGGTCATTTCATTTAAAAGTAGCCAATACGTGTTATTCCAGGTCCAAAGTAATTATAATGTACAATAAACAACATTTTTTCAAAATTCTTTTAGCCGTCAAATAGTTTTTGTAATAGCTATCCAATAGTGAAAACCGCATCGCAAACAGTTCGGTAGTTTTTACGTGATGCGCGAACATACAGACAAACTAACAAACAGACGGAGACAATTAAAAAAAAAAAACTTGTTCTGTAGCTTATTATATTTAATTATCGTCATTGTACAGACTTTTTCGTTCATATTGCTTTATTATAAGTATAGATAGATAGATAGAAGATGTAGATTTTCAACTTTCGGATGTTATTGTCTGGTTATAAATATAAGAAACTGTCAATTAAGAATTTATTTCTTTTGATTAGGTTTTTTATGCTGCTGGGGAAACTCGGTTGTATTAATTCGGCAATTCCCATGCCATGATCGGAAGATGATGAGACGCACAGCATCATCCCTAAAAATATTGTTGACACCCCTTTTCTTCCCTCGCACCGTGCGTTATGGTCAAAGACATATATATGTTATGGTTCAATCTATATCATACGAGACGGTCAAGGAGTGAAACTATAACAGACTTTCTACTTGAGGATATTACTTGCCAGGAGAATACTATATAGTTTAGCTATATTTTATTACACACTAGCTTTCCTGCCCGTGAGTACATCCGCGCGGACTACAGTTTATCGCGTAAAAAAGCATCCTATGTTCTTCTAGGTTATTAAATACCAATGCAAAATTAGGTATAGCACCAATGCTCTTGAAGTTTTTGACAGACTTGTTATTTCGTTTCCATGGCAACCGATCCTTACAGCGAGTAATCAACATTTTCCAGTTTTCCCGTGAAGACTTACAATTTTCCGGGATAAAAAGTATCCTATGTTTCTTTCCAGGGTATAAGCTATATCCACTACAAATTTCATCAAAATCCGTCCAGCTGTTATCGCGTGAAAGCTCCCCAAACAAACAAATAAACAAACAGACAACGTTTCACTATATTGGTATAGATATCGTTTAGTACAGGAGGTATACTCATTATCTATACACTTAAAATAAAGCAGTATGTACAAATAAATTAATTTTAAAAAAATGGTCGAGGGGACTAAGCTACTGAACACGAATACCTATATCATTTTTATAAATGGTGCCGTGCGTGTCTGTTTGTGTGTTCGCGCATCACTTAAAAACAACTGAACCGTTTGAAATACGGTTTTCTCTGCCGGATAGCTTAGGGTTTGACTTAAAATTTGGTGTACTTTCCGATGAGCAGGAGCCGAGAAATCATTAAAAATCTTTTTGACAGCTGAAGGAACTGTGATGTAACTTGGTATATTAATATTTTAGGTCCTGCATAGATAAATAATCCCGAGAAATGACCACACGGGCCAAGCCGCAGACACAGAAAGTAATTAAATAAAGGAACAATTCTATATTCGAGGGTGAACTTTACATGATCGTTGAAGTCCAGCTTCGTTGTCCACTTTTCATTTTGTTGTAATATTAAAATTGCAATATAAGTAACTCATTATTTAGTTCAATGTGCAGCCATATTTGGATAGCCTTCACCTGTTTGGGAGCGTCTTCCTAATCTTGATGTTATTTACATGTCAAACAGTCCTAATCTACGCCAGCTCGAAATCATGTTAGTGGGATAGTAGGCCACTGCACACTGTATGGTACTTGTGTGTGTCAGGAAGGACGAACCCATTCTAAAGGTGCAGACAGCCGGAGGCTTCCACGGCGCGCGGCGTGGATCCACGTGATAGTCATAATCAGTTATATATAAACACTCAAGGGATCAACTCCTATTTGAGTCGTATAGTATAAATATAGATACTGGCTATCAATACATATAACACAAAATAAATAATAGTACTACGCCTATCATCAATCATCAATAAGCATTATACTAGTCCACTGCTGGACATAGGCATCTCCCAAGGCGCGCAACTGAGCTTCTTCTCTTTTCTTCCATTGACTACTAGCTACATTGCGCAGATCGTCGCTCCATCTAGCCCATATCTAGCCCGAGGGCGTTTTGCCGATTCGCGGTCTAAACTCTATAACTCGTTTACCACAACGGTTATCGGTTCTACGACAAATGTGACCAGCCCTTTGCCACTTCAGCTTGCTAATTCTCTGATCTATGTCGGTTACCTTAGTATGCCTATACCTAGGCACAATACACAACTTATTTGTTTTCTTTAAATTCGTATATCTAAATTGCCGTCATCAGCTTCGGTCGCGGCCACCGCGGTCTGTCTGTGTGTGCCTTAGATTGATAGATGGATACATAGAATAAACTCTTTATTGCACACCAAAGAAAATATCCCAAGAATTAAGTACAATAAACTTAAGATAAATTGAGTACAATGGATGGTCTTATGGTTGGACTGATCCAGTGATATTCTATGTATATGTCGCAAGCATATGAAAGAAAGAAAGAAACAAAGAAAAGAAAGAAAAGACATTTATTCACAACAAAAATCAAAACAAATTAAAACACAATAAATAGAATAAGTAAATAAAATTGTCATGAATCGGTCCCAACTCAGCGTTATGCTGGTTGTTGATCTGTCGATTTCAACCAGCATAACGCTAATCCGTCGTTCAACTAACGGCCTAAATGATATTCAACCGTACAACATTAAAATTTAATTAACTGGCTGGCGTAGGTACATACTTGCGTCTACGGGATGACAGATTGCTTATGCCACTCATACAATAGGGTGACCATGTGACACACTTGTTTCCATGGCAACCGTTTCTTACAGCGAGTAATCAACATTTTTCCAGTTTTTCAAGATTTCCCGTGGAAACTTACAATTTTCCGGGATGAAAAGTATCTAAGTATAAAGCTATAGTAGTAGTAAGCTATCTACATATACATAGTTGATAGATTCAGGCGTTACTTTCCGGAAATCCATAATTAAAATGAACAAAATAAAAATATGTAGCTTACTTCCGCCAAAACTGTAAGTCATACAAATGATGAATGGTAAAATTAAATTATAACCAAAGTAAAACCCCACGCTAAACAAACCCTACCCAAATTGAACTATCCATAGCAATATATAAAAGTGAAACGTTGTCTGTTTGTTTGATTGTTTGGGGAGCTTTCACGCAATAATGGCTGGACGGATTTTGATGAAATTTAGAATGGAGATAGCTTATACCCTGGAATAAAACAAAGGATACTTTTTATCCCGGAAAATTGTAAGTTTCCATGGGAAAACTGGTAAATGTTGATTACTCACTGTAACGGTTGCCATCACAGAATGGTCTGTGGTTGCCTTGGAAACGAAATAACAAGTCTGTCAAAAAACATCAAGAGTGGTGCTATACCTGCTTTTGCATCGGTTTTGAATATCCTAGAAGAAAATAGGATGCTATTTTTCGCGATAAACTGTAGTCCGCGCGGACGAAGTCGCGGGCGGGAAAAGTAGTTGTAAAATATAAATAAAATTAAAGATAAGGTCTGGAGACCAGAAAAAACACTTATATATTTATATAAATAATAATAAATAATAATAATAATTTATTGAAACAAGGCATGAACAACAAAAAATAAAGTGGAGCACCTGGTTCCTAAACTAGGCTCGAAACCCGTGAGATAGGAACCAGAAACATATAATAAATATATATATATATATAAATAATAAAAACCCCACGCTAAACAAGCCCTACCAAAATTCAACTAATAACACTTATATATTTATATACGTACGTATAATATATATCCATACAAATATATAAAAGTGAAACGTTGTCTGTTTGTTTGTTTGTTTGGGGAGCTTTCACGCGATAACGGCTGGACGGATTTTGATGAAATTTGGAATAGAGTTACCTTATATCCTAGAATAAAACATAGTACACGTTATATACCGTAAATATGTAAGTTTCCATGTGATAACTGGAAAATGTTGATTACTCGCCGTAAGGAATGGTTGCCATGGAAACGAAATAACAAGCCTATCACAAACATCAAGAGCGTTGGTGATACACCTACTTTTTTTGTCATCTGTTTTTTTAATGTCCATTTGTTATTTTCATTTATGTTTTGTTATCATATTTACATTGTACACTGAAAAAAACATTTCAAAATTTCCACGCTCGCTGCGGTCGCGTTTTTTGTGGTCTATTTTAGTTTTTGGGCAATTTCAAATGATCTTTTAGTTTTGTTTTGCCCTTTAGAAATACTTTGAAGGGCACGATAAGCTATCGTTCCCAGCTTTTATTAAGCCACAGAGGCCCTCGGGTAGCCTGACAAACTCAGTCACCATAGGCCAGCACTACCTCGTACGCCAAACCAACTTTAGAAAAATTCAAGAATGTTTGCGCTCGCTTTGGTCGCGCTCTTTATGGGATAATTTAAGATAGGGTAGACCGAGGCGTACTTTGAGGTTAAAAAATACAATTCTTTCAATGAATCATAGTATTTATTATTTGAGCTTTAACCAGTGTTTATTCTTCTATACGTCCCACATGCTTAAAATTATATAGTAACAATATTTTCGTTTATTTTTAACAAAAAACTAAACTTCGAGAATTATCCGACTCACCTCAAATCTTGGAGTTAATCGGATCTAACAGTCGTTAATCTATAAAATAGAAAATTAATATAGGAACATGTTTATAATCAAACTTAAAACTAATTAAAGTCTTCACTTCAGTCAGTTATTGTCACATAAAACACAAGTGTACGGTCTTTTGGCACCTTTTCTTTCAGCGCAGTTTTTGTGACACCATTCTCCACATGCACTGCACTGGATCCAGTTCTCTGTTGGCGGGTGAACAAATTTTTATGAACAAAAAATGCAGTGCCGGTCTTTTGACCGAGCCGTACTCTTCACCTTAATTCCAGGTGTAGCTTTATTCTTCTTTTTAACCTTCATGTTCTGTTTATCATTGGCTTGTTCTTTAGCGTTGTATTTACGAACATCTTTTGGAGTTATGTCGATTCCACGAGTTAAAAAATGTAACAATCGAACAGCAAACTTTTTTCAGTGTCACTGTCCATCGTTTGTTGACCACGCCGACTCTCGATTATACCCCTGGAGAAGGTTGTTCTTTGTAGACCACCCTGACTCCCGATTATACCCCTGAAGAAGGTTGTTTTTCTTTGTAATCTTGTATAAGGCATATTGTAGGTCTCAGCTGCCTTACGTACTGTTAGTTGTTTAGTTAGGACTATATCGGCAGCTTTTCTAATATCTTATTGTGCCCCTTGATCAGTTTTTGTTTTATATGCCCAAACCATCTAAAACATGACAAATTAAACATAAACTAGTAATAGGTATTTTAAATATTGGTCCGATTTGCCCCTAATGACATTCGCCTCATATCAATGGTTGTTAACAAATGAATTTTGACAGAAAACCTATTAAAATTTTACTAAAAAACAAAAGGTTTATCATAATTAGATTCATACCAAATAACGTTATACAAAAACATTCACAATTTCACATAATTAAGTCCTAAAATTACGAGTAATCATTTTTACGTACCTTACAATTGGTCACATGTGATCAGCTCGCGAGCGTCGCCGGCACTAAAATACGAGCGGTAACAAAATTCTACGAATGGCAACCGACGCGGGGAAGGGGGTGCAGTGATGTGTCGCTTTGGCTGCGTTCAGTATAGCGCGGTGTTTTTAATTAAAATGTATTTCTTATTTTGATCCGAAATGATTCGATTCGCCTCGGTCTACCCTATTAATTATTTTGATATGTTTTGGAGTTATGTTTCCTTTTAACATTGATAGAAATACCTATTACGTCAAAGTTTTCGCATTTTCTTAAAGTGCAACATTTTATGTGACACGGAATACCTAACTATATTGGAAAAAAAACGCACTCGCTTGATTCGCGCTTCTTGATTTGCAATTTAATATCATATCTACTTACTCGCACAATGTCCAATGTGTCTGTTCTGTTAAAGGATGATTATACCCACTGCAAATAATCATCCTTTAATTATGTAAAATTATTTTGTATAGAAAACCTTAAAATTTTAGCCCCGCTTCGCTTACGCTTCATTGAATAATTGCAGTTATGTTTTTGTGAGCAGGTACGATAATTATATGTATTTTTTTGTCTATTCAGTTTTTCGAAACTTTTCAAAATAGCGAAGATATGGATTGAAAACATAAAAAATATCAGGTTTCAGCCATTTTTAAAAACATTTATTCAAGCCACTACTTTTTGTATGATTTGGAAAGAACCTTAAAATATTTTCTTATATGTTTTTTTTTTCGGAAATTCTTTATTAACATAAAATTAAACAGCTCATAACTTTCGAGTTTACTCTCGTTGTATTTTGATCATTTCAATGCATAAGTTAATGTGATTATTATGTTTCAATCGTGTTGTTAGGATTGTTTAAAGAAACGGTCAACATTTTTGCGCTCGCTCCCCTCGCGCTTTTTAGTTCATGCAATGTTTCTTTTATATGATTTGGAAAACATTATTCAACTTCTACACCGATCGAAAAAGCTCAAAATTTTTGCGTTTGCTCCGTTCGCACTTAATTTTCATACGTTGGATGTCTTTTTTTTTTTTTTACATTGACGTATTATTGCTCAATATTTTCACATCTTTCGGAATGATAAGATAATATGATTAATTTATTAGTGTATTATTCAGATAGTTCAAAAAAATTGAGCTCGCTACGCTCGCGCTTATGGTTACACCAAATGCTTATTTGATACGATTTGTAGTTTAATTTTTAATAACGACCCTGATAGAAATAACTCAAACGTTTCGCGCTCGCTACGCTCGCGCTTGTAATGTTCTGAAATTTTCTGATATAAATAGCTCCATATTTTTGCGCGTCTGTTCTTTGATGTTTTTCATTCTCTGGTGGGTCTGGTGGTCTTGGGGGAGCTGAACGGATTTTTTCTTCCTGGTGCCGCATGACGACTGCTATCAATTATTGTTATAGCAACACGCCTACACGTCTTAATATGCCCTCCGAAGAACAAAGAGATGTCACATATAGGTAATTTGCCCCTCCCATTAATAAAATCTGGATCTGCCCTTGGTCATAGGCTACGTGAGTGAAACCGCGGGGAACAACTTGTATTGTATAATTTTGGAACCCATCCAGGCTGGATATAGGTGTGTGACCCCCCCTGACTCGTAGGCTGGATCCGCCCTTATTGGCATTGGTCTGTACGCTAAATAGAATGCTTACATACTGAATCCTTGCCTCGCATCGCCTGTGCCTCGCCAGCTGCAAACAAACAAGTGCTGTATCAAATAGCATGCTACAAATAATCGACTACAAATGGATTAACTAATAACTAAAACTAAAACCCGACTACGGTCTGGTAAAAATAACCTATGACGATCTTGCGATGAAGACGAATCGATTGATACCACGCTTCTCAAAATTGGACCAAGTTTTTAGTTTGAACAGATATCCCTTATTATGTCTTTCCGTAGTCGGGTATAAAAATAGCCTATGACACTATACTTGAAGACGAATCGATTGAAACCTCGCTTGTCAAAATTGGACTAATATTTTAGTTTAAACACATAACCCTTCCTTTGATTCGCAAACTTCGTGTTTAAAATAATAGCCTATGACACTCTATACCTGAAGACGAATCGATTGACACCTGGCTTGTCAAAATCGGACCAATAGGGGCGGCGCCATAGTGGAACATCCATACAACCACATACATAGTTACATACATAAATAGACTGTTAAACTCATTACCCTTCCCTTGCTTTGCTGTAGTCGGGTATAAAACTACTGTTCCAATTTTGATACAATTTTTATGGGACTAACCTGGAGGTCTTATAAATAAAAAAAACGTTCCACAATTGGCGGAGAGATCGGTGAACATAAATAAAAAACCATACAGTGAAACGTAGAACCTCCTTCTTTTGTGTAGTCGATTAAAAATAAACTGTGGGCTCATTCTCCAAATAAATTCTCGCTCGGTGCTCTTGCGTCCATATCTCAATCAATTTCACAAGTACGAGTAATTAGTATTTCGAAAGAGACTATGTTGCGAAAAAGTAATTTAAGTAATTAAATTGAATCTTCATGCAAGAATTTTATCTGGTTATCTATGAAGTTTTTATGTTACAGCTGATAGTTAACATACGTTTATACCCACTATATACCTAGTGGAAAAAGCGTATGTCGGACCGCTACAAAAGCGTATGTCGGACCGCTACAAAAGCTTATGTCGGACCGCTACAAAAGACCGATCCTGTTTTAATGAACTAGCTACGCCCCGCAGTTACTCCTCCATTTTTATTTTTCCGCGAGGGGTTTCCCGGGATACAAGTAGTATACCTGCTTTTCACTATCTCTAGATAGTAATTTTATTTACTCTGTGTCCCTAGACAAAGTTTCAACAAAATTGGTAGTACAGCCGACTCAACGCCACACACATATAATTATATATCATACTTTGACTAATTATATTCCGGAGGCTAATGATCAAAATGTTGAATATAGTATTGAACGTACCAATCAACAAGACATAAGTTCAAAAACAAAAACCCTACTAAAGTCCGGTAAAACATAGCCTATGACACTCTTGCGATGAAGACGAATCGATTGATACCTCGCTTGCCAAAGTAGGACCAAGTTTTTAGTTTGAACACATAACCCTTCCTTTGCTTCGCGGTAGGTAGGTGTAAAAAAATTGCTTATGACACTCTATACCCGAAGACGAATCGATTGATACCTCGCTTGTCAACATCGGACCAATAGGGGTGGAATATCCTCATACGTACTCGTACATACATACATACATACAAACATACATACATACATAGACTGTTAAACCCTTCCCTTGCCCGTTTTTAACCCGTTTTTCCCATTCAATTTTATATCATAGTTTTTGACCTCCGCTTCGCCAGTCTTGGAGCTCATTGGCCTCCTATAGGTATTATTTTACACCTAATCATGTATAAAAATCTCATCTAATTATAGCCACCAAGTCACCAAACGACTCAATATGTCATTTGCTTGTCTAAATTAAGCTATTTAGAGCCGCGCAGGTTGCCCTTACAGCAAGGCTGGCTTTGACGTCATAGATTGAGGACACGGTACCGCTCGGCTATGCATGAGCATGATGGATGAATGGACTTACAGTGGTACTTGATCAAGGTTGGTAGCCCTGTGAATGTACCTTATAAATCGTGTTTTGAAACTTGATATTTAGAATTTGAAATCTGAATACTTATCTGAAATCTGGGACGCGCAAGGTACCATTAGGTCACCTTGTAGTTTGAATTAGGTATACAATACAACTCTATTATTGTTGTGAAACATCGAATGGTATGGAAGTAAACTGACTCTTGGCGTAGCGATCGATCGCCACAGCGTGCGTGGCGACGCGCCGCTCGTGGCTCGTCAGCTCTTTCCGCCTCAACTCGGCGATATTCGATGTTTCACATCAGCCAGGCATCCCGCGACGTCTTTTTTATTGACAGCTCACTTCACAATATTTGAAGAAGCATGCATTCGTACATGTGCGTGTCTATTTCGTATAATTAAACTACCTGATGGGAACTAACAATCAATGTTACTATCAGGGGTGCCACGTTAAACAAGGAAATCTTAAAATATTAAGATTCTTGCATGAGTCACTTTCAATGTTTTTAAGAGCCTCGAAAAAAAATATATTTAATGCATGCAACTTTAATAATGTTTGTTTATGTTTACATAACAAGCACGGCTAAGCACCTTCACGAAAACCCAACTGGGAACATAACTAAAATGAGTCATTTTTTTTAGTGAGAATGGTTCCTAACCAACTTTAATGTAATTTGAAATGAAAAATGATCAGAGATACCTAATTATGATTTTTATACCTATTCAATGATACCCCACTTAACATAGTTTGTCGACTTTTCTTTTTCTTTTGACAATATGGCGTCTAGTTGCCGCAATATTGAATTTTGATTACTGTCATGTCTTTAGTAGCACTCGCAAGATTAAGAAAAATCGATTGACGTTAGAATCATCAAAATCGGTCCACGCGTTTGGTCTATATTGTGCCTCAAAGGAACAGACATCCATACATACCTACATAGGCAGATAAACATAATACCCTCCGCTCAGTCGGGTAAAAAAATGCAGCCTGTATCTACGTGGCTACGCTCGTAGTTTAGTCGTTTTCCAGGAAGAAAAATAAATTTGACAATCCTGTATCCTGTGCATTTTTTTACAGAAATATGGCTGCCGATCCCAAAATCTGAAGTGCAGTTGCATTGCAACCCTACCTACAATTAAGTATAATTACACAGCCACAGAGTAGAAAAGAGTGCTGGAGCGTTTTTTTCGTGGAAACGGCAGTCGTTATATGGGTAATTAAACATTGCTACCAATATTTAGCATTGCAATGTCAGTGTGTAAAAAGCTAACTCTTTATCCAATGATTCTAGACATTTGTTGGTAATTTTGATAGGGTTAACCTAACGGTTGGGATTCTAGGTAAAACCAGATGAAAGTATATTGCCGCCTTAACAAATTGAGCTCGGAGTTAGTAAACCTAGTTGGGAAGTCCACCTCAACGAACCACTTGTCTTGTGATGTGAGGCTATAAAGGTAATAAAAATAAGGTAAGATTTGCTGAAATGCAGATATTTCGCTGGTTTGCAAAAGGCAATCTGACCGCACCAAATGCTTGGATTACAGTAGATTATGTATTCCCATTTTTTGTTTCCCCGACCGGAACGTGCCCACAAACACACTTGAAGTACAACTTCTTTTTTTTTTTGACATGGGAAATGCGTTTATGCATACCACTGAGCCCGGGGAAGGCCCAGTGGTTAAGTGGGACTCACCGGGCGACTGCCCGTCCTACCCACTAAAACCCCATGGTGTACCTCCTCTGCCGCTCACGGCGGGAACACGGGAACCCTTGCGACCGCGAACCCGCCGCGGCTGTCCGTTTCCGGACCCGCCTCAGCCCCCCTTAAAGTCTAAAGTTACCCCCCTTGCGACGCACCAGTACACATGGTGCGCCGCAACGAAATCCCCGCGTCTGGACGCTCGAGGTCCCTCTGCGATGGGTTGGTTCAGTGGCCCCACCGCCAGCCACTTCGGCCGCAGAGGATAGGGAGAGCGGCGCACCATTATACCGGCACTCCTCTTCCCCTGCGGCCCCACCGCGTCCGCCATCAAACGGTGGCGGCCCCGCCGAGGCCGCGGAAGGTAGGAAGAGCGGCGCACCTTATCACCGACACTTCTCTCCCGCCGCGGCCTCTCTTCCTTCAGCCACGGTGCTGCCCATACAACACCGTGGCCCGCCTCAGTTGCGATGCCGCCCATACAACACCGCAACCTACTGTGGCCACTTCAGCGTGGGCTTGAGGAGCAAAGCCTAGTGAAGCGGCCCCTCCTTGGGGCCGGCCGGCGACACCCTGCCAGCGCGTGCTTCACCGTGGTGGGCGAAGTCACGGCTACTAGAGCCCCCCCGCCACGACAAGGCGGGAACCCACGGGGGGACACTTGAAGTACCTTTTGTATTATTGTCCCGAATATATTCATATTTTTTTATTTTTTTTTGAGGTGGGGAAATGCCTACGCACTTCCCTTCCACCACGGGGGTGATGGAAGGGGGTATGTGGGCTCGCACCCACTAAAACCCCCCCGTGAGCAGTCCTCCACTGAGGTGGGGCAAGATGGGGTCGCGGTAGCATTCTACTATCTTGCCCCAGTGGAAGACCCTTATCGGGTCTCTCCGCCTTTGGAGGGGCAACCTTGCTCACAAAGGTCACCCCTCAGACATGTATGGTCGTGCAAGCCGGTGAAGAGTCCCCCGACTCTCCACCAGTGACCCCACTACGGAGGAGGGAGGAGGTGGGCAAAACGCCTCCTCCTCCCATCTATTCTCCTGCGCCGTAGCGCGTCCGCACGGGCGTCCGTCTCCCTGGCCCGCTCCGCGGTCTCCTTCTGCACCATAACGGCTTCGCAGAAGGAGACCATTGCCTGCCATGATCTCTCGCTGCCAAATACTTGAAGTACCATTTTTTTTTTTATTTTTTTTTTCATGGGGAAATGCATTTACGCATACCACTGAGCCCGGGGAAGGCCCAGCGGCTATGTGGGACTCACCGGGCGACTGCCCGTCCTACCCACTAAAACCCCATTGTGAGCAGTCCTCCACCGAGGTGGGGCAAGATGGGGTCGCGGTTGCATTCTACCATCTTGCCCCAGTGGCAGACCCAATCGGGCCTCTCCGCCTGTGCAGGGGCAACCTTGCTCACCAAAGTCACCCCTCACCACGACCGGTGGGGCGTGCAAGCCGATGGAGAGCCCCCCGACTCTCCACCAGTGACCCCACAAATACGAAGGAGGAGTCGCCTCCTCCTCCCACCTCCTCGAGCCGGCGCCGAGCGCCCGGGCCCCACCTCCACGTCACACTCCCAGCACCGAATCCATCATTCCGAAGTATGGTAGGTCTGAGAGCGGACCACCTCCTCGAGCCGGTGCCAAGCACCCGGGCCCCACCTCCTCGAGCCGGCGCCAAGCGCACAAGGCCCCACCTCCACGTCACACTCCCAGCACCGAATCCATCATTCCGAAGTATGGTAGGTCTGAGAGCGGACCGCCTCCTCGAGCCTGCGCCGAGCGCACTGGGCCCCACCTCCTCGAGCCGGCGCCAAGCGCACAAGGCCCCACCTCCACGTCACACTCCCAGCACCGAATCCATCATTCCGAAGTATGGTAGGTCTGGGAGCGGACCGCCTCCTCGAGTTTGTGCCAAACACCCGGGCCCCACCTCCTCGAGCCGGCGCCAAGCGCACAAGGCCCCACCTCCTCGAGCCTGCGCCGAGCACCTGGGCCCCCCCTCCACGTCACTAGGACGCCCATCCCACAGGAAGAGAACCTCCACAAAGATAAAAGCTCTTTGTAGCGATTCCCCTCCTGCCGTCCAGGTAGTAAAACTACCCAGACCCACCTTGCCAGATATCGGCTACGGCCAATAATCCCCCGAGGAGAATTATTGACCGATCCCCGGGTGCACCGTCCCAACGGCTGCTCTTCCCCCCAGATGAAACGCATCGAAGGGGACCAGCAACAGTCGGGCACTCTTGGAGGTTATCCGGCCTGCAACCCACACTTGAAGTACCATTTTTTTTTTTTTTTTTTTTTTTGAGGGGGGGAAATGCCTGCGCACTTCCCTTCCACCACGGGGGTGATGGAAGGGGGTATGTGGGGCTCGCACCCACTAAAACCCCCCCGTGAGCCGTCCGCCACCGAGGTGGGGCAAGATGGGGTCGCGGTAGCATTCTACCATCTTGCCCCAGTGGCGACCCTTATCGGGTCTCTCCACCCTTGGAGGGGCAACCTTGCTCACAAAGGTCACCCCTCAGACATGAGAAACAATGTTTTGGATACATACTTTCTGAAACATCACGTAGATATTTACAAGAGCAATGTTTCGGAAACTCTGCCGTCACATCAATCACATCATCAGTTGCTTCTAATTAGAAGACTGTGATTAATTTTTAAAAAACATCGTCCTATACCAATAAAAACGTAGTGTTTACCGAAACAAAAGTATGTTTTACTGAATTATAACAATTACACATTTTGAAACAAAATTCGGTGACAATTTATAAATTGAGAAGAGTGTAAGAGTTCATGGATTTATAAGCAAACAAAACACACAAACACATAAATTTAAAATTTGTTTAATTTTATTTATAAACAACAGTTTATAGGAAAAATATAATAAAACAGTTTTATAAAAAATATAACGTCATCATCGATTTAGTGAAACATCATTTAAAAGGTAGGGTAGGATATGTCTTTTCACAAAAATAATGGTGCAAGGGACTTAAAATAAACTACTGAACAAGAATATAACATATTTTTAAATGGTATCTACCTGTCTGTTTGTTCTCGCGTCACGTAAAAACTACTGGACTCATTACAATGCAGTTTTCTCTAATATATAGTTAAGGAATTGACTTAAAAGCTGGTGTATAGCTAGCGGCACGTAAGTCTAGCGGTGAACGAAACGTGGCGGGGATCTTGGCACAGTCAGTTTTCGGGATAAAGAGTATTCAACATTTTAACACATTATATAAAACTTTCACTGTGCCAAGATCCCCGCCATAATACTTACATGTCGCTAGGTATTACTTGGTATCTCAATCAGATGAGTAGAACATGTATTTTTAATGCTGTCTGTCTGTCTATTAATTTGTTCACCCGTAGAAACTGCTGGACTGATTTCAATGCAGTTTTCACAGTTGGATAGTTTGGGATTTGTTTTAAAATCTGGTACATTTGCTACTGAGCGCGATGAATTAAAACCGATCAATCGATAAAACTATTTGACAACTGAACGAATTTTGATGATAGGTTTTTTGTTGTAATTTTTAGGTAATTTTGGTCCTAGAATTAATCCCAGAAACTTTACAATGTTACCATAAAGAGCCTTATATTTACTTTATTTGACTATACCTCCTCTTTCAGACGCATTTCACCGATGACTAACCGCTGGTATTTTCCAGTTTTCCACCACTTGCGTCAGTTTCGTTCATACCTAACATTTGGTGTATTGTTCGTTTTGCATAACGTGCGTGGGTGTGTATTATTGTGGTTTTAGAATTACGCCATCTGGCGACTGGACGCAATTTTGTCATTAATAAGTCAATATTTACAGTTAAAAGTCACTTGTGTAAAATTATTTGACACAAACAGAGTTCAGACAAAGGAACGCCGTCAGCATTTTGTAAATAAATGTCAGTATACTGTCGTAAAGTTTATCGGTAGACCTTTGCTATAATTTATTCTTCTCTTCTTCAGTTTATTTATGCTTATTTTTATTACCACTTCTTTCATCAGAAATAAATAAGTCTGCAATCTTGGTTCAATTATTCAATGTCAGTTCATGGTCAGTTCTGTAAGAATTTGTCAAGTGCATGTTTTAACAATTAATTTGTATTTAAAAAAGTTTCTAAAGTAAATATACCATAAAATTTTATTGTTTGTTTCAGATCGTGCTGCCATGAGAAATTGTTGATTTACTAGAAATTAAACCGTAAAATAAACAGGTGAGTGATTGATTTTAACTTTTGATAAATAATCTTCAGTGATTATAGTCAAAAGACAGTTTTTTCTTCGTGTTTACAACCATTGTGCCCTGAGATGTTTAGTTTTGGTTGAAACATCGTGGTGACAGGTATAGCTAGTTCAGCTAGACTGCGGTGATGGCCAGGGCTAGCTGCACAGGGTCCCCGGAAAATTTTGAATAGAAAGGATCATTAAAATACCGTATCAAAATCGGTCCATTCGTTTGGGAGTTGAGCTACGATGCCTCAAACAGACACTATGATACGTACTCGTATATACCTCAAACTTATAACACCCCTCTCTTTTGAGTACGGGGGTTAATAAAAATTGTCGGTTTGACGACCGCGTACCAGAAGACGGTGCGTAGGACGGCTTCCTGCGATGTGGACCGACTATCTGGTGAGAATAGTGGGGAGCCGCTAGATGCAACCACTCGTTGTGGTGTCTTCCGGCTGAGCTGATGATGAATTTACTTCATCTGTACCTACAAATAATTGATACCCTTTTTTATTATCATCATCATCAGCCTATACTTTTCCACTGCTGGACGTAGGTCTCTCCTAATGCACGCCACTGATCTCGGTCTTCAGCTCTCCTCATCCATTTTACCAGCCGCTTTTCGCATGTCGTCACTCCACCTGGCCACAGGGCGTCCTACGCTACGTTTGCCTAAACGTGGTCTCCACTCGAGAACTCTTCTACCCCAGCGGTTATTGGTTCTTCGGGAAATGTGACTAGCCTACTGCCAACTTAGCTTACTTTTCCTTAGAGATATGTCTTTTTTATACGTGTTGTCAATTTAGTTTGATATGTGTCTACGTATAAGTCCATAATAAGTAACTAATGTGCAGTTGTCACGTTCCAGAAATATGCCGCGTCTAGAGCAGCCGGCCCCTGAGGACTTCCGCCGCGTGCTGCGCGAGAAGGCACTGAACCATAGCATGTTCTACCTGAAACTAGGCGCAGGAGTCGCTAACAATACTACCAGGTACAGATTGCACATACAGTCTATAGGGCATTTCACACTATTCATTTCATCACGCAATCCACTGATGCCGAATCCATATTGAATTACAGTAAAATGTGAAAGAATCGAATATAAATTTGTATTGATTTAACCAGTGGTGGTTAGCGTTCTATAAATGGTCACTTAAAAATGAGTGTTTGGGAAAACAGCAACACTCGAAACCAAACCATAGATACATATAAGGCGTATCTATGGTTTGGATTCGAGGCATAAGGTATATAGGCTTATAGGCGTTAAGGTATCTGTCAGTGTGTGTGCCCGTTTAAATACATAACTATGTGTTCGAATCGCGAAATTTTAAAAGTTACTTACTAGCATTCTACCTGACCATTATTAGTACAATAATTTTAACTTTTCAAGGGTATTTTTTATGTATATCCTGTAATGAGAATGAGAATTTGTAACTTTCAAAATTAAGGTATCAAGGTTTTCATAATTATTATTATTAGAACAGACTGATTTGTCTATAGCGAAGTCGATAAATATTAAACATGTCAAATATTTTTCTAATATTGACCATGACCGGAGCATCAAGTCAAGTTATTGACAATAGTCATAGTCGTTTATTAAATAGAAATAGATGCGGTTGTCATACCTATAATATAGGTACATATTATTATGTATCAGTTGCAACATGCAAATCAATAAAAAAAGTTATTTTTTAAACAGAATTGTATAATAATTTTATCTCAAGTTATTAGACAGCATTCATATTATTATCTTTTGTTAATATCTATGATTTTATCACGTTTTTATTAAGTCACTTTCTTGTATGTCTTTCCGGTTGGAATCTTGCAACTCAAATTTCGAATACTTCCCGATTAGCTACCCGGCTGAAACTTTCAGCGTAGCTCACAACTCGATGAAAATGAAACAAAAAAACAAATCTATAGGGAAGTACGAATGTTTTTTTTTAATGAATGTTTATAATGTATGTTCCGGTTTTGTGGACATCCAACAAAAATATATATACTTTCTGCTAACTTGCCAATCCTGCGCAGAGAGATTTTTATCAGGATCTATCAGACGGCACTCAGTTCTCGTCGGCTACTCGTTTTCTGTAAAAAGAAAACAGGGCGATAATTTAAATTGGTTAACAAAGGGTATGTGGTAGGTAGGGTAGAAATAAGCAAATATTACTTTGGCATTTGATAGGCATTTGTTTAGTCACCACGCGTCATAATGCTCTGGGTTGCTACTGATTCTGAAGCTGTAGTTCAAGGATTATTACATTTAAGGTTTGCATCCCCCTATCTAGACCTGACCTAGAAAACAAATGCGTTATACCCAGTCTGCGCACTGTTTAATATAACACCTGCATTTGTTTAATTTACCATAAATAAACACTTCCAATGGTTAACTGCATTCGCACTACGCACATCAGATGCCTCCACTCATAAATTTCAATCCCATCGGGACTGAATATGCTAAGACACCGCAACAAACCGCTACAGTATGTTGGTCCTTACGAGCATGTGTGTGCAGGGAGCCGGTGGGCCGGCGCGCCAGCGACAGTGCGAGTGCGCGCGCGCCGCACTCCGGCCGCGTCGCCCGCCACGCGCAGCCGCGGGTTTCCGAGCTCCTGCGCCGCTTCGAGCCCGCCCCCATGCAGTACCTGCGGCCGCCGCGCGCCGCCTCCCCGCCGGACGACATCTCCTCCTCGGACGAGGACGATCGCGCTGCCGTCCGCCGCCGCAGCCGCGACCTCTCCGATGACTCCGCCGTGGAACTCGACACGCGCAGGCGCCACACCATCCACCACCCGCGCGACGCCACCCCACCAGCAGACGCAATGTCTCCGAGGCGAGAGCGAACTCTGATTGAAGCTCACGTGGTAGAGTTGGGTCGGCGCGGCAGCGAAGGCTGTGAGACTAGAGGCCGGACAGTCAGGACGCCGAGTGTCGTCGTCAGCGATTACTCGGACGGGATAGCAGTTGGTGCTACGGAGGAGGAAGTCAACTGGCTGCGGTCGAGGTCCCTGTCTGCCGATTCCGCGTGTTCCTCGTGCTCCACGCTGTCCAGCCGCGATGATGAAGAGTTCGAGTCTCCGTCGATGCCCAAAAAGGTGAGTTCAGTCACGGGTTCAGTTCTGTTTATTTTTATTTTAGCGCTTCTTACATTGTTTACCTTTCTTTAGTATTAGTTGTCATTGAGAAGATTCCTCGCATGGAGTGGGGGATACATTATGCCGTCTATGTTTATCAATGATTTGATAACATATTATTTTTTTGTAATTTAATCTGCAATTAAGTAATTGTGATAATGATAGAACATATATAGAATAGACATCCTCTAAACATCGGTAAATTCAAAAGTACTTTATCGTATAACAATTTATAAAATAACAATATCAATATGTCTTGATAAAATCCTTGTTTATGTACATTTTTATCCATGTAGGTATATTTTTATTTTTTGGCGTAGGTGTTATGACATTGTCTCGTTAGCTAGTGCATTTCTAAAATTAATAAGCTGCTACCACACCTGAAAATTAAATAACTTATATCAATTTAAAAGTCAGTAAAATTAGGATAGCGTTGATTTAGGAAGTGGAAAACGAGAACATACTTTAAAATGCTGATAGGAAATTTGAGCTATGACGACTATTTCTTGGTGGATTATAAATGTAGTACATATATGGAATTAGAATAAGGCACCAGCCAAATCCGCCTGATGAAAAATGGTTAGGCGTCTCTTGGACCCTCATGCGTCAAGTTGGTGTCTCATTTAGCCTCAGGGCATATCTACTCTACTGTTTATTATTATTATTATATTAAATTCTCACCATATTTTATATATTGATTTCTTGCAACGCCGCGCCATTGAAGAAGTAAATCACATAAATCAATCTCCAGTTGAAGGTTAGTGCAGTTAGTTTTATCCCGGAGATTCAATTTTAATTATTTACTTTCTCTATGTTAACACATTTTACCATTTTGATTCAAATGCTTGATTTATTTTTTACTATATTATTTTTTAGTCTCAGAAAAAAAACACGCATCTATGAATGCATAGACGTTCTAAATATTAAAAAAAAAAACAATAATAAAAAACGGGTTTTATATTTTTTTATATTATTGATGTGGGCAAAACTGTGATTATTTCGGGCCTAAAAACAGGTTTTCGCACGGGTGGTTGTCGTCAAAGTTGAGATTGCTTACAGTTCTGTTATTGTAGGTACTTAACACTTTACGCCAGCATAAGTTATATCTTGTAAGTACCGTTTTTTTTTTAATGTGTGACTTTGCACGATGGGTGCACTCTGATTCTTATTGGGGGTGGTAAGGCCTGCACTGATGTCCCTCTTGGGGTGTATTGTACATTTCCCACTGCCAGCCTCTACTCAAGCAATCCCAACTCTTTAAAATAGCGGAGTGTGGATTTGGGTCGCTGGCACAATTGCTCCAGTGACGATGGTGATGGTGGCAATGAAAATGAAGATGGCAATAGTGAGTTTGGGAGGTCGCTGAGACAAATCATGAATTCCAGTTGTGATTCTGATTTGTTCCTTGGCTGGACAGTGCAGTTGCTCGTGCTCCACAGTCTCGTTCTCTTCCATGCAGCCACGACACAGAGTACTATCCGTGGCTCCAATCTTGTGCAGATGTAATTTAAGTGGCAGTGACCTGTAAAATGTCCCACTAAAAGGCGAAGATCCTGCCGTTGCAACTTTAGTAAGCTGTTTGTGTTATTTCTGCTAAGGTCGGAAATGCGGTCTTGGCATGTTTCCTGTCCGTTTCCCGATCCCACAGTTTTTGTTGCTCACTCTCAGCGTGACGGAGCAGTATGTCTCGTACTTCCATCACCGATGATTTGCATAGACCCACTGCGTCGTCGCATACCTGTTTCTGGGTTCCTTCCTTGGCGAGGGTTTCCGCCATGGAGCTATATATATATACAAGAGCTATGTCCTTTTTCCATTTAACTATTGTTCTGTATCTCTCCGCCAGTTTCTGTAGAGTCTCATGACATTCTGCTATCACCCTTGATCTAGTTGTAGATTGGTGCACTAATCCAGTGTCAAGTTTGTTGTAAAGTCAAGCATACAATATTGGAAAAAACCGACCCAATGACTTTCAGTAAAGTGGCGGATACTTTACTATTGTGTAATTAATTATGAAAAAAACGTTACGTTTCAGTTGTACTTAGTTGTAATAATTATAGCATAAAGTAGTGCTGACTTCTGCACGCAGAGATTTTCAGGTCACCTGAAGGCCTTTGACATTACTAACAGCCGAAACCGTGAGCGACGTGCCCTGCGAAGCACGGAGCGATGGAAATCCGCATATAACTTTGGAAAAGTCATTGGTGCGCAGCCGAGGACCGAACTTGGTATCGTTGGGTTCTAACGCGCATTAGTAAACCGCTTGGCTATCATCGCTTTCGT
This sequence comes from Alsophila aescularia, assembly GCA_946251855.1. Classification (NCBI taxonomy): domain Eukaryota; kingdom Metazoa; phylum Arthropoda; class Insecta; order Lepidoptera; family Geometridae; genus Alsophila; species Alsophila aescularia. The sequence goes on from OX276381.1 coordinate 39,004,637, forward strand.
GGTGGTAGTGCACTTAATATTATTCGCCTATCCGCCAGGCTAGCTACCTACCACGATCAGTCGCCAAACCCCTTTCGGGATGATCCAGGCGCAAAAAAACATGTTCGCAAAACGTCACCGGGACGTTCATTGTCATATTCGCAAAAGATCCTATTTGCAAAGGGTCCAATTCGCAAAAGATCCATTACGCAAAAGGTCAATCTGCCTTTTTAGTCTTAACGTGTTTACCATCTTTGACCATTGACCATATCGTCACTACACTAGGTGAGATTGCGGTAAAACGTTAGTCTAATATTCCTGGCCAATAAATAAAGGAATTTCATCAAATCGTTCGATCAAATATTTATACAACTTGTACTATAGTTGTGTACTGATGTAATGTAATGGCATTTAAAATGCGCATCGCATCGTCTGAATACCTACTTATTGCATGGATCCTGGATTTCTATACATATTTATGTGCATTTGATGAATTTATACTAACCTCGTGGAATAGTCATGTGTGACCTTCCTACATGTACTTGTGCGTCATTTATTTATTGTGCTAAATAATAACTTATTTAAGTGATTAACAAAATACCCGGCATGATAGATATGAGCTTCTGCACTTCATCATGGTGGGGAAAGTTGCAGAAAAACGCTGAGATCTTCAGCAAAATAAACTATTTTATTATGGATCGTTAGCCTACAACAGATTCGCAACTCACCAACATTTGGTCTTATCAGATGCATATATACTTATTAGGTTTTGTCAAAAATAGACACATGGCACAAATATTTTGGAGAGAGTTGGGCTTTTAGTTTTGTGAAATGTCTGATCTATATCAAAAATGATTAGGGACATAATTTTCATTTTTAATTAACTTCTAGTTTTGGAGTTCGAAGACTAATTCTAAAATGATGTATGGTTTGCAAGGCTTTGGATTCTTCACTCTTGAGAGCGATGGTAGCCTAACAATTCAATTGTGCAACTTAGAATCCAAAGATACCGAGTTCGGTTCTAGGCTCCGTACTTTCTAAGTTATGTGCGGTTTTCCATCGCTCCGTGCTTCAGAGGGCACGTTAAGCTGTCGGTCCCGGCTGTTATTTATAGCAGTCCAGTCGTTAAGCCATGTCAGAGGCCCTAAGTTGGCCTGACATGCTTTGACACCAGAGGCCAGCTCTACCTTATACGCCAAACAAACTCTTGTTTTCGCTTTGTCTAGAGCGTTCTTAATCAAATTCGTAAGCTTTTCATTTGTTCCTCCATGTAGTCTTTCCTTTATTTTAGAGACTCTCTTCAAAACGTCCAGAGAAAAAGCTCTTATGTCTGGATTTCAATCTCTCTTTGATAAATTCTAGCTTAGGATGGAGAAGTTTGCAGTATTTTTTTTACAATTCCCTATATCCCCTACTGATACCCCTTCTCATATACCATAATATGTGGATGACTGGTAGTAAAAGGCTTTAGTTACTAAATGAGGACTTCTTCCCATAGTACTCTCTTAATGCAATAAAGACTAGTATTCAGTAAATAAACTTTGCCCATGTTTTCAAGTTATAATCATTATTTGGATAGTTAGTATGCTTTGGTTGGTTGATAGGTCAAAAAAGACCAGTGACTAAACCTGCCCGATTTAATCACTTGTGTGCTTGAATCATGTAAATAAACGCATGATATTTCCCATCCACTTATCATGTCACCAACAGGATACATTCCATAAACATTCCACTGAGGACTTGATAATAACCATACATTTGAATGGCACCGTGTCATGTCAAACTTCAGAATAGCCTTCCCACGGACTTTAATAAGGCTTATAGTGCTGGTGTTTCTGCAACTGCCAGTTATGCCCAATGTTTTTGAGCAAACATGTTGTTTGTTTGTTAGTCTGTAGTAATTCCGATGTTTGGTGCTAATTAAGTAAATTTGAATTCTATCGACTATCGACAAAACATTTTTAAATGTCCCGTGTTTTAGTTGCATTTAAAGTAGTGGTATTGGTACGAGGATTATCTTTCATTGTTTTTAAAAGCTATTATTTATCTTGCAATGTTTGTGTCTGTATGTATGGATGTTTGTTTAGGTCAAGTCTTGCAAGCTCAATTAGACTAACCACTTCCTCTTATCCTACGGAGTTGAATTTTTACATGTTGGTTCAGTTCCGATGACAGTGAACTTTTATGGTAAGCATGACCTGAATTGACATCCAGGATTAGCTCCAGATAAAGGAACTCTTTAATGTTTAACAACATAGACACGAAGTTTTGTGTACGCATTTTATTATGATAGCTGGTTTTAAATTTTATCATGATATGGTCTTCAGATAAAGAAACTCTTCAACGGTTAACAGTACAGACACGAAATTTTGTGTACGCTTTTTATTATAATAGCTGGTTTTAAGTTTTACCATGACATGGTTGCTGCACTCAGGGTTGGGTCTTGACTAGGGAACTCGTCAACGGTTAACAGCACAGACGCGAAATATTGTATACACATTTATTTGTGATAGCCTTTATAACTTTCGCCATGACATGGCTACTGCATAAAATGTTTTAAACGTTTTTTAATTAACTTATTTCTTTTCATTAAACTTAATTTTATTTCACATCTTCATTTACACATGTTGACACTATGTAGATAATAGATATCTCCTAACGGACTTTTCCATGCCACTGACGTAGGTCAATACTTGCCTTGTTTCATAACTTTGAACCTTTAATGCAATTCTTCTGTATTGGGCATTGACACTGATGCTTTTCGACAGAAGTTCGCAAACTAAAAATATATGACTTTCAGACCAGGATGGATCCTCATTGAAACTGACTGAACCTAAGTCATGCACTTGATAATCATGTGAATCTGACCCCTCACCGCCAGGACAAAGCGCGCTTTAGGTATTTCGTACAAACGGATGCCGACATCCGTCATTAGCCCATGTTATTGTCAGTGCCAACTGGAGCGTGAACAGATTAGTTACACTTTATGGAATTGTCGACAATTGTATGATTGCGGTTGACAAGCTGCTGACGTGGGCTCTGAAAATATGATCAACCTAAAATAAGTTATGCTGTCAGAGAGTTCTTTGTCTCTTCAAGTCTTTGGTGGTAACTAGATAAACTTCGACACGCTTCCGTTGTTCAAAGCTCTCATTTTATGTTACTTGTATTTTTGAATGGTCTTGCACACTACACGGTTGATCTAACGAGACAGTAATTCTAGAGTCTTACAACCTAAGGTTTATTCTATGAATATTAATTAGGGTTTAAGGTCCACGACTTGAGTTGCATTAGATGGCGCTAAATAACAATATATGTATAATTATTATTTTTTGGCTTTTACTTGCAATCAGATCCCATTTAAAACTTTATTGGTGGCTATATTACCGTGTAATGATTATATTTAATCTTAAGTTACATATGTAAATCAAATATTTTAACCATTTTTCTTCCTTATAAATTTGGGTTCAGATCTTGATTTAAGTATTGAACCCAAATTTTTAGGGAACGAATACGGTTAAAATATTAGTTGGACTATGAAAACTATAGATAAAATATTAACATCGTATAGTGTTTTTACCGCGATATAGTTTTAAATCTAATGACTGCAATGTAATGCCCAAAGAAATAACTTAAGCAAACATTGTCATTAGCGCCATCTAGTGAAACCCATGTCATGGACCATCCACCCTAAGGAAAACATGACTTAGTAAAATTCCTCATAAAACCATCCTTAACTAAACACAGGTAAATTTGCATTGGCATTTTGTGTTCCCCGAATCGTCCCGTCATTTCTATTAGCTATTTTGTGAAATCATCCATATTGGCAGCCGAGTCAAGCAGTAGCCTGTTCACGAAATTATCCAATTGGTTTGCGAGCTGGCATTGACCCCCAACATCCTGTGGCATCATAAATTAGAATTTTCAATGTAAATAAAAACCTGACTGCACTGTCATAAATTGAATTTTAACTTTTATTTTATTAAACGAAACACTACTATTGAAAACGATATACATAGATACTAATTAATTAATAAAGTATGTTAGTTTCGAAGTAGTGCCAAGCTGGTCAAGCAAATATAAATTCAATAATATAAAAATATGTATCTTAGATATTAAAAGCTTATCGTTTGTAAAACACAAAAGTAGTACATAGCTACAGGCAAAACAAATGTTACATTACAGGTATCGTTATCACTTACGAGGCCATGAACGACTATATTTACTAAACAGATAAGGCAGGTACCCAAGGTTCTGAATCGTGGAAAATTGCACGAAGTCATGAAATTTTTTGCATCGTTCGGTTTTGGTGATGGTAGCTTTGTAACGATAAAACTGGTTTAGCGCTACTATGGTAGCGGTGCGACAGTGGGCTGAACTATGTCAGTAATATGATCATTGTGCAAGAATTATTTCTGTCAAAAACAATTGAGCAATTTTCTTTTTCAAATCTTCGCTTGTCACGCTTACACTACATCTTTTCATTCATAAATCACATCAACACTCCACGAGCTGATTTTGGCAGTTTTTATTATTACATTATGCAAAATCACTAAATTATTCCTTAAATTTAGCCTTAGTTATCTAGCAATTGAGATAAAATTTAGGGTACGAGGCGTTTAGTCTCCTGAATAAATTAGATAATTCGGATTAGTTATGTTCCAACACCGATGCTTCTTACGATACACATACAGCGATAACAAAATGAAGTTAAATTAAATCCACCGTGAGAGTGGATTTATCGGACATTCTGAATCAATTATATGTAAGTATCGTTTCAAGATATACTCACGTAACTGAGGTCATTTTCCTATTGGCGTTCCTCAAGGTTACGCTCTGGTTCCATTGTTCTTTGAAGCTATTCGAATTTGATGGGTTTACGTTATCACAAAATAAATAGTAGTAGTATTATTTATTTATTTTGAACTATATCCTTCTATTTAATATCAAAAACATCGTTAGGATATTGTTCATGTTGATTTATATGTTTTCTTTAATTTTGTTTACATTAAACGTCCAAAGGATATGCAGGGGCATATTTAAAGATATGGTGCCCCAGGCCTATAAGGTTTACCACCCTATTAAATATAGAAAAAAACTGGACAAGTGCGAGTTGAATTCTTGTGGAGAGGGTTCCGAACGATGAATATTTATCTCACAATCTTGAGAGATTTGATGTTATTTTGAGATAAAACAAACGGGATAGTCAATTTGCATCAAATTTCTTAAAAAAACTTTAAAATATACATACAATTCATTTATTTACGTTACACGTGTTTGGGTCACAGAAATTGGCCTAGTAGATTCGGAGCATATTGGCTGTGACAGACGGACAAACAGACATACACACGAGTGATCCTTTAAAGGTTTCGTGTTTTTTCATTAGGACGTCCGGGACCACAAAAATGGAGCGGGAAAGCTAGTTTAGAATAAAAGTAATTTAAGATTGCGATAAAGACTAAAACAATGCATACCTTTTAATAATAATTTCTCGTATTTAGGTGAAATGGGCCCAATAAGTGTATGGTCACTGATGTCGCTTTCCATACATAATATATTAACATATATCAAGTATATTATATTATCTACACCTCAGACTAATCATTACTAAAGCTACACATAGAAGTACCCATTTCCAATACAGACTTTAGCTACTACTCATATAACAACTACTAAATCTGTGCACCAGAGTGCGGTGTCGCGTTCTCGCGTTCCATATCAATACATCCTCGCAACGTATTGTATGACATAAAACGTAACCATCTCACGGACAGCATTGACGTCAGCGGTTGTCATTACGACCCAAACCGCGCTACAAATATTTGAAATAATTATGCAGTGTTTGCCTGTTTCTGTTGTGGCAGCTAATTGTGCTTCGTTTGGACTGTAATTACCACGATTGGATTCCTTGTATCTCTTTCTGAGTAAGAAATTACCAGTATCGGTAGTTCCAAAAAATTGATGGGCATGACTAGAGTTCTTCTATGATGCATGGTGATGTCCTCGCCGATTTCGGATGTGGCGATCACCACATTCTGTATTTATCTTTGATGGGGATCAAAGATAAATACAGAACACCTTGGGACACCTTGCATGGCCTTGTCATCATCATCATCATCATCATCATCATACGATACGATACGATACGATACGAAACACTTTATTGTATACCAAAACAAAGAACAAACAATATCAAAACTTAAATAAGGTAATACAATTGGCGGTCTTATTGCTTAAAACGATCTCTTCCAGACAACCTTCATCACATCATCATCATCATCAGCCCGTGTCAGTCCACTGTTGGACATAGGCCTCTCTCAAAGCACGCCACTGAGCCCGATCTTCGGCTCCTCTTTTCCAAACGCTACCAGCCACTTTGCGTATATCGTCCACCTAGCCGGAGGGCGCCCTACACTACGCTTACCAAGTCACGGTCTCCATTCAAGAACACGTCTACCCCAACGGTTATCAGTTCTTCGCCAGATATGACCAGCCCACTGCCACTTCAGCTTACTAATCCTAAGGACTAAGTCGATAACTTTGGTTCTATGCCCGATCACCTCATTCCGGATACGATCTTTCAGAGAAACTCCGAGCATAGCCATTTCCATAGCCCACTGAGCGACCTTAAATTGGTGGACTAGTCGTACCGTGAGTGTCCACGTCTCGGCTCCGTATGTTATAACAGGCAGGGCACACTGGTTGAAGACTTTTATCTTCAAACTTTGCGGTATTGGCGACGAGAACATGGCCTTGTACATTTAGTAATTTTCGATATTATACATATAGAGATCTAGGAACAGGTACAATTCTTCGATTGAGATTCTTTTGTAACAGCCACAGAATCATGCCCTTTACCTTACGACCAAAGTCATCACAGGACTTCGTTGTGACTGTCACGATTCGCGATCATGTCTGTAATTTTGGATGAGTTAATTAATGGATATAATATTTAAATGATTTACTTGTCAGAAGCTCTCGGTAGAGAGTAGTTATGTTCCTTGGTCATAAGCACGTGTTAACGTACGTATCCCGTTACTTATATCGTCATAGGTACCGACTTTTTACACGACTGCCCAAAAAAGGAGTGTAATGTTTTAGGATTCATGTATGTTTGTATGTATGTATGTGTTATTGCAGTCGGAGGACCTCTAAGATTAAAAGATTCCAAAGGTCCCCCGACTGCAATGTCAATTTTATTCATTCTTTATTTTTATTATCTGAAAGATGCTACTAAGATTAGATAATAAGCTATATGTTCCCAAAAGAAACATTGTCATTTGTCATTAACAAATTTGTTAATGACAATGTTTCTTTTTTGAATTTGTTGTGTTTGTATAAGAAATCCGGAAAGACCTCATAGAAGTCGACCTGCAAGGTGCAATCATTTGTGTGATGAGCAGAAATATTTGTATATGTGTAATATATATATATATATATATATATATATACACATATATATATGTTTATCCGTTGTCTAGTACCCATAGTACAGGGTATCCTAGTTTGGGGCTAGGTAATTGGTGTGGAATTGTCCCGAATATATATATTATTTTTTCCAGAGTTGGTTCCATCTTCAAAGTTGCAGTAGACTTTAAACGTTAAAAACAATTTGATCTTATGATGCTCGTGTGACAATGAAACTAAATTGAGGACAATTAAATACGTTGTTAGTTTATCCTGGGCCAAGACCCGTTTTGCGCGAGCCCAATGACTTTACCATAGATTTAACCCTGACACACATAAGTTATATGGTGGATTCTGTTTGTGTGCGTGGTGATGACGTATATCTAGTTAATTATGTTCGGCGTACATAGGGTAAATAATGTATTTATTAGAGGAACATAATGTTTATGTTTTTAAATCTAACTATGGCTATTATATTCCATGTTTTAGTTACGTTAAATTTTAATCACTGGCTGCATCCCGTGATTTTCCAAACCACGTGGTCATTTTTCCGGGATGAAAATCTAATAGGGCTCAAAAATATATAATTGTTCCGGAATTAAAACATTTTATTTACTTTCGTTAATCAATTTTGTAGACTTTTTGGTAGTTACTGCTTTATTATGAGTAGGTATAGACACATTTTCGCATGCAAAAATCTTGACGAAATAATAAGTAATTTTTGTCTCCTGTTTTTGCTGCCTATTGCTCCACTTCATTAGAGTTCACTTCATTTATCATCCTTATGTTTGTCCTTATACATCACTACGATTACATAGTTTGCGGTTGTATTGTAATAGTATTGCTGATCTCAACGGTATGAAACGCAACATGAAGTTATGAGGTCTGAAGGTCTGAAGTCAATCTACTACTAATTGTTCGGTAGGTACACCGATGGCGGTAGTCCTTCAGGATCAAAAGTGCTACAGGTTTTGCTTGATCCGTCCAAGAAGTTATTCATATAGTCTAACAATCGTATTGTATTAAACGGCATCGCTGTATGATTTAATATTACATGTTTATTAAAATTCACTTCACTTTAACTAAGTACCTACAAGTTTTATTTTTATAAAATACTTTCGTATCGGCCTCCAAGGTTCGAGGAAAAAAACACTCATTAAAATTTGACTTATCACAAATATTTTTTTAATAAAAAACAATAATAAAAGGAAATACAGATAATAATAATAATATGAACATTAAAGAGCGATGAATCGACTTTGCTATAGAAATATTCTAAGTGATGTTAACTTAGAAGTAAGTGATGTTAACATTTGTGTGACGAGCAAAAAGTTTGTTTCCGAGTCATGGATGTAAAGCCATGTATTCAGTGAGAAACAATGTTTCGGATACACAGTTAATGAAACATCACGTAGATGTTTACAGGAACATCTACGTGAGGAATGTTTCGTAAACTCTGCCGTTCAATTCATCAGTTCAGTTGTTTACATTATGTCGCACGAGGAGGTAGTGCTGTTGGGTGCTGCGTACACTTATTTGCAGGCGATGTCTAGCTGAAAGAAAAGAAAAAGTTGGTGGGTTAGGAACTATTTATTAAGAAGACAAGACGTGAGCAATCTCATAATGTGCGCTTTGTTTCAAATATTTCAATTAATTTAAAAAAAATATAAGTAAGCGTAATTATATAAAGTAAGTAGTAATTATATTTAAGTAAGCGCGTCCACGCTAGTATGCTACTGATAAACACGTGTTTACCGAAACAAAATGATGTTTTTCTGAAACAAAATGTTTTTTTTACAGAAACACGTATATTGTTTTTCAGTGAATACATGGCTTTTATTCGTATCTGTGTATGTTTATCCGTGGTTTATCCCTTAGTACAGGGTATCCTAGTTTGGGGCTAGGTAATTGTGTGAATTGTCCCGAATACATTTATATATATATATATATATATATATATATTTATATATATATATATATATTTATATATTTAGTTACCTACTTGAACAAGATTTATACAGGAGATATTTTAAAATCGACTATTTAACGTATCGCAACTTTGAAAAAAGGGACAAAATACGGAAATTTAGGCAAAATACAAATAATTTACTGAGATGGACGAGTTGAAATATAATGAACCGTTTTATAGCAAATGAATAATAACACATTTTAAAGTGATTTTAGGTGTGTATTTTATACATACTTTTGAGAGAAAGTAAAATAACTAGCCTAAGCTTCCTTTCATTCTCCCCGAATTCATTGCGAAAAACGGCTGGCAGGAACTGGATGAGAAGAGCCGAAGATCGGGCTCAGTGTCGTTAAGGAGATAATAGTAGATTATGCACCAAGAGGATAAAGCAGTGTCTTACGTCACGGGTGACATATCGGACCCTGAGCGTAGCTTGGACTCTAGAGTTAACTCCCGAGCGTAGCGAGGGACGTTATGTAGAGTCCTGAGTGAAGCGAGGGGTCCAATATGCCGCCCGTGAAGTAAGACAGGCTTTATCCTCGAGGTGAATACTCTACTTTTTTACCTTCTGCGAGACAATAAAAACAATAAATGCACCATAGGCTGCTTGGCTTTCGAGTCGATGCTAAATGTTGGAAATAAAGTAAAAGGACGGATTCTGATACAGCCTTAAATCCTTTTGTTGTTCTCCATTGATTAAAATTGATATAGGCTTATGTAACTATCATTTGATTTTTCCGGTAGCAGATTATTAATAATCCCAAAGCGTCAGATTTCATAATTTCTGGAGTCAAATCACTAACGCTCGACGAGATTTTCGTGTCTTCTTGAAAATGATAAAATACTGAACTGTTAAAATAACACCAAACACCGTCTCTTGTTTCACATTATGTACAATCGCACCTTTATTATAGTGTTCGGCCTACGGTGGCCAGTTTGATTTTCGAATTAACTCTTTTTACAATGCCGGTATTTATGCTAAGAATTAAACGAATTTTAACGTTCAAATCACATTACATTACATCCCTTGGGGTGTAATATGAATAAGTTTGCAAGAGGGATATAATGACTTGCTTTACGTTGAGATTGCGTGATATATGTAATTGGACATTGTCGAGCAGGTGGTATGAAAAGATATTTTTTGTGTAAAACAGTTTTGATATTTGCACAAATTGTAAAATTGAATTGATATAAAGCAATATAGTAAAAATAACTAAGTATTTTAAAAAGTAATTGCTGACATTTATGCATGTCCTGATCGACCAAACGAACCGATTTCAAAACGTAAACAAACAATCACTGTAGAAAACGTGCAAAAACCGGTCAATAATCATCCATAACGGAACTAAATTGCCGATAGTTAGCCAAACAATAGCTTGTTATGGTTATGCATCGTTTTCTGTTCGTAGTAAACTGATAGTTTTTTTTTAATATCCTCGTACCCAGCCACCATTGACGTCAATCGACCGGTTGCGCGACATGCGTGTCTGTGGGTGAGCTTGTGCGTGTGTGGGTTCGAGTGGCCTAGGGCTGCGGCTGTCTGTAGGGGTTTACTTGTGACTATTTTGTTTGTGCAATACTTGTGAGTAAGGAATTAGTAATTTTGGGATCAGTTCTTAGTAAAATACCATAACTCTGTTGTTGTAAACAATAATCATAACTCAACTGATGAATTGAGTCAGTACATTTCTGCTGTTGCATGTTGGTCGTAAGTGTTTACATAAGTCAACATAATATTATTTTTCATTTTGGCAATGTTACTGCAACAATTACTTGTTACTTGTCTAATATTAATTTAGGTTTCATTTAAATGATTAAGTGTTTGTTTCAGAATACCCGTGTAATGTTCCGGATAAACTATTAGTAATAAACACTGCTCGTTAAAAATAGGAGTTTCAACAGATTTACCTTATTTTAGGATTAGGAAAGTGAGAGGTTGGCAATATGCAGTAGAAAGATGATTAGATAAAAAGAGAGGAAGCTAAACATTGGATAGGCAAGCGGATAATACCTAAAGTTGAAAATCAATTGGTATGTTCCAAATTAGCTACGACTAAATCATAAAAAAACGTTTATCGACAACCCTGCAATTATTGAGCAAAGTGTCAAATAGCTTATACTCCATAATATACATACACACACAAATACTTAATCTCTTTGTATGTGTGCGTTGGAAGTCGTACGGGCGGTATTGTCAAGTAATGTTCAACATCTCATATTTTATCACCCATGAGTACTAGCAGTACCTAGATTAGGTTTCATGGTGCCTATAGTGCTTAACCTACTTCAACTTTGCAGCGCAGCACGTTTAGCCTTTAGCTGTGACTGTGTTTACTGTTCTCATGGGATCTTGAGCAGCCTGTTTTTCAACGAGAACGAAGATTTGGGAAATATCTCGAAGAGAACAAAAATAGCATCAAGATTTTTAGTAGCTAAAATTTTTTCATCAATGTACGTATTTAATGTGATTATATCTTCAGCATATCAAAAATGTGTTTAAATAAGTACTTTAAATACATGATTATTTATGCGCATCTTAAATCGCAAAAGTCGCGGTCTGCGCATTTTTCTTTTTTTTTACCCAGGTCGCTCAACTCCCTCCCGTTCCCATTTCTTTTGTATATTTCGTGAAATTAAGAGTAAAACTTGCTTGTTCCAGATGATTAACGCTGACTGAACCACCTGAGCGACTTGAGCGACCTGGGCAGCTGCGCGTTGGCGACTACGCTCGGCCTTGTGTCTTCTTGCAGCTAGAGATCTGTGGGCTGGAATTAGAAAATAATAATCTATGTGTTAAATGATGTGGGTAGTCACGTACTGGTAGTCCAAATCTACCTCTCTTATGGTAGGCGAAGTCCAAATATTCTATGCGTCTTAGCTTTCTTTCGCGCACTGCCGCTATAGTCAAACGTAGACTTTGAGTACAGCTTGAGAGATGGACCAGAGACTGGTCTTGGACGTTGTCTGCAACCAACTCCTAGATCTGTATTTCCTATAATCTCTGTAATACCATGTGCGTTCTCAAAATGATATGATATGAAATGATTTTATACGTTTTAACTCATCTATGGTGATTCTTCTCACATTATACTTAAATGTTATTTTTAAAATGACATATAAATATATAAGTAAATCAAGTTTCGTTGAATTTGTTACAGTAGTAGTCAAGCCGTATCTGTATACCAGCCGAAATCTGCTTTTTATTTACATTTAATCTATCAATTAAATTAATAATTAGATGTCCTCAAACTTTTGTAATTAATATAAAATTTTACATATCTCTACATTCCAAAATTTTTGTCTTTTTTTAATGTTATGTTAGCTTAGCTTATAAACCACTCTTAAAGTAACTTAGACTACACACTATAATCTTAGTTACTTAAAAAAGTCGAACAATCGACAATTGTCGAAGTTTGAATCATAGGTATTATTTTAATGATATTTAAATTTTGTTTAAAAAAATATTACCTTTGTAAGGTTAGTGAACTAAAATGAATGATATTTCAGATGTTTTTTTTATTGCTTTTACCATAAAAGTATTACTTCGTAGAGTAGATTTTGTTATATTTTGGTAGTAATAAAGTTATCGTTTTCTCATCCATGCTTATACTCTTATTTTAATTTTATTAATTATGTTATTACCATGTAGATTTGTTTCAATTTTATTTTTAATTAAAATCAATCAAGAATAACAAAGAATAATAACATATCATGATTAGTTTAGACATTGTTTATATTTTTATTCTAAGTTCCTATTCGAAATTATGAAGATTTTCTGCGAAATTATTATCGTCTTGCCTTTTATGATAAAAGTACCAAGTGTTTTACATGAACATTTATTATACTGCCGAAAAATATATTAATGTATCAGGTTAAATATAATTTATAATTATAAAAATAGGTATATATTTTTTAATATTACAGATATATACATACAAATAAATAACATTAAAAATAATTATTTAATCATACTTGTTTTTTGTAAATACACCAGGAATTACTTATATAATATTTTGCAATTCATAAAATCTAATGTTAGATAAGTAGCTGCACAAACATAGGTTATTTATATAATAATAATTATATAATTTAATGCAATACTTGTAGAAGCTATGACGAGAGATTTATAGATTAAATATTAAACATATTTAAGTACATTAATACCTAATCATGGTTTATGTATTATATTTATAACCTTTGGCACGATACTTTCGTTAACCGTAAAAATATTATCAAATATCAGATAAACATAAAAATATATGTGAAAAATAAAAACTAAGAATCTGAACATCTTCTATAAGTACTCGTATTTACTGTAATTACATATATTATTTAAAATATGTAACCATACAAAATGAAAATAAAGTGTTGATTTAGGTGTAATAAATATTGATAAAGCCTTATGAATCTTAATTTTATTGTAATTAATTTTGAATAAATTTTATTAATTGTTGTTTGATTATTTTTATTAGTACTTAATATATTTTCTGAATAAAAACCAATATACATGAAAATGAAATTTAGAATGTAGGTGTACGAGGCGTAAAAAAACTAGCTTAAAAGCTAAAAAAAACACACCCGCCCTCCCAAAAATTAACTTTTACCAATAAATTATATACTGTTGGAATGTGCTTATCAAGGCCTTCAATTTGATACCCATATTGTAAAATTCAAAGTTTATTTTTGCCTGTGTAAATGGAGCCATACTGACGCCATATAGAAATAAAAAAAATAAAAATGTCAAATGTGTTACTTGAGGGAATGTAAGGATTCTAACGATACCCCATACGAGTAAATCTGTTCAGGCATTTAAAAGTTATGGTGGAATAAAGAAACTCACATTCATACAAACATACATGAATCCTAAAAACATTACAGTCCTTTTTTGGGCAGTCGTGTAATAAAGGTGATATCAGATGTTTGTTTCACTTTGTGTGAAAAATGCTGAATGAAAGACACAATTATAAACGGTAAAAAGTAAGTCCAAAAACCAGACTACTGAAAAATCACGCTCTAAAATGTATGAAACAAGAAAATACTCTCATCTGAAATTGTAATAATACATATTCATAGAGATGTGCAGAGGATAGCCGTGGTTATATGCCACCTAACCTAAACAAGTAATACATTCTAACAGTAGTAGGCGATCACAAGCTTTAGGGCAAAGTGGCATATGAAAATAAGTTATTACAATTAGTTAACGTTTGGTAAGCACAAGCCTAAGGCGAGTGCTTTTCACCCGACTGCACGGAGGGTTATGTGTTTAGGTTATATGTAAGTTTGTTTGTTTGTACGTTTCTAAGGCGCGTCTTACAACTTAAACGGCTTGATGGATTTTGATAAATGAGGTTTCATTGGATTCGTCTTGATCATGATAGTGACATATGAAAAGCCAAGAAAACAAATATGGCGGGTTATAGCTGCTATATTGTATTTCCAACGGAGCAAAAAAATTCCAAACCTATCCAGTGAGATATAATAATGAAGGTCTTCAAAATAACATTTCAAAAATGTATATTTCTTATAATTAAACAGTAGCAATTGTATTATAACTGCTTACTCCCCCCGCTCTAAAAATTTTCAGTTTTAGATTATTCAAGTTAATGTAAATACTATAGTCTAATGTTGCAATTGCAAGTAATAAAGGAAAATATGTAAATCAATAAGAAACGTTACATTTGTATAAATACTAGCTGCACCCGCGGGTTTTACCCGTGTCCCTCAGAAACCGTGCATTTTGCATAGATACAGCATATGTATGGCCTGGGGTAGTAGCCGATGTGTTAATCTAAGGTATAAGCTATCTCCATACCAAATTTCATCTAAATCCGTTCCGCCTTTTAAGCGTGAAGAAGTAACAAACATACACCCACACACACCCTTACATCCATACCAATTATAAAAATGAAACGTTGTCTCTTTGTTTGTTTGTTTGTTTGGGAAGCTTTCACGCGATAACAGCTGGACGATTTCGATGAAATTTGGAATGGAGATAGCTTATACCCTGGAATAAAACATACTCGTAGGATACTTTTTATCCCAGAAAATAGTAAAGTTTCTAGGGGGAAACTGTAAAATGTTGATTACTCGCTGTAAGGAATGGTTGCCATGGAAACGAAATAACAAGTATTTAAAAAAAACAAGAGCGTTGGTGCTGTACCTACTTTTGCATTGGTTTTGAATATCCTAGAATAACATAGGATGCTTTTTTCGCGATAAACTGTAGTCCGCGCGGACGAAGTCGCGGGCGGGAAATCTAGTATTGGCATATGTGTAATAAAGATTTATTACATATATATGGTATTGGTATACTCGTATAAAATAACGTGAGCGTGATTCCCTCGCTGCGCGGACTCCTGAGGATGGTCGAACACCAGTCGAATTAACGACGAAATAATTCGTGAGTGACAGTCGTAATATTTTCGCCTTTTTTATATTAGTGTGATTATTTTTGCATTTTTATAATAATTTTACTTGTTGTAATAACTTTTACGCCTGTGTATCATACGATGTTTTTCAATACATTTGTGAGAAAACAGATGTACAAAAAGTCCATTACTACTATGCATCTATAGTGCCATATCCTCCTTAAAACCCAGCCCTCGCGCGTGATGGTTTGTGATGACCCTCGAGAACAATTTATAGACATAGCTCAGAAGTGAGATGGGTCTATAATTTTAAGCAAGGTTTTATTACTCTTCTTGAAAAACAGTACCACCACACTCCTGAGCCAGGCCTCGCGATTTCTCCCACAGTTGATAACGAAATAAAATAAGATCTGAAGCTCCTTGAGGACAGGTTTACATTCCGCCTTTAACAGCTCCAACGTAACTCCATCTTCACCGGAGGCTTTTCCATTTTTCAACTATCGCAGGGCCATCTCCATTTCTTCCAAGCTGATGTCTGGCAGCTCATCAGTAAAGTGACGGGTCAACGTGGCTCTTGAATCCGCACCAATAGTCTCTGGCCGAGGAGCATGCAAAGCATATGAGCGTACGTAAAAATAAACTCGATCTCGGCAAAAATCTCCGGTTTTGACACGACGGTTCTGCCATCAGATGTTTTGAGCTTAGGTGACTCCTACCAAATTGCTGAACGAATACTTTAGACCTTCGGTTCTGCTCTATTGCCTTTTGTATAAGGCGTGCGTTGGAGAACTTCAGAAAGGAGAAGGTCACGTCACGATGTGTGGGCTTCTTAATCAAAGAGCCACCTGATCTCACAAATGAGTTTTCGTACGATCTCGTCTTTGTGTCATGAGCCGGAGAGTTTTGTGAGAACTTGGATTTTGTACTCTTACGCTGTGCAAACTACAAAAGTTTTGGCCTTCCACCGTGAGGATTCTCACTGCCTTGTCAAGTCCCTCTTTGATGTCGCATGTGGTTTCCACGGCATCGAATCTTCTCTCCAAATATTCTTGGAATTTTTCAGAACCAATCAAAATTTGGAGCAGGTTTGGTTGGAGCGTGGACTTTATCAGGCGGACTTGCTCAAGCGGAAAGTCAATATTCAGAATGCCTTGAACCAATCGGTGATCACTGCTGGTATTAAACCTATTGATCACCTGTGCTTCTTATCCACCATAATAAAGTCGATCTCATTTTTAGTAAAGCTATCCTGGCTTCGCCACGTCCACATTCTTTGGGGTGGCTTAGAAATAATTCATTAAGAAGAGCCCCTCCCTCTCAAGAAATTTGACAAGCATTTCCCCTCTGGCGTTTCTGCTACCAAATCCATGAGGTCCTACTTTCAATTCGTTGCCAGCTTGTTTTCCCACTTTGGCGATCAAGTTCCCCATAACAACATAACATAAAATAAATAATATGTTAGGTACATAAAATATTAAAAGCGGTAATTCAATTCATTTCATAAACAAAAATTAATTGCTTATTTTTATTTATTTTCTTCGTATTAAGGCTCAGCTTTTTTCTAGGACAGTAAAATAATTTTTTTTTCTTTTTCTTTTCTTTTATGGCACCACGTCTAAGAAGCGATATAATCATAGCTCGTGAGACGTGGGACTACTGCCGACTGCTGGAATCTATTGAAGTGGATTACTTATTGTTAAACCCAAGGTTTAAACTAAATAGGTTATCCTAAATCCTTAGAAAATGTGTGCTAATTTTAGCTCAATATTTCATGCAAATGTGCTACTGCATTCTTAAACTAACACGAAAATAACGCTTTGGTACTTGAACTATTAGTTATTCTGTGATTTTGCTTGCGCAATACACCTATTCTATCTTTAACAAAATAGTGAGGTATCAGATGTAGGTAGACACCTAAACTCCACCTCAACAACCCCAAAAAGCTTTTCCTACCAACGAGATAAAGTTTAAAATCGCTCCTCACATGAGATTATTGAATTTCCTTTGTTTGAAAGCCCTTTTCATGACATAATCCAAGTGTGACGCGCGAGCTGACCTCGATCTACGCGGAAATGCGGTTATCTCTTTCACTCATGACCAGTTCAGAAGCAATTTTTTGAAAAGTATGCTCTTGCTATCCCTTTCTCCGAATCCCGTTGACCTTTCTCTATAAGGATAGTAGCGAGATGTTTTATGATGGTCTCATACCGAAGTAATTGTTCGTAATTGAGGAAACGTCCAAAATGCTTGTAGGTGGCGTCTGGAATAATTGTTATTCGTGTAGTAATTAAATTGTTGACAGCTCGTAAAAGTCACACAAAACACTTTTGAATGAAAAAAAGTTCCTTGTTTTGTTGATTTCTTTAGGTATGTACTGGTCATACAAAACATTTTTGAATGAAAAAAAGTTCCTTGTTTTGTTGATTTCTTTAGGTATGTACTGTATGCTACAAGTATCTCAGTGCATGACTGTTTTATAAAATGATTTTGTTTAGGTACCTAATTGACAGAGCGAGCGCGTAGCGCGAGGGAAGCGTCTCTGTTTCAGCTTCGGCAAAAATTCTTTTGTATGTCCGGATGTCTGTCCCTATGTCTCTCCTGATTTTCTGCTGTTTTCCTCTACATGTCGCATTTTTCAGCCGGTCTAGACGAAACTTGGTATACAGGTAAAGCGAATTTTTAAAATTTTTTAGTCGTCTACAGCTCACAGAGCCACTAATTATTTATGTTCATGAAAGCAATTATTTATCTTCTTTTAAATCCAAGTCTCAATGTGTTATTAAAGAAGAAATTATAATCTACAAACAAAAAAAGTTTATTTACGCCAACGCCATTTAATTGATTTCACCTGTATATTGTCTAAGTATCATAATTCGAAAACTAAGAGTTTTAAGTGCATTATAATTAATTTTATCATTTTGTTTTATAATTATTTTAGATTCTACACCATAGTAAAGATGTTTTTTGTTTACCCTTTGAGTAATTCGTGAAAAATTAAAAATATGGTTGGTTTTAGCTCCCGCGATTCATACAGAAAAAAATATTATTTCACAAGTAGTGACCGAAAAGTGTTATTAATTAACTATTTTTTTAAGATTATATTTACTTATAGCTATATATTTTAACATAGTATTTAAGTAACTATTACTATGTAGTTTATTTTATATTTTATTTATTTCTTATTATTTACATTAAATTTGTATATAAATTTAATATTGCCACACTACCGAGCCTTATTAAAAATTAACTTCTTTCCATCCTAAGGTTGTCTGGAAGAGATCGCTATGAGCGATAAGACCACCCATTGTACCTATTGTTTATGTTATTTCTATTTTGTAATTTGTTTAACTGTGTGTCAATAAAGTGTTATTGTATTGTATTTTAAAACAAAAACAACATTAAATTTAATGGGGTCAAAGCAAAACAGGTCCATCTCTTTCTCTCTCTCTCTCTCTCTAAAACAGTGAAAACAAAAAGACAAAAATCCAAGTAACCGCAGTTGAATTGAATCAATGAATGGTCGAATGACCGTTAGTCATTCGACCATTCATTGGACAGTTCATTTATAAAAGACTAGATTTGGTCGCATCTCAACTTATGCATATTGCTTAGACCCTACCTAAGTCACAGAATAAATAATAGTACAAGTACATCATCATAATCATTTCATCATTTGCAGTTTATTCCGCCCACTGCAGGGCATAAGTCTCTTCCCTCTTATGTCGTTCATCTCTAGTTTGAGCCAATCTGGTCCAGTTTTTACCAGCGCACAGCGTGCTTCTTTATGTCATCCACCCATCGTTGGATCGGTATTCCTCGGCTGCGCTTACCATCACGTGGTCACCATTTCGTCTGGAACTTACTCCACCTTCCATCATTACATCTTGCCAAGTGTCCTACCCATCGCTACTTTAGTTTAATTATACGGGATCCGATCTCTTGGTTCTTCTTCTGATCTCCGTATTTTGAAGTCTGTCGCTCAACGTGATACCTAACATAGTACGCTTCATAGCCCGTTATGCGACTCGCATCTTGTGCACAGTTTTCTTAGTGAGCGTCCATTTTACGGCACCATACGTTATTAAGGGCAATACACATTGGTTGTACAGACGGGTCTTTAGGCATTGCAGCATTTTTCGGTCCCTGAGCACGTTTTCCAAACGTAGCTCATCCCAGCTGGATGCATCCAGTGATTTATTTGTGCCTGTACTATTTGTTAAAAGATAAACAATGTCCAAGATAGGCATAGTGAATGACCATATCTAATGTCTCACTACCAACCTTAATAGTTAATTAAGTAATTACAGATCGATAAGCCTCCTCCCTCAATTATACAAACTATTTATTTATTTGCACAGTAATTGTTATAAAGCTTACAGTTACGACCTAAGTGCTTTCTATTTGCCAAAGTTCTGAGTCACAGAATTACTCGTCAACTTGATGAAGGGCTGGCAGTCCTTCGAGCACATTCACAGCGTGAAGCAGCTGATGGAAAAATGTGACGAATTCAACCGGCCCTTGTGCTTTGCTGTCGTAGATTACGAAAAAGTTTTTGGTAGCGTGGAGCATTGGGCTGTGTTCCATCCTCTCCAACGTTGCTAATAGGACGCACGGTATGTGGATGTTCTCCGAAATCTATATAAATAAGCGATGCATGCACTCACTGGTAATGTTCCGATCAAATGAGGCGTGCTGTCAAGTTATTTGTCGTAGTCTTGGAGGACTTCCTTAAATTAATCGATTGAGAAGGTAAAGGCGTCTTAGTTAATTGTGTCCACTTGTCCAACCTCCGTTTTGCAAAGACCTAATTATTATCTGTAAAAAGCCATCAGATCTACAAGTGATGCTGCAAGTCCTATGCATGCTAATGCATAGGACTGCACATGCTGTGCTATGTGCTATTATGCTTCTCGTGGAGTTAGTTTTAAGATGAACATGTATGAGACGAAGGTGATGAAGATGACAAATATTTCAAGTGTGTTACCCAAGTACATAAAACAATAAACCGGGGGGAAACAAAATCATATACCGGTAGCACGCGTTCGTTAAAAAAACACTATGACACATTCGTGAAGAGACAAGTTGGTGTTAGTTAATAAAACGGGCAGTTAGTCGGTTCTTGCTCTAAGCACGTAACCTATAATTGTTCTAGGTTGAGATGTATAAATCGTCTGGTAAAAATCGTTGTCTTCGTAAAGTTTGATTTAACTACAGATGTACGTTGATAACCACAAACATTTCAAATGGAAAAAAATAATTGTAGGATTAGTAGATTTTAAATGGTGGTTAAAAGTGTGTTCTTTTAAGAAAATGATCCCCGATAAAACAAACTATAAACACATATTAAATTTAACACGATAAAAAAATAAGTAGATTTACTAAAGATATTCGTCAAGTTAAAAAATCCGCAAGTTAGATGCTTTTCAATTTAAATATCTTCTAAACTAGCTATCGGATCTCTTAATCTGTTTCACCAGTAGAAAGAGCATACAATTTTAAGTAAAACTGCATTTTTAACTCATTTTTTTTTTAAACTGACGTGGTCACGTAACAATGGTACTGGTACTGGTGCCGCGCGTAATAAAAGAGTGAGAAAGAGGGTAGACCATTTTTTCTGCCCTTAAAAACGCTATGATTAAACTTGACGGATCGAAATGGTGATTTCACGTTCCATTCCGTCGGGCGTTTGGGTACTATTATTTATTCTGTGGTTTCATTTCGAGCACTGTATGTAGGTATATCCATCTGAGATCCTTCCTAAAGTTTCCCATACATTTCATCTACGCGCGCAAGCTTAGTATAGTACGAACCAAACTTAATGGCGGCTGTGAAATGCTCTGCTAGCGCGGCATCGCGCATCCCCTCACCCCTTCAACACCCGCGCATACCTTATATTTACTACTGCGCAGCGCTCCGCGCCAACTTCACAGGCGCCATTAAGTTTGGTTCGTACTATACCTACATAGTTCCTGTTTTTAAAGAAATTATGTATCTACTATTTTGTGCCTCTGTGAATCGAGGAAAGTGGTTTTTTTCGAGTAGCATTATGGGCTAGTTCAGCGGCTCGTCCCACAACAAAGTCGTCCCTATAGGACGAATAATATTATATAATGAATTTATAAAGTATTATTTTTTCTGTTCAGTAACTCGTACCATTGATTTTATCCTAAAAATCTGAATGGATTTAGTACAGTCGACATCATCATCTTTAAATAATTCACTATTCCGCGATTTTAATTTAAAAAAACACTTAAATAGTCAATGATGTTGTTTAATCCTGCCTGCCTATAGTCAAAACTCAAAAGCAAGATTGGTGGCGTAGGCCGTACATATGTTTTTTTTGCGTTTCTATTTAAATGGGTGGCACAAATCCTTACATTCAGAATTATCTAAGTTCAAAGGGTTCAAACTTATTAATCTTAAAAGCTAGGCGGACCGAATGCAGCATGCTAGGTTTGAGTTTGGGCCATATTCAACTTATACCATATAGTGTGTGGTTGCAATCACAGAAATCGGAATAATAATAGCAACGATTTCTGTGGCTGCAATGGTGGCGCCTTTTAATTTAAGCGCCTGTTAAATAGCAAGAACAGAATATCCCGTTGCTATTGCATTTACTTCAGACGTAAAATGCACGAGTGCGATGCTCTAAGTATGACGTTAGGCAATTTTTTTTACGAAATGTTCATTGTTCCCCGTGGTACTCCTAAACAATTTCCCAAATTAGGGTGTTTTATGATCAGGATAGCGCTTTTTATTATTCCTTAGTTACTTACCTACTACTAAATAGTAGTTATACTCAGCCAGCAGTAGCGGGTTTCGTGTAGGAAAGGATCGGAGCACCCCGACTCCCACGCGGTCCGACTCTGCCCTACCCCTGGGTGCAATTCCAAAACGCGGAGCCAGAGTGAGAGTTCTGGCGAGAGCCTATTTACTATACCAGGTTAGGTTTCAATTTGATGAAAAAGACAAAATCTTCTATACCACAGCCTCGTCCGGCGGACCTAGAAAATTGGAAGAAATATTCCTATAGTCCAACCGTAGGGTTGGACTATTTCTTCCAATTTTCTTTCAATAGAGGGGTTTTTTGAAATTCATCACTTACAGATTAAGGTGTTTTGGCGTAATTTCGATTATTTTTTTGATTAGTTTACACGATGCTTACTTTATATTTTTTCTTTAATAATATCTGTTAGTTTACTACAAACTGATGTTACAGTTATTTGTTGATATGTATATTCTAACTCTTGCGATTACCTTTTTAAATAAATGTATTTGCGTTCCGTAAATACAGTCATTTAAATATTATTTTTCTTTTGTTCAGGTGTAATTTCGAAATACCACGTGGTAATTCCGAACGAAACTTGAAATTCATCTGTTTGAGTTTGTACTTAAAGTTTAAATTTCATTTTCATTCTACTTTACACCTATATAAAAACAATCTGATATCTTTTATAGTAAGTATAGCCAGAACACATACATGATAATTTGATTTTCGGAAGTACCTCCACATAACGTCCAGTAGCAAACCTCTGGAAACTACTATGAAAAAACAGTTTTAATTAGGAAACAAAAACGATAGCTATTGCATCTGAATCTACAAAATAAAGCACCAAAACCAATTATCTATCGTTAAATCTTACAATTAATAAGATTATTTACCAAATTCCTGAGATATAGAATGCGGGGTAATTCCGATAACCCACAAAAAGTTGAAAAAACTATTAGTTGATTAAACTACTTATTTTTCGTTTCCAACGAAAAATAGATTTGGACACGCACATTCTTCTTCTTCTTCTTCTTCTTTTTTTTGGATGGCTTCTGCGGAGGCACTGGCCTACTAGCAATTTCGCCAATGTCAAGTGTATTATATTTTAAAGTAATGTCACGTCACAGTCAATTATTGTCAAAGTCACGAATCAGTAAAATGGTGGACATTTACTGAAACTTCCGAGGGAGATTTGGAAAAATCACAAAATGTTCATCGCAAGCTAAGTAACTGTCACTACGAAGAAAAATAAGATGGCGTCTAGATTTATGTTGCCAGAGCTAAAAATATTGCCTAGGTTACGAGTAATTCGTAATTTTCGGAATATCGCTATTTTCGAAATTACCCCAAAGCACCTTAAACTAATTTAATTTGAAACCAACTTCGCATACAGTTGAGAAACATTGCGTAAGCAGGTGTATAAAAACAGGCGTTAAAGTATCTTGTTATCTGTCAAAAGTTTTTGCTTCACTTACTGCTTGTTATTGAAACATAACCATAAAATCTCCCTGCAATTTATTTCCAATGAGGTTCGCTTATTTCTTCTAGAATATTGCGACAAAGATGCAAAATTATTCAAAACATTACCATGATACGGCTATGTCAAGATGTAAAAACTGGGGGAAATGCAAGCAAATTCCCGCCATGTTTCATATTAGGAATCGACAGGCGCTAGAGATTGACATTTGGTATCGATATCGGGAGTGGTATGGAATGAATTATCGTTGGAATCGATTTTGTACAGACAATATTCGCAGCGTGATATATGAGTTGTCAGTGCGTGATTTATTTGCGGGCATCCGTTGATGTGTTCGATGTAAAGTTGCGACTGTATGTGGTAATTAAGTAGGGAGATGGAATTTGTATTACGTATTATCAAATGTTTCCACAGTTGGGACTCAGTCATAGTATATATACCATGCGGTGGAAAAATATTTTAGGGGTGGCTGCCATTTGCCATTGAGTATTGTGGCTTTGAAATCGGTTTACTATGTTTTTCCCATTACTATTTAGAGCAATGTGAAAATAATAATATAATATGATAAAAAAAGAAACTTCGTTCATTTCCTATCATGCTGTACTGCCAATTTTCGTGCACAATTTACAGCGTCCAATAATGGCCGTTTTAATATTGTAGGTACCTAGATTATATATTGATTATGTCGCTCAGGATGCGGAAGATCTATTACGCCAAACACAAAGGTACTGCGAGTAGACAAAACTATATTTATAGAATGCAAATGTACTTATAGAATTGCAATACATCAAAACAAGTAGGAACTTAGTTTTCATATTTATGTATTATAAAAATAAAAAAAAATTGGCAAAACGCGATAAGACATATTTTCTCGATCATTTTGTCAAATTAAAATAAGGGATGTTTGTATAGGCAAACAAAATATGTTTAATTTTTTGCTTTCCTAGCTCAAAATACCATAGAAAACTATAATTATTTTGGTCATCCACATGAATCTTGCATTGTAACTCTTGTAGTTGATCTAATGTTTTGCATAGCAAAACAGTCTTTTTGTTTCTATTTTTAGTACATATTGTGTTATTGTTTTTCGATAGTATAAAATAAAATAAATAAATAGCAATTTTTAAGAAAACGTTGAGTGAAGCCCTTTAAACAGACTCCCAGACTATACTATGCTGTGCCCCAGATCTCATCTTGAGGTTTGCGTGCTTGAATGCTATAATAAAGTGCTATCGTAGCTATATGTATGTGTTATATATAACTATGTATTTATTTATTTATGATACGCCAACAGTAAAACAACAAACAACAATTAACAATTTTATGACCGCAAAACTGTGCTGTGCTTGCAACAAGTGGGATAGAAATAATAAGTTAATTTGAAAACGTTAAAAAACAGAAGATTTTATGCAGTAGCCATGTCATGGTGAAATTTAGAACGGGCTATCATAATTCAATGCGTATACAACATTTCGTGTCTGTGATGTTAACCGTCGAAGAGTTCCCTAATCAGGACCCTACCCCGAGTACAGCAACCATGTCAAGGTAGGTACAACTTAAAATCATCTGTCATAACAAGATGCGTACTCAAAATTTCGTCTCTGTGCTGTTGACCGTTGAAGAGTTCTTTTATCTGGAGACCATGACGTGGTAAAATTTAAAACCGGGTCTCATAATAATATGTTCCTTTATCTAAAGTTAATAATGGATGTCCATTCAGGTCATGCTTACAATAAAAATATTTTTTCATCGGAACTGAACCAACATATAAATATTAAACTCCGTAGGATAAGAGGATCTAATTCACCTTGCAAGATTTGACTTAAGCAAAAACTCATATATACATACATACAAAAATTGCAAGATAGATAAAAAAAAAAAAGAGAATTTATTTGAGTCCTTTTCCACATTTTCCAATATAACTTGCATAGAGCTCTCAAGCATAAGGCATAAAAAGTTTATTTATCGATCTGCCACTCGATTGCATTGCATCCCACTGGAAGTTAGAATACCTATCGACGGTAGACGTCCCAATTTGACGCCAATGTCATTTTATTTTGCTATATAAAAACATTACAGTAGAGTCCAATTCTGATTGATTAAGTTTGAAGGGTTATTTTATGTTAAGGGAGGGAAAGGGGGAATTAACTTTAACTTTGTGGGCCTTCGTTTATGCCATATTCGTCGTTTGTGCCTATTTATAAAGTTTACTTTCTAAAAGAAATTTGGAAATATATTGAAATGTGAAACACCTTGAAGTAGTTTTTTAGTACGAGTATATCACATGCAATAAGATTTTGTGATATTTGAGTGTCTACAAATAATTAATGTCAATGTGTCACTATGATAAATAGGTGACGCTAATAGAGCCATCACTCTCGCTGGGCGTGTCTTACGAAAGCTTATTAATGATTTGCCGAACTTTTTGTCCGCCGTTTTATCTATCAAGCTTAAAGCTGATACATCATGCAAATATCTAGATTATGTTTTCACTAAAAAAATGATGTCTCGTCCCACGTCTCAGTGTATGTACCGTCTCAGTTATCTTGGATCACGAATTAATACATCGGTCACAGACGGAGGCAAGTCACAACACTGGCTTTCTGTATATTCCGCGTACTAAGCCAGTAGTTGTACAACCCGTGGACTGTTTACACGCATTCGAAAATCAAATCGAATTATTCGATGATGCGAATCGCCTCGAAATCTGATTTTTCGAAAATGGTACCGATAGTGACGTCGCGTATCGAGTTGACGGCGGATGTTTATGGTTAATCGGAGCAGTGGAAAGTACGGTGATCTGATTTGTTCGGTGACAGTGCTCAATCGTTAATCGGATCGTCGATCAATGGATAAACAGTGCCGGTAATGTTTTCTTTTTTAATTGTGTTGGTGCTGTACGAAAATTTTCGACCTATGATTATGTCCAGAAGAAATAGAAAAATACACGTCTCACTAATAAGTATAAACAAGTAAAAAAAACAGATACTTAATATCAATAATTTTAGATAACATGTTTGAATTGTGACCCTGTATCGGACCATTGCAATTCCTATTTCTTTTTTAATGATGTTTCGTCATCTAAGACCATATACAGTAGAGTCGTCACATATACTACTTCAACATACTGTTTCTTAGTAAATAGGTATTATTGGTACCTATCTTTGCTTGTCGCGCGCTCCTCTACAATATTCGTGATATTGATTTGCGCCCATAATTTTGGACCTCACCCCAACACAAAAAGCTTTAGAGAATACCTTTACAGAATCTACTTATTTGAATTAATTTACATGCTATTGTTAGTTTCATTCCAAACCTGAAGGTACAGAGGTCGGTAACATAACAATGGTTGTTTTTTTGTTTCATTTACCTACGCAAAACTTACGTGATATTTGTTTCCTTAACATTAATTTACATTTAACAATATTAAGGTAACCTAGCATTACATTAATTTTATCCTTCCCTATTATGTAATACTTATTTAATTATCTACTGTAACTATAATAAATAAGTCATGCCTGGCAGAAACTGAAATTATCCACTACTTTGAAAGAGGTTGATTCAAGTATTTTTTCTGATGTATATTTTCCTTTTGCACTATACATAGTAAAAAATAATCGAACACGAAGTAAAATACACGGGCAAAATCTGTCAATATTTAGATACTGTTTTAGCACATAGAGCCTACTCTATGTGCTAATGATCTAAAAAAGATTCATTACTGAATGTATGGGAAGATTAATACCTATTTTAATCTTCTAATACTTATTTAATTATCTGCTTTGACTGTAATAAGCTATTACTGTATGTGGCAGAATCTGAAATTACCACTTTGGAAGAGGTCTATCCCAGCAACTTTTTCACTATACATGGTAAAAATATATCAAGCACTAAGCCACTGCCAAAATTTGGCTTAGTATAGATAGATAATGACTGAGCACATAAAGTATCGTAAAATGATATTTAGGATATTTCTTAGGATATTTCTTCCTAAAAAAGATTCATTACTGAATGTATGGGGAGAGAGGAATAAATGGGTAAAATTTTAATGCAGAGCGCGGCGCGGGTTTCTTAATGCGAATTTGTTTTGTTTGAAAGGGTACCTAAGTGCAGTGATATAAATTTCGTTACAGTTGGTTCTGTAGGTTGTTTAGTAAAGATATTTAAACTATATTTTGTGATTTTAAGAACCTTTCCTGCTTTCCACTGCTGCATACGAAGCATAGCAGTGATACATACCGTGATTCCGAACAAAGTTGACGAACTAAAAAGTAAGTCATAAAAAATAGAAACAAACAGGAAACAGTAGGCCGATACGATCATTTTATTGTGCGCCTAATCGCCGGGTTCATAGCATGTCAGATCTAAAGAATGACTTGATTTGATTGAAGTAATCTCTCAGTCGATCTTCACGCTCACCGTGACGTTAATTGCCGCTATTTCTTATCGATATCGATATTTAATACAGGATGGCCCTTCTTACTCTCACTGTCTCGATTGTATGATGCTATGCTACATTGATGATTGTAATCTAAAGAGATAGTTACGGTTTACATATATTTATTTATTTTTGTATAGGAATGTGAAAGGAAAAGATCAAACAAACGTAAAATCGATTGAAAATCACATAATATGTTTTAAAAAAAACTGTTTTGAATACAAAAGTTGTCGTTCTGAGCTTTCGATATGACAATTAATAAAAGAGCCACCTGTATAATATCGATTTATATCGTAATTTTTTATCGATGATATATTTCCAGTCACTAAACGGTTTCTAATGTGTGAATTAGGCGCTCAGAACGGATATAACGGTGGTTGCGAAAAATATTCTAATGACTTGTTGTTTTTTCATTCTGGGTTGGTAGTAAATCCCATTTTATCTTCTACTGATTATGGCAAAAGACAAACATTAGAACTGACAAGTTTGAAGTATGTAGGTAATTAATTAAATCGTGTCTCAAATTAGTAAAAATACAAATTGAAATACGGAATTTCTTTTTGGACCAAGTTACTATCTATGTAAATGAACAGATAGGCGAAGCAAGATTCAAACCTGCGAGCATGGGGATTAGTCTCTTACTCTGCAACGAGGATTTTTCAAAGACATACTAACAGTAAAAAATAAAAGTGGTTAGTCAGATAATTGAGGTATTTCCTAATCAATACTATACTTGTTTAAAAAAGTTCCCTTAGCACTAGTTTCCATTGTATAGGTCCTGTCTATGCATTGTTGATACAGAGTACCTAGTAGTACATAGTAGTAGTGAGAAAAAGGTTTAATTGTGTGTTATTTTTAATCTTAAGTGTCCGGTGGAGCATGAATTTTCCATACAAATGTAATACCAAAATCATTTGTAATTGGGGCACATTTCCACAAAACCGATTAGCGCCATCTATATTTAGAAGTGTGTATGTGTTTTGTTACTCCTTCACGCTCAAACGGCTGAAAGGATTTGGATGAAATTAGGTACCAGGAGCTAGCATAGCATAGTTTAAATCTTGGATTAACGCATAGACTATTTTTCGTCATCATCATCATCTGTCATCATATTCCACGCGGGTGAAATCGTGGGGCGCAGCTAGTAACTAATAAGACATCCACGACAAACCTAAAAAGGATTTTGGGGCATTAACATTGAACATTTTGTAAGAAATAATAATAATTGTAATACTTACTTTAATCACGTAAACTAAAAATTGTTACTCATTTCAAAGCAAATCTAGTACCAACTTATACTTATTCTATGGCGGATCCAGCTCCATTTGCGTCACCAAAACAAACACACAAACCATTAAATGAGTTGTTAACATCATGTTTAGAACAGAACAGAGAACATGCTGGCCAGATGTTCAGTTAGTTTTTTTTTAGTTCTTCAAAGGATATGGCGTTGTTGGATCGCTTGATCATGGTTGTCTAGCTCTATCTTTTTAGACATAATCATAACATCATTTATGGCATAAAAAAGAGACACAAAATAAAAACATTAAAGAAATAAGTAAGTAATACCTACGTAATTATATTTTTTGCCACAAGCTGGCCCCAAATCAGCATAATGCTGGTTAATGACAACCAGCGCTGGTCTTCCGTTGGGAACAGCAGGTGACGTCACGCACGGAAACACCACATAAAATAAGAAAAATGAAACAAAAATAAAAATCACACATTATTTATACTTATTAAATTAATTAATATTATTTAATACTTTATGCACAAAAATAGTGTACAGAGGAGGACTTAATGCTATGACAGCATTTTCTGTCAGTACTTCTGGTTGTGCAAGAAAGATGTGTAATGTAAAGTGAAAAGTCATTAAAAACAAACAAACATATAAATTGGCAACACTATTCCAACACAAAGCCTAGAAGTGAGGCTGGCAAAGCGAAAAGATTTAAAAAAAAATTTTTTTTAAATAGGTAATTTGAAATAATATGAACTGAGCATCTTCTATATAGTCTGTGGAAGTGAGGCATATTCCATATCTCTTAAATGGTCTATGGGCATATTATTGAAGTAAAAGCTTTTTTTTTAATTCTTTTTTTTATTATATTTATTATATAATACCATCATATCTCCGGGACGTTTATTTTTATTTATTCTTCAGGGTAGTCCCATATAGTACCTATATTTCCTGAAATTTGATTGGGTGTTACTGAAATCTATACGAAGTCAATTTTCTGGTAACAGTAATCTATGGAACGTTTTCTTTGATCATAATCCATACCAATATATAAAAGTGAAACGTTGTCTGTTTGTTTGATTGTTTGTTTATTTGGCGAGCTTTCACGCGGTAACGGTTGGACGGATTTTGATGAAATTTGGAATGGAGATAGTTTATACCCTAGAATAAAACATAGGATATTTTTTATCCCGGAAAATTGAAAGTTTCCACGGGAAAACTGAAAAATGTTGATTACTCGCTGTAAGGAACGGTTGCCATGGCAACGAAATAACAAGTCTGTCAAAAAACTTCAAGAGCATTGGTGCTATTACCTACTTTTGCATTGGTTTTTAATATCCTAGAAGAACATAGGTTGCTTTCTTTCGTGGTAAACAGTCCGCGCGGACGAAGTCGCGGGCGGGAAAGCTAGTAATAAAATAAAGGTAATTACTATTTACCTAATAAGAAAATGACAGGTTTTATTAAGTTAACAGCAGACAAGAGCTGACTCTATCATTTCATAGCATTTTTGCGTTTATAACACTATCACATGCAAAAGTGTCTGTCTCTCTGTTTATTACAACTAAAAGGCTGAACGGATCTCGATGAAATTAGTGTGCATCAAGA
Organism: Alsophila aescularia; assembly: GCA_946251855.1. Taxonomy (NCBI): domain Eukaryota; kingdom Metazoa; phylum Arthropoda; class Insecta; order Lepidoptera; family Geometridae; genus Alsophila; species Alsophila aescularia. The sequence goes on from OX276381.1 coordinate 39,035,892, forward strand.
GAAACGGACATTGCCTATTATATTTACTTTAAACCCAGGAAAACTGCCCAAGCCACCGCGCCGGGCAAGACGCGTAGCGCACTAATCTTAAGTAGGTACAATCATTTTGCTAATAGTTTTGGCACACAGCGTGCCGATTAAAATGATCTTGATCATAATCTATCAATCTGCTATTAATTATTACTGTTACTTCCAAAGCACGGAGAGATGGATACTAACCAAGTACCTATATAATAAGACAAAATGAAAGAATTAAAAATAAGATAAAAACACGCCCGGACTATTAAAAAATAACTTAAATGCCAATAATATTAATTATTATTAATTACTAGCTGTAACCGCGGCTTCGCACGCGTGTTGTTTTCTTTAGGTTCAAAGTACCATAATGTGCTATTCCAGGACCAATATACCAACATTTGAACAAAATTTCTTCAGCCGTCAAAAATACTTTATCAATTGCTCGGCTTCTAACTCACCGGATTGAGATACCAATTACACCAAATTTAAATCAAACCCTAAGCTATCTAACAATGAAAACCGCATTGCAATCGGTCCAGTAGTTCTTACGTGATGCGTGAACAAACAAACATACAGACAAACAGGATGAAAGACACGATTATCAAAAACAATATTGTTCAATACCTTTTTTAAGCACCCAAGAGCATTTTTTTCATTTGAATTCATTTAGTAGTTTGGGTGCGATGCGCGGTCAAGATACGAATATATACAGTATCGAATATAGAGAACCACCCAAAAAATATTTTTTATTTCTTAAATATTAACATAACTTTGGACCCATATCCCACAGAAACCCTTTACTTATTCGGGATAAAACGTGTCCTCAATTTTAACCCATCATATAATTTCGACAGTGCCAAGTTGCATCAAAACCCATTCATTACTTTCAGCGTGGTACGTGTTCTTTTAAATAAGTTTCAACCCCTAAATAATAACCCATAAATTTTTCGATACGTAAGGTATCCTATGTCCTACCTCGTAGTACGAACTCAAATCATAGCAACTTTATTTTGAATTCATCCAGTAATTCCAGCGGCGTGATGCGCGGCTAAGATACAGACTGACAGACATACAGACAAAAATGAAAAAACATACAGTTTAGGCTTCATAATCGAATATAGAGTAACTTCAAACTGTAGGCCGCCATATTCGTTTTATTGACTCTTCATATATCCTATAGCACTCTCGTGATCAAGACGAATCCAATAATACATATATCAAAATCCATCAAGCATCAAGCGCGTCCTAAAGCCTAAAGTAGGACGCGCCTAAGAAACGTATGTATGTTACATACAACCCAAACACATAACCCTCCGTGCACTCGGGTAAAAATAATAATAGAACTGGAATAAAACAGAAAATTAAAAAAAACCTGTGATGATTCCCATACTTACGTTCTGCACTGTTTTACGTTGAGCAGAAATGAGGGGCTTTCTGCTTCCGTTTTCGGTGAACAATGGTGATGTTACGTGTAGTGGCGCAGAATAAATGATAGTACAAGGTAGTCGGAAGAAAAAATTATGTAATTTCCTTCAATCAAATAAACTATTCATCGCAGGTAATTTCATATGTCGATTTGTAGCCAGGTCCTACAGAGAATGTTTACTATGAACGTGGGTGCGTAATCGCGTGCTGCGGACTTAAAAAGGTCTATTACAAGTATTTTACTGTACTTCATTTAAATGATTTAAGGTATCTATCATCATCTATCTAATTACTACAGAATATATAGCATGTCAGCGATTACCATAAACAGATTTCCGCTTCGTTACTAGTTGTTTGTTTGTTTGTCGTATGAGGTAGTGCTAGCCTCTGGTGTCAGAGTTTATCAAGCCACCCGAGGGCCTCTGACATGGCTTAACGACTGCTATTAATTAATAACAGCCGGGACCGACAGCTTAACGTGCCCTCCGAAGCACGGAGCGATGGAAAAGCGCACATAACTCAGAAAAGTCATTGGTGCGGAGCCTAGTAGCGAATCCGGTATCGTTGGATTCTAAATTGCACTATAGGACCGTTAGGCCACCATCGCTCATACGTTACTAGTTACTTTGAGTTATAAAAACTGTTTCGAAACTTCAGTCATGCAGGACCAAATTGGAAATTAAAGGTTTTATAGGAAACAGTGGAGTTTAAGCTGTTGCACCCAATTAAGGCATCATGCATTTCATTTCCTTGACGGGATCAGCTAGGACCTCGCGTGCTACCGATGCCTCCGACTGCATCTTATATTATAAAATCAAGAATCCAAAGCCTGTTTGCCTCTTTTTAGTTTTGTTTGCAGTCGGGGTTTTTGTTATTTATAATAATTTATTTATATTTTTATCTTTTTAGTTTTTAATTATATATTTTTGGAATGGTGTTTTAAATACCTTCATTTTGATACCATTTTGTGGTCATTTGATGACCAAAACCTATGGAGTGCATATGTTTTGGTCATCAGTCCGGTAATAAATAACGTAACCTAACCAACTTTAAATCGTTATAGATCCTAAATGGTAATTCAAAATGAAAAAAACTATTAGGGAAACCTTAAGATGATTTTAAAATACCTGTTCAATGATACCCTACTTAATATAGTTAATGCACATTTTTTTCTTTTCACAATATGGCGTCTGGTTGTTGCCATGTTGAATTTTTAATACTGTCATGTCTTTAGTGACACTTGCAAGATAAATCGATTGACGTTATCCAAATCTGCCCACGAGTTTGTTCTCTAGAGTGCCACAAAGGAACAAAAATACGTACATATAAACATACATGGGCAGATTAACACATTACCCTCCTTTGCGTCACGCAGTCGGGTAAAAAGTAGAAGGCTAAATACGAGCGGTAGCTCTGGTTTCCTTTACACTATACAAAATCCCGGTTTTGCACGAGTGCTCGCTTTGTGCCATTATGCAGGAGAGAGATTAGGTACACACAAACTCCAATACAATTTCAACACCATTGAACACTGAACCTGTGCCAAACCTAAAGCCGTGCACAGATAAATATAGGAGCTGGGTTGGATAGATGCTGGGGGGAAATAATAATAATACTATTCACCACTCGCCACCCCCCATATTCCTACTTAGAATAAGAAAAAAAGCACCAATTAAAAAAATTACCTCCAGCTTTCACTACAGCTAAGAACCATCTCGATCACATCTGCTTACAAACAGAAAAAACCGCAACTAAATCGGTTCATTCGTTTGGGAGCTACAATCCACACCCGACCCCTCATTATAGCTAAGAATCATCTCGATCACATCAGCTTACAATCAGAAAAAACCGCATCAAAGTCAGCCTATTCGTTTGGGAGCTACGATGCCACAGACAGACACACACACATACATCCCCTCAACTTATATCACTCCTCTCTTTCCGCGTCTGGGATTAAAAACAACGCACACCGTAAACACTAACATCTGGCGTCAACTGCGAACGTTTAAAATAAAATAAAATATAATAATTATTACCAGCTACCCCAACAGTACACGGCATGAGTTACGGCGCACGTAACATTATTAATAACCTCTAGACATGCCACATTATTAATACATCTATAGTATTATAAATTATTAATAAAATTACATGCATTGGTTGCGTTGATAAATCATATGCAGGATTAATGAGTGTGTACGGATCTGGGACAGTACGCGTGACCACAGAATATGTAGTAGTATAAAGTTTTTAATGTGTTTGTCGTTTGCACTTATGATTTGTTGAGTTTTACCTGGCTCAAAAGGTTACTGAAATATTTTCAAAAACTAAAACCCGACTACGGTCGGGTAAAAAATAGCCTATTACTATGACACTCTTGTGATGAAGACGAATCGATTGATACCTCGCTTGTCAAAATCGGACCAAGTTTTTAGATTTAACACATATCCCTTCCTTTGCCTTGCCGTAGTCGGGTAAAAAAAAAGCCTATGACACTATACCTGAAGACGAATTCATTGACATCTCGCTTGTCAAAATCGAACCAATAGGGGCGACGCTATTGTGAACATCCACATAACCACATACATAGATACGTACATACATAGACTGTTAAACTCTTTAATCTTCTCTTGCTTTGCTGTAGTCGGGTAAATAGAGGGATGGACAATTTGGCTTAGGAGAAAATTGCCTTTGGGCCGCGGCCCAGTTAGGCCACTCTGAGTCTGAAGTCTGAACACTGTAGAGGTAAGCTGGGCGGAATATATGGGCCAGTTTCCCACTGAGAAAAAGTAATTTAGTAAGCTAAGTAAAGGTTTAATAATAACTAAAAGTATTTTTTGGTATATCTATGGATTACTCAATCTGTGCGGGAACTCCAGAGTCCAAAAAAAACGGGTGTTCCGTGTACAGGCTGACATACATTATTGTACAAATACTAACAAAACAATAACATAATTTATATTTAGTGTATCAAAATAATAATAACAACGTTTGTTTGAACAAATTTACTTTGAAAGAACTGCGTACAATTTATACTATTACAAACAATGACAACAACATATAAAATAAAAGCTTTAAAAAAAGCTTTTTCGTTAGGTTTAAAATCAAAATCAAATTGGTACATACTGAACTATAAAAAAACATTTTTTGCCATAAAGGTTTAAAAAAAGACCACCACTAAACAAACGAGTAAAGTATAGCAAATGGAGACTGCGTATGTGTGCATGATAACTTATGGTGTTTTGTGGTTAATACATAATTTAATCATAAAAGACTGCATTGTTTTTGATTTTGCGTGAGAAATTGACAGAATTATCACGACTTAATAGGTCGAGATCTTGTGGCGGCCGATTGGCATAACTTGGCGTAAGTACAAGTATGTGCGTGAGGTTTGTGCGTACGAGCGTATCGGCTTATCTTGGATGCTTCGCTTTCGATTTGGCGGGGTGCAATCCGTTATCTTTTAAACATTCTTGAACTAACTAGGCAGTATAATTTAGACCATGTAACAGCTACCTATCTATCGGTCTAGACCAGACCATTATAATTAAACTAAAACTGGTAGAGCTCCCGTTATCGATGAAAGTGTCCGAGATGATTAGATTACAATGATGAAGCGACGGTGTTATTTATAACAAGTAGCTACCAGTATAATATTTAAAATATTAAACTAGCTTTTGGTCTGTCTCCGCTTGCACGAACCTATGCAGTTATATTGACCTCACGGTCTAAAAGTGTCAGCACCAAAAGGCTCAAATAGAAATCGTAAATATAACTTAGCTACCTAATAATAATAATAATAAAAACGCCAAGTGCAAGTCTTACTCGCGCACTTATAGTGTTGCGTACAATATTATGTAGGTATGTATGTATGTAGATGTAGGAACGTAGATAGTTCGTCCAACAGGGGACTCAAAAAAAATATGTTTTATTTAACTACAAATTTACACATAGTTTTCTGATTTATCCTTTGTTACTTGCTGGCAAATTTCATGATTCTAGGTCAACAGGAAGTACTCTATACGTTTTATTTCCTTTGCGAGTGTCAAAATATGCGGCATAAACAGCCGTATCTTCTATATGCGTTAAACTTTATAAAGCTTTATGTAATGTTTCATTTTCCAGCAATCAAATTCACAGAAACAATGACCTAACTGCCCGATTCCAAAAAATGAAGATGGGACGTTTTGTTCACACATTTTCGCACGTTGCAGATATAAATCCTTCTACAAGTCGCAGTCTCGCCAGATGTGTATGTAAGGTTATTCGGCGGCGCACCTTTGAATGCCATAACTGTCGTAAATGACGGCTCGCTAAAAATGTACGAGACAGTGTCATCTTGTCATTCTTGTGTGAAATGTTTTTGGCAAGTTGTTTTAACAATATTTACGTTTGGTGTACGAGCTGCTGCTGAAACAAGTACAAGGATGTTATTTTTACCCGACTACAGCAAAGCAAGGGAAGAGTAATGAAGGCGTCAATCGATTCGTCTTCAGGTATAGTGTGTCATAGGTTTCTTATTTTTTACCCGAGTACAGCAAGGCAAAGTGAGGGTTATGTGTTTAAACTAAAACTTGGTCCGATTTTGACAAGTGAGGTATCAATCGATTTGTTTTCATTGCAAGAGTGTCATAGGCTATTTTTTACCCGACCGTAGTCCGGTTTCAGTTTTTAAACTTATGTCTTGTTTATGACGATTATTTTAATAAAGGTAGGCGAGAAGAAGTACCAGCCAGTCTAGTATTAGATTAAATCATTGCCCTCACTCACTCATTTCTAATGTTAATGCTATTGTTGATTCCTATCCAAAAAAAATGGAAAGCATGTTTAAATATGCTCCATATGTTAATTCTGTGATTAGATTTTACTTTTTCGGGTTTTTCGAAAGGAAAGGAAGGAATCCACTTATCACTTGGTTGTCCATCCGTCCATCTGTCTCACCCTTTTTCCCTTTTCATTATAGATCCTTTTTCTCAGGAACGTGTGGACGTATCAAGTTGAAATTAATATCAAATATTCAAATCTGCAATCCCTTACGGCTGTAAAAAAACGAACTTCTATGTCAACGCAATCAATAGATACGGCCGTTTATGCCGCATAATTCGTAAATTTTGACACTTGCAAGGGAATAAAAACCTGTAGGGTTGACCCCGTTGAACCCGGTTGAACCCGCACACCTAGAATAATACAAATTTGGCAAAAAGCAAAATCTAAAGCAAAAGTCAAGCACATGTAAAAGGAAAAATCTAAAGCAAAAGACAAGCACAAGTAAAAGGAAAAATCTAAAGCAAAAGACAAGCAAAAGTAAAAGGAAAAATCTAAAGCAAAAGACAAGCACAAGTAAAAGGAAAAATCTAAAGCAAAAGTCAAGCACAAGTAAAAGGAAAAATCTAAAGCAAAAGACAAGCACAAGTAAAAGGAAAAATCTAAAGCAAAAGACAAGCACAAGTAAAAGGAAAAATCTAAAGCAAAAGACAAGCACAAGTAAAAGGAAAAATCTAAAGCAAAAGTCAAGCCAAGTAAAAGGAAAAATCTAAAGCAAAAGTCAAGCACAAGTAAAAGGAAAAATCTAAAGCAAAAGACAAGCACAAGTAAAAGGAAAAATCTAAAGCAAAAGACAAGCACAAGTAAAAGGAAAAATCTAAAGCAAAAGACAAGCACAAGTAAAAGGAAAAATCTAAAGCAAAAGACAAGCACAAGTAAAAGGAAAAATCTAAAGCAAAAGACAAGCACAAGTAAAACGAAAAATCTAAAGCAAAAGTCAAGCACAAGTAAAAGGAAAAATCTAAAGCAAAAGTCAAGCACAAGTAAAAGGAAAAATCTAAAGCAAAAGACAAGCACAAGTAAAAGGAAAAATCTAAAGCAAAAGACAAGCACAAGTAAAAGGAAAAATCTAAAGCAAAAGTCAAGCACAAGTAAAAGGAAAAATCTAAAGCAAAAGACAAGCACAAGTAAAAGGAAAAATCTAAAGCAAAAGACAAGCACAAGTAAAAGGAAAAATCTAAAGCAAAAGTCAAGCACAAGTAAAAGGAAAAATCTAAAGCAAAAGACAAGCACAAGTAAAAGGAAAAATCTAAAGCAAAAGACAAGCACAAGTAAAAGGAAAAATCTAAAGCAAAAGACAAGCACAAGTAAAAGGAAAAATATAAAGCAAAAGACAAGCACAAGTAAAACGAAAAATCTAAAGCAAAAGTCAAGCACAAGTAAAAGGAAAAATCTAAAGCAAAAGACAAGCACAAGTAAAAGGAAAAATCTAAAGCAAAAGACAAGCACAAGTAAAACAAAAAATCTAAAGCAAAAGTCAAGCACAAGTAAAAGGAAAAATCTAAAGCAAAAGTCAAGCACAAGTAAAAGGAAAAATCCGAAAACCGTAAATAGTCATAGTCAAAGTTTTTTTGATAACTACTTGCTTCCCGTGCTGGACGAACTATTTACATACCTACAAGGTTGCACGGAAAACTCGGTGCTCGAGTCTGACTTGCACTTGGCTGGCACTTTTTTCTCTTTTTTCTCTAGTAACAGACTTTTTGTTACTTAACTACTGCTTACTAAAAGTATAGGTAGATAGAATAGAATAGATCAGAAAATTAAGTCACGTTTTGCCGTGACCACTTATAAAAACTCAACTAGTGTACAGCAGCGCAGAAATAGAAAAAGACAAATAACTAGTTCAATCAAAAAACAAACATAAAAGGTGAAGTGAAGGTGCTAAACTGTCAACACGTATTCTCGTTACGCTATAGGTAGACACCACCTACCATCGCTCAAAATACGATCTAACAGCGATAAGGCGGGCCAAGCCATTGTGTTGGAAAATACAAACAGACAGGCCCTCTTAAAATGTTAATAACATGCTATATCTGAAGTAGGTGGAGCTGAGAGGATTAGCACAATATATTTATAAGGCATGGCCCCGCAACATTCGATTCATAGCGAAATAATGTGCCTTTTTCTTCATAAATTTAATTTGCGTATATTACATACTTCTGTGGCCTAATTACAGAACTTGGCTACAATCGGATTGTCACTTTTTTCATACCAAAATCGACTCTATCGCAAAGCATTATTGAATTTGACGGCTTGAAACCGTCATGATTAACATTACGTAATCGCACTGCAGGGCCTGCAGTCTCGACATAGGTAAAGATTGCTTTACAATCGAAATCGGTATCCATATATATAAAAAAGAAACGTTGGCTGTTTGTTTGTTTGTTTCGGGAGCTTTCACGCGATAACGGCTGGACGGATTTTGATGAAATTTGGAATGGAGATAGCTTATACCCTGGAATAAAACATCGAATACTTTTTATCCCGGAAAATTGAAAGTTTCTACAGGAAAACTGAAAAATGATGATTACTCGCAGTAAGGAATGGTTGCCATGGCAACAGCTATACCTATACCTACTTTTGTATTGGTTTTTAATATCCTATAAGAACATAGGATGCTTTTTTTCGTGATAAACAGTAGACCGCGCGGACGAAGTCGCGGGCGGGGAAACTAGTATATAATATAACGATGACAATCGTTAGCTTTGACAGTTATTGTCCAAATGTCATCGGTATCTATACTGGGCCTGGATTCTGTATGACCACTCACGCCAATTCCACGCGAATTCCACTCCGATTCCACGCTGCTTGCATGGAATCACGAACAAATTCCTCGCAGGCGGCGTGGAATTGGCGTGTAATTGGCGTCTTAAAATAAGAAAATTAGGCCCCAGATGTTGATCATGTTTGGTAGAGACGTAGAGAGATACTCTCTCTACGGGTAGAGACTACCAAATATCGTTATAATCGGACTTTGCGACCGATTTCGGTTGTAAAGCAATCTCTATCGATATCGAGACTGCAGGCCCAGGGTGTGAAGAAGGATTTCTAGAAGGAATATTAAAAGCAAAGAAAGTTATCCAAGTGGAAATTTAACAAGGATACAGTTTAGTTTTAGGGGCAGCACACAGCACCAAGCACAAGCAATGATGTAAAAATATTCCGAACAGGTGTAATAATAAGTTTCACTAGTTTTTTACTATGCCTTGTGTCGAGGAGTTGTCAGTGACGTTTATCCACAATGATATTTGCATTGTTTATGGCCAACTCACGCGCATCACGATTTTTTAACACGTGCCCTTCTTTGTTTTAATTTAATTCTTCATCATTAAATTTAAAGGCAAGTTATTGTGCGTACAGTTTTGCCTATACCTGTACGTTTCTATAGACAGATAGAAAAAAAATAATTGAAAAAATTATACTCTCAATATAAGCCCTTTCATTTTGATTTAAGGTAAAGTTTACAAAACTTTTTTTTTAATTAATTAATTCCCAAAAAGTGACCCATATTTCCCCCCCAACCCTCCCCCCCATTCAAAACTCATTTATTTACGTTACACGTTTTGTTCACAGAAATTCACATGTGTACCAAAGTAGATTCGCAGCACAGACAGACATGACAGTTATTTTTTATTCGGACGTATGGAAACCTACAAACCCTATAATATCACAGAGCGACAAATAGGCGACAAGCAAATATTTGCAATCAAGTCAAAAAATACTTATAGCTAGCGGCACGTAGCGGTGAACGAAACGTGGCGGGGATCTTGGCACAGTCTGTTTTCGGGATAAAAAGTATTCAACATTTTAACACATTATATAAACTTTGACTGTGCCAAGATCCCCGCCACGTTTTGTCCACCGCTAGACTTACGTGCCGCTAGGTATACAATATTTCAGTAGAATATTATAAATCTTATTTGCCTTGTCAACTTTGCTAAATTACTTCATCAGTGCAAAATTGCGAATAATTCACAACGTCTTCGTTAAAATTCCTGACTTCACGCGTAAATTATGAAAGTTCATGTTGTGGCATTATGTTATTTTCACTGGATTCGACATTTGTAAAGGTCGTATTCGAATCAACATGTGTCGAAATTGCTCTACATATTTTGATTATTGGTTAGGACCTTTTGATAGTTATAAAAAGACCCAGAGCGGTGATCCATATAAATAAATAAGCACTGCTTTTAAATGATAAAAGCTTTTGTTAAATTGTTCCAGTATTGTTAGTGTAGAAGAGGTCGCGAATGGTGACCACGTCTAGGTAAACGTAGTGACGCCGTGTGGCCAGGTGGAGTGAAGACATGCGAAAGGCGACTGGCAGAATCTGGATGCGGGGAGCTAAAGACCGAGCTCAGTGGCGTGCATTAAAAGAAGCCTACGTCCAGCAGTGGACAAGTATAGGCTGATGATGATGATGATGATACATTGTTCCAGATTTAAATTGTACACACTAACATTATTTATACTCTTGATCCTAAAGTGTTTTTTGTTTGTACCGTCCAGTTGCCATTATTATCTAACTACTACAGAATACAAATAGCTAACTACTACATTGTATGTTAGACAATCCATATGCCGTTACAGGCTTATTAGGCAGCCCAAGTGTTCTAGCCCACTACCAGTAAGCAGTGCAGTTAGCATGCTAGTATTGCCCCGTTGAATTGCAATGATAACTTCATGAATAATTTAATTATGACTCAACTTATTTAAGTGCCAGCATTTTGATCACGCGTCGCACACATTCCTGATTTAAACCTACCGTCCACTTGGCTCCCCTAACAAGGATCCCCTGGTGGATTCATTTTGATTTTTCTCTACACATCCCCTAGGACCTATTCCACTAAGCTCAACTATAAGTTTAATCAGTTGAACTTTGGACTAAAGTATTCCACTTATCGACTTCGAAAAAGGAGTCGGTTCTATGTTTCTAATTATTACATTTGTGTTGAAAGAAGTGGAATATTTTTGTCTACAAAACTCAACTAATTAATAACTTGATATTATCCATCACCTCCTATTAAATGCAAGATGCACACGCACACACACACACCACACACACAAAATATAATGTTACGGGAACATAAAATCACGCATCACTTACAAACTGCTGGACCGGTAGAAATGCGGTTTTGATTTTTTTATCGCTTAGGTTTTGATTTTAATCTAGTGTACCTACTCTGTATCTCAATCCGATAGGATAGGAAGAAGCCGAACAATCTAGAATAAACTATTTGAAGGCGGAACGAATTTTGATGAAATGTAGTATACTCGTATTCTACTTTATTCTATTCTAACCCAGTAAATTGATCACGCGGTCAAAGGTCAAAACAAAACAATCTGTACAATTCAAATATTTTTTAATAAAAACTTATTTAAAAAAGTACCTACTTCAAAATGTATAAAACTTAAAAGAAATAAATATTTATTTGAGGTCTGTGTTACGGTAAGTAAGCAGGCACTTACCTAGCACAGACCTCAACAAAATGAATTATTTATTTCTTTATAGTATTGAAATCGTTTTTTATTAATCGGTTTTTATTTCTTACTTTTTAGTTTCGTTGAAGTAGGCCTAATAAAATGAAATACTTATTTCGTTCGCTAAGAAAAAAGTCATATTGGAAACAGTTAACAGTCCACAGTTTTGAAACTACTGGACGGATGTTGATGAAACTTGAACTATTCCTTAAGCTGAAAGATACCGAAACTATTACAAAAAGCATTATTGCATTCTGACTTATCGTATCCGAGAAAAACGTGGACAAACATACATACATGAAATTTGGTACATTATGCTTAGACACCCATATAGACTAATATGAATATTACGCATTTGCAACAATAGTACATACGTATACATCAACTTGATGACATACTTAATATTTTTTAATATCGGTTAAAAAAAGTCTGTTGTTTGTCTATCCGTCTGTCTGTTCTTTCGCGCATCACGTAAAAATACTGGACCGATTACGATACGGTTTTCACTGTTATATAGCTCAGGTGTTGACTTAAAAACTGGGGAACTTGATATCTTAATCCGATGATCAGAAGCCGAGCAATCGGCAAAAAACTATCTGACGGCCGAACTGAAATGAGGTTTTAACGGTTTATACGTACGAATAGCTTTTGGGTTTTAACTTAAAATCTGGTGAAGGTACTTCATATACTAATTCGATGAGTAGAAGATGAACAATAGTTCAACTATAAGTTCAATCAGTTGAACTTTGGACAAAAGTATTCCACTTTTAAGTCGTTTTGACAGCTGATGGAATTTTGATCTAATTTGGAATATTGGAACAATCCAAATACGAGAATGGGAGTACCAACTTTTGAACTCCCATTCTCGTTTTGGTTAGTTTCATTAATCTAGACTTCGACCGTTCACTCCTTTCCGACAATTCTCAACATTGCTATGTAGGGGACAGAACAAAAACTGAATAACTATAGATAAATAGCAGTAGCAAGTAATTTTAAATTATTCCAATAAAATACCAGTTTATTTACTCGGATGCCTTTGTGAGCGATTTTGCTGGAACTCGGCGACATGAGAATATACATTTATTGTTTTGCATCGGTGTATTGGTTACTGAAACGGATCGCCAATATAAAATACTGCACCTCCAAAATCAATAAATAAATTCTACGAAAAATCAATTAATTTGCAATTCAGTGCACGCGCGTCGTACCGAGAATTCATAAATACTAAAGTGAACAGACTTGGCCGCAACGATGATGCCCCTTTTTGCGAAGAGAATACTTATTTAATTAAAAATGTGCTACATCTACATTACAATTGTTAATGATTGCCCGACTGAGCGAAGGGTATTGTGTTTATCATAATCAGCCTATATATGTATGTATGTTCCTTTCTGGCACTATATAGACCAAACGCATGGACCGTTGATGATTATTACTTTAGTCGAATTGTGGCAATCTTGCGAGTGCTACTAAAGACATGACAGTAATCAAAATTCAATATGGCGACAACCAGACGCCATATTGTGAAAAAGAAAAAAATAAGTCGAGTAACTATGTTAGGTGGGGTATCATTAAATAGGTATTACAAAATCATCTTTAGGTTTCTCTAATCATTTCGAATGACCATTTAGGATCTCTGCGCGTGCGCACGCGGCAAGGTAGTAGATAACGATTTAAAGTTCGCAGTCGATTTTTTTATAAGTCTATCAATTATATTATTTTCTTTAAACTTAAATTTATCACTTATAATAGGTATTTTATATTTGTAGGGCTCCGTATTCCAAAAAGGAATAAATAACTATAAAATTGAGCAGTCCATCTTTCTGTTTGCCTATTAATCCGTCCAAAGAGAGAGTAAGTACTTCTAGAAATTATGAACGGAAATGCATGAAATTTGATAAAAATACTTTATACTATGCTGGCTTTGCCCGCGCATAGATCATATAAGTATATTGGTCTACGGTGATAATTTTTCTCGGATAACCGTATCCTATATGTTAATCCAGGACCTAATGTAAGGATCAATTATACAACATTTATTTCAGCCATCAAATAGTTTTTTACCGATTACTCGGCTTTCCCTTAGAGGGTTAAGGTACCAAGTACACTAGTATTTACTCGTAAGTCGAACCCTAAGCTATCCATGAGAAAAAACTGCATCGCAATCGGTCCAGTAGTTTTTACGCTATTCGCGAACAAACAGACATACAGACAGAAATACACCATATAAAATAATGTTATACTCGTATTTCAATAACTTATTTTAAATACACTAGAGCTTTTTTTTTTAATTATCTTCTATGTACAGACTTTTTGTTACATACTGATTTATTATAAGGATAGATATCGAATATATAGAACCAATGTAGAACTCAGTATTAAATAATCATTTATTTCCTGTTTTAGAAATACCCGGTACACGCAAAGGGAGGATATCTAATTAAGTTTTTCCAATCTTTTAACTACCTAATGCATTAGAATGCATTTTGTTTTGACCTAACTTTGTAAGCTAATAATAGACGTGTGATTGTGTGTTCTTCGTAATGTCGTTACATAAAGAAACCCTGATCAGCATCATCATCATCAGCTTACATGTGTCCACTGCTGGACGTAGGCCTCTCCTAATGCACGTCACTGAGCTCGGTCTTCAGCTCTCCTCATCCATTTTCTGTCAGCCGCTTTTCGCAGGTCGCCACTCCACCTGGCCACAGGACGTCCTACCTAGATAGGCCCTTTAGAAGTATGTTTTATATAGGACTAGCAGTGCCCGCGGCTTTGCCCGCGTGATCATTACATTTAAAAGTAGCCTATACGTGTTATCCAGGACCAAAAGTACCTACTCGTATAAAGTACATTTCTTACAACTTCGTTCAGACGTCAAATAGTTTTTTATCGATTGCTCGGCAACTAATCATCGGATTAAGATGCCAAGTACCCCAGTTTTTAAGTCAAACCTTAAGCTATCCAACAGTAAAAAACTATTTCACGGCTGAACAAATTTTGAAGAAATGTAGTATATTGTACTTTATAGGTACTTTTGGTCCCGAAATAACACGTATGGGCTACTTTTAAATGAAGTGACCACGCGGGCAAAGCCGCGGGCAGAGCTAGTTATAAGTATAGATATTGATAGATAGATAGATAGATGGATGAGCTTATGTACAGTGTCCACACGTGACCTCCACGTGCGTGAAAGCTGAACACCCGTATGTTCGTTGGATATTTGGTGGGTTAAGAGAAGATTAAAATACCAATGGGCTGACTTTATGATCGCTAAAATCCATAGTTCTATAAATTATCAAAAATCTCGGAATATACAGTGAGTGCCCCTGGGGGTGGTATACCTCGGAACCTCCACTTATATCTACTTCCTGAGACACCCTGTGCAATTATGCCTCCGTGTAAATCTGTGTCCCATTGAATATAGAGTAATATTCACTAACGTGATAGTCATCTGCAAAGAAGTTCATGCACGCAAAATTATAAAAAAAAGTACTTTTATTTTATAACCTTAAAATACATGTGAAATTAAGAACTAACTATAAAACACTACTACACTACTACTACACTATTACTACACTATACTATTTACTTGATTTATGGCTTTAAACTCCATATTGCACGAATAATACCGTAATATTGATCACTAACATTCACGTTCTCGTTAAGATATTTATAATTCAAATAGCCTATTGAGTAGACACAGTCTACTAAAACATGTATGCACTTTAGCTCTCTTTCATAATAAAACCTTTTAATATTTTGTTCAGTAGTGAAGGCAATAAGTTTTTATTTATTTGAACAAGGTATTAAGTATTAAAGCGTTTATGTATTAAGTTGGATCTACTAGAAATCTGCATAAGTGAACTGCAGGTGTAAAATGGAGGTTATAAGTTATGACAATGACCTATTCCACTAAGTTTAACCAGTTATACATATTTGAAAACATATTCTAATACATTTCAACTTTGTAGCCCTCAATGTTCAATATCGATAGATGAGTCTGTAACATGCAGTTTTCTCGAATTTTCACGGAAAATTTGTTCATTTCAGTGTAAAAAGCGTCGACCCCAACATAATACATTAAGAGAGTTTTGTATTCGAGCAGAAACTGGCCTTGTCACACAAACGTAGTTTCAACTACAAGTCGGATCAAAACCACAGACTAAATAACTAGCTTAAAATCTAAATAAAACACGCCTGCCCTGCCAAAAAAGAATGCCAATAAATTATATACTGTTGGAATATCGAAGAAACACTTTTTTCGATTTTGGATATGGTGCCATACTGCCGCCATATTGAATGTTTTAAAAAAAAAATAGCCTATGTTACTCGGGGGATGTGAGGATTCTAACGATACCCCATACGTCTAAATCTGTTCAGGCATTTAAAAGTTATGGTGGAATAAAGAAACTCACATACAAACATACATTCATACATACATACATACATGAATGCTTATATAAACAATACACTCCTTTTTTTGGGCTGTTGTGTAATAATGGGTAAAAACCTCAGAGAAATCTCTGAGGTAAAAACATTACAACTTGCTCTTACTTTTTCCCGGTTTTCCCAAGAATTTGTTTCAAAACGAATATGAGTTAAGTTTTAAACATTGCCATAATATAAAACAATACCATACCATATCAATATAGATCAGTCTATGTAAGAAGTCTAGTGTCCGCCCTGTACATCCGCCCTGTACATCCGCCCTGTACATCCGCCCTGTACATCCGCCCTGTACATCTTGAATCAAAACGAAACAACCTTTGCAAGAAAAAGTAATTTCCCGCGAGCTTATACACCGTCTCAGTAATTTTGCTTATCCAATTTAAAGGGAACATTTGGAGAATTATAAAGGTTACAGAAGTCAGTCAAAGTCGGTTTTAAAATAAATCGTTTTACATTAATTTGTAAAACGATTAATTCACAACTGTCGTAACTCATTCGTAATGTTAGTTTCTTCTTTTGTTGACCGTGTTTTTTTTACTAAACTTTCGCCACGCCTTGACCTTTGGACAGCGAGAAAATATGTATATACATACATTTTTAATCTATTTTACTATCCTGTCATAAAGAATAATAAAGAATAAGAATGAAAGAAACAACATTTATTCAACACAACAACATTAGAAATTTAAACATAGATAAAAACATAAATAAGATGTGCTTATGAGTGTGTTGAACCCCGAGGGTGATGTTAAAAATGGTGTGAAAAAACATAAATATACTTCTTTTTCAGTCACTCCTTTCATTATATATATTTTATAAATTGTATTATTTAATGCTGCCTTCCTACCCTCACACAAATATTATTTACAGCCCACTAGTGTTCCATATTTTAAGATACTAAGTTTATATTTAACAAAAATAAAAATAAATCATATTATATTTGTTTTATGCATGTGAAAACAGAAAAATAAATATGACATGTGAATTTTAGAAAACAACACGAAAAAAAATTAAGCTATCGAGTTCCTGCCTGTTTTTCTCTATTATTTTCGAATCAGAGAACTCAAATTTTTAAAAGCCCGTTTGTATTAAGAACAAGTTTTCCAGCCCGCAACTTCGTCCGCGCGGACTACTATTTATCGCGAAAAAAACATCCTATTTTCTTCTAGGATATTAAAAACCAATGCAAAAGTAGGTAAAGCACCACTCTTGATGTTTTTTGACAGACTTGTAATTTCTTTTCCATGGCAACCATAGACCATTCTGTGATGGCAACCTTTCCTTACAGAGAGTAATCAACATATTCCAGTTTTCTCGTGGAAACTAACAATTTTCCGGGATGAAAAGTGGCCTTTGTTTTATTCCAGAGTATAAGCTATCTCCATTCTAAATTTCATCAAAATCCATCCAGTCGTTATCGCTTGAAAGCTCCCCAAACAAACAATCAAACAGACAACGTTTCACTTTTATATATTGGTATGGATAAATAATTTTAATTTTGATTGATCCAAAAAACAATGTCGAAAAAACAGTCGGAACTAACCGGAACTAAACGGAACTAACCGGAACTAACCGGAACTGACTGACTTGGTCAGACTTTCGTTTTTGTGGTTTTACTAATAATTTAACGAGTAATAATTGTACGTTTAGCTTACAACTCTGCTTCAATAACTTCAATTTTATGTGAAATTGTTGTATTCTATATAGTAGATAGTTTATTATAGAAGCTTTTGCCATAATATCTTTAATTATAGTAATAAAGTACATAAGTAGTGAGCCTGAAATTAGCTCAACCATTGCTTAAGTACTTACAACGTTTTCAAAATAATTTAAAATCCACTAACACACCGCAGTGCGTTGCCGAATTCAATTATTTTTAAGTCAACAGTTAGCAATATAATCAAGGGTCAAATAAATCACCTCTATTTAACTTGACTTAACCACGCCCCTTTAACCGGAGAAATGAATATTTATTAAACTTAAGTTATTCCGTCGATTTGTCTTGTCCCTTAGAACAATTTATCACCTTACCTTTTTTGGTTAATTTAACTTTATTGTCGCCTTATTAGCCTTATTTCTGATATCTTATTTGATGTTTAGCCAAATAGAGATAATTAAATGGGGCTTAAATTGTCTAATTTCGGATAACTTGAAGTTATTCTGGTAGAGACTAAGTAAATATTTTCAGTGCCCTGTTTTGTGAAAATTGACCAAGCCCACTTTTTAGATGGGTGCTAGACCATCATGCGTCTGTCTTTCTCTTACTTACAGAAAAGGTCATAAGAGTGAAAAGTTGAGCTATAGTGTATTCTTTTCTGCTTTAGTCATACCTCTATGCTTTTATATTCCATAAGCTTCATGGTTTGACTTAATTGGTTGTGATTTGTCAGTTTATTACGTTTTGTTACTTTATAAAACGAAGGTCCTAGACATAGGGTTGGAGTTCACAAACATTTAACTCATGACTAAAGCTGAAGATAACTTGAAATGAATTTGAAATCACACTTTTATTAAAACATCACAAATACACAGAGTCCGTTCCGTTCCGTTATGAACCTTCAATTTTATTTTTGCAAGTAAAAATTGACATTCCATGTTACAACACCTTTTTACCCGACTACAGCAAGCAAGGGAAGGGTAATGAGTTTAACAGTATATGTATGTATATATGTAAGTATCTATGTATGTGGATTTGTGGATGTTCCACGATAGCGTCGCCTCTGATGGTCTTCAGGTATAAAATGTCACAGGCTATTTTTTTACCCAATTACGGCAAGGTAAAGGATGAGTTATGTGTTCAAACTAAAAACTTGATCTGATTTTGACAAGCGAGGTATCAATCGATCCGTCTTCATCGCAAGTGTCATAGGCTATTTATTACCCGACCATAGTCGGGTTTTAGTTTTTTAACATAAGTCTTGTTCGTTTTCCCTTCCTTGTAACTGTTGTTACAAAGCTATTGCTTGTCATATGGTATAGTGCTGGCCTCTGGTGTCAAAGTAAGTCAGGCCGCCTGAGGGCCATTGACTTAACTGCTGTTATCAATCAATGACAGCCAGCGGGACCGACAGCTTAACGTGTCTTCTGAAGCACGGAACGATGGAAATGGATGGAAAAAGAGCCGAGAACCGAACTCTGCTACCATCGCTCTGGTATCAGAAGTAGGTAATGTTTGCAGTAGAAGTTTTGTTTTTATAATTGTGTAATACATTTGAGTCCATTCATATCTACCATCTGATCCCGTATTCAGCGCGCAATATTCGCCAAGAATTCGCTGTTTCTATAATGGACATTGATCAATTCTTTACAAGCTCATTTTTTCCCATGGCCGAACTCAGTTTGGCCATTCAACCATACAAGCACCAGGCGTACTAGCAAGTGATTTGTTCACTTGACGTATTGTGCTCATATAACGTTCCTAAGTTTATTGCCGACGCAAGTCCATGTCAATTCCTATAAGGTCAGACAGCTAGAGAAAATAATTATACGCAGTTTAATTGGAAAATTACGATGTACTTAATAACTTGCGCACGTGAAACTGGATCGGTTTGATGTTAATGTATTTAGATAGATAGATAACTATATGTATTTATAGCTTTCCCGCCCGCGACTTCATCCGCGCGGACTACAGTTTATCGCGAAAAACAGCTTCCTTGTTCTTCTAGGATATTAAAAACCAATGCAAAAGTAGAGCACTAACAGCTCTTGACGTTTTTCGACAGACTTGTTATTTAGTTTCCATGGCAACCGTTTCTTACAGCGAGTAATCAACATTTTCCAGTTTTCCCGTGGAAACTTACCATTTTCCGGGATAAAAAGTAACCTATGTTTTATTCCAGGGTATAAGCTATCTCCATTCCATCTCAAAATCTATCCAGCCGTTATCGTGTTAAAACTCCCAAAACAAACAAACAAACAAACAAACAAACAGATAACGTTTTACTTTTATATATTGGTATGGATGCACTAAAGACTAAAACTACAGCACGTCAGCATTAACATTAAACTAGCAACAAACGTAGATTAAAAAAACTAATCTAAAAACCATGTTTTTTTAAATGCACTGTTATCTACCTGTTATCGAGTTATAAGCTATCCTAAAAGTTTCAGCCGGATAGCTAATCGGGAAGTGCTCAAATTTCAGTTGCAAGATTCAACCCGAAAAGACAGACAAACAAGAAAGTGACTTAATAAAAACATAGTACAATCAGCTGCGATATTTTCCAGGCAATACCTACTGAATATTTAAAATGTGTAGCAGTAACAAAATAATACACGAGACGAACTTTAATTCTACGAAAATTCACTGAATATAACTTTTAGAACCATATAAAAATAGTTATTTGAATAATATTAAAAGGTCCCTGCCCAAAAAAGGTATCTTGTCCAAGAACTTCTACTTTATTAGGATGGGTTTAAAATAAGGTAAATATACTCAGGCCGGTCTCAGACCTGTCGCATATCTATGACCTAAGCCGAGTTACGATTTATTCCCGAGAGATACACTTTCCCTGTAGAGACACTTATAAATAAACTAGGCTTTTATTCATGTAAGATACAATTTTTAAAACCCCTACCAGTTTGTCCTCTTAGGTGAACTTTTCGGTACCTAATGCTGTGCATAAAATAGAATTATTCTCCAGTTATACACGTACCTCGTAGTAATTTTTTGTTGAAGATAAATTGAATGATCGGTATGGAGCAGTGCCTTTAAGCGCCTCTCATTCATCAAATTAATAAAAAGTGTTGAGTTATTTTCCATAGCAAAGAGTTTTTTTTTATTTGTTTAATCAATATTAATTTAGTTTTCGTTTTCACCTTTGAAAATAGAAATAGTTAATTTTATTTTAGGCAAAGGTTCAATTATTACGAGTACGTTTTTTAAAATAAGTGACTGCACAAATGAATATTTTTACTAAGTTTGGTTTGCATTGGAAAGTGTATGTCTGGGGAATAATAATAAACAACGAAATAAGCATTCAAAATCTTTTCTATTTTAGTGTACTAGTTGAAGATGGATCTCTAAGGAACAGAAGCGGAACTTTTCTATAAGTGTCTCTACGGGGAAAGTGTATCTCTGAGTAATAAATCCGAGTTACGCCAGTAAGCGTTAATTCAACCATAAAGAAACAAAAGAGTAATTCAATATCCTAAAATTCAACATCTTTGTCTATGACCGATTTTTGGCGGAGCTTGTCAATGACTGACAGGTAATATTCAGACCGATTTAAGTGACAGTTGTATCAAATTTTATACAGAAACGCGATAGTAAATAAAACGAAGGGATTCAAGCTGTCATGCTGATTTTTCCCTCAGACTTGTGACTTCTTTTTCTTGACTTGTTTTTTCGAGTGTTAATGAGTAATATTGGTAGAATATTAACCATTAGAAGCTTGTTAACGGGAACGAGTGTAGACAAAGGATAAAAATTCAAAAAACGTGGCACTTTGTGATGTCTTCAAAGTTTCAGTAACGTCCATCATTTTAGTGATTCGTAATTTGACAATTGACTGCGACGTGACAATACGACTTGTTGTATATATAAACTTGACATTGGCGGAGTTCTGTGGCGGAATTGCTGGCATCGGAATTCTTGGCCAAGGTAGCTGCAAAAAAACTTGGTATTTTGTCTAAGGTTAGGCGGTACTTCACACCGGGACAGCTTTTGAATCTTTATCAAGCACAGGTCCGATCTTGTATGGAGTACTGCTGCCACCTCTGGGACGGTTCTGCCAAGTATCAGCTCGAGTCTTTGGATTCAATTGAGAGACGTGCTATCAGGCTCATTGGGGATGACACTCTGGTAAAGAGTAAGCTTCAAAGTCTGGCGCATCGGCGTGAGGTAGCAAGCCTGGCGGTATTCTACAGATTGCACTATAGAGAGTGTGCACAAGAACTGCACAACCTGATTCCCCCATCACCTTTCCATCACCGTACGACTAGACGATCAGCAAAGCGCCACCCTTTCATGGTTGAAATACCTCGCACAAGAACGAAGCGTTACGCTTCTTCATTTATTATAAGAACTGCAAAGGAGTGGAATGCCCTGCCCTCGTCAGGTTTCCGGTAAATTATAACCCCGGTGTGTTCAAGTCAAGAGTGAATAGGTATCTACTAGGCAAGCGTGCTACACCTTCGACCACATCATCGCTTGCAATCAGGTGAGATCGTGGTCAAACGATTGCCTAGTCCGTAATAAAAAAAATAAAAAATATGCCACCGTAGAAGCCATAATATAAAAAAAAATACTTGTTATAAAAAACAGTGGGTGTCATCATGAGAAATTTGGACTCGATCGATGCAAAAAGATACCTGCCGCTTATTTGCTTGAATATAAAATCCTTTTTTTTTGTGTTATCTACTTATCACACTCTACATGAAACACACTAAGTGCTAACTGACAGATAAAGAAAAATAAAGACACGATTAATATAAGTGGTTACTAGCATTGCTGCCATTATCTTAGATCTTAATAGAGTGGCACTAGCAATTAGTTAAATGAATATTATTTAGATCAACCACAGAATAACTAATAGGTTCAGCCGGTACATTTACTCTGCTGTCAATTCTGTCAGTTTGAGAAGTACAAATGTGTAGGCAGTCGTTTACGTTTTGCATACGCAATACGGCAAGTATCATTTGTGGCAGGTATCATTTGGAAGGAAAACGAATACGTATTATTACTCGAAGAGTAAAAATCCGTACTCTTTTATTTTCAAAAATATATTAGTTTTCTTTCAAAATGTCCAGTTGGCTGACCAGATCCAAACTTCTTAAATACGGGGATACGTACGTAATTAGTACCTAAATAGATAAGCTGACCGTACCGAGCTTTAACCCATTTTTGTACTAAAACAATCAATCACACATATAATAAGAATTAATTTAAGTTAACCTACTTAGTGTTTTAATCTGTAGTATTCGTTTCTAGACGTTTTTATCAAGTAGATACACGTAGATACAAGACAACACACACCAGGGGCAACGACAACATAACTTAGCTTCAATTGGATTGTCAGTATCGATATCACTATTGTCAGTATCGGATTGTCAGCAGTGATAATCCGATTGTAACCAAGTTCTGTAATCGGGCTGCCGTACTCAGTAGGATGAGACAATCGTATCGTGGCAGTCGCGGCGCGGATGAAAGCCGGAACGTGCAGGACGTGTCTGGAGCTTGGTGTAAGCATTGAGCCAGTGCAGCGTATGTAGGAAGGTCATACACTATTGTAAACTGAAACTCACTCGTCTTATTTTAATAAAATTTTGTGAACCTTCTGTCAATTCGTTACACTGTTATATATTATGACTGTATTACACCTTTAATAAGTTATGTCCAGATTCGCCGTACAATTGCAACTTTGAGAGGGAAGACAATAGAAAAATTAAGCTGGCAAGCATTCGGCAAGCTTCGCCAGTTCATCTCGTCGTCTTTTCCTTAGTACCTCATGACAAAAGTCTTCAATCAATGCGTCCTACTAGTAATGACCTGCTAAGCCGAAATGTGGATACTCACGATAAGTCTAGTGCACAAATTTAAGGTCGCTCAGCGAGCTATGGAGATGTATTTGCTTGGAGATTCTCTAAAGGACAATAATGAAGAAATCTGACAGAGAACCATGGTAACCGAAAGAGCTCTTGAGGATAAGCAATCTGAAGTGACAGTGGGCAGGCTACATTTCCCGCAGAACCAATTATCGTTGGGGTAACGAGTTTTCGAAAGGAGACCACGCTTAGGCGCCTTGTGGCCTGGTGGGTGACGACATGAAAAGCGGGTAGCAAAAACTGGATACAGAGAGCTGAAGACCGAGCTTAGGCGAGGCGAGGCCCGCGTCCAGCAGTGGACAAGCACAGGCTGTTTTTTTTTGTACCTTGTCAATTGAGAACAGCAAATACAATAAAGATGCTGAAAATTGGTTGACAATAGAAACTAGAGCTTTTACAGATACAAACAAATCAGATTTTCGAAAAGGTTTACTTAACAGCAATTTGCAGAAATGCAACATTAACGATTTCTTGAAAAAAAAACAGTGTCTTTTCAAGAAATGCTTTAAGAAAAAAAAAACCTAAAAAGACAGAAAAAAAGTATCTGGATCTCAAAAGGAATTAAAATATCAAGTAATATGAAGAGATTTTTAAATTCAGCGCATAGAACTGGGTGTCATGAAACAGTGGCACTGTTCCGAAGTGAAAACACTAAAATCTTTAGAAAGTTCGTAAAACTGTCGAAGAAACTTGCAGTTAAAAGAAAGGTAGAGAAGGCTGGAAACCAAATAAAGAATATATGGAAGATAGTAAATAAACATAGGAATAAAATTAATTCAAGGAAAAATGAAAACCTGTTGTTAAAAATAAATGATAAAATTATTGAAGATAACCAACAAATAGCTGATTGTTTGCAGATTCTTTTGACTTGGGACGCAATGAGTCTCAGAATAAAAATGACCATGAAAAAGCATTGACATACCTTAGAAATAATTGTAAACGAATTAAAGATGACATGATCATACGACATACTAATGAAAATGAGGTGAAAAAGGTTACAGGAAAGATGGAATCTAAGAAATCACATGGGTATGATGATATTCCAATAACCGTCGTAAAGAAAAATATAGACTGTTTGACCGCGCCACTGATGTTTTTTCCAGAACAATTAAAAATAGCTAGAGTACTACCAGTTTACAAAAAAGGATCAAAAACAGATCCAAAAAACTATTGTCCAATTTCACTGCTACCGACTCTCTCTAAGATATTTGAAAAATTACTTAAAGATAGACTTGTATCTCATCTTAACAAATACAACATACTAAATAAACGACAATTTGGATATCAAAGAGGGGTTGAAACAGTAGATGCAGTTGATATGCTGGTAAATGACATTGTAGGCAAACTAAAGGAGAAAAAGAAAGTAGCTGGAATGTTTCTGGATCTCAGTGCTGCTTTTGACACTGTTGACCATAGCATTTTACTTGCTAAATTAGAACACTATGGGATAAGGAATAAAGCGTTTCAACTCATAGAGCCTTCATAGATCTTACCTTCAAAACAGGAAATTATTTGTTGAAATAAAATCTACAAATCAAATTGGTGGGATGCAACACCAACAGGTAATTAAATCTAAATTAATTAATATTAAGCGTGGTGTATCACAAGGGTCAATTTTGGGACCAATATTTTTTGTAGTCTTTCTGAATGATCTTATACAATCCATATCCCAGATTGTCCCTGATATTCAATTGGTTGTATATGCTGACGACACCAATGCAATAGTTTCAGGAGCGGACATGTTAGAGCTTGAAGCAAAAGTCAACACCGCCCTTCTGGCTTTTAACAACTGGTATAAAGTTAACAACCTTTATCTGAACGCAAGTAAAACTAACCTAATTTTGTTTAAGTCTACAGTGGCTAGCAAACAAACAATAGATGTCAAAGTCAATGGAGAAAAAGTGGTTATAGTCGAAACTTTAAAGTTTCTGGGTATTCATATAGATCAATATCTAAACTGGAAACAAGAATTGTCATCCGTTGAAAGCACTCTCGCTTCAGCATGCTATGCTCTGAGAAGTATTCGGGACGAGATAGATATGGATCAGCTCAAAACGGTGTATTATGCATTAGTGGAATCGAAATTCAGGTACAGCATAAGGTGTTGGGGAAATAGCTACCAATATAATATAAACAGAGCGTTTGTGCTACAGAAGCGAGCGATCCGTACTATGGTTCGGATTCCGCAATGGGAATCTTGTAGGGAGCATTTTAAAATTCTTAAAATATTAACAGTTCCCAGCCTATACATCATGGTGCTTCTCATCGATGTTGTGGAAAAAAGTCACAAATATGAAACCGTTGAGCAGAAATTAAGTAGATTAGACACGCGAAGGAAAGATATGGAAATTGCTCTTATTCCGAAGTTAAATATCACAAAACACTGCACGGGCTATCAAGCAAAAAAACTGTTTAATAGTCTTCCTATTGAATTAAAAATTGTAAAAAGTACAAATATTTTTAGGGTTAAGTTAAGGCAACTCCTGCTTAAAGGGTATTTCTACTCAATGGATGAATATCTAAGAGGTAATAAGATCCTGACTTGACTTTTTATTTTATATTCTTTATGTTTTTAATTTGTTTGACTATCTGCTGACTATTGCTACTATTTGCAATTTATTTGTATTGAAATTTTGATTTTGCTTAATTTTTTTTTTTGAATTATTATAATTATTATTGTATAATTATTATTATTATTATTATTATTGTATAAATTCAGACATGATGTAATAATCATTATTGAATAAATTGAAATTGATGATGATGATGAGTTTCGTGCTTCGGAAGTCAGTCTCAGTCCAAGTTGCTAGCAATAGAACTTGACAGGAGGCCTTTCTACGGCTTATTTGACGCCCCAGGCCGAATCTACTTTCTTCGACATATTATGTAGATACAAGACGGTTTAATATTTCAGAGTCTATTGGTGCAGAAGCCTAAAGATACATTTAAGTTAAAAACTGCGCAATTCAATTAAAAATTAATGATTACATACGAGCCCGCGCCGACATGAATGTCCGACGGCTTTATAGCGTTCCGTATGATTTTTTTTACTTCTCGCCGCCCTGACTTGAATTGCTAATTAAAGAGAAACTGTAAAATGTTTATTACTAACTTGTATTACCAGCATCACCATCATCACACATATTTTAGCAGCTCTTCGATGTAACAGGTAATCAGGTAAATTAACACTTAAACAAACATTATTGTTTAATAAAATACTGAACTAATTTCAAGAACTGTACTCAATATTGGACGTAGATCTAAAAAAATATCCAAATCTGTAATGAAGTCAGTACGAAGAACATAAACAAAATAACAGTTTGAGATAATAAAAAAATACCTACCGGCCAAGTACGATCGGTCTCACGCACCGAGGGTTCCGTACAAACTTAACTTTGCCGTTGGAAAACTGTTGTCCCCATACACCGACATGGGCTGCGGTTATTTTTCCAACAGCTTTTTTTTTGTTATTTACCTTTCAATTTACGGTTTTCGGATTTTACCTTTATTTGTCCTATGAGACATTATTTCTTGCCAAATTTGTTAATTTGTTCAACTTGTAGGTCAACGGAAAGTACCCTATAGGGTTTGGTTCCCTTACGAGTGTCAAAATGTACGGCATAAACGGCCGTATCTTTTCATTGCGTTGACTTAGAAGTGATTTTTTTCACAGCTCCCACTTCCAAGGTATTGCAGACCTGAGTATTTGATATTAATCTAAACTTGATACCTTCACGCCTTCCTGAGAAAAACGGTCTTGACAGACAGACAGACAAACATACACACTGACGGACAACGAAGTGATCCTATAAGGGTTCCTTTTTTCCTTTTGAGGTACAGAACCCTAAAAAGGATTCAATAAGAAGCAACTAAATCAATTTAGATTAAATGTATATGGAATCACACATATCTATCCTTTTCAATAAAAAAAATATATCCAAACCGGTTCATAAATATCTGAGATACCTATTATGACATATTGACTAAAAAAATATGAAATTCTTCTTCTTTTGTAAAGTCGATTATTGTAAGTACAAAGTTTCCAATCTAATATAATCAATATCGACATTGTTCACGACTCTGACAGAACGACATAACATGACATATTGTGTAAAGTAGATCATTCGTGCATTTTATTATTGCCAAATACGTATTTATACCAGCCATACCAAGGACTAAAATAAAATAAATTTACCTAGGTAGGTCTGTTAAGGCATAGAATTTCGTTTTGTAGTCATAGAAATTTGGTACTATTCCCAATTTCTGTTCAGTGAATGTTTTGCTATTCATATAATGGTAACTTACTCGTGTAAAATTAAAGAACCAAAATATTTGTAAGGCATACTAGATGTTGGTGTCATTCGTTTTTCACCCAATCTTTCAACCGTCAAATATTTAATTTCGGGTTCCACCCAAGGTAAATACAGTGACATTAAAAAAAGTTTCGGTGCAGTAGTCGCAGCGGATCTTTGTGGCTTGGAAGTTGTCTGCAAGTCGCTGCTCAAACTGCTATTTTTCAGGCGCAATCCCAATGTTGAAGATGAAGATCGCTCATACTTTATGTTTTTTTTATCCACATAGCCATGGACCTAGAATCAGAATGCATAGATATATAAAACGTTGCCGCTGCAATGTCCACGTATTGTCTTGCTTCTTTGTCTTTTACACGGATCATCCCCTTGAGTGAATGAGAAAGCTATTGTAAGATTGACAACCTCGCACTGTACGAGTGCCTCGCGTCCATTTTGGCCCTCCTAGGAGGCCACAACATTGCGACCCGTGTGCTTATAAAGTGAAATACTACTAAAACATAGTTGATAAGACTAGGCATTCTACCAAAATAATGTAATTATGTCATGTTTTGCTGTGTTTTGTCCATCAAGTACAACAAAAGGAGGAGTAAAAGATCTGAAATTATCATTTCACACGTATGTCTTTCTTTACTGGCTATTATTATCTTAAATAAGTATCGAAGTTTCAAAGCAAAAATGTATTTTACATTAAGACTAATCAATAGCGTCATATGATACCTCGTGGTGACAATTAACTAAAGATTTAAAACTTTAATACAAATTACCAGCATAAAATGGACACGCAACCTAAGCTTTCCCTCCGTCTATTGGATTATTCGTCTGAGCTCACAGCAGTACCTGTGCAATCGTTCACAGAGCCTAACTTCACAACCACAAAGATCCAATGCGACTATTGTATGTTCTTGAAGCTCTTAGTTATTTACAATGCTAGTGATTTTTGCAAAAAAGTTGTCTGTCTTAATTTAATTTTTGGTTGGCCGGTTTATCGAAACGTAGTTTTGCTTTGAATTATTTTCTTAATATTGGTGGAATATTAACCATTCTATTCTGGTGTTCGTTAATGTGATCGAGTGTAGGCAAATGGCACAAATGCAAAAAACTTGTCATTTCGTATTCTCTCCGAAACTCCCTCGGAAGTTTTAGAAAAGCTCCACCGTTTTACTGAATCATTACTTTGACTGTGACTTTTGTCTAACTGACTGACTGGGACTTGACATTTTTACTATTTAGTTTTTACTATTAATGAAAAAACATTACTATTATTGAAATATAATAGTAATGTTATATCTTCTTACTTGACTCTGGCTAAATAAACTAGTCGTGCAGAGCCAATCAAAATAATAATAAACAATTACGGGTTTCGTTAACCGGTTTCGTACAAAGAGGTTGAATTACGCATACTGTTACGTTATGTGAACCTTCTCATTGTAAAGAGTATTTCATTAAGAGCGCTCGAACTTTAAAATAAATAAAACAAAATAGTTTGTGATATTGCTACAATTGTTTTTTATATTAATTTGTATTCGATGACATTATGTGTGAATTTTTTGGAGTGTAGAGGTACCTGATGAATCTCTCGTGGATTTTAGTTTCAATTCTGGCAATTTTGCTTGTTTACGAAGCCATTTAGCCAGAAATAAGTATCATCACTGAAGACCATAAAAATAAATAATAATAAAATAAATAAAACCTACTGCCCTGCCAAAAAAATAACTAAAAAGTAAAAAAGGAGATAAATAAAATTGTAATTGCAGTCGGAGGACCATTCTTCGGAACACCTTTAACCTAAGAGGTCCGTCGACTGCAAGGACAATTTTTATTTATCTCTTGTTTTTGACTTTTTAGTTCGTTTTTGGCAGGGCAGTCGTCTTGTTTTATTTTTTTATTCACTTTTGATAATAGGAGCCGTACTGCCGCCAAACAAATTAAAAAAAAATTGCATATTTTACTCGAGATGATGTAAGGATTCTAACGATACATGAAAATCTGTTCAGGCATTTAAAAGTTATGGTGGAATAAATAAACTCACACACATACATGAATCCTAAAAACATTACACTCCTTTTTTGAGCAGTCGTTTAATAAAATGCAGTAATCGCAGTGCACGGAACGTTAGGCGAACAGATTATATTAGGTGCACTTTTCAATTTCAACGCGTTGTTGAATCGTGTAGAGTTCCATGGTTAAATGTCAAGACTTAATAAGTATTCCTGCCAAACACGGCTGTAGCTTAACCAAGGTGGCCGCTATACACTGTCAAAGTTCGAGTGCTCTTAGTGAAAGACTCTGTACATAATTAATTAACGGTTAGTATCAATTTCAGGCAAGAAGTGCACTGACATGCATTATATTCATGTACTCGATATTAGTTTTAATTCATTATATTAAACTACTAGTTTTCGCGCCCGCGACTTCGTACGTTTATCGCGAAAAAAAGCATCCTATTCTCTTCTAGGATATTAAAAATCAATGCAAAAGAAGGTATAGCACCAATGCTCTTGATCTTTTTTGAGAAACTTGTTATTTCGTTTCCATGGCAACCACATACCATTCTGTGATGGCAACCAGTCCTTCTTTTGTTAGTAATCAACATTTTCCAGTTTTCCTGCGGAAACTTTCAATTTTACGAGATACAAAGTATCCTATGTTTTATTCTAGGGTATAAGCTGTCTCCGTTCTAAATTTCATCAATATCCGTCCAGCCGTTATCGCGTGAAAGCTCCCCAAACAAACAAACAAACAGTCAACGATTCACTTTTATATATTGGTATGTATTTTTCTTTGACGAGACTATTCGAGTACTTTGCGCTGTTCTTGGTTCTTGAGATAAAAAAACTATAGAAATTATAAAGTTTAAGTTCAGCCACAGAATAAATAATAGTACAAGTACAGAAGGATAACTGAGTAAAGTAATTTAAATACATTGCAACTCTCGCTACAACGCAATAAAGTGCAATTTAACTCGCGCAGCGCTGCGATCTTTCAGTTATATTTACCTAGAAGGCGCTCACCCATTGCGTGCAGGCTAGAATGTACCGTATCACAACACAACGCGCGAGGGCTTCCATTGCTCTAACCGTTTCAGAATCGCTCTGTCACTTTTCCGCTCGGCAGGGTTGTATCAAGATATAACTAGGTACTTGCACTAGTAATTATTCTGTGATATGATATAACTTCGATATTGTAACAGAATAAACAATTATGTTATAATGTATTATTTTTAACTTATTATTATTATAAATGTTGATAGTTCTGTTAACTACATATAATAATTCTTATCAGAATAGACCTAGTACCTCTTTGATTATAACTTAATAGGTATTGCACTTTGATGAATAAAAGGTGCCTGTCTGAATTCCATGCTTAATAATGAATGAAAAAGAAATGGCTACCTACGTAATAAAATGTCAGTATGTAGGTATTTTACGAGACTTGTCAGACCGAATGCTATGCAGTACATTCTAGGTTTCTTCTTGGTACTCATAATTAAGAAAAGAATAAATTTTGATAAAAACTTTACGTAAGTAGGTACTTTATCGGAAGTACACGGCGCGCGACTCATCGAGCGCACGCTTGACACTACTGAATGAACCGTAATATTGCGGCCGCAAAGTGTAGGTATAATATTTGTACTTGTTGCGGAGTGCGACTGGCCTGGTTCAGCAAACTACCTACCCACAAACTTGATTGACTATCAAGTTGTATGGAAATTCAATGTAAGACCTACTTTTATAGCAGGATATGAGATGTAACGCTTAGTTCCAAAAGCTTCTACTTAAATGGTAGGTAGGTAGGTACTTAACCTGCGTTATTATACTTACGTAAATTAACAGTAATAGTCCGCAATGAAGTCTTTACTCGTATTAAATGAACTGTTTATTATAATTGGTGGTTTCCAATCCAATGCCTTTAATCTGCTTATGGTTTTTTATATCCTTTTAACGGTGTCAATTTAATTTTATGACTGAATTGAACTTTGTGGTGTCGCGCTTAATTTTAACTTTCTCTTAATTAGCAAGAATCAACAAACTTGTTTTATATTAAAAAAAAAACACTTTGCATTTTCGGTCATAAATATAACTTTTTGTGTGGCTATGTGGCGGATAAAGGTTAATACAAAAACAATTAGAGGTTAAAATAAGAATAAATCGTAAATTTTTTGCAATTGAAATTAATTGCAATTTATTGTCGTTGAAACGGCATTATAATGGTTTTTATTTTGCATGAGGGTTGGGTTAATCTCTTACAGAAAAATGACAACGTTAACGGACATGTGTATTTAAATATATGATTATTTAATGTGTTGGGTTGTTGGTTTTAAATGTTTTTTTAATGAATTTTCTTAAGAAATATAAATTATGATTATATTTATCACAAAATGACTTTTGAATGCATGGCTCTCGCAATATTCAAATTAAACTATCAATTTAACAAGCTAGTTTAACAGGTAGCATCATAATCTGAAAATAAAAGCTATTAAAATAATTTATATTCATATTCCAGTGGCAGTTAAGGCGACACGGTTATTATAAAAAAACGTTAATTATATCTAAATTACAAGTTGTAAAATTGCTCAGACCGCCCACGTGTAGTAATGTTAAGGTTTGTTTAAACTATAACAAGTTTTTATTTAGTTACACACAGCTCAGGGGATTATTTTATGCCACTGAAAGAATCTGTGATTTGTCTCTGATGCATCTTTTATTATTTATTAGATTTTTCCCGCAGCTTCGTCCGTGCGGACTACAGTTTATCACGTTGACACCTGTCTCTTTGACATTTGTCACTTTGATACCGGTCACTTTTACATCTCTCACTTTGCTACCTGTCACTTTTACATCGATGTGGATATTCCCATACAAAATAAAAATATATGTATTTAGCGTAAAAAATACATTTCTAAATGTGGGTACATTTAGAAATATATTTGTCCTATTCTGTACCCCTAAAAAAGTGTGTGCAAAATTTCATAATGAGCAGTTGAGTAGCTAAAGCGTAACAAACAAACAAACAAACAAACTCATTTTCGCATTCATTAGATTAGTAGGGTTATCAGTATTTGACACGAGCTTTTTTTATCTCATCGTGTTAGGATGTATGTTTAGGCAAATATTGCATGTTTAATATGTAATATTTTTTCTCTTTCTGATCTCAGATTAGAGAAAAACTATGTGCACTTCAGATAAATAAACAAAGGGTGTATAGATTAATCACAGTTGCGGATATAAATCACATTAAATATTATCTTAGGCGGTACCGCTACATGACTACACTGCCCCCCCCCCCCCCCCCCCCCCGCGAGGATTCCCAGCCACGATGCTCTGCCGTTCGTTCTCGCGTCGCGCCGACAAACTAACACTCAATAACAAATAAATGACTCGTAATAAAATAAACAATAATCTGTCTAAATTTTGTCGACTCCTTTTTAGAAGGATTTTTATTTATAAAATTCCATATAAAAACATATTTTTACCAGATTTGTTTATTTCATTTATTTACTTGATATTACATATTTTTCCGAGTAGCTAGGTAGGTACTTACCTGTTCTTTTTAGGACACTCTTTTACTTTCCCACTTACCCAATTAGGATATCTTGGTCGGTAAATTTGAATAACTCGTTGAAGCAAATAAGGCCAAAATCTGCGGTTAATTAAATATCACTTTCTTTCCTTCAATTTTAATCAGATTTGGTAAAGGAAAAGAATGTACATGTTCGTACTTACTCCCTATTAGGGCACCCACGTTCCTTGTATGTAATATTGTGAACGTAGCTTAAAAAATAAAACGAACTTGTTTATTCTGCGTCAGGTTTAAAAGTGATTGTGTAAATACTCCAATGGAATTATGGCTGATTAAGTATTTACGTCCAGCCCATTGATTATTATTCTGAGTTTTGGGTAATCATGATAAGGAAAACATTTAGTTTTCGTTTTTATCCCCCACGGAAAAAGGTGGGGTCAATTTCTGTCTGTGTATCGTGTGTTTGGCTATGTGTCTGTCATCTGTCAGGAACTACAATGCCTGGGGCATTGTAGTTCCCAAACGGATGAACCGATTTCAATGTAGTCAAGCAATTAAAAAACATGGTGTGTTTAGTAATGGACTAAAAATCAATAATAATAATGATCGGATTCCTTTACGATGGGTATATAATTTAAGAGATAATAAAGACAATTTCCAAAAATATAACGTGTGTGGCAATAAAGTATGATGTAGAACAATAGTTTTATTTCAGGAAGTCAGGGGTTGCGTCTATGAAGAAAAACATAAAAAAATATTGTAAAACTCGTTGGTGTAAGTTCAAATTATCTCATTAGGCTATTTGACTTATTCTAGAAAATCAATTGTTTGTACCAAACAATTATGTGTGTACCTGACACACATTATATATTTATTTTCCCGTAAACTGCCGTATATTCCGTAAAAATAAATCATAAAGATTGATAAAAAAAATATTTCAACCAAAACACTCTTTCTGTCATGGCAGCGGTCATGACGTCACATACAAGTAGACAACAAGGGGTTGCAATGGGTTACTATAACAAAATAAAACATAACCTATGTTTTCTTACTTCTTCTTTGTTACTCGTGACGTAATGTTTGCGATTCAGTAAAGCAAAAATTACGTCATGAGGTCTACTATCGATCATAGAGCGTGACAATGAAATAAAAATTAAAGATTTTTAAAGTAACTTTCTATTAATAATAACAAATATAATTGCTCAAAGTAATAATAAACTGATATTTAATTAGACATGCTTTTAGGATGACAGCAATTCGGGATATATTATCTACAGTAAAATAGCCTAGTTTCATAGCTCATAATATTTAATGTTTAGCAAATCTCGTAAGAAAACGGCCCAAAAAAGGAGTGCAATGTTTTTAGGATTCATGTATGTTTGTATGTGTGTTTGTATGTGTGTTTGTATGTATGTATGTATGTATGTATGTATGTATGTATGTATGTATGTATGTATGTATGTATGTATGTATGTATGTATGAATGTATGTATGTATGTATGTATGTATGTATGTATGTATGTATGTATGTATGTATGTATGTATGTATGTATGTATGTATGTATGTATGTATGTATGTATGTATGTATGTATGTATGTATGTTTGTATGTATGTATGTATGTATGTATGTATGTATGTTTGTATGTATGTATGTTTGTATGTATGTGAGTTTCTTTATTCCACCAAATCTTTTATATACCTGAATAGATTTAGAAGTATGGGGTATCGCTAGAATCCTCACATCCCCCCGAGTAACATAAATTATATATTTTTTGAAAAAGTACATTTGCGTCAGTATGGCTCTATTTTCAAATAAGAAAAAAACTTTACAATATAGGTATCAAATAAAAGGTCTTTAACTGATAGCCACATTCCGACAGTATTTAATTTATAAGCATAAGTTATTTTTTGGCAGGGCAGCGTTTTTTTAGCTTTTAAGCTAGTTATTTGATACATCTGGTGTACGATACCCAGTTTTTTCTTTCAACAAGGTAGGTGGTCCTGCGAGCCTTCGTTAGCATTCCAGTGTAATACTTGAAAGTACGTGACTGGGATAAAACCGCGGTAGTAAATTGTATCAGAACATCGTTGATGCTGTATTGTTGGACTCTTCTGTTAGTTCTTGGAGTAATAAGGATAATTTTTTTTTGATTGTTTTTGTTTTGAATGAACGTCACTTTTTTGTGTTGCTTTGTAACTTTTATTTTTTTGCCTTTTTACACTTTTACTTTTACCGTTTTTATTGCTTTGGCATCGGTTTATCGGTTTTATTGTTTTTACAGTTGGAATGTCTCTCACTATGGAATTTATTCAGAGTTAACGCGGTAGTTTATCTTGGTCGTCAACGAAATACCCATGTTATATCTGTGGGGGACACTAAAAGTAAATAAAAATACACACCTTTTTATTGCGGTTATAAAATAACATGTGCCTTTCAACTATGTAGTGTTTATGGCTTAGAGTAAAATGCCTGTGACATACAGACAGACAGACATGACAAACTATACGGGTTCCTTGTTTGACCAAGGAACCCTAAATAGGTAATATAATGTAGAACGGGAACCGACGTTGTACGAATGTGTGGACATGTTTATTGCTTTAGTGTGAACCATGAAACTGTGCACAGACTTATCATAGAAACTGTGCACAGACTTATCATAGAAAGACGAATGAAAATCTATTTACATAATTTCATTTTACACTACAAACAAATTAAATAATATAATTAATTTTTTAGATGTATAACAAGAAAAGTGATTTGATTGCGTGTGGAAATTGGATAATCAAAAATGCTAAAAAACCAGACTACGAACAAAACTAAAAAGAAGCAAAAAAATTAAGTGAGAATGGTTGTTCACAAACTTTAAATCGTTATAGATCCTAAATCGTCATTCGAAATGATAAGAGAAACCTAAAGATGATTTTCAAATACCTATTCAATAATATCCCACTTAACATAGTTCGTCGAGTTTAATTTTTTGTTTCACAAACCGATTAATAAACAAAAATTGAAATCGATTGATTGAAATCATCAAAATCGGTCCATGCGTTTGGTTTATATAGTGCCAAAAAGGTACAGACATACATACAAACATAGGCTGATAAATACATTACCGTCATTTGCATTGCGCAATCTGGTAAAAAGGGGCTTCTAAGCTAGACCATATTATTATGATATTAATAACAGGAATATTTGAATTTAAAATTTCTATATTAGATTCTGATTTGAGGAATTTAACTTCGAGGAAGCACGATAGCTGTTCGTCTACAGCATGTCGTCTGTCGAAAAACATCAATTGATAATTTGGAATATTTATAATAACTGTGAAATGAAGCCATAACCATAAGAATTACTTATTTTTATGCCGTAACTATGAATATTTAAGGTTCAAATTCTTCGAATACATATAATAGTCTTT
This sequence comes from Alsophila aescularia, assembly GCA_946251855.1. Classification (NCBI taxonomy): domain Eukaryota; kingdom Metazoa; phylum Arthropoda; class Insecta; order Lepidoptera; family Geometridae; genus Alsophila; species Alsophila aescularia. The sequence goes on from OX276381.1 coordinate 39,072,893, forward strand.
TTTATTTGAATTTCGATGTCAGGTTGAATTTTGTTTCTTTTCGCGACGGTACACCATCATCAGACTACAAAATTATCTGGAAATGGCACGATTAACAAAGTAATGTGGATGTTTCTCGGTAAGTGACTTAATTGCTTGTATCGTTCGCGAATGTGTGGCATTTCCTGCAATTAACTGTTTAATTCATTGGCCGATCTTGAGCTATTTAAATCTCTGCATTTCGTAACTTTTAAATACTTAGCAACATTTGTTTTCTAAAGGTCCACAATGCAAACATGTGTTAACGACTGAAACATTAATAACAAATTGTGTACAATTTATTTACGTAATATTTTGGTATGATTGGAAATAATGTTAGAACTAAAATTCAGAATTCTTTAGAGTATACGGAATGAAGTAGTTTTTTTAAATTAGTTTAAAAAATGAAGTAGTTATTTCGTTCGCTAAGAAAAAAGCTATACTCGAGACAGTTAGCAGGCCATATCTTTTAAATTACTGAACAGATTTTGATGAAACTTTAACTACCTACGAAAAATACGTGGATAGACATGCCTACACTCGCGAAATTTGGTGTATTTGTTCAGATACCTACTCATATAGACTAACATATATGAATATTAAGCATTTTTGACAATATTAGGGGAGAGGTGGCATGAAAGGGACATTTTTTGTTATGAGGTTCTAGTAAATATATGAAACAAAATTTTGAACAGGTTGGAGTAGAATTGTAAACCTATTTTATTTCACTATAGAAATAAAATGAAATAATAACCATTTCTTTATTCCTAAATATATATTTTTGCACCTTTAGAAAAAGTGTATTTTGTCCCTTTCATAAATAGACGGTCGTCAAAGGGACACGATAAGTTTTGAAAGGGACAGTACGTAATATCAAGGAAAATCAACTTGTTGGTTTGATTGTCGTATGAGGTAGTGCTGGCCTCTGGTGTCAGGGTTTGTCAGGCTGCTTATGGGCCTCTGACAGGGCTTAACGACTACTGCTATTAACCAGCCAGGACCGATCTTCTTCTTTGCTAAATAAAAGAGGGTACATTTAACTACTTATATTATACACTAAAATCTAATTTTTCACAGTAAGGGGAGATCAATTTAGTCTCACATTTATAGTAAACAGCAAATAAAAAACAAACAATTTCATAATTATTTTCATAAAAAGATAATACTGCTTAAAAGTAATGATTTATAACGGGTTATGAGAGAAACAGTAATAATCAACAGTTTTACTATAGTTTTTTTAAATGGTCATCTTAAAACGAAGTAATTAACTTTGATAATAATTAAGAATCTTAGTATGTCGAACAAAAAAGTTAAAGACACTATATACACTATAATTCCGCAGGTCTCATGAGCCCATTTTGTACAAATTTAACACAGAAACCAATCTTCAACGCTTTCTGAATATGTTTTCTTACAAACATTACACTCGTCATCATCTCCTCTTTTATCTCCTGCCTGGCTACGGTACCTTAACCTTGAATACTTCAGTTTCAGAAATATCATCTATAGAGTCAGAATCAGTTGTCCATTTCTTAACCGTTTGTTGTGTCCCTTTCATAAATATCACACACAAAATAATAACATAACACCAATAACTTCATTTGTAATCAAAAGTTTAATGACCTTCTATTCTTATGTCTATCTGTATCTAGCCGATAGTAAACAATTGTACACAGATAAGTAGACAACTTATAGTATTTGACAAAACGTTTCTCCTCATTACAAAAATACAACTTTTGAACTCTTCTACAAACACACGTACGACACCGTTATCTTTGAATTGACTGGAACGTGAAGTTAGGTGCATATAGATGTGCATTTGGGTTGCAATACAACAAAATTAGTGTTGTTCTGATACGACTTTTATTTAGCCGGTAATATGAATTGTCCCTTTCAATACGTGTCCCTTTCATGCCACCTCTCCTCTACATACATACATGAAATTCAATTCATATGCTTAGGCACTCATATAGACATATATACGGAATATATATATATATATTAATATTCCGCATTTTCAACCATATTACATCAATCTGAGAACCTACATTTTTTTTAAGTCGTTTAAAATTAAAAGTTGCTGACGTTTCGTATTAGAATTGCCAATATTGGTGGGGCATGCTAACCTAAATATATTTTTTTGCATACTCTTTTTTTTTTAACTTGATGGACTGGCAGATATTCAACCGCCAAGCAGTAGTTTGCAAACATTAGTGTTTCCGGTTCGAAGGGCAATGTTTCCAGAGAAAATAATGGGCATGAGATTAAAAACCAATGTCTCAGGGTGGCGAGCGCAGTGAAGTGCCGCGCAAGGTTTTGCTATACAAAGTTCTCGGTGGCACTGCAGTTGTTATGGGCAGGCGTAACGCTTACCATCAGGCGAGCAACCTTCTCGACTCATCATACAATTGATTAAAAAAATACTATAGCTACATTCAACCTTTTAACTGCCTCATTATCATTTACCGAATGAATTCAGATTAAAATCGATTTAAAACATAACGAATATCGTGACTTTTCCAAGTAGCAATCGTATATCATCCTCAAGATCTTCGAGGAGGCGTGAGCATTTTTAATTAAATGGTCTAATTGAATCTCTGCCCAAACTTGATCACTGTTATTAATCATTTTGTGTAATTATTACCGGATTTGGCGATTTCTATTTGTATTTCATATTAAGTCACAAGAACTTTTTTTTTTTAATTCTTCTTATTACACGACTGCCTAAAATAAGGACTGTAATGAATTTAGGATTCATGTGTGTTTGTATGTATGTGAGTTTCTTTATTCCACCATAATTTTCAAATAAATCTGTCCACTGCTAGACGTAGGACTCTCCAAAAGTACGCCACTGAGCTCGGGCTTCAGCCCCCCTCATCCAGTCTGTTTCGGCTACCTTTCACAGGTCGTCATTCCACCTGGCCACAGGGCGTCCTACACTACGTTTGCTTAAACGTGGTCTCCACTCGAGAACTCGTCTATGCAACGGTTATCGGTTCTTCGGGAAATGTGACCAGCCCACTGCCACTTTACCTTGCTTATCCTTTGAGCTATGTCGGTTACCATGGTTCTCCGTCAGATATCTTCATCACGAATCTTGCCCTTCAGTCTAGTAAAAGTAAAGACGTTTGAATTTTATAATTTGTTTATTATAATTATTTTATTGTATCGAAATATCCAAACCATATATTTTGTTTTTTTTTTTTAAATATTCTGTCCTGAAGATGGACGACGCCGCCGAGTTCGGGCCAGAAAGAGGTGGTGAGATGACTTTGACGCCTACCTAGAGGGCTGGTACGTGGCGGCTCAGGAAAGAGAATCTTGGAAGGATATGGGACCAATATAATAAAAACCAACAATATATAAAAGTTGTCTGTTTGTTTGTTTGGGGAGTCTTAACGCGTTAACGGTTGGAAAGATTTTGATGAAACTTTGTAAATAGGACTGTACAATTTAGAGACCAACATATGATCATTTTTATCCCAGAAAATGGTAAGTTTCCACGGGAAAACTGGACAATGACGATTATTCGCTGTAATAACGGTTGCCATGGAAACGAAATAATAACAAGTCTGTCAAAAAGCATCAAGAGCATTGGTGCTATACTTTCAAATCGGTTTTTAATATCCTAGGTGACCATAGGATGCTATTTTCGCGATAAAATGTAGCCCGCGCCGACAAAGTCGCAGGCGAAAGCTAGTAAGTTATAAAGCTTTGTTGTTAATATCTCCAACTATGTATTCATTTTAAATTATTTGACAAAAAAATATAGTAATGTACGAAAGAGGTTTCCCAAAACCGAAAATATAACAGTAACTTAAAAACAACGTGCCCCTATAACAAGCAACCAACATGCAACAAGAATGCGTAGAAAGAGGCTTGAAGTTCTGAGTATAGGAGTATTCGATTACTACTCAGAACTGGAATCAATACAATACATTTTTTTGCCACAGTGATGGAATGATCAAACTCTCCGCCGACCACCCGCCGCGCCTTCTTGTTCGATGCCATATCTTCTGATTTATGACATCAGTGGCAACAAGTACCAGGTGACTTGCCCTTAAGCACGGGGAAATGGTCATGGATTTTGAGAATTTGAAGGCGTATTCTGTTGGTAATTAATGGGGCTTTAATGAGGTTGAAATTGAGTACCCGCCTTAACTACCTACTCAAGTAAGTTTTATTAGTATTTATGCATAAGTATACTACATTACGATTATTATACAGTCTGTGCGTATGCAGTCGAGCATTGCAATTTTAGTGGTGCAATCATTTGTGTGATGAGCAGAAATGTTTGTTTCCGAGTCATGGATGTAATATTCGTATCTATTTACCTATGTTTATCCTTTGTCTAGTACCTACACATAGTACAGGGTATCCTAGTTTATCTTTTGCAATAAGTATCGTGTGACATATTAAATGAAAGGAATTGTTGTGAGGGACTCAAAATGTAAAAAATACAAAAATCAATATTTTTCAACTTCCCTTGTATGTATCCATGTATTTATGTATTTTGTCCTGGAATTTCGCAATTCAAATTTCGAGCACTTCCCGAATAGCTATCCGGGTGAAACTTTCATGGTAGTTCACAAGCCGATGAAAAAGCAAAAAATATGAAAAGAAGAAAAAAAAACATTAATTGAAAATAATAATTGTAAAAGCTTTTTTTTATATTATCCTTATTACATAAAGATTACATGCAAACCTATGAATACTGTGGTCTTAAAATAAAATGGTTAAGTCTCTCAATATTGTGAGATAATATATTATCGTAACGAGTTCAACTCGCACTTATCCGGGCCCCGATTCTGTTAACTATTAAACCGCGATAACGCAAGTCGATCGCTAGTTTTTTTTTGTGAAAATTTCAAATAAAAAAAAACAAAAACAAAACAAAAATAGAAAATTTTCGCAAAATTTTCATTTCCAGCACTTTTACGAAATAAATGATAAAATTTCAGAAAAAAAACAAGCGATCGACTTGCGTTATCGCGGTTCTATAGCTAACAGAATCGGGGCCCTGTTTTTATGTCTGTGAAGCCTCTACTTCCATAGATATTAATAAATAAAGAAAATCAAATATTATTTACATAAAATAACTGGTATTAATAGGAGAATATACCCACTCTTTAATTTTTTCATCGATAAAATTAAGTGTCTAGCACATTGTTAAAGTCTCCGACACACTGTATAAGTAGTACCTAATATTCTTATCAAAAAGGCCTCTTAGTTCAAACTATCTTTACATAATTCTATAAAAGTCTAACGTCAGAATATAGTGATTCATAAACAAAACTACGTACTATACCTACTTAGTTTAAGTTGCGTTTATTTGTCTGCAGTTCCCAATAAAACATGTCTCTCATAAATAAAATATGTAACATTTCTCTGCAATAGCGCAGATGTAACTTGTGAATGATGATCCCGTCATACATTTTAATACGGCCAGTGCGTTGGCACTGAAGGAAATGTAAATTTTAAGCAATGCCTACCTACCTGTTACGAGTTAGTTTACGGAAAACGAAGAGACGCTGTATATGACTCGTAATTCCCAATAACTTGATTTGTAACTAACTTTATCTACACTCATATCGTAAAATCCGGATTATGAACTCAAAAATGATATACATTACGCACGGTACGTCTCTAATAAATATATATATATTATAACGCTGTTTTTTGAACTAAACGATGTTAATATATTGTTTTACCATTAAAGCATCGGTAGGCTCCGCACCTATGAGGGGTTTCGTCATTTATTATCTATGCCGGCCCGTGATATACCGAATGCGAGTGAATTCGCTGTGGACTGGAATTTGGCGCCATAATTTACTTTACATTAAACCACCAACCTACCTAACCAATTTTATGTGATTTATTATGTTGATCAAATGTTTATCCTGATTAAAAATGTGATAAAGATATGTGTTAAAAATGTGAAAACAGTGTTCGTGAGGAGAATAATTTAACTCCACCTGACATCACGGAACCGACACGAACATGACGAACGAGCTTTTACCAGCAAAATCAAGAAAAGATTACTTTTTTTTATTAAAAGTAATTTCCTATTGCATGAGTGTTGAAAAAGTAGTCTATGAAACGGCACATAACTAGGTATTAAAACACTCGAGTGATACTATTAAAAAACCCACTCTCGTTTTTTAATTCCCCTCATTATGCAACCGTTTCATAAACTACTATTACAACCTTTAAAACAGTTAATTTATTGTAGTTTGTTGTGTGTTGGTTCATCATCATATTCAGCTCGAAATAGCCCAATTCACTGCTGTGTATAAGCCTCTTGCCCTTAGTCTGCTTTTAGCTCCTTTCCGTTAACTTTAGTTAAGTTACAAGCGTTTACGAGCGATTATAAACGCTTGTAATACGCAAAGACTTAATTGAATTATATAAATAACTCTGAATATCAAAACAATTTTATTTTAAGATACTCCTGCTGTTTTAAATATTCGCGATAACACACACCCTGTTGAATCCAAAAAGCAAAAGATTAATGTTTGTAGAACTTATTTTATCATTCCGTCGCGCTGACCCCGCTGTTTTTGCAGATATATTTATCATACAGTTGCATACTGAGAAAGTACATAATACTGTTTTTTTAATTCAATAAACCTTTACGTATATTTCAAATATGATCATTTAAATTTTTAACATGAAGAGGCTCAGTTATTTCGCTGCGCAGCTCTTTCCAAGAAACAAGAATATAACAGATTACATCAAAGTTACACAGGCTACACACAGACACATAATATATACACAGATACAAAAGTTCACACATACAGAACCCCCCTTTATACACATACAAGGTAACATTATGATAACAGGTATACAGGCATTTTCTTAGAGAAGTTGAGCTTATCTATTGCCTCTGTGCAGAATCTTGCGCAGGTGTGGTGGCCTACCACGGCGTACGAAGCCTATATTTTGTATGTATTCAGTATATAACCTTCCCGCTTTATGTTCAATGTAAACAAACACTTCGATGTGAGTTATATGTGAATGTATGAAATATTCCACTGCCAGTCTGTTTTGTAGCCATTCAATTCAATGGTCGAACATGTTTGTGTTTTTTGATTTAAGAGCTTTTCAACTGCTTAGATTCAGAAGCTTGTTTCTAACTCTTAGTATTTCGTTCATGGAAATATGTTGCAACATGCAACGATGAGATGATAAAAATCAGGCGAATAATAACAAAGAAAATTGGTAAATTGAATTAAGCTTCCTTGAACTTTGAAAGCACCACTTCCTCTTTATAAATTTAATTAACTCCATAAACACAGGGTATGAAAGCACCAACACAAAGAAAACAGTAAAAAAGTGTAATAAATCGAGTAAATTATGTTTATTGAATTCTGCGAACTGATAATATTGTGTTTAAAGTGACAAAGTGAAATACTACCGAATAAGAACAAAATTTCTTCTTTCGTCTACGTGTCGCAAGATGACGTCCAAATGTTTCTATCTCCGACACGGTAAAAAAGTGTTAAGGACTTCCTAGTGCAAATGCTCAAAAACTCAAGTGATCAGTAAATATGTCATTCTCCAGACTTCTACCAGTGCTGTTTTGAATTATGATATCAAACTTAATATAGTCGCTGCTGCAAAAAAACGACTAAATTAATAGTGTGTCGATCAGGATCGGCAGCGTATCGAGGAATAAGAAGTGAACCTTAAACCCCAAGCACATAACAGAATCCAAATGCGTGCGACAAAGATGACGTCATCGCACTGTCGAAGCGTGACGCCCCCTCTATCGAGGGCGTCATCGACTGACATACCCTCCCTCCCTATGTCCCCGGATCTCACACGGAGGACGCTGTCCCCGGACGTGTCCTTGAACTTCGCGAGACATCGGCCGTTGACACCAGACATGTTAGAAAACTTCAGACCGATATCACCAGATTTTGCGAGGAGATCCCGATCGCCTGCAAAGCCAAGGTCGCTGATGGAGTCCTTGCTAGTAGCAAAGATGGAGGCTCTCAGTACGGGGAAGCTGGTGCGGACTGATTCGCTGGATAGCTGCAGCAGTTTCGGGTCCATGTCTTCTTTGCCGAGTGACGTGTGCCGGTGTGACGACTGTCTCCTGGGTATTGTGGACTTTTATATGCCGGCTCCGGAAGATTTGCAGGCGCTCAAAAAGGTACCAATTTTTGCAATAATTGACTCTTTTAGTAGTTTATAGTTCTAAACTGTACAAACGAACGTTCGGTAACAGTGGAAGAGAGGTAGAGCAATCATTCTTTCAGCTGATAAATATTTCAATTATTAAAGAAATTAAAAAAAAAAGAAAAAAAAGGACTACCCTGGAATTATATAGGTAACTTACAAAAAAACTTGTCTGTTTAGAAATCCCAGAGATAACGGGTAGCTACCTAATGCACAGAAACAATGCAGTCAAATTGAAAACCTCTTCCCTTTTTGAAGTCGATTATACTACCTGCTAAAGCGGATCTTTTACTTGGAATTAAAATAGTTAAACTAAAAATAATGTTTTATCAATATTCCGGAGTAGTTTAAGTAAAATTTTTGTTGCAGAGTATTTATTTAGTTCGTCTATTTTCATAATTTGTGATCTAACAAATATTTATTCAATAATAAAGAAATAATTGAGTAAAGGAAACGCATTTGGTTTCTAAAACATTAACATTGTAATACTTGTCTTTAACCACACTGGTGACGCAATAATCTCTAGATACATAAGGTAGACCTAAGCCAAGCTATGCGGAAAATGTGAGCTTTCCCTTCACTTGCATTCCAGTAGCACTAGTAGCGCCACCTATGCATTGGGTCCGGTACTACATTGATCTTGTAGTTATCGCTAAGCAAGTAAACTTTAAACTAAGGTAGTTCAGGCAAGAAATCATAGATGGCGTTGGTCAACCAAAGTTGCGCTTGCGCTTTTAGTAACTTATCAGTTTACAGTGCCTATTTAGTCTGAAGATTTTTAAATAATTGAGGGCTTTATTAATGATATGTATAATTATACCATTTATTTAATTTGATTTGTTAACATTTAATATTATGGATATGTATAACAAACACAAATGCACATTTTTGTTTTGCGTCTAGTGTTCTTGTCTTGCCGTTTCTACTTACCTCTTGAGATGACAATAATACTAATTAACGTTATAATATATCCGAGACAATATATTATACTAATATATACTTTTGTTTATACAAATGAACTAAGTTTATTTCGAGTATACTGATGACGTAATAGAGGCGCTAGGAAGGGTTCCTACGAACATAGAGGTTACAATGAGATTGATACAATGTTTAAATATAATAACAGGCTGAGCTCTTGTTGTGGTCACATTATATTTTCATTAGACTTTGGTCTTTAGTCATAACATAGCAGAGTTCAATAGAATAATTATGGTTAATGTCTAATGGATGCTCACAGTCATAAGTATTATACATAAAATGTATACACATTACATACGTACACCTATGTGTAACATACACACAAATGTACACGGATATGTGTGTATTCTTTATGTATAAAATAGCTATATAAAATATTGTACCTTTTTATGTTTTAGTACAAAAAATCGCACGCTTAAAAACACGCACGCTTTTTTTTTCGCTTGCCTTTCTTAAGCTTTCATTTAACTTGCAATGAATGTATGTATGTATGTATGTATTGTTTAAGTCAAATCTTGCAAGCTGAATAAGAACTACTTCCTCTTATCCTACGTTATTTTTGTTGATTCGGTTCTGCTCAAAATGTTGTGTACGCATTTTATTTTAAATCGTGTTTGTCTGTTTGTCTCTATGTTTCTTGTGATACAGTTTTCACTGTTGGATAGCTTCTTTAGGATTTCACTTAAAAACTGGGTACTTGGTATCTAAATCCGATGATTAGTTGCCAAGCAATCAATTATAAACTATTTGACGGATGAACGAAATTAAAAAAAAATATAGTATATTGTACTTTATAGGTACTTTTGGTCTTGGGATAACACGTATGGGCTACTTTTCAATGAAACTGGCTGTACCTACCCGAGGCTTCGCACGCGTGGTCATTTCTCTATATAGGTTAAAAGTTAAAAGTACTCTATGTACTATTCCAAGACCTAAAATACCAATATACCAACATTTGATCAAAATTCCTTCAGCTGTCAAAAATATTTTATCGATTGCTCGGCTTCTACTTATCGGATTGAGATAGCAAGTACCTACACCCGTTTTAAGTCAAACCATAAGCTACCAACAATTAAAATCGCATCACAATCGGTCCAGTGATTTTAACGTGATGTGCGAACAAACAAGCATACATACAAACAAACAAAAAAGACAACAATTAAAAAAAAAACTTGTTCACAAACCATTTTTTTATTATCTTTGCACAGACTTTTTTGTACTTATTATAAGTATAAATATTTACTACGTCAAAACCCTTTATTTTTTCGGGATAATAAGAATTCTCAATTTTAACCGATCATATAAACTATGACTGTGCAAAGTTGCATCAAAATCCATCCAGTAGTTTTAGCGTGATAAGTGTTCTTTTAAATAACTTTCAACCCCCTTTCTTCCGGGAACCCTTTAAATTTTGGGGATGAAATGTCCTACCTCGTAGTATGAACTTAAATCATATCAAGTTTCATTTGAATTCATTCAGTAGTTCCAGCCTGATGCACGTTCAAGATACAGACAGACAGAAAGACAAAAATGAAAATAAAAAACAGTTTTGGCTTAAGTATCGAAAAAAGATATTTATCCCAAAAAACAAAATCTTTTTTACTGAATTGGACCTGTTACAGTTTTATTATAAATTAGCTTACACCCGCGACTACGTCCGCGCGGACTACTTTCTATTTATCGCGAAAATAAGCATCGTACATATTTTCATCTAGGATATTAAATACCAATGCAAAATTATTGCACGACGCTCTTGATGCATTTTGACAGACTTGTTATTATTTCGTTTCTACGGCAACCGTTCATGTCATTCCGTTCCTTACAGCAAGTAAACAAACACACAACGTTTCACTTTTATATATTGGTGTGGATATAGATGACCACGCGGGCAAAGCCGCGGCCACAGTCAGTATTGATATAAATGTAGGAATATATAATTAAATGTCATTAAATTGTGATCTTTCAACAAAATAGGAAACTCAGTACCAAGCTACTGCGTACTTGACTGTAACTGCTACAGTAAAATACATCACGTACCTAAGTGTACCATACACAGAGGGATCTGATGACTTCATGACGTTATTGTACTGACCATTTGGACTAAAGATAACCCAGACCAGCTAATGAGCATTTTATAGCCGGCGCCTCACACGGAGATTACAATCGCCCTTGTTTACTCACAAGCGGCTTAATATCTCTGAACGATGAATACGAGTACTACTTACAGTAGTCTGTAGACATGACGAAATCTACGTTTTTCAATGTGGCTAAAAGATGAGCGAAAAAATAATGCTATCCTTTCCTTTCATCGCCGTTTCGCGTCATCATCATCGATGGCTCATTTCAGGCAGGTATAATTCTCCTCCATCTAAAGGTACAGATAAACGACGCGTAATAACGCGAGCCGAGCCAAGCTTGGGTCGCGGCGAGCCGTACTGCCTTTTTTTGGTTCATGCCTAGCTCGGCTTGGCTCGCGATAGCACGCATTTAGAATTTTCCATTCCATTCGCATTGAGTAAATGTGTCTATCTGAAGGTTCTGAAAATGACTCATACTCAATAAAAATATCGGGGCGCAGCTAGTATCATCGCCCGCTTGCACACTTTGCCACCCCCGGCACCCCTTTAGGAAATAAATTTCAAAAACTCCTTTCTTATTGCACCCCAAGGGTTGATACCTGTCACTTAGACAGCTGTCCCTTTGACACATGCCATTTTGACACCTGTCATTTTGACATCGAAGTGTCAATTGCCGTACACGCTTTTTTTCCCCAAATCGAGATCGGGATCGGGCCTATGAGTTAATCCAGGATATAAGCTATCCTGTTACCAAATTTCATCCAAATCCGTTCAGCCGTTTGAGCGTGACGGAGTAACAAACATCATCATTATCATCATGTCAGCCTTTAGAAGTCCACTGCTGAACATAGGCCTCCCCCAAAGAGCGCAATGACGAGCGATCTGCCACTTCCATCCACCGACTTCCTGCGGGTCCTCCATCGGGTCTCCCTACACTTCGCTTGCTTGTTCGTGGTCGCCATTCGAGAACCTAACAAACATAAACATAACATAACGTGTGTATGTCTGTTTATGTAACAAACATACATACTCACAAACACCATACACACATACATACAACCTTTCGCCTTTATAATATTACTGTGATTAAACATCAAAACCTTTTTTTGGCTTACCTTTACAATCTCAAATTGATGTTTACGAGCACTTGTTAGAAATAAAATCAAAACATAGGTGCTATAATTACTTGTACTGTTATACTAATTAAATCTTACAAAGCTGCACTGTTTGTTAAACGGAGGCGCAGATATTTGCTCAGATATACAGATAATAACGACTACACACTACTCTACCTGCAATACAATCAGATCTTTATCGTATAGTAACTAGCTTATCCTTAAATTCTTTGTCTAAAAGTGCAAGGAAAAGTAGTGATGTCTCTTTCTTTTTGTAATAATATTCTATTACCATTAAATAAGTTATGTTCCTCATTAAATCAAATAAACGAGACCTAACTAATAAACTTTTAATAAAAAACTTCAAACATTTTTGTTGCTGACATTACTTAATATAGATTTTGTTGAAAAAAATGGGGATAAAATAAATGGGACGAGTTACTGAACCGAAAAAATAATATATTTTTTATTGGGTAACTCGTCGTCAGTTTGTTGTGGGACGAGTCACTGAACTAGCCGTGCATAAGACAAGCCTATTTATTTGAGACATTTATTCGCCCGAGCCGATGGCTAAAAACACTGCTTTTCACATCGATTGCGAGGATATTAAACAGTAATATTATAAATATTTACTTGTTTTCCGCTTCCGATTCATGAAATTTTTAATTTTTAAAATATATTTGCCTAGATTTTGGCGGCAATATCTGCTGAACAACTTTCTTTGCGGGTGTTAGGAGTAAATTTTATTACATGTTCCTTCATGATATATTTACCTTTCCATTAACCTAACCTATACATACTGCTAAGAAAAGACGAGAGCTTCTTTCCCGCCACACTTTCAGCCAGGGTTGCCAGATAGCCTAAATCGCCTAAGTTTTTTTGAAGTTGGTAGCCTATTTCGCCTAACATTTTGAGCTGAGTAGCCTAAATTTAGCCGAAATAAAGAACAAACGTAAAAAAAACAACAAAAAGAAAAGAAACATATCAAAATTTAGCTTCATGTTTTAATTTATTTAATGTACCTATTAGTTTTTCTTTTCTTTACATATCCTCTTCTAATAAAAGAATAAATTCCTGCAGAAGTTTACCATCATCATCAGAGGGAGAATCCTTATTTCCACTAGAAGTGGTGGCGGAAATAGATGACCCAGGCGCGTTAATAAGTCTTCTTCGGTACAAAATTTACAATAACAAACTTTTCTTTTGTATATTTCGTAACTTGATGATAACAACAACTTACGAAGTATACAAACAAAACAAACATTAGAAAAATTCGCGCGCGGCTTGTTTGTGCATGTACAAGTTGTGAAGTTGCGTTTCGCTTTCTTGTTTTGATTTTGAACACTGTCATATCAGCGAGTTAGTAATATTGTTTTCTCGTTGTCATACGCCTTTGTCTATCTTACTTCTACAAATACAATACGCAAATGTAACGAAATCAGCTTGAAATAACTGCAAACGTGCATATTACGTTTCCTTACACGCATTTTAAGGAATTATCAAGGAGTTATTCAATAAATTTGGGGTAATCCTGAGATAGCCTAAATCGCCCGTTATTTTTTTCCTAGGTAGCCTAAATGGCTACTGGTAGCCGATCAGATTTTTTGGTCGCCATTTGACCCCCTGATGTAGCCTAAATGGCGATAATTCGCCTAATCTAGCACCCCTGCTTTCTGCTTGAAATATTAGACTCGGGTCGGAGACCATAGATAACAAGAAAAGTTTTTTGTACAAAACCTGCTGGACATAGGTGACCTTTTTCTTATTCTGTCATTTTAAGTATCTGGTGGTCTGACAACTATCGTCCTTATTATTTTCCGCACTACCATTTTCGATCATTTTCAAACGATACATTCATATTACCCGATGGATCTATAGACATATAAATTATATGGTTGGATCCCTAAGTTATATGGTTGGATCCCTAAGTTAGAAGCTAACTACCTACCTACATCAAAATTACTAATTTATCTAGCTAGCTTTGCTCGCATGGAATATTTTCTGGAATAAAGTACATGTTCTATTGTAATTCCAGGGTTTTTTATTTTCGTTAAAGTTTATTCAGCCGTCAAATAGATTTTTATCCTGTGCTCGGCTTCTACCATTGACATGTAAATTACATCAGATTTCATGATTCCTATCTGAAGGAGGTCCATCTCAGCACAAATTAGAGAGGAGTCGAAAAAATGGAACAGAGGCATTTACCCTGCAGTGGGATAGAATAGCTTCGTCTTTTTTTTACGGACTTGGCAATCGTTTGTCCACAATCTCATCTGATGGAAAGCGATGATGCGGTCGAAGTTGTAGCACGCATGCCTAGTAGATACTTATTCACTCTTGACTTGAACACACCTGGGCTATAATTTACCGGAAACACTGACGAGCTATCCAACAGTGAATACCACGATTCAACTGGATTTGTAGTTTTTTGTGCTGTGAAAACAAACAAGCAGACAGGCAGATAGGTATATTCTATTCAATGGGTTACTCTTAGAAAAAAATATGGTTTTAATTATCTTCATTATAAGTACAAATATTTTTTTTATTACTGTTTTATCATAATTATAGAATAGGTATAATATCCATTCTTGTACCAGTATTTATGTAGGAATGGAAACCATACATTATATTTTATGTTAGCCTTATTTTAGTTTAGTTAGAGTTCCATAATTTGCCTAATTTGTATGACTAACGCCGATTCGCTCCGAGTCATTTGCAACACGCATTCAGTTCCTGACAATAACCATGTCACTTTGCTACTGAAATAGTTCTTATTACTCATCATAAAGCGTGAAAACTGTCTGTATCAACTGCTTTTATAAATTTGTCACAAAAACCACAGCAGCCTACTAAGACACAAAATGATAAAAATCTAGCAAAACCAGACCCTAATGCATTTCTTTATGGATGAGATGACAACTGAGGTAATTCATCTTTGAAATGATGACAATTGTGTCCAGTGACGTCACCAGATACGCTCCAAATGCTCAGACAGGCTCGTGCGTCATTCTTACGTCATTGCTATCTCTTTATGGCTTTCTCGAGCCATATTAGGGATGCGGCTTCGAATCTCGGACGTAAATGTGCCGGAATGCACCGTGATGTGCATATGCGATTGGAAGAAAGTACATACTTGGTAGGCAGTTTTAATTTTGAGGTACCTATATGGAATTGATTGATACAAAATCGAGAATTTTGAGGTTAGTATCTGAATAAATTGTGCTTTTATATGTCGCATTGGGAAGCATTTAACGAAGAAGAACGAAGAACGGCAATCATGGATTAAGTCATCGAAATTAATAGAGAACGAGTGATTGCAGCTCCAGGTCTTTCGAAGGGACCTATCATCACATCGTCAATAATATGATATCTGAATTGGTCCTTGACATTGTTGGTATGTTTGAAAATACATTAAATAATAAATTACTCACAAAAGCCTATGACTTCGCAATATAGGTACCATTATTAAACATTTTCCGCAAAACAAAATACCAAACTTGTTAGTCGCAATTAATATAAATCATTAGTCAGAGTCCATTACTTAGAAAACAACCACCAACGATTCACAAACGATTTATCATAAATGACGTCCTTCAGGGTAGTTCTCCATTCATGCATACATCACTTGCTATAGAATGGAAAACAAAATGACATCTCTTCTCAGATTTGAATTTGGCCCAGACGGGCTGAAATATTCTAGGACGTCTTTGAAGTAAAATGCTTTGTACAACTCTTGTTTGTCAAGTATATACTGTTTCATAGTTGCATCGAATTACGCATCCGAGATGTCGTGACGTCATGAACGCATTGTTCTTGATAAATGTTATGACCAACTCAAGGCTATATGCAAGAAATGTGAGCTGAACTACTCTGAACTGGAGACTATAAATTATACATAGTCTCCACTTCAGAATGTTTCAAGTAGAGGTTAGTCGTTTTTATCTCTACGGCCCTTTGACAAATTATTGCACAAGGGAACGTTAGAGGTAAAAGGTGTAGTTACATAAAAGTTGATCAAATATTATAATGGCCACCAGAATAAAAATTGTATCTCAAAAATGGTAAATAATCACCAACATTAAAAGAATTGCGCCGACATAAAGCAGTAAGCTAGTTAGGTTGACATGAATGATTTTAGGGTCAAATGGCCATTGAACCTAAAATCATTCAGATCTGAATGATTTACTTCTTTTTTTAAGTTTTGTACTTATTATATTCTAAAAATAGGGTTACAATGTTGGTGATCATGTTTTTTTTTTGGGAACACAAAGTATTTTGATAATATTTAGAGCGCAGGTAAACGGAAGCCAATTATAAGTTAAAACTGTATGTAAAAGTAACTTCTTTACGTATACGTTGCAGTAGAGTGACGCCATATCAGCAGCGCCAGAACAAGGAGATTCTCAGACCAAACAGTATACAAATGATGAAGAGAAAAATCTATCTCAACGCTAATGATACCGATGATGATGAGATTGGTGCAAATGATTCTCACTGTGCATTATTAAAGGGTGTTAAACCATCGATAAATAACAACATGGAAAATTAATAAACCAAATTAATAACCGTTTAAACGGAATTCTTTAAAAACCAAAACAGGAAAATAAAGGTTGCAATAATGAGAGAAATTGTCCATCATTAAATAAACGGTGATGAAACTGCAATAAAGTGGCGTCGATGGGAATCGTCAATGCCTCGAATTAAATGTAAGAACTGATGAGTTCGTGGTAAGACTGGAGTATTAGATACTAAAGTAAAATATAATTTATTAATTTTAATTTTCACTTCGTTTTCGTTTTTGTCACACAAAAATGTATTGGGAAGATAATTTTAATCAAGTCTACCACCACATTAAAAAACTTTGGTGTCTAATATAGGAACCAAAACGCGAGTAATTGAAATTAATTTCACCTAATTATTTAACTACTGCATGATCGACGATGTGTGGAAAATAAAATTAAGTACTTTTTTATTTTTGGCGTCGATGTAATTATTTCACAAACATACAATGATTTTAATTGGCATCGCTTTCATTGATGTTTTTTGAAGAACTACGTTTTGTATTCAGTCATACAATTTATCGGATAAAGTTTTGGAATATAAAATCATGTAGGTAAGTTTAATTTTGAACTAGCTGCGCCCCGCGGTTTCACCCGCGTGAGGGATAATGATGATGATGATGATGATGACGAAAAGTATCCTATGTGTTATTCCAGGGAATAAGATAACAAAAAAATATAAAAAAATTGTATCAGGGTAAATTTCAATTCGTCCAGCCCTTAACGCGTGAAAGCTCCCCAATCAAACAAACAAACACACAGACAACGTTTCACTTTTGTATATTGGTGTGTATTCGAAGCGTACAAAAGCACACACAGAAGAAACTCTTAAGCTAAGATCTATTGGCATAAAAGGTTGCCAAACTGAAAAGTAGGTCGCCTACCCTCATTGGGGTGTTCTGGCAATTGTTCTTTAAGGCAATAGATATAAAAAACGACCCTGTCAGCTCAGTCCTAATTATCATTAGTTGCCTGGTAATGCATATATCCACAGCAAAACATAGGCTCATCCCAAATTTCGCTACTGACCCTGATACTGTTCCAGTTACAGCTTCCTTATGCATCGCTCCATCTAGCCGGAGGGCGTTCATAAGTTTGCCTCATCATAATCATCATCATCATCATCGGCCCGTGTTAGTCCACTGCTGGACATAGGCCTCACCCAAAGCACGCCACTGAACCCAACCTTCGGCTCTTCTTTTCCAACTGCTGCCAGCCATCTTGCATGTGCCGTCGCGCCACTTAGCCGGAGGCCAGTCTTCACTAAAGAACACTTCTTTGGACAAATATGACCAGCCCACTGTCACTTCAGCTTTCTAATCCTAAAGGCTAAATCGATAACTTTGGTGCTCTGTCGGATCACCTCATTCCGGGTACGATCTTTCAGAGAAACTCTAAGCATATCCCTTCCCTTATCCCGACTAGTCGTACTGTGGGTGTCTACATCTAGGCTCCAGGATAGACGCACTGATTGAAGATTTTTGTCTTCAGATTTTGTGGTATTGACGACGAGAATATTTACGAAGTTTGCCAAACGTTCAAGTTGGCCTCATCCACTCTACAAAAGAAATCAGTGATCTAATGAAAGTATTTCCTCCAAGGCTTTGATGCAGTAATATAGAAAAATCAAACATTTTTTTAAATTTTCTCGCACATTGCTCTTTCCTGCTCAAGGTTGACATGTTCGCATGTGTGTAAACAGAGTTGTGCGTCATAATATTATGTTTTATGTTTAGTGTGCACCCGCTAACAAGATTTACAAACAAAATTGGATATCAATTAACATCATACCCGTTTATGGGCCCATTTTTAGGTCCCTATTACTAAGCCTACACCGTCCGTCTGTCTGTCTGTCTGTCTGTCTGTCCTACCTTATATAGAGCTGTATCTTTGAACCGTAATAGGTGGCCGGTTGAAAAACACATATTTTACTATACAAATGCAATTCTAGTTTATAGAGGGTCTAACTCTACTCGACCTGCAAATGGTTCTTTTCGCGCACTCGACAGTAACTAGTGTACTCTACCATAACTATTGGATGAGAATATGTTTAACTGTTAGTCGTGCGAAGCGAAGCGTGTGATTTCTAAAAGTTATCTTTAGACGAAAAACTACAGTTTTTTTAATAATATCAAAAAAGTATTTATTTTAATTTTAGTATCTGAACATATCTAGCACATGAAAGAAAAATTATGACAGTAACTATTTCAGTTATTCTTCTATAGCGTTTGAATCAATGTCCAAAATCGCCAGCGGTACAAGTGTTTCCTTCCTATTACCAAGCAACTTTATTTTGCAGTTCATGATGATGACTGCATTCAAACTAGATCTTTGAAATATAAATACAAAAAGGTATTTATATTTCAAAGATCTACTGAGTAAAGTATTCAATTCAACTCAATGTTTGATTGTTGGAATTGTTGCTCAAATTTGTTGCAAATTCGAAAGTTGAATGGGTTGTTGCTGAACCCTTAAAAATTGAACATCTGACGCATGTTTATTTTGACAACTTGTTAATTTTATGTTTTTATTTCTGTAACGTAATGTCACAGTACATATATAGTCCTTACGGACAGTAGTGTATCGAAGCATTGTTTTCGAGTTTGATGTCTACTGTCACTCGGAGACCGAGGGTTGCTACTGGCGGGTCTTTACCCGGCTACAAAAAAGGAGGGTTATGATTTTATCAGAATACCTAATGATTGCAATAACTATAATAATATTAATAATCATTTTTGTTGATAAATGTTATAATATTATAACATTTTTATAAATCGTGTCTGAGCCTGTTTGTCTATTTACGCATCACATGAAACTACTGAATCGAGTGTGATGCTGTTTTTCACTGTTATATAGCTTAGGGTTTGACCAAAAAACTGGTGCATTTTAGAAGCCGAGCAATTGATAAAATACTGTCCGACGGCTGAACAAAATTTGGTATTATGTGTTTTATAGGTACCTACCTACTTTTGGTCCACGAATAACATGTTGGTTACTTTTAACCCAAAGACATGACCGCGCGGGCAAAGTCGCAAGCACAGCTAGTACTTACAATAAAGCATTAAGTAACAAAAGGTCAATACAAAGAAGATGATTAAAAAAAATGTCTAGGGGATTTAACATTATGCTACTGAACAAGTTTTTTTTAAATAGTGTGTATGTTTGTGCATGACGTAAAACTAATAGTGTGTATGTTCGCGCATGACGTAAAACTAATGAACCGATTAAAATGCGGTTTTCACTGTTGGATAATGGAAAGCTAAGGTTTAGACTTTAAAACTAATGTACCTACCTACTTCGTATCTCAATCCGATGATTCGATCAATCAAGGAAAATGTATTTGACAGCTGAACGAAATTTGGTAAATGGTACTTTATTCTAGTTTTGGTCCTGGAATACATAGGCTACTTTAAAATTGGTCACGCAGGCAAAGCCACGGAGGATATTATAACTACCCAATACCTAGTTTTTTTTTAGTTTATTTCTTTCGGTGTCAGATGGAAGTAAAAATACCGATATATGTATTTTGTGAGTTTTTAGAGTCATTCAAACATCCATACATACTGCAATATGTAGGTGCTATTTTGTCAGGGCAGGGTAGATGATATGCCAGGAGGCCCGCTGATAGAGTAAAGCACGCAAGCACGACCGAAGAAAAAAAAGACCAGCGTAATCGCAAAGATATGAAAATATTCACAAATGTTTGACATTTAAACGGAGAGGATGCGATGACGAAGGTTTGACTGAAAAATGAAGTTCATTTTTTTCGGATCCCAAGCCCAAAGGCGGGTCAAAAAGATTGGACTAATGAGTCCAATCCTGATATAGGTATATATACTAGCTGTATACGCGGCTTCACACGCGTGGTCATTTCTCTAGGTCAAAAATACTCTATGTACTATTCCAAGAACTAAAATACAATATAACAACATTAAATGTTGTTATATTGGTATTTTTAACCAAAATTCCTTCAGCTGTCAAAAAGTTTTTATAGATTGAGATACCAAGTGCACCAATTTTTAAGTCAAACCCTAAGCTATACAAAAGCATCGCAATCGGTTTAGTAGTTTTTACGTGATACGCGAACAAACATACGGGCATTTTTTTAAATTATCTGCTTTGTACAGACTATTTCATTCCTATTGCTTTATAATATGTATAGATAGGTATGTAGTGAACTTTAAGAAGGTAATCAACATCACTAACTGATCATAAACCAGTAATTTAATATGCGCCATAAATACCATGATGCATTGTGCCATATTTTATGTTTATTTTGTTTTGCAACTAAGTAGAAATAGATGTAATGTGATACGATGATAATAATATATAAGTCAGACATACATAATCGTATCTTATATCATATTATTAACTATCGTATTTCTTATATTGACTAGACTTTGCATAAAACTTGTATTTGTGTTAGGGGGTTTGTACCAACGGATCGCGCGATCTGTTTGGAGTGTCAACGGAATGCAGTGAGTCGTGGCAATTGATATTGCGATCCGTTTCCACTCAGAATTTATTAAATACTAGTTTTCCCGCCCGCGACTTCGTCCGCGCGGACTACTGTTTATCGCGAAAAAAATGCATCCTATGTTCTTCTAGGATATTAAAAACCAATGCAAAAGTAGGTATAGCACCACTCTTGATGTTTTTGACATACTTGTTATTTTGTTTCCATGGCAACCGTTTCTTACAGCGAGTAATCAACATTTTTCCTGTTTTTTTCAGTTTTCCCGTGGAAACTTACAATTTTCCGGGATAAAAAGTAGTATCCTATGTTGTATTCCCGGGTACTATTCTAATAGCTTACTATTTCCATTCAAAATTTCAGCAAAATCCGTCCAGACGTTATTGCGTGAAAGATCCCCAAACAAACAAACAAATAAACAAACAAACAGAAAACGTTTCACTTTTCTATATTGGTATGGATATTAAAAGTAAAAACATGTTATAATAAAACAAGTCATTAATAAAAATCTCAATTTTGAAGTATCTAGAAGGTATATGACAGGATGAACCAAAAACTAATATAATAAAAACGTACTATGACGCGCCTTGCCGTCGTACCAAATATTTTAGTAAAGTTTAAAAGGCTTGTTCAGAGTTCCATGAATATTTTGTTTTAGTTTCCTCGTATGTTCAACAAAGAAAGCGGTATTGTTTAATTTTCGGCACTATGTTTATGATAGGTAAGTAAGTTAAACTCTTTTGCAAATTGGCCGTATTTTTGATAATTGTAAAACAAAAGCGTGTAATAAAATATTAATAAACAAAGGATGCCGATAACGCCACTCTTTGGAATTACCGTTGCAAGAAGGTAAAAAATCTCTGATATTATCGT
Source organism: Alsophila aescularia (assembly GCA_946251855.1). Classification (NCBI taxonomy): domain Eukaryota; kingdom Metazoa; phylum Arthropoda; class Insecta; order Lepidoptera; family Geometridae; genus Alsophila; species Alsophila aescularia. The sequence goes on from OX276381.1 coordinate 39,095,172, forward strand.
TAAATTGGATTTTACGTAGTCAGTCGATGTTCGTGTTAGAGTGTAGTGTAGGTGACATTCTAGAATTTTAAGTACTTATTTCGATACATGTATAATGTATAAGGACAATAAAGACATGGTGAATGGGGATGAAGTAGTGAGAAAAATGAAAAATTGTGCTTTTGTGAAAAAGGTGTAATTAAATGTGAGCTAACTAAATCCTTTTATCCCAGCATTATTTTTACTTTGTTAAAAAGTATCAAACAAGAACTTTTCAATTAGCTTTGTATTATTTCAAATTCTACTGTAGAACAACGATTTGTAGAGTTTTTCACTATTTTGTTTCAAATTTTTACTAAATTACCGTGGTTTTTACCAAAAAATATATTGAAGACTTTGATTATCTAAATAATTAGATTTTTCTATAAAATCTTCTTGCAACGGTCATTTCGCAGAGTGGCGTCATCAGCATCCTTTGTTAAATATAATTTTATTACGCGCTTTTGTTTTACGATTATCAAAAATACGGAAAATTTGCAAAAGAGTCTAACTTACATAAAAAGAGTGCCGAAAATTAAACAATACCGCTTTCTTTGTTGAACATACGTGGAAACTAAAACGAAAGATTCATGGTGAAACTTTGAGCAAGCCCTATGAATTTTATTAAAATTTATGGCACGGTGATTTTCATTAATGACTGAATCATTATAACAAAATTCACTTAATCGTACTTTTAACTTATCTATCATAAACAGAGTGACGAAATTTGAACAATACCGCTTTCTTTGTTGAACATACGTGGAAACTAAAACGAAAGATTCATGAAACTTTGAGCAAGCCCTATGAACTATATTAAAATTTATGGATTGGTGATTTTAATTAATGACTGAATTATTATAACAAAATTTACTTACTCGTACTTTTAATGGTTTATTCTCTCAGTTTATACTCACTCTTTTTCTACTTTATGAGGCCTATTGTTATGCAAATTTGTCTTTACGTTAGTACAGTGGATATTTAATAAATTCTGAGTGGAAACGGATCGCGATATCAGTTGCCACGACTCCCTGCGATCCGTTGACATTCCAAACGGATCGCGCAATCGGATGGTACAAACCCTGTGTTAGTAAACGTTTGTTTTGTCGTGTGAGGTAGTGACGGCCTCTGGTGTCAGGGCTTTTCAGGTCACCTGGCGGCCTCTAACATGGCTAAATGACTGCTATTAATCAATAACAACTGGGGCCGACAGCGTGCACGGAGCGATGGAAAACCACACATTACGTAGAAAAGTCATTGATGCGGAGCCCAGGACCTAACCCGGTATCGTTAGATTCTGTCTCGCACTAGTAAACCGCTAGGCTACTATCGCACTAAGTAACTTATGTTTGCATGTACACTTAGTTACGTAGTATTATATCAACTAAGCAAACGAGAAAAGGTGTTATCACTTCTAGACAACCTTTGAATCGATAAACATTAATAGAAATATATAATATATTATCACAATATTATACACGTCATATTTTATGTACAAGTTATACATGTCATGTTTTAGTCAGTACGTCAGTTGATATTGCGTTGATATACAGGTTAGGTCAAAATAATGGAGCATCAAGAGTATCTTTTCTTTTGTAGTTAGGAACTTTTTTCTTGGACCATGAGGTCAACATGATTGACGCCAACTTAATTTATTTGATAAATATTATTTTACGCTGAAAAAAGCTAGAAAATAATTGTTTTTTTTGTACTTTTTGTAACAAGATATAAGTTTAGAAAATGAAAACCCGACTACGGTCAGGTAAATAAATAATAGTTTAAAAAAACTAAAAAACACGCTTTATATAGAAAACCAAACTAAAAAATAGAAAATAAATTTTAATAATTTTGAATTAAGAATAGTGTAAAAAATTCTAATACATAAGAAAAAAATGTTTTATTTCAAAAAAATCGTGGGGTGCATGGGTTAATAGTTATAAATATTACATTGACAGATATGAGAAGCAGGATTATCATTTCGATAATATCTTAAAAAGCACCCCACGCTTTTTTTTTCAAACATTTTTTCGTATTTATTACAATTTTTTACACTATTCTTAATTCTAAATTATTAAAATTTATTTTCTATTTTTTAGTTTGGTTTTCTATGTAAAGCTTGTTTTTTAGTTTTTTTAAACTATTATTTATTTTCTACTTTTTTTTTTCGTATTATTGCATTGTCATCGGTCTTTGACAGGAGTGCAAAATTTGAATGAAATCTGACCGTTTAAAGTGGGTCAAAATAGCGTCCAAAGGAGTCGGTTACAAATATACAAACATACAAGTGAAGCTAATATAAAGCGTATAAAAATAGCATTTGACTCTCTTGCAATGAAGACGAATCGATTGATACCTCGCATGTCAAAATCAGACCAAGTTTTTAGTTCATAACCCTTTCTTTGCTTCGCGTTAGTCGAGTTAAAATAGCCTATGACACTTTATAAATGAAGACCAATCGATTGATACCTCGCTTATCAAAATCGGACTAATAGGAGCGACGCTATGGTGGAACATTCATATATACATACATAGACTGTTAAATTCATTACCCTCCCCTTGCTGCGCCGTACTCGGGTAAAAGCAGAAATCTAGATATTTTTACAGTAAAATAGACCTCATGTTTGCTAAGAACAAAAACTTCGAGCTACTTACCCTCAATGTCCCATTATTAATCGACTTCAGAAAAGGAGACTGTTATTTTCTTTCCAATGTGCTTGAAGTGGTAAGCCTTCCAGCAATGTTACCAGTGAAATTACTGGACAATAAGACTTAAAAACCAATGTTTCAGAGTAACGAGCACAGTACAGTGACGCGCAAGAGTTTGCAACCAAAGTTCTTGGTGGCACTGCAACTGTCATGTGCTGGCGTGACGCTTACCACCAGGCGAGCGACTTGCTCGTCTCGTCACTCAATAAAAAAAAACAGCAAGTTATTGAGCTGTTAAGCTGTTCACATTTTGACAGTTCCAAGATTAACGGCGGCATTTTCAAATACATGCTTCATATTATTAATTTATCGTCCGTTAGCGTCGTTCGGACAATCTGGTCCATGAAATCTGGTTTGTCATCTTTATTTATAACGTATCATTAATTCAGTATCAACCTTCATAAAAAATGATTTGGTCAATGAATAAGTAAATTGGGATAACTGGTGTAACTCGTTAACATTCAACTAGTTGATGAATTTAAATTGAGAAAAGTTATTTCATTCGTTCTATAGAAGTTGTACGTATTTGTATACTCTTTGGGTTGTACTTCTATAAAGGATGAACCTTTATAGAACGAACGAAATGGTACCGGTATCGTTCCACCACAGAGTAGATACAAATTCAAAGTTCTAGTTTAATATTTTTTTTTCAATATTTGTATTGAAATTTACCTTTCTTATTTAACAGCTCAGCGTGCCATACCTTCGGCCAAAGCTTTGACTTCCTTATACGACATGACATTTATCTTCCCCGTTATCTGATCTGTAAATTTCCTTCTAGGTCTGCCTCTTCCTCTCTTCCCTTCTACCTTCCCTTCTATGTAATTTTTTATGAAGTTGTCATATCGTATAAGGTGGCCAAACATCTTTCCTATTCTGCTTTCTACGACCCATTAAGTTGAAATTTACCTACCCATTATATTGAAATGTAGATATTAATGAAATTTATTATTTTATTTCATACTAGCTGATGCCTGCGGCTTCGCACGTATGGTCATTTTAATATATAGCCTATGACACTTACAAATAACGTGGCTTTCTATTGGTAAAATGATTTTCAAAATCGGTACAGTAGATCCAGAGATTACCCCCTACAACCTCAAAAACTCTATTATATAGTAAAGATAATTGTAAGTAATAATTATTAAGGTTAAATTTATTGATAAACGTGAGTAGGTTAGGGAATCAACAATGGCGCTCACTTTGGAACATTTTGATGTTGAGATCTGTCTGTTTTCAGGATATTAATGACAATGTATAGAAAAGGAAGGAAGAAAAACCTTTTGTTTTACTCGCAACAAAGAAACGTAATAATAATTATAACAGGATTAAAAATGGATATTGACAGAGACTATCGAGTAAAGTAGTCTGGCACTCTAAAGCTGTAACGTGACAGTATTGGCGCGTGCATTTACTTATTAATAAAAAAGTATATAAAAAGTGACAGTAAAATTAAAATTAGGCAAAAAACCCTTAGATTCTTTATTTTGAATTATAAGGGTCAGTCGGAGGCAGCATGCAATTCATTTCCCCTTTGACGGGATCAGCTAGAACCTGGCGAGCTACTCCTCATGCCTCCAACTGCATCTTATATTTCAAAATCAAGAATCTAAAGCCTCTGTTTAGTTTTGTACGCAGTCGGTTTTCTTTAATGATAATTTCTTTTAAACTTTTTAGTTGATATTAATAAGAATTATATATTCTTGGAATGGTCTTTTAAATACCTACCTTCATTTTGATACGTCACTCGATAGGTTTTCGCTATTTTTTGTTCCATCGGACATACAATAAAGTATGACTCGCCATATTAGTTTTGTTGACACTTCATCTAAAAACGGATCAAGTGATACCGCATCTATCTAAAATCAATACGGCCGTTTAGGCTGTAGGACGCGCCAAAGGAACATACAACATTATGCTTAGAAGATTGATTGGAAAGAGACCCCGTCACTAAAGGATATCCAAGATATACAAAGAGAAAGAACTTATTATGATCGAGAAAATGGCTAGACACTTTTTAATTCAAAACTTTAGTTTTCCTACAAATAAATAAAAAACCTTAAATTTTACTCCCGAGATGTATCATCTTTCCCGCTCTACTTGATCACGGATGAGAGGGACAAAAAAATCAAAAAACTGTTGACCTATTTTTTTTTATTACGGACTAGGCAATCGTTTGACCACGATCTCACCTGATGGAAAGCGATGATATGGTCGAAGGTGTACCTCGCTTGCCTAGTAGATACCTATTCACTCTTGACTTGAACACACCGGAGTTATAATTTACCGGAAACACTGACGAGGGCAGGGCATTCCACTCCTTCGCAGTTCTTATAATAAATGAAGAAGCGTGACGCTTCGTTCTTGTGCGAGGTATTTCAACCATGAAAGGGTGGCGCTTTGCTGATCGTCTAGTCGTACGGTGATGGAAAGGTGATGGGGGAATCAGGTTGTGCAGTTCTTGTGCACACTCTCCATAATGCAACCTGTAGAATACCGCCAGGGCCCTATTTCATAAAACTATAGTAAACTGACAAGTGTCAATCGACAAATGTCAGGCAAACTACCGAAATGCGTTTCATAAAAACCCGACAATTCATTCAATGAATTGTCAAAATATTACTAAATGTGTTTCATAAAACATTAGTAGTGACCGGCAGTCAACCGACAATTGTCTAACAAATGTCAATAGAAAAACGTTTTATGAAACGGCGGTTGCTCAAAAATTACCACGATTTGTAGAATAGTCGTGACAATTGTGACAGCCGAAGCTTTACCCATCACACTACTATGACTGGCATTGTGAAATGCAATATGACTGACAATCATCAATCCTGTCGTGATTGTTTGTTATATGAAACGCAGGTTTGGCGTATTTGACTGACTTTTGTAGTTTTATTATGATTTGTCGCTTTATGAAATAGGGCACAGGCTTGCTACCTCACGTCGATGCGCCAGACTTTGAAGCTTACTCTTTACCAAATTGTCATCCTCAATGAGCCTGATAGCACGTCTCTCAATTGAATCCAAAGACTCGAGCTGATACTTGGCAGAACCGTCCCAGAGGTGGCAGCAATACTCCTTATAAGATCGGACCTGTGCTTGATAAAGATTCAAAAGCTGTCCCGGTGTGAAATGCCACCTAACCTTAGACAAAATACCCAAGTTTTTTTGCAGCTACCTTGGCTTTGGATTCAATATAAGACCCAAAATTCAGGGCCCCGATTCTGTAAGCTATTGAACCGCGATAACGCAAGTCGATCGCTTGAATTTTTTTGAGAAATTTTCTTATTTACGACTTAAAAGTGCTGGAAGCGAAAGTTTTGCTAAAATTTTCGCTTTTTGTTTTTTTTTTTGTTTTTTTATATACCATTTTTTTAATATTTTCAAAAAAAAACAATTCTAGCACTTTTTAACAGAAAACAAACACGCCTGCGTTTTAGTAGCATTAAACTTAACCAGGTTAGCATCGCCCCAATCGGACACGGCTTCTAAGGCTAAATTTAAACGGTCTACCATAGCCTCTCTCTGAAACTGGACAGCGTCACAGCTGGCTTGAGCATTGGAAGTGTATCTCTCAACTACAGTACTGTCATTAGCATACCCAAAGGTACCGGGCTTCAGAAGGTCATTAATGTGCAGTAAAAACAGTGTAGCCGAGAGAACCGATCCCTGAGGTACACCGGCATTCATAGCTATTTGATCAGACGAGCAGCCCTCTAAGACTACTCGAATAGATCGTTCCATCAAGAAATAAACTATCCAATTGCATAAACCAACAGGTAAACCATATGAGGGAAGCTTGCTTAAAAGGCCATCGTGCCACACCCGATCAAATGCCTTCGATATGTCAAGGGAGACGGCAAGCGGCAAGTAAATCCGTATTGCCGGTCACTGAGAAGATCATTGTCTTCAAGGTATGCCAACAGCCTAATGTTTATGACACGCTCCATACACTTACAGAGTAAGGAGGTTATCGAGATGGGATGATAATTGGCCGGATCAGCACGACTACCCTTTTTTTGGTACTGGTTGTATATTGGCAAGCTTCCAGCTCTTCGGAACTTTACCTGAGTGTAGATAGAGGCGGTACAAACGCGTTAAGATGGGAGACAATTCGGGCGCGCAGTTTTTCAACACAATCGCTGGAATACCATCAGGACCACTGGCCTTGTTCACATGTAGAGCTTGAAGCGTTCTGAGAACCTCCTTCTGGCGAATGCGAATTTCGGGCATAAAAACCACGCAATCAGGAATGCAGGAAGGTGTCTTACCAGAAGCATCTAGATGTGAGGCTTCTGCAAAAAGAGAAGCTAATAAATTCGCTTTGTCTCCAGCAGTGTGAGCTAGTGATCCATCAGGTTTCAGCAATGGTGGCAGTGAGGGGCGGCAGAAGTTTTCTTCGACCGACTAGGCCAGGGACCAAAAAGCTTTGCTACCAATGAAGCCAGTTTGGCCCCAATTCGACTTACGTGATCAAAATGAGCCTTCCTAAGTATCTTCTTGCAGGTCTTAGCGGCAACGTTAAATTTTCTTTTCTTAGCCCGAATATCAGAAGACTTGCGCTTTCGAGCATCAGCCAAGTCTAGATATGCCGCGCGCTTTAGAGCCACAGCACGACCACAGCTGGATCCAAACCAAGGCTGAGCTTTGCTGGAAAGAGTCTTGTCACTGAATGGAATGAAATATTCCATTGCCTGACATATTACCTCTGTAACAGCAGAGGCGCAAGTCGACGGGTCCTGAGAGGTGAAACATGTTTGCCGCCAAGTTCGCGATGCAAGGAATTGCCGCATCTCGTCCCAATCTGCTGAGTTGTATCTCCAAACGCGCCTATTACCCTTAAGGCTAGGATCAAGTGGGGAATACACTGAGACGGACTTAACCAGGCAGTGATCAGAGCTACCAAGAGGTGGGGATACTGATACGGAGTATCGGTCTGGTTCAGTCGTCATCAACAGGTTGGGACAGTTGGCAGTGTCACCGTCACGGTCAGGTACCCGTGTCGGCTCCTGCACCAGCTGAGAGAGATCTAACGCCAAAGCAAGCTTCCGCGTCTCTGTACCAGCGTGGTCGGTTTTTTGTATGGGACAAGCCACTCCTTGTGGTGGGCGTTAAAATCCCCCAAAAACACCAATTGAGCAGACGGGTAACGCTGTTGGGCCACACTTGCCGCCTCACCTAGATAGTCTACCAATAAAGTCGTCCCCCGATCTCCGCTGTGTGAGCGGTACACACAAGCATACATAATTTTCTCTATGCCCGTGTCCACCAGCACGCAAATCACCGAGAAGTTAGGGTGCTCAAGATTTCGGAGACGCATACAACAAATGTCATCACGGGCGTATACACAAACGCCGGAATTTGGAATAAATAGATGCTCCAATATATAGCCTGGGTAATCCAAGTATGCCGTATCAGCTGGACATCCTATCTGCGTCTCTGACAAGAAGAACAAGTGGGGCTTAGAGGTCTCCAGATGATAATGGACCGGTTGGAGATTGGAGTGAATCTCGCGAATATTCGCAAGATCCACTTTAAGTGTGAGGACGTGCATCTGCCGTTTTAACTTATTTCTTCTTTGGACTTTTTTCATGATGAGTAGTTGTGAATAGGTTGAACGAGTAATAGCAAACGAGATGTCGGAATGGCTAACCCACGGAAGTCAAGGCATAACTACGCCATTGAAGAACTTGCGCGGAGACTGCAGGGACGCCCGAACCCCTCTGAAATAATTCATCAGTTCCTCACATCCGGTCGCCAGCCGGCCCAATAGATCATTTCAGGATTTTTCACAAGCGGTGGGGCAGCCTTTCGTAGCTGGCTAAACTACTACTTGGGCCCCCTACAACTTGCGGTCGGCCAGCAGAGAACACCGTGCTTCGGATCCCGCTACCCTCCAAAGCAAGGCCTCCGACGCAGAAACACCATGATTCCGATCACGGTCCACCCTTCCAACACAACTGCATCCTACAAACATCTGAACATCATGATGGAACACGACAAGTCGTTTGGCATCAAGACTTTGTCCAGAGGGTGGTAATATAAAAAGCCGGCCAGGTGTTTCGGTTGCTCTTTTGGCACCACCCGAGGTTCACGTGTAGGACATCGAGGGCTGAATCCTACGGACGCGAGCAAACAATAAACCCTCAAAAATTTGTATGGTTGCTACCACAGAAATTGGAATATTGTTGCTACTATACTTCCATCTCCGCTACCACGTCAATGTGTTTGTTAAGCTTGACAATTTTGTGTAAAAACTTTGATGATATTCCATCTGTAGGTACCTACTTAGTATGAGCAGTCTCCTCCAGATACCTTTGGATGGATTTAAATTATTGCTCAAGAACGGCCAGGCAATTATTTTTGTATAATTTGCGGCAGAAACATATCAATTCAGTATTATTTCGTTTGGTACTGGAGTCGTGCGAAATAAAAGAGTGAGAAAGAGGGTAGACCATTTTGTCTGCTAAAAACTTATCCACCCGCAGTTACTTCAGTTACCCGTGATCATGGCGCTTGCTGCAGTGCCGAAATATCGGGAACTCAATCCAAAATAATAGTATCCATGGTAAATATCCCGTTTCTAATGTTTATACTTCATATGTCAGTTGAATTAGTATCGTGTCAAGGTGATTCAGTACTCGAGCAAACAATAAACCCTCAAAAATTTGTGTGGTTGCTACCACAGAAATTGTAATATTGTTGCTACTATACTTCCATCTACGCTACCACGTCAATGTGTTTGTTAAACTTGACAATTTTGTGTAAAAAATATCCCGTTTCTAATGTTTATACTTCATATGTCAGTTGAATTAGTTTCGTGTCAAGGTGACCCAGTACTCTAGTGCTGCTTTCTTGTACGTGTAAATACCATTATCCTCATTAAAATTTCACAGACCGCAGTTGCAAAATGTGAAAGTGGAGCGCATACCTGACATTTTGTTCGCATACCAAATATTGCCAGTTATTTGAGATTTCGTACGTCCGAATGAAAAAAAACGGAAACCATATAGGATCACTCGTCTGTCTATCTGACCGTCTGTCACAGTCAATTTGCTCCGAATCTACTGGGCTGATTAAGTTTAAATTTGGTACACCTGTGAATTTTAGTGACCCGGACGTGTAGCGTAAATAAATGATATTTGAATATGGGGTCATTTTTGAGGACAAATAAGAAAATTTAAAAAAACAGTTACCATGTAACATATCAAATCAAAGGGCTTGTTGTGCGAGTCTAATTTTCTTTCATTAACATTTTAAAGTAAATTGTTTTTAAGTTATAAAAGATGGTAAAACTTACAATGTTCCATTTCTACGCGAGTTCAACTTGTACTTTCTGGTTTTATTTGGTACTAGCTTTCCCGCCCACGACTTCGTCCGCGTGGACTACTGACTGTTTATCGAGACAAAAAGAGTCATAAGTTCTTCTAGGATATTAAAAACCAATGCAAAAGTAGGTATAGCACCAATTCTCTTGAAGTTTTTTGACAGACTTGTTATTTCGTTTTCTTCGCGACCAGTCCTCACAGTGAGTAATTAACATTTTCCAGTTTTTCCGCGGAAACTTACAGTTTTTCGGGATAAAAGTAGTATATGTTTTATTCTAGGGTATAAGCTATCTTCATTCCAAATTTCATAAAAAACCGTCCAGCTGTTATCGCGTGAAAGCTCCCCAAACAAACAAACAAACAGACAACATTTCACTTTTATATATTGGTATGGATGAAGTTACATATCTGACGTCTTCCGGAAGGGTACAACATAAAAATAGGATGGCCTATCAAGATAACTATTGCTTATTTTACTAAACAGACAACGTTTCACTTTTATATATTGGTTTGGTTTGGATATGAGCTCCCTGTCAAGCAACCGAGACTTGTCAATTGCTCTAGGCCACTCCTTCTTGTCGACAACGCTCGTCCACACCGCACAACGGACTGTCTCAAAACTAGTTACGACTGGAAACTCTCCTCACACACCATACTCACCAGACCTTGCTGCAACTGATTTCCACTTCTTTTGGAATTTGGATGACGTAGGGGAAAACACAACACGGGAAAATTTTCAAATCCTATGAGGCGGTGAAAACGCCTTTAAAGAGTTCATCAATTACTGTCCCCAGGATTAGCAGAGGCATCAATGAACTTCCATTAAAATGGCAAAACAGCATCGTCAATAATGGCCAATACTACGATTAATTAAATAAATTAATTTGATACTAAAAGAAATGATCGTTTTTTTTTCAATATAAAACGGCAATTTCATAGGTATAAAATCAATGTATCATAGAGTAATGAACGCCGATGAAAGCTTTCTAATGCAAAAATCTGAAAGCCACTGTAATTATTGTTATGGGCAGACGTTTCCCACTAGGTACCTACTAGCGTAGTGCTTATTTATTCTAGGCTACTAGGTAGCCAGAGGAACAACCGGTTTGTGTCGTAAACAAACTAAATATTTAAGAAGTTTATGGACCTGTTCAAATTTCACTATACACACTATACGAGTACAGTATACATAATATAATTTTATTATGTAGGTAGATACGATTTGGTTTCTTGCTATGTTTAGTTCGATACATGCGATGAATATATTTTCACGCCGCCCATTCTTTAAATGCGCAATAAAATCCAGTTATTTTATGATTGTCCTTAAGGCGAAGCTCAATAAAATTGAAGACTAAACGATAGTAAAAAAAATGCTGTTACTTTTTGCTTGCTTGCGTTTTCCATCATCATCATCACCATCAGCCTATATTCGTCCACGGCTGGACATAGGTCTCTTTTAATACACGCCACTGAGCTCGGTCTTCAGCTCTCCTCATCCATTTTCTTCCAGCCGCTTTTCGCAGTTCGTCACTCCACCTGGTCACAGGTCATCTTACACTACGTTTACCTAAGCGTGGTCTACACTCGAGAATTCGTCTACCTCAACGGTTATCGGTTCTTCGGGAAATGTGACTAGCCCACTGCCACTTTAGCTTGCTTATCCTTAGAGCTATGTCAGTTTCTTTGGTTCTCCGTCGGATATCTTCATTACGAATATTGTCCGTCAGAGAAACTCCAAGCTTATCACTCTCCATAGCTCGCTGAGCGACCTCCATAATGCTTCTCCTCCGTTTCTCATACAGGCTATTAATGTTTAATCGGGTTACTATGGCTAAGCCTGATAGAAAGTTGGGTAAAAATATATTTATTTTACAAAATAAGTAAATTACGAAAATCTTTGCCCAGGTTATAAAAATATAATTTCGGCTTTTTGGTGGCATAGATAACCAAAGTTTCGGCAATACAAGCGTTTTATTATGCATTAGCGGTGCCAGCGGATTCTTCCGCGTGGATATTTTTCTGTGGAAAATTATCCAATGTGATATTCCAGGGCCAAAGTTCATATCAACTTTATATACCAAATTTCGTTCAGCCGCGAAAGAGCTTTTTTATCGATTGCTCGGCTTTTCTCAACGGATTGAGATACCAAGTACACTAGTATTTAAGTCAAACCCTAAGCTATGTAACAGTGAAAACCGCATCGCAATAGGTTCGGTAGTTTTTACGTGATGCGCAAATAGACAGACAAACAGACATAAAGACACCATTCATATTTTTTCAAGTATTCTTGTAAAAAAATGGCCTTGAGGACATAAATGATGCTACTGAGTTATTTTAAGTCCTCAAGACCATTTTTTTTAATTATCTACTTTGTGCAGACTTTTTGTTACCTACTGCTTTATTTATAAACAAGTATACATAGGCAGATAGTTTTTTAATGTATTGTTTATTATTGTGGATTTATTATTACAGGCATGCCCTTAACACAAGTAATGTCTTTTGGAAATGACTAGTCGGGCGGGTATTTTAATAATAGAGTGACGTCATTCGAACACATTGAATATTTATATTATATGTGTCGAAGATATCTAAGGTCGATGCAGTTTTGTATCTTACTTAATTTGTATGTTAACTTTTTTTTATGGATTGATTTACTGAGTTTTAGTCGAAACAAAGTACATTTTTGTTTCTTAAAATCTACACTATGAATTACCGCAATAAAACACAATGCGATTCTTTAAAGGCAAATTACCGGGAATCGAATTAGTTTCTTGGAACTAATTAGAACTGGTTAGTGATTTGACTGCGAAGTCATTCTTTAAAGGCAAATTACCGGGAATCGAATTAGTTTCTTGGAACTAATTAGAACTGGTTAGTGAATTGACTGTGAAGTCATTCTTAAAAGGCAAATTACCGGGAATCGAATTACTTTCTTGGAACTAATTAGAACTGGTTAGTGATTTGACTGCGAAGTCATTCTTTAAAGGCAAATTACCGGGAATCGAATTAGTTTCTTGGAACTAATTAGAACTGGTTAGTGATTTGACTGCGAAGTCATTCTCTAAAGGCAAATTACCGGGAATCGAATTAGTTTCTTGGAACTAATTAGAACTGGTTAGTGACCCTGACTGCGAAGTCATTCTTTAAAGGCAAATTACCGGGTTTGAACCACGAGTAGTTTTTTTTTTTGTAAATTTTGCTATTCCAGTTTTTCTTAATCTAAAATCGACTACACACATCGAATTACCTAATTAGTTCCAAGGAAACTGGTTAGTAACCCTGACTGAGAAGTCATCCAACGATCACGGGTTCGAATCCCGCTAGGTGCAATCTTTTGTGTGATGACCAGAAATGTTTGTTTCCGAGTCATGGATGTAATATTCGTATCTATGTGTGTTTATCCGTTGTCTAATACCCAAAGTACAGAGTATGTTTGATGCTAGGTATTTGTGTTGGTAATTGGTAAGTAGGTGTGAATTGTCCCGAATATATTATTATTATAATTTTAACAGTTTTAGATTTCTCCTACTACTACTACTACTACTGACTATAATAATGGATCAACATGTAGGTATGTTGACTATATTGCTATTTAGAAATAAGCCCGCCTAAAAGGTACAAACCTTTTAGTTTTTACCCGACTGCACGGAGGGTTATGTGTTTGGGTTGTATGTATGTTTGTTAAATTGTTTGTTTGTACGTTTCTTATTAAGTGTGTTATCTACTTGTTTGCTTCTCGTATGAGATAGTGCTGGCCTCTCAGTCTACTGTCCTGTTTTCTGTTTGGCGTGGAAAAATGAATTGTAAAGTATTTTATACTTGAACTGGAATAAAAAACTATAAAAAATAAATCTATCTACTACGAGTACTAAACAATAAACCTAACTAATTATTACATGAAAGTGATAGTTGGACAATCCATGTACGCTTACAGGCTTATTTACAAGTAGCCCAGCCCAAGTGTTCTAGAATTTAGATATATTCCTCCAATAAATATATATTTCGGTTCAAAATTCACCTAAATATACTACTAAAACATTTATTTCAATTAATAATAATAAATCTATAGCATGACTTATTTTAATAATATTTTAAATGTCAAAGAGTTCACGAATTAACATAGCATTTATAATGTTGAAATAGGCGAATGAGATAATATTACTAAACGTTATATATGTAAGTTTAATGTGCCGAATATGCAAATTATATATTTATACTTTGTTTTAATTTATTATAATACTTGACAATAATTATTATCAAGGATATCGAGATATCATCCACAGAAGAACAAAAATTTCACCTTCGGAATGCAAATCTACTATTATTTGCAATTGTATCGTCTAGTCATGACAGGCTGGCTTTCTATTCTAATAACTATTTATTTTGTCGAACAAATGTTCAACAGCTTTCGTTTGTAAATTTCGAAGATAATTATAGTTGGTAAATATTAAATTATGTCCAACGATCATTTTATTTTTAGTGGATCATTTTTGGAATATTGTCTTATTTACTTACTAATTATTTTTAGGAAACTTTCAATTTTTATGATCTCGTAAAACTATCCTAAAATAATATAAAAAATATATTTTGTATTGTAAAAATCCATACCAATATTTAAAAGTGAAACGTTGTCTGTTTGTTTGTTTGGGGAGCTTTCACGCTATAACGGCTGGACGGATTTTGATGAAATTTAGAATGAAGACGGCTTGTACCCTAGAATAAAACATAGGATACTTTTATCCTGGAAAATTGAAATTTTACGCGGGAAAACTGGAAAATGTTGATTACTCACTGTAAGGAACGGTTGCCATCACATAATGGTCTGTGGTTGCCATGGAAACGATATAACAAGTCTGTCAGAAAACATCAAGTGCATTCTTGCTATACTTACTCTTGCATTGGTTTTTAATATCCTAGAAGAAAATAGGATGCATTTTTTCGCGATAAACAGTAGTCCGCGCGGACGAAGTCGCGGGCGGGAAACTAGTTCCTTATAAAATTGTTTTATTATTGTTTTTCCAAAACATTATTTTTGGAAGCACTACTGTAGGTTTAAACTCAATATATATGGTATAGTAATAACAAGGTAGCTATAACTTAGAACTGAATATTTAAATATATAAATATATATATATATATGTAGTAAGTTTTTGATAACCAATATACAGGCTGTCCCAGGATTTAGTGATAAGCGGAAGTCCCGAGTTAGAACACAACCAGGCTTATGTATGTTCCACTATTTTTGATATTTTCGGAGTTATTCCATATTTTTTTATGATACACTACAAAATTTCGTTTTTTTTGACAAACTTTCACTAGTATTGTGTTGATTTTTTGTATGTGTTGTCCCGTAATGACCCTTTTTATGACTCTGAAAACATATCGAAAAATAAAAAAAACTTAAAATATTGTTCAAAGCATACTATTTCTTTATGTGTTTGGAGGTCCCTTACTAAAACTAAATGGGTTACTTTTGTTCCTTTTTAATTATTTAATTAATTCACTGGCAATAAAACACCGCTACTTATTTGGCCCATAATTGGCCTAAGCTTATGCAACACAGCAGAAAGTACTTCAAAGGTGGAAAGGTCGACATTTTCATAGTACCTATGTAGTGCATTTTGGGTAAGATGCGATTTTATTTCTATTCGAGAAGAGGGGTTAAATATTACTATGGACATATAATTGAGTTTTCCGGGTCGCAAGTCAACCCATTTGGTCACCATCTTGAAAATAAATTGTAAATGGTTTTATTAGCATATTTCAGTGTAACTCTGACAACATTGTGACGAACTATTTTTTAAGAGATAATAAATTATCCTTGGGACTTCCGCTTGTCACTACTTCCTGGGAAGATAAATGGATATCAATAATTATATATATGTAAATATAATTCGGCCACGAGCCGAACTGCGAAGCGCGAGGTACCGAGTTCAAACCCGCAAGCCAAACCTATCTACTTGTGTACAGAAAAAAAGTGGAAGTAGGTATATTAAGTACTAGGTATTGTGGGACTATCATCATCAGTCTATACTTGTCCACTGCTGGACGTACGCCTCACCTAATGTACGCCATTGAGCTCGGTCTTCAGCTCTCTGCAACCAGTTTCTGCAAAACGTTTTCCGCAGGTCGTCACTCCACCTGACCACAAGGCGTCCTTCTCTACGTTTAAGCGCGGTCTCCACTCAAAAACTCGTCTACCCCAACGGTTCTCGGTTCTTCTGGAAATGCGTACAGCCCACTGCCACTTCAGCTTGCTTGCTTATCCTTAGAGCTATGTCGGACCATGTTATGTGATGTTATGTGTCATGCTCGTTGGTATATTTACTGTTATTCCTAGTTGTGCCACTTGGCTTAGTTCGGATGGACAATGTTGAAACCTATGCTATGCGTTATTTGGAATAACCGGATCGGATTTTCCTTCCGAGCACAATAACAAATTACAACAAAATCTGTTCAGCCGTTACTAACTCACATACAAATTTTTGTAGTGTAGGCCTTTTCGGCAACAAGAGTCCGCCTGTGGAAGTACCAGACCATGGCCAGATATTCAACCGCCAAGCAGTAGTGTGCAAAAATTACTGTGTTCTGGTTTGAAAAACAGTTCAGTAAAATGCCGCGCAAAATGTTACTACCATAGTCCTGATAGACACTGAAATTGTTATAGGTAGGCATGGAACTTTAAATAATCTACTGAACAAATGTTTAACATTTTTTATAATCGTGTCTGTCTGTTTGTCTGTTTGTTTTTCGGTACGTTCGCGCATCACGTAAAAACTACGGAATCGATTGCGATGTGGTTTTCACTTTTGGATAGATAGGGGTTGACTTCAAAACTGGGGTACTTGGTATCTCAATCCGATGATTAGGTGCCTAGCAATCGATAAAAACTATTTGACGGCCGAAGGAATTTCGATCAAATGTTGGAGGTCCTGGAATAGCACATGAGTAGGTACTTTTAATCTCGAGATATCACTACGCGTGCGCAGCTGCGGGCACAGCTAGTTCAATTATAGGTATGTCTTTGAAGATTACTATGTAATATTTTTCCCTTCATAAAATTATAAATGTTATTACTTCAACTTCAATGCAATGAACGACAAAGGCTCCACCGCTCCTTTTTCCCTCGCCGCATTTAGGTAAAATATTATTAACACTAACCACGATCTGCGTCATTACTACGTAATATACATTTTATTACATAAGGGATTAGGTTATGCCACCTTCAATTTTTTCCGTTTTTTTTTTCAATTGCTGCTCTATTATATCAAGAAATTACGGTTAAAATTATCACGTAGATAATATTGGTTTAGCTACAAATGTCAATAACCTGATTTTCATCTTGATTTTTGGTTTATTGACAAATGTACTTATACTACATTTCACCTTGATTTTTTGGTTTGTTGTAATTTCTTGATAAAACCTATTTATTGACGCAAAATAAGTTTTCATGAACCCACGATGAGAAATAGAGCTGTGTAATTCCCAAAAAACGCAAGAAAATTTGAATTTGACGCGCTGATCGAAACGTTGCACTTTAATTCTATTGGTCATCATTATTCCGAACTATAAATTATTAAATTTATAGTTCGGAATAATTACTAAAACGATTTATAACTAAATAGGAGAGGCAGTGATCCAAAATCGATATTTTCTCCGTTAATTAAAGTCGCCACTTCATACTCTCCTACGCCACTTCCCGAGTTCTTGCGCGATCTCTACCTGGTCAAAGAAGAAATATACTACGCGACCTAGGCCCCAATTTTACTAAAACAATTGTAATGACAATTATCAACAATTTTCACAAAATTTTCGCTTTTACCTCTTAAAAGTAATAGAAGGGTTTTTCTTTTTTGAAATATTTTATTTTGACAATTCATTACAATTGTTTTAGTAGGATTGGGGCCCTGGTACTCGCGCAAGTTCTTTCCGACATTATATATACCTACCAAAGAAAAAATACACTATCTATACAGCGGTACATACTTGGGGCGGCTGACCGGACGTCGGATGAACTCGGGCGCCCAACTCAGGTATTCATAGATTGTTGTCATGTTATGGTAGAAGATCCATACGAATACAACATTTTTAATTTGGTTGTTTTTTTGGCAATAAATATCTCGGACTAGTGCTTTTATAAGAGTTTTTGGGTTTCTTGTTGAATATATCTAGATGACAAAAAGGGTTTGCCATACGCACACATGGCATCAACGGATATAACAATGTTATGTTGCAATTTTTGCAAATTAATTGCTAATAAGGACCACTGGTAATAGACAGGATTTATTTTGAAGTATGCAAGTTTTACAGCTCGATCTTTTCAAATTCTTAATAATATAAAGGAAGCCTTAAATATGGGCTGATATCTCTTGGATATCGACACGGCTACCAACACCCTGATTCAGAAACTTTCGATAACTCAGTTTTTGATCGATTTGGTTTGATTTCTAACCGTTCAATACATTTTTAATATGAAATTGTCGAATTTTATCGAATTGATTCGGTTCGTTATCGAAAGGTTCTGAATCGGGGGGACAGTTCTTCTATCTCCCTACTTATCGTCTACTTCTGTATTCGATTTACTGTCTGCAAACATAGTAATAAGTAGTTATATTAGAAGCAAAACTTTAAATGCACTTTATAAATTACGACAATTATCATTGACGACATCAGACTGCAATATTGCAATAATGCATTTAAGTTGGTGTTAATTTTCTTATTTAAGTCACGTACAAGGCTTTGGTGATAACTAAACTGCAAACCTATCACCCGCATCCACACTTGCAAGAATATTTCGTTTGATAGCACACAGTACGTCAACTCAAGCATTACACGTTGACGCAGTGATCACAGAACACTGAACAGTCAGTACAACTCAGTTGCGTACAAGACCGGCGCCCGACTAGACGCGTACCGAATCGCGCGCGCGTTTAGTGCTAACAAATGTGACCTCGTCTAAAATGTCATTACTCCCAAACGGGAGAGGGTACCAGTGCAGTGAACATGCCTGAGTGCACCGAACAGCTAACCTTAACCATCCCCATCATCCGTTACACCATGGATCCGGAAGAACGCTCCGAGGACCGACAGACTCTGCCAAAGAAGATGTCTTTAGTGACGACAGTGAAAATTGAGACTCCCGATTGTAGTCGGAGGTTATCAGAGCCAACTAGGTATTACATCCCTCCACAGTGTAACAACAGACTCTCGCCGCGTAGTGCAAGGAAACGTGATGCGAGGAGGAACTCTAAATCTGATGTGAACGAGGATTCTCCTCCTAGAGAAACCCTTGGACCAAAACCTTGTAACTGCGAGGATTGCAGGGCTTCCAGTCCTTTGCCTCCCGGTTACGGGCCTCACTCCTTATCTCCTGGCTATGACCAGATGAAGATATCACTCCTGGAAGTGCCGTGGAGTGAGGACTACACGGAGGCGTCCAGTGATGATCTCAGCTCGGAGTGGGATTCGGATGTTCCTGATCCGCCTCCTCCTACGCAAAAGGTAATAAAAAAAGGAAATACCTCATTTGCTAGCTAAAAGCAAGTCGAGATATGGATAAACTTACAGAACTGTAACGCAATGCGATACAATGCTATTATTAGAACGAATACATTCTACATGGTACAAGTGTAAAAAAATAGCGCTAAGCAACGGGTTAATTGGTCAATTTTCTAGAGCTCTACAAAAAAATATGATTGACAGGCATGTCACTTAAAATCGGGCAAATGACCTTGTCGTCTCGTCCCTCAGAACTTATTAATACTTTCGGGTTCGTTCTATTGTATATGAAGTACGTTTATTGAACAAAACTTATGTTGACCTAATATCAGTTAATGTTGAAATGTTTTTTCAAACTGGCGCTAGTAGATACATTATTGTAGAATTTCCAGTCTAAACATTAACAGTGCATACTTTATTGTAGAGTTTATACCTTATAGTAGTGTCATGTAAGTACTATGGCAAATCTTATATTTTTATATGAACAGCAATCTTATATAAATAAACATTAAACTCTAGTACCAAAGTCAATTTACCTTTCAATCACATAGCAGGGAGTGACGGTAAACTTAATTCTTATTCCCTAATCGGAAATTCATATTAACTTAAATGTCAGCAGAGTTTAATTTAAAGCTTAGTGAATAGATTTTATCGTAAAACATTGCTGTTCAATACTCATACATTAATAATATTGCGATTCATATATATTCATCAGATACATAGAGTCGAGCGCTAAAATATTTAAACGCCGAACTCTTGTCACATTTAATATTTAATTCAAGTTACTGCAAAATTAATATAGGTTCAAATTTATGACAAGGTGCCTAACTTGCTTTGAAGTAAATTATAAATGTAAAATATAGGTATATTAAATTGTCTTGAATTAATAACGGTGTCCATAGAGTTATACTGTAGAAACTGGATACAATAATAATTGATATGTAGGCAATTGAAAATGTTAATTGTTTTGTACAATATTGGAGAACGAACGTATCTTTCGAAATAGCTTAAACAATGCTGTTGTAAAGGAACAATTAAAATTGCTTATCTAAATAGAGTCAGAATTGATTGCCTAAATGTTAATTACGCTAAAAGCAACAAACAATAGTCAATTTAGGTTTAGATATCTAATCGAGGTTTAAGTAATGTTTTAATTTTGAAGTAGTGATACGAATAAAAAACAGTTGTAGACGACAAAAACTTACGTGGTAATAAAACATTGGAGGATTGAAAAATCATTCATACCACATACCTACCAACTGTAAAAAACCATTCATACCACATACCAACTGTAAAAAAATATCGGCTGTATAATTCCTCATTTAATTTGATATAAAGAAGTCATTATAATAAGACGTAGTGTGTGTATTTCGCCGCAAAAAACATAAATTTAGTAAAATATTTATAAAATCAGATACAGAATTTTACGTCAATTCACGAGGACGCTTCGAGACGTTTCGACTTTGACCTGAATTTTAAATAGTACCAAATATTTTTCAGGTTTATTTTAATTTATTTTTCTTTCGTCTTTATTTCTCGATTTGTAGTTTGGGTATTTAGAGGGACATGGTTTATGTTTGTGCGATCTTATGGGTCTTATAGTAAATCCACATCAATATATAAAAGTGAAAAGTTGTCTGTTTGTTTGTTTGTTTGAGGAGCTTTGACGCGATAGCGTCTGGACGGATTGTGATGAAATTTGGAATAGAGATAGCTTATACCCTGGAATAAAACATTGGATATATTTTTACATATTTTTTTATCCCTGAAAATGTTAAATTTATACGGGAAACCTGGAAAATGTTGATTACCCGCTGTAAGGAACGGTTGCCATGGAAACGAAATAATAATAAGACTGTCCAAAACATCAAGAGTGCTATACTTTTGCATTGGTTTTTAATATCCTTTAAGACCATAGGATGCTGTTTTTTTTCGCGATAAACTGTAGTACGCGAGGACGAAGTCGCTGGCGAAAGCTAATAATATAATAACATAATAATTTCACTTTTAAAAGTAGATCTTGTTTTCTCAGTTCAAGGTATTCCGCGTCAGTTTAAACACTTTATATTTTGGGAAATATATGACAATGTATGTATGGGAAATCTGTGGGCAGTATTGTAGTTCAAAGAGCTATATAGCATATTATAGCTATATATATATATATATATATATTATAACTTTACATCAAATCAAATGATAATATGAGTATTCCATGTGGATGTACCAATAAATATCTATACATAGGTGTTTCCTGTTTTGCTTATATTTCTAAAACTCTACCGCTCGTCTTGTAGCCCACATTCCAGAAATTTAAGAAATAATACATTAAAATTTAATATGAAACTATTAAAACAAAAACCGTTTTTATCACCGACGGTCCTTTTAAGACTTTTTGTTGGAAAACGTCTTTAATAAAACAATTATAAATATTTAACATCCAGCAAACCACGTTGAGAGAAATTGCGATGTTTTTGTGAAGTTTGCGGCGTAGTTTTTATATTTTTTACTTTAAAAGTGTGTTACACAGGTAACTACAATGGAAGGAGTGGTTCTGGTGGTATTCAAGAATTTAAAATATAACAAAAAGTCTAGTTTGAATTTGGACGAAATACCATTACATCCACGCAGCGTTGCGCAAAATTAAATATGAAGCTGACCCCTATTTAATTCTTCGCATCTTGAATGATTTTGCAATAATGTTTGTTACTGGAAGACAAACTATAGACGGAATTTATTACTATAACAGGTCTAGCATAGGGCATAAGGCATAAGCATGATGAAAACCTTTTGACATTACATTGCTAATCCAAACAAAGAAGACGTTGCAAATTTTCGGTGTTTGACTGGTTAAACTTAACGTTTGTTTCACCGAGCTATGATATCGAATCTCTTCAATATTAACGAAAATGCGTACGTAGCCGCGTAATGATAGTGCTCGATATAATTCGACACATCGATCATCGATGCTTTCACTGGCGGTGTCAGTGCATTCACCGTTACCTGGTTATCGCCGTGCCAATAACCTCGATCTTGCATCTCTCCCACCATTGTGGGATTGTCAATGGCACTAGTCGGACTTGCTCCTCGTTCATTTGGTGCTAAAAGATATGGTGAAGGAGTGGTGCAACCCGTATAACCAATTTGTGTTTCCTTGTTTTATTCATAGTTTTATATACATTATTATTTTGGTGAGCCTAAATTATTCCACTGCTGGGTAACGGCATCCCTATTCTCGTTCAAAGCTCTTTAGTCCAAGCCTCCACAAAGTTTCAAATATAAAGCATAACTGTTTAATAAAACATCAACTAAGTACACCAAGATTTACTGAAAAAAACTACTGATTCAATTTTGATGATATTTAAGTTTGTATTTTTCGAATTGGAGGTTTACCTATTCAAATAAATAATAATCATTCTAATAGGTTCAGGAATCCTGTAGATGTAAACATATACACATATAACCATCAAATTGAGAAGACTTTTATAAATCCACACCAATATATAAAATTGAAACGTTGTTTGTTTGGGGAGTTTTAACGCGATAACGAAATTTTAATGAAATTTGGAATGGAGATAGCTTATACCCTGAAATAACACATAGCATACTTTTCATCCCAGAAAATACTAAGTTTCCACGGGAAAACTAGAAAAAGGACGAAAAGTCAAAAAGCATCAAGTCTGTCAAAAAGTATCAAGAGCGTTGGTACAAAGAGAATACAATACGTAGGTGCTATACTTTTTCATTGGTTTTTAATTCCTTAGAAGAACATAGGATGCTTTTTTCGCGATAAACTGTAGTCCAGGCGCACGAAGTCGCGGGCGCAAGCTAGTACATTAATTTGCATTCAAATTTGAAGGACGCACAGTTTCCAGTAAAACTACTAGGCACATGATACCTAAGCCCCAATGTCTCAGGGTGCACACAACAAGCACAGTGCGTGTAAGGTGCCGTGCAAGGTTTTGCAATGCAAATTTCTAAGTACTGAAATTTTTGTGGCGTTTTGAAGGTGATCGACCTGTTCGACAAAATAGTACACAAAAATAACAATTCTGACTTGTAGATCATAAAATTCATGTGCTTTTAATATCACTTTTAACTTAGGAGTAAAATTAAAGCAGTCACGTATCCAACAAACAAAACACAGGTTCTTGCTATGTTCACTCCTTGCTGTCTTTGACTTATAAATGTAATATTGTTCAAATAAAATTCTCATTAAAACTTCGCGTGAACTCATAGAGTCAACAATCTGTTTCATTCATTGAGTCATCAGCTGGAGCTGTTCCGTCTATAATTTCGTCTACTGACACAGTTGTGCCTATCATGGCCTATTTATTACACGTGCCATGGTTGTGAAAATAGGCAAAGCACGTGTAATTTTTTCATTGAGTGCTCATAAGTACTCATACATATAGTTGAACTCTATTATATAACTTTTTCTGCCTGATACTTGTAAGTTTAGTTAGATAGATATGATGTCCAATACTATAATATGTCAGTGTCCCCCACGTTGATAAGTTCAACTTGACCTGTGTGAAAGTCGCTTGGTTTTATGAAATATGGTAATGATAAACTTATGGAGAAATTGGTATGTATTAAAAATGGTTATGTGCATGAATACATAAATTTTTGTAGAGCTACGTTTTAAAGTTGAAAGAGAAGTTAAAGAGAATACAAAACTACGTACATCCCAAGTTTAAAAAGTCATACTTAAACACAACAAGTACAAATACCTATTTTTGACTTTTTAAATTAAGTAACGCTTATGTACACTAATTATAATTCAAAAGTATGACGCATGTAATTCAATTGAAAATGAATTCAAAACCAACTCATCAAACCATCATCGAAGTGGATTCTACCAAAAACTCATTAACGGAATCGTTATTGTTAATTTAATTTAATACTTATTATTGTTATGTATTAATAGCTGCGTTAAAAGAACTTAGGCTCCTTCGGGCATATTCTCTATTAATTTGAGGTCAGAGTCAAATACGTCAACGATTGTAATGATACTTACGTCAATGAGACTCATTTTGTTAATACGAGTACGTTTTGTATTTTTATCATATAATTTTGTAATAACAATTCAGTAGGCAATCCTTCATTATAAATAAGTTGAAGGTCGTTGTTGTTTTGTTCTCATTCATCGCCTTTGTTTTCTTGTCAAATATTTGATTTATCATGGGCAATGTCCATTTTGCTCTAAATTAATCAAAAACAATAAATCATAATTAATTTTCAATAAAATTTGTCTTGAGTAAATTCTCGAAATGAAAATATCCTTCAAATCAAAACTCGTCAGGGAAAAGAGAACTCCGCCTTCATAAAGATACTTAAGGTTAATTTATTTTATTGCCCTGCAATTATCCTGCCCTATTTTATTGTACATGCAAAAGTGCAATTAATCTTCAGTTATTGAGGACGAAATGGTTGGAACGTGTGTGTTAAATTAGGCCA
This sequence comes from Alsophila aescularia, assembly GCA_946251855.1. NCBI lineage: Eukaryota > Metazoa > Arthropoda > Insecta > Lepidoptera > Geometridae > Alsophila > Alsophila aescularia. The sequence goes on from OX276381.1 coordinate 39,120,179, forward strand.
TGTCGTAAAATATTGTCTACACGAATATGAACTAACTCCAAATGAGATACGGAGTTGAAGATAAAATAGGGCGATTGAAGGACTGGGCTCCAAGTCTGTTAGCCATTGAACTGTGATAACGCATGCCAATGGCAAGAAAATCACAGATTTTGACAGCTGTTTTCGTCGTCTGATCGCTATTGGGTCACTATAGGCTTGAACACGGGCCGGTATCTGCTATCTATAGATTTTGGCAAGAAAACCACAATAATGATGATTTAACAATATTATTTCAGTGGCCACACTCAAGGGATTTTCGGAAGCCTTAACACATCCGTGGTTATGCGATACTTTTGCTTTATAACTGCAGACTACCAAATTTGACACTATAGACAGTACAATTACAGAAGTATCCCAGTGGCAAGGCATTTGTCAATAGCTTACAGACTTGGGGCCCTGGTGGTTATAGGCAAAATAAAAGTCCATAGGCTTTGCTAGCTTGGTCGCATCACTCACATCAGCTTGGGAGAAGATCGTGCTGTGAAACTTGCGTTTGGGACGGCCGAGTAGCCGACGCAAACGCAAGTAAACTTCGTCAAGTCTTCTCGTCGTCCATACCACAGTGCCTCAAGATGAAAGCCTTTAACGCGTGCGTCCTTCCAGTCATGATCTACGGGAGCCGAAACGTGGACATTCACGGTGAGACTGGTCCATAAGTTCTAGGTCGCTCAGCGAGTTATGGAGAGAGACATGCTCGGAGTTTCTCTGAAGGACAAAATCCGCAAAGAGGTAATCCGAAAGAGAACCAAAGTAACCGACATAGCTCAGAGAATTAGTAAGCTGAAGTGGCAAGAAACTGAAAATCGCTGAGGTAAACGAACTCTAGAGTGGAGACCGCGCATAGGAAAACGTAGTTTAGGGCGTCCACCGGCCAGGTGGAGTTACAACTTGCGAAAAATGCCTGGCAGGAACTGGATGTGAAGAGCCGAAGATCGGGCTCAGTGGCGTTCACTAGGAGAGGCCTACGTCCAGCAGTCGACGAATATAGGCTGGTGATGATGATGAGTAGCCGACGCGACAGACCAAACGTCCGGTCGGCCACTCGGCCGATCTGGCCGTCCTAGGGATTGATGGATTAAATTAAATGAAGTTGGCAAGGACTTGCGCAAGATAAGGTCAAGGACAAGCAAGAAGTAGTGCAGCTGAAGTGGTGGCTCATATTATCACAGGTCAAGACTCATGTCACTGCCCCATCCTCCACTGAAATTATCAAAAAGATATTGTGTGATATATTTGCTATTGGGCAACTTTCAGAAATTTTCAGATGTCACGTAGAAATTCCAAGAGTGGTCAAAATTTATGCTTATGACACACACACACAAACACACACACACACACACACACACACCCTTAATTTTTAATTAGGTACACTAATTTGTGTCGCTAATTATAAATTTACTAACACTATCAAGTCGCCATCTCAATAAGCTCAGTTATTTAAAGACTTCTAAAAGGAGGAGGTTCTCAAGTCTTCTATACTTTTTGTGTTTTGTTTAATTTGGGCGATTGTGTTTTCATTTGTTAGGACCTCCATATAAATTTCATCCAAAAAAATTCAGTCTTTTTTTTGTAAATCTTATAAAATTGTAAAGAAAATATTTCAGACAGTAAACAGTTGTAATTCTGTAGTCTAATTAACTACCTAAACAGACTGGAGTTCTTACACCGGGTTCTTTCACATTCGAACTATCGACAAACAGAAAAAGGCCCTGATCGCATTTAGACCCAAGTCCACATTATGCAATAACTGTCTGCATCAGCTCCGATACCCTCCTGACCTGTCTGCAGATATGATGTCCCACAAACCGAAATAACGAGCAAAGAAAACAGGACCTTGCTGCTTGGATATAAAAACTATATTTTTACAGAAATTACAGAAACTTTCCAACCATATTATTAGATAAATACGAGACGGCTCAATTGCTGTTTTTGAGGTTAGCAATATTTATGTTTCTTTTGCATAACATATGTAAGTTTAAACAGTCAATTTTATTAAAGAAAAACATTTCTAAGGTAAAAAAGAAAAGACGAGGTACAAGGTTTCAAAATACTCTCAATCACAACAATTTGAGATTGTAGATTTAAATAAAATATGTATTATTGGGGTGGATGATCTTAGGGGTGGGTTAGCTCTCATAGATAAAAAAAAAACACACTAATGACGACCGGTTGGTCTAGTGGCTAGAAACCCTACTATGAAATCAAACGGTCGTGGGTTTGAATCCCGCTAGGTGCAGTCATTTGTGTGATGAGCAGAAATGTTTGTTTCTGAATCATGGATATAATATTCGTATCTATGTATGTTTATATTATAATATTCGTATCTATTTTTGTTATCTACGTTGTCTAGTTCCCATAGCACATAGTATCTTCGTTTGGGGCTAGGTCATTGGTGTGAATTGTCCCGAATATATTTTTATTTATTTTTAATGGCGAAAGTTTATAAGTGTGTATTTGTTACGCCTTTACGCTCAAACAGCTGAACGGATTTTGATGAAATTTGGAATGGAGATAGCTTATACCCTGGAATAACTGGATACTTTTCATCATCGTCATTATCAATAATGCCAGTGAAACTGCGGATAGCTGCAAGTTTTATATATAGAAAAAAAAACTGACAATCTTTATAGCTTAGTAGGTAATAGGTTAATTAATTGATATTTTGGGCCGAAATTACGTCATCATAGCTAATTTACAAACAAAACAAATACCTTTGCGAACTAGCTCCCATTAATTAATGCTAAGATGTTGTTTTTCTATGCTTGAAACACTTTTTTGAACTATGATACTAAATGGATCGGAATGATTCAGTTTTATTTATGACTCTGCATATAACGGTAAAAGCAATTTTTACGCCCTATAAATTAGGTTCTAATATACATATAATTTTAGCTGCTAAAATAGTGCTACATTATGTAATAAGTTGTATATGTACAGCAAATATATGCTTTGAAGGTAGCAATCTAGGGATCTAAAAGCCAGTTATTTTTAATATCGTGAATCATATAGGCAATAAATGATTCGACCAAATTGATATACTTTCATTGAAGGGAGTAAACGGCAAAATCACATTGAATGATTCAATTTTAAATTAACATGATTCAATCATACAGATTGAAAGACAATTATCTCCATATAATCCTTATGTAATAATCTCACTTTACATTGGGTTTTCCAAAGACAAACTACTAAAGTCATTAAGACTAACATTTCCCACTTTAACAACAAGGGCAAAACCAATTTACTTAATAGTGGATAGCTAAATTGGTTTACAAATAAGTACCTGTACATATAATCTGTTAAATTACTAGACGATTAAGATTTTGGATCAGAGGTTTAACAAAGTGCCGGATTTATGCAAAAAAATTATTTACTACGTTTTTATTAAGTCACTATCTTGTTTGTCTGTCTGCCGTTCTGGGTGGAATCTTGCAACTCAAATTTTGAGCACTTCCCGATTAGCAATCGGGCTGAAACTTTGGTTAATGTATTCAATGGTTTAGATTAGATTTTTAATCTATATTTGCTTCTTGTTTTTTATGATTTGGACATAGTTAGCTCCCTGATGATATTTTAACCTCTTCTTATTATAAATTTCCGAATAGTACTAAATGTTCGCGTACAAATGTTTTTTAAAGAACGAGTTCTCTTTACCTTTTAATCAGTGGTTTCAACACACTAGAAGTTGTGTTTAACCAAGATTTAACCAATTCGCCGTGCCGCGCCGCCATGTTTCTTGCTTGTAAATTGAAACACCCGTTATCGGAGATAATTACCATGTTAAATAGACCCGTTTAAGTTCTTAGAGGCTTAACCCACTTAGAAATACCTATAACTATCCAATTCATGCCAGCCTTGAGACCTAATTTATACCAACCAACTTACCTACATCAGAAAATTTCAGGCGAGACTAAGTGATTCGATACTCTCTGAATATCTGAAAGAACTTATCGACTTTTCAAACAAGTATATTTGTAATTTAAATATGTTTTATAATAATTTCTGGCATTTGAAAAAAATATACAGAATTTACAAATATGGAAAACTGACATCCCCGCAGAGTTAATTGGTGCTCTCTTCTCTAACAGGCGTATTTCCAAAGTACGGTTAGAAGGGTATTTCCTTTTCCAGTGTGAGATTTAACTCTGTTGGCACATGAAAGGGAAATTTCCTTTTCAAACTCAAAGCTTACTTAGTTCACCTTAATTTTATTGATATGATCTATTTAATATATATTGTGTATTTTTCCTTGTTCATGAGATGTTAATTTTGACTTGTAAAAGTGCTATTATTTTGCCTATTTACAATAAAATGCTTTGACTGTAGTACTAATTATTTACTATGTCACTATCCGTTTATCGTTCGTTATCTATTTGGTCAATTGCTTTTATCAATTTTTGGGTTTTACTACTAACTGGCTTAGCCCGCGTGGTCATTTTCCTGGGTTAAAAGTAACAATAAAGTACAAAATACGAAATTTTATAAAAAAACTTTACGCGGTCAAATAGTTTTTTTTATAGATATCTCAACTTCTACTCATCGCATCCATCAGTGAAAGTAGTTTTTAAGTGATGCGCGACTAACATCCAGACAGATAGACAAACGAGATTAAAAATATGTTACAGTAATTTATTTTAAATAACCTGGACCATTTTTTTTAAATTATCTTCACAGTCTTTTTGTTATTAATGGCTTTGGTTTAGGTATATATAGATATAGATAAGTTTGTTTATATGTTTAATCATTTCAAAGATCTCAACTGATATCACATTCACAAATTTTAACTTTCCAACCTCTCATTAATAATATACTTTAATTTTAAAATTATGAAAAACACGCAACATCCGATTCTTTAAAGTTTATTCTTAACGCAACTTGTTGACTTTAATCTTGATTGCTTTTCAACAAGCTAAAATATGAATATAAAGATCGCAACCGAACTCTGTCTGTAAATATTATTGTCTGACATTCACATATTGCTATGTTAACTGCTTGCTGTGCCTTTAAATTGCCAAAATCTGGCGTCGAAGAAATGTTCATAAAAATTAACTCCAATTTCTGACTTAAACCGAAGCCGTAAGAATCAGTAGTTTTTACACACGCTGTTAAACGTTACGCACCTAGTATTTTTGTATACTTTCGATACTAGTATCACTAATTACGTAAATGTCAGAATAATAAAAAAGCAGCACGTAATTATCGTACAAAAATAACAGTAACAAGAGTCCGGTGTAAACCTGTAATAATTACAGTATATTCTTTGAAGTACGTACGCAATAAGTACGAGTATGTATGTACGCAATTGTGGACGCAAATAAAATATCGCGTAAAGTAATTAATGAATACAATGAAAAGAGGATTGCGTAATTATTGCGTAGTTTGGACCATTGAATTCGTGTTGACATTGCATTGTTTTCAATGAATGCATTCTTTCAATATTTATTTTCCATTTCTTTTATTCAGTAATGAAAGGAAAAATAATGTGTCTACGCTTCAGGTTATGTTTATTTATGTTATTGTGTATTCTGTTTATAAGAGTGTCGAAAAAACTGCTGTATATATCTACCATTAGTAAGCGATCATAGTCATGTTTTATTATGGTTTAGCTGTGCCCGCGGCTTTTCCGAAGTCCATATTTTCCTGGTGTAAACAAATAAATATATTCAGGACAATTCACACCAACAAACTAGGATGCCCTGTACTATGGCTACTTTAATAGGCAACGGATAAACATCCATACCTCCAAACCAATATATAAAAGTGAAACGTTGTCTGTTTATTTGTTTGTTTGTTTGGGGAGCATTCACGCGATAACGGCTGGAAGGATTTTGATAAAATTTGGAATGGTGATAGTTTATACCCTGGAATAAAACATAGGATACTTTTAATGCCGGAAAATTGTAAGTTTCCACGTGAAAACTAGGAAATGTTGATTACTCGCTGTAAGGAACGGTTTCCAAGGAAACGAAATAACTAGTCTGTCAATAAACATCAAGAGCGTTGGTGCTACACTTACCTACTTTTGCATTGGTTTTTAACATCCTAGAAGAACAAGGAAGCTGTTTTTCGCGATAAACTGTAGTCCGCACGGACGAAGTCAAGGGCGGGAAAGCTAATAATATATATGAATAAAACATCCACTACTCGGAAACAAATATTACTTCACATCACACAAATTATTGCACCTAGCGGGATTCGAACCCGCGACTGTTAGTCAACTTCGCAGTCAGGGTCGACCATTCGGCCAACCGGTCGTCAAAAGTATCATCTTCCAATTTTGGACTATGCAGATGTGCGCTAACCTGACGCCACTGAAAAGCAACTTAACAAGCTTGAGCGCCTTCACAAGTTGTGCATCTGTTTCGTATACGGACAGCGAAAATACGATCACGTATCTCAATTTCGTCTCTACTTAAAGTGGCTGGATATACGATTCTGGAGGAATACACAAATTGTAAATCTTCTTTATAAAATCCTCTAAAATCCATATGCTCCTACTTATTTAAAACATCGTTTTACTTTACTTTCTACCCTTGATCGACCACAGCGCACTTCGCAACACCTACAGATTCCTCAACATAATTCGGTTTCATATTCTATTCGTTCAGTGTATCTGCAACCCGTCTCTGGAACGGTCTACCTTCCCACATCGCTCAGGCATCATCTATTGACGTTTTCAAACCCAAAGTCTATGACCACTATCTCGCACTACAAAATAAAACAATGAACTGAGCAAATTATTGACTATCTTATTTATTACCTGTTTTATTACTGTACTAGCTGTACCCGCGGCTTCATTCCGTGCGTAGGGCGTGGTCATTTCGCTAGGTTAAAAGTACTCTATGTACTATCCGAAGACATAAAATACCAATATACCAGCATTTGATCAGTCACAGTTTTTATCGATAGCTTGGCTTCAACTCATCGGACTGAGATACCAAGTACACCAGTTTTTAAATCAAACTCTAAACTATCCGACAGTGAAAACTGCATCGCAATCGGTCCAGTAGTTTTTACGTGATGCGCGAACAAACATACAGACAAACAGATAAACAGATAAACCGACAAATAAACAAACAAACAGACAGACATGAATTTAAAAAAGGTTATATTCTTGTTCAGTAGCTTATTTAAAGTACCCTAGACCTTTTTTTTAAATTATGTTCTTTGTACAGTTTTTTTCGTTCCTATTGCTTTATTTTCAGTATAGATGTACATATTTTAAGATATCGTGTAACCTAATTAGGTATTATACATGTAATTATATTATTATGTATTAGTTATATTATATAAGTAGGTATAGTAATAGTATTGAAATTATTGTTAGAAATCTATTAGACTTTCCAAATTAAATTTGGCACTATTCCGCGTTAAAAGCATCAAAATATACCGAAGTTAACTGGAAGATAATGATTGCTAGCATTAAGTTCGCCTATGTACCTATCTTTTGTGTGCAATGAAGAATTTTCTATCTATTATTCCATATCGTGACGAATCACCCTTTTGCAAGAGCATAGATAAGCATCTTTGCAAAAATATTGTTTATTCTTCACACAAGATAAAACTAAGTATCCTTTCATTCGCGAATTAACATGGAAGTCACGTAGAGTCGCTCTTATGTGAGCTCAGCGGTGGTCTAAGGTATTAGCTCTACCATTTGGTAGAGTCAGAACGTGCCTAGGTTCGGTTATTTTTATTTCTCTATTTAAGGTAGTTATCACGTGGTAAGGTTTATTATTAAATATTTAGAAATTTTTGTACAGGAAAAGACGTGGACACGTCTCGGGCACTATACTTTGCTTCGACCTAAGTCTTATCTGTTTTTTTTTCTCTTATTAGAGCGACTTTTTTTTTCTTTTGTTCAAAATCGCTTAATATTTTTCCATAAATAAGGCGTTAGACTTCTAATAATATGTCTTGATATTTCACACGCGAGTCATATACATTTTGACTTTACAGTGTTGTTTCAAAATATTTCATTCAACTAAACGAAAACAAAAGTCAATTCCAAATCGTAAACTCACAGTCTTACAATGTTACAGTGCATCCTCCTCATAACGCGTGGGATTAGATGACGTCACACAACTATAGTTGTGTATGTAATTATATTGTAGTTTATGTTATTATACTATAGGATAATAATTACTGCCTGTACGATAAGGAGACACAATTAAAGGCTATGAGATATATAGCTTACAAGCTTTGAAAGAAGGCCACCACCATAGAAGTACTAGGGACTCCCTAGTACTTCTATGGCCACCACATACCTTACCTTACGAGTAATATGTATGGAAAGAGATAGCCCGAATTTTGATAGCCTTGGTCATCAACGTCATCATTTCAGCCTTTAGCAGTCCACTGCTGAACATAGGCCTCCTCCAAAGAGCGCCACGATGAACGGTCTTGTGCCGCCTCCATCCACCGACTCCCTGCGATGGCTACAATGTCGTCCGTCCATCGTGTGGGGGTCTCCCTTCATTTCGCTTGCTTGTTCGTGGTCGCCATTCGAAAACCTATATTCCCCAGCAGTTGTCGGCTCTGCGAAATATATGGCCTGCCCATTGCCACTTCAACTTGCAAATTCTAAGAACTATGTCAATAACCTTAGTTCTTCTACGGTTTTCCTCGTTACGGATCTTATCACGTAGTCAAACTCCGAGCATAGCTCTCTCCATTGCACGCTGCGCGACTTTGAGCTTATGTATGAGACCAATAGTTAGCGACCACGTCTCAGTGCCGTATGTCATCACTGGCAACACGCACTGATTATAAACTTTCGTCTTGAGGCACTGCGGTATCCGTGACGAGAAGATATGGCGTAATTTCACAAACGCTGCCCATCCGTGCTGCCGTATTCGTCGGTTGAGCCTTGGTAGCGCGTTAGAATCCCACGACACCGGGGGTCGGTCTTCGGCTCCATACCAATGACTTTTCTAAGCTATATGCGTAAGCCATAACTCTATTCTTCGGAGGGCACGTTAAACTGTCAGTCCTGGCTGTTATTGATTTATAATAGTCGTTAAACTAGGTATGTTAGAGGCCCTCGGGCGGCTTAATAAACTTTGACATAAGAAGCACAAAAAGTTGTCAGAAGTCTAATTCTCTAATAAAATGTATTCAAATTCCAGTTCCAAAAACAACGCGAATCTTTTATTGTAATGTCTCCGTCAGTTGAGCTAATGGTGGCTTCAGACTATCTTCCAACCCTCCACTCCAACTGATCGTCCAACCTTCGATATGTGGGGGCTCGTGTTTGTTTGACATAGTTCGGCCGAGTGTGGCGATAAATCGACACCAAATCAATGGAGTTTTAAAATTTAAAAGTTCTCGTACTTGCTTGAATCGGCTTTTCACACATCGAAGGTTGGACGATTCACGGTGCGTGAATTTTATTCGGGTTAAATTCAAAATGAGGTTCCACATTTACGATGTGTCAATTTTAAGCATCCATCATCTTCGTTTATTTACGCTTATTATATAATTTTTAGTCTTCCGTAGGCTTGAATATCGTTCCCGTAAAGCGAAAATTAACTAACTAACAAATAGTGACTTTCGTAATAATGTAACTTCAAAGTTTTCAAAAAAAGAAAAATCATAACTTTTAAATTTGTCAATTTATTAAAAACTTTTTAATGATTTTGGATGTGAATTTCCTGTCTTTTTTGTCTAGTGAAACCAGATTTTAGCAAAACATAATAATTTTTGACGCTGATCAGATACATCGTGGCCCCATTTTTTGATTCGATGTTTGACCGAACGTTTGGAGTTGGTAAGTTGCACGATAGTGGGGAGCCACCATAAATCAATTCAGAATGACAATTTTTATTCAATACACAATTTAATCTCGGTGCGATTGTCGTTCAATAATCGATCAGAATTGGGGCGCAGATGCCAGCACTACGACATATACGAAAAAGCAAAAAGCACAAATTTTCAACGATTGAAATTTCGATAGAGTTATTATTGCAATTTATAGGCTGACATATTGTCTCAACCGTTTATTCTGTTATAAGTACATTGAATTTCTAAAAGACAATATCAATTTTCCTAGGACAGGTGGCGCAATTCATTTTTCGTGCCACCATCAACGAAATGTCATAGTATGTTTTGTTTGTTGTTTAGAATTGATAATTAATTCTATGTTTCATTGATGGCCGCACGAAAACAGAACTGCGCCACCTGCCCTATATATATGTAAACCTCATTATCTCGCTTCGGACTGAGTTCAGAAGTATACTTCTAATAGTATGTTTTGTTTGTGATACTGTCTGAAATTGATAATACTATGTTTTATTGATGGTTCACTTTTCATTGATTCATTTATGGTCACGCGAAAATAGAAATGTGCCACCTGCCCTGCAATTATGTAAAACCAATTATCTCAGTTCGAACTGAGTTTAGAGGTATACTTGTCATAGTATGTTTTTTGGTTACACTGTCTTGAATTGATAATTCCACATATCAATGATGGCCGTAAGAATAAAAATAGGCACCAATTTCCATACAAAATATCTTAACTTCAATCCTGTTTATCTCGGTTCGGACTGAGTTAAGAGGTATACTTGCCATAGTATGTTTTATTTATTACACTGTCTAGAATTGATAATTTAATGTTACATTGATGGCTTCACGAAAAAAAAAAATGTTTGGAAAAGTTGCGCCAATATTGGTCATGGTCTTTTTGCTAAGGCAATTAAGGATATAAAATATAAAAGAGACTAATCTGAAATTAAAGGTACTTAAAACAATTTAAAATACTTTTCTGAAATATAAAAACAAACAAAGAAACACTAATGTCAGTGCAATAGAGTTTCTTTTAGCCTTGGATACACTTAGGATAGTACTTTTGCGCTTTTACCAAACTCAAAGATAGCAATAATGTTTAAAAAAAATAGATTCCACACCGCCAAATCGAAAGTGAAGCACCCAAGATATGCCGTTGCGCTTCTACGCACCAGCCTCACGCACCCACTTACATCATGTTATGCCGATTGACCGTCACGTCGCAGCAAGATCTCGACCGAGTTAGTCGATTTAATTCTGTCAAGTTCTCACGGAAAATCAAAAACAATGCAGTTTTTAGTAATGAAATTGTTTTTCAATATAAAAACACCACAAATTAACCACTCAGCACGCATGAATACGAAGCCGCCACTGTAACTAACTTGCTTACTGTTTTGAAGGAAATGGACTAAACGCTCAAAGGATTGAAAGTAGGGTATCAAAATCGCTGTAACAAAAATCGTCATCAATCAATATTTTCGCGTATAAATAAAAAACAATGCAGTCTTTTGTAATTAAATTGTGTATAAATCTAATAACACCACAAATTAACAACTCAAGCACACATACGCAGCCGCCATTTGCTATGCTTCACTCGTTTGTGTGGCGGTGTAGACTCCGTACTTTTTTAAACCTTCTTGGGTAGTTTGTAACTTATTTGCTCGTGTTACTGTTTTGAAACGCTCAAAGGATTGAAAGTAGGGTATCAAAATCGCTGTAACAAATATCGTCATCAATCAATATTTTCGCGTATCTGTGTGTATCAATCACTTTTGAATGCACATTATTATATGTCCCGCGGATTTGCATGCGTGGTAACCATGTGTCATTCCAGGCAAAAAGAACATATAAAGACCAAAATATCAAATTTCTTTCAACTGTCAAATAGTTTTTATCGTTTGCTCAACTTCGACTCATCGGATTGAGATATCAAGTACACCAGTTTTTAAGTCAAACCCGAAGCTATCCAACAGCGAACAATCATTCCTATAGTTTTTACGTGAAAACCGAAACAGGCAGATAAACACCATTTCATATATTGTTATATTCTTGTTCAGTAGCTTATTTTAAGTCTCCTAGACCATTTTTCATTAAATTATCTTCTTTGTACAGACTTTTTGTAACTTACTGCTTTATTATAAGTATATATTATACATAGACCAGCTGTACCCACGGCTTCACATGCGTGGTCATTTCTCTAGATTAAAAGTACTATAAGTGCTATTCCACCTAAAATACCAATATACCAATATTTGATGAAAATTCCTTCAGCCGCCAAAATTATATAGAGTGCTCGGCTTCTGCTTATCAGATTGAGATACCAAGTAACCCAGTTTTAATTCCAACCCTAAGCTATTCAACAGTGAAAACCGCATTACAATCGGTCTAGTAGTTTTTACGTGATACACGAACAAACATACAGTCAGTAGCTTATTTAAAGTACCATAGACCATTCTTTAAATTATCTTCTTTGTACAGACTTTTTGTACATATTGCTTTATTATAAGTATAGAATAGAATAATATAGATCGCTTAGGGAATCATCATAGAACTTGAAATATAAGTATACGAGTAAATTACCACACGCTAAATGAAGCAGCCGTAACGTGCGCCCATATCGCGTGGGACAATCTACTGACGTCATATAACGACTATCCTTATTGGAATACAATTGGATGCGGTCGGTGTAGCTGCAAAGTGATTAGGGCACCTTAATTGTTTCTAGTTGGCCCTGGGTATAATGACAGGGTAGTGACGATGGGGACGCCTTCAAGTTAGATATAATTAGTACATAATGTTTGTTTGTCGTATGAGGTAGTGCTGACCTCTGGTGGTCAGAGTTTGTCAGGCCGCCCGAGGGCCTAACGACTGCTATTAATCAATAACACCAGGACCGACAGCTTAATGTGCCCTCCAAAGCACGGAGCGATGGAAAACCGCACATAACTTAGAAAAGTCATTGGTGCGGAGCCTAGGATCGAACCCGGTATCGTTGGATTCTAAGTTGCACTATAGAACCGTTAGGCTACCATCGTTAATTTATTCGTTAGTACATAATAATACTAACGAATAAACTAGATAGCCAAATTAATTTGCTTTAATTTGCCTTTAATTTGCTTCTTGTACATGTTAACATTATTATTAAATTTTTTTTCCTCTCTGAAAACCACCTTAAAGGCTTGTATTGTTATAAAATCACATGATTCGGTTCATATTTAATAAACCGCGGCGGAGAAGAGATATGACACAACCTATATACAGGTGAATTTTTCAAGTGGGCGTGGTTGGCTAAATCAAACTATGAGGAATAGCGAAAAGTACTCAAAGGAGTCTCGGGCCCGATTTTGATGAAAACTAAAACTGCATCTTTGGATTTTTGAAAAAAAAAAAACAATATTCCTAGGCAGGAATCGAACACGTTGATTTTAGAAAAACAAGGATTCAAATTCAAATATAATGTATTTTTTGGAAAGAAGCATATGGTATATCGAAAAGTCCTTAACACAACACCTTTTCCATTACAAGTTATAAACATTCAACCGAAGCCACCGGAAACGCTAAAACTATTCTAATTTAAAACATCCCACCTCTAAATTGACGGTATTATTACAGTAGTTATCATAAACGTGACCGTAGCATAAGCTATGATTATCTCAGTAATAGCTTACTTGTGTAACCGACACGTAGTCATTCTAATTTTAGATCAGAGACAGATATAATCATAACATCCTTTGCTGAAGCGAAATGTGCTATTTTAATGATTGAACTCATTTAATGACGTCATTTTTTTTGTCGACACCACTTTTAGAAATATTACAGTTGCGTGAATGAGGTGCTGCTTGAAAACCTCACCTACTCTGTAGCAAGAAAATAATTTCTATTTTAAGATTTTATACGCACGTGTTCACGTGCTATAGGTTTAAATTAAAGTTTATTGTAAATCACACTAATATTATAAAAGCCTTTCGCTTTAGTATGTGTGTATGTTTGTTTGTATTACTCCTTCACGCTTAAACAGATGAACAGGTTTGGATGAAATTTGGTACCAGGATAGCTTAATCCTGGATTAACACATACTTTTGATCCCTATTAAGGAAAAAAAGTTTTTTTTGTATGGGAATCTTCACTTCGATGTCAAAGTGATAGGTGTCAAAGTGACAGAAGTCAAAGTGACAAGTTTCAACCTTAGGGGTGCAACAAAGTGGGATTTTTTGAAAATTATTTTCTAAATTGGTGACGGGAGTGGAATATAAATTAGAAATGATAAAGCTTGTGTATGTTAGTATGTATGTTAGAGCAATGTTTTATCATCATCATCACCATCATCATCAATCGCGGGTAAAACCGCCGGGCGTAGCTAGTAAATAAATAACTTGAACTTTAATGTTATAAAAACGTTAATCTGATACGCAATACACTGTTCAAAAGACATCAAAGCTCGTCTGCGTGGAATATTTTGGAACGTTTACATGAAATGTCTGTGTTAGGAATTTTAATTTAAACTGCTCTCAACAAATTCAAAGTTCCATGCTATAGCATGAATTGGTCGTTAGAAGCAAAATTCAGCATCGTGGAACAATATTTTCAGTCAGACAGAGGTCAAATTATGCTCGCCTATCTGCCAAAAAAACGCATTTCCTTCTAAATGCCAAAAGATATCAATCATTATCATTTGCAAATATTTATCCTTCAAAGGTTACACCAGGTCATTTCTTCGCTTAACTCCTTTTTTTACTTAATGCGGTATAATAACACTTCAAACAGAATTTAATTAACAAAAAATGCGCAAGTCAATCTGATGAGCGGATTATTTCTTGTACCGAAATCACTCAATGTATCATGCTCTTTAAAATGTTTGTCAAGAATACTGATGGTTACTAGGCTTGTCAGGCAATGCTTCTTCAATCCAAACTCAGATTCGAAGTCAGAACATCTTGAATAAGGTAAAAATGGCATGAAGAAAAAAACATCAATATATGTTTTGAATAATAAATACTCATGTTATTCAAAATATAATGATGTTTTTCGTTGTATATTTCATTATACAGAATTCAGTGAACTTTACTTTAACAAACGTCTGGCTTAGGATTTTTTCAATGTTTCGTATCTTTGCGTATATTCGATTTTACGTCAATCTTGACGTGAATCTTTCAGGCTCACGCGTCCCTTCGCAGGAACCTTATCTGGTTTTTACAGTAATTACAGTTCCTGTAATCTTACGCGTAGTAAATTCTTCACAGGTACGTGACGTCAACGTCGCCCTAGTTTACTTTAGTCCAGTAAGCATACAGAGCGTAAGTATGACCACAGAATAGATAATAGTACTAGTATACTTGCAGAACAAGTGCGATCAATTGTTGTGCTAATATATTTCTGGCTGACGTGTGTCCAAACAAAAACCTCTATGAAGCGTGACTACATACTTTTTGGCAAATAAAAACGGTCCACTTGGTATGTTCATCGTTAGGTTGTTGTGGAAAAAAACCTGTTGGGTAAGTACATGTGCACTGAAATACGAGCTTTGTTAAGAAAAGAATGCTAATGTAGGAGTGACATGTTTTTGCAAATGGACTGTAAAAACACAACAGTAGTGCAAAAGTACAAACCAGTTTTGAAGAAGTTGGACGGTTGGTATTTTTGTGGTAATATTTAAAGTTACAGTTGTGATTTATCAAAAATTCTATTATGTTTTGGGTTCTCAAGCTTATGTTAAATTCTGGACAAGCATGTGAATTGAAAATCAAAACGAATTGTTTAAGGGTTGAGCTAATCAAACAACCAGCCAACTAAAAATCAAGAACTAAGAAACCTTACACTGGAAACCTCAAAAAAAATTGAATGTGCTCATTGTTCACGCGTAATTGGTCACACACCTACAGTTAAAGAATGAGATATTGTCATTTAACGCCGCCATCATGATAAAAAAGCGTAGTATTTTTATCACCCTCTTTATACAATTGAAATGTTAAATCGAATGGCGTAATATTTTAAGACCATAAAACTTTACGATTTGTTAAAATTTACACTTGCTGGGTGCAAGGCTGGTTGGTAAAACATTTTGTGAGAGTGTGAACGACCTTGGATGTTTTAAAGATGGTGATTTTTACTGGATGTGATTTTTATATGAATCCGTCATTGTAGTAACGTGAAATAATAAAGAAGTTATTAATATTTATAGAAAACTAATAAGGGATGTACGAGTATAACATCCTTAACACAGCGTGTCCCAAAAGACAACGACCAAACGATAAGGGGTGAAGCACCAGATTAGTAGTATATGCTTGGATTTTGAGAAATATTAATCTAATATGAAAAAATTATACCTTAAGCTTAAATAAAGGATATTTTTATCTACACTTATATCGTAAAATCCAGATAATGAACTCAAAAATTGTAGCACAATGGCATACTTTACGCACGCCACGTCTCTAACAACAAAAAATATATATTATTACACTGTTATTTGAACTAAACTAAGTTATAATATATATTTTTTCCCATAAAAGCACCGGTTTGGCTCCGCACCAACGAGGGTTTTCGTCATTATATATCTATGGTGGCACGTGCTAGACCGTATGCGCGTGATTTCACCGTGGACTGGATTTTGGCGCCATAATTTACTTAACATTAGTACCTAACCAATTTAATGTGTTTTGATGATCAAAAGTTTTCCCCTGATTAACAATGTCCGACAGCAGTGTTAATGAGGAGAATTTGACTCCACCTATCATTATGGAAACAGCAACGAACATGACGAATGAGCTTTTTTTTTTCCTGCAAAGTCAAGAAAATATTACAACATATTATTTTTTCATAAAAAGTTAGTTTCTATTGCATGAGTGTAGATAAATTAGTGTATGAAGCGGAACATAACCCGGTAATTAAACACTCGGCTCGTTTTTTAAACTCACTCTCGTGTTAATACCCCTCATTATGCAAACGTTTCATAAACTACTATTAAAAATTCTGTATTCGGTTTTATATTCTTAAATAGTTGCGCATTTGTTGCAATATTTTTAGATAATTATTGACCACGATTCAATGTCATACGGGCAACACACATTAATTGCACTTTCGCCATAAGTTCTTGTCCTAAAAATACTTCCTAAAACCTAACGCAGCAAATTCTATGACCTTTATAATTCGACATCGAGCAAGGGGGCGTTCATACCTACCTACGATATAATTATCTAACTCCACCTACGCGCTATTAGTATCGCCTACCAACATAACCCACTGTAGTAAAACTAAATCCTAAAATGTTTTAATTCAGAATAACCTACAATTCTACAATGTCAATCATTGTAAATTGATAGGTCTTTAATCCCACTATAACAGTTAATAGATGTAATTACACAATTTAAGTCCTAGTTTGGTGCGACACCAAGTTATTTACTGTAGAGTTCTGTATGTTCTGCGATAGTTACAAATGGTTCTAGAATTTATTTTAAGAGGCTTCACACATGGAGTATTTTTTTACAACGAATACGATACTGCTATGTAAGATGTAAATTCAAGAATGCAAAAATAGTTTTGTATGTTTATAGATAGATAGATAGATAGATAGATAGAGATAACTCTTTATTGTACACAAACTAAAACTAACTAAAAATAAAAACTAACTAAAACTAAAATTATGAAATATTATTGTACAATGGGCGGTCTTATCGCTAAAAAGCGATCTCTTCCAGACAACCTTTGGATGGAGAGGAAATAAATACGACAACAGACGAAGGTGTAGGTATCATAAAAATATACTAATTAAACTAAAATAAATTATATAAATAATAAGAATACATACCAATACAATAAAAAAAATATCTAATAGTATTTAATAAATACCATAATAACATAAAATTTATGAAATGCATATGAATCGATAATAAATACATTTATATCAATATCATATATTCATAAAGTTAATTCAAGAAAAACACAAGGGGGAAGTGAAATCAGCAGGTTTTTTTTAAATATTCTTGTGTAAGTATCGAAACATATTTATGTGATACGAAGTGCAAAATCACAATTAATATAAAGAAACAACGCGTTGCGATCTCGCATCGGTATTTGACCGTGCTTACCATCGTGGTATGCTGTGACCAATCTTATGAGTATCGTAATTTGTGATCTACATATACAGGACATATCTTCTAGTGTCATAGATAGTATTTTAAGCATTTAGAGACTGTATATTATATCTCTAATCATTTCTTAAGTTTCCTCGTTGTGTCCGTCCCGACGGGATTTGCAATTCGAATGGGAAGATTATGGCGTTCAGAATTCAGATTTTTGCGTTGTGCTTAGACTTAGAACAATATTGCAGATTATTTATTTGTGTGCTTGTTTATCCTTAGGCCCTTACTTGCTGCTACTGTATTGTTTTAGCATGCTAGAATGCTAAAACAATACATAAATTGGATCAATATAAACTGCCATGCTCTCTTGTAACAGCCGCTACAGCAGCCACAGCCATGTCAACCGCGTTGCAAAACCGCCGTGTGCAAATCTTCTTACGTAGGTATATATTTCCTAGTTTTCAATAGAAATATTTGCGGCAGGTGTGTAATACTCGTACGAGCAAGTTTATGTTATTTAGGTGGTCCATAATGTGACAGGAGCAGTAGAATGTGGGCCGGCGACTTTATTTTTCGACTGAGACTGATGTCATTATTATTAAAGTGCAGCAAAAAAGGTTGGATAAATCAATTAGTTTTGCATCACTTGTTTACAAAAGATGCATCCTTTTAGGATATAAATTCGAGTTGATTGTGAAGTATATGGATGAGTGACATATTAAGGAACTGGAATCTACACAGGAGTCCTCAGTCATGAGTGCTGCACGATTTATGAAAGAATTCTATCAAATTTGTTGGTTATAGATGGTAACTGTGGTTACCATTACACTATACAAAAACCGATTTCTGCACGAACGCTCACTTTGAGCCTTTAAAAAGTATGCTAAACGCAATCTGCATTTTTGGAAGGTAAAGTAAAAGCCGGATTCAAAAAAAGTATGTTTTTTTCTGTCGAATTTTATATTTGAATAAGAAAGAATACATATCCAATACGTCTTATAGGTAATAAGGAATCATCTACCGTACCTCTTTTCTGCCGTACTTTATATATTAATAAGCATACAAAAATAAGTACTAAGACATGATTTGCCGTACTTTTTTCTGCCGTACATTATTGTTTACTAAGATAAAATTCTCTGAAGGACAATATTCATAATGAAGATATCCGACGGAGAATCATAGTGACCAACATACCTCTTGGGATAAGCAGGCTAAAGGGGCAGTGGGCTGGTCACATTTCCAGAAGAACCGATAACCGTTGGGGTAGACGAGATCTCGAGTCGAGACCACGTTTAGGCAAACGTAGTGTAGGATGCCCTGCGGCCAGGTGGAATGACGACCTGCGAAAAGCGGCTGGAAGATAATGTTTGAAGGGAGCTGAAGACCGAGCTCAGTGGCGTGCATTAGGAGAGGCCTACGTCCAGCAGTATTATGTAACATTATTATAAACACTAGAAGCTAAATGTTATTTTGTCGTCAGGATTATTTGTGTCAAGACAAGTTTACCACTACTGTTGCGAATTGACTTTATAATAACATTAATACTTAATTGAACTCGATTAACATGTAAGGGTTACGGTATATTTACATAATTACAAGCAAATTGTCGAATTAAATGCCGCATTTTGTTTAAATGAGTCGAAATTAAATGCTTTGAAATTGTACTCATTTACGCCTCAGTGAGAACTAATAGCATTTTGACAATAACCGATAAAATAAATGAAAAAATAACTTTTCCTGGTTTTAACAGTCAAAGTTCTTGCACAATAGATTCGCCCTACAATTTAAATATCATCAAGAAATGTATATAATTAAGTTCACAAAAAAATATAATTTTACTATTCGTCACGTTTATTGATATTTTAAAAAGTTATAAACACCTGTCCGTTCATAAGAATATACCTTATTGTAGGGCAATACGGATGGTTTCCCTACCTGTTTTTACGAACGTTCCTTGACATGAATATGTACATTGAGACATATAGTCGCGGTAGGCCTGTCACTCTAACGTAACCTAAAAAAATACTATTACTATTTAGAATATGAATGTAAAACCTTAATGCCATAAAGTAAGTAAAATCGTGTTTTTTCCCGAAAACTACATTCAGACGGTTTCTGTGAGCTGTGTTAAAAGGGGGGTAGAGGGATTGGGAGGGTGCAGGCGTTCCTTAAAATGCTAGGGCAGTAGCCCACACACGGCCTTGAGTCCTTGTACAGCTATATAGCCTTTATGTGTACAAATAAGATATTACATACTATTTCAGTATACACCTGTTTTTATATCATACTTTTCAGTATACACCTGCTTTTATATCATACATTTTTATTTACACTAAGTTAAAAAGCAGCTAGAGTTAGAGCAATAAATTGGCACATTCTTTTAAATCCTTAATAATAATTGGTGAAAACATTTTATTACCATGTACTTCTACATCTACACTAATATTATGAAGAGGATAGATTTGTTTTTATGCATGCTTGTTTGTGTGTAATGGATAATCATGAAAAATTCTGAACCGATTTTAAAAATTCTTTCACTTACAGTATGCTACATTATTAGCAAGTAACATGGTCAGTATTTTATTTTTCCATAAATTAGAGATACCTACGAAAATTGCAATAATGTAACCAAGACATTCATTTTTTTCTAATATTTGTCGATTACTCGCTGTTAGGTACATAACTTTTTCTTTTTGGCTGTAAGGGACGGAATGACATGTTGCCGTGGAAACGAAATAATAACAAGTCTGTCAAAAAGCACCACGAGGGTTGCTGCCAAAGTTTTTGAATTACGCTTACTGGTGTATTTTATTTTTACACGACTGCCCAAAAAAAGGAGTGTATTGTTTTTAGCATTCATGTATGTATGTTTGTATGTGAGTTTCTTTATTTCACCATAACTTTTAAATGCCTGAACAGATTTAGATATATGGGGTATCGTTAGAATACTTACATCCCCCGAGTAGCATTTTTTTTTTGAAATCTTATTATAATTTATTGGCAAAAGCTCTTTATTGGCAGGGCAGGCGTGTTTCCTAGCTTTTCAGCTAGTTATTTGTCCCACCAAAAGCGAACGTGACGCAATGATTTATGTGTCTTAGGTCAGCTACGACTAGAAAAGTTTTGGACTATTCTAGTGATTCATTTTCGTGTGATATTGCGTATGAGTAAGTGAAAAATACATTTTGAACTGTGAACAAACAGTGCCAAGAATTTAAATTTAAATTTTTGTGGCGTAAGCACCATATAAAATAGTACCGTGACATACTGACTGACTGACAGGCAACGCACAGCCTAAACCAGTGTACTGGAGATTTGAAAGTTAGAGAAAATATTCCTTAAGAGAGGTGCAGTACGGGAGGATTTTTTGAAATTCCATCCCTAAGAAGGTGCACGAGGATGCCAAAATTTGCGGGTATAGCTGCAAGGCGCTGCTAGTTGTACACATTCGTAGGGTCACCGAAGCAGAAGGTATTCTTTCTTTAGACATGTATAATTTTATTTGATGGGGAAATGCTCCTAATTTCCACATGACATACAACACCAATGTATAGGTTTTCATTGATCAAGAATATTTATATAAAACTAGCTGTGCCCGCGGTAAAGCTCGCGTGGTGATTTCTCTGGGTTAAAAATAACCTATGTTTTGTTCCAGGACCAAAAATGCCTATAAAGTACTGAATACCAATTTTCGTTCAGACGTAGGATATTTTTTTTATCGATTTCTCGGCTTCTAATAACGCAAGTCGATTGCATGAATTTTGTTTGGGAAATTTTCTCTTTTACCACTTAAAAGTGCTAGAAGCGAAAATATTTAAGAAAGTTTAAAAAAATGACTATGAATAAAAATAAACAAAAAGCGAAAATTTTCGCGAAGTTTTCGCTTCGAACACTTCTAGGAGGTAACCGAGAAAATTTCGCAAAAAAATAATATATGCGATCGACTTAACGGCGGTTCAATAGTTAACAGAATTGGGGCCCAGCTTTTATGTCAAACGCTAAGCTATCTAGCAGTGAAAACCGCATCGCAATCGGTATATTATTTTACACGTGATGCGCGAACAGACAAACAGGCAGACACGATTTAAAAAAATAAGTAACGTAATATTCTTGGCTTATTCTAATTTCCTATCCTAGACCAATATTTTTTATTATTATTTTTGTACTTACACAGTTTTTGGTACTTACTACTTTATTATAAGTATCAATAGAAGATAGATAAATACTCCAAAATGTCATGTAAGTATGCATAATCCTACTGTTATCTATTTATTTATCTACCTTCACTAAGGAGAACATTCTACGAGGTCAAGTCCAAAAAAAGTAAAAGGTTGCAAATTGCCGTGAATAAATGATAATCACAAACAATGATTACTCAGTCCTACCGCTTCAACATAACTGCGTAACTTGGTTCGATGCACACGAGTGGTTTTCAATAGTTTTTTTACCACCGAATAATTTCCGGTTGCGATTTGCGTCATTCAAAAATTAGAGTACAAAAGCTGTTTGTTTTGCGATGTTTTGTTCTGTCTGAGGACCCAAAAGTGGTACAAAACCGGTATTTAACCAGTATTTTAGTTTATAGATAGGCACTTGTTAAATAAAAGAATGGAATAAATGCTGCAACAAAATTTAATGCTTTCTGATCTCTATACGTCCATGTTTCCTATTTCTGTTTTTGATGACTATTTGGGTTTAAAAATAACTACTAAGGAAGGGAAAACATGATCAATCATAGAAAGCATCGTTGTTTTTCATCAGATCTATACTTAATCACAGAATAAATCTGATAATCAGATAATAAAGCAGTAAGTACAAAAAAGAAAGGAAGGACAGTTGAGGAGAGCTGAAGACCGAGCTCAGTGGCGTGCATTAGGAGAGGCCTACGTCCAGCAGTAGACATATAAAGGCTGATGATGAAGTACAAAAAGTCTGTTCAAAGAAGGTAATAAAAAATGTACTTAAAATAAGCTGCTGAACAAGAATATTTGTTTTTAAATCGTGTCTGTCTGTTTGTCTGTTCGCGCATCACGTAAACACTATTGGATCGATTTCGATGCGGTTTTCAAAGTAGGACTTAAAAACTGGTGTTTCTGGTTTTACTTGGTATCTCAATCTGATGAGAAGAATCAGACGGATAAAAAAAATACTAAGAAAAAAGTAGAAATAGTTTAAAACAACACACTATTAAAATTTATTTTCTATTTTTTAGTTTGGTTTTCTATATAAAGCGTGTTTTTTAGTTTTTTTAAACTATTATTTATTTTTTACTTTTTCTTATTATTTTTTTTTCCGAATTATTGCATTGTCAGGTGTGCAAAATTTGAATGAAATCTGACCGTTTAAAGTGGGTCAAAATAGCGTCCAAAGGAGTCGGTTACAAACATACAAACATACAAGTGAAGCTAATATAAAGCGTATACAAACTATTAGACAGATGAACAAATTTTGATGAAATGTAGTTTAATATTTGTACTTTATAGGTACATTTGGTACTGGAATAACGCATAGGTCATTTTTAACCCAGAGAAAAAACCACGCGAGCAAAGCCGCGGGTGCAACTAATCTTACATAAATAAGATATAGACGTGATACAAGTAAAATACATATAACTTTAACGCTACCCACTACTTTCTATACTGTACCTTATTTAAAGCCATTCCGTTACTTAGGTGAACCGAAATTTGTAGGTTATTTGATCTTTAACATTTGTGAAACATGTTCTGTTAACATTGATTGTGGTAACAGAACATTTTTCACTGGTCCTTTAATATGTTTAACAAATATTATGTTTGCTTTTTGCAGGTAATCATCGAACTCGTCTAATTGATCTGTGAACCGGTGAGTCCAAAGTATTTCTCGTAAAACCGCAAAAAGGTATTTAGGACTTTGATGTAAATAAAAAAAGGATTTGCCAATATCAAAGGTTACTCAAGTCCGTGGACATGACGAGTATAATAAGTAGATACTAAACATTATGTCTATCACATTGATTGCACTTGGTAATTTCTACAATAATTAAATTATTAAATAAAATGTTGTTTAAAATTATATAAAAAAAGTTATCCCAGTAGATTCTAGCAAGCACCGCGGCACTGTTAGAGTCAGATAAGTATTTAGTTTTCCTGCGCGAAAATCAAACCTCGGCACATGAAAATAAAAGTACTATTGGTTTACATTTTTTTTAATTGGTCTGTTTATGTATAATAATCATCTCCTTGTTCTTGAGACTTTACATTTTTGTCTTGTAAATGTGTTACAGTATCAATTATTTATTTATTTATTAGTAATAGTTTTCTCGTAGTACCTGTCCATTCAAGTGTTCTTCAATTTTACTTTGTATAAGACAAGAAGTTTAAACTTTCTTGGTATAAGACTTATTCATTAAACACGTAGGTATAACCCAGATAGCTAACTAAGACTAAAAATGTAATCACTACCAGATAAGCACTATTTATTTGAATAAGACCTTAAGCAAAGTGCCGAGGTACACACGTTACCATGTTTTGCAAGTCGAAAGTAGTATTTACCTAAGTGAGAAACAGAGTTATCTGTTTCAAAGTGTACATAATAAATTACCGTTTGTAGAACAAGTTGCTTGCTGATAATTGTACAAAAAGCTGTGAACTCTTCAACGGTAGAGCTGTTAGTTCGCTAACAACCATCCAGAGACGTCAATAAAGCCAAAAACGCTTTGTTTTTTTTATGACTGGCATATCGTGGCGTTCTTTACAATTTAACTTTTCCTAGGGCTCAGGAAATTAGTTTTGTGGCTGACTGTCGACTGGCTTACTCTGAGCTGCATATCGGAGGTAAACTCAAGATAATTCAGTGCACTGCGTCAAATAAGTGGCCAACTGGATCACTAGATTTGCTGCAAGCCAGCCGGCGAAGTCCCAATATAGTTAAAGTTTTTCTAAAAAACACAACTCTAGATCCAACTCAAATATTGTAGATAGAATGTGCGATGCCATAACCATGTGTAAAATTATTTGTCAGGTTAAAAATACATGTATATGATTTTTGTACTTCATTAAATTAAAATAATTTAAAAAATAAAATAAAAATAGAAGCTTTTGCGATCTTTTTTTTAATTATTGTCACATTTAGTCACTTGTCACAAGATTGTTTTCCAAAAACGAAAATGAAAAGATTTTCCATAAATATAGATATTACATTTTTGTTACGTTGTAAAAAAAACTTTTTTTTTATTGCATTTTAGTTTTTTTTTATCATTGCGTTTTTTTGTTTCTTTTTGATCGCTTTGTGAGCTACCCTCAAAGTTTCAGCCGGATAGCTAATCGGGAATTGCTCGAAATTTGAATTGCAAGATTCCAGGACAGACAAAATACATAGATGCATACATACATCGATTCATACAAGTGAAGTTAAATAAAAGCCTTTAAAATACAGCAACTTTAGTTACATTAACCGGTTGGTTGACGACCGGTTGGTCTCGTGGCTAGTGATCGTACGTAATCAGACGGTCGCGGGTTCGAATCCTGCAAGGTGCAATCATTTGTGTGATGAGCAAAAATGTTTGTTTCCGAGTCATGGTTGTTATAATACATGGTTGTACTCACAGTACAGGGTATCCTAGTTTGGGGCTAGTTAATTGGTGTGGAATTGTCCCGAATATATTTATATTTTATATTTATATTTATTAAACTTAAATTAGCCGCATTACAATTTGCTCACTTCGGGTAAGATCACACGTCAGTCTTAATGAAGACTGGTGAAGATGTGAAGGCAGTGTAAATTATGAAAAGATCCAGTAAAAAGGTACCCAAATTAGCATCATTCGATAAGAAAACATAAAAAGCTATTAGATTTAATTAGATTCAATATAATACAAATAACGATAACATTATAACATTTGTTACGATAGATTACATAACGCCAACAACGACCTTGATATGAAGAATACATAATGAAGTTTTAGTCAAAAATAATTGAAGATTAATAGTTTTGTATAATAAAGTAATTTGTTTAATAATAAAAAAACATTCCAAAAACTGGCATGAAGATTTATTACTTTGATTATTTTGTTAGTAAAAAACTGTAAATCTTAGTCAGATAATCCGTAGAAAAAAAGCTGCGTCGTATTCAACACTACAAACACACTAATGGGCACAAATTAATCGCCCGCTTTAATTTGTGCCTATTTATTTACATAAACAAAATTATACTACAATGATTGCCGGTCGATCATCAGGTGGCGATATATCTAACATTGCGCACTACCACGCGCCATTCATTGTTAGAATTAAAAAACTTCTCCAATAAGATAATATACTAAAAAAACTTTTGAACCAATTTCGAAGACATTTATATTTAACCACACGATATGATCTCATATCAATGGGCTACTCACCACTCACTGGGTCACTCTTGGATGTATTTTTATTTGTACAATACACATTAAAAACACACAATGAAAACTAAATGAGAAGGTCCTCTACTTGACAGTAAATTAAAACTAAATAAACAATTTTTGTACGACTTTCAAGCGTTGTCCATTGTAACATATTTTTTGCATTGTAACTAAACTCACGCCCATTTACAACCTCGCTAGGTTATTGTGTGCTGATCGCATTAAAATATAGCCTTGTGACGCAAATATACAAAAAAGCAGTGATATATTCAGAAGCAGAAGACCTCTTTTGTAATCTTTTAAAAGTCGTTGTCCCTATGTATTCAGAAATTCAGCTACATCTGTTATACATTGTCTCCTTTGACGGTTCTTTTGCTTATTTATGACGGGCATTAACCTTTACATTGTCTTTCATACGGTCCTTATATGCTTATTTATAACTGAAATTACACCTGTTGCCAAGAAGGTTTAAAAAGAGTTAAATTGTTTTTTTATGGTTCGACGAACGTTTAAGTTTGACGTATGATTTAGGTTTGTTAGTCTTTTTTGGAAAACGTACTGACGTCAAACTTCCCAATATGACGCTGTTGGAAGCAGTTGGTTTTTTGGCGGTTCCAAAAGAAGAGTTTTGACGTTACCGTGCTGTGTGCATTGAATTTTCCAGATGCTTGGCTTAACAAGTGATACGATCTGTAAAGTTAAATAAGTTTCTTTGAGATACATGTTACTAACTTACTAGCTGCCTCCCGCGCCTGCATTTTCATCGTTTTTCTGAACTAAAATATAAATGAGAACTAAATCGGTTCAGCATCAGAAAATACTTACTGGTGCTTGCTTGTATGATAGTAAAACAAACAAAAACAACTTCAAATGGATGTACCCATTGTTTGTTTGTTTGTCGTGTAAGGTAGTGCTGGTGCTTCTGTCAGAGTTTATCAAGCCGCCCGAGGGCCTTAACGACTGCTATTAATCAATAACAGCCGGGACCGACAGCATAACGTGCCCTCCGAAACACGGAGCGATAGAAAACCGCACATAGCTCAGAAAAGTCATTGGTGCGGAGCCTAGGTTTTGAACCCGGTATCATTGGATTTTAAATTTCACTATAGAACCGTTAGGCCACCATCGCTATTATATATATCGTACCTATTAAAAACTACCTATTGAGCCAATTTTCATAAATAGGAAAAGAAGGAAAATAAGGAATCAATCTTTATGTTACCTTTAAAAAAAAGGTATTGTTATCCAAATAAGAAATCCCGGAGACTGTTTTTTGTGTATACCTCACGGTATAAGTACACAAAAAACAGTCGAATTGAAAATCTTCTCCTTTTTGACGTGGGCTAAAACTGTAAGTGTGGTGTGCGCTACCGAGACTCGCACAAACCACAAAGATTATTTATGCGATGTTACAAAATGCAATTTTGTTATAGGAATTAATTACTAGGTAGGAGGTCAGACTGATGAAAATCAATTGAAAATTGATTCAGTATAATTTGACACTATATTGTTGCGTGACTTGTGCGCGTAATACATCATCAACAGCCTGTATTCGTCCACTGCAAGACAAAGGTCTCTTCTAACGAACGCTACAGAGTCTCTTCGGCTCTTCTCTTCCAGTTTCTGACGGCCGCCTTTTGCAGGTTATCACTCCACCTGACCGGTGGGCGTCCTACGCCAAGTCAAGGTCTCCAACTCTAATTTGTTCTAATGGTCAATGTGAAATAATTGTTAAAACTATTAAGTAAATTAAGAATACAGAAAAAAAAATCATAGGAAGGCAGATTAGAGATGGGCTGGGTTAGATTATTATCATTGCCTTGAAATGCCTTACAAAAAACGCCGATGAATCTATGCCAGTATATGAATGTAGGTATACTCCTATGTATTGTGGGTACGTTAGATAGATACACGATAGATTGTGTAGTATCTACACAAGAACTGCTCAGAGTTTACTTCTTCTTTAGTTGTTTCAACCATTGAGCCCTGAGATGGATAATTCTGGTTGAAACACCGTGGTGTCAGGTTTATCCAGCTTGACTGCGATGAAACAGTTTACCTTCCCAGGGTGCACCACACAAGTTTTTAGAATAATAAGACTTGTTGTAATAAAACGCAATTCCAGGCTCCTATATCACGTACCTTCAGTACTTTATAGCACATTGTTTTAAAAACCACACCAATCTTAAAATTCGCAACATGATCGACCTTCAAGAGTTACCTACAAACTTTGATACGTACGTTAAGAATTCACATGGTCATTATAATGGCACAGTAGTGTCCTCTAAGAAATGTGTCAAGAGCAGTGATGACGTAGGGAGACCCTCGTGGGATCTGTAATTCGGGGGTCACGAATCAATTTGTTTATGGATAGGTCAGTTGTACCTTACAATTAAATGGTATTAGGTTATATGGTTAATTATATGTGGGAATCATCTTTAGAACAAGATAACGATAAAATAATATATTAGAGTTAAATGTTTTTTTTAGATTAGATGATGTACTTTCGCGGTCTGAAAATGTTTATCAGTTGACAAATTAGATTATTTACAGTAAAGTGTACAGTTATGTCTAAAATGCTATATCTAGGTACTTATTACTTTTTGGTAGTGTAGCATCAACTCTAATAAAAAGAGTAAAGTTAAGGCCCGGTTCTAGCACTTTTAGCAATATTCGATCATTTTTGAACGTTTGTATCTTGTTTTATAAGTAACCCAGAACTACAAAATAGGTATCACATCAAAATTTTACATATTATCTAGGACTTTGTAAACACTGAAACATGATTGGTATGAATTCACTCGATAGAAAATAAAATCAAAGGTAACACTACTTTATGCTTATAAAATTGATTGGAAAGAGACCCCGTCACTAACTAATATCAAAGATATAGAAAGAGGTTAATATGATTGAAAAAATGCCTAGACACTTTTTAATTCAAAGCTCAAGTTTTCCTACAAATAAATAAAAACCTTAAATTTTACTCCCGAGATGTATCACCTTTCCCGCTCTACTTGATCAGGGATGAGAGGGACATAAAATTCACTGACAATGGTCTTAATGACTTTTTGATGATAAACCCTTTTCTTAATTTTAAATAGACTACGTGCTGTCATAGCTACTGAGGCTATAACTAGTTCTTAAAACAATAACTTGTATTTAGTTCAATTAAATAAACATGTTTTGTATTTTTATTTGATTATTTCTTTCTCTTTTTTGCATATTTTGGTAACAAGTTCGACCTCGCTTGTTTGTCTCGTCTCTGTGCCAGATAATATTTTATAGTGTATTTACAAAAAATAGGTTTTCTATATCTATCCTAGACGACTATCTTTAGATGATTTTCTCTAGAGCGACCGATTTTCGTGATAATAAATAAAATGCTCTATACCTAATCAAATCAAATATTATATCATCGACCTTGTGGCATAGATGTGTGCATGCAATTATAAATATCATGGTGGTAAATATTCTCAGACCGCGACTGTACTCGTAGGTACTGAATAGAGCTGATTAGCTAGATCAACCGATCCAATTTGGGAAGGCAGTACTCCTGCAGCATCAGGATTGAACACCTGAGGCTTGAGTTTTTATGATCCCCTTGATTCCCAAATAACGCACAATAAAAAAACGAAAAAAAATACTAAGACACATATTTATGATGTGTACAATAAATGAACAGAATAATATAATATGATAATATCTTGGTATAAAACGTAGTAATAATAATCCTTGGAGGCCCGACCAGTTAGCAGATGCGCTGTCAAAGTCACTTCGTGCGTCAGAAACGTACTTGACACTATACTACCTGTGTACTTCTACTGTGCGACAATGTTGTGAAACATAGCGACTTCCTTTCTTACGTTTATCAAAATACATGCAATGGTAAGACGAATGTTAGGTGTACACATTGCGATGTTATATGTTGAATCCAAAGTGTGAGTGAGAATTGGGATGGCCAATGGGGCAATGATAGGTGCCACCTTCACAATCTTACCTCACTTGCACTTCACGCTCACTAAACTACTTCGTCCAATTTCGTCTACTGCGGTGAGCTTACGAGCTAATCAGTAAGGGACCACCTTGCTTAATGAAGTTATGTTCACCATCTGGGATATCACAGTAATCACACTAATATTATAAATAAGAGTAGTGTAGCCACGTTCTAAACATCCCAATCAGAGCTTAGAGTTTTATAAATTACTAGCTGGTACCCGCGGCTTTGCACGCGTGGTCATTTATGTAGGTTAAAAGTACTCTATGTGCTATTCCGGGACCTAAAATACCAATATACCAACTTTTGATCAAAATTCCCTTAACCGTCAAAAATATTTTTATCGATTGCTCAGCTTCTACTCATTAGATTGAGATACCAAGTAAGCCAGCTATCCAACAGTGAAAACCACATCGCAATCAGTCCAGTAGTTTTTACGTGATGCGCGAACAAACATATAGACAGACAAACAGACAGACACGATTTTTTAAAATGTTATTTATGTTCTTGTTCTGTAGCTTATTTTATGTATCCTAGACCATTTCCTTTTTAATTATCTTCTTTGTACAGACTTTTTCGTTCCTGTTGTTTTATTATAAGTATAGAATAGATGAATACTCTCTTATCGAGCGGAAAACTTCATATGCGCGATGCAGAGCTCCTTACATTAAAATTGACAGTCTATTCAAAACATTGTAAAATGCATAAAAACCAATTAGCGCCATCTATCTTTTATCTTTAGAAGTGTGTGAGTATGTTTGTTACTCCTTCACGCTCAAACGGAACGGATTTGAATGAAATTTGGTACCAGGTTAGCTTACATTCTGGGTTAACACATAGGCTACATTCTTTTCATCATCATCTATCATCATAACCCACGCGGGTGAAACTGCGGGGCGCAGTTAGAAGCTAAACAACTTTTTTCGCGTATAAATGTGTAACATTAATAACAAAATCACATTATCATCATTATCTAGAAAACGTCCACTGCTGAACATAGTGCGTGTTCTGACTCTAACATCACCCGCAGAAGAAGGGATGGATCTAATTATCGAACCTAATCACAGCACAAGTGTGCATAATAAATACGGACATTTGCCATCAACACAATTTTTAATCAACACAAGTGAAACCTCCTTAAGGTTTCACTTGGTATAATTATATATAATACTAGCTGTACCCGCGGCTTCGCACGCGTGGCCGTTCCTTTAAGTTCAAATAACCATAATGACTAATTTACCAACATTTTATCAAAATTTATTTTGCCGTCAAAAATACTTTTATCAATTGCTCGGCTTCTAACTCATCAGATTTAAATACCAATTACACCAGTTTTTAAATCAAACCCTAAGAGCTATCTAACAATGAAAACCGCTATGCAAACGGTCCAATAGTTTTTACGTGATGCGTGAACAAACAAACATACAGACAAACAGACAGAGCGGCACGATTAAAAAAATGTTATATTCGTGTTCAATACCCTTTTTAAGCACCCAACCAAAAACCTACTTAATCGAATATAAAGACATAGTTGCAATAGAATGTATATGTTGTGGCGATAACGTAGAATTGATTGTTTCATGAAATGATCGATAATTTTATGAAATGGTTCTATTTCATGAAATGCCCAACTAAAACTGACCATATCGTGAACATCAGCATTTAATGATATTTCAATCCACGTTTGGCCATATCATTAAATATCATTAATATAGGGTTTTCATGATATCAAAAGTGTTCAAACAGTTAGGCTTTCAAGTCTAAAAAAACACACGAAACGAAAGCCTTGATAAAAATTTATCGTGATGTGGCCAACCATTTCGTAAAATGATAAATTGTACGATACAGCCACGACATATATAAAGGTTGTTGTTTTAATTTGTGAGGCATTTGAAAAATCGGCAAAATAAAACTGAAAATAACATGTTATTTTATCATTATTTTTTAATTCTTTTACCAAACAAAAGAATTCAACGCGTGGTATCTTTCGATAAAATATTGTTGGTAGATTAATTCCAATACGCTGCGACATTTAGGTAATCAACTGAGAAATTAAATGATTGCGATTATTACAACATTATTTTATTTTCGAAAGGTCAATAAATAATACGTGCAGATTATATTAATATATACATTATTAATTACTATGACGTCTTTAGACAGCTGTTAATGGGTGTAATATCGGTACAAATTGTTATTTCGACTTTTTGTTTTTAAATTTACATATATTCACTCTAATATTTAA
The DNA here is from genome assembly GCA_946251855.1 of Alsophila aescularia. NCBI lineage: Eukaryota > Metazoa > Arthropoda > Insecta > Lepidoptera > Geometridae > Alsophila > Alsophila aescularia. Next base: position 39,152,689 of record OX276381.1, read on the forward strand.
TTTCAAGTGAATGCAGTAGATAATAAAATTGACTCATTATAATAAGATTGTAGGACAACAATTATGAATACATTTTGACCTCTAGCTACTTATTAAAACTGGCTGCCATTATTATAGCCACGTCGAGTAAAACTACTCTACCCTACGGCATCGCCGGTAGTTTTCCCGCTATTCCAATTTACTCCTACCCGGAAAAAGTAGCGTATGTATAACTGGAATAATCTATCAGTGAAACAATTTTCAGAATCAGATCAGTAGTTCCAGTTTTAGTGGTAACAAACAAACCTACCTTATATATAAGAGTTATCTAACTATCTATCTATCTATCTATCTATCTAAAACAAACTTTGCCTGATAATGTTAGTATATAAATATATAGATTATTTATTACTCGACGAGAATATAATATAGGACAACACTTTTTTTTTGACAAACCTTTAGTTTTTATTTATTGGAACACTCGAACTTCAATATTTTCTTTTAACTTTTTTAAACAGAAAGTTAAATATTGAATAAGTTAATGCACCAGGAAAAGTTTAAAAAAAACCTACTATGCAAATTGAAGTCAAATGATTAGTTCTATGGTGAAGTATTCAAGCTGCTATAACGGCTTACTTTCCAGAGCCTCAAGACAAAAGTTTATAATCAGTGCGTGTTTCCAGTGATGGCATACGGCACTGAGACGTGGTCGTTAACTATTGGTCTCATACACAAGCTCAGAGTTGCGTAGCGTGCAATGCAGATAGCTATGCTCGGTGTTTCACTACGTGATAGAATCCGAAATGATGAAATCCGTAATCTTCTACGGATTTCCTCATTTCGGATGGTTTTTTTTCCTTTTACCAAGGTTACCGACATAGCTCTCAGAGTTTGCAAGTTGAAGTGGCAATGGGCAGGCCATATAGTTCGCAGAACCGACAACCAGTGGGGGGTAAAGGTTCTAGAATGGCGGCCACGAACAAGCAAGCGAAGTGTAGGGAGACCCCCCACACGATGGACCGACGACATTGTAGCCATCGCAGGAAGTCGGTGGATGGAGGTGGCACAAGATCGCTCGTCATGGCGATCTTTGGGGGAGGCCTTTGTTCAGCAGTGGACTTCTAAGGGCTGACATGATGATGATAATAATGATGATCACGGCTTATGGGTAATGAAGAAATGTCTGTATTAATTAAAAAAAAAAAGAAGTAATTAATTAGGCAGTCATGTCCATTAAAGCCACCAGTACTTACCATACAATATTTTCATGAATGAAAAATGCGATAGCAATTGTTTAGTAATAAACTATTTTTAATGTCTTTTGATTCAGGAATAGTCCCGTTATTCTTACTTTATGCCTATAGTAACCACCTGGTCGGAAGTTAACTATATAGCTATCGTGGCTAGTGATCCTAGGTACGTAATCAAACGGTCGCGGGTTCGAATCCTGCAAGGTGCATTCATTTGTGTGATGAGCAGAAATGTTTGTTTCCGAGTCATGGATGTTATAATATTCGTATCTATGTATGTGTATCCGTTATCTAGTACCCATAGTACAGGGTATCCTAGTTTGGGGCTAGGTAATTGGTGTAGAATTGTCCCGAATATATTTATTTATTTATTTATATATATTCGTACTAGGGACTCGCCCCGGTTTCGCACGGGTAGCGCTAACACCGTGGCATTTATCTTACATTTAACATTGTTACACCCGTCGTAACTTCTAAAAAAAACATCAGTATGCGTAACTATATAATATTTGGCAGCAACGAACGTGTTTTGTTTTTACCATATACAACTGCATTATTACTCACGTACTTGAAAAACTTGTTATTATTTCGTTTACATGGCAACGTGTCATTCCGTTTTGTATATTTGGTACCTTGGATTACATTATTGCAATTTTCGTAGGATCTCTAATATATTCTTTAATCTTATTCTGTCCATGATACTAGCTGATAATGTAGCTTTCTTAAGGTGAAAGAATATTTAAATTCGGTTCAGTAGTTTTTGAGTTTATCCATTACAAACAAACTTACAAACCATCAAATCTTTCCTCTTTATAATATTAGTGTAGATATATATACACGTACATTTCCACTTTAATTACGAGTTTATTCCTCGCATCACGTATTACGCACAGTGGTACATAATTCTCAGAATAACTGCGAAAACGTTCCGTTAGCTTTATTGTTTTATATTTCCTGTAACATTAGTCTTGCGTGTCTGTCTGTGTGGTGTTTGTGTTAGTCTGTATCATGTGGTACTGAGAAGAATGATCAGTAATGTTTTATTTAATAGTAATCTGTCCAGGATGAAACTTTCGGCACAAAATTACAGACATATGTTTTTTATACGTGAGTAAATACAGGATATAAGCACTTAAGGATACAACCATTAAATAATTAAAAAGCAAAATATATACACTATCTCACGTGTTATAAAATATGCAAGTAAAGTCGTGGCAGAGTGCTAATATCTCAAAGCAGATAACAGTTGACACCGAAAAATAATTTAAAAATAATGTCTTTTCGAGGGCTATCACTTTTTTAAAGGTTTTTTTGTTGGATTTAGATGAACAATGGTATGGCCAATAGGAGTTATTGTCTAGAACTCTATTAATTGTTAGGTCTTTATCGGTCTTTGTCAGGATCTTGGGGATTGGAAAATTCCCGAAAACGACCAAAGCCTGATGAATTAGCTACTAATCATTAGGTACAAAGTTATTCAGTCTGATAGCAAACTGGGGCTAGTTTTTTCCCTGTTTCTCTGGCGGAATTTAATATAAATAAATGTACATATTGTATTGTTAATATTATATGACAATCATTGTAGTAAAATATAATATCCAATGGAAATGCGTTGTAGTGTTTGGCACAGGGCTTGACATGTAAGCTGTTAATTGGCTTTTAGTTCTTAAAAACATATTTAACATTTGCATACTAATAATCAAACAACCTGTCGTCAACTACAACGAGTCGTTGACAAGTGGAAAATAAAATAATACACGATTTTTCTATAGTGCACAGAATTAATAATAGTACCTCCTTTGGTATAAGTACCTAATACTTGGAGTTAATTGAATTTATATTATGTCTTCTAAAATGAAAACAGATTTTAGTTTAAAGTAGTGAATCTCAAATGGTAGAGCCCTATCATAATAAAATGAGCAACTCTAAGATGTTACTTTTAACATAATTACTGGTCAGCTTGAACACATCACAAAAGTTAGTGTAAGTGAAAATAATAACGAATAAATCTATACATATAATAAATCAATATGAACGAAAAAGTCTGTACTAAGAAGATAATTAAAAAAGAATGGTCTAGGGTACTTAAAACAAGCTAATGAACTTTTTTTTTAAATCTTTTCTGTCTCTTTGTCTATATGTTTGTTCGCGCATCACGTAAAAACTACTCGACAAATTGCTATCGGTTTTCACTGTTGGATAGCTTAGGGTTTAACTTAAAAACTGGGGTACTTGATATCTTAATCCTACGATCAGATGCCGAGCAATCGATAAAAAACTATTAGATGACTGAACTAATTTTGAAGAAATGTTGTATATTGTACTTTATAGGAATTATTGGTACTTTTGGTCCTGAAATAACACATACGGGCTACTTTTAAATGAAATGACCACGCGGGCAAAACCGCGGGTACAGCTAGTTAACATAAAAGTTAGTTACTCTGAATCTATACAGGCCGAATACTTTCGGACTTCCGAATAAAGATACAATAAAGACCACGCTAAACGTCACCTTGCCAATTCTAAAATACAATCAATTTCTCTTCTGACATTGACCTCATAGGTACAACTTAACGAACTGATAAACCGCAGAACGGGATGTGGTCATCCGACTGCCGGCGCTTTGACCTTCTTAAGGATCAAGGGGCAAAAGACTTTGGTAAGAACACAGAGTACAAGTCTATTGAAAATGTATTCAGTCATTCATTGTTTATTTTATTTTGTAGTACAATGGGGGCTTACAGCTATCATCACAAGACAACATAACTACCTAAAGACAAGCCTAATCATTTCATTAACATCATCAGCCTATATTTGTCCACTGCTGGACGTAGGCCTCTCCTAATGCACGCCACTGAACTCGGTCTCCAGCTGCTCTCCTCATCCATTTGTTTTTAGCCACTTTTCGCACAAAAAATAATGATAAAAACATGAAAAACTTTTTCTTTGTAATTATTTCTCTATGGACTAGTACATGGAGTATAATATTATCGTCATTCAACGTAGGACGCCCTGCTAGGTGGAGTGACGGCCTGCGAAAAGCGGCTGGAAGAAAATGGATGAGGAGAGCTGAATACCGAGCTCTGTGGCGTGCATTGGGAGATGACTACGTCATTCGTCATATCGTCATTGTCTAGCATGGACTCAAGCCAAGTACGCCACAAAACTGTGCAAAAAACCTAGAGTCGATTTATGTCACAGGTAATTTGTAGAACTGCTCTCGAAGTTGTTCAGGAGTAACTTTATCTGGGGCAAACTTTGCAACTAGGTAAAAACAACTTCGAGAGAGAGAGACCCGCAGAAGAACACAGCTGGACTGGGCAGCATTTGCGAAACTTCGTCGAGTCTTCTCGTCGCCAATACCGCAAAGTTTGAAGACAAAAGTCTTCAACCAGTGTGTCCTACCTGTTATGACATACGGAGCCGAGTCGTGGACACTCACGATACGACTAGTCCACCAATTTAAGGTCGCTCAGCGGGCTATAGAAAGGGCTATGCTTGGAGTTTCTCTGAAAAATCGTAGCCGGAATGAGGTGATCCGACAGAGAACTCAAGTTATCGATATAGCCCTTAGGTAGGATTATTAAGCTGAAGTGGCAGTGGGCTGTCGAAGGACTGATAACCGTTGGGGTAGACGTGTTCTTGAGTGGAGACTGCGACTCGGTAAACGTAGTGTAGGCCGCCCTCCAGCTAGGTGGAGCGAAGATATACGCAAAGTGGCTGGCAGTGGTTGGAAGAGAAGAGCTGAAGATTGGGCTCAGTGGCGTGCTTTGGGAGAGGCCTATGTCCAGCAGTGGACTGATGCGGGCTGATGATGATGATGATGATGAATTTGTAGAACCCTTCATTTTAAAAAGGGCGAATTTAAAATCTCGTCCTTTTTTTTTTACAAATGGCGTAGTTTGTTTATAAAAAAAAACTGTTTGCAAAATTCCGTAAGCAAATTACAAAACGCCGCGATGTCGCAGACAATTTGTAGAACTCGTCCGTTACAAACGGCGTCGTGAAATAGCAGTAGGTTAGGAGATTTTTGGGTTCAAATGGGCATTTAACTTAAAATCAGCATGTTCAACCTAACTGACCTATCTATTTTTTTGGTACAATTTGATCAAATATAGTATTTTGCAAACAGAAGATTTCTTATAAACAGACGACGCCGTTTGTAAAATAACGGGTTCTACAATTGCCAGTGAAACGTATATCCCATCGCCTTCCGAAACTTAAAATTAGAACGTAGTGAAAATTAGCTTCGCCAATGGCTTCGCACGAGTGGACCCGGGATTAAAAGTATGTAAAAAAAAACAAAAAATAGTTTAGCCGCTCCGGAGCTGAGTGGTAACAAACTCACATACCTACAAACGCACTTTCCCATGTATAATATAAGCAAAAAAAAGTTGATAAGATATAGGCTTCAGACCGAGTATGAAGACGTTTAACCAATTTATTCTCAGTTAACTTGTTGGTGATGAACAATTAATCATTACCAATCACGGCCATCTCTTATCACAATCATCTCGCCCGTGGTAATTAGAGACTATCACGTGACAGTTGGCTACCACGTTCATTCCCATTCAATTCACTGGTTCAATTCCATTAAATCCATTGTTCTAATTCATTCCTCGAAAACATGAATCAGGAAATTCTGTGCAACTAAAATGGAATATTCTGGATTGTTTGTCATCTATACCTATTATAAAGGGCAAAGTCCAAACTCCAGCATTGTTTTTTTTTCGTGAGATCTTCACAGAATTAATACGATATAATTTGCTTCGATGTCGCTGCCGATAGACTTCACATGGTGTGTGTGCGTGAAGCTTATGCGTTGGAGCGGATCTGCATTTCTTGGGTACTTCACTTTCGGTTTGGTAGTATGGACTCCGTCTTTTTTTAAAACCTACTTGGTCAAAGGTAGATTCGGGAAAGACTTTCCTACTTTACTTTCCTACACAAAAAAAATAAAGAAAAACGACAAAAGTATTTTTTTGGAAAATTCATATACTTAGCTAAAGATTACGCATTTTTAATCATGTGTAATAATTTATATGTCGTGGCGATATCGTAGAATTGATCATTTCATGAAATGGTCGATAATTCCATGAAATGGTTCTGTTTCATGAAATGGCTAGACAAAACTGACCATATCGTTGAAACATCACTCACTACACACACATATGTATTATATTAAAACAATATAAAATGTGCGCATGTCTTTTTTGACTACGTCTAACAACGACATACATTTATATACTCGTATCTAGGCACTTAGCTAGTAGAGATGTTATCACCGAAGTGTTATGGATATGGACTTTTGGATAAGAATATGGATTGTGAAAAAATAGAATATGGATATAGTTTTCATAATCAATCTGTGTCAGGTGTTTCCTACAAACTTCATTCATCGATCCACTCGTCTTTCCAACACGTGGTCACCAATCTGTCAGAGAACTACTCAGCCTGCCATCACTACATCTTGCCAAGTGTCCAGCTTGAGTTTATTATACGCAGTCCGATGTTTTCTACCCTGGTTCTTAATCAGATTTCCAAACTCTGTCTCTTAACTTGACGCCTAACATGGAACGCTCCATGATGACTCGTGTGACTTGCTTCATTTGCATTCCTTAGTAAGCGACACACGTCACTGCAGGCGAAACACATTGGTTGTATATCAGAGCGATGGTAGCCTAACGGTTCAATAGTGCAACTTAGAATCAAAACGACACCGGGTTCGATCCTAGGCTTTTCTAAGTTACGTGCGGTTTTCCATCGATCTGTGCTTCGGAGGGCACGTTAAGCTGTCGGCCCAGTCTGTTGTTGATTAATAGCAGTCGTTAAGCCATGTCAATAGCCCTCGGGCAGCCTGAAAAACTCTGACATCTGGTGCCAGCACTACCTCATTCGACAAACTAACATTGGTTATACAGACGGGTCATTGAGATTCCTTTCGGTCTCTGAGCACGTCGTCGATTTTGTAGTAGAGTTAAGAATATGTCGCAGGCAAAAAAAAAACTGTATTTGCCATGACAGGATTTCATTGTAATTATTAATTCAATTGTTCATACATTTTTCTTGGAATCCTTGTGATTTACATTGTCCCGAACTGCAATGTTAGCTACAAAAATGTGAATAAATAATTTGCAATGGGGATAATTAATTTCCTGTGACGAAAACTGAAACAATAGTTTTCGTCACAGGAAATTAATGCAGTGCATTCAATGCATAACTTGGAAGAAAATTCTGTAACTTCAAATGATACAGTTGTAACGTCTTTTGTACATTGTATTTATGCATAACATTAATTTAAAAATAAAACTTTGTGAAAACTATTTTGAATTCTATGCAGGCACTGCAGTCGGTCCTCAAGGTTCGTGCGTTGTATGTTGCCAGGTCTAGAGATCGTAGGGGTTGGTAGCTGGGTCTCTGCCGGGATTCTTAGCACCCTATGCTCCGCCGTTACCGTGGCTGCTACCGGTGCCAGGAATAACGGAGCCGCTGGGGACTGGGGACCGTTTTTGCGGTGTGTCTGTCAAGAGAAAGAAACCGTGGTAGTTCAAATTTGTTGACGCAATAAATACGTTATTAGTGATTCCGTGGTAGAGCCGTTTTCATCATCCTCATCATATAATTTAAAAGTTAATTATCTTAATGGATAAAATAACCTACGCTACATACGTGACGATTATCACTCTCTGTAAGGGCAATCTTGAAACCTCTTATCCTACGTCACAGTCGCAAGCCTCGCAAGACTGAGACACCAAGACGCGTTACTTTCAAATCAAATGTGACGTAGGGACTTTGCCTTTTTGCCCGCATCGTAGAATAACGCCCTCCATAACTCTAGCATTCCACCAATAGCAGGCTTTTAAGTCACCAGCCGATTGACGTCATCGCTCGCTGTAGTCTTTACCGACTGCGCCTGACTCAGTCATTCGATTATATCGTTTATATTGGCAATATTTTGTTTGCAACCATCAGTGTTACTTTATTCGTGCTTGGATTGCCATACGTGAACCACATAAACGTGGCATAAAGTTTTTTCAAGGTTTTTTATATTATTCAGTAAAAATTTGTGAAACAGTGATGTATTCGATGAACATTTTACAAAATACGGTGTCTTACAAAATTGATGACTTCATGGATCTCGTCTTTTGTGTGTACATTTCTAATACGAGAAAGGTCAGTAACAGTATTATGTCAAGTATCAACTAGGCATCAAGGTTTTTAATTACTCGTTTTTTTTTCTCACGATTGAAGACTTAATGTGTAGGTGTGTAGGCAAAGCAGCTGTAAAGCCCGACGCCTACAATTGTTTATGCTTTACAAAGCTTAAACAATTACACTTAGTACACTAAGCTTTTGATTATCTAATTATAGAAACATTAGCTACCTACTTAAGTTTCAATAATATAATGTCTTATTCACACTCAACGTCTTTAGAAATAAATTAGGTACTTAATAGCCTTCACCGTGGAATGATACATCTATACTTGTAATAAAACAGTAAGTAATAAAAAATGTGTACTAAAGAAGATAATTAAAAAAATAAGTTCTAGGGTACTTAAAATAAGCTAATGAACAAGATAAAAACATTTTTTAAATGGTGTCTGTCTGTTTGTTTTCGATTGCAATTCGGTTTTCAGTGTTAGATAGCTTATTGGTTGATTTAAGAACTGGTGAACTTGGTATCTCAATCCGACGAGTAGAAGTCGATCAATCGATATGAAACCATTTGACGTCTGAACGAAGTTTGATGATTTTGGTACTTTTGGTTCTGGAATATCACAGGATCCTTATATCCCAGAAAAATGACCACGCGGGTAAAGCCGCGGGCACAGCTAGCTAGAAGATATAATCATGAAGCGTATAAGTTATTGAATTAGAAATATTTTCGATCACATGTAAGTCAGCTTTGAAATTCTAGTAAATGCACCTTACTTTCGCTGGAATTAATATTCAAGGTTAGGTACAAACTTACTTACATTTTCTTTTTACTCGTTAACAGTATTTTTCGCATATTTTTCGAGTCATTTCTGTTAAATGCTGCAAAATCGCTTTCTCTCAATTTATTGCGTTTTAGAAATCTCGTCGATATAGCACCGTAACATGCCGCCGAATAATTTTCTCTACTTAACATATAACTTAACTTTACTAAGCATTGACTGACTTATTATAGGACAGTAATCAGTCCTACCCAAGTTTTTGATGGGCATAAAAACGACTTGCACGATATTTGGTAAGCTCCACCTGAAGTGTATATTTTCTTTGCCTGAAGTGATCTAGACATCAACGTTCCTACTCGTAGTAAAGTAATCGTTTTATTCCTCATTTTTCAGCCTATATTTGTCCACTACTGGACGCAGGCCTCTCTTAATCCACGCCATTAAGCTCGATTTTCAGCTCTCCTCATCCATTTTCTTCCAGCCGCTTTTCGCAGGTCGTCACTCTACCTGGTTACAGTGCGTCCTACAAGAACTCGTCAATCGCAACGGTTATCGGTTCTTCTGGAAATGTGGCCAGCCCACTTCCACTTTAGCTTGCTTATCCATAGTCAAGCTATGTCAATTACATAATCGCATTTATTTAACTTTAATCTATAATATTTTTATTTGTTATTTATTGAATAGAAATATACATTTGCAGTAAAAAAACTTAGAACCTAAACAAAAAAATAAGAAGAAAATGAAAATATCTAAACAAAAAATCTAAAAATGTATGAACGCTAGCTGCATATCCGTGTTGAACAGAATAGCAATTTTAAATACATTTCCCAGTTACCCCGTCGTTTGTTATCACAACATACTTTGTAAATAAATAGTTTTATGACGTCTAATCTATCGTTTTAAGTACCTGACGTTACTTAAAATGACAGATAAGCAAAGGTTAAAGGCTCCTTCCGAACAGACTTCAGACCGAACTGAATGCTCAGGAAGGACAGGAATAGGTATTGTACATCATAACAGGAAATTATTGCCATCATTAAAAACAGTTTCATTAAAGTTATGCACAATATATCAATATTCCACCGCAAAATAACCACCGGCTTACTGTAGGTATGTCCAACAAATTAAACCTATTATAACTTAAACCAAATCATGTTTATTTAGGTATTTAATTATATTGACTTTATTACTAACTACCTAATAAGATACATAATACCTAAAACTAAGTAACTAATACATGAAACAGTTGGTCAACCCATATAATACAGGCTTAGACATATCCAATGTGCTGGCGGTGTTTTTATTTTCATTTGCCTTCTGTCAGGCTATATTCTATAAAACCCTGTTTTGTGTTATAGTTTGCCAGAGAGACTATGCCAGTTTCTATAGCACTTTTGTACATTAACTATTGTATAAAGTTTCTACACTGAAATGACTTTAAGGTGTTTTTATTTTTATTTGCCTTCTGTCAGGCTATATTCTATAAAACCCTGTTTTGTGTTATAGTTTGCCAGAGAGACTATGCCAGTTCCTATAGCACTTTTGTACATTAACTATTGTATAAAGTTTCTACACTGAAATGACTTTAAGGTGTTTTTATTTTTATTTGCCTTCTGGCAGGCTATATTCTATAAAACCCTGTTTTGTGTTATAGTTTGCCAGAGAGACTATGCCAGTTTCTATAGCACTTTTGTACATTAACTATTGTATAAAGTTTCTACACTGAAATGACTTTAAGGTGTTTTTATTTTTATTTGCCTTCTGTCAGGCTATATTCTATAAAACCCTGTTTTGTGTTATAGTTTGCCAGAGAGACTATGCCAGTTTCAATAGCACTTTTGTACATTAACTATTGTATAAAATTTCTACACTGAAATGACTTTAAGGTGTTTTTATTTTTATTTGCCTTCTGTCAGGTATTCTATAAAACCCTGTTTTGTGTTATAGTTTGCCAGAGAGACTATGCCAGTTTCTATAGCACTTTTGTACATTAACTATTGTATAAAGTATCTACACTGAAATGACTTTAAGGTGTTTTTATTTTTATTTGCCTTCTGTCAGGCTATATTCTATAAAACCCTGTTTTGTGTTATAGTTTGCCAGAGAGACTATGCCAGTTTCTATTGCACTTTTGTACATTAACTATTGTATAAAGTTTCTACACTGAAATGACTTTAAGGTGTTTTTATTTTTATTTGCCTTCTGTCAGGCTCTGTTCTATAAAACCCTGTTTTGTGTTATAGTTTGCCAGAGAGACTATGCCAGTTTCTATAGCACTTTTGTACATTAACTATTGTATAAAGTTTCTACACTGAAATGACTTTAAGGTGTTTTTATTTTTATTTGCCTTCTGTCAGGTTATATTCTATAAAACCCTGTTTTGTGTTATAGTTTGCCAGAGAGACTATGCCAGTTTCTATAGCACTTTTGTACATTAACTATTGTATAAAGTTTCTACACTGAAATGACTTTAAGGTGTTTTTATTTTTATTTGCCTTCTGTCAGGTTATATTCTATAAAACCCTGTTTTGTGTTATAGTTTGCCAGAGAGACTATGCCAGTTTCTATAGCACTTTTGTACATTAACTATTGTATAAAGTTTCTACACTGAAATGACTTTAAGGTGTTTTTATTTTTATTTGCCTTCTGTCAGGCTATATTCTATAAAACCCTGTTTTGTGTTATAGTTTGCCAGAGAGACTATGCCAGTTCCTATAGCACTTTTGTACATTAACTATTGTATAAAGTTTCTACACTGAAATGACTTTAAGCACATAATTTAAAATTTGCGCATCCCGAAGTTATCATTTGTTGCTTTTTGTGTTATATAACCATTCATATTATGTTAATTAGGTATCTCATAAGCATGACCATAACCTCATTATTATGTTTGAAGCGGTAGATTAAAAAAGTAATCCAAAAACCCTTTTTTTTATAATGCTTTGTCATCGATTTGTGAGCTACCCTGAAGTTTCAGCCTGATAACTAATCGGGAAGTGCTTGAAAATTTGAGTTGCAAGATTCCACCCAGAATGACTGATACACAGACTTATACAGACAGACAGACAGATAAACCAGAAAGTGACTTAATAAAAACGTGGTAAAAAATAAATGTCTTTTAAATATTCCACCTATTTAAAAGTAAAAATTTGAATACGTAATTTTGTGTAGAAAATTGACATGAATGTAAGCAACAAGCGTAGATAATCTATTCTTATTTGTTGTTGTTAGTCTAGACTTGAAGACTTTAGATATATCGGTCGCTGAGCAGATATTAAGGTGTTTGTACACTGTTGTGCTCCGGCAGCGCATAAATCGTTTGAGAGCCAAACCTTTTTTTTTTTTATTTAATTTTTCTTTCATTTTTGATCTGCCATGACCACTTTCCTTTCTAAATATTAGACACTAGTGACTCGCCCCGGCTTCGCACGGGTAGCGCTCACACCGCGGCATTTTTTCTTTCTTTTAGCATATTTATACCTCGTAACTTGTAAAAAAAAACACCAGTAAGCGTAATTCTAAATCTTTGGCAGCAACGACCGTAGTGTTTTTGACCATACAGAAGTGCATTATTACTCACGTACTAGACAGACTAGGCAACATGTCATTCCGTTCTGTATTTTTGATACCACGGGTTACATTATTGCAATTTTCATAGGGATGTCTAATGTTCTGAAAAATAAAATACTACCCATGTTACTCGCTGAGAATGTAGCTTTCTATACGTGAACAAATTTTTAAAATCGGTTCAGTATTTTTTGAGTTTATTACAATTTACAAATACAAACAAACACATATTTCCTCTTAAAATATGAGTGTAGTGGTGTACAAAGGAATCGGCAATCGGAATGCTTTCCAAATTTTTGTTGTCGAGGAAATTAATAAACAAGTCCTATTGGACCATATCCATAGTTCCTCATTCTCTAGATATAGCGATCGTATTATTACATACTTTTTCTCCGTTAGTGATAATAACATTGATCTGGCTGCTTGTAATATCAGTGGAGTGCACAAGGAGTCTTAAAACTCTCTATTCTTATGACATTGCCAACAATTATTATTTTCTGTGTCATTAAGTAAGACGCATTCTATTTAAAACTGGGCGCGTGAGAACTATAAGAAGCTTTTAAATATTATTATAGCAATGGTAGGTAATTATTGAGACAATGGGTGCACTTAACTCTGTTTATAAGTTAGATATTTACTTATTATTTCCGTTTGTTTGTCATGTATTGTTATTTATAGTATTGCGCCACCGTTAATGACCTGTTTATTGTGACTTTAATTAAGACTAAAAGTAATGTTATTTAGCGCCCTAATTAGTTACAAGTAGGTACATTTTTGCCATGTCAAAACGAAGGGATTATTGTATCCATGGTGTACTAATTGTCATCTATGTATGAAATTCACAATTTGAGTTTGAAAATGATTGCAAGTTAAATGTTTTTTATGATTTTAGCATTAACACTTGCTGCAGCTTAGAAATGACATATTATCCAATAATGTTCTAAAGTATTATTTTTTAGAAAATAAGCATATATATTGCACGTTTTACTTTTATCTGACCAGGTTTAGGACTGAAGCCGTTAATAGTTTCGACTGTTAAACCTGACAGTTATTATTTCAAATACATTTTGCTATATTTTACTTTTATCTGACCAGGTTTAGGACTGAAGCCGTTAATAGTTTCGACTGTTAAACCTGACAGTTATCATTTCAAATACATTTTGCTATATTTTACTTTTATCTGACCAGGTTTAGGACTGAAGCCGTTAATAGTTTCGACTGTTAAACCTGACAGTTATCATTTCAAATACATTTTGCTATATTTTACTTTTATCTGACCAGGTTTAGGACTGAAGCCGTTAATAGTTTCGACTGTTAAACGTGACAGTTATCATTTCAAATACATTTTGCTATATTTTTCATACTTGTTGACTATTAGTCTAATACTCACAATGTAACTAAGTTAGTTTAACTACTGACGAACAAACAGGACCTACGTTATAGAGTTTTGGTTAACCATTACTCATAAACCATAATTTATTAACCGTTTGGCAAAGTGGTAGATGTTCCTACATCCATTGGTATGTTTACTGTAATTTATTACGGTAGTTCGGTAGATGACTGTTGTTGATTTGCTACAGAAAATTGTTTCACTTTTTTCATCGTATAACACGTGCTTTTTCCTCTTTCCAGCAATCAGAGAGATGGAGAAAGCTCCGTAACATCGTGCAGTGGACGCCGTTTTTCCAAACGTACAAGAAGCAGCGGTACCCTTGGATCCAGCTTGCAGGTCACCAGGGTAACTTCAAGGCTGGACCAGACCAGGGTACGATACTGAAGAAACTGTGTCCTCAGGAAGAGAGATGCTTTCAGGTGAGATAGAACAAACCTAACCAGATTCCAAATAATTTACATAAATATATAAAAGTTTAGTAGTTAACTGAGAGTTTTAACTGAAGTTAAGCTTTGTGATTTGTAACCGTACTTTTTCTATAACCAAATTTCACTTGAACAATTTTATTGTATTTAAAAGATAATGTTTCATAATATTTTGTACTAGCTGTCAAATGGAATTTCAAAAAATCCCTAGTGCTCCCCTAGGGTACTCAATTAATATTTCCTCTAAATTTTAAATCTCTAGGTCTACCGGTTTAGGCTGTGCGTTGTCTGTCAGTCAGTATGTCGCGATACTGTTTTATAGGTAAAGATTACAATGATTATATGAAAAGTGAATATTGTAAAAAAAAGTTTGTGTAACAGAAATTCGGGTTTATGTTTATTTCGAAATTATAATTGAATTAGTCACCCACAACTCAAATAAAACGTATTAAAACCCTGACTCAAAAGGTAATTGAAACACCATTTTAACTTGAAATACTGATTCTCTGAATGAAATACTATATAATTATTTGTAAATTGTCATGATATATCCAATGGAACAAAGAGTCGGTAATGACTAATAGCTACTACAAACACAAGGGATTCAAGTTCAAAGAATTTAGCTAAAAGTTTGACGAAATTTTGAGTCATAAATTCCACATCGTTTTTGCGGTTGCACCAAAAAAACTTCGTTGAATAATCTTGAAGAACGGGCATCTTAAAACTTTTTACAACTTAATTATCTAGTTGCTTAAGATCCTGTTATTAATTAACCTCAATCACGGAAGAAAAAATAATAATCCTGAACATAGATTTAACGAAACGTGCGTGAAACTCTTGAATTTATCGTTATTGATTTAAGAGATTCAACTTGGATCAATATATCATAGATAGGTGAAAAACATACAATGAGTAGTCGTAAGATTTTAAAATTTATATAAATATATATAATAATTGGATAGATAAAAAGGGCCGTCAGCATTTTTCAATTCTAGTAGAAACATACTATACATGACATATGATCATATGATGATGCAACTCTATATTTCATTGATGAATTCTTATGGAGTAAGTTACGTATTTTCTTCTACGAAAATACGTAACTAATTGGCAATCCCCATTGAGGTTGAGGATAATGTTTCGCTGACTGGGTTTTTTATTGTAATAATAATATATTAAATACGTAAAATTATTTAAATCATTTCTGAATGTTTTATTTTACGGACAAACCAACAATCAGAATGGAAACTTGAATGGAAATTCCAAATTTGTAGTTGTATATTTAACTAACAGTATTTTTTTGAAAATGGTTAAACAAGCAAAAACTCAATTAAATATTGTCGGTATTGTTTAAAGTTATTTCAACAATGAGTTGCATTAAGTACATAAGTCCCAAGGTTATAATTACGGCAGTGGTGTTATTTTAGTTTATTTTGTTTTTATCAATGGTACAGTGACAAATAATACCTACTTAAGTGTTATGAGCTAATTTTAGTACGGGATACTATCACCACAGACAATGAGTTCACCATTCAGGGGTAGTAACTAAATTAGTATTCCAAAATGTTAAAATTTAACTAAATAATGCAGAACTAACTGAAAAATACGTAGGTACAGAAAGCTTTGAAACAAACCTTGGTCAGTTATATCCAGAAGCAGTAGCAGCTACTACGTAATTAATCATTAATTTAAAACAATTTATCGACCATTGACGTCAATACATAGTAATCGTTCTCGGTCATACCTAATCTCAAACACTCGAAACCGTTTTTTTTTCAAGGGTCGTTGTTCTATTATGGTTTTATAGTGCGTAATGAGTGTCAATTATTCTAGCAATTTATTTCAATGTGTGAAAAAATAGTAATTAAGTTGTTAAATGTAAAAGTTAATACCCAAAAATAATAGTATGATATCACTTCAGAACGCATGATAAGTATCAAGGCAAAAAAAAAACACAATTTTATTAATTCACTTTCTTGTTTGTCTTTCTGTCTGTCTGTCTATCTGTCTGTCTGTCTGTAGTTCCGTGTGGAATCTTGCTTCTTAAATTAATAATTATTTTTTTGTTTTCTATGTAGCTATCTGGCTGAAACTTTCATAGTTCACAACTCGATGACAATGCATTCTAAAATAAACTTGTTTTTTAGATTAGTTTTTAATCTACATTTGCTGCTTGTTTAATATTTCTTTGTAATTATTTTCAGTTACTGATGAAAGACATCCTGCGGCCATTCGTTCCTGAATACAAGGGTCAAGTTCCAATGGACGATGGAGAACGTATCCTTTACAATAAAAATACCTACAACAAAAATAACTAATACCTGTGCTAATACTATGAAAAATAAAATTATATTAGCATCATTAATAAAAAATGAGAATGAAGTTACCAAATAGCATAATTTAATCAAAATCAGTTTGGATTACATTAGTTTAATTCGATTACATGTTTGACCTAGTAAAATTAGGTTTGAACTACTAAAATTAGGCTTGATCTACTAAAATATTACATTGAAGTACACATTTCTGATCGTAAAGAAAAACCTAACATAATCTAACATCACTATTTTGCCAACAATTCCTTAACCAACCACATCAACAGTTTACCTTCAACTCCAAGACCTACTCAGCGACTTCGACAGCCCCTGCGTCATGGACTGCAAGGTTGGAGTCAGGACTTATCTGGAGGAGGAACTGGCGAAGGCTAAAGAGAAGACCAAGTTAAGAAAAGTAAGCACAAAGTTTTAGCCAATCTAAAAAATACGGACGCCACTGGTGTGGTTGTCCATACCGATGCTGTTGAAAGGTAATGAGTTTATCAGTCTATGAATGTATGTTTGTGGATGTACCGCCCTTATTGGTCCGTTTTTGACAAGAGAGGTATCAATCGATTCATTTTCATGTAAAGAGTGTCGTAGGCATTTTTTTTACCCGTCTACGGCAAAGCAAAGGATGGGTCAAGTGTTCAAAGTAAAAACTTGGTCCGATTTGACAAGCGAGGTATCAATCGATTTGTCTTCATCGCAAGAGTGTTATAGGCTATTTTTTACCCGACCGCACAAGATTTCAAAATTCGACGGCTTTTCCAACAGACTCATAAATTAAAATTCTTAGACAGAAAAATAACTACGCTACTATATTTAGCATTTTTTCTCTTCATTGACCTTTCGTATCTCCTGAGTTCAAGAATGTCAAAGAATGTATATACATAAGATAAACTCGTCTTAACTTGGTCTCTTACGTCAATGATAAGTAATGGAAAACATTACATTAAAATGATGATGCTTAAGCCTCATTAAGAAATAAAAATAGCTGGGCGTATCACACCTCATCAATTGTAGAGATATTTATAGTGAACAGGTTTAATGACGCAAAAGGAACAAATAGTTTGTCTATATTTAGCTTTAACTGGATTAAAAAAGATACAGACAGAAGCGTCTATCATATATGAATAGGTATATCCATTTAACTTTCAAATCCGGTTTTACGTTGATTGCCCTCATTTATAATAATACACACTAATAGCTACAAATAATGTTAAATATTACAGATACAAAACATTAGGTATATAAATTTTTAACGGGGTACTGTATTTCTTGAGTAACTATGCCCCGTGGCTTGCCCGCGTGCAATCTTATCCACTGCCCTTCACCCCTTTAAAGTGCGAAGACTGCGAACATTCAAAATTCCTTTTTAATGCTGCCTTATACTGCTAAAGGAAGCTACCCTGAAAATTTCACGTCTGCAACACCTCTGGGGTTGGCATAGATTGTCAGTCATTAGTCAACTTTACAAAAAGAGACGGTTCTATGTTCTATATGTATTTCACCAATTTCTCCTTCAATTGCGGACCGATTTTGAAAATTCTTTTTTTGTTTGTACGTATCTCTCTAGGTGGTACAACTTTTTTAAACAAAATTGTTTTTTGCAATTATTATTGGGAGAATATTGACGCAGGATTTTAGAACCGATTTGAATGATTCCTAGTTTATTTAAAAGGGCAGACTTTCATTGTCTTTCAGTCCCACATCAATTCAATCAAAAATAATTTAGTTTTTTTTATTAGTTAATCGATTTGTTATGGTGTTAATGTTCTCTCATATATTAGAGATTTCTGAACCGAATTAAAACATTAATTTTTACTTTTTAAGGAATAAATTCATCAAAATTGGATTAGTAGTTTATTTATGTATGTTCACAAACATCGCGATCGATTTTGTTTTTGTTATTTTATTTGAAGTGTTTACCTCCTTCATATATAAATTTCATAAGAATTGATACAGTAGTTTTTCTTAGTGAATCCATTTGAAGTCTATTTTTTGTTCCATGCTAATTTGCACAGCATTTGTTTATATGTTTATTTTATCATTTCTATAATTTCCAACAAAAAATAGTATACTTTTTAATTTCTTGTCTACAAGAACTAGTTTTTTTTCTATTTTGATACACTTGTAGTGATAAAACTGAGCGATGAAGAGTTTGATGAAGAATCTTACGCGTTTATTAAGAAGTAATCTCTAAAAATATCTATCTGTCTTTTCCAGGACATGTACGAGAAAATGATTCAGATCGACCCCAAAGCGCCAACAGAAGAAGAACACAGAAGTAAAGGCGTCACAAAGCCCCGATACATGATCTGGAGAGAGACCATCAGTTCCACAGCGACCCTCGGCTTCAGGATAGATGGAGTGAAGAAGGCAGACGGCACGAGTTCCAAAGACTTTAAAACGACTAAAACTAGAGACCAGATTGTGGAGGCCTTCAAGGACTTTACTAGCAATTGCCCTAATTCTTCGGTGAGTTTACTTAATGTTACATAAAAGATTTATGTATTCCCTATACCAATCTAAGATGATGAATCGATTATTGTAGCTCATGTAAAAATTGCAACCATACTTATCAAAGTCGCATGATGGAACTCAAACTTAGTTAGTCGTAATAAGGAATTAGATTGAACAACCAAAAAAATTATGGTTAGCTCAAATTTTATAAGCAGCATATGTTTCTCACGTGGGCCCCAAGGGGCACTTTTCTCATTAAATGTAATTGACTCTACCACAAGATTAACAACAACAGATACAACATATTAACTTTTTGTGCCTCTTACGCAAGAGTCCGCCTGGTGAAGTACCACACCTTTGTCAGATATTCAACCACCAAGCAGTAGTTTGTAAACATTTCTGTATTTTGGTCTGAATGCCAATGTTTCCAGCGAAATTACTGGGCTATAAGACTTAACAACCAATGTCTCAGGGTGACGAGCGTAGAGCAGTGACGCGTAAGAATTTGCAACTAAAGTTCTGGGTGGCATTGTAACTGTTATAGACAGACGAGACGCTTACCATCAAGCGAGCGACCCGCCCGTCTCGTCATTCAACGTAATAAAAAAAATTAGTATAGTAATCTCATTTAGATGTCTGACACCATATCTGGCTAAATGAGTAATCTTCTACGAGGACTGCACAAAATAGAATGGTATAATAAATCATGAATTCAAATGGATTAACTCATAACTAAAAAAAAGCTTTTGATTCAATTTATATGAGACCAATTTGGGTTACAATTTAAAAAAAAAAACTTTTTAGAGAGGATAAACAAGAGAGGGATTATCTCAATCTTCACTGAACTTAGTAAATTTTTACCCGACTACGACGAAGCAAAGGAATGCTAATGAGTTTAATTCCGAAAATACTTCTCAAAACTAAAATTCTTTTGAAAATCTCTGGGCAATTGTGAATTATGGCTATGACGGATACAAGGGCAAACAAAACACAAAACACTTGGTGCTATTTTTAAAATTCTCCGACTTACGACTTACTTTGTCATTAACTACCAAAAAATTATACCGTGTTGGATAGGTGATAATAATAATGTAGTTGTTTATCAAATAATGTGTTTTTGTTTTGTTTATGAAACTTACCAAATCATCAAACTTGCTTAGTTTTAGACCCCTGATTAAAACTAATTGCAAATTATTCTTATTTTATTATTCAAAATTCTTTATTACTGTTTTTTTCATCCTAAAAATATAAAAATTATTGATTCTTGCAATGGGTTTTTTACAATTAATTTTTGTGGTTTACATAAAATAATGAATTAATTAATATTTTGAAAATGGTTGACTTTTACTGGGCATTACTTGGGCTGTTTGACGGTAGACATCATGTCCTAAAACCCACGGGATCGTGACTAATAACCATTAATTCTGTTTAAGTATGTGGATGTTCCACTATAGCGTCGCCCCTATTGGTCCGTTTTTGACAAGCGAGCTATCGATCGATTCGTCTTCATCGCAAGAGTGCTATAGGAGGCTGACCGTAGTCTGGTTTTAGTTGTTCAACTTATTTAATTACCATCATCATACGTTTTTTGTCCCAAGAATACTAAATCATTAGTTGTTACTCGCATAATTTTAATTTTTTACTTTTCTTTTTCTAGATAAGATACCTAGAAAGACTCAAAAATATACGAGCAACGCTGCACGAATCCCACTTCTTCAGAACCCACGAACTGATTGGCAGTTCCCTACTCTTCGTCCACGACAAAAGAAAAGCGTCTATCTGCATGATAGACTTTGCCAAGACTGTTCCTGTCCCGGAAAACGTTTCCATAGACCACAACACTAAATGGAAAGTCGGAAACCATGAAGATGGTTACCTTATAGGACTAGATAATCTCATATCAATATTTGAATCTTTGATTCAAGATGACAACGGAAATATAGAGCAGTGCTTCGATAGTTTAGATCGAAATGTTCGGCAGGACAGTTTGAAAACTTGAGACTGTTAGGTCCTAAAGAAGTCTCTCATGAAATTTTTGAACTGCACTTTTGTGTGTTTGTCCCGCAGTAGCTCTACTGCAAATGTACTGTGACGTAAATGACGATGTACCTTCATGTAAATTGTTTGTAAATATAGTATTACCACTTTGTATTATTGATAAGTTGTTACAATACTCATGCTAGTTTTAGTTTTAGAAACCACCAATAGATTTTAATTTGATTGTTTTAGATTGAATTGTTAACATTGTGAAGATCTTTGACGTGAATAACCAAATTAAAGAATCTCGGAATGAGTTTCTAATTCCAAACAAATTAGATTTTAGTATACGTACAATTTTTATTACTTTTAAGAATGACTTGTTCCAGATAATATTGATCTGAATCAAAATAAAAGTCCTTGATACCTTTTGAATAGGTATCGATGCGACTGACCAAATTTATAAAAGCTATTTATTTGTTCTAAGTACACTATATTAGTGTAATGACTTGATAAATATAGGCTATAATGAGTGCAAATTATGTAAGGCTATATACATATCTGGAGGTACTAATTAATAAAAAGATACAATTATTACACAAATATTTTATTACTTTTCCTCTGTCTTCTATACTATGATATGCATCGATAAATTAAAATGCAAGATACGCTTTGGACGGCTTATAGTTTAAAATTAAGTTAACGATCTAAATAAATTAATAGTTAATTACTTATCTATAATTCCCTAAAAGGCACTTTGTTACGTATTGTCTTTCATATTGTCTATCACAACATCTGTCAGACTACTACGTCGAGAATCACCTTCTTCTATATTAGAAGCACTTTCTTTTCTCATTCTGGAGAAAAGTCTAGATACTGGAGCAGTTGTAGATCTAGGTGAGTCTGTGTTTGGGGGTGCGGGGGAGTATCTTCTCACCCTAGGTTTCTGTTCTTCTTCGCTAGGCGTCTCGGAATAAGGCGGTGGTGGTTGAGATAACATAGACATGCGATTTTCTCTTGCCGCTTGTGCTGTGATCTGCAACTCTGAGCCAGCAACCACTGTTGCCAAAGTTGGCATAAATTGTGGAACTGCAGCCCTAACCGACACTCTTCTACGCCTAGGCCCTTCTTCCGTACTGTCTCTATTTACAGGCGTATGTATAGCAAAATCATGTCTGGTTGACCCACGTCTACGATTTGGCAATGTGTCAGTAATCAAATCCATTAAACCGGGAGGGTCACCGGTACCACCACCTGATCCAGTAGCAGTCTCCAATACAGCAAGAGCCCGAAGCAGATCAGCAACACTAGTATTTTCTAATACTTCCACCTGTTCTGATTCAGGGAGACTAGATATGCTTATATCAGGATCGAACAAGCTCGGACGCCCTCGCCGTGTTCTATTTCTATAATTTTCCAAATCAGTCGAAGTCGAACTACCTCTACCACCTAGAGTTGCATTTTTATAACTCTGTAAATCACCTTCAAAGCAAGAGTTTCTTCCACGGTTTATCTGTTTGTGGTACTGTCTTATACTAGCTTCAAGATCTCCTCCAGAGCTTTCGTTTGGTGAACTGCCCTTTCTATCTTTTCCAAATGAGGGGAACAGACTTTTTCGACCTTGACGAGTTTTAGTCTTATAATCGACGAGTTCGTCAGAACTTTCAGGCAAAACTTCGTCATCGTCATTTTGCTTTGATTTTCCAAAGGTAGGGAACAAGCTAAGCCTTCCTTTCTTGGTTCGATTCTGGTATCTTTTCACTTCGTCTTCGTCTACCGTATCATCATCGTTATTGCCTGAAAGGCCACTAAAGTTGAAAGTGGGAAAAATACTTCGCCTTCCGCGTCTTGTACTTTCTTTATACTTTTCGGCATCATCATCACTGGGGTCGCTAAAATCAAATGTGGGGAAGATACTATGTCTCTTTGTTTTTTGTTGATAGGCTCGAATAGCTGCTGCATCTTCTTCATCACTATCATCGCGATTGAAGTCAAATGTTGGAAATATGCTGTGTCTACCTCGTTTTGTTTTTTCTTTGTAAGCTTCTTCATCAGTCTTATCTGCATCTGATACAAGTGTTGGAAATATACTACCACGTCGAGGTCTCGCAGATTGATTATCGTTACCCGCTTGTGCATTGCTAACTCTACCCTTCATTGTATTTTTTAGATACTCAGCTGGGCTTTCACTTGAACTGGGCTTTCTTATGAAAAGTCTAGATAAGAAGTTTTGAGGTTGATCTTCAGGTGTTATTTTAGAAGGTAACGATATTTTACCGCTTCTCAGATTGGCTTCTCTTCGGTACTTCTCCGCTGATTCGCCATTTGTCCATGTAAATTCGTGGTCCCTTTTATTGACCACGCATTCTGCTGTATAATTTGGTACGGCTACGCTTTGAGCTCTGCAACGCTTAGGTGATCCAGTTATTAAGTCTTGACCAATGCTGAACATTGGAGGCTTTTCATTCGCTAGAATGTGGTCATCGTCAAATAAGTTTATACCTTTATCTCTTTGTGGTTGATCAAGACCTCCTAAAACGTTGACCACTCTTGCTAACAGTTCAGCTGGTCTCATAATAGCTGACGCAGTAAACGTCTTTTCTTTGTCAATTCCGAGTAAATCAGTGTCAGATTGTATTCGAAGCATGTCTTTGGCAGATAGTTGAATGTTTTCTGAATTAGCACGTTTTCTTTTATAGATTGGGCCTCTGGGTTCGACGGCGAATGTAAAGATGGGACAACTTTGGCTTCTGTATAATTGAGGTGATGCTTCAACGTATACTGGCTGAAAAAACAATCCATAAATATATTAGTAGAATTAACTACAAGGTTTTGAGATTTGACATTTGTAAAAAATAGGTATCGAAGGACAAGAAATTCAGAAAAAAACTATTCTATAATTATAATAAAGCAGTTACTGCCGCACTCATGCTAATCAAGCATTAAACTGGTCAAAATCAATTTATGAGTGCGGCAGTATGTTATAAAAAGTCTGTATAATGAAGACCGTTAAAAAAATAGGTCTAAGGGACTGAAGAAAAATAAAAAATAAAAAATGGGGTCTGTTTGTATGTCTGTTCACGTATCACGTACGAACTACTGGACCGCTTGAAATGCGGTTTTCACTGATGGATAGTTTAGGTTTTGACTAAAAATATGGTGTACTTTGTATTGTATCTCAATCGCATTATAAGAAGCCAAGCACACGATAAAAACTATTTAACAGCTAAACAAATCTTGATGAAATGTAGTTTATCGTTCGTTCTTATCGGTCCTGGAATAACACATAAATTACTTTCAATCCTGAGAAATGACCACGCGGGCACAGTAAATTATAAATAAGTAAAAAATATGTCAAAATAAGCAAATTAGAATAATAGCTACCATTGATAACTCGGACTATCGTAAGTAACTCACCTTAATTTTAATGAGATTCGCTTCATTAATAATCTTTCTAATAGCCGACATGTCTCTCGTGAACCCTTGCAATATCTTGTTCTGCGTATTTTTGAACTGACTGGCGAACTTCTGCTCCAGTCTGTGCACCTTCTCAGATCTCATGCCGCTGGTGATGAACCCGAGCAACATGACGATGTAGCCGAGACCGAAGGTGATCCAGACTATGAGAAATATCTGATAGGTGAAGAAGTAGCCGTATTTGAACCCGTTGTTTACGGTACCTGAAAAGCAAATAGTACTATTAGGCAAGTGTATTTGAGCTTCATAGTAAGTTGGTCTATATCTAAATATCTAACTATTTTTTCATTGAAAATACAGTTCTGCACCGTGACAAATTGCTAAATTTCAACTCTCTAGGATGTACCGTTTAGTTTAGACAGACTGTAACATAAAACAAAACGATCTTAAGATAAAGCTGGTTAGGAGTGATAATGGTACGGAATTTTGCAATAAAAGTTTTGTGAATAGTTTTAAGCAAGGTTTATTTTATATATGAAACGACTGTTCCGTAAGCACCCCAACAAAATGTTGTGGCTGAATGTTTAAATTTTAACTCTCGAGGTTGTACTGCAGACAGACAGACAGACAGGCAAACTGCAACGTACAGACTTCTGGATGAATACTACTATTCTGATTTTATTTTTTCCATATGGTCACTAAGCAAGAAATAATTAAGACTGCAGTCCTATGTTAGCTTGTGTAGTATTTGGACAATATTGTGAGAAGAGTTTATTACATCATCAGATCATACATAACCGAGGAAAAAATAAGAGTTACTGCTGTGCTGCATCCTTCTCAGAGATGTTGAGATGTTGAGATGGACGTGTAGAATAACGAGAATGGATAAAATTAGAAACAAGTATGTTAGAGGAAGTTTGAAAGTAGTGCGCCAGTGACTGAAAAGTTAACAAGTAAAAGGTTAACTTGGTATGGGCATGTAGTGAGGAGAGAGGAATATCATGTAAAGAGGAGATTTAAAAAAAGAAAGTTAAATAAAAATGATATATAATATATTCGGGACATTTCCACACCAATTATCTAGCCCCAAACTAGGATACCCTGTGCTAGATAACGGATAAACATACATAGATAAGAATATTACATCCATGACTCGGAAACAAACATTTCTGCTCATCACACAAATGATTGCACCTTGCAGGATTCGAACCCGCGACCGTACGATTTCGTACCCAGGATCTCTAGCCACGAGACCAACCGGTCGTCAAATTGGTAATAAGCGTAGAGAAAGACCAAAACAAGTGTGAATGGATTGTGTGAAAGAAGATATGTGTCGCCAGGAACTCAATACGTAGATGACGGCTTATAGCGATAAATGGAACAAAAGTACGTTATGCCGACCCCACATAATAGTGCGGTAAAGCTATGGAGATGATGAAATATGGACTAAAATATAATTTTTATTATCTTCATTGTACATATTTTTTAATACTTCATCAACTGCTTATATTTGTCCACGGCTGGACGTAGGCTGAAACAAGACCAAGAAACGTAGGCAAACCACCAAGTATTCTGTGTGAAATTTTGGCATAGCCGTTTCACCCAAGTTTCACCACTAAGGATCTTTCACTCCCAATCACTTTCAGTATTACATTATCATCATCACCACGTGTGGTAGATTATCAGTTAAGTTCAGCCTCATTTACAAAAATTGTATCATATCTGCATACCTGCAACAAGATCACCAAATCCAATAGTCGTCAGCGTCACAAAAGCGTAGTAAATAGAGGCCACGTAGTCCCATCCTTCGAAGACGACGAAGATGCAGGCAGGCAGGAAGATGAAGAACAGGAAACCTGGCACCAGGTAGAGGAATATCTGGCCCAGCATGCCGAGATTGTTGAAGAAGAAGTCCATGCGGTCGGCGCGCTTCTCGTTCCGTCTCTTGTACTTGCGGTAAACTGAGATGAGCTGAAACATGAGATGAAGATTTTTAAATATTTGGAATGAGTAAATTCAAAGATGGCCTATATCCAGCAGTGGACGAGTACAGGCTGACGATGAAAGATGACCTAGATTTGAACCAATGATTTAGATAAAAACTTTAACCAACTAAACTGTCGTATTCGATTGCAAAAAGTCCCAAATTGTTCAACCAATTTTATATCATAAAAGTGTTCAATTAGCTATCATATAAGTTTTAAAAATATGAACATGTTTCAATAAAATATATTTTATAATGGGAGCTAGATAGGGCACTGCCACATATAGGACCATTGAAGATGGGTTAAGGCAGTCACAAAGCCATGCGAAGGAAGGACTCTCAGACGTCTGTCTGAGAGGTCTACTTGTATTTGGGTAGGGTTTTTTAGCGTGGGGTTTTATATTGTTTTTTTTTTATATTTTGCAATAGTTCAATTTGGGTAGGGTTTGTTTAGCGTAGGGTTTTACTTTTGTTCATTTTACTATTTATCATTTGTCTGACTTACAGTTTTAGCGGAGGTAAGCTACATATTTTTATTTTGTTCATTTTAAATATGGATTTCCGCAAAGTAACGCCTGAATCTATCAACTATATTAATTATAGAAATTATTTATTGAAGTCAGCGGTGGATTAATATGATTTTAGTAGTTTTTCCTCGGGTTAATAGAACAAAATAAGCTTACCTAAGTCTCTGTAGTATTGTGCAACTACTCACTTATATAGAGACTATCTGTGCAAACTGTGAATCACTTGTAATATTTTCTTTGACATATAAGTATTTATGTGTTATTCCAGGACCATAAGTGCCAATATCATCAAACTTCGTTCAGACGTCAAATGGAGTTTTTATGGATTGCTCGACTTCTAATCATTTGATTGAAATACCAAGTACACCAGTTTGTACGTCAAACCTTAAGCTATCCAATAGTGATCGCAATCGGTTTAGTACTTTTTACATGATGCGCAAACAAACAGACAGACGTACACCATTTTTTTGTATGCATTCTTTTCAGTAGCTTATTTTAAATCCCCTAGACTTTTTAAAATTATCTTCATTGTATAGACTTTTTGTTACATACTGCTTTAGGTACATAAGTATAGATTAGTAGAGATTGACATTTACCTGAAGCCCGAAGTATTCACCGAGGTTGGCAAGGAGGATACCGTTGATGGGTATACCGAAGAGGCCGTAGAATATCATCAGGATCCTGGACAAGTGCGTCGTAGGGGCCAGATTGCCGTAACCTGGAAACGGATACCAATAGAGTTAGTTTTAATCAACCTTCTTGCCCATAAAACAGATTTAAAAGCCAGATTTAATTACGTTGGTTAAATTGTTAGAGAACTTTTATTAGGTTTGAATAATTTAAGTACAAAGATGCTTTATAGATGATCTTTAAAGCATTCTTGGTTCTAGGAAAAAAACATCGCCTACAATTAAACTATATGTAGGCGGCAGTAGGATATCAAGAATGTTTTTTTCCGAAACCTAGATCGAGCAATGTAGAGAAAAAGACTACCAAAAACCAAATTCAAATGGTCTTTCCAAAAAGTCGTTAATGCACCTAATATAGCAAGTTTTCAAAGACAATGAATGCTCCTCAAATAGACCGTCATAATATCTAAACCTTTATTTTATAAAAAAAAACTATCTGCTCCCTGTGGCTTCACCCGCGGTGTACAATTTTCCGTAATAAAAGTCCTATGTTGCTGTAGACAGCACCAAACACAAAAACACACAAACACATCATCACACACACGCATCTAAATACAAAATTCCATATATACGGTCTAGCTAGCCGATATCGGGTGAAAGCCCCCGAACAAACAAAGGATTTTTTATTAATTTGTGGGGATGGGGACTAGTCATCATCATCATCATCATCATCATCATCATCAGTAGTCTATATCGTCCCCTGCTGGACGTAGGCAATCCAATCTTCGGCTCTTCTCATCCAGTTCCTGCCAGCCGTTTTTCGCAAGTCCTCACTCCACCTGGCTTGCAGGCGCCCTACACTGCGTTTGCCTACACGCGGTCTCTACTCTAGAACTCGTCTACCCCATCGGTTGTCGGTTATTCGATAGATGTGACTAGCCCATTGCCACTTCAGCTTGCTAATTCTCTGAGCTATGTCGGTTACTTTGGTTCTCTGTAGGATTACCTCATTGCGGATTTTGTGCTTAAGAGAAACTCCAAGCATGGCTCTTTACATAGCTCTCTGAGCGACCTTGAAGTTATGGACCAGTCTCACCGTGAGTGTTCATGTTTCGGCTCCTTAGGTCATGAATGGTAGGACGCACGTAATAAAGACTTTCGTCTTGAGGCACTGCTGCTGCCGCTGAACAGCTGAACAGCTGAATTCTCCTGTCAGCTTCCTTCTTGAATTTGTTTCTACCTAATTGCACAGTTTGCCCGAGGTATATGGATAGGGATTAGTGCCAAGTGGCATTAAATGTATTGTATGTTGACCTCTGTATTATACAGTACCTATATTTAAAACTCCATCATAGCTGTTTTTGTCTGAAAACGAGAAATCGACATTTTCCCATTTTACTTTTTCGGGGATAACAAGTATACTACGATGGTCTCTGTTGTGTATAATATCTACATAAAAAAAAACTTCAAAATTGGTCCAGACGTTTTGTCGTGAAAACGCCCCATACAAACAACATTTCACTTTTATATATATTAGTGGCGATGAAAGAAACTTCACAAATTTCTTACCAATAGTGCTGACGACAGTGTAAGAAAAGAAGAAGGAGTGGTAGAAGTCCCACTTGAAAGGCGGCTCTTCGTCTTCAGTGGTATAGTTGAACATGGATTTGCCGCAGTAGTCCGTTAGCTTCCGGAGAATCGTGTCTTGCTTTTCGGGATCGTTAGGAATGTAGTACTCGTAAAGGAGATCTGAAAAATAGAGAAAGAAAAATGTATTAAATTGCTTCGAATTATGACTAACATTATCAGTTTCTAATCAAACTAATCCAATATAGTTATGATTAAGCCCATATATAAATGAAATAAAAACTTGGTGTTTGGTAGTTAAACGTGGTGGGCGTATAGGGTTATCGTTATTTATTAGGGTTATTATAAATGTAATTTTTAAGATTTTTCCGAAATTTTGACTCATTACAATTCTATTTCGTGAATGTTTCCGGTCAATTTTCTTGTTTTTTTATAGTCATAGATGTATTTATAGTCTACTCAAGGCTTTTTCAGATTCCCACTATAACTAAATAATATGGTTCGATTAAAAAAAACATACAATATACATGTTTTTTTTTGGTATTTTATATTTTTCAACTAGATCCACCTACATGCCCACTACGTTTGGCTAACCCTCTATCAATAATTCTGTATATTCGCGCCAATTCACACCAATTGCCTAGCCCTAAACTAGGGTACCGTGGGTATGGGTACTAGACAACCGATAAACAAATATAGATACGAATATTACATCCATGACTTGGAAACAACATTTTTGCTCACTAAAATGATTGCGCCTTGCGGAATTCGAACCCGCGACCGTTGGTTGACTTTGCAGTCAACGTCACTAACTACTCGGCCAACCGGTAGTTAAGATCTATTGGCCGACAAGAACTATAATTTTAGATTGAACACAAATTATGTTCGTTTCCAATTGTACAAAAAATATGTTCTTCATAACTGTCCTAAACAAGATACCTACCTGTTACCTTCGATGAAAGAAACAAATAAGGGATCACTAAGTTCGCCCGATTCGTGTTCCACCAAAAATCCTCGCAATTTAAAAACTCCGTACATCGCCCACTTATAGTGGAGACAGCTTCTTTAATTGTCTAATAGGTAACTAAACTTAATCATCATAAAAAATAAAAAGCCGCTATCTATAGTTTTGAGCCGGGGCAGCACACATAACTAATCGACTACGCGCGCTTACACACGCTTGTGTTCGTAACATGTAAATGTTTCCGTGGAGCAAACAGGCAATCGATACGGGTTAATGCGTGTAGAAAAATGATGGCACAATATCGCTTGCAATCTTTTGATGACGAACTGTGACGTACGATATTGTACCACGCGACACGCACACCACAAATAGTCGCGTGATCGCATTTTGAATAATAGTAAGTATTAAGTGCTTGATCTCTATTTGTTTCCTTCATCGAAGCCTGTTACCGTTTGTTAATTTGTGAACTTATAACAT
Organism: Alsophila aescularia; assembly: GCA_946251855.1. Classification (NCBI taxonomy): domain Eukaryota; kingdom Metazoa; phylum Arthropoda; class Insecta; order Lepidoptera; family Geometridae; genus Alsophila; species Alsophila aescularia. The sequence goes on from OX276381.1 coordinate 39,183,580, forward strand.
ACGGTAGTTTAGCTTACAGTGTCACGTTTTTATGTTTAGTTACTTCAGTCATGGATGACTAATTATGAGTATTTTGTTTTAATTATCGACTGTTAAGGAAGCGTCTACATTGTACAAGTTAGTTGTTAGTATCTCTTTGCTACCACGATTTTTGTTCTTCAGTGTAATTTCTCGTGACATTCCGTTTAAACTAGCACTGAAACAAAGTAAACATTAATATTCTACGATAACATGACTGGTAACAACCAATCGAGTATCTAACCAAAAACATAAAGCGACAACAAATCTATTATTGATTTTTGTGTGTACTTTGCATCCTCAAATACTAGGACAACAATAAACAAAAACAAACAAAACAAAACAACAAAACTCATTATTTTTCACGTTGATATACTTTTATAGTTTTGAAAATTTAAGTGAGCAAAGTTGCTAACCAACTTTAAATCGTTATAGATCCTAAATGAAAAAATGAAAAGGAAAACCTAAAGATTATTTTCAAATACCTATTCAATGATACCCCACTGAACATAGTTCGTCGAGTTTTTTTTCTTTTTCGTATTATGGCGTCTGGTTGTCGCCATATTGAATTTTGATTACTGTCAAGTCTTTATTGACACTCGCAAGATTGAAATCGATCGTCGTCTAGTTGTCGTTAGACGATCATCAAAATTGGCCTACGCAGTTGGTCTCTAGAGAGCCAGAAGGGAACAGATAAATATATAATATATAGGCTGATAAACAAATTACTTTCCTTTGCGACCCGCAGTCTGGTAATAAAAGGGTATACTGTGACTTGTTTGGCTTCATCGTATTTGTGACTTGTCGTCCGTTCCACAGTGCCTGAACACGAAAGTCTTTAGTGCGTGTGTCCTGCCAGTGTTGACCTAGGGAGACGAGACGTGCGAGAACTCCCATAGTGGGAACTAGTTCACAACTTTAAAGTCTCCCAGCACTGTATGAAAACTATCTGAAATGAAGTGATCCGACAGAGAAACAAAGTCAGCGACATAGTTCACATAGCTTAAATGTTTAGCATGCTGAAGTGGCAGTGGGCTGGTCACATTTGTCAAAGAACGTACAACCACTGGGATAGACGAGTCAAATGTAGTAGGACGCCTTCCGGCCAGGTGGAATGACGACCTATAGGAACTAACAAACAAAACAGAAACAGGATGAGAAGAGCCGAAGACCAGGATATAAAACACTTTATGAGATTGTAATTGTTTGTGATTATATTTATAGTGTCTCTAAACTTTGTAACAAATTCATTGGACAGATGTGTTTCTTTTTTTTGATGTCGCATGTAATTTTATCGTGGAATATCTATACTACATTACTCTTTTACTTAATTTATTTTTCTTCATTGTTGCCAATTAGATCACGACAAAAAATATAGTGCACTAATTAGAAAGAAACTAGCCTTTTTACTGATGTCAATTTTACGGGTGATTCGACACAAATTACAACTACTACTGTTTGTTTTTATACAGTGATTACTGTGACGTGAACAACAATTGGATCATCTTACTTTAGTTTATCTTTAAAAAACCGGGGCGATTGATTGCTGTTAAATTACCCAGCGAGTTTCTTTGATGGGCGATCGATGAACGTAGGAATAATACGCCCATAATTATTTCGTAAGCGTAGGGCTCGTATATTTATATTGTTATTAGATTTAATGGGGCTATTGTTATTGAAGAAGTAACGTCATGTATACTATAAATTAACGTTAGATTGAGATCTAATGCCCTGCCCAGCTACTTGATATACCTACGTATTGTTATGGGTTCTATGTAAAAGTTATACTAGATGATAGATGGCGTTGTAGGTATCGACCGGCGCGCGGCGACGCGGCGTTACAGTATGACGAGAGACCAACGACGTTCTCTAACAAAGATACGAGACGACGAACCTTTAGCCATGTGATTTACACTCGTGAGCAATGAAATCGACTCAGCTCCTACGCGCTAAAACAAAGGTTGTTATAATTATTTAATTTAAAAATTAAATCGATTATTTGAATGTTGGAATCATTCATGAAAAAAATATGACACTTATTACTGAAAATACGTACAGCAAAGAATTAATTCCTGAAAATATTGCTCTCCTCGTTGCGCCAAGTTTCGCGCCGCAAATGGCTGTTGGTTAAAAGCAATCGACAATGAAACATATGTTAAAAATAATAATTGTTTAAACATATTTTCAGGATTAACTATGCCAAATTTCAATATAGGTCTAATCCTAACTTTAATTACTTGATTTTTAGGGTTCCGTACCTTAAAAAGAAATAAGGAACCCTTATACGATCACTTCGTTGTCCTTCCGTTGTCTGTCTGCCAAGCAAAACCATTTATCAGGAACACGTGCAGGCATCAAGTTGAAATTAATATCAAATACTCAAGTCTGCAGTTCCTTGCGGAGCTGAGAAGAAAACAAACTTCTAAGTCAACGCAATCAACGCACGATGAGTCGATGACATGAAAAAATGGTAGGAATGACCAAGCTCATAACCGAGATGATTGGAATACGAGGGAGGAGGCTTATGTCCTGCAGTGGACGGAAAGGAGTATAAGTTTATTTGCAGTTGGTAAACTGACAACAGTTTTCCAACGGCAAAGTTAAGTTTGTTCTCAATCCAGTTTATCTTTTCGGTATAGCAATGTTCGGTGTTTTCATGGTTTACATAACTTACAAGTTTGTACGGATCTGTCAGTGCCTGAGTCCGAATCGCATTTGGCGTTTTTATTTAGAGAGATTTTGGGTTCAGGCGTAGTAGTTTGGTGTGTTGGGACTTAGGAAGCATCAAACAAGCAAGGCCTCAAGTCTTCTACAACAATTTTACTCTTCATAGATTGTTTTAATAAATTGTGGCAAAATTTTCGTAAAATTTTCTACTGCAACGGGTTTTCATTTGGCGAAATAAAAAATCGATTTTATATATTTTTTTGTTTATTTAATTTTATAATTATGCAAAATTATCGGCAATTGAAAAACCATTGAAGTTGAATAAATACCAAAAGTGTTAGTAGCAAAAAAAATTGCCACAATTTATTAAAACAATCTATGAACTTTGCTTTAGTAGATTTGGAGCCCAATTTGTTTGTCGTATGAGGTAGTGCTGGTCTCTGGTGTCAGAGTTTGTCAGGCTACCCGAGGGCTTCTGACATAGCTATTGATCAATAACAGCCGGGACCAACAGCCTCCGAAGCACGGAGCGATGGAAAACCGCACATAACTTAAGTCAATTTTTCGGGAAACTTTCCATTTTTTATATTCATAAAAACATAATTCGGAGTATTTAAAACAAAAATTAGGCAAAGAAAGTGGTCCAGCCGTTCTCATGCGCTTACCAATGAAAAACATTTTAGCAACGGTCGCGGGTTCGAATCCCAATCCCAATCAAATTTTTGAGACATGTTTGTTGCCGAGACATTCGTATCTATATACTCGTATGTTTATCTTGTGTCTATAGCCCATAGTACAGGGTATCCTTGTTTGGGGCTAGGTCATTTGTGTGAATCTTTTTATTTTATTTATATAGGACTTATGAATGATGTATTTTATTTTATATATATTTTTCGCACTCTTTTTACATTACGAGTGGAGTCTATCTGAAGGGCGTTTGTGCTGAGTGTTAGCCCCTTTTGTCAAGTTTAATATGTTTATCTGAAGTTGTCTGACAAATAAATGCTTTTTCTTTCTTTCTTTTTCTTTCCATTCATTTTACTCTTCTACTTCACTCAGCCAAAATTAAGAATAGCACTGGTCACGGAAGTTATTAGTGGTTTCCAATGCGCATGCGTTCACAGCCAATGCGGTGATTGAAAGAAGGCGCGCCCGGCCATCATTGTGTCTGATGTTGTGCCTCGATCATCAATTGGACATCAAACGATTTACGATTAATTGAATTCAGCCATTGTGAGACAAGGTTAGTGTCACTTAAAGAGCAGAAAAGAGAACATTTAGGAATTGATATGTTAGGACGAGTTTGACAACGAGTAAGCATGATTTTGAAGAAATAAGAATCATCATCATCTTATTATAGTTCTTTTTTTATTTATTTATTGTTTTGCACAAATATAGTATACACGAAAGGACTTAATGCTAAACAGCATTATCTACCAGTCATCCAGGTCGTGAAAGAAATAATAATAGGGCGTGCGACTCAAAATACTAAAAATAAATACAAAAGAAACAAATTAAATACCAAATAATAATATTAAATAAAAATATGAATGATTATACATCAACCAGTACATACATAAATAACTAAATACTTTACTGAATATAATAAACATAGCTACCCTAATATGAATTACTTCAGATAATTAAAATAATACACTTACTACCCTAGGTGGATAATTTTAGAGGGTGTCCTGGATAAAGATTTTTGTCAAAATATTTCTGAGTTGCTAGCTTTAAATTATCGTTGCTGCTGATGCTTTACCACTTCTGGAACACAGGCTTTTTGAAGAGAAAGTATGGGTCTTATAATTTAACCACAATCAACAATGCTTGCCTAGTGCGTTTGTGGATAGCAGAAAGTTTTTCATTTTATGTGGCGGATGTCACATAGTTCATTCAGTTTTATTATCAGGTAAAGTCTTCGTATTTCGTAGGTAGACACATGTCCTGCACATGAGGACAGCTTATTTACTCACCCGCATACAATAATTATATGATTGATAACACGATAACAATAATTATAAGTGCAATATAAGACACTATCACAATCATTGAAGCCCTTGTTTTACAACTTAGTGACAAAAAGAACAGGTCCTTCACCTGATGGTATCCACGCCAGCTTATAGCAATCGTAGTTACACCCAGATCTTTAGGTCTCCTATGTCCAGAAGAAATTACTCCTGGAATCCTTTTAAAACCAGAAGAAAGTATTTTTTGCACACTATACTACTTGGGGGTTAAATATCTGGTAAAGACGTGGTGCTTTTCAGCTCTTTATGCAATTTATGGTGTAGTTTCGTGGGAGCCGCTGGATCTAACAATAATATCAATTGTATTTAACTTGATTAAAAAAAAAATAAAAAAACTGTTTTTATGTACTAAAAGCTAAAAAATAAAATAAAATCGTGTGGCAAGTTGAATTTCTATTACTTAGGTACTTAGGATTTTATTTTATATTTTAGCCTTTAGTACTAAAGCAGTAACTTAAAAAAATATAATCTCTATTATTTTCAAGTTTATAGTTTTTTATTTAGTTAGTTCTACTGTATTTTACTTGTCAAGCCTTTTCATTTGTTACCCATAACAAAGATCATTTTCTATGATCTTTGCCCATAAGGAGGGGTTTGAAAAAAATAAAAGAAGTTATCCGCCATTTTGTGGTGGCGGCCATCTTGGATTAGGATTTTTCATGATGTACTGTATTCTACTAGTGAAGCCCTTTCATTTGATACCCATATTGAGGGAGTGGAAAAATATATATAATCCGCCATTTTGTGGCGACGGCCATCTTGGATTTACAATGATATTGAGTACCTATAATACATAACTGTATTGTCATCAGAACTAAAGATGTGTACCAAATTTTAGATCAATCGGTCAACAGAAAAGGGGTAAAATTTAAATTACTAGATTTGACCCCAACAAAAATCAACAACAAAAAGGTTAAGCTAAATAAATCCGTTTAATAATAAAAATATGTTATCACTGAAAATATTGTAAATTTGAACAACAAGCATATTTTATATTGTGTAATTAGCGATTTTGAATATGGAGAAAAACAGAAAAAAAGCACTACTACTTATGGAAATTCTGTGTGGTTAAATTTTATTTTGTATTATCGATTGTAAGTTTTTGGTCGACAGACTTTTATGTCTATAGGTACTTGCTTAAATTGATGAGTAATGACGATCTGAAACCGAATATTTACCTAAGATGTGACACATTTTCAGCAAATTTGTAAATCGTGGGTAAAGTAGCATGATTTCTGTGCGCTTCTAAAATTCTTTTCATAAGCGCTTATACTTAATGTAAATATACTTTACATTGTTAATTTTATAGGCCGTCGCTTACTGTAAGTTCCTAAATATTTAAAGGCTATGACTTAGCAAATCTATAGTACCTATATATTACTAGCGAGCTAACTTTCCACAATCAAAACCCCACTCCGCAAAGCAGATAGCGTAGGCTCTTTATATAGGAAAGACTACGGAAATTTTCCATCTGAACCATCTTGAGATTCTAGAGAAATAGTAAAGACAGAAATTGGTTTTGAGCGCTCGTTGTGTATTTAGTTAGTTATCTGAGCGCGCCTGATCGACGCGACGCCTGACTTGAAATGGTAGAACTTATTCGACTCATCGAATCAGAATTACAATTCAACGGGGCAGTGCCGACCGGGGCTTGGTCCTCCACGGTGTTAACAAAGTAGATTTGTTTGGAAGTGATTCCAAACTTTGCAGGATAGCACGGAAATAAGCCTCTCCTAACGCACGGCACTGAGCTCGGTCTTCACCTCTCTGCATAAAGTTTCTAGCGCTTTCCGCAGTTCGTCGCTCAAGAGGATTACAAAACTTGCATATTCGTGATAATTATTTCCACCCCGGAGGTACCCTTTCAAACGAAAAATAATAATCAAAATCAGTCCAGAAATCTCCTCGGAGAAATCTGTGTACATACATTACAAGAAAAGCATGGATGAGAACCTCATCCTATTAAGTCTGTTAAAAATCGGCGGTCATTTTACTTAAAACTCTGACAATGAAAACGGCAGCAATACCTATAATCCCAATGCTATCTAAACCGCGTCATTTTGACGACATCTCTAATCAGGGACTAATTTAATGATCACGCATACTTAGCACCCGCGTGGTGTTTACTCGTGTCACTTGACACTTGGACACCACAAATTGATGTCCAATGGAGCGGTGTTATTTGCCTTGAGAATGTCGCCAAGTGCAGGATTTCCGTCGGTATGCTAAGTACTTTTCTCGAGGCCTTTTAGTTACATTCATGTGATATTTTTCACGAGATTTTCCTGGCAATTGTATGTGTGTGACTGGGGACAACAACAGCAACGTACTTACCTACATACCTACCTACCTGTATGTACCTACATATTAAGTACTAGCTGTGCCCGCACGGTCATTTCTGTGGGATAAAAGATAAAAGTATCCTATATGTAATTCCAGGACCAAAAGACCTATAAGATACAATATACCAAATTTCGTTCAGCCGTCAAATAGATATTTATCGATTGCTCGGCCTCTACACATTAGATTGAGGGACACCCAAAGGCCCAAAGTTTTTTAAGGCAAATGTGAAAACTGCATCGAAAATGGTCCAATAGTTTATGTGATGCGTAAACAAACAAACAGAAAGACACGTTTTTTTGTATTTTCTTTTTCAATTGCTTATTTTAAGTACCCTAGACAGTTTTTTTTATTATCTACGAGTTTCATCGTATTATCTCGTACATTGTAAAGACTTTTTGGTACTTACTGCTTTATTATAAGGTATATAGATATTAGAAGTATAGATTGGTCAACGGATTAATAAGTAGGTAAGTTTTTGTACTTTATTTTCAGTTATATTTTAAGGTATCATCTTCAGGAGATTTTATTTAACCCTCCTCCTTAGAACGCCGTAACGATTGGTTTATTTTATTTGCACCCAGTGGTTCCCCTCGATTCTCTCACCAGGTCATCGGGCCACCTCGTGTCATCGGGTCGTGTCATGGGGGTCGACGCCCAACGCTCGTCTTCCGATCAGCGGATGCTTCTCGAGAAACTTTCTTCCCCAACAAAGGTTTGAAGGTCGGTCCATTCAAAGGTCATCTATTAAATAATTAATTATCGCTTTATGTGGTGTAACCGCCTATTAACTATTTTCATAATATATTTGGAATTATGAAACCTGCGTCTGGGATGCTCTGCAGGTCACCGTCACAGGGACAGATGGCGTATCGAGAAGCAGAGGATGGTGAGAGGAGGCCATGACCCAGTAACGAGGATAAAGAAGCAAGGAGGGAAAGAAGAGTTTTTTATAGATTGGATGATAGACGTAGCTTTTAAAGCTTCACCTTATTTTGAACTGAATTTAATCAGTAAGCATTCACACCTACTTTCGACCCTAATGGTCTACTGTAGGTTGATAATGAGACAATGAGGTGATGCACTGGCACAATTCACAACACACAAAATAAAACATATTCCCCATGCGGTGACGATAGGGGAAAATATTTCCGATTCGCCCCGCAGATCAGATGGACAGTTACCGGGCACGGTGATCTCATAAATCAAAACTCAACACAGGAAAAATGAAACCACCAGATATCGATTCAGCACTAGCATTGCCACGGTCAGAGGTCTTGTTTATTTATTTTGTATCCTCACGGCATTTTGTATCCTTTTCCTTAAGCCTTCCTTGCACGTTGTAGGAATTTTGATGGTTTCTTGAACCGGTTGTCATGCGGTTGTTTTAAACAGAGATCGACCTACGTCTTTGCTTTGTTATTAAATAATAAATAAAATAAAATAATAAACCATTTATTTATTATTGACTTAAATATAACATAGTAAATGCAAAAAATATGTTAGTAGATGCAAAATTGTACCTCAGTTGAAACACTGATTATCCCCATACTAGGAATAAACCTGTATCGTGAGGTCACAGGACTCTTCTTAATAGTAGTCATAGTAGCCATAGAGAACTTTTTTTTGGCTAATACAGAGGCTATGTTAGTGTAACGGGCGCTCCGCGACTATGTCTCAATGTACATATTCATATATCCCATAATAAGGTATATTCTTGACTTACGAATGGCGTTTATAACTTTTTGAATGGAAGTAAACGTGACGAATTGGAGAATTATATATTTGTGCAATTTGTGCGTCAACTAAGACAATGCATCAGGCGATTCTGGGATTAATAAAAAAAATTTTTTTTTTACCAAATTTAGTTTAGCCGTCTAATAATTTTTATCAACTGCTGGGATTACACATGGGATTGAGACACAAATTACACCAGATTGCTATCCAACACTAAAAACCACATCGCAATCGGTCCATTAGCCTCGATGAGATGCGCGTAACGCGTAACTTTCTTTCAATTATTTTTATTGTACAGTCTTTTTGTCACTTGCTGCTTTATTATAAGTATAGGTTAGTAAACAAACCATAAACTTGTTTTAACCTTGGTTTAGTAATCTGAAATTATTAATTCAAAATAATTTTCTGATGCCGTAAAGACATTTAAAGCCCTAAAAGCGTCAAGCAAAAAGGAATCTAATGATTATGTTGGATTACCTTTTTGGAATTACTAAGCTGACATGCTTATCAGCTTTTAGGGTTCCGCACCCAGGGCAAAGAAAATATATAGTACGCGAACCCAGATTCCAGCTATCATGTGTGAGCTGATGATGTTATATGTGGGCTGGGTCTGAACTTCTCGTCTCAGTTGAAGTTAGTTAGCTCTGAGAAGGATCAACACATAACTGTTACAAACACACACACACACACACACACACACACACACACATATACACACACACACACACACACACACACACACACACACACACATGTGTTGCACATAATATCACTAATGTACAAATGTCGACGTACGCCTCGTGGGCATACCGCTACGCAGTACTATTATTTACTATTAGAAATATGCTCATTAGAACTAGCAATCAAGAAGGTTTAAAAAAAAAGACGGAGTCTACACCGCCGAACAATAGAGTGAAGCATAGCCAATGGCGGCTGCGTGAGCGGAAAATTTGTGGTGTTTTATGCTTGATACACAATTTCATCAAAAAATGTTTCTGATGAGAGAACTTGACAGAATTAACACAACTAACAAGGTCGGGATCTTGCTTGCGATGTGGCGGCCTATCGGCATAGCATGGTGTTAATGTGAGGCTTGTGCGTACGAGAGGATATATACGCACACTCTTATCGCACAGGATCATATACGCACACTTCACCTAGCGGGGGTGAATGAAAAAAAAATGCTTCAGTTTCGATTTGGCTGTGTCGAATCCGTCTATTTTAAACACTCTAGCCAGCAATAAGATAAATTGAAATCCAATACAGACATAGGCATGAAACTAGTCGTATAATAAGCAACCTGTTTGCGCTGCTCATGACCGAGATGTAATATTAAGGCAATCCAGTTGTTTTGTTAATATCTAACATTTGTTTACGTCTGGCAATAAAGATGTTGAGATTGTACGTTTCTACTCGACGCATTTTCCTTTCTTTAGTGGAAAACAAAGTTTTTATGTTCCTGAAATGCTGTAACCATTAATTTGGGACGGGAAAAATCCAACCACGAAGCAGGATTTGAACCTGCAACTCGGGAGTGCTGTTCCATCGATCTCCCAATTGAGCTATTGGTGGTCCTGATTCGTAAGCCAAATTTTTCCTTCCCTTGAATGTCTCTTCTCCATGGAGCGGGTTTTTTATAGAAAATTAATGCAAGGCATTTGGGGTGGGGTTGGGGGTTTTTGGTAGAACAACCCACAACCCCTCCATTCATTTTTATAGGGGATTTATGGGGAGAAGAGGAGGGATAAGGGGCGTAGCTAGTTTACTAGATTTAATATTCATGGTCAAATATTTTATATTCGTAGTCGAATATTTAAAATTCGTGGTCGAATATTTTATATTCGTGGTCTGATATTTTCCTGTTCCAAATTTAAAGTACCAAGGTAGGTTTGGCATGCTCAAATGCATTCAATCAAATTACTTCTTTTTTAGTATTGTGAAAAGGCATAAATTATCTGCGGCCAAAAACCAATTATAGTACTCTACTGACTTCTATGCCTGTACTCCGCCTGTACTGAATTTTTCGTATTGAGTTGACTCAAGTCCTCACACTTTTTTTAAGAGTCTGGCGGAGGATGAAATTTCCATACAAACGTAATACAAAAATCATTTGTAATTGGAGCATATTTCCACAGTGTTATAATATTATTCGGATTCGGATAGTGTTTATCTAGGTTGCCAACTGTATTTTGTCGTAGTATTTGCAATACAAAATATAAGCAAATATTGCATTTTCCTTATTTATATACAAAATTGAATATTCGCTTATAAATAAATAAATAAATATATTCGGTACAATCTCCAAAACCAATTACCAAGCCCCAAACTAGGATAACCTGTACTATTGGCCTAGATAATGGGATAAACATACATAGATACGAATATTAACATCCATGACTCGGAAACAAATATATATTTACATATTATTTTTTATTTATTTTTTGTTTCGTTTCAGGTAAGTATTTTGAAAACAAAATACAGTAGGGAACCTAGATAAACACTATCCGAATCCGAATAATATCACAACACTGTGCAAATATGCTCAAACTACAAATTATTTTGGTACTAAGGAAAACATTGTAACTACTATCAACTACATACCAAAATATATAAGAATAGAAAAACCGTTCATGAATTTTTTCAAAATCCTATGATGTTAATACAGCTACTATAAAAAAACTGATGAACTGAAACTGCGTAATCTTGAAAGGATTCCGTACCCTGTTCAAGAGAATAATTAAAACAACTATTATCAGGCAAATACATGCTTTAATTGCCGGCTTCATCAACGGTAATTGACTATTGAACGTCTATTGTTGACTGTGGGTAGGAATGCTTCCTATAACCCAATGATCAGCATGTTCATTGTTATTATTTTTGCAGTCGATTATGTAAGTTGGTTCAGAAATAGGTTATGTTTTTTACGCTCCCTCGTCGAATGATAAAACATTCTGTCTTGGATAATGAAACATCTAGGATCGATGTTTGTAAGTACTTATAAATCTTGTATGATTCAAGAAGAGCAAGACAAAAAACAATACTACAAATTAACTATACTAATATTATATATCTATTTTTGTGTATTGTGTACTTTTTTTTATTACTCTTCTTTAGTGTAGGTTTAATGATAGATAAACGTTAAAGAGAACATTATAGATCTCATTATGCTGATTTAGAATCAAGTAAAATCATAATTACAGTTCTTATTTATTAGGAAGGCAGCAGGCAAGATACCTTTTCTTTCTCAAAAATCGCTGGAAATTAAAATCTCAATGTTTTTAGATTTTTGGTCTACAAATTGATCAATACTTTTTAACGAGCGGAACTTAGTCGTCTATGTAAGGTATAAAATGTCTTTTCCCAATTCATGCTAGTAAAAGCATTCAATTTTATTATACCTAATTTTCTGATTCACCAATATTACTACTTCATTCATCTCGTCCTAAGTATCCGCATGAATATGAATGAAAACCTTTTTAGCTTACTTTACGCATCTTTGTCAAGTTCATCACGTTCACTATTTTAGTCACGTATTAAGAGCAAATGTTTCAACTGGCGAAACTTCACCTTCTATTCCTCTTCCGCCGTTTAAGGAAACTGAGATTAACCACCGAGTCAACAACTTCTTAGGGTTGACAACATGTAATGGAAAAATAGATCTTCATCTTTGAACTGCCTTGTGGTCAGTAGGATTAGGACTTTAAGGACCGGAATCTTATCACATTTTCAAAAACTTATATGAATGAAACTATTCGCTCCAAAACGCAAATTGTTGACGTAGCTATAAAAGCTGCTAAGTTGAAGTGGGACTGGGCAGGGCACGTCTGTCGTATGCCGGATGAGCTGTGGAGCCATGATAAAGAGACGACGTCGCGGCAGACCTCGGAAGAGATGGCGGGACGAGCTCGGCCTCTAAAAATAACTGACTGGCCAAAAGAGCTTTGCCCAACAATTGGACAGTACGGCCTAATAGTTATACTAAGTAATCATCTAGTAGTATAGTTATACTAGTACTACTAAGTAATCGGTATATGAATTAGCGTCTTGAAGATCAACCAATCGATCATCCAAACCAAAATGCCTACAAGATCATTTTATATTTTTTCCGATATAATGATCTAAATAAGTCAAAACACTCCGCATTGTTTTTTTTATCGTTTTGGATAGCAAATAAATAATTCTTTGTGAATTACTAGGTAATATAATTAAACGTCAAAGACGTCGGAGAGTCTATTTTCAAACTCAAATGGTGTTGGGCAGGACACGTGGCTAGGCAGAGTGAAAACAGGTGGAGCAAAACGTTGACCGAGTGGTGGCCGAGAACGGGCAACAGAAGCGTCGGTCGTCCAGTGGCGAGATGGGTCGACGACATAGTAAAGATCGTGGGTCGAACATGGGTGCGCACAGCACAAGATCGAGATGGGTGGCGTACAAAGAGAGAGGCCTATGCTCAGCAGTGGGCGGCCACCGGCTGAAAATGAATGAATGAGTAATTAAACGGGACTTAACCGCGTTAGGAACGAAACAATCCTGTACCGTTATAAATAGAGTTCGAATCGCGAAAGTTTAAAATGTACAAAATAATTGGTTGAAGCGGTTGAACAATGAAAACCTATTTTAAAATTTGCGCTTTAAAAAGTCATCGTTACCGATATCCAAAAAAAAATACAAAATTTGACGTTACTTCGGGATATTATATTGACATAATGTAATTTTTGGCCGAGAAAATGTAACATAACCACTGACAATACTGTTAGGCTCGCAAGATGAGAGGAAAGCGGATTATGAAGCCCCATCCTCAGATAAGGACGTCAACTATGAGGTAAACTACAATAGCAGCATCTGAGATGGAATAACTACCCACTTTGAAGTTCAGTCACGTAGGTATAGACACGCATGACGCACTCGCTGATTTGCTTAGCTTAGAAAGCTTAGGGACTTACGTATGTTGTGACTAAAGGCTCTACTTGTATTTGGCTCTATGTTCTGCTTGCATTCTGCACAGGTACTGCGGTGGCATTGGTAATAAATATAAAAACAAGGTAGCCGTCATTAGGTTACCTATTTTTTTATTTGTTTGAATCGCCATCGCTGGCAAAAAGCCGTGACCGCAATGACGTTCCGACGAAAGTAACAATTATTTTTTTCGGCGATGTTTTCTTCGGATTTAGATGTTTTGGTGCCTCGATTAACGCATCGTAGTTGAATAGTTTATTGGATTTTCAATATAATACAGTTTTTCAGGCTGTTGTTTACTGTATATTTTTTTCCTACCTATTGATTCTCCAATTTTAAGATAGGCAATGTTGCTGCACTAGGGAAATATCGTTATTTAGATTAACAGATCTCTCATAATTTAAGGAGTCAACAGGAGTCAAATTGTTAATTTAGTGTGTTGTGCTACTGAATATTGAAGTTTTTATAGTCACATTTCATGATTTAAAAATAGATTACTATAGAAATTGTTTTCTTTATTTTCAAAGGCAATAAAAGCTTTTACTGTTTCTTGTAGCGCATGTTTTATTATAAACTACGTTTCTGTTTTTGTGTCATTAGAAGATAGCGTGCTGCAAAAAAGAGAGCCGTGTTGGCAAATAATCCATACCAATATATAAAAGTGAAACGTTGCCTGTTTGTTTGTTGGTTTGGGGAGCTTTCACGCGATAACGGCTGGACGGATTTTGATGAAATTTAGAATAGAGATAGCTTTTACCCTGGAATAAAACATAGGATACTTTTTATCTCGGAAAATTGTAATTTTTCACGGGAATACTGGAAAATTTTGTTCACTCACTGTAAGGAACGGTTACCATCACATAATGGTCTATGGTTGTGATGGAAACGAAATAACACGTCTGTCAAAAAACATGAAGAGCATTAGTGCTATACCTACTATTGCATTGGTTTTTAATATCCTAGAAGAAAATAGGATGCTTTTTTTTACGATAAACAGTGGTCCGCGCGTACGAAGCCGCGGGCGGGAAAGCTAGTTTGTTATAAATGAAATAGAAAAACACCCAACACCCTTTATTATTTTGTTTAGTGTTTTTGTTTTGTTGTGTGTGTTTAGTTTTGTTTTTGTTTAGTGTGTTTATCTGATTATCTGAATACATATTTTCAAATATTTCACGACACAAGTAAAGGGTAAATAATCAAACTTTCAGAAAAAATACCTTCCTCTGTTATTATGTATTCTCTGTTCTTTGTTCATTGGACAGCAAATCAAGGAGAGAAATGCCTGGCCAAACAATTAATTTACATTTTTAGGGTTCCGTATTCAAGCATGGAACCCTTATAGTTTCATCACGTCTGTCTGTCCGTCTGACAGTATGGTAGTCCGTCCCTCTGTCTGTATATCATAGCTTGTTATCGAGTGGCTCCCATACATGAAAAGGGAAGAAAAAAAAACATTGAATGGGTGTTCAAAAATTATAATGCAGTTTTTTTTATTTATTTACTTCTCTGAAATATTCGGCTCTAAAGTTAAGACCTCTTTG
The DNA here is from genome assembly GCA_946251855.1 of Alsophila aescularia. Classification (NCBI taxonomy): domain Eukaryota; kingdom Metazoa; phylum Arthropoda; class Insecta; order Lepidoptera; family Geometridae; genus Alsophila; species Alsophila aescularia. The sequence goes on from OX276381.1 coordinate 39,198,869, forward strand.
CTTGAGTTATATGTCGCTCCGTTATTTTTTTTATAGTCTATGACAGACATTATATCTACCTAGTTTCGACTCTATGTCGCAATAAGACATACTTATATAAGATGCTAGAAATTATACATAGCCTTTTATCTAGTTTAAACAAATACTACTTAACAATGGAATTAGTGCACAATGAGATTAAAATTTATAATAAGCGCCCTATTATTTATAAACCTAAAATAGATTAATGACATTAATACACGAGACAACTGCAGCAATAGAAGATAATTGCTTCTGATAAGAAGGAAAACTACTTGCAACCTTAATCTATACAAAAAGTACCCACCTTACAATATGAAAAAAAAATGCCGTGGTACAAACGGCAGTATCTATCACGGGTAAGTCGCGTATGATGGTTGTTTTTCGTACGAGCACAGAACAAATACTAATTGGATCGAGGTAGTGCTGGCCTCAGGTATCAGAGTTTATCAGGCCCTCCGCGGGCCTGTAGCATGGCTTATTGACTGGTGTTAATCAATAACAGATTGGACCAACAGCTTCATGTGCCCTCCAAAGTACAGAACAATGGATTTAACTTAGAAAAGTTAGTGCAGAGCTGAGGATCGAACCCGGTATCGTTGGATTCTAACACGCACAGTATACTTACCGCTCCTCCGCTTGATTTATTGTGATAAGGTTACGAGATAAAATAAAATCTATCTAGGTATACCAAAGGTAGGTACCTACCTAAGCAGTAACAAAAAGTATGAACAAAAAATAACTAAAAATAAATTGTGTCGAGGACTTAAAATGAGCTACTGAACATATATATATATATATATATATATATATATATATATATATATATATCTCTCTCTTTTATTGATCATCATCATCAGCCCGTTTCAGTCCACTGCTGGACACAAGCCTCTGCCATAGCACGCCACTGAGCACACGATCTTCGGCTCTTCTCTTCCAACTGCTGCCAGCCACTTTGCGTATATCGTCGCTCCACTAGCTGGAGGGTGCCCTACACTACGTTTACCGAGTCGCGGTCTCCACTTAATAAAACGTCTACCCCGACGGTTATCAGTCCTTCGACAGATATGACCAGCCCACTTCCACTTTAGCTTACTAATCCTAAGGACTATGTCGACAACTTTGGTTCTCTGCCGGATCACCTCAATCCGGATACGATCTTTCAGAGAAACTCCGCGCATAGCCCTTTCCATAGCCCGCTACGCGACCTTAAATTGGTGGACTAGTCGTACCGTGAGTGTCCACGACATAACATAACATATGTATGTCATAACAGGCAGGACACACTGGTTGAAGACTTTTGTCTTAAAACTTTGCGGTATTGGCAACGAGCAGACTCGACGAAGTTTATTAAACGTTAGCGCATCACGTCCACGTCCAGTAAAAACTACTGGATCGATTTATATTTATTTATCCAAATTACACTATTATTGCAGGATTACCTAATGCAATAGAGTAAGTCAAAAAAACATAAAATAAAAAAACCTTTTCTACTCGTCACGATAACATATTTGAAATATAATTGATCTCATAAACTCGGCAACTGAGCAATTCAATATGGCATCATCATCATCATCATCATCATCATCATGTCAGCCTTTAGAAGTCTACTGCTGAACATAGGCCTCCCCCAAAGAGCGCCTTGACGAGCGATCTTGTGCCACCTCCATCCACCGACTTCCTGCGATGGCTACAATGTCGCCGGTCCATCGTGTGGGGGGGTCTCCCCACACTTCGCTTGCTTGTTCGTGGTCGCCATTCGAGAACCTTTATTCCCCAGCGGTTGTCGGTTCTGCGAACTATATGGCCTGCCCATTGCCACTTCAACTTGCAAACTCCGAGCGCTATGTCGGTAACCTTCGTTCTTCTACGGATTTCCTCATTTCTGATTCTATGACGTAGTGAAACACCGAGCATAGCTCTCTCCATTGCACGCTGCGCAACTCTGAGCTTTTGTATGAGACCAATGGTTAGCGACCACGTCTCAGTGCCGTATGTCATCACTGGCAACTACTATTAACTACTATTCAATATGGTGGTTTACTATAATTATATTAAAGAGTTATTTATTATTAACGAGTAGAAGCCGAGCAACAGACATAAATCTATTTGATGGCTGAACAAATTTTAATCTAATTTGGAATTTTGGTATTTTCTGTCGTGGAATAATACGTAGAGGATACTTTTAACCCAGAGAAATTACCACGTGGGCAAAGCCGCAGGTACAGCTAATAAATAAAGGTTAAACTCATGTTAATGACTGTTACAGTGAAGTATCTACATTATTTGAAATTGATAATTGGTTTTCCCAAATCGTTTGAAGGTTAATAATTATTTATAATAATTTTCTAATGGTAAAATTTGGGTCACGGACGAGATCCGAACTCGCACACTGTACCTCAGCGCAGAACATGCTTTTACCAATTCGGCCACCGAGACCTATGCGTCGTCATCCAAATCATTCCACTAGTTCTTTGAACCCGTCTTAAATTTTGTTCCATTAGAAAATTATTATATATATTTACGCTAAGCAGGCGTTAACTGCTATAAAATGAATAATTATTGTTATGAAAAGACAAGAAATGCTTTTACACTCATTTATGTTATTTGGGTTAACTCACTCATCTTACGATACATAAGTTATTTGTTGTCGTACCTATATTATAACATTGACAAACATCCAGACAGATAGAAAAACAGACAGTCAAATCCAGGACTCGGACACTAATATTATGCCATTTTCTGGGAATTTTATCTTTTTAGCGCTTAGGTACTGCGGGTTTTCGATAATTTAGTACCGCCTCCCCGAAGAAACGACCCAAGCAGCCTCTTCTGAGGAAATATTATCTTGCTAGTTAATAGCGAGTAAACCAATAATAATAAACCAGCGGCTAAAAATACTAATCAAGAAATTATATCTTGGCGTTTAATTTTCTACTGCCCATATTTAGCGTGCAAAGTCAAACATTAGGTACTGTGTTACAAACATTAGGTACTGTGTTAAAAATATTAGGTACTGTGTTAAAAACATTAGGTACTGTGTTACAAACATTAGTTACAGTGTTACAAACATTAGGAGTACCTAATGTTTGTGTTTGTAACACAGTAACTAATGTTTGTGTTTGTCACTGTAGTGTTACAAACATTAGTTACTGTGTTACAAACATTAGGCACTGTGTTACAAATATTCATTACTGTGTTACAATCATTAGGTACTTTGTTACAATTTCTGAAATTACTGGGCCTATTGAGGCTTAAAAAACAAGGATAGTGAGGCTGCAGTGCCGCGCTACTGATGAATAATAGTAGATGCAAAGTTATTATCGACTGTCGTGGAAATATGCATACAATGGATTACAAATGGAGTATTAATCAGAGCTATAATAGTTAAGTGTAGAGAAATTGTATAGAGTAGTAAAAAGTACTATTTACGTCAGTCACGTGGATTTTCGAAGTCTCATGCGATGGATAGTATAGAAGTGTTACTTATTGTTTAGGTGGTAAAGGCATCTTAGTTAAGTATGAATAGCTTCTAGGTGAAACCCCGGGACTCACTCCGCGGTTTTACCTGCGTAGATAGATAATCATGAGTTGATGATAAAAAGTATTATAATTATGTGTAATTCCAGGATAGATTAGTAGGATAGTAGGTTATCGGAAACTAATTGATTGTGCAGTTGTATCCGGGTTTTTCTATGTTAGTTTTTGCTTTAGGTATTTTCTCGGATTAAAGCCTTTTGTCTCGGATTTGTCTCTTAGTACTAGTAGTAATGCACTACTACTAGTAGTAATGCACTACTGCTCAGTATATAGATAATTTTTCTCTTTGACTACTACACTACTGTTTGGCGGCTGAAAATCCGACTAAAGTGCGGTACTTCCCCAGGTAGAAGCTTGCAATAGAAGGCTACCAATACAATAAGTTGTAGTGTAGTTTTGTAAATGATATTGAGGTTTTGATATGAACTGATATTTTTCTAAACTAAAGTGCGGTACTTCCCCAGGTAGAATCTTGCAATAGAAGGCTACCAATACAATAAGTTGTAGTGTAGTTTTGTAAATGATATTGAGGTTTTGATATGAACTGATATTTTTCTAAACTAAAGTGCGGTACTTCCCCAGGTAGAATCTTGCAATAGAAGGCTACCAATACAATAAGTTGTAGTGTAGTTTTGTAAATGATATTGAGGTTTTGATATGAACTGATATTTTTCTAAACTAAAGTGCGGTACTTCCCCAGGTAGAATCTTGCAATAGAAGGCTACCAATACAATAAGTTGTAGTGTAGTTTTGTAAATGATATTGAGGTTTTGATATGAACTGATATTTTTCTAAACTAAAGTGCGGTACTTCCCCAGGTAGAATCTTGCAATAGAAGGCTACCAATACAATAAGTTGTAGTGTAGTTTTGTAAATGATATTGAGGTTTTGATATGAACTGATATTTTTCTAAACTAAAGTGCGGTACTTCCCCAGGTAGAATCTTGCAATAGAAGGCTACCAATACAATAAGTTGTAGTGTAGTTTTGTAAAAGATATTGAGGTTTTGATATGAACTGATATTTTTCTAAATTAAAGTGCGGTACTTCCCCAGGTAGAATCTTGCAATAGAAGGCTACCAATACAATAAGTTGTAGTGTAGTTTTGTAAATGATATTGAGGTTTTGATATGAACTGATATTTTTCTAAACTAAAGTGCGGTACTTCCCCAGGTAGAATCTTGCAATAGAAGGCTACCAATACATTAAGTTGTAGTGTAGTTTTGTAAAAGATATTGAGGTTTTGATATGAACTGATATTTTTCTAAACTAAAGTGCGGTACTTCCCCAGGTAGAATCTTGCAATAGAAGGCTACCAATACAATAAGTTGTAGTGTAGTTTTGTAAATGATATGGAGGTTTTGATATGAACTGATATTTTTCTCTACCTACATAAAATGCCTGAAAACTACTCTAACCGTTTACGCCGTTTGACGTATTTTAATTACAAACTTAATTACCCCTGAAATCCACGAAAGTCACCGACATAGCTCAAATAATTAGCAAACTGAAGTGGCAATGGACCGGTCACATTAGTCGAAGAACCGATAACCGGTGGGGTAGAAGAGTTATTCAGTGGAAACCACGTATAGGCAAACGTAGTGTTGGACGCCCTCCGGCAAGATGGAGTGACGATTTACGCAAAGTAGCTGGCAGCAATAATATGAGAAGAGACAAATATTAAGTTAAGTTAAGTTTAGTTTATTTATGTTATATTAATATTAACATAAATAAACAAATGTTCTACTTTCTCGCTCACCCAGGTGGTGCATCAATACTTATACTTAATATCTACCTAAACATGTAGGTATATGAATTGTTTACGTACCTAAAGCCCTGTGCTGTATGGCTATATAAAATCATAGAATACCATTAGTTATTGTATTCATAGGACAACCAAATAGGAAGCTTTTTTTTGTATTATAATATAACGCCTGCCTTGCGAGAAAACTATGAGATAGGCATACTAAAGGAAAAATTTGAACCGCACGACCATTATGCACATACTCCATCCCCGTATTAGAAACTGGAGGAAAAATTTACAAAGGCTCAAAAAATGAAGTTGTATTACTATATTTTCATCGCAAAACATTAAAATAAACATTACTCATGCTTCACATTACATCTTATGTGAAATGCTTATCAATGATTTAATTCTTTATATATATGTATATTATTTAACTTAGAAAAACGTCAATTAGTTCATAAGCCGTCGGAGATAAATAGATAGCATAGTTACCATGATAGCATTACTGATTCATAGATATTTACCTAACTTAACTTTACGTAAATGCCTTTGCAGGTAATAAATTTTATTGATCAGACTAAGAAGGTTAGACGATCTTATCAGTTCTTTGGATCACTGATATATTCTTGAGATCTTACATTTTCCACAGTATTCTAATACATATATTATTTTACTAGGTAAAGACCGCCTTGCAGTGTTGCCCGCAGCACAGTACACATATGTGAATAAATAATATTCTATTCTATTCTATTCATAGGCGTAGTTCGTGAACTGTGCCGTACTCATTTACCAAAAATTTGAATTTGAATTATTTTTACCAAAAATAATTCAAATTCTAATTTAGAGCGCTTGTAATCGAACATTCACAATCCAACAGCACATAATAAATAACCCTACAGACGGCGGCGCGCGGCGGGAACAAGGTATTAAACTCGCACTAATAACTTTACAGGAACTCCTTCTTCTTCTTATTTAAGAGCTCATCTCTTTCGGTGGAGTAATTTCCAGCATTCCCTATCTTTGGCCGGAGCTTTGACTTCCCTATACGACATGACATTTATCTTTTCCTTTATCTGATCTGTAAATTTCCTTCTAGGCCTGCCTCTTCCCTTCTACCTTCCCTTCTATGATGTTTTTTATGAAATTGTCATGTATTATAAGGTGGCCAAACATCTTTCCTCTTCTGCTTTCTATGGTCGCAATTAAGTTTAGTTTTTCTTGGATGAGACGGAGTACTTCTTCGTTCGTCTTTCTTTCAGTTCAGCTTATTTTCTCCATGTGCCTCCAACACCACTACTCCAACGCCTCCAACACTAACCTAACCTAACCATTACAGGAACAAGAAGATAAAAATAGTAATACACTTGCCATGAAGAAAAACTGTTTGATATCTCGCTTGTCAAAATTTGACCAAGTTTTTAGTTTGAGTACATAACACTTCCTTTGCCTTGCCTTAAACGGGTATAAAATAGCCTATGTCAATCTATACCTAAATACGAATCGATGGACACCTCACGCTCAAAATTGAACTATTAGGGGCGACGCTATCGTGGAACATCCACATACCCACATACATAGATACATACATACATAGATAGACTGTTACACTCATTACCCTTCCCTTTCTTTGATGTAGTCGGGTAAACGGAGTCTACACCACCTAAAAAACGAATCATCATCATCATGTCAGCCTTTAGAATTCCACTGCTGAATTTAGGCCTCCCCCAAAGAGCGCCATGGCGAGCGATCTTGTGCCACCTCCATCCACAGACTTCCTGCGATGGCTACAATGTCGTCGGTCCATCGTGTCGTAGGTTCCCTACACTTCGCTTGCTTGTTCGTGGTCATTCGAGATCATTTATTCCCCAGCGGTTGTCGGTTCTATGAAGGAGCTGAGCTATGTCGGTAACCTTGGTTCTTCTACGAATTTCCTTGTTTCGGATTCTATCACGTAGTGAAACACTGAGCATATATATCTTCTTTGCACACTGCGTGACTTTGAACTTGTATGTATAAGACCAATAGTTAGCAACCACATCTCAGTGCCGTATGTCATCACTGGTAACACGCACTGATGCATCGAACAAAAGAGTGAAGCATAGCAAATGGCAGCTGCAAATGTGTGCGTCAGTGAATAATTCGTGGTGTTTTGTGGTTTATACACAATTTCATGGCAAAAGACTGCATTGTTTCTGATTTTCCGTGAGAACTTGATAGAATTAACATGACTAACGAGAACGAGCTCTTGCTATGTGGTGGCTGATCGGCATAACATGATTTAAGTGTGTACTTGCTTGTGCGTACGAGCGGATCGGCATATCAATTGCAGTTGTGCTCCAATTTTGATTGGCGGTGTAGAATCCGTATCCATTAAAGGAATTAAAAATAAAAGTTCTCAAGTTGATGTGTATGTTTGTAATATTGTGTAATATTCATATAATTATGTTAGTCTATATAATTATGTTAGTCTATATGAGTATGTATCTGAACAAATGAACCAAATTTCGCGAATGTATGTAGGTACGTAAGTTTGTACGTATTTCTTGGAACCTATAAGTCCGATCGCAATATTTTTTTTGTAATAGTTTCAATATCTTTAACTTAGGGAATAGTTAAGTAAGTTTCATCAAAATCCCTTCAGTATTTTAAAAGATATGCACTGTTGACTGTTTCCAGTATGGCTTTTTTCTTAGCGAACGGAATAAGTACTTCATTTTCTTTGGCCTACTTTATCGAAACTAAAAGTTAGTAGCTAGTAAGAAAAAGCATTTATTTTTAAACCGTATTCATATCGTACATAAATTAAAAGAACGAATTAATTCAAATTTATTGAGGTCTGTGTCAGGTAAGTTCTTATTTACTTACTTTGGTCGATTTGGGCGTAGCACAGACCTCAAAATTTTGAAGCATTTCTTTATTTTTAGTATACGATTTGAAGGCAGGTTTTTTAAATCAGTTTTTATTTAAATATTCTTGTACAGGAAGTTGTGTGCGGATTTCGATGATACGCACAAAAACGGTGAAGGAAAACATGGAAACCGATATAACCTAAAACCTTAATGATCAAGCACATTTGATATCCTCCAACCAGTACCGGGCCAGCATAGGGGTTATGGCCCTTCTTCTCTGAGAGAAGAAATGTTTTCCAGCAGTTGGAACGGATAGATTGATAACGATGACTCAAATTCATTGATCAGTGGCCCAATTCCATAACTTGGCTACAATCGGATTATCACTTTTTTCATAGCAAATTCGACTCTATCGCAAGGCATTAGTGGTTGCGATACTGAGAATTCGATTGAAGCCAAGTTATGGAATCGGGCTGCAGGTACATCAGGGTCGTAATTGATGAACAAACATTAAAACATCTAGAAGTCTAAACATCCAAGCATCGCAACAATACGACTTATGCATTTAATTTTTAGGTTAGATTTAGTGCTTACTTGCTTATCTTATGAGTTAGTCTGGTCTCTGGTGTCAGAGTTTGTCGGCCGTCCAAGGGCCTTTGACATTTCGTTAATAACAACCGGGACAGACAGTCTAACGTACCTTCCGATATACGGAGCGATGGAAAACCGCACATGGCAAAAAGTCATTGGTAGCCTTGATTCGAACCATGCTCTGCAGTCTTGACATTGACAGCGATTGCTTTACGACTGAAATCAGTCGCAAAGTCCGATTATAACGAGATTTGGTAGTCTCTGCTAAATATCAATGTCGATCATGATCAATGTCAGAACAGATACCGATGACAATCGATAGCTTTTGACAATAACTGTCAAAGCTAACGATGTACCGATTTCGGTTGTAAAGCAATCACTATTTATATCTCGAGACTGCATTTCCTGGTATCGCATGGCCACCATCGTGATCGCCCTTCTAGTTTAGAGCGATATCCTGTTTTAATTACAATCTTTCTCGAAAATCCTCAAAAGAATTGACATACATCCCACATCATTAAACTATTACTAATCGAAAGTCTAGTAATAAATCAGTTAGGATTATAAAATCGTAACAGATTTATTTCTAAGAAGCACTTCTGGAAAAATATTTTCTCGAGTGAGGCTTGTTTGATGATATACTTGAATGTGTTAAACTGTGTTGCAAACACATGTTTACTGCATTGCAAGTGGATCGATACATAGATTGCGAATATTGTGAAGTGCATGTAGCGTTTTATTCACTTATCTGATTGAGAGGCACGGGCGCCGTAGGTTGTTCAAAATATACTTGGTAGCAGAGTCAGTGTATGATTTTTGTACATATCATGTATTTTGGTATATTTTTATATCACAAATGTTTTGCCGGTAACATTATAAAAAAATTGATAATTTGTAAAAAAGTTAACCAATTGAAGGTCTGCTCACATTTAGATTCAAAAGTTCTTGCTATACTTCTTCCTATTTGTTGTGTAAAATCTCTATATTATGAAATGAATATAAATATTTTCATTTTATTATGTGCCTACATTGTTAATTATTGTTAATTATTGTTTATTATTGATTTATATAGTTTCCTGTGTATTGTATAGCATATCCATTAAATACTTACACGAGCAATGTAAATAAGTGTTTACTGTTAAAAATAATCATTATAAGTATAATATTATGCTGTGATTCTCTTTGTAAATTAAGTTCATGTACAGAAAACCCTGCTTCCTCGTGAACGTTCTTGTTGCTTAAAGGTTTGCTGGAAGACAAACTATTTTTAGAGTAAAGCTCGCCTTTGTATTTACTGCTATTTTAATATTTATTTATTGTGAATGTGTGTAAAAAGCAGAGATAAGTTTCGTAAAATTCTATAAAGATCAACAAATTGATCAAATATTGTTTCCCTGCCGAAACAATTATAAATTTTCTCATTCGTCACAAACTCATATTTTCATTTTATAATCGCGTTTCATATTCCTCAGTTGTACGATTATCTCTCGTAACTCTTGAATGGTATCATTGACTGCACGAAAATAAACGTTTTAAAACCCGTAAAATGTTACCGAGTTTCATTTGAATTAAAAGCCGGCAAGATTCCTAAGCTGCAAGAGATCAAGTTTATCACCATGAGCACTACTTACTTTGGATTTCAAGTCTTTCTAGTTTGTCCTCGGCTCGCTGTTGCACCTCCAAAGGGCTCTCGATATGATAGAATATGCTCGCACCGACCAACAAATACATTATATGAAGCGCCAGCATGCACGCCAACTGCTTTTTGGACATCATCTTGACTAGCTTTTTTCAAAACTTCCCCAAAATCTCACTTCCCAAACAATCACAAAAAGTGTCACTTGTAAATCACATGAAAATCCATATCGTCCTCAAAAACTGTGGCGTTAGAAGTCTCATTTCCAATGCTTCCGTGAAAGACTTCAGGTTTATACTGAAGCCGTTTTCACATGGACCTCTATTTTTGTACCACATGTTACTGTGCTCATTGATGACGAGAGGCGGTCACTACACTGCGTTACTAAATGACTTGATGACACTTCCCGATCGACGTTCGGCCGTATGAGAGGATCAGTTTGATTTGTCGGCGCGCGCGCTCGCGACTCAGCCGCGTCCTTTTTTTAAACGGCCAGCTCTAAATATTAGAGTGACAACGGCACGCATTAGCTCGTTGTAAAGGATAATAAGTAAGGTTATTGCCGACATAGTTATATGAGACGACGCAGTGATAATACTAAAGCGATGGGCGAAAGATTTCATTTACAGCGGGGATTAAAGGATTCTGCGCTTGATAATGGACTTGGAGATAGCGTTACATCATTTTTCTGTTGATAGCGAATAGTACAACCTTCGCTGCGCGTTACGTACTCATAAGTATTTATGTATATTCCATTAGAGATAATTACCTAGTTTTTATCAATCGTTGAACAATGCGTATTAATTTATGGTTTGCAACAAATACATATTATCAAGGTAATATAAATTTCTATGAAATTTCATCGTAACTACGTCATTAACTGTATTTATAATTATGTAATTCTGACTGTCACTGACCTGTTAAAGTTTGCCCCCTTATTATCCGGTGGTTCGAGTCACCATAGTTTTCCAGTACAAGTGTGCGCGTACGCACGTTCCGCAAGTCAGCTTTCGTCAGGGCAGCTTTTAACACGTACCCCAGCCTTACTAGTACTATTATGCACTATGTGGCCTTACTTTACAGACAAGACAGAGCTACTTCTATAAGCGAGTGTATTGTACAGTGTTTTTGTTTAATCTCATTTAATACAAGCTTGTATTATTAGTTATACAGAAGGTTAAAAATCCATACGGATTTGTCTCTACATGGTTACTTTATTGCTGAGTTTTTTAATTCAATTTCACCGCTTTTGGAATATCATTCGTAACCTCTTTCTCAGCAGAGTCTAAAGTCATACGCCTTTTTTAGTTAAGGGTTATTCAATCAAAATTTTATTTAAAACAGTTTATCCTCAATGTTATACCTTAATGTGAGAGACCTTGAAGTGGTTGTCTTTTTTCGTCGAATGAGTCTTTGCTATATTTGCATAGATCTTATCAAAAGTGGGGAGATTAGGTACCAGAATCTTGGGCGTGAACCGCATGAATTAGGTGCAACGCACACAATTGGAATTCTTAGCTTTAGACAAAAATGGCGGTATATATTATCTTTGTTTTTGATGCACATGATGCACGACGATGGGAATGAACCTGTGTGGGTGGGTGTTTGTCTGTAGTTGTACCTATTCCAGTTTGTTTACGTGTATCTTCCCGCTTTAACCAGATCTATGTATATCATACTAATATTATAAATGCGAAAATTAGTGAGTGTGTGTGTGGGAGTGTAAGTTTGTCTGGTTTTCACGCTGAAACCGCTGAACGGATTTTTATGAAATGTGTGTGTAAATACTTTAGGTCCATACTTTCATTATTATCATCATCATCCGTAAACTCTAACGTAAATTTAGCTAAACTGGTTTAGCCAAATTTACGTTAGAGTTTGGCCAACAACAGTTGAGATGAGACTGAAATTAATCCGATAAACTAATAAAACTCAACTGGAAAACACTGGTATCAGAATATTTTATGAGAAGGTAGGTAGTAGGTACCTATTTCTCACTCCCACACATCAACATTATCATCACATCATCTCAACTTTCGTTGGCCAAACTCAGGCAAAGAAGTGTTACACTTCTATATTATTTTATAATAAAGTAGGTAGTAGGTATCTATTTTTCACTCCCACACATCAACATTATTATCACATCATCTCAACTTTCGTTGGCCAAACTCAGGCAAAGAAGTGTTACACTTCTATATTATTTTATAATAAAGTAGGTAGTAGGTATCTATTTCTCACTCCCACACATCAACATTATCATATCATCACATCATCTCAACTTTCGTTGGCTAAACTCAGGCAAAGACGTGTTACACTTCTATATTATTTTATAATAAGGTAGGTAGTAGGTACCTATTTCTCACTCCCACACATCAACATTATTATCACATCATCTCAACTTTCGTTGGCCAAACTCAGGCAAAGAAGTGTTACACTTCTATATTATTTTATAATAAATTAGGTAGTAGGTATCTATTTCTCACTCCCACACATCAACATTATCATATCATCACATCATCTCAACTTTCGTTAACAAACTCAAAGACGTGTTACACTTCTACTATTATTTATTCTGTGGTGCTACTGGCTCACCATAGCGGGTATTCCGGTAGCAATTTGAGAAAAGCCAAGATGGTCTAAAAAAAACGAAATCCACACCGCCAAACGGAAAGTGAAGCACCCTAAATACGTACAAGCTTTGCGCACTCTCCTCCCTGTTAATCGTGTTAATTCTGTAAAAATTTCACGGAAAACAAAAACATTGCAGTCTTTTGATTGTGTGAAATTGAGTATCAACCACAAGTTATCCACTCACGCATATACACAGCTGCCATTTGTTATGCTTCACTCGTTTGATTGGCGGTGTGGTTTCCGTTTTGGAGTTTAGAACTTATAGTTTTTGAAGTTATTCTGTGATTTAAAGTGAAGATGTGGCGGAAGATTGTTAAAAGAACAAAACAGTGATTGAAGTGATTCATGCAAATGAGCTTTGGTTTTGGGTTGTTTTGGTACTTTTAGGAATCCACGACTACCTCACGGTCTGTTTATGTATCTTATTAGGTGAGAATTCAAGAAAAATGCTGGAACAAATGGAAATAGTAACAAAACTAGATTTATCATCTATCTATCTATACATATAGTAAAGCAGTACCAAAAAGTCTGTACAATGAAAATAATAAAAAATACTGGTCTAGGGGACTTACAATTAAATAAGCTTTATTATAAGTATAGATAGATAGATGATACATCTGAAAAGTTTTTTATGTTTTAAATTGTTTGTGTTTGTTCACGCATTACGTAAAAAATACTAGACTGATTGCAATGTGGTTTTCACTGTTGGATAGCTTAGGTTTTGACTTAAGAACTGCTAGCTTGGTAAATCAGTCTGATAAGTAGACGAGCAATCGATAAAAACTATTTGGCGGCTGAACGAATTTTGAAGAAATGAAGAATGTACTTTATATGTACTACTGGTAATAAGAATAACACATCTTAGGTTACTCTTAACCTACGAATAACTCTTAACCCAGAGAAATGGCCACCAGAAATGGTCAATTGCTCAATGGTAATTTATTCGTAAAAAAAATACACGTCAATTAATAATGAGTACTTACAGAAGTACATACAAAAAATAATAAAATAAAAATCTAAATTGTAATAATTAAAAAATAAAAAATGAAAAAAATACTTAAATAATTATCAAATAAATAAAATATATAGTCTTAATACAATAGAAACTGCAATGCCATTTAGTGTTGACAAATTCGTCATTTAAGTATAAAAGGTTTGCTCGACAAGCCAGCTCTTCAACTTGTTTTTGAAAGAATGGATCGGCGCCTCCGTTACGCAAGTAAAAAAGCAAAAAGGCAAAGCCGCGGGCACAGCTAGTCTACCTAAAACAAATAATGTATCTCCATACCTCTAATATTTAATCTAGTGAGCTGTACGCACGTGCATTTGCCCAAATGGGTTCATCTTAATGACAGTCATATACAATTAATGGCGGGATAACATTGTAAATGTTTTCATTTGGTTTATGGCTCAAATTGCGTTGATAAAAAAACAATCTGACGCTGGTGGGAGTTCCGAGGCGTAAATATGACATAGAACACATATATGTACACGATCATTTTTTCAGTTCCCTCGATGATCAGTCTACGTCAGTGCACTGCTTGATGAAGTAATTCCAACCCAAGCCCAACTCTCGTTTTTCTGTTTAACGTATTTAAAGGACTAAGTACTGCTCTCAGTTTGCGAACTTAATCCTGTTTTTGTTAGTGACCTCTGACGCAAGAGTCCGCCTGGGGAAATACACCTTTATAACTTTTAAACATTTGCGATTCGAACATATATTTAAACGGGACTTAATGGCGCTGAAAGCGTTATTTTATATACCTCGACGCGACGTTGCGATCAATTAGCAATGATTGTGGTCACGAGAAGACTGAAGTAGCGGGTGTTAGCGTCGAGAAAGGTGAGCGTTGTCTCCAACTACCCAGATTTAGTGGCTAGTTCTGCGACTCGTCCCATAACAAAGTCGTCCCAATAGGACGAGTTAATGAATTATTATATTATATAGAAAATATTATATTTTCTGTTCAGTAACTCGTCCCATTGATTTTATCCTATAAATCTGAATGGATTTAGTACAGTCGATAATATAATCTTTTAATAATTAATCTTCCATACCTATAAAATAGTAACGTGACACACTGACTGTCAGATAACGCACAGCCTAAACTGATGAACCTAGTATGAAATAGAGGAAATATTGAGAAATTTAAAGATTTTCTAAGGAGGGGTTTTCGATGGACTGACGACATTGTAGCCATCGCAGGAAGTCGGTGGATGGAGGTGGCACAAAATCGCTCGTCATGGCGCTCTTTGTAAAAATTCAGGATTGTCACGACACAACACTAACGACATCTGCAGTTTCTTCTGACATAAACCGCGACGCGAACACTTGCTTATCACGGGATTCCAGGACGCAGCCAACTTGAAACCATCCTCCCGGTTGAAATATGGTTACTTTTTAATTTCATCCGCCTCATGTTCAATCCTGGATTAGTAGTGACGTTCTGCGATGTAGTAGTGATGTTTCCAGCGAACTTACTGGGCAATGAGGCAATGAGAATGAGAAACCAAAGTTTTAAGGCGACGAGCGCAGTGCAGTGATGCGCAAGATTTTGCAACCAAAGTTCTGGGTGGCACTGCAACTGTTATGGGCAGGCGTGACGCTTATCATCAGGGGATGGTACTGCTCGACTTGTCAGTCACCGAAATAAAAGAAAATGAATTAATTATTATCTTACCTTCTCTAATAGCCTAGGTAGGTACACCTAGGTGCGAGTGAGTGGATCTGTCATTTCATCCGACTTAACCGCTGACTATAGCGTTGGTAGTAAAGTCGTAGATTTTTGTCGTACGTTTAGATCAAATCTTGTAAGCGAATATAGGCTTCCTATTATTACAATCGTAGTTGTTAAGTGGCCACATTAATTCCCTTAGAGCATGCTGAATAACTTTAATTCTGGAGAAGTCATGGTATTCCATACGTATAGGAAGGAAAGTGTAAAATTATAATTATTAAGGAAGATGGTGGTATTCATATTGTAAAGCTATGGCGTAAGGCATTCGAAATAATAATAACAACGTTCCTTTTAGTGTAACTTAGTATCGAATAATTTATTTATTACATTATTCATGGCTTATGAAGTATTGTGATGAGCTATCTCAAGTATCTTGGGAAAGGTTGCAAAGCCGCCCGCCCGCCTAATCACAAAAACATGCGTCTAGACTAGATGTGAAAATACTCCAAGAAACTTCACTCTGTTCTTTTTAGCACAATATAGTCGCACTTAGGTATTTATAGTCGAAATGACACGAGCACAATAATTCCAAGTAAGATTTGAATGAGACAAAGAGGAGTTAAATTAAGAATTTTTTGCGAGATACGTTATCAAAATAAAAATATAAATGTACTAGCTAATGTAGCCACTTTTACGATTACAACTGAAGTAATCTGAGCCATAAATTATTTATTTACATTTGGTAATGCCTACAGGTACCTTATATGTCTCAATGGGGAAGTTACGTGACGTCAGATTGTTTTTGAGAAATTCCCAATGATTGTAAGATGAATACAGCGCTACACAGGTATTTCTATGTGTTTTATTTTTATTTGTTAACCTTTTTTCACCTTCCGTTCCATTCTAAGCCATAATCTTCATTTGAAGCTGTTTTCATTTTTAGAGGTTATCTATTGTGAAGGTTTTTCTACTCCTTAATCATCATGTATTTTAGGCAATATCTGGTCTAATAATTTTGTAAAGGAAAAATTAGGATCACGGATGGGGTTCGAATCCGCATCATTCTAAGCCTCTGCGCTTCACATGCTTTTTTTGTTTTCGCTTATCAAGCGTTAATGCTAAAATCATTAAATATCGGTCTATTGGCCCACACATTACTATAAAAGTATTAATGTGACCATGTATACTTTTCTTTACACTTAGTAGTTACACTAGTTACCATCCATTCCATTTTACACCATCGTCATTAGAAGCTGTCTTCACTTCAAGACCTTTTAACTGCGCAGATTTTTAGGCGTTTGGTTCCTGCTTAATTACAGAACCGCCCCTTCTAGTACCGGTGCTGAGAGGACCTGCTTATATTAGGGAATTCAGGAAATGGACAACAATATCTTCCAGACTAATTTATGGTAGTGGTAGGCCTGATCTGCAAGTCCGCCTGTATACCGGGTATTATTTTTCGTGAGGTAGCTTTGGCGCCCGCGAACAAGGTAGTAGTTAGAACATTATTATATACGTTCTCGCTAATAAAAAAAACATTAGTATTTCGAAGGTGTTATCTTTACGAGACGCAATGACCCAAAATATTAGCCGTGTTCAATTGTTCAGTTCAGAATCTACCAATAAATGGCGCTACCGTCCCCGTAAGACGGATTTAGAAACTGAAGGAAAAATTTGGATGATGATGATGATATAGTAGTCCCAATAGCCGAGTTGGTTAAAAACATGTGCCGCGCAGAGGGATGGATGGTGCGGGTTTGAATCCTGTCCATGGCCCAATTTTACTCGTATTAATGAAAATTACATGACATTCAACCACCATGCAATAATGTACAAACACTGTGTTACGCTATCAAGGGCAATGTTTCCAGCTATAAAATAAAAAACTCAACGCTAAAATAAACTCCATATAAGTATCGAACCTGCTCACAAAATTTCAGATCGATTCGATCGAAGGGGGGGGGGGGTTGAGGGTCGCATCTCCCAAACGGATGGAGCGGTTTTAATGTTTGAAAACTGATGCAATCGAAAGTCTTCTTAGCTATAATGGGGGTGGGGGGGTCGGGGGTTATATAAAGTTTTAATATGTGCTTCTTAATTTCTTTAATTAAAAATAAGTACAAATTAAAAAAATACTCCCGACTCCCTACCCTCCATTATAGCCAAGAAGCATCAGCAGCATTATATTTGGTTTATAGCCAAAAACCATCTCGTTTACCTCAGATTTAAAACATGAAAAACCGCAGTTAAATTGGTCCATTCATTTAGAAAATATGATATCAGAGTGACAGCGTAGTGCAGTAACGCGAAAAACCAGTATTGAGTGTATAGGCTCAAAGTACGCTCGTGCTTAAACTGGTTTTTGTACCGTCGTCCAGTGCCAATTTCGTAAGATACGAGGGCTTCCCCTATTCGTAATAGGTGGGTGTGGTGCTAGTAATATTTGACTTCCCCGGGTACTAAGTGGAAAGACGGATCACGTAAGCACGTAGCTGCATTCGTACAACTCACGTCACGAATATACCCAATATTCGCTTAGAGCGACAAGACCGCCCATTGTATTATATAATATCTATTATTATGTGTTATAGTTACTTATTTCAGATATTTTTGGTTCAAAGAAAAGTGATCTTCAGTCATAACACAATGTTTTCTTGAAACTCTCAACTTTGTGTTAGGTCTTTTGTACTCAACTCAGAACTAAGCCGCTTGTTTTGTGACCGACGCCAGTTTTCTATTTTATCCAACGGTAATGCCAAAAATGTAATAAAGGTAGTAAATACCAGGTGCCTACATTTGTTTTAGCGGAGCAAGTTGAGGGACTAAGGGCAAAGATTACGTACCTATTTTCTTTACTATGAAAAAAATGGGGTTATGATTACTGTCAGGGTGCAAACTCGGCGACGATGGGTAGTTTAATGACGGTTTATAAATTTAATAGATTTTGGGAATCTGTCTATTTGTGAAGATGGTGAAGGTAAAAGTATCCTCATTCGTTTTTTTTTTTTTTTTTTGTTGTTTGAGGTATTGCTGGCCTCTGATGTTTGTCTGATGTTTATCAAGATGTTTGTCAAGCCGCCCGAGGGCCTGACATGGCGTAACGACTGCTATTAATCAATAACAGCCCGGACCGACAGCTTAACGTGCCCTCCGAAGCACGGACCGATGGAAAACCGCACATAACTTAGAAAAGTCATTGGTGCGGAGCCTAGGTTTTGAACCCGGTATCGTTGGATTCTAAATGGCACTATAAAACCGTTAGGCCACCATCGCTCATTCGTTTATACCTACCTTATACCTACTAGGTATACGTTGAATTTTGACTGACATGTATTTGTTTTTCTCAGCATTCGCTACTAATATGTGGACGAGTACAAATACGTACGTATTGTACTATTTGTTATTTTGTGGTGTAAACTACGTATGTACCTACGTAAGTACTACTTATGGGGAAAACGGAATAATGAAATTATATGTACCTACATCAGGATAGTGTATTAATAAACGGAAAGGTGTTTTGCGAATGACATCTTGCCTACGTGATGTAAAACATAAAGAACTGGACCTTGTTCGCTGTAACCATTTGGGCACGTAGCGCGCCGTGTCAAGATATCTGCGTAGAATTGTTCGTGTATGTTCGTGAATTCTTAATTTGCCAAACGATTCCACAACGCAACACGTTACGTGTGTGATGGTCTTAGCGAATAAGGGTCCTGCTGTAAGATATTTAGGTCTCATTATTATCATCATCATCTTTAACAACCCGTATCAGTTCACTGCTGGACAAAGCTCCAGCCTCTCCCAAAGCACGCCATTGAACCCGATCTTCAACTCTTCCTTTCCAACCACCGCCCACCATCTTGCGTGTGTCGTCTCTCCACTAGCTGGAGGGCGACCTACATTACGTGTGCCGAGTCACGGTCTCCACTCAAGATTACGTCTACTCCAACGGTTATCGTCTTGCGGCATATGTGTCCAGAACACCGCCACTTCAGCCTGCTAATCCTTTGTTTCCTATCTATTCTATATTTAGATCTAATCATGCAAAACCACACGTACTAGTTAATGATCAGCCAAAATTCAACTGTCAAGAATCTTCCTGAAAACTTTGTTATAAATCAGCATCATCATCATCATCAGCCTACATCTATCCACTGCTGGACGTAGGCCTCTCCTAATGCAAGCCACTGAGCTCGGTCAGCTCTACTCATCCATTTTCTTCCAGACGATTGTCGTCACTCCACCTGGCCACAGAGCGTTCTACACTACGTTATCCTAAACGTGGTCTACACTTGAGAACTCTTCTATCCCAACGGTTATCGGTTCTACAGAAAATGTGACCAGCCCACTGCTACTTTAGCTTCCTTATTTTTAGAGCTATGTTGGTTACCTCCGTCGGATATCTTCAATACGAGTTTTGTCCTCCCCATAGCTCGCTTAGCAACCATAGATTTGTGGACTAGTTTGACTGTGAGAGACACGTCTAGACTCCGTAGATAACGATTGGTAGGACGCACTGATTGAAGACTTTTGTCTTCAGGCAATGTGGCATGGACGACGAGAGGACTTGAAGGAGCCTTTCAAATGCTGCTCAACCCTGCCGATTACTTCTGTTGGCTTCCTTCTCAAAGTTGTTTTTACCTAATTGCAATATTTCCCCAAAATAAACATAGTGTTGGACAACTTCAAGAGGTACACCATTGACTGTAATCGGTTCCGGGGCAATCAGATCGTTAAACATAATCTTGGTCTTATCTACGTTCATTCCGAGACAGATGAGTCGAGAAGCATCAACAAAGCTAGTCAGCATACTTTGCAAGTCTCGCAGTGACTTCGCCATTAGGACGATATCATCGGAAAATCGTCAGCGTGAGATGTTCTCGCCATTGATATTAATGGCCATTGCTTTCCAATCCAGTGCCGTAAACATATCTTCGAAGGCATCAGTGAACAGTTTCGGGGATATAACATACCCCGTTTCGCTCCCCTGCGCAGTTGAATATAATTAGAGTGCTGGTTCTGAACTTTGACACTCATAGTCGCGGCTTCATAAAAAAATCTCAGAACTTCGAAATATCGCCAGTCCACATGACACCATTGCAAAGACTCTAGAACCGGGCGGTTCTGGAACCGGGTGGTCCTGGGTTTCAATAGAGTCAAAAGCCTTCTCATAGTCCACAAAAGCAAGACACAGGTTATATTATATATCTGGTTATACTCCTCTGATTTCTGTATAATATGCCTCACTGTGTGTATCTGGTCTATAGTGCTAAATCCTAACCCGGCCTGTTCAGGAGGCTAGAGATTTTAAATGCTCGTCAAAATTTAATTATTTAACATAGGTAAGTAGGTTTCTGATTGTTATATAGGTATTAATTCAACTTTCATAAATCTTCCTGAAAACTTCTTTTTAAATTCAACTGCTGCTAGCATTCATTATTTATAATAATTAGTAACTTAAATGAAACAGAAAACATGTTATTTTTTTAAATTGAACACTTTTAATAATAAAAAAAAATACTGATTAATTATTATGTTTATATTCTAAATACTAATTAAAAAACTATGAAGGTAAACTTGTTCTGGAGGTTTTCCAGTATGTTATAGATAACAACAAAAACGTCATAATCCCGGATTAGCTGAAACTAAACCCTTCAAATGCCTTCAAAATCTCCAGAAGCCAATGTCACTGACCTTGATGTCGGTCACAGATCACTCATCATTCGTCAAGCCGCCAAATATTTGAATAAAACATTTGTCGCTAATCAGAACATACTTTGATCACGAGGGCGTTGTAGCACTCAGTGGTAATCAGTTAAAATTTCAAACCAACTATATCAAATTTTACCTATCTAGATCCAAGATCAAACCGTGTCGGTTCTTCGGGCATATCTCCACTAATCCTTCCTAATCTGGTGAAGGATTAACGTGAAAGCCTCGATGGTTTGAAGACGCGTCATCGTTGAGGCGATTTGGACCTGTTTGCTTATGGTTTATGGAAAGCAATTGGAATTTACTTATGTTTGACGAAAGTTGACGTGGATAAGGAAGTAATGAAGAATGATGTAGGTAAACCGTAAGCATGTGTCTGGATTCCGGTAGTATTAAAACATTGCGTTGGATTGACAATCACTTGTTTTCAGCCACTTTAGCGCCACCAGTTGTACGTAGAACAATTGCAAGCTCCGTAGAAAAACAGAAACAGGAAGCGGATCCCAGGCATCATCTATATGGCTGTAGTCCTGCTCTGCAACGATTAATAAGCAGAAATAGTTTTCTCCAGCATAACCTCCGTTACCGATAATGTACCAAAAGCAAGAGTCAACCTGTGGCACGCCACTTCATCATACTTTCGTTCCACCTGAAGAAAAGCTTCCACCTGGCCACAAGCTACCTTGGCCGAAGTGAAGGTCTCTAAACAGGTTACGCACTTAGGTTGGCAGATGCAGAGATGTCTTGTGCAAGTGGGGTTACGCTGGCGAGCATGAAAACCTGTGCCATTGCGGCCCCATTCAGACCATAGCTCACTTAATTGAATGCCCCTCATGTCCCGATACCAGCTGCAATGAAGAGCTACAAGGCTAGCGATCCCGCAATAAGGGTAGCAAAATTCTGAAATTCATAAATTTAAGCAGATTTTCCATGGACTCGCAAAGTAAGTCTTTTAAATGATGGCCGCGCGATGTCCGGCATATTAACAGGAGCACCCTTTTATCCCGCAGGTTTTGTGAGAACCAGCTAAGAGATTTCAGGACATAGACATCAGAGTTTTAGTTAACCGAGCGAGCGCGATGCGCGAGCGAAGCGTCTCCGTTTAAGCTTGGACAAAACTGCTTTCGTATGTCCGGATCTCCGGCTGTTCTCCTCTACAAGGTCGCATTTCTCAACCGATCTAGACAAAACTTGGCATACAGGTCAAACGAATTTTTGGATTTTTTAATACTGAAACTACTGAATTTCTCCGCCTTATTAGATCCGATTTCAAAGGGTTTTTTTTATTTAAAAGGTAGTAACTTAACGTGGGTCTCAAAAAATTTGGTGAATATCTGATGAGGATCTTCGGCGTGATAAGCAGAAAAGCTCTACAAAATGCAGTAAATTGCTCACTTTTAGGTTTCTTCCAGTGGAATCAGCCCTTTATCTACTAGGTAGGGACTGATGGGAGCACCTTTGTTATTAATGTTAGTTTTACAATAACGTAACTAGATGGCGCTACTGTATACCCCAAGCTTATCACGAGGTCTACAGCTCACAGAGTCACTAGTGTATATGTTCACCAAGTTCTACGATCACCAAGACGCATGCCAATATTGCAGTGATTATGATAAGGAAGCGGCAAGCAACCACTCCTTGTGGCTTTCAAGGGGGTTACCGATGATCAGCAGAGAATTTTTATGAGCTGATGATGTGTGATGTGAAATGATGTCTTTATAATTTTCGAAGTCAAAAAGGTGACGACTAGTACCTATTGTCGTTTGCCCATTAAACACACAGTAAAATGGTTTGTTATTATCGTATATTGGTAGTAAGTAATTCAAAGTTTATTGTGAGTACAATCTTCGTTGAAGCAGTAAGCAAAGTATTAAAAGCCAAATGCATTTTTTTGTTGCAGTATAGTAACGAAGCATTGGAAGTGACTACTCATATGCATTAGCAATGGTTTAAAGTGTGATATACGATTGGCGTGAGTAAGATCACAATTAATTACACTAGGTGGTATAACAAAGCCGTGACTGTACCTAGGTGTTCATCATCAGGTCAGTCATCGTCATGAGCTGATACCACCACAGAAGTAGCTAACTGCGTACACCAATATAATAGCATTACTTTAGAGAATACTTGACTATAGCGTGCGAGAAAAGAAGCAATTAGAGGACGAGTGTGAGTTCTACGAGACTTGCAAGACCCAATTGTTTTTTCCGCCGCCGAAAGTTGTAAGCTTTTCTCAACAAGACAAAAGTTCGAATACTAAAACCTGCCTATGACACTCTTGCGATGAAGACAAATCGCTTGTCAAAATTAGACCAAGTTTTTAGTTTGAACACATAACCCTTCCTTTGCCTTGCCGTAGTCGGGTAAAAAAGTTGCCTATGAAGACAAATCGATTGGTACCTTGCTTGTCAAAATCGGACCAAGTTTTTAGTTTGATCCTCATAAGCCTTTGTTTGGCATGTCGCAGTCGAGTAAAAAAAAGCCTATGACACTCTATACCTGAAAACAGATCGATTGACACCTCATTTGTCAAAATCGAACCAATAGGGGCGACGCTATGGTGGAACATACCCACATACATAGATTCATATTCAAAGCATTGCTAAAGCGATCTACGTTTCAAAGCCATTTTCCATATTTTTTAGCGTCAGGAAACGTTTGTCCATTTATTCTAAATGCAGAGTAGTTAAAAATTTGTCAATGGTATCAATCATCATCATCATCATTTCAGCCTTTACAAGTCCACTGCTGAACTATGCCTCCCCCAAAGAGCGCCATGACGAGCGCTCTTGTGCCACCTCCATCCAACGACTTCCTGCGATGGCTACAATGTCGTCAGTCCATCTTGGGGGGGTCTCCCTACACTTCGCTTGCTTGTTCGAAGAACCTTTATTCCCCAGCGGTTGACGGTTCTGCGAACTATATGGCCAGCCCATTGCCACTACAACTTGCAAACTCTGAGAACTATGTCGGTAACCTTGGTTCTTCTACGGATTTCCTCGTTTCGGATTCTATCACGTAGTGAAACCCCAAGCATAGCTCTCTCCATTGCACGCTGTGCGACTTTGAGCTTGTGTATGAGACCAATAATTTGTGACCACGTCTCTGTGCTGGCAACATGCACTGATTATAAACTTTTGACTTGAGGCTCTGCGGTATCTGCGACGAGAAGATATGTAATTTCCCGAACGCTGCCCATCCGTGTTGTATTCGTCGGTTGACCTCTTTGTCAAAGTTGGATCTACCCAGTTGGATCGTCTGACTTCAGTAGACATAGTGATCAATAGCTTCGATTATATCGTTCCCAACATAAACCAGCATGGGTGCGACATGAGCATTTGACATGAAGTTCGTCTTACTTATTTCATTTTAAGACCCACTTGTTGGGAAACAATACTGAGGTCACTGAGCATTGTGCTTAGGTCTTCCAGGGTTTCTGCCATGATGAACTCATCATGGCAGCAAATCGAAGGTGAGTGATGCATTCGCCATTGATGTTAACATCATGTCCTTTCCAGAGGCTTGAATATCTCTTACAGTGTACAGGTGAACAGTTTTGGAGAAATAACGTCTCTATGTTTCACCCCGTTTTGCGTCAATACTCTTGAATAGTATCAATACTCTTGTTCAACTCACTTAAATAAAAAGTAATTTGGCTTAGATATTTTTAAAAGCTCTTTGAGCTTTTCAACATTTTCAACTAAATGTAAACATCAGTGCGATTGAACTAAGGGACTTGGAGGAGGAGGTGTGTTCTGTTCTGTACGACCGAAGCGGTGGTGGGGCAAGGGGGAAGGGGTGACGAGCTTTATCTAGGTGGTGGGAGGTGGGAGGAGGACTTGAAGGATGGGGTGTTCAGGGGAAGTAGTCGGGGGAGATGTGGGGGGTGCGAGGGGATAGTGGGTTGCGGGGGAGGAGTGGTATGAAAAACTGAAATCCCGCCTTCCTACCGGCTTCCTATTTGACTTAATCGGCGACTATTTATAATTTCCCGGCGACTACAAAGATTGTAGAAAACTACTGTACGCCAATTTTCTTCGAAATTTAGAACAGGAACACAAACATTTTGAATTACTTTTGAAAAAAAAAAATACCTTTAACAGTTTAGTCATATAAGTATTTGTATGTGTCGTGATGTAGTGTAATGCCACGCCACTAGCGCGGCGGGTAAAAACTAGGCATGACAAATAAAATAAATGTTTAATTCATTTGATTCACTATATTGATACGTGCCACATTTTCAGTTACCACCGTTGCCAGTGACTATTTAACGAAGCCGCCGACTATTTATAATTTCCCGGAGACAAGAAACATAGTAGAAAACTACAAATTATATTCATTAAAATATTGATCAGGAAACCAAACATGCGTATTACAAAAAAAAACTTTTACCCATTTAAAATATTGGGCGTTAAAAAACCAGGCATGATGAATAAATTGAATGTTGAATGCAGATTTGATTCACAGCGCCCCATTTCCAGTTAGCACTTCGTCGGTTAAGAAATTAGGTACCAGGAATAAAAAATACTCAGGAGCTTCAGGAATTCCCTGGTATATCTTTAATACCTACCTTACCTTTTTTTAGGGTGCGGCTAAAACGGATGCAAGCAGACCGAGCACCTCTCCTTGATTCATTTATAGCAATAGACAAAATGTCCCAGGGCCTTGCCGTTTCCTTTAGCAATACATACCTATTTTCTTTTCCTGTTCTGTTTCTCTATCAAGGTAAAGAGTGACTTTATTGAAGCAATACAGCAAAGGCCGCTAAATAAGGCTCTTAGTTTTACGATGTTTGTGTTTCAGACATCCTTGTAAACCATTATTGGTGAAATAAATGATGTTCCAGATGGCTTGGATCGTTAAGATAATCCTTTGGGGTAATCTTCTGTGGGCATTCTACTTGTGAACTTGAGGTGCTGGTATAGGTCAGTTATGTGAAATCAGTATAGTTAAGTAGGCACTTACAGCAAGGAACGTACCACTACCGAAATAATGAGCTTCAATTAGAATTTATAAATAGGTTATACGTACCTACGAGTATATGCCTAAAAGTCCACGCTGAAGGTTAGGGCTCATTTTCTTATTTAATCTAGCTATGCCTTTTTTTTACGTGGAATCCTAATTCTTATTCAAAAATCAAAGTAGCCCATGTTACTCCTTATAACATTGGCTATCTGCCAGTGAAAGCCCCGTCAAAATTGGTCCAGCCGTTTTGGAGATTAGCAGGAACAAACAGACAGACAGACAAAAACTTTAAAAATGTTTTTTTTTTTTTTAGAAAGGATATGTGGCTGTTGGTCTAGAGCTGACCTCTACAGCGTCACCGGACGGTGGGGCGGGCGCAAAAGCGCTCCGCCGCAATGCGTGACGCAGAAGGCGCACGCCAAAGTTAAGTTTTTGGCCACTTGCTCAAGGGCACCCTGGGGGTATGAACCTCGGCTTGGACAGTTGCCATTGATTACTTGGGGAGTATCGAACTAAACTTTAAAAATGCCCTTATTGATATAATTACCGTTTATACTTTCATATGCATTTAGTAAAACACTGTTATTTTGATATTATAATCAGACACTTCGATTTTATTTGTGGAGGTAAAGGTGTAGGAGTTGATAGGTAGGTAGGTAGGTAGGTATAGGTATCCTCAATTCACTGTTGAAGCTCCTCCATCATTACGGGAAGTACTTCCGACCCAGCTAGGTGTTTTCCCGAGGATAGCTGTCCGACTGTTCCTCGTTGGAAATTCTATACATTCTAATTCGCGGCGAGAATATCGTTTTGCGTGATGCAGGATTTTTAGTGTACTCTTGCACCATCTATGATCGCTGTGATTTAGTTCGCTTGGTATGAGACTAGATGGCGCAGATTTCAATGTGGCGGTTGAGGTCGCCACATCTTTATAAA
This sequence comes from Alsophila aescularia, assembly GCA_946251855.1. Classification (NCBI taxonomy): domain Eukaryota; kingdom Metazoa; phylum Arthropoda; class Insecta; order Lepidoptera; family Geometridae; genus Alsophila; species Alsophila aescularia. Next base: position 39,226,171 of record OX276381.1, read on the forward strand.
AAATAAAAAAATCGGGACAATTCCACACCAATTAACTAGCCCAAAACTAGAATACCCTGTACTATGGGTACTAAATAACGGATAAACATACATATATACGAATATTATAACATCCATGACTCGGAAACACACATTTCTGCTCATCACACAAATGATTGCACCTTGCTGGATTCGAACCCGCAACCGTTTGATTACGTACCTAGGATCACTAGCCAACCGAGACCAACCGGTCGTCGGTTGTTTGTACAGTATATGTAATGTATGTATGTACTCGTATGTGTATGTATGTAGTATGTATGGAAAATCTGCTAATGCAGAGCTACGCTCGCAGTAGGTTGGCCTGGATACTGGAGCGTTTTACACCACGTGCCGTTCAGACCAGGTATGAATCGCCCAAGTCCTCTTTTTAAATAGCTATATATTTAATTTAATAACAAACTGAAGTGACAATGCTCCGGTCACATAAGTCGAAGAACCGATAACCGAAGAGGTAGGCGAGTTCTTGAGTGCAGCAGACCACGTATAAGAAAACGAAGATCAAAAAAGTCTGTACAAAGAAATGGTGAAGGGTACTTAAAATAAGCTAATGAACAAGACTACTTTTTTAAATCATGTTGTATGTTTGTCTATTTGTTGGTTAGTTTGTTAGTTTGTCTGTGTGTTTGTTCGCGCATCACGTAAAAACTACTGGACCGATTGCGATGCGGTGTTCACTGTTGGATAGCTGAGGGTTCGACTTAAAAACAAGGTTACTAGATATCTTAATCCGAAGCTTAAATATCGAGCAGTCGATAAAAAAATAATTGAAGGCCGAACCAATTTGTAAGAAATGTATTATATTGTACTTTATTTTAGTTTTGGTCCTGGAATAGCACACATGGGCTACTTTTAAATGAAATGACCATACGGCCAAAGCCGTGGGCACAGCTATTATTTTAATAAAATCAATTTAGGTACATACGGAGGCAAATTATTTTTTGGGGCAAACTTAATAATAGTGTTTGAAAGTTACCTCGCTCGGCCTGGTCCGTCTTTTTCCCGTCCCCTGTCACAAGTAAACTTTATTTATTTATTAATTACACTAAAGTTTAAAGTCAACGAGTAGGTGAACATGGATAAAACCAAAGCTATGTAACGACCTTATCACCCCGCAACTGATAGTCGTTGACGATTTTGCCGTTGAAGATGTTCAGGAATATGACTACTTCGTTGGGTAGGAACAACTTCAATGAGAAGCTTATAGGAGGATTCAGATGGGATGGGCAGCATTTTGGCTACTTCAGGACTTCTCGTTGTCCACACGCTACCATTGCCTAAAGACGAAAGTCTTGCGCGTACGTTCTACCTACGACCTACGGAACCGAAACATGGACACTCACAGTGGTTCACAAATTTAAAGTAGCTCAGTGATCTATGGAGAGAGCTATGTTCTCTAAAGGACAGATTCCGATATGAGGTGATCCGACAGAGAATAAGATAACTGATATACTTCGCTCAAATAATTAGCAATCTGAAGTGGCAATGGGCTGGTCACAACTTAAAGAACCGACAACTGTTGTGGTAGACGAGTTCTAGAGTGGAGACCGCGTTTAATCAAACGTAGTGTAGGGCGCCCGCCCGGCTAAGTGTCGACTTACGCAAGGTGGCTAGCAGCGAATGGATGAGGAGAGCCGAAGATCTGGCTTAGTGGCGTTCACAAGGAGAGGCCTACGTCCAGCAGTGGATGAATACGGGCTGATAACGATGATGAATCAATCGTAATAATCGAGTTCATATCCGCCTCCCATTTGCATATAGGGTCATTTAATATCAGTCGAGAATCTCTAGAAACTGTTGGTGGCCTTACACACAGGTCGTGTCGCTCGTATTTCCCCCACATATTAGTATTCCCACCACCTGTTTAATTGCCTCATCGATGCAATATTTTGCAAGTTAGTCGAGGTACTAGTGCTGACTATTCTATTCACATGTGTGGTGCGGAATTTGAAATAGGAGGTAAGGAGATAAATCCCTGTAAGTCCTTCATAAAGTTCATCTCATTTCTATGCAACTTGTGATTTGAAACATGTCGGAAAATATCTGTATGTTCGTAACCTTAAATGTCTTTTTGGCCTTAGATACTGTAGGATTTGTACGTATCTTGTTATTTCGGATTCTGTCCTTTAGAGAAACTCTGAGCATAGCTCTCTTCAAATCTCGCTAAGCGACTTTAAATTTGTGGACCTGTCCCACCGTGAGTGTCCATTTTTCGGCTCCGAAGGTCATAATTGGCAGAACACACGCGTTGAAGACTTTCGTCTTTAGGCACTGTGTTATGGACGACGATAAAACTTGACGTAGTTTACCAAATGCTGCCCATCCCAGCTGAATCCTCCTATCAGGTTCCCTTTCGAAGTTATTCCTACCCTATTGTATAGTCTGCCCGAGGTAAACATATTTCTGAACAACTTCAAGGGGCACACCGCTAACGACGATCGGTTGCGGCGTAATGAAGTATTTAAACATAACCTTGATTTTATCCATGTTCATCCCGAGACCGATACGACTAGAGGCGTGAGCTTGGTTGGTTAGCATTAGCTCGAGATCCTGCAGCGACTCCACCCTAGGGACAATATCATCGGCGAAACGGAGGTGTGAGATGTAATCGCCATTTATGAAAATGCCGTTTTCTGTCCAGTCCAGAGTCTTAAACATATCTTCCGTCTATTCCCGTTGTCCCCCACTTTTTGTCCACCACTGGTGGACAACGCTACTAAATTATTCCCGTTGTCCCCCAGTGGTGGACATCGGGAAGAAATGAGTTGCACTGTCCCCCAGTGGTGGATTTAGAAACTAATATGGCATTGTCCCTAACTATATAACTATTTTATTATTACTGTTTCATGTACATAGTGACAGGTGTCAAAGTGGCCGAAGTCAAAGTGACAGATGTCAAAGTGGCAGATGTCAAAGTGACAGATGTGACAGATTTCAAAGTGACATGTCAAACTTCAAAGTCATACGTCAACACCTGACAAGATTTAATCGATATCTTCGTTTTGGATGACAGCTGTCAATCTTAAAATGCCTATAACTTTGAAACTAACGATCCTGGACTAGTAGTTTTTTTACAGAAGTGATAGGTCTCATCGATATTTTCGTTTTGGATGACAGCTGTCAAATTTAAAAGGGCTATAACTCTGAAACTAGTGATCCTAGACTAGTAGTTTCTTTACAGAAGTGATAGGTCTCATCAAGATCTTCATTTTGGATGACAGCTGTCAAACTTAAAAGGACTATAACTCTGAAACTAGTGATCCTAGACTAATAGTTTATTTACAAAAGTGATAGATCTCACTGAAATCTTTGACAGATGTGACAGATGTCAAAGTGACATGTCAAACTTCAAAGTCATACGTCAACACCTGACAATATTTAATCGATATCTTCGTTTTGGATGACAGCAGTCAAATTTAAAAGGGCTATAACTCTGAAACTAGTGATCCTAGACTAATAGTTTATTTACAAAAGTGATAGATCTCACTGAAATCTTTATTTTGGATGACAGCTGTCAATCTTAAAATGCCTATAACTTTGAAACTAACGATCCTGGACTAGTAGTTTTTTTACAGAAGTGATAGGTCTCATCGATATTTTCGTTTTGGATGACAGCTGTCAAATTTAAAAGGGCTATAACTCTGAAACTAGTGATCCTAGACTAGTAGTTTCTTTACAGAAGTGATAGGTCTCATCAAGATCTTCATTTTGGATGACAGCTGTCAAACTTAAAATGGCTATAACTTTGAAACTAACGATCCTGGATTAGTAGTATCTTTATAGAAGTGATATGTCTCATTGATATCTTCATTTTGGATGACAGCTGTCAAACTTAAAAGGGCCATATCTCTGTAACTATTGATTCTGGACTAGAAGTTTCTTTACAGAAGTGATAGGTCTCATCAATATCTTCATTTTGGATGACAGCTGTCAAATTTAAAAGGGCTATAACTCTGAAACTAGTGATCCTAGACTAGTAGTTTCTTTACAGAAGTGATAGGTCTCATCAATATCTTCATTTTGGATGACAGCTGTCAAACTTAAAAGGGCTATAACTCTGAAACTAGTGATCCTAGACTAATAGTTTATTTACAAAAGTGATAAATCTCACTGAAATCTTTGACAGATGTGACAGATGTCAAAGTGACATGTCAAACTTCAAAGTCATACGTCAACACCTGACAATATTTAATCGATATCTTCGTTTTGGATGACAGCAGTCAAATTTAAAAGGGCTATAACTCTGAAACTAGTGATCCTAGACTAATAGTTTATTTACAAAAGTGATAGATCTCACTGAAATCTTTATTTTGGATGACAGCTGTCAATCTTAAAATGCCTATAACTTTGAAACTAACGATCCTGGACTAGTAGTTTTTTTACAGAAGTGATAGGTCTCATCGATATTTTCGTTTTGGATGACAGCTGTCAAATTTAAAAGGGCTATAACTCTGAAACTAGTGATCCTAGACTAGTAGTTTCTTTACAGAAGTGATAGGTCTCATCAAGATCTTCATTTTGGATGACAGCTATCAAACTTAAAATGGCTATAACTTTGAAACTAACGATCCTGGATTAGTAGTATCTTTATAGAAGTGATAGGTCTCATTGATATCTTCATTTTGGATGACAGCTGTCAAACTTAAAAGGGCCATATCTCTGAAACTATTGATTCAGGACTAGAAGTTTCTTTACAGAAGTGATAGGTCTCATCAATATCTTCATTTTGGATGACAGCTGTCAAACTTAAAAGTGCTATAACTCTGAAACTAGTGATCCTAGACTAATAGTTTATTTACAAAAGTGATAGATCTCACTGAAATCTTTGACAGATGTGACAGATGTCAAAGTGACATGTCAAACTTCAAAGTCATACGTCAACACCTGACAATATTTAATCGATATCTTCGTTTTGGATGACAGCAGTCAAATTTAAAAGGGCTATAACTCTGAAACTAGTGATCCTAGACTAATAGTTTATTTACAAAAGTGATAGATCTCACTGAAATCTTTATTTTGGATGACAGCTGTCAATCTTAAAATGCCTATAACTTTGAAACTAACGATCCTGGACTAGTAGTTTTTTTACAGAAGTGATAGGTCTCATCGATATTTTCGTTTTGGATGACAGCTGTCAAATTTAAAAGGGCTATAACTCTGAAACTAGTGATCCTAGACTAGTAGTTTCTTTACAAAAGTGATAGGTCTCATCAAGATCTTCATTTTGGATGACAGCTGTCAAACTTAAAATGGCTATAACTTTGAAACTAACGATCCTGGATTAGTAGTATCTTTATAGAAGTGATAGGTCTCATTGATATCTTCATTTTGGATGACAGCTGTCAAACTTAAAAGGGCCATATCTCTGAAACTATTGATTCTGGACTAGAAGTTTCTTTACAGAAGTGATAGATCTCATCAATATCTTCATTTTGGATGACAGCTGTCAAACTTAAAATGGCTATAACTCTGAAACTATTTATCCTAAACTAATAAATTCTTAACAAAAGTGATAGATCTCATTGAAATCTTCATTTTGGATGATAGCTGTCAAACTTACAACGGCTATAACTTTGAAACTAACGATCCTATTGAGTACTGCGATTGTATAGAGTACTGCTGCCACCTCTGGGACGGTTCTGCCAAGTATCAGCTCGAGTCTTTGGATTAAATTGAGAGACGTGCTATCAGGCTCATTGGGGATGACACTCTGGTAAAGAGTAAGCTTCAAAGTCTGGCGCATCGACGTGAGGTAGCAAGCCTGGCGGTATTCTACAGATTGCACTATGGAGAGTGTGCACAAGAACTGCACAACCTGATTCCCCCATCACCTTTCCATCACCTTACGACTAGACGATCAGCAAAGCGCCACCCTTTCATGGTTGAAATACCTCGCACAAGAACGAAGCGTTACACTTCTGTAAAAAAACTACTAGTCCAGGATCGTTAGTTTCAAAGTTATAGCCCATTTAAGTTTGCCAGCTGTCATCCAAAATGAAGATATTGATGAGACCTATCACTTCTGTAAAGAAACTACTAGTCTAGGATCACTAGTTTCAGAGTTATAGCCCTTTTAAATTTGACAGCTGTCATCCAATACGAAGATATCGATTAAATCTTGTCAGGTGTTGACGTACGACGTTCAAGTTTGACATGTCACTTTGACATCTGTCACTTTGACATCTGTCACTTTGACATCTGTCACTTTGACATCTGTCACTTTGACATCTGTCACTTTGACATCTGTCACTTTGACATCTGTCACTTTGACATCTGTCACTTTGACATCTGTCACTTTGACATCTGTCACTTTGACATCTGTCACTTTGACATCTGTCACTTTGACATCTGTCACTTTGACATCTGTCACTTTGACATCTGTCACTTTGACATCTGTCACTTTGACACCTGTCACTATGTACATGAAACAGTAATAATGAAATAGTTAGGGACAATGCCACATTAGTTTCGAAATCCACCACTGGGGGACAGTGCAACTCATTTCTTCCCGATGTCCACCACTGGACAACGGGAATAATTTAGTAGCGTTGTCCACCAGTGGTGGACAACGGGAAGAAATGAGAACGGGAACGGGGTGGTGAACGGACATAGTCGCGGCATCATTCAAGCACCTTATCACCTCGATGTATCGCCAGTCCACTTGGCATCGCTGCAGGGATTCGAGAACAGCCCATGTTTCGACAGAGTCAAAGGCTTTCTCATAGTCCACAAAAGCAAGACACAGGGGCTGGTTACACTCTTCAGTTTTGTATAATCTGCCGCACTGTGTGGATGTGGTCCATAGTCCCGTAACCTCCTCGAAACCCAGCCTAACTCATCAAGTCTTCTCGCTAGACGATTCAAGACTACCCTCGAAAACAGTTTATAGACGTGGCTCAGAAGCGAGATGGGCCTGTAGTTTTTAAGGAGCATTTTATCTCCTTTTTTGAAAAATAAAACTACCATGCTTCTATTCCACGCCTTTAGAGTTCTCCCATCGAAAAGAGCAGAGTTAAACAACTTCTGGAACTCTCGAAGTACAGGACTTCCTGCCGCTTTTAAAATTTCCGAATAAACTTCCTTTTCCCCTGGGGCTTTTACATTTTTAAGTTGCTTGAGGGCTATCTCGATCTTGTCTAGGCTGATTTCCGGCAGGTCGTCGGTGTAGTGGTGGGTCAATATAGCTCGGGAATCCTCATTGCTGGGTTCGGGTCGTAGAGCATGTGAGTCGTACAGTCGGCCATAGAAGTCCTCTATTTCGGCGAGTATCTCTGGCTGTGAGGTGACGGTATTACCACATGATGTTTTTAGCTTTGTCAGATGGGGCCTTCTCAATTTCTAGGCATAAACTTTGGTCCCCCAATTTTGCACGATAACCTTCTCTATACGGCATGTGTTGGAGAATCGGAGGTCCCGTCGCACTAGCTTGCTGATATTATGATTGAGGGCCCGCTTCTTTGACAAAGTGGCCTGTATATCATCCCGTCTTACATCCATTAGCTGAAGAGTCTCTGCCGAGAGTTTGGACTTCGTAACTGTACGCTGCATCTGGTAGAACTCTGACCTTTCTTCCCATAGGACACCTACCACTTGTTCCAGGGCCTAGAGAACGTCATTTGCGCTTTCCAGAGCAGCAAATCGGTTTTCCAGGTGAAGTTGGAACTGTTCTGATCACACGACGGCTTAGAGCTGGTTTGGTCGGAGCGTAGACTTCACCAGACGGAATCTTTTCAGCTACTCAGAGACCCTCGTAGTATTCGGTGGTCACTACCGGTATTAAACCTATTGACCACGGAGACATCTCTGAATATGTGCCTTCTATCCATCATGATAAAGTCAATCTCATTTTTCGTCTCACCATCGGGGCTTTGCCACGTCCACTTCCTTTGGGGCTGCTTCTTATAGAACAAATTCATTAAGCCTTTCTCTAAAAAGTTAACAAGCATTTGCCCGCTGTGGTTCCTGCTTCCATAATCGTGTGAACCAACCCTCGATTCGCTGCTGTTCTGTACTCCTACTTTAGCATTAAAATTCCCCATGACAACGTTGTATTGCGTCTTCGTGGTCTTGTGAGCTGAAGAAATGTCTTCATACATCTCTTTTACTGCGTCATCCGAGTGTGCCGAACCTGCACGACTCTTAGTCAGCCTAATTATGAGGTACGCTACCCTTGTCGAGACACTAGATATCTCTACAACCTTTCCAGCGAGGACATTATGGACGATGAACCCTACTCCACCCTGGGGTTGTTAGTCACCCTCCCGTTACAATACAATACAACAACACTTAATTACACACCAAGAAGATGGTAATATATAGGAGAAACTCATGAAATGAAAGGTACAATGGGTGGCCTCATTGCTATATGGCAATCTCTTCCAGACAACCTTTGGATGGAAAGGATTACTTAGATATCAAAGTCATCGGTTGGTGGTGCGTAATAAATAAAATAAAATACAAAACATTAATAAACAAGAAATTATACCTACTAAAAATACATACCTACACACAAGAAATATAATATTTACACATAAATAAATATACATATATACAAGTTCAATAATAATAAACATTTAACTATAATACGAGCTACACTACATACTCAATAAGTTCTAATCAACAAGGCACGTCTTCAGATAAGTACAAGTTTTTAACCAACAGCTTGAAAGTTGTCAGAGACTGCTCGTCTTATTGGAAGTGGAAGCGCATTCCAAAGTCGTACAGCTTGCACTGTGAAAGAACCGTCATAAAAAATACTACGGTGCGATTATAGAGTTACGATGTCCTCGCCCTCTCTTCGGACTTCGCATTACCCCAGAATGTGACACCTTATCGTTGCCAGTTCCGTTTCGAGCTGTGCCATACTTTCGTCAAGCCTGAGCGTTGTAACAATCCGTTACAACGGACCGTCCGTTGTAGTAGTCCGTTGTGTCAAGGACAGATTTTGTTGGTGGTGGCCTACCGTATCCCGGGAATTCTTCGCATCTCCCACCCTGCCATCACCATGATCGCCACCTTGGCCAGGAATAGCAGGGCTGCCGGGAACTAGGGGACGTTTGTTATTTGTGTTCATTATCATTTGTGGAGGTACTCGTATTTGCCCATAGTCGCCACGCTGGGCAAGCAGGTTGGCGACCACAGGGCGTAGTTTCTTGCACCGGTGACGCTGCTGCCGGCGGTCAACGGCCTGTAGGATTTAACTACGCCATTATCCCGATGGCTATACCGCCATCCGTCGGTCGTCAGAGCCTCGTTTGCTGTTCGGCAGGATGCACCATGGGCAGGTGAGGTTTGACTTGGAAGATTATGATGGTAATCGCTCTCTTACAACTTCACACGGAGATAACTTGATGACCAGGTAACCACCTGATGGTAAGCGCCCATAAACAGTTGCATAATATACAATCATGCGCGGCACTGCGTTGTTCTCGTCTCTCTGAGACATTGTTTTTAAAGTATATTGCTCAATAATTTAAACATTGCCCTTCAAACCGAACACAGTTTTTTTTTTTAGTAGGTACTCTACTGATTGGGGCGGTTTGAATACCTATCTGTAAAAGGTTTTTTCCTTAGACGGACTCTTGCAGTACCGTTATATACTGTGCAGAGGTAAGATTGAGTTTTGCATTGAAATTAAGAATTAAAGTGACAACGATCACACTCGTACTTTAGAGGTCAATCATTATCCCTGAATAATATAGACAAGCACAAATGAAAATATACCCCCCGAAACTCGTTATATCTAAGAAACATGTCGATCACATCAGCTCTCAAACATAAAAAATCGCATCATAATCGGTCCATTCGTTTGGGAGCTACGATCCCGACATTATTTATTATAGCTAAGATCTATCTCGATCACACCAACTTTCAATCCAAAAAAAGGGCATCAAAATAGGTCCGATCCATTTGTTTTGGAGCTATGATCTTCCTCCCCTCCCCCCAATTATAGCTAAGAACCATCTCGATCACATCAGCTTTAAAAACAGAAAAAACTGCATCTTAATCGGTCTATTCATGTGTATGCCACAGACAATACATAAATACCACTATTACTCAAACAAATAGTTAATAAAATGTTTTATTGACTTTTGTAAAATTAACATAAATTTGACTTATTTTTTAATAATAATCAACGAGGCTTAAGAGAAGTAGGTATGTTATTGTGTCGGTTCTATGGTGCCTGAAGTAGTATATAACTGTATCACAGGCACCACCGCCCTCTGAAAGTAAAGGCTTTTGTACATATAAGCATTTACAAGGAACTTGGTTATCTTTCCAACGACTAATCAAACGAAAACTAAAAGCGCAATAAAGTGTTGTGGGGGATTGTGTAGGGGTGAGTGTTAGGGTATGTTTGTGTATGTGTTTGTGTGTTTGGATGGAAACACACACACACACACACACACACACACACACGCACGCACGCACGCACACACACACGCACACACACACACAACCCCGTGATCGTGGAACAATACGAGAGGATAGATTGAGCAAGAGAATAGTAGAGCATTTTTTAAGTTTTGAAGTCCGCAGTGACTCTTAGTTTTTTGAAGACATCAATAAGTTTTCTTGTACGTTTTCCTACTACTTATAAGAATCTATTTGAATTTTCCCGTTTAACTTATTGTCTATCTGGACACCGATGTATTTGATATTTTCAGTTCTCACTAGAGTAGGACAATAAAATTGTAAGAGACAGAAAGCGTCTGCTGGCGGCACATTTATTGACCTATAATGGAGATGGAGCATCAGGCTGGGAGGTAGAGTCGGCGGATAATGTTATATATTTTGTTTTGTCCACATTAAGAGTGTGCAAGTTTGCAGATAACCATTCCATGACCGCACGAAGTGCTTCTTTCCTTCAGACTACTTAGCTTCAGACCAGGTTTTTCCAAGTACAATGTGTGTCGTCAGCGTATGCAAAAATTTCACATTGGAGTAATTTGAAGCTACAAGCTACAAGCTATAGGTCGTTCACATACAAAAGAAACAGAACCGGGCCTAGAATATTGCCTTGCGGCACGCCAAAGCTCAAGACTTGCTTATTTTGACACATTGTTTACGGTCTGTGAAATGAAAGCGAAAAAATTCCAAAGCCATGCCATGATTTCCTAGTCTTACTTACACACCCTAAACTTATAACATCGCTCCGTTTTAGAGTTCGGGGGATCAAAAACTACTCTAATAGGCCTCATCACTTACCAAGGTCACTTTCCAAAACAAAAACAATTCCAAGGCTATTCACATTCGCAAAAGCAGTCCAAACAAGAAACTTTTCAGCCAGTTAGCAGAATTTTGTACAGTTTAGCATGTTAGTTAGTACAAATTGGGCGGTATCGTTGCATTATGAACGGCCACGCCGGTGGTGAGTGATCACACGCGCTATTAGCACCCTGCGACATTGCTGTCGTGAGTAATTAACTTGGAAATAGTTTAAGAGCTGGCAGACCATTTGTTGTAAGCTTACGTGATATTAAAGAGTGCCAAATCTCTCTTTAATAGAATTATGACTAACCGGATAGAAAACATTGCGAGACAAGTACTGTACAAAACACCATGGTACAAAAAATGGACTTCAAATGGATTAACTAGTAGCTAAAAAGACACTTCTGAACCAATTTTTATACAATTTATATGGGACCAACACGGAGGACTACTCTAAATAAAAAAAAAGTTTCGCAATTGACGGAGAAATCGGTGTACTAAGAAACTCCTCCTATTGTGAAGTCGATTAAAAATCGTCAAGTACAAGATCAAGAGCCTCAAAAAATATCAATCCTGTGACATCCACTAACTGCCGCACTGTGTTATTAGCTTGGTGAATTATGGCCCTTATTGTCATGAGGCCGTATAGGTCCCCCTTCAAATCCCACGGGTGTGAGAATTTGAGAACTAGTAAAGACATTCCAGGAAGAATGTATAAACGTCTAATGGTGTGGTACGGGTTGGCATGGCGATTGAGCGGCGTAGCGATCGAGCAATTACGCGACGCGAGCGTTTGTGGCCCGTCGGTTCCTTCCGCTTGAAGAATGAAGAAGCATGTGAAGAAGAAGATGAAGAAGAAGAAGAACAATAACAAAAATAACTAGAAGAACAAGAACAAGAAGAAGGACAAGAAAAAGCAAGAAGAAGAAAGAGCGCGCGCGGTGCAAAACGTTGCTCGTTGTTTTAGTTATGTTTACACATCTGCCGTGACGTCTCATGTTTTTATGTTAGCCCCATTACTGCGATCATCGCGCCGCCTGCCAATCTTGGTGATTATGGCAATCCAACTATACCGGGTAGGGTCCTAGATTCCGCACCAATGACTTTTCTAAGTTATATGCGGGTATCCATAGCTCCATGCTTAGGAGGGCACGTTTACCTGTCAGTCCCGGCTGTTATTGGACTACTGTTTATCGCGAAAAAAAGCATCCCATTTTCTCCTAGGATATTAGGTAAAAAAATCGCTCTTTAGCGATAAGACCGCCAATTGTACTCTTTAATTTATAAGTTGTATCTTTATTTGTATTATTTTTTTGGTGTGCAATAAAGTGTATTTGTATTGTATTGTATTGTAAAAACCAATGCAAAAGTAGGTATAGCACCAATGCTCTTGATGTTTTTTGACAGACTTGTTATTTCGTTTCCATGGCAACCACAGACCATTCTTTGATGGCAACCGTTCCTTACAGTGAGTAACCAACATTTTCCAGTTTTCCCGTAGAAACTTAAAGAAAATGGAATAAAAAATATCCTATGTTTTATTCCAGGGTAATAAGTTATTTACATTCTAAATTTCATCAAAATCCGTTCAGCCGTTATCGCGTGAATCGTTTATTGGCAACGACACTACCAGCCGCACTACCAGCAGTGTCGTTGCCAATAAACGACACCACGAAGCCCATTTTGGATAAAAGACAACACACAAAACTACAGGACTATGTTATATTATGAACTAAAAAATAAAAAAACAACATAATTTTAAATAATTTTTGAACATTACTGTTTCATGTCTATAGTGAAAGATGTCAAAGTGACAGGTGTCAAAGTGTAAGGTGTCAAAGTGGCAGGTGTCAAAGTGGCAGGTGTCAAAGTGGCAGGTGTCAAAGTGACAGGTGTCGTCAATGTGATAGGTATCAAAGTGACAGCTGTCAAACTTAGAACAGCTATTACTCGGAAACTATTGTTCGTTGAACAGTAGTTTCTTTACAGAAGTGATAGATTTCATCGATATCTTCGTTTTTGATGACAGCTGTCAAATTTAAAAGGTCTATAACTCTAAAACTAACGACCCTAGACTAGAAGTTTCTAAGTCAAAGTCAAAGTCAAAGTATTTTATTGTAAATAGGCAAAAATAATCGCACTTTTACAAGTCAAAATTTACATCTCCTGAACAAAGAGAAATACATAAAATATAATAAAAAGATCAATTTAATCCAAATTTAGATAAACTAAGTATTCTTTGAGTTTGAAAAGGAAATTTCCCTTTTATGTGCCAACAGAGTTTAATCTCACACTGGAAAAGGAAATACCCTTCTGACTCTACCGGTGCTTCGGAAATACGCCCGTTAGAGAAGAGAGCACCAAGAAACTCTACGGGGATGTATTTTTTCCATATTTATTCTTTCTTTATATTTTTTCTAATGTCACAATTATAACAAAACATGTAAACTAGAAATATAACAGGTAAAAGTGACTTGTCCCACAAACATAAAACAATCATACTGGAAAAAATAAGGTATAAAATTCTAACTCGATAATTATGTTGTATAAAACAACGTGATCTCATGGTATGTTTGAGACATCTCACAAAGTACTTTGAACATTTCATTCACTTAACGTTAATATCGAAGTTATCACTTATTATTATCATGGAGCTTGGAGTCATCAGGCCATGCATTTCTGTCATTAATATAATCATTTACATTGTAATACGCTTTCTTTATGAGATTTACTTTAGCAAAAGTTTTAAACCTTTGCATTGGTAATTGATCAATGCCGTCAGGTAACTTATTAAACAAGCGTATACAGTTCCCCATATATGAACCACTAACTTTCTTTAACCGAAATCCAGATACTTTTCGTTTATTTTTGTTTCTAGTATTAAAATTATGAACATCCCTATTTTTAACGAAGGTATTGATATTCTTCCGAACATACATTATATTTTCATATGTATATTGACAAGCCACTGTAAGAATATTGATCTCTTTAAAACGTTCCCTAAGAGAATCTTGGGATTTCATATTGTAAATGGAACGAATGGCTCTCTTCTGTAGCACAAATATTGATTGAATTTCCGCGGCCTTACCCCACAGCAAAATGCCATATGACATAATACTGTGAAAGTAACTAAAATATACTAATCTTGCAGTGGCTATATCGGTAAACTGTCTAATTTTACGTACTGCATAGGCTGCAGAGCTCAATCTACCAGCTATCCACGATATGTGAGGACCCCACTGTAATTTTGAATCTACAGTAATACCCAAAAATGTGGTTGACTGCACAAGGTCTACAGGCTCACTATTTATTAAAATACTTGAATTCGTAGGAACCCCTCTGACATTGGGTAATGAAAATTTGATACATTTAGTTTTCTTAGGATTTATCATTAAATTGTTAGTTGTAAACCAACTAAGAACTAGCGCGATTGTCTTGTTAACGTCGTCAAAATAATTCAAGGTTCTGTCAATCTTAAAAATTAGAGAAGTATCATCTGCAAACAAAACAATATCACATAAGTTCTCTATCAAAAAGGGAAGATAGTTAATGTAAACCAAGAACAAGAATGGCCCAAGTATTGAACACTGTGGGACTCCCATTATAATGAGAGATCCTGATGACCTAGCACCATTCACATCTACTTTTTGGATTCTATTGCTAAGATACGAGGATAAAAGATCGAGAGCTTTCCCATTAACTCCGTAATGATTCAATTCAAAAATTAATGTTTCGTGGCAAACGCAGTCAAATGCTTTGGATAAATCACAGAAAACGCCAATTTCGTCCTGTGACTCCTCCCATGCATCGAATATATGCTTTAAGAGCCCTGTGCCTGCGTCTGTAATTGAACGGCCTTTAGTGACGCCATATTGTTCATTATGAAACAGGCCATTGAGATTGAAGTATGTTAATAACTGATTTAATATTACTTTCTCAAAAATTTTACTTAGACCGGGAAGTATAGAAATGGGTCTGTAGTTAGTCGGATCATTTTTACTGCCAGACTTGAATAAAGGAATAAGTTTACCATTTTTCATTATGTCGGGAAAAACTCCTTCATCAACACAATTATTAAAAATAATTACTAAGTATGGAGCAATTATACCAATAATGGAACTTAAAATTTTAGTAGATATTCCCCAGAGATCCTCTGTATTTTTTATGTTAAGCAATTTAAATGTCTTAACAATCGAATTAACATTAATATGTTTAAATTTATATATAACATCACACTTTTCAACGTTACTTGAGAGCATACAAGAAGCCTCAACTGAGGATGATTTTAAAGACTGGGTAGTTACTATTGGTATTTTTGTGAAGAAATCTTCAAATGCATTGACAACTTCGTGATCTTTGGAAATTAATTTATTGCCGATGTTTAGGGTAAGATTTCGGTCTCGAGGTTTAATTTTGCCGGTTTCGGTATTTATTATTTTCCATGTTGTTTTGATTTTATCTTCCGATTGTTTAATTTTCCTACTCAAATGTAGAGATTTCGCGGTATTACACACGGATTTAAATGTCTTAGAATATTGTTTTAAGTATTCAACAAATTTTGTGTCATTAGCATTCATATTTTTTTGAGAATATAAATCGTATAATTTGTTTCTACTTTTGTAAATACCTGTTGTAGCCCAGTCATCAAATCCCATCCTTATGCCCCCCTTACATTTTTTTATTTAAATATATCGTTAAACTCTTTATCCATTATATTAAACAAGGAATTGTAAAGGTCATCAGAATTCCCATCAAACGGCAAGTGACTAAGTTGATTATCAATGTTATCTACAAACCGTTCCAAACGCTTGCAAGTAATAGGCCTGTAAGTGAACTCCTGAGAGTTTTTATCTGATTTACATTGAAACACCACACATTGCCCACTATGATCAGAGCTAAGCTTATCACTTATAGCCCTGCTATGAGGTTCACAGTTGCACTATCAGTTACCTATCACAGTTGTCTATCACTTCTTTACAGAAGTCATAGATCTCATCGATATCTTCGTTTTGGATGACAGCTGTCAAACTTAGAACAGCTATTACTCGGAAACTATTGTTCGTTCACCAGTAGTTTTTTTACAGAAGTGATAGATCTCATCGATATCTTCGTTTTGGATGACAGCTGTCAAATTTAAAAGGGCTATAACTCTGAAACTAACGACCCTAGACTAGAAATTTCTTTACAGAAGTGATAGATCTCATCGACATCTTCGTTTTGGATGACAGCTGTCAAACTTAAAAGGGCTATAACTCTGAAACTGTTGATCCTAAATTAGAAGTTTCTGTATGGAAGTGATAGATCTCATCGATATCTTCCTTTGGATGACAGCTGTCAAACTTAAAAGAGCTATAACTCTGAAACTGTTGATCCTAGACTAGAAGTTTCTCTACGGAAGTGATAGATCTCATCGACATCTTCCTTTGGATGACAGCTGTCAAACTTAAAAGAGCTATAACTCTGAAAATAACGACCCTAGACTAGAAGTTTCTGTACAGAAGCGATAGATCTTATTGACATCTTCGTTTTGGATGACAGCTGTCAAACTTAAAAGGGCTATAACTCTGAAACTGTTGATCCTAGACTAGAATTTTCTGTACGGAAGTGATAGATCTCATCAACATCTTCCTTTGGATGACAGCTGTCAAACTTAAAAGAGCTATAACTCTGAAAATAACGACCCTAGACTAGAAGTTTCTGTACAGAAGTGATAGATCTCATTGACATCTTCGTTTTGGATGACAGCTGTCAAACTTAAAAGGGCTATAACTCTGAAACTGTTGATCCTACACTAGAAGTTTCTCTACGGAAGTGATAGATCTCATCGACATCTTCCTTTGGATGACAGCTGTCAAACTTAAAAGAGCTATAACTCTGAAAATAACGACCCTAGACTAGAAGTTTCTGTACAGAAGCGATAGATCTTATTGACATCTTCGTTTTGGATGACAGCTGTCAAACTTAAAAGGGCTATAACTCTGAAACTGTTGATCCTAGACTAGAATTTTCTGTACGGAAGTGATAGATCTCATCAACATCTTCCTTTGGATGACAGCTGTCAAACTTAAAAGAGCTATAACTCTGAAAATAACGACCCTAGACTAGAAGTTTCTGTACAGAAGTGATATATCTCATCAACATCTTCATTTTGAATGACAGCTGTCAAACTTAAAAGGGCTATAACTCTGAAACTGTTGATCCTAGACTAAAAGTTTCTTGACGGAAGTGATAGATCTCTTCGACATCTTCCTTTGGATGACAGCTGTCAAACTTAAAAGAGATATAACTCTGAAAATAACGACCCTACACTAGAAGTTTCTTTACAGAAATTATATATCTCATCGACATCTTCATTTTGGATGACAGCTGTCAAACTTAAATGGCTACAACTCTGAAATTAGAGATCCTAGACTATAACTTTATTAACAGAAGTGATAGATCTTGAACTTTGAAACTGTTGATCATAGACTAGAAGTTTCTTTGTACGGAAGTGATAGATCTCATCTACATCTTCTCTTGGATGACAGCTGTCAAACTTAAAAAGGCTACAACTCTGCAACGAGAGATCCTAGACTATAAGTTTATTTACAGAAGTGATAGATCTCATTCATATCTTCGTTTTGGATGACAGTTGTCAAATTTAAAAGGGCTATAAATCTAAAACTAACGATTTTAGACTAAAAGTTTCTTTACAGAAGTGATAGATCTCATCGACATTAATTTTTTGGACGACAGCTGTCAATCTCTAAAGGGCTATAACTCTGAACCTATTGATTTAAGACTAGAAGTTTCTTCACATAATTTTAATAGATTTAGAATAGATCACATTGACATCTTCATTTTGGATGACAACTTAAAAGGATTCTTAAGGGGTCTTAACTTAAGTAGTTTCTTTACATAAGGAATAAATCCCATCGATGTCTTCATTTCATATGACAGCTCTAAAATTGAAAGGTGACAGTGTTAATAGCTGGTGTCAGGCAATAAGCAATAACAAGCAATATTTACATTTCTGTAAATAAACTACTAGTCTAGGATCATTAGTTTCAGAGTTATAGCCCTTTTAAGTTTAACAGCTGTCACCCAAAACAAAGATATCGATGAGATCTATCACTTTTATACAGAAACTTCTAGTCTAGGATCAACATTTTCAGAGTTAAAGCCCTTTTAAGTTTGACAGCTGTCATCCAAAACAAAGATGTCGATGAGATCTATCACTTCTGTAAAGAAACTGTTAGTCTAGGATCATTAGCTTCAGAGTTATAGCCCTTTTAAGTTTGACAACTGTCATCCGAAATGAAGATATCGATGAGATCTATCACTTTTATAGAGAAACTACTAGTCTAGGATCAACAGTTTCAGAGTAATAGCACTTTTAAGTTTGACAACTGTCATCCAAAACGAAGATATCGATGAGATATCACTTCTGTAAAGAAATAACTAGTCAACAATCAATAGTTTCCGAGTAATAGCTGTTTTAAATTTGATAGCAGTCACTTTGACCTCTGTCACTTTGATGCAACCTGTCACACTGTTTTATTTTTAAATTTCATCGACATCTTATAAGCCGCATTGGATTTACAGTTTTCCCGCAGGATTTAATTTTTCGAGATCATAAGTATTCTATTTTTAACCCCCGACCGCAAAAAGAGAGGGGTGTTATAAGTTTAACGCGTGTATCTATCTGTGTATCTGTTTGTTTGTATTTGGCATCGTAGTTCCCAAACGAACGGATCTATTTTGATGCGTTTTTTTCTGTTTGAAAGCTAATGTGATTGAGATGGTTCTTAGATATAATGTATATGTCGGGAGTTAATTAAGATTTTTATTTTTCTTGTAGTATTTTTTCGTACAGTATCAATTGTAAAATTTTATAGAAATCGGTCATTTCCATGCAAAAGCGAATATAACCAATCTACCAAAATTTTCCTGATTTCCCGTTTTTACTTACCCTTTTCCATGATAAATGTATTTTATTGTATCTCTGTGTTGTACGTTCAGTACCTATAATACCTGTAATTTGAAATTTCATTAAACATAATGTTTAGCCATTTTGGACTTTCGATTTCCCCGCTGCATTTTTATTTTTTCCGGGATAATAAGTATTTAATTTTAAACTGTGCATACAATTTTAAATTTATCGGATTAGTCATTTTGAAGTGAAAACGAGTAAAACCAATCTAACAAAATTCCCGTGAACAAAAAAACCCAATTTCCCGTGTAAACTTTCGATTTGCCGGGATAAATGTATACTTAGTTGATATTTGTATTCGGTATATCGTCATTTTCCCGTTTACCCGTGGTAATTTTTATTTGTCCGTGATCAAAAGTACCCTGTGTTGGTCTCTGTTGTGTGTACACAGTATCTACGAGTACAAATGTTTATCAAAATAGGTCTAGCCGTTTGGGCGAGGTAACCAAACAAATAAATAAATAAACAAACACACAACATTTCACTTTTATATATTAGTGGGTATATTTTTTAATGAATTCAGTTGTTTTAAACAAAAGTATCCAATAGGGTCAGAGCAGACTTAACGCTTACGCGCTAACGACTTAACGCTGCCCCGTTGCCGGGGCAACGGATTGGCACCGGAACGTCTCGGCGTTACGAAGTAACTATTTAGTATTCTGTGCCTACGGAGAGAGGTCAACCCGCCGACACCGCGCCATCACCGCGCTTACGTCTCGCGGTCACCGCAGCTACGGTTGGTGGGCTCCACTTGCTCCTAGCGGCCTGGTCACCCACGGTCAGTTCTGGAAAAATTAAATACTCAAAAAAATTTACGGGACAGCATTAGTAAAAATATATTGTAAAACAATTATTTTTAATTTAACTTGGTCAACACCAGTTTAAGCAAACTTTACTACTCTACTAATTTTAGCAGTTTTTGAATATTACTTTCATTGTAAGAATTTAATCTTAAAACATTCTTCAGTAGTAATAAAATCAGTACAATTCATATTTTTTTCCTATCTGTGCACTGTTTTTAACTATAACATAGAGTGCTATATAATGCAAAGTAATTATCTACGTTGTTCATTTAGTCCAAAAGCATCTAAAATCAAGGTATGTACCTACTTAATATCAATAAGATCATATTAGTGTCACACAATTTTGACCCTTATTGGAATTAATCAGATTTAGTAAGATTCGGCATTTACTGTGTTCATTTAGTCAAAATACGTTGAAAACAAGGTACTTGGTTCATGTCAATAAGGTAGAAAATCGTCTGATACTTTTAAATGGTTTTGAAGCTATGCATATTCCAAAAATTTGCGTCGCACGATGTTGACCTTTATTGACATTAGTCAGATTTAGTCAGATTCAACATTTACTGTGTTCATTTAGTCACAATACGTTGAAAAAACAAGGTACTTAGTTCATGTCAATAAGTTCGAAAATAATTGTCTGACACTTTTAAATTATTTTTGGGGCTTTGTCAAAATATTAACATTAATAAATATTAATCAGATGAAAAATGCGCAAACGCATAATTTACTCGTATTTTCAATTAGGGTCATAAGTCCAATAAAATAAATAAAGGTATAAATAAAAGAGCCTGTTTTTTTTTTTAAATAACACAAAAGAAATGAGTATTAAAAGAGGATTTCCGTAGCCGGGTGGACGCCTAGCCGTCAACCAGCCGTAAGCGAGGCGTTCCGGTGCCGATCCGTTGCCGGGGCGCTAAGTCTGCTCTGACCTTTCAGGTGGTACTGCCTCTATTTTCGTTTACTCTATCCATCTAAAGGTTGTATGTAAAATTTTGCTATATATGAAGGTTTTTCTATTTTCCATACTGAAGCCAATTTTTTTTTTTTTTTTCATTTTTGTCGGTCTGTCTGCCTGTCTGTATCTTGGCTAGGCATCACGCCGAAACTACTGAATTAATTTAAATGAAACTTGATATGATTTAAGTTCCTACTACGAGGTAGGACATAGGATACTTTTCATCCCGAAAACTTAAACGGTTCCCGCAGGATAAGGGTTAAAAGTTATTTAAAAAAAACACGTATCACGCTGAAACTACTGCACGGATTTTGATGCAAATTGGATCAGTCACAGTTTATATGATGAGTGGTGCATACAACCTCCAGCAGTTTATAAATTTTGACCGGGGGATGATGCGCGCCTGCCACAATTAAAGCTGTGGCAGGATAATGCTGGTTCGCGTTTCCAAAGAATAGAATTTATGTAGAATTTGACGTTGCTAGACTAAAAGACCGGGAAACCATTATAGAGAGCTACTAACCTTTGTAGAAGAATTCACCACGTCTCGAGATAGGTACTGTCCAGGATAGCTGGTCTCGTCGAAGTCGCAGGTCAGGAGCTCATCAGTGTTATGTACAAAGTCCGAAGTCACACTTCACCGCGCGGTGGATCAATCACGGGGTAATTTATATGTTTAAATTTGCATTTCACGAACGTAGGAACGACAAACAAAATAGGTGTTATTGCTCGCGCGGGGTCCGTTCCATTCAAGGTCCCACAGACGACTCCTGTGGTGCGGGTGCGGATGCGTTATCGATGCGCCCGAGTACCAACGAAACAGGTTTCATCCCCAAACAGAGGCAAGTAACTCTCCTTTGTATGGCACTCGGAATTTCATCTAAACAACGTCAAAATGTAATAACATTATGGACATTATGTGAAATTAAAAATATGAGCGTAACCATTTCCCCCGGCTTGAAAGGTCCTGCTTTCAAAAGATCAAGGGAGTTTAATAAATTGCATATCGTCACCTATTTTATGACTCAACATTATTAAACAAAAATGAATATAGATACTAGAGATAATTAAATTTATCGTCTGTACTGCGATGCGATGCGAGACTAAATCATAAACTAAGAAAGGAAATAAAAAAAGCGTAAGCGTAAGCGTTGGGTTGTTAGAGGACACCAGTTCACAACCAGGTGACTCTTTAGTAACCCGCCTTTCGTCTTAAAAGAAGCGATTCTACATGTCCTCTTTTTGTCCGGAAAGGTTTCAGTAATTAAACCTAACGGCCAATGCAAGGGCATGACATTATCCTGCAGGGAAATCACTACCATGCCAATTTGAACCGGATTGGCTGGAGTGTTCCATTTCTGTTTGGACTGCAGGGTGTGCTCGTGGTGCAACCGTTTCAAAAAAGATTGAATCAATTTATCCATCAGTTCATATCGCGAAATAAGGTGTACAAAGACTAGCCGCGGTTTTGCTCGATAGCAGATATTACAATTGAAAGTAATGTTAAGTGCAGTACGTCGCACTGACATAACCCAATAACGCTGTCGTAATAGAGATAAAGACAGCTTGGGATTAGTATGAAAGTTTTTTGTATGGTAATAAGAAATAAAAAAATCCACTATATTAGTTTGGCGTGGCAGTAGAATATGATGACGTGAATCAAAATCTATCTCAGAATGGGCTAGGCGGCAACCAATGTTGATGAGATCATTGCTAAGAAACTGATTCAATATCTGTATTGCGAATTCCAAATCAGATGCGGTGACAGGCCCGTTAGGGCGAAATCTCAAGAATTTATAGATGAAACAAATCATTCTCAAGTATTTCACCCAAGAGGAAAACCTGGCGGAGTGGTTATACAAAGTCTTGGAAGGAGAACTTCGATTCAAGCATTCGTACGATATAGCATGTACTGCAATATGCTTCAGTTTCAGAAGATCTTGCGCTTCATCTGTGACGAATGGCTTGACAAACCATTCGGTGCGAGGCGACTTAAGCCATAGTAGTCCGTTTAGACACAAAGGATGGTGGTCTAACTGGGCCAGCGTTAAGGCATGAGAGAGACAGTCGCTAGGATTCGTAGATCCTTGGACGTGGAAGAAGATTTCAGCAGACAAATTAATTTGCCTGCGATGCGGTGCGGAATAAAACATAGCGATGCGATTGGTGACATAAATGTGCCAACGATGCGGAGGGATATTAATCTTAGCGATGCGATTGGCTATATGAGTTTGCCAGCGATGCGATGCGGAAACAATCCAACTCAAAATTACAGTTGAATCTGGAAAAGCTACGACAGCCTCAATAGCAGGTCGTGCTGCGTACATGTTGGCGATGGCAACATAAGTATACCAGCGATGCGATGCGAAAGGAATACAACTCAATGTTACAGTTGAATCCATAAAAACTGCAACAGCCTCAATGGCATGCCGAGCTGCGAAGGGATCGAGAACTCGTTTTATCAAAGTTGATAAAGGGAGTGCGGCGCATAACTCAAAGCGAGCTATCAACTTAACCTGGAGGGGTGTGACTTTAAGAAGGTTGAGGGAGATGTTCTGTTTAAGGTAATCTTTGATGACGTCGTCATACAACAACCTGACTTCATCCCTAAGGTACACCTTAATTTTACTATAGAAGTTAAAAAACCTACGACGCGTTATCTCCAGAAAATTTCCTAATGCCGTTTCGTTCATTTTAAGTGGCAACGGCAAAACAGACACATTTTTACCCGACTGCGTGTGACTAGTAGTGGAACAATAAAATTGTTCACAATCTGTCTCGTCTACATTTACTATGGGGAAAGTGGTGACTTCCTTGATCTCCGAGAATTCGCAATGATCGCAGCATTCTTCAGAAGAAGTCGCACAGAGCGTCAGCGTGGCTGTCTCTGGTTCTGAAATACGCACTTCTCCCATAAGAATATAGCCGAGCACAGTTTCTAACGCGTCGGGACAACCTGGCACTCGGGTCAGGCGACCTGATCGCAACAACTTAGCGAACAGGTTTACCCCCAATAGGATGTCCACGTTACCAGGCACATCCCAAGTATCGTCAGCAAGTAATTTAGGATCAATGTGATTTAAATCAGCGGCGTTTATCGAACATAACGGAAGCTGACCTGTTATCTGATCCAGTACTAGCGCATTGATGTTGTACTTGGCCTGCGCGTGCAGCCGAGAACTAAATGTGAGGCTGACTGAACCACGTACTGGTTGAGTGGTACTACCAATACCTTTGACAGTGTTTATGGTGTCATCGCGAATGGATAGCCCAAGCATGCGACAGCAGCGAGTCGTTACGTAGTTTTTCTGAGAACCGGGGTCCAACAGGCACCTAACCACCGTGTCCTTCCCCTTCTTACCAACTGCTAGCACCTTAGCAGTAGCTAGCACTTCAGTAATGTGAGTGGGTGGCTGAACAGATGCAGAATGCGTACATAAAGCTATCCGCTGTGACGTAGGCGCATCGTCTACAGAGCAAGAAGTGGGAGCGGTGACGGAGACTGAAGTGGAAGTGGAGGCTAAACTTTTCGCGGAAGTTCCCGGTCGAGATGGCTGTTGCTCGAAATGCAACATGCTGTGGTGTTTACCATCACATTTTTTACATGTAGTCTTAGACTGACATTGAGATACGGTATGATGACTGCTTAGGCAGTTACCACAAATGCGATTGTCCTTTATAAACTTAAATCTATCTATCGCTTTCAAAGTTTGAAAGGCACTACACTTATATAAGTGCATGTGCGACGAATGACAAAGTGAGCATTTCGTTGCAGTAGCGACGTACGCTTGCGTGACTTTAGAGGTTGCGGAAGGGGCCTTACTCGCGGTGGACAGCAGCTCGGAGCGCGGTGATACCGGCGGCGCGGTGCGATACAAAATTTTAAGTTGTTCGCGAACAAATTTCACGAAATAATCGTAGTCTACTGTCTGTGGATCCTTTTGCGTACGAAGGGACATTTCGTAATATTTTGCGATATCAGAGTCTATTAACTTAAGACCCAGATGAGTAAAAATAAAATCTTCTAAGTTATCTATTTTTAATTGTTTAAGTCCGGCAATAGTAGCGGTGAATTTGTCGAACACCCTTTCAATATTTGAAGGAGACGAACCGGCCGATTTCAATGAAAATAACTGGTTTAGGTAGTTAACCGCCAACGCGCGATTGTCGAGATATTTAGCGATAAGCGCTTCCCAAACTACGCGATAATTGTCAGCCGAAGGAGAAATCCCGGCTGCTATATTCTTAGCCTTGCCTTTTAAACAACTCAACAGATAATGAATGCGATCACAATCCGATAAATCTGAGTTAGTGTGAATGACTCGCTTGAATGTCTCATAAAAGTAAGGGAAGTTTTGAATGTCACCTTCAAATGTAGGCAATTCGATCTTAGGTATCTTAATGTGGTGGGAATTGGAACTAGAACCCGACTGTAGTACGCTTGGCGACGGTGCTGTAAGTGAACACGCCGCATCCTTTATTTCGCAAACCAACTCATCGAAACTATTTAAAGCTTTATAATTGATTTCGTATGTAGGATCAAATTTCAGATTCAGGGCGTTTACATTGTCCAAAATACTACAAAATTCACTTCGCAAAGTATCAATTTGTTTGACCTGCGCGATAAAGCGTCGCCGTGCCTTTTCTGTTGTTAAAGTTTCAATAGAATCATATATTCCTTGAACCCGAGCGAAATAAGTCTCGCGTTTACTTTCGTAAAGTCTGAGTTTGGTCTCGTCGTCCATTATGAGAATGAGACAGAATACAATTCGAACACCAATTTATTTGTACCAATCGATACGGAACCCTTCACACTTCAGAGCGGAACACTAACGTTTACGAAATAGTATGTGAACCAAAATAGATAGATGAAAATTCTTATGCAATATACATACGGAACTATTTCCCTATTTTGCGGAACCCTAATGTAAGTATGAAATAGGGCGTTAAACAAAATAGAATATGCAATAAAATATTAATATCGAAATGTGTACTGAACCTTTTACACTATTATGCGAATCCTAACGTAAGTTAGGTAGGAACACAGCACATATATGTTCTGTGGGTAAGTACGCAAGGCGCGAAACACCTATAGAATTTCTAATAAAATATTTTATATTGTATTATGTACGGAACGCATTTCACTATTATGCGCAACCCGAACTTAATACATAGAACGAAATAAGGCGCGAAACAAAATTTGAATATACAATAAATTATTTAATATTGAAATATGTACTGAACCTATTTCACTATTATGCGAACCCTGACGTAAGTTAGGTAGGTATACAGTAACTACGCAAGGCGCGAAACAAGTATAGAATACCTACTAATAAAATATTTTTTATTGTAATATGTACGGAACCTATTTCATTATTATGCGCAACCCGAACTTAAATATAGAACGAAATAAGGCGCGAAACAAAATTTGAATGCGCAATAAAATAATTTATATTGAAATATGTAAGGAACCTATGTTATTATTATACGGTACCTAACGTAAATCACTTAGTACGATATAGGGCGTTAAACAAAAATAGAACATTCAATAAAATATATATCGAGATATGTAAGTACGGAACCGTTGTCTGTTCCGCGCGATACCCTAACAAAATTTAAAGTACTATGCGAACAAATTTAGATATGTATATATAAATACAAATATCGACCTTTATCTAGTACGATTTAATGTATATAGACTACGGAACCCTCTTCCGTTCCATACGGTACCCTAGTAAATTAAAAATTATGGTATCTAATGCGATGCGACAAAACAATTTAAAATAAATTGCATTCGTTAATGAACCTAGGTTCATAACTTATAGACCAAAACACAGGGACGCAGGTAAGTAGGTATAACTTAGTAGATACAATTAAATTAACTTGTTAAATGTACCTTACCAATTAACGAAAACAGAAATATGTTATCAGTTCGTTATATACCTGCCTACGATACGAGCCTACAAACGTTCGGTGCGCGTGGTTACGTAGGTATACTTACCTACTACGTGGACTGACTCACGGCTGCTTTCAAAGATCGACAGTCGTAAGTAGGTACGTAGGTACGAGTTGGTCTACCTAAAGTTCCCTATCAATAAATCAAGGGTCACCGAGAATAAACCAAATCGATGCGAGTAAGATGACTAAATTACGCTAATTTAGCCAAATGCAATGAGCGGAGTCCGTGGGTTACCTATCCTCATCTACTCGTATAATGCAAATATTATGACGAGCCGATGGAATGATACTATTCAGTTTACCAGTTGCCAACCGCAGTTTGTATGCAACTTGAATAGTATGGATAGAACAAGACCGAATGGAATTCCAAGATTTGTTCGTCAGTTCGAACTGCACTTTAAACTACCCACTATATGCGTATGCGGCACAAAAAATATGCAAGTTTAACGAAATAGTAATAATTTACTAGAACAAATTATTAAGCGATATAATAATGGATATTATAATGGTATGCTTTAGTAACGTTATAAATATAATGCGTATTAAACGAATTGATCCAATATTTTATTTGACGGTCAGACACAAGGCTTACACAGAAATATAGGCCTTATTACTATGGCAATAAAGGTGAAAGTTGAGTGACGATATGCAATGACTTTAAATTAAATTCTATAAATTTATGCGTAAATTCTGTAATTTTTATGTTTTAATATTTAAATTATTTAAATATCCTGTTCGAAGGACCAAAATGGTGCATACAACCTCCAGCAGTTTATAAATTTTGACCGGGGGATGATGCGCGCCTGCCACAATTAAAGCTGTGGCAGGATAATGCTGGTTCGCGTTTCCAAAGAATAGAATTTATGTAGAATTTGACGTTGCTAGACTAAAAGACCGGGAAACCATTATAGAGAGCTACTAACCTTTGTAGAAGAATTCACCACGTCTCGAGATAGGTACTGTCCAGGATAGCTGGTCTCGTCGAAGTCGCAGGTCAGGAGCTCATCAGTGTTATGTACAAAGTCCGAAGTCACACTTCACCGCGCGGTGGATCAATCACGGGGTAATTTATATGTTTAAATTTGCATTTCACGAACGTAGGAACGACAAACAAAATAGGTGTTATTGCTCGCGCGGGGTCCGTTCCATTCAAGGTCCCACAGACGACTCCTGTGGTGCGGGTGCGGATGCGTTATCGATGCGCCCGAGTACCAACGAAACAGGTTTCATCCCCAAACAGAGGCAAGTAACTCTCCTTTGTATGGCACTCGGAATTTCATCTAAACAACGTCAAAATGTAATAACATTATGGACATTATGTGAAATTAAAAATATGAGCGTAACCAATGAGTGAAAATTGAAAATACTTTTTTATACCGAAAAATAAAGGGTTCCTGCGGGATATGGGTCCAAATATACATAGATATAGGTTTAATGAAGATATTTAGTAAAAAAAAACTTTGGAGGCTGTTTTTTTGTTCGTATTGAAGCCAAAACTGTTTTTTTGACATTTTTGTCTGTTGTCTGTCTTTCTGTCAGTCTGTCTGTCTGTAACTTGGACTCGCATCACGCTGAAACTACTAAATGAATTCAAATGAAACTTGGCATAATTTGAGTTCATACTACGTAGGACATTTTATACTTTTCATACCGGTAATTTAACCGCAGAATATTTGGAGTTATTTTATTTGGAGTTGTTAATCATGTTTTACGGTTTATAGTTATCTCCGTTGTTTACCTCTAGGACTCTCAAGGAATGTTCCTCCAAATTTCCAATACCTAGGTCCAACGGTTTAGGCCGGGCGTTGTCTGTCAGTCAGTCAGTCAGTCAGTCAGTCAGTAATGTAGGAATGTCACTGTACTGTTTTATAGGCATGATTAAAATCCATACCATTATACTATTCCAACGTTTCACTTTAAAAGTGAAACGTTGTCTGTTTGTTTGTTTGTTTGTTTGTTTGTTTGTTTGGGGAGCTTTCACGTGATAAAAGCTGGACGGATTTTGATGAAATTTAGAATGGAGATAGCTTATACCCTGGAATAAAACATAGGATACTTTTAACCCGGAAAATTGTAAGTTTCCACGGGAGAACTGGAAAATGTTGATTACTCACTGGAAGGAACGGTTGTCATCACAGAATGGTCTGTGGTTGCCATGGAAACGAAATAACAATTCTGTCTAAAAACATCAAGAGCATATTTGGAGCACCTACCGAATGCCTTTTTTCGCGATAAACACGCCACGCGATAGTCCACGCGTACGAAGACGCGGGCGGGAAACCTAGTAATGTAATAAAACACATATTTTTATTATTCTGCCCAAAAGTGACGGGCATCTATACCTATAATAAAGCAGTAAGTACCAAAAAAACTGTAAAAGGAATATATTTTAAAAAAACTGGGTACTAAAAATAAGCTACTGAAAAGAATAAAACTTTTTTTTAAATTTGTGTCTGTCTGTTAGTCTGTTCACGCATCACGTAAAAACTGAACCGATTGCGATGCGGTTTGACTTAAAAACTGGTGTACTTATTATCTCAATCCATTGAGTAGAAGCCGAACAATCGATAAAAACTTTATGACCGCTGAAGGAATTTTGTTTAAATGTTGGTATATTGGTCTTGGAATAGTAATAGACTTCTTTTAACCTAGAGAAATGGCCACGCGTCCGAAGATGCGGGTACAGCTAGTGCAATATAAAAATGCAGTTTTTCTTTATATTATGTTTCTTACTTTACTAGTACAGATTATGTACATAAAAATATTACTAAAAGTATTTTTGTTATATTAAACATCACAACACCGCTGCGATTTACAATCCCATTACTTAATTATTATCTACGCGGATTATACCTCTAACAGACCGCAAAAAATTGAATTACTTATTTCTTTTAAGTCTATAAATAAAAAAATAAAAAAGTGTGTTTGTTTGTCTGTGCGCGATGCACTCCTAAACCATTGATCGGATTGTGATGAAACTTTGGCAGGGTCTTCAAATGTCGCCAGGGATGGTTGAAGTGCTTATTCCGTTCACTAAGAAAAAGCCGTACTGGAAACAGTTAACAGTCCATATTTTATAAACTACTGCACCTATTTTGATAAAACTTAAACTATCCCCTAAGTTGAAAGATATCAAAACTATAACAAAAATATTTATTGCAATCAGACTTGTAGTTTCCGAGAAATACATGGACAACATACATACATTCGTGAAATTTGGTATGCTTGTTCAGATTATAAACATATAATCTAACATACTTACATATATTTTTTGAAAATATCATTTACATATATACATACATACACGAAATTTGGTACATTATGCTGAGACACCCATGTAGACTAACATTTGCTATATATGCGTAAATATTACGCATTTTTTACAATATCACATACATACACATCAACATGAGTACCTCATTTTTTTTAAGTCGGTTAATAATAGTAATAAACGTGATGAATAGGAGAATTATGTAGTTGAGCATAAATTAGGACAATGTCTCGTTCGAATACGCAACAGGCGACACTAAATTTCATACAAAATTTTGTCCGTTAACAAGGATCGAACCGATTTGGATTGCCATCACTCTGTACTTTGGAGGCATCGAAGTGGGAAAGAATGGAACGACTGCATTTTTTTTTATGAAATCTAGTGTCGTCTGTTGCATATTTGGTGTCACTGGATTGCAAAGCTCACTTCCACTCCGCCCGAATCGCTCTGGAAATGTATCTAAATGTTATATAACCCATGTAGGAAGGTGACGTCAGTGACCTTAAAGCGGGCTTCTAGCACATTTGAAGGTTTTAAAACCTCTGTAAATCGACTAAAATATAAGAAAAAAAATAAAAAAATGTTATATTAAATTTGAATATACACTCTAGAAATTGTAAATTATAGAAACGTGATTGAGAATTGTTGGCTCGATAAAAAATAATTCCAAATATGACTCTAAATCGGTATTTAAAAAGTGTCCTGTTAAGTGATACTATCATAAAGCCATGTGAAAGTTATTCCAATAGACGTGGCTTTTTATTCTTTAGGAGCTGCATTAAAAAAATATCTAATTTCGTTCTTTTTTCCAAGAAGGAAAAACAACCAAAATTTTGCATTTCGTGCACTAGTCGTCGTCCGTCAGTGTCCGCCGAGGCTTCTCCGAGGAAGAGCCTGTGTCGTTTGTCTCCGCAAAAATACCCCTCGCGTTTACATGTATGATCATTGTAGCGTAGAACTGTAAATAAATGTTTGGCGTAGTAAAGTTATCGCATAGGTAAAAATTGTGAGTAACGTATTTTTATTCATTGATGTTGATTTATATTTTCCAAAATGGGTAATAATAATAAAATAATTCAGATTGGAACTGAAAATAAAAATTATATATTAAATAAATATAATAGATACTTATACCTATATCTATCGAAAATAGGTATGTAAATACTTGAAAAGTTGTAAGCAGGTTATTTATTTTTTATAATAATAATTATTAGGTAAGTATTTTGATTTTTAATTATGTAGATAAAAGTTTTTTACAAAAAAATAACACAAAATACTTACCGATACTTAATCAATTACCTAACTCATTTATTAACAGTATATGATTTACGTTGATGACCTAATCATTTTTTACGCAAGCATGCCACAGTATAAAAAAGTACAGTAGATAAGATTTTCTGAACAGATTGAGTTACTTAGTTAAAATTCTTTGCTCAATTACCCCAAAATAATACTTGGGTCAGTAATTCAGTATAAACGATGGGAAATGAAAAAGTAGTGTAGTAAGTTCGCCAGTTCTTTGCCAATTGCTAGTAAAGGTGTTTATTTTTTCTTTTATGTATGTCTGAATATGCACATTTCGCCAGTTTTCGACCCTAAATCCAGTTTCGTCCACCTGCTGACTAGTTTTCAACCAATCACTGAAATCAAGGATAAAGTAGAAACAATAGACGTAGGTAATTAACAAGTAAAAATTGTTATAAAAATACAAAAAACCAGACTAGCGTGCAGGCGTAGGGCGCGGAACACACGACGCAAACGTATGCTCATGCTCGCGTTTTTGCTGATTTTAGTTTCCATGTCATTCTAATTTGATTACCTTTGTTTCTGTTTTTATATTTGAGTATGATTGTCAATTTCAATTCATTTATTTTAATATAGGTACAACACGGTACACTTATGAGCGTCAACAGAGAAAACATAAAATACAAATCTATTATAAACAATAAAAATATCTATATATTAAAGAATTAAAGTAAATTAATGCTGTGAAAATTATCTTAGAGTTTAGTACTTATGGTACAGTCCAAATTCAGCCATAAAGCCTTGTCACTTAAAAAATCTTTAACGCTATAATATGCCTTTTGCATTAAAAAAACCTTTACTTTAGTTTTAAATACGCTGTCAGTTTGAATGAATAGTATTGTTTTCATAAGAAGAGGCCTACGTGCAGCTGTGGACAGATATCTAGGCTGATGATGATGATGAAATCTACAGAGAAGCAACTAAAATATTCCGATCACGTTCCGATCCGTTTGCACAAGCCGCTTCTCACTTACACCATGTTAAGCCGATCGGCCGCCACATCGCAACAAGATCTAGACCTTGTTCGTCGTTTCAATTCTGTGAAGTTCTCATGAAACATCAAAAACAATGCAGTCTTTTGTGATAAAATTGTGTATCAATCACAAATTATCCGCTCACACAAATTATTCACTCCATGTGAATTATAAAAACGAACATAGTTTTTAAAAAAGGATCGGTAAATTTTTGATAGCCTAGTTTTTGGCAGCACAAGTTTATACTTGTGCCTTGTCTCATAGTTGTGACGTTGTCCGCATGTTGTAATCCTGTTTAAATGTTTCCGAGCGTACAGAATATCCAAAAGGACATATAAACAAGGCAATGTTAAAAATGTCACTTGTGAAAAGACGTTTCTTAGCGATTCTCTAGGGCTAAGCCTATAGATAGACCTTACAGCACGTTTCTGTAATACAAAAAATCTATTGGTGTCAGCAGCATTGTCTCAGACCCGTACGACATTACAGAGTGAAAATATTGTGAAACATTTTAGTTTATACATACATTAAAAATAATATGCCATATCACACTTTTTCTAATTTTAGCCGTTCTTCCAAATCCGTTCAGCTGATATAGATAACATAGTTTCAAACATATATAGGCACACAAACTTTATTAGTATGATATTATTACAGCTATACGTTTATTAGCTGCGCCCAGTGGTTTTACCTGCGTGGAGAAATGATGATGGATGATGATGATAAGATATACACAATTTCATCAAAATCCATACAGCCATATCAGCGCTTAATGGTAACAGACACACATAGGTATACTAACAAATATGAATGTTCATATCTGAAATAAATCAAATTGAATATACATAAATGCACACAAACTTTTGGATATTTATTATAAGATTAGATTGCAATTACAATAATAGTTCAGACCTAGGTACCTACATAATAATTAAACGTACTCAGTAGAAAAGCAAATTTATTTTCTCTTTCGTACCCACCCAATATAGCGAAAAGCTAAACCAGATTATACCCTAACCCGATCTACATATCTTCTACATTTACTATACTGTGGCATACCGAAAAGCGCGGCGGCATTCCGACTCGCTCCGTGTTTCTCGCTCGCTGCGTGTTTACGCTCGAAACATTTGCGGGGGCTTAGGAAATGTTTTCATACCTACATACTGCCCTAGAAGAGCGCCTGCGAACTTTCATGTTTACGTCAATTTAACGTAACAGACGTTAGACCCCAATATGACACGTCTAAATGACGTCATGTTTCTAACGAATAAAAAACGTCTCAAAATACCCTAAAAAGACGTCACATTGTCACGTCATTTGACGTAACAGCCGTTACAGACCAATATGAAACGTTATGACGTTATACATAATAACGTCATGTTTCTGATGAATGAAAAACATCACAATATGACGTCATGAACCCGTGACATTTTGACGTCTCATCGAGCGTTACATAGTCACGTCAGGACATCTGTTACGTCTGTGACTGACCTTAATGCAACGTCATAATGACGGAAAATTTGACGTCATATGATGAGCCCACAGACGTCACTGAGGACGTACCAGGTTCAGCCTTCATACGTCATATAAAATAGGTCCCACTGACGTCACAATACGACGTCGTGTGCCCGTGACATTTTGACGTCTCAACGAACGTCACATAGACGTCACGTCAGGTCATCTGTTACGTCTGTGACCGACCTTAATGCAACGTTATAATTACATAAAATTCCTACCTGGGAAGTACTTAGATGAGTAGTTAAAGTTTTTTCAAGTGACAGAAAAGGTAGTCAAGCATTCTTAATAACCAAAATAACAAGCTCCTGGCCTACAACTGAATCCAAATTTTATGTCAATAGAAACCCTGGGACGATCACGACTTCGCATCTACGCAACTTGACAAAGGAGGCAAGTAAAATGTCCAATAGCATATTAATGAGGGGCACAATGCTGACGTTCTTGTACGTTAATTTACGGCGTGCACATATGTGACAAAATAACACCAACTTAGCAAAGTTGAGAATGTTCTGGAACAGGTAAGGGACTCAATGGAAAAATGTAGATGTACCTACCTACCCATTTGTTTACGAGTACATGGAAAAGGGTTTCGAGAAGTCTATCGGCTACGTTTTGACGACGCGCAGTGGGCAACATTAAAAAATAGGTAAGTACAATTAGGAGCACTCGTGGATGTTCATCAACAGCACACCATCACCTTCATGGACACGCTGATAGCAGCAGGTGAGCATGCACAGAGATACTGCAAGCTGCCCTATCAGAAACGCTCGCAGGATCCCCGCCAGGCGAGCTGGTCCATCCTTACTGAACACACCGGCATTTTGGTGGGCGTGCTACCTGCCCCTGTTGTAGGTCGATGGTATTTAAGCAGTAAATTAAAATTTACAACTAAATTAAAAGATAAAATAGATTATATATTAACCAAATATATTATAAAAAAAAAACGTAAAATACCTATAGAGTTTTGCCAATCCCCTATGACAATGTAAGAATGACAAGTGAATATTTGAATTTTAAAACATGTGTCGACAAAACAGTGAAAAAGGTTTGATTGAAAACCTTAAAATGATGTTATTTTTATTTGTACCTATCCCAAAAGTTTAGAATTATATAAAAAAAAAAAGCAAAAGAAAAAATATTTTATGTTAATAAACATTACAATAATACATAGTTAAGGATAATAAAGATAATGTGTAAAATAATAAATTACCTAAATTAAAGCAAATGCTTTTAATTATTTTTTACTGTTAAAAACAATGCCCATTTACAATTGATTGCAATTCCCAAATTCATACTAGTCCATAAATCACACATGCATTCATCATCTTTCATAGTCTTACGAGTATTTCTAATTAGTGGAAATAAAACTTTTACTAAAAGAGGAACCCTAAATAATATTAACAAGTCCAACCTTTTCTCAAACTATTATCGAACTTTTATTTGTATTTATGTACTAGCTTTCCCGCCCGCGACTTCGTCCACGGACTACTGTTTATCGCGAAAAAAAAGCATCCTATGTTCTTCTAGGATATTATAAATCAATGGAAAATTAGGTAGGTATAGCACCAATGCTCTTGGCAGACATGTTATTTCGTTTCCGTGGCAACCGTTCCTTACAGCGCGTAATCAACATTTTCCAGTTTTATCGTGAAAACTTTAAAAAATCCGGGATTTTTTGAAAAAGTAGAAGTCCTATGTTTTATTCTAGGGTATAAGTATCTCCATTCCAAATTTCATCAAAATCCGTCCAGCCGTTATCGCGTGAAAGCTCCCCAAACAAACCAACAAACAAACAATCAAACAGACAACGTTTCACTTTTATATATTGATATGGATGGATGATACGCCAACAGTGTACATATTTAAATGAAACTAAGAAACAATTGCCAATTTTATCACCGTAGTCATAATTATAGATTCCGATATGTGCACCTTTTATATGCGTAGGTATACATCGTTCACAATAAACAGTGGTAAAAGACAAACTAACAACTACCTTAACAGTAAATACACCTGTAACTCATGGACTATATTATGTATAAATAATTAATTAACCAAAAATAAGTGCGAAAGTATTAAGCTATGGAAAGTACTCATATTTGCTAGCATCCGTTCAACAAGGCTCCAACTCCACTAAGTTACAAAAACAAGTATTTAATCTAAAATACGATCTCACCTGATGGAAAGCGATGATGTGGTCGAGGGTGTAGCACGTTTGCCTCACACATCACTCACTCTTGACTTGAACACACCAGGGTTATATTTTACCGGAAATACTGACGAGGGCAGGGCATTCCACTCCTTAGATGCTCTTATCATAAATGAAGAAGCGTAACGCTTCGTTCTTGTGCGGGGAGTTTAAGAAACGGTTGCAAGAGGGAAATTAAAACACGAGAGTGAGTTAATAATATCACTCGAGTGTTTTAATACCTAGTTATGTGCCGTTTCTTTCACTAATTTATCTTCACTCATGCAATAGGAACTTACTTTTAATGAAAAAAAAAAAGTCGTAATCGTTTCTTGATTTTGCTGGTAAAAGATCGTTCGTAATGTTCGTTGCTGTTCCGTGATGTCAGCCTATCAGGTGGAGTCAAATTCTCGTCACTAACACTGTTTTCACATGTTTAACATTTGATCAACATAATTAATCTCATTTTATCACATGAAATTGGTTAGGTACTAATGTAAAGTAAATTATGGCGCCAAAATGCAGTCAACAGCAAATTCGCGCGCATACGGTCTAACACGCGCCGCCGCGCCATAGATAATTAAGGCGAAATGGTATCCAAATTTGACGCTGCATCCTCACGAATATTTAAAACTAGACCTTTGAAAACGGTTAAATGACTTTATTTCTTTATGTGTAATAAATGTTCACAAAATACTTTATCCGTCTTTGGTAACCGAAACACGATTTAATAAATTTGGCTCTATAGAAAAAAAACCTAAAGTTTCCTAAAAATCACCCGTTTTGACTGTCCCGTCGATGGAATGAATCATCTTCATTCAGTTTCTATCGAAGATATTGTTACAAAAACCAAAAAATTGTGTATAATTCCAACAAACACTCAAACACTTCTGTGGAATTAGTTTTTTGAAAAATCGTAAGATTATTAAAATAAAAGTTAAATTAAATTGAAAATATTCACTAAAATCGGCTCCCGAGATGCATCACCTTTCCTGCTTATCCTGCACCATAACGAGTAGGACAAACATTTGGAGCCCATAGCGCCTTAATGACAAAAACCCTCTTACTCGTAAGTGCGGAACCTACCGGTGCTTTCTGAACAGACTCAAACTTACGTGACACCGCTATCAGCACTGCTCCGCCGTTCTTCTTTACATAGTAGTAGAACCAGAACACAAACGATCGCGTCGGTATCCTACATAGCGAGAATCAATAAATTCAATAATTTACACTTTGGTTTAACCAAGTTTCAGTGAATGTTAGAACATCATAAGAACTTTGAAGTATATTATTATAGATCTCGCTAGTTTTTGTTCTCATGCCGCGCACATTTTCACTGTAAATGGAAGCTATTTTGATAATATAAAAAGTCACATAACATTTTGTACTCAATATTGAGACTATTTTCAGCGAGTCATCAGAAAGAATAGGCTGTCCTTAGTACGTATCTGTAGTACCTGACTTAGTTCATATTTCCGGGCATAAACGCAGCCATCCCGTTACACACAAACTAGTAAACTATTTCTTTCGCCTTCCTTATAGCAGCTGCGTGAAGAAACTTATTGGCTGGGCTCAGATGTTCGGATATAAAAACAGGAACACAGTTCCAGCCAGTCCCAAGGTGGTGCGAGTTCATTTTGTCATGAGGGTTCTTCTTGTTGAATTTCTGGACCGCTGCGAGCAAGCGTCAGAGTTCACAACTTTACAATTATTTAACGAGGCCTGTCACTGTGTTTATTCAGATTAGCAGTGGCTAATAATAATTTCCAGGGTGCTAGAAACATGAACGACATCAGCTCCTGTGACCTATTATAATCCACTTTCTTTGCAAGTTGTCAAACAATATTAAGACATTCTCCGAGCGACTTTCCGGGACTCCGTTCATCTCTACGTTGCACTCGTGCTGATGTTGCTCCATTCGATTCATTCTGCTGGTGACACGCTTTTCCAACTCATTGACTTTGTTTATACTTTTAGATTATGTTTTGCTTTTGTGGTATTTTATTAATAAAATTATTCTTATTCTTATTCTTACTTTAGTCTTTAACTCTTCATTACTTTTCTGAAGCTGACCAATAACAACAGATTTTTCACCAAGGCACTTTTTCAATTCTTTATAGCATGTACTGAATACGCTTCACAGTGATATTGCAGCAGCCAAGATCATACTTCAAGTCGCAAAGGGTGCACTTCATAAACTCCTTGGCCTTAATTTGGTTACGACACCCAGCACAAGTGGATCCATGTTATCAAGATGCGCCTGACAATATTCCTTTCTTCAATTATTATAGATCAGCAATAATCTGATTTAAGTGTTATTTTTGCCAAACGGAAAAGGTGTTTGTCTGTCAAACGTTACAGACCTTATTAAATAGCAATTATATGGATCTATTGATTGCTATTTTGTTTTAGACAGGCACTCAATTGTTTACGGATTTATTATGTCGTACGGAATTTAATCCTAATGTATGCAGCAACATGCAGAACAGGACAGATCGACAAATCTATATCATTTGCTGATACGATATTTCGCGTCAAAGTTATTTTCCTCAGTCAAGGTTCGCAACAAGCAAACAGGGCTCCATGACAAGCTGCAGAGATGAATTTTTCAAAAACTCACGGTTGAAGTTGTTCACACAGTTGTTTTGAATAGATAACACTTTTGTTTAAACAGTCTAACTTCACAATTTATGGAACATTCACAAGCCTTTTCGTACTTAATTCCAATAAATACACGGAGCAAAACAAAGTTACGTCTTACCACTAAGTACCCTTTTCTTTTCAAAACCTTTTCTCAACCTTTTCACAACCTAATTTCAACCTTTTTACAACCTTTTCACAAACATTTCTCAAACTTTTCTCAACCTGTTCTGAACGTTTTTTTTTGTTTTTTTTTTTTAAAGTGGGGTAATCCTCATGGATACCACCAAGCTGCGGGGGCAGCAAGGTGGTTATGTCACAGTTATAACGGGCGGACTATCCGGCGCTGCACCAAACAGTGAAGCCAGATTTGTGATGCCATGGAGCACGTCACACTCCAAGCACTACTGCCCATACAGTAGTGCTAAGAGCGGACCACCTCTTCAGGCCTGCGCCTAAACACTCAGCCTCCCCTCTTCACGTCCCATTCCCCGTACCACTACCGACCAACCGGTGTGGAGATAGACTGCCGCAGAGAACGGACGCAACCGCTCCACATGTCCTCCCAAATCCATTGCCACTGCCCAATACAGCCACAGCAACAGCTGGTGGACTATCCAGTGCTGCACTGAGCACTGACGTCAGACTTGGGAAGCCATGGAGAATTTCCTCCGCTTGGTATCCCAACAAGCACGTCCTGTGGCCACTTCTACATGTGCTTGGTGCCAAAGCCCAGAGAAGCGACCCCTCCTCGGGCCGGCCAGCTACACCCTGCCAGCGCGGCCATGGGACAAGGCGGGAACCCACGGAAGGGAACCTATTCAACCTTTTCACAACCTTTTCTCTAACTTTTTTAAACCTTTTTTACAACCTTTTCACAACCTTTTTTCAAACTTTTCATATCCTATCCTCAAACTTTTCACACCTTTTTTCAAGCTTTTTTTAAACTTTTCTGAACCTTTCCTTAACTTTTTTACATCCTTTTCGTAACCTTTTTTTTAACCTTTTCACATCATTTTCTTAACCTTTTAACAAATTTTTCTCAACCTTTTTACAACCTTATCTCAATATTTTCTCAACATTTTCTTAACCTTGAGGTAAAAAAAAAGGTTAAATGGTTGTGAAAAGGTACAGATAAATTTGAGAAAATGTTGTAAAAAGGTTGTAAATAGGTTGAGAAAGGTTAAAAAGAGGTTGCGTATCGTAAACAATCTCTCCTTATTGCTAAAACTACCTACATTGTCAACGGAGAGCAAGCACTGACATATTCATGCCGACGATGAAAAACCAATACAGTTCAACTCTTACTTGCTGTTGCTTCCGTATATCTTACAAGTTCTGTATGCGTTCTATTTAGTACTAGTTATCAAGCCCGCGACTGCCGCGACTTCGTACCCGCGTACTACTGTTTATCACGAAAAAAAATATTTTGCAATGCAAAAGTAGGTATAGCAGCTGTTTTTTTACAGACTTATTTCGTTTCCATGGCAACCACAAATCATTATGTGATGACAACCGTTCCTTACAGTGAGTAATCAACATTTTCCAGTTTTCCCGTGGAAACTTACAATTTTCCGGGATAAAAACTATAAATAAAAAATAAAAGGGAATCTTATTTTTTATTCCTGGGTATAAGCTATCTCTTTTCAAAATTTCCTCAAAGTCCGTCCATCCGTTATCGCGTGAAAGCTCCCCAAACAAACAAACCAACAAACAAATACGAAATTATTTGTTTTTCAAAAAAATCATTTTATTTTCGTCTTGAATAAACCGTTCCATCCATTTTGCCCCACTTTACTCTAGCTGCTAGCCTACGTACGTGACGTCACAGGCCGTCATCGGCGGTGATTGGCGATCGGCCGCTCTCTGCAACTCACTGTAACTGAGAACATAAGTGTATCTCTTTCTGACGACGCGGTTCTGTATATCTCTGTGATCTTTTAGCCTCTTCAGTGATGCAAATATAGTTGCCTAAGTTCTATGTAAGTAGCTATAGGACAATTTCGCCGTGTTTTTAGTGTTTTATAATGGGTATGACGTCTCTATTGGTAAAATCCCATTGGGTTTAACACTATAAACTGATGATTCTTCAAAGAAAACACAAAACAGCACGTTAGTAATAATAAAGCCTACTGTCCACGGACGCGTAGCTTCATAGACGCGTATTCGTCATTATACGCTTGGTGTACGCCTGCTCACAGCTTACATACAAAACTATGAAACTCAGTCGACGGAGCGTCAACGTCGCGCTCGGGTCGCTGCATGCAGGCTTCATTACGCCTACCGTACCGCATGTCATACGTACATCGAGCGAAAGCAATGTTTATTTTTTTGAAATGGCGGGAGTGGCTGCGAAATTTGTTCAGATATTAGAAAAATATTCGTGTTTGTACAACAATAATCATGCTGAATATGCTAGAAAAGATTTAACTGAAAAGTCTTGGAGTGAGGTGGCGAAAGAAATACAAGCATACGGGTAAGCATCTACTTTATTAATTTTGTACTTATATAATCGTCTTCTTCGGCGACTTCGAATGTAGTAATATGCCAAAATAACGTCTTCGTCGTTCCACGGTATTATCACAAATGATTGAAAACGTACGCGGCATGCGCTTGTAATACGCTTGTTTATCTAGAAAAATAACATACTATGTTCTTGTTATATCTATTAAAAAACAATGCAAAAGTAGGTATATTTTTTTATTCTTGATGTTTTTTGACATACTTGTTGTTTCGTTTCCATGGCAACCGTTTCTTATAGCGAGTAATCATGGGCAGGGTTCAGTACGCTGGGATGCACAAGTTGTTTGGCGTATTTTAAAGCGTATATGAAGCTACGCCTCCGTGGAAAGTGACACTAACAAGAGAGAATACAATTCTACGTCATCATCATCATCATCATCATCAGCCTATATCTGTCCACTGCTGGACGTAGGCCTCTCCTAATGCACGCCACTGAGCTCGGTCTTCAGCTCTCCTCATCCATTTTCTGCCAGCCGCTTTTCGCAGGTCGTCACTCCACCTGGCCACAAGGCGTCCTACACTACGTTTGCATAAACGTAGTGTAGGATTACGACTGTCAATAAATAATAATATGAATAAAACAAAAAATGCAGAACATTAACATAAATTATGAATTGTATTGTCAAAATTCAAACATAGAATATAATTATCTTCACATACACATGCGAGAAAGAGAGAGCGTGCTGTGCAAGAAGGATGCCAGTACCACAAAGGGATTGGACCAAAGAGTATAGTAATATTATTATGATTGGACTCTACAGTTTGTTCTTTTTGGTTCGTTTTTGATCTGAAAAACAAATTAACATCTCTGTCCTGCCAAAGTCCTTACTTGGACCAAGTATTTATATACTCTTTGACTTGGACGAGACAAAGAGAATTTCTTCAGCTACATACGCCATTTTATATAAGTTATTGTTTAGTTGTTTGTGATTTGATTCTAGACGCGCTATAGTTTAAAAATTAAAGATTTAAAATAATTTAGACAACGACAGTGCCCCAAAATGACAGCAACGACTAATAAAACGGTAATATGGTATTTATATACTCTTTGGCATGGTGTATTGGATTTAGAAAGGTGCGTATACATTTCGTTCATGTTGTTTTAGTGTCCTGAATTATAATTTACCTTCAGAGAAGCTTTCATAAATAAAACTAACTGGGTCGTGTATGTGGTCGTGTAGAAGATATTTACATTATAGTTTCGCCATGTCCATCTGTACGGCTGTCCGTCTGTCTGCCTGTCTTTCCACTGTATGTCACAGCCATTTTTAACCCCCAAACTTCAAAGAGAGGTGTGTTATAACTTTAGGGTGTGTATGTATGTATCTCTGTATTAGTTTATCCGTTCGTCTGTGTTATCGTAGCTCCCAAACGAGTTGACCAATTTACATGCAGTGTTTATGTTTGAAAGCTGAGGCAAACGAGATGGTTCTTAGCAATAATGGGGGTGAAGGTGGGTGAGGATCGTAGCTCCCAAACGAATGGCCAGATTTTGACGCGGTATTTAATGTTTGAAAGTTGATGTGGACGAGATCCTTCTTATTTATTACTTTAGCACAATGCTAGGAAGCATTTTCTACCAGTGTATCTCTGTATTAGTTTATCCGTTCGTCTGTGTTATCGTAGCTCCCAAACGAGTTGACCAATTTACATGCAGTTTTTATGTTTGAAAGCTGAGGCAAACGAGATGGTTCTTAGCAATAATGGGGGTGAGGGGGGTGAGGATCGTAGCTCCCAAACGAATGGCCAGATTTTGACGCGGTATTTAATGTTTGAAAGTTGATGTGAACGAGATCCTTCTTATTTATTACTTTAGCACAATGCTAGGAAGCATTTTCTACCAGTC
Organism: Alsophila aescularia; assembly: GCA_946251855.1. Taxonomy (NCBI): domain Eukaryota; kingdom Metazoa; phylum Arthropoda; class Insecta; order Lepidoptera; family Geometridae; genus Alsophila; species Alsophila aescularia. Next base: position 39,269,371 of record OX276381.1, read on the forward strand.
ATCCTGTGGTGCAAGAAAAATGGTATGGCAGGTACCAAGAGAACGAGTATGAGCAAACGTCGATTAGTACCGCACGCTCGCTCGGTAACATCGTCGTGTCCATAATAAGTGAACGTGTGTGATACCCAGCAACAGTTGGCGAACCACGATGAAGCCCTCAAGCAGGGTGTACTGATTGGGGAGTTTTTTCTTCATTTTAGGGAAAAATTATATGTTTGGGGAATCTTAGGGGAAACAAAAAGCTTGGGGACTTTTGAGAACAAAATCACTATAACATAGATCTAGTCAAAAGGGCTTACGACATGTTTTAATCCATACCAATATATTAAAGTGAAACGTTGTCTGTTTTTTTGTTAGTTTGGGGAGCTTTCACGCAATAACGGCTGGACGGATTTTGATGAAATTTGGAATGGAGATAGCTTATAACCTGGAATAAAACATAGAATAATTTTTATTCCAGAAATTTTTAATTTTCTACTGGAAAACTGGAAAATGTTGATTAATCGCTGTAAGGAACGGTTTTCATGGAAATGAAATAACAAATCTGTCAAAAAACATCAATAGTATTATGGCTATACCTACTTTTGCATTGGTTTTTAATATCCTAGAACTTAGGATGGTTTTTTTGCGATAAACAGTAGTCCGCGCGTACGAAGTCGCGGGCGGGAAAGCCAAATAATCAAAAGCTGGAATAAATAATACTACAGGCAAACACACCTACATTGCCACTATCATGTTTCGTGTGCATCAGGTATATATGTATATAAGCAGACTGTAGCGTGAATGATCTAACAATACTGGATACTAATGATACGTTCTACACAAACGCCACTCCGATTGTGACTTTTTCGCATCGCACCTAATTTGGAATTTATGTGGTCCAAGCCCGAGGATACCAATCGATCTTTATCGATCGGTAAGATCCATGCTCGCACTGCTGGAATCTTGCAATTTAAATTTCGAGTACTTCCCCGATTAGCTAGCCGGCTGAAACTTTCAGGGTAGCTCACAAACCAATGACAAAGAAATAATAAAAAAAAACGTAACGACTAGGATCCTTTATTTAGTATTAATTCAACATGGTGTTCAGGCCCAAGTTTAAATCTACCACATTGAGCATAATCACCCAATATCCTTTGTTTGCGAATAAATGTACTTAACCTTCCAGTGGATTTAAATTTACGGCGTAATCGATTTTGCCAACTTTTTTAGAATTTCGAATATTATTTTTATCTATGAAAGGAATACATGACACTGACTTCGGCCGGGCATTGGTCGTGGTCCACCTGCTCAGTTCACCTGGGTGCCGCCATTAAACTGTCAAAACCTCATGTGCGATTTGCTGGGATGGCTGACTCTTGGAGAAGAGGTATAGTAGGCGCCGCGAAAGTATGTATCTTGGAAGTTGTTTACTAGACGCTGCGCAAACTGCTATTTTTCAGGCGCAATCCGAATGTTGAAGGTGAAGACAGCATTGTATAACTGCCTCGCTTACGTTTGTCGCATATTCTATCTCGCTTTTATTTTATGCTATTTTATCCCCACAGCAGTGCCTGCGCAATCGTCACAGAGCCTAACTTCACAAACATATACATTGGCTGCGACTACTGTAACTAAATCTGAATTTATTGTTTAAATCCATTTGTTTTTTATTATGTTTATGTTGAAGTCAATAGTCAAAAATGCAATTATTCTTAGTTTACTATTATTTTGACAATAATATAGGTGGTTATCGAAAAAATACGTGGGGATTATTTAGTCGTAAATATAGGTAGTTGGTTGATAATTTTATAACTCATTCTTTAAAAGTTCTAAATGTTTTTATAATTCTAAATTGTTTTTTGTGTACATACCAATATTTTAAAGAGAAGAGATGGAATTTCTTAGTGCTTTTTCCAAGCGAGAGAAATCTTAATTTATGCCATCGTCGAGGTTGTAATAAAAATACTTAAATGACATGCTCTGACTGATCCAATATACTTTAACTCCTCGGCCATTGGTAGCACATATGGGCTAAATGCGAATGTTATTGCAAATTTGGGAAAAATCTATCTAGTAGTATCTATATATATCATATATATATATATATACTACTATAATAAAACTGTAACTGGGATAAATCTGTACATTAAATATTTTTTGAAAATTATTTTTGAGATAAACTTCAAAATCGATATGGAGTGCAAAAAGGATATGTTTTTATTTTTTGTCTGTCTGTCTGTCTGTCTGTCTGTCTGTCTGTCTGTCTGTCTGTCTGTCTGTCTGTCTGTCTATCTGTCTGTCTGTCTGTCTCTTTGAACACGCATCATGGTGAAACTACCAGACGGATTTTGTTGCAACTTGGCACAATCATAGCTTATGTTATGGATTAACATTTAGAATACTTTTTATCCCGAAAAAAAAAACAATGGTTCCCGCAGGATAGGGGTTGAAAGTTATTTAAAAAAACATATATTACGCTAAAACCACCGGACGGATTTTGCTGTAACTTGGCACAATCAAAGTTTATATTATGTTTTAAAATCAATAATACTTTCAAACACGAAAAAATACGGGAATCCTGCGGGATATGAGTCTAAAGTTATGTTAATTTGAAAGGAATAATAATAGCACATCCGTTTATAAAACAGTACCGTAAATTCGGCGCTCAGGTCACAAGTCAGAGTGGCACAGCGGAAGCGGCGTCTGGCCTTCAACCCAGAGGCTCATGGATCGAATCCATACGCTGTTATAAATGTTTTGCCTCAATATTTATAAGCATTTACATATTTTATGCGTTTTATTACATTTTCTTTGATTTTTTTAAGGCTTCTGTAATTTCCTGAAGTAAACCGTCAAGTTTTGTTTGAAAACAATATATACTGGGATATTGATAATTTATAACCCTTTCGACGCAATATATCAAAAACGTAAAATCCCAATGACGTAGAATGGTACGATAAATGCCAAATTCTCATTATGCCATTATGCGTGAAAATCGCGAAATACCAAATGGTCGACGATGCCGATGTTTTAAATCATCACAGTCACAATAATTACACTTCGGATTATTTAGAAAAGCTCAAAAACAGAAAACAATTCTGTCAATTTACTTTGTAATATTTTTTGACTTTGTAAATTTGTTAGTTTTAGTACATATTTTATTTACAATCCCTCATAAAAAGCACCCTCTTGCGGCTGTTTGTATTGGTAACCAAAATGCTTACTGTTTTAATGTTGTACTAACAGAACTGTCACAGCTATTCGGTCGTACGCGTAGCCACCGGTTCTTCCGTGTTGCGCTAACAAAACTGAGGGCCGACGTCGTTGAGTATTTCGAAAATACGTTTTTCTTGACGTCAGAGACCGTGTTAGCATCGAGTAGGTATGTTTTAAAATCCATAAAGCGAAAATGTATTCTTCGAAAGTATACCGTAAAGGTATACATTCGAACATTTATGACGTCACTGGCCGAGCTGAGATCGGGTATAGGTAGTTTCGAATTTAAGATTTGCGCGGCGTATTTTGAAAACATACCTCCACATAACGCTATTGCAACACAGATAAATTAGAAGCGCAGCACTACGCTTCGCTACCGCCTTCGTCTTCTAACCTATCACGGCCATGTCGGGTCACTACTGAAGGTCTGTATGTAAGTTTGTTCGCGCATCAAGTAAAAACTACTAAATCGATTGCGATACAATTTTCGGTTTGAAGGTTTAGGGTTTTAATTAAAAACTGGAACACTTGGTATCTTAATCTGATGATTAGATGCCGAGCAATCGATAAAAAACTTTTGACTGCTGAACAAATTTTGAACAAATGTAGTATATTGTACTTTGTAGGTTCTTTTGGTCCTGGAATAACACGTATGACTTACTTTTAAATGAAATGACCACGCGTGCAAAGCCGCGGGTACAGCTATTATGAAATAAAAATATATATTAAAAAATAAAAACAAAAAAAAAGTTCATATATCTACCTGAAATACTGGGTGACTCATGATGGGATGAGCAGGTCGTTGCCCGATGGTAAGCGCCATGCGCCTTCAGTGTTCTCAACATAGACATTTGAAATTGATACCTCGTTTTTTTTTTTAATGAAACCATTTTCAAAAAAAAGGTTTCATCTAAAGGTTAACTGCAAGAGATCGCGTTTAGTGATTAATCCGCCTGTTGTACTTTAGTTATAAGATTGTTCCTATGTACTGGTGTACAATAAAGTATTATCTATCTATTTTCAAATGATTTTAATTGAAGTTCATAAATAAATTGATTTTTACAGATCACGGAAGATTTTAAAATGCGGAAAATATCCGTGCAGAACGTTATATTGCCGTCGCAAGATCCGTCCCTATGTTCAACATTGGAACTAATCAATTCTAATGTAAGTAATTTACTTTCATACAATATTCCTCAATAGGTTTTTATCTCCGGAGTTTTTGTTTAGTAACAGCCGGATCTTAAAAGTATATAGACATCTAGCTGTGTAACTTAGCCTGCAAACTGCTTCACCCCTTCCATACTATTTAAAATCGAATTAAAAAAAATACCTTTGTGCACCTTTTAGGCAGGTGCTAATGTTTTTTTTTTAATTTACTGGTCAATATTATAGTGTTAGTTTTGATATGTAAGAATGAAATATATTATGAAACTAGCTTTGCCCGCAGCTTCGATGGCGTTTGTTTTTAACTGACTTCAAAAAAGGAGGAGGTGCTCAATTCGACACGCGAAGTACGAGCGTTTGAAGTCGATTGTTCACGTTTTTGTCAAAAAATAATTATTGTGATATAAAGATCCTATGTGTTCAGGCGTGAAATGTTTTATTTTATCGAATGCTCGACTTCTACTTATTGGATTGAGATATCAAGTACATCAGTTTATAAACCGAATCCTATGCTATACAACAATGAAAACTTCATCGCAATCGGTCCAGAAGTTTTTACTTCATGCGCGAACAAACAAACAGACGGAAATATACTATTTAAAAAAAGTTATATTTTTTATCAGTGGCTTTTTTAAGTCTCCTATAACATTTTTTTTAATTATCTTCATTGGACAGACTTTCTGTTACTTACTGCTTTATAATTAATACTAGCTGGGCCCGCGGCGTTGTCTGCGTCGTATTTTTTCTAATGTATAATGATCCTATGAGTTATTCCAGAACCAAAAGAACCGATATACCTAATTTCGTAATATTTCGTTCAGATGTCAAATCGTTTTTATCTATTGCTCGGCTTCTACTCATCGGATTGAGATACCGAGTACATCAATTTTTAGATCGAATCCTGAACAATCCAACAAAAAAACCGCATCACAATCAGTCCAGTGGCTTTTACGTGATGCGTGGACAAACAGATAGGTAGATAACCTTGTAGCACAGTATTCATATGTGTATTTGTGTACTTGCTTGCTTGTTATATATGTGTACTAAGCTTCTAGTATTAATTGAATAAAATGGCTTTGACATACAGACAGACTTTAGAGACTTATGTTCGTAATGAAGATATCTTACGGAGAACCAAGGTGACCGACATAGGTCTAAGGATAAGCAAGCTAAAGTGGCAGTGGGCTGGTCACATTTCCAGAAGAACCGATAACCGTCGGGGTAGACGAGTTCTCGAGTGGAGACCACGTTTAACAAACGTAGTGGAAGATACCCTGTGGCCAGGTGGAGGGACGACCTGCGAAAAGCGGCTGGAATTAAATGGATGAGAGCTGCAGGGCCATGCAGCGGCGATGACGATACATCGCCGCTGTCCCAAGTCCAGGTAAGTTCCGTACAATATAGATAATAAATAAACTATGGTCTAGAGTACTTAAAATAAGCTACTGAACAAGAACATAATATCCATACCAATATATAAAAGTGAAACGTTGTCTGTTTGTTTGTTTATTTGTTGGTTTGTTTGGGGAGCTTTCACGCAATAACGGTTGGATGGATTTTGATGAAATTTAGAATGGAGATAGCTTATACCCTGGAATAAAACAAAGGATACTTTTTATCCCGGAAAATTGTAATCTTTCACGGGAAAACTGGAAAAATGTTGATTACTCGCTGTAAAAAACGGTTGTCATGGAAACAAATAACAAGTATGTCAAAAAACATCAAGAGCATTGGTACTATACCTACTTATTCGTTGGTTTTTAATATTCCAGAAGAACATAGGATGTTTTTTTTCGCGATAAACAAGTAGTCCGCGCGGGCGAAGTCGCGGGCGGGAAGTTAGTATTTTCTTATGGAAAAATTTGGATCACAGACCAGAATCGATTTCGCATACATCCATGCATGCATTCGCAACACAGGTTTAGCACTTGCCTCTAACCAATTCGGCTACCGTGACCTATGTAACCTATTGTTAGTATTTTGAACTGACCAACCTAAAACGGCTAAAAGAGATATACCCATAGTTATTTTGGCGAGTTATAGAATAAATCATGAAATTTAATAAACCTGCAACAAGCACAAATTAAATTTATATAACCCCCGGCCCCCCACCCCCCATTATAGCTAAAAAGTATGTCAATCACATCAGTTTTCAAACATAAATACCGCATCAAAATAGGTCCATTCCTTTGGGAGATACGATCCTCACCCCCATTCCCCCCCCCCCCTATTATTGCTAAGAACCATTTCGTTTACCTCAGCTTTCAAACATAAAAAACTGCAGCTAAATGGGTCCATTTTTTGGAAGCTACTATTCCTAAGCCCCCGCCCCTCCCCTTCCCTTCTTTCCCTCATTATAGCTAAGAACATATTGATTACCTCAGCTTCGGAACATAAAAAAACGCATCAGCATCGGTCCATTCGTTTGGGAGCTACTATTCTCACCCCCCTCCCCTTCCCCCTTTCCCTCATTATAGCTAAAAACGTCTCAATTACCTCAGCTTTGAAACATAAAAAACCGCATCTAAATTGATCCATTCGTTTGGAAGCTACGATTCTCACCCCCCCCCCCTTTCTCTACTTCCCCCCCCATTATAGCTAAAAACCATCTCATTTACCCCAGCTTTCAAACCTTAAAAACCACAGCTAAATCGGTCCATTCGTTTGGAAGCTACAATTCTCACTCCCCTTTTCTCACCTACCCCTCCCCCATATAGCTAAGAACCATCTCGATCACATCAGCTTCAAAACTTAAAAAACCGCATCAAATTCGGTCCATTCGTTTGGGAGCTACGATGCCACAGACAGACACACACACAAACAGTGACACACACACACACACACACACACACACACATACACACACACACACACACACACACACACACACACACTTATAACAAAAACTTATAACACCCGTCTCTTTGTTCGGGGGTTAAAAAGGTCCGTATCCACCCACTGCTGAGTACAGGCCTCCTCTCGTTCACGCCAGTCTTTCCGGTCCTGTGCTAATCTAATCCATTGAACCCCAGCGTACCTCACAATGTTATCTGACCATCGGGCCTCAATGACCTAGTTTTAAAGAGTTTTGTTTTTGAGTTTCAGTTCCTTTTTTTTACTTTTTTTCTTCTTTTTTTTTTGGTTGGCTTCTGCGGAGGCACTGGCCTACTAGCAATTTCGCCAATGTCAAGTGTATTATATTTTAAAGTAATGTCACGTCACAGTCAATTATTGTCAAAGTCACGAATCAGTAAAATGGTGGACATTTACTGAAACTTCCGAGGGAGATTTGAAAAAATCACAAAATGCCATTTATTTCTGCGTTTGATTCTTTTTTCCGCACTCGTGCACGTTAACAAACACCAATATTACACATTAACACTCAAAGATACACAAGATTGAGAATAAAATCTAACTCTACATCACAACATTTTGTTTTTTTTCAAAAAACCCCCTTTTTTACTTTCTCAGCTAGGTAGACTTTTTAGCTTTCAAATGACACTAATTTGACACTAATTTCAAATGACACTAATTTGAAGAAAATACGCTGTATACTTAAAAATAAACCAAGAAAAAACCAAAAGAAGAGGTTTTCATTTAATAATAAATAAAGTGCCTTATTTCTCGAGATAGCTAATTTATCTAACTTTTTTTTTTCGTATTTTTATCGATAATTTTTTATCGAATATCCGCACATTTCGTTTGAACAAGTCTCGACTATACACATTGTATAATGTATGAAGTCGTGTCTAGGTGCATATTTGTAGATTTCCTAATAGCTATCTAAGGTCTAGTTTTATAATTATTAAAAAATGTAAGTATCTTATATAAGCATACAAATCATTGACTAGCTGTACCCGCGGCATCGCACGCGTGGCCATTTCCCTAGGTTAAAAGTACTATATGTGCTGACCAGAAATACCATTTGATCAAAATTTCTTAAGCCGTCAAAGAGTTTTTTATTGACTGCTCTGCTTCTACTCATTGAATTGAGAAACCTAGTATCCCAGTTTTTTAGTCAAACCCTAAGTTATCAAACTTCACTGTTTGACCACCACATCGCAATCAGTCCAGTTGTTTTTACGTGATGCGTGAAGAAATATACAAAATTAAAAAAAGATTAAAAAAACATGATATTCTTGTTCAGTAGCTTATTTTAAGTACCTTAGACATTTTTTTTTTAATTATCTTCTTTTTACAGTTTTTTTTCGTACATATTGCTTTATTTTAAGTAAAGATTACTACTAAATTTATTACTTCAAAATTAACATAACTTTGCACCCCTATCCCGCAGGAAAAGTATACAATATCCTACTTCGTAGCATGAACTAGATTAATCATACTAAGTTACATTTGAATTCATACAGTAGTTATAGCGTGATGCGCGGTCAAGATACAGACTGACAGACAAAAATGAAAGAATATACAGTTTTGTCTTAAGTATCGAATATAGAGTACCCTCCAAAACATAGTATTTGTTTCTTCAAAATAAATAATAATAATAATCTTTATTTGGTCCTTATATTTGTTTCAAAACATCCCATGTACACTTTAAATTACTAAGTTACTATTAATTAAAAGTGTACATAGTTACGTAGGTATCAATCACTTAGGTAAAAATAAGTAGTTAGGTAATTTTAAAAGTAAGTTTACATCTGTTGTTAAATTAGCTAAAACGTAACGTAACTTGGCTCATACAGATATAAATAACTCATACCATAGCTTTAATAACATAGAAACGATGCATTATAATAATCGAGTACATGGATGAGCATTAACTCCTAACTAGGTTACCCTGTGTTTAGGATGTCAGTCCTCCCCTGCTTTCATATACATTGTGTACTGTTATTTTGATAAGTAGGATTTTTACTTAAATTTTGCTGCTAGAATTAATACGTGATGCTTTTATTGTACGAGTAGGTAGGATTCGACAAAAGTTGCGATCATTATTTCTATAAACATTTACAAAACAAAGCTAAAGACTAAACTTGATACTAAATTATTAGAAGATTAAAAGTATAGGTTAGTTAATATGTACTTACGTATTTATTAATTTGAAATATTATTATGCACCAACACAAAAAACAATTGTAGTTAATATTTTTACATTTTTATAGATAAAACACTTGTAGACTACAATAAACATACACATAATACCACAGAATTAATAATAATACAAGATAATACACGTATACGACTTAAAATACATAAAATTTAATACATTAAAATAAATTGTGCACGTAAGTTTTAAAACTACCTTCGATGTATTTTTACAAGCTGCACAAGTCTGACACAGATCTTTCAATGTATACTAGAAGTGTTTTTTTTTTTTTTTTTTTTTTAAATGATATCTTGTGGATAGAGTGTGAGAGAGTGAAGCAAAATCTGTATTAATGTACGTATAAAGAGTGTCTGTCCGTATGTTGTTATACTCGTATTAATATTGTTAGGCATCAACTTAGAATTTGCAACAATTTTTCTGTTTCGTCCTAGTCTTTAATAAGAAGCCAGCTTCGAACTTCGACTTTTAATTTATTTTTCGTCGTTTCAAATATATTTAGCTGTTTGTTTATTGTGTTATACAAATAACCTGTTAAAAATGGAATTTGGTGCTTCATGAATTTGTGTTTATACAACGGTATTTGACAAACGTTATGTTTGAGTCTTTTGTGGCAAATTTATTTTTGTGTATCAGCATAATCAATTTTAGTATGTTGTTGTAAGATCAAATTGAGTATGTACAGTTGTCTGTTAGTAGTTTACAATCTACGTATAGTTGCTTGGTAGGATATATATATGGTTTAAATAGCATGACTTTCAGAGTACACATTTGAGCTCTTTCTACACTAATCATGTATTTTTGGGGCACCACTCCATATTGGAAGACAATAAATTAATAGTAACTGGACTAAGGACACATACACATTTTTTTATTAATTCCTGGTCAGAAACATGTCGAAGATTTAAAAAAATGTATATAAGTTTTCTTATTCTATTCGTTTATTTATTTATTTATTTATTTAATTGTTTTGCACTAAAAAATAGTGTACAAGGAACGACTTAATGCTAAACATCATTATCTACCAGTCATCCATATCGTGAAAGAAATAATAGTAGGAGTGCGGCTCAAAGTAGGTACTAAATAAAAAATACAAAAGAAACAAAGTAAATAAAGAACAAAATAATAATAAGTAATTTTAAATAAAAATTTAAACAATTAGTATAGTTAGTATTAGTATTACTTAGTTTATTAGTTTAGTTGTTAGTGTGAACGTCCCATCTCATATGTCTGTCCAAATATTCTCCTAAGTATTTTATATTAACTGCTGGTATAAGCTTAGGACAGTTGCAAGCAGATACATTTGAAAAGTGTTTAAATGAGTGTATTTTGATTTGAAAGTTGGGGTCTGGGTTTGTTCTAGTGGTCAGCGAAAAGGGTACGAATTAAGTTTTAGATACATTTAGCGTTAAAACATTGGTTTTAAGCCATTTAGCAACTTTGTTTAGTCCCTTTTCAGTAGCTGCTCTAACATCATTCCATGTTTTACCAGAAAAAAACAGCGCAGTATCATCAGCATATGTCGAAATGATAGTATTAGGGAGGTGCATACAACAGAGTTCATTGATGTAAATGATAAATAACGTAGGCCCTAGCACACTTCCTTTAGGCACACCGAAAGTTACCGAGATCTCATCACTTAAATAGTCACTTATCACCAAAACACCAAACTGAGTCCTCTTACACCAAACTGTTCCAACTTATGCAGCAGATTAGGAACAGAGACCGTATCAAATGCTTTTGCTAAGTCCAAGAACACACCTAAGCATTTTCTACCTGAATCTAGGTTACCAACAATTTCATATGTTATTGATGTTACAGCGTCTGCAGTCGATTTGTTTGGTCGGAAGCCGTACTGATTTTTAGATAAGGAATGTTTGTTCTCCAAGTAGTTTAACAACCTCTTGTTAATAACTTTTTCTATAATCTTGGCTAAAACAGGTAGTAATGAGATAGGTCTGTAATTTGAGACACGGTCTTTGTCCCCTCCTTTATAGATTGGACATATTATTGTTTTTTTTTTAATGCTCGAGGGAAAACTCCTGTCGCGATACAAGTATTACAGATGTGTGCAATAGGGCTACAGAGAGCCAATATATTACTTTTATAGAGTTCACTGGTTATGCCATCCCATCCAGGAGCGCTAGGGGATTTAAGTGAATTTACTATGCTTACTATTTTCGGTTCCGTAGTTGGATAAAGGGCAAAGGACGAAGCTGGAGAGTCAATTGGCTTTTTATCTATATTCCTAGTAGACTGTTCTTCTGAAAGGCCAATTAATAGGTTTACTGCAAGTGAAGATCCAACTTTGGCAAAGTAACTATTCACGCTGTTTACAGCCTCATGTGTAGTTTGTTACATTTGAATTCATATAGTAGTTTTGGCGTGATGCGCGATCAAGATACAGACAGACAGACAAAAATGAAAGAATATACAGTTTTGTCTTAAGTATCGAATATAGAGTACTCTCCAAAATATAGTATTTATTTCTTAAAAATTAACATAACTTTGGACCCCGATCCCGCAAGAATCCCAATTTTTATCCATAAGACTGAATGTACCAAGTTGCATCAAAATCCGTCCAGTAGTTGCAGAGTGATACGTGTGTCTTAAATAACTTTGAACTCCTATCCTGCGGGAATCCTTTAATTTTTCGAGATGAAAACTATCCAGTATGTCCTACCTCGTAGTATGAACTCAAATTATGCCAAGTTTCCTTTGAATTCGTTCATTAGTTTCGGCAAGATGTTCGACCAAGATACAGAGAGACAAAAATAAAAGAATTGCAGTTTTGGCTTCAGTATCCAATACAAAACATTTACAAAATATCTTCAATGTACAAGAATTGAAGTTGTTACAGTTTTATTAGAAGTATATAGATAATATTATGTACACCTACGTTCAATAAATGTACACAGATAAATGACAAATAGGTTGCCTAACTAAATCACGAGCCAATACTGTTAAATAATATTATCTTGATATTTATTTATTTATTATCATACTTCCCCGATTTGTTATTGAGGAAAATCGAGCGCTAGCCGAAAGAATTACAATTAGGGGAATTATTACACGAGGGATAGGAAAAATATAGGTTGCCTAATTTCCCTTTTGCCCAACTATGAAGTAGCCAGGTAAACAGGTGTTATTTATATGACCTCATTAGTTTATTTTTATGAATTAAAAGGGTATTATTCCCTATTCAACACTATTAAGTTGCCCTGTCAAAAGTGTGTCACATCCATGGTTGCCTAGATTTTAAATGTTAAGTTTTGTACAAACAAATAGATCGGAAAAACCATATAACCAAAGGCATGTGCCGCGCAGAGACACGGAATGATGCGGGTTCGAGCTCCGTCTGTGGTCCAAATTTTTCGTTTAGAAAATTATTAGATGACTTTTGTTCTTTTTCTTATTTTTATTCGTGATGACAGTAAGGCCTACACTGTGACGGCCCGCTTGGGGTTTATTATGCTATGCATTTCCCCCTTCCAGTCTCTACCCAAGCCACCCGAGCTCATAAGTTTTGTATGGTCTCATGACACTCTGATACAACCCTCGAACTAGTTTATAGGTTTCCTTAGTTCATAGATGATGGCTGCACTATCTGTGATGAAATAAAGGAGTTCACAGTCACTATTTGTACCAAGTGAAGGTGCATCGAGCGCAGATATTGCTCGTGCCGCTAACAGTAGTCCCATAGCTTCTGCCTACTGATGTGGTTTTGTTAAGGGCTTTCTATTGTGCTATTCCTAGTTCCGGACTTTAGAAACCACTACCAACCCCCGTCTTGTTTTTCCCACCATTGGTGAAAACATTGTAAATGTTATGGGCACACGAGAGAAGCATTGTCTTCTGTAAACAGCTCATACATCTTCGTATCTAGGTGTGTGCTAGCTACTTTGTCCGTGCCCTGACATGCTTCTGGGATTATTCTCGTTGCTTTGTCTAAAAAAAATCAAGTGGTTTGTAACGGGCCCAGCGCCTTTCCACTGCATGGTTTGTTGATTTGATCCTTAGTGCTGAAGCCATCGCCTCCTGCTGGATATATAAATGCAGTGAGGTCAGAACCAGAATAATGTCTAAAGCGGCTGATGGAGTTCTTTTCGTACAGCCGGTGATAAAGAGAGCATACCAATCTTTGGACTTGCTTTAGTTTGGTGATTGTGGTCACCAGATTTGTTCTCGGCCACCACACTACGCATCCATTTGTGAGGACCGGTGGTACTATCTATATTATATACATCACAGTATACAACCACCGGCACAATTTAGGTTTCAGACCCCGGTCCTTACCCCATTGCTCTGGTGCATTGCCATTAAATGTTTGTTGCTTTTGTGGTTATATGGTCTAGTTGTTTCGCCCACAACATCTTACTATCCAGCCAAATGCCAAGATAATTCACTTCCATGCTGAGTGAAAGTTTTGTTCCGAACAGTATAGGAAGTCGTAGACTAGTAGTCTTCATCTTCCCAGTGAATAAGACCATCTCAGTTTTTTGTGGTTTACAGATAAAGTGTGGCGTTCACATCATCTCGCGACATCACGAAGCGCCTTCTGCATTTTTTTGCATTGGATTGTTTCGAAAAGTTCTGAGACCATGGTAGCCAGACCGTCTGTATATCCTATGGTTACTATACCACCCTTGTTTAATAGTTCGATATTTTCATTCGCCACTACTACCCATAGTAGCGTAGATAGCACAACTCCCTGCGGACAGCCTCTCGTGACCATACATCGCGATGATTTGGCAGTCTCTACGCTAGCTACTCTATTAGACAGCATTGTTGTGACCCATTTATTCACTCTTTCATCTACGCCTTGATTCCTCAGCCCACCTTCAATTTTATCAAAAGCTCACTCTATATCGATAAAGGTTAAAAAGCAAGATTGCTTGCTTTCCAGTGCGGATTCTATCATGTGTATCGACTGGTGAGGGCCGTTTTTGTAGATTTGCCTTATTGTTAGGCGTGTTGATTTATTAAACGGTTTGTCAACCACTGGCCCACTGCGAATGCATTGTTCGCATAGTCCCTCTAGTGTCTTTAAGGAAACAAGCTAAGGCTTACTGGCTAAACGACTTCGGATTTGTGTTTAATCAGATTTGCCTGCTTTAGGCAAAAATACTACTTTTACTTCCCGCCATGTCTTCGGTATACACTTCCAAGTAAGTCATCACCTAAAAATATCAGCAAGACGAGACTTGATCTTAATTTGTAATTGTAATTGTATAACTTAAAATGTAATTGTAAAACTTTGAATGTAATGTTGTAATTTTCTCCGAGTGCAGGTTGAGTAAATCGTTAAGTAATCCCTTACTAGATTGGTACGTTAGTCATAGATCAGGATATAAAAATTAAAATGACGGCGTAATTATTTACGTTAAATATAACTTAGATTGTCATTTACATCAGAACCCAATATCTCTGATCCAAGTAGCTTGTTACTCACCTACCGAAAAACTATAGCTATTCTTGCTGTTTATAGGTCACCTTCTTACACGTTAAATGCTCAAAACTTTTTGAATAGTCTACATGAAATCTTAAGTTCTTTATCTGGTTTTAAGACAGTGGCAGTCATTTGTGATATAAATTTAAATATTGTTCCCGGTAGCAGTGATCAGTATGCGCATGATTTTTTAAATATAATCGCTGCGCATGCTATGCTTCCAGCCCATTTATTACCCACTCGTGAGTCCAGCTGTCTTGGTCACGTAATGCTCAAAACTAACACAGAAGCCGTCACACTTGTACTAGACAGCACAATAACGGACCACGCTCCGGTTCTTTTATGTTCTGCCATGCATAATAAAGTCATCACATCTGAGAAGATAACCTCGCGAATAGATTATCCTGCTGATATCTCTGAACTTAAAGCTACAAACTTTTCTTTTTTATACTGTCTAAATGATGCAAATATAGCAGCACAAATGCTATTGACGATTATCACAAAAGTAATAAGTTTACATAGCCACACAAGTAAGATCCCTCGTAGTCGTAGACCTATAAAGCCCTGGATTACTCTGGGCATTATTAAGTGTATTCGAAACCGTGACAGACTGTTAAAAATGTTAAAAAGGATCCTAAAAACATGATTAGCAAAACTCGTTAGTTATAGAATTTTAGCTCTTTTAAGTCTGACCGCTGTCACTTTGACACCTGTCACTTTGACGACACCCTGTCACTTTGATAACACCTGACATTTTGATGACACCTGTCACTTTGACACGAATTAATTAATTATTGCATAATACACACATAATTCTATGCAATTATTTGGTTTCCCACACTGTTGTGATCACGAGTAAAAATTATTACTCGTGGTCACACTAGTGTGACAAAACGGTGTGACCACGAGTCCATCGCCACAGTTAGTGCTTAAAGAAACAGCAGTTCCCCATGGCACTACTGGCATCGTTTGGTTGTGTCATTGGTAAAATATATTTCCCTTTAGCACAACTGGTAGTGTCTAAGGGAATAGCAATTCCCCATGGCACTACTGGCATTGTTTGGTTGTGTCATTAGTAAAATATATTTCCCTTTGGCACAACTGGTAGTGCCTAAGGGAATAGCAATTGCCCATGGCACAACTGGTAGTGCCAAGCAGTTGTGCCACGGGTAAGTCACGCACCCCATCTTCAAGGGTGCCAATAGACAGTGTCGGAAACTATAGACCTATATCTGTGTTAATTTCGATACAAAAATACTAGAGAAACTATTGTTTGTTTGTTTATCGTATGAGGTAGTGCTGGCACTGACGTCAGAGTTTGTCAGGCCGCCCAAAGGGCCTCTGACATGGCTGTTATTAATCGATAACAGCCGGGACCGACAGCTTAACGTGCCCTCCGAAGCACGGAGCGATGGAAAACCGCACATAACTCCGAAGAGTCATTGGTGCGTAGCCTAGGTTTTGAACCCGGTATCGTTGGATTCCAAATTGCACTGTAGAACCGTTAGGCCACCATCGCTCTCGTTAGGCCACCATCGCTCTAAGAGAAACTATTAAATTATAGACTTTACAAAATTATGTTATATTATACTTTCAAACAAACAATATGGTTTTCGAAAAGGAGTTTCTACTGAAGATGCTGTAATGGAACTAACTAACAAAATAATACGACAACTCGACAATAAATTCAAATCCATTGGAATATTCCTAGATCTTTCTAAAGCTTTTAACACTGTGTCTATACCCACGATACTCTTGAAGATGGAAAGACTAAGAATACGAGGCATGGCATTGGAAATTTTTCGCGATTATCTCACAGACCTTACACAATGTGTCAAAATAGATAACCATACCAGTGATGATGAGTCTTTGAGCTTTGGCGTGCCACAAGACAGTATTCTAGGCCCATTTCTCTTTCTATTGTATGTGAACGACGTATGTAGCCTCAAATTACCCCACTGTGAAATTTTTACTTACGCCGATGACACAGCCCTCATAGTGCATGGAAAAACCTGGTCTGAAGCTAAGTAGAAATGGGTTCCACAAACCTCTTGCAACTAGAACGCTCACAAAGAGCAGTTCTCAAAGCTATGAGCAAACTTCCTATTTGGCATCCCACTACACTACTATATCACCATAGTAAAGTTCTAACCGTTTGGCAGCTGTTTAATCTAAATTGAGTTTTGTTTATGCATAAAACCATGACATACGATATCCGATTAGATATTAATAGACGTAGTCGTAAACGCGTATGCACAGCTAGGCAACATCGTACCTCTTTAGCCAGTAGACACTGAAATACTGATCTGTCGACTGTACAATAAACTGAATAAAAGTTTCCAATAAAAGTTTTTTTATCCCATTTCACTATTTGAAGTAAAGAAAATCGTCCAATCATATCTTTTGAACTTGACATATGTAGAAACCGAAAATGTAATAAAACCATAGTTCTTTTTGCCAGGTATGTATGTATCTACAATACTTTATTGTGCTTTTCGTTTTTCGTTAGATTTTTCGCTTTTTAGTCCATGGAAAGATAACCAATGTTCCTTGTAAATGCTTATGTACAAAAGTCTTTTAAACTTTTCGGAGGGCGGTGGTGCCTGTGATACAGTTATATACTACTTCAGGCACCAACGATCCAACAAAATAACATAGGTACTTGTCATAAACCTCGTGCATTATTATTAAAAATAAATAAGTCAAATTATATATGTTAATATGTTATAATATGTTAATTTAAGAAAAGTCAATAAAACATTTTATTTATTATTATTAAATTAGATTAGACTCTAACTCTCCTAGAGCTGGAAAGATCCCGTCAAGCCCCGCGGCTTTAAATGGTTGGAAGGTGCTTAACGCCCACAGAAGTGCTTCTTCCGTGACAACGGAATTCTGTTTTGTTTTGTTAATCCTTAAGATTGTCTCGTCACAACGTCGGAGACTAGACGTCAACATGAAGCTTGCGTTGATTCCAGATGGCGTATGTTGACCCTGAAGCCAGCGCCGAAGCGCTCGTGGGCGGCCCGGCGGTGCCGCGCGGCAGGTCTCACTACTACCCGCCGTTTCCGCCGGCTCGACGACTACTCGAGTCTCGACGCGCTCTGTCTGCAGATGACTGAGCAGGCCATCAACTGAAGGTGAGCGCTGGGAAGATGAACTGGGAATGTTTGATGATAAACTGTGAACAGTGCGGTTGCTCGATGGACGTACGGAATCCAACTTCAATGTATTGACAACTGTGACAATTTATTTCTCCGCTGGAGTGTTGACGAGTTGAAATGGTGTTTGGCATCAAAATGATTGTGTAATACATATGTAAATGAATCGGTTTAGGAGAGTGACAAGCTCCCGTACAAACGGGTTTTCAGATAGATATGGACTTGGAAGCGCTGACCGTTGACTGAATTAGTATAAATATCTTCAAAGGGAAGTCGCAGAATAGTTCCCTTCCTGGTTGCTTCTAGCTTAAACTATCGTTGCGATAAGTTCAAAGTCATAAAGTAGGAAATAGATGTACAAAATAACTAAGTCCAACATCCGGAAAAAGTAGAATGGTACATTTTTGGACATAAATAATAGAGATGATGGAGGAATATTTATGTGCAATAGTTGTTAGGATTATAAGAGCTTAAATAATTACTAAAATAGAAGGGTATGATCACTTTTGGATTGTAGAATCTTCAAGTCCAAGCCGAGTTCAGTTGTATTATGAATTGAAAAGGGTTATATGGAGCTTGACTTGATACGCCATTTGTAACTTTGTGCGGTTTGATAATTTAAATTTGGTTATTTATTGAGAAAATTTTAAAGTAGGTATGTTCAGAACGCAATGTTCTGTAAGCTTTATTTGACTGGGTCTGCATCGGGCAGTGCCCTTATTTATAGCTTTTTGACTATATTATTACAATGAGTGGTTTTCCAAGTGTCATTTTAGCGTTATTTATCTCTCGCTAGATGGCGTTGGCAACAGTTTTGGTATCAGTACTGTTGTTTGATATGACCAGGGAAGTTCTATAAGTACATAGAATTTCCTTGGGTATGATGACCAAAGATTTTGAATTACGATTACTGGCGGGTATGACATTCTGCGTTCCCTTGTTTATGGCAAGTTGTGCGTCAGTTTTGTAACAAATTCATTACTTATAGTATTTATTGGTAGTAGGGGTGTTTATTTGAGGTAAAAACTTTGAAATGGAATAAAACAAAGATGATTTTTTAAATTGACATGAAATTTACTGTATTCGAAAGATAATCTTCTGGCATTATAATTTAAATATGACATCTGGAATATGACCGCCACGGCTGGCTCGGACGTAGTCCAATCTGGAGGTCCAATTTTCGATGACCTTTTCCAACATTAAATTTGTGGCCGTATATCGGCAATAACGCGGCGAATGTTGTCCTCCAAGTAGTCAATCGTTTCGGGCTTATCGGCGTAGACTAGCGACTTCACATATCCCCACAGAAAATAGTCAAGCGGCGTTAAATCGCAGGATCTTGGAGGCCAATTCACGGGTCCGAAACGTGAAACTATGCGGTTACCAAACGTTTCCTTCAATAAATCAATTGTGGCACGAGCTGTATGACATGTTGCCCCATCTTGTTGAAACCACAGCTCCTGCACATCATGATTGTTCAATTGATGAACGAAAAAGTCAGTAATCATGGCTCTATAGCGATCACCATTGACTGTGACGTTCTGGCCAGCATCGTTTTTCAAGAAGTACGGACCAATTATTCCACCAGCCCATAAAGCACACCAAACAGTCAGTTTTTCAGGATGTAAAGGTGTCTCAACATAAACTTGAGCATTATCATCACTCCAAATACGGCAGTTTTGTTTATTGACGTATCCATTTAACCAAAAGTGAGCTTCATCGCTAAACAAAATTCGCTTATGAAAATCGAATTTTGTTTTCGTGACTTTCAAAATAAATTTGCACAATTTGGAAGCGTTGTTCAGGCGTCAGTATTCATGTTGAAATACCAAATCAAACTAAACATAAATCACTTGACAGCTGACAAAATGGCCGCCAGTTAAAAAAGTGTTGCCAACTTAAAGTTCTATTACCTTTAAAAAAAACACCCGTTATTTTCTATCTTCTTGATATTCTATATTATAAATTACAGCTAATGATACAAAGAAAATGGACCGCTCTTTTTAGATTTAATTTATCTGCTTTAATGAAGACCCCTTCATTACAGCAGATAAATGGGCAGTTTTGACATATCTGCTTTCATATGTCAAAACTGCCAATGACATAATAATAAAACAAATAACAAATTTCACTACACAGACAACTTCGTTGTTCGTTTGATTCGCTCGTGGTTTGTGTATTTTTACGGTAAAACGCTGTTTTTACCTGCTTTCGATTACTACGATCAGTTGAGTAAATACCAAAAGTTACGCGAGCGCCATCTCTTGACGGTGAAAGAACTAAACTGACAATGCCTAATGGAAAACTGCTCATTATGAAGATGTAAAAAGTATACTACGCACTACGCAGTTAAACAATCAAACAATGTGAACTTTCTGCATGGTGTCTCCCTCAAATTGAATCAACTAATAGAGTCCTAATTTTTCCTTATAATTGTTGTTATATATTTATTGACCGAGCGAGCACGAAGCGCGAGCGAAGCGTCTCCGTTTCAGCTTGGGCAAAAATGCTTTCGTATGTCTGGTTGTCCAGCTGTCCGGATCTCTGTTCTCGTCTACAGGTCGCATTTCTCAACCAATCTATACGAAACTTGGTATGAAAGTTAAACGATTTATTATAATTTTATGGTTATCGGGGATTTTTGATTGAGGGGGTATTTAATCAAAAATCCCCGATATTTGATTATACTGGGAATTTGTTTAACTATAGAATCGATTAATCAAGATCATTACATACATGTTGTTTGTTAATATTTGAATTATCTGCAAATCTGTAGTTAATCATATTTTTTACTTTTTGTCATATAAGCGAAGCTGTTTTTGCTTGCGCTCCGCGGTTCTACCCTGGTGAAAAATGATAATGAGCCCATGTCACAAACTCTCCAGTCCTCAAGGACTGGAGAATGACATGTATACTGCAAAGTATACCTACAATAACTACGCATGAATTCACGTCACTCCATATCACTTAGTTGGCTAAAGGCTTCTATCTATTCTATTTCATAAATTGCAGTTCTATAGACAAAAGAGTTGGTAGAAATATATCGATAAATTTATCGATATGAAACTTATTCGCAAATCTTATTACTTATTATCGTGTTACGTTTATTTCAGTACTTGGTATATTTGTTACTAAACAGTCAACTGATGTTGCCGAATCATTACAAATTCTAGTGGCGAAATCAACTATTTCGATAACTACTGGATTGCATAATATCATTTAGAACATTTTTTTCCAAACGATTCAATCAAAAAAATATACATTCCAGTCACCTGCCAAAATTACACTCTTACCAGAAAAACTGGAAAGCAAATCAAGTAATTTAGTTATAGCGTTTGTAAATATTAAAAAAATCACCCATGCCAGTCCTATACATACCTATTATTATAAGCTATAATTCATTAATACTTACTTCTATAGATGTAAACGCACAATGGTACTCAACAGATAGCGAATCAATAATTTTACACTGCTTAAATTTTAATTTATTACTAATAAATATAGAAACTCCTCCATGAATACGTTTTCGTCTTATAAAATTATTAGCATGATTATATCCGTGTATTACTATATTGCTGACATCACTATGAGACAGCCATGTCTCTCACGAAATTAAAACATCAGGATTGTAACTTACAACAACTCCTTGTAACGAATAAAGTTTTATTTCTAACACATTGAATATTTTGATGAATGATTTTAAATGACATACTTGTTAAGTTTCTAGATTTCGAATCATTTCTCTCTCTAAAAAATGTTTTGTTTCATTGCTTGTATGCAAAGTAACATCTGGAAGTAAAGACTTGCCTCGATCTCCATTCAAGTAAATTAAATTACTGCACGAGGGTAAAAAACTATAACATGTAATCGTAGTTATTTCATTATAAAGACATTTAATGTAGGCTTTTGACAACTTCTTGGGTGACTCAAAGAAAATCCCTTTGAAGCTGTTTACGTCAATTATTGATACTCCCGGCGATCGATAAGCCATACTAAATAATTGCTCATTAATCTTATACTTTTTAAATTATTTTTGTCATCAAAATTGTTTTTTGTATATATATATATATGGCAGAGTAGTAATATGAAGCTTAATCCTTTTATGCATACATAAATTCTTAATACATTTTACACATCTCAACTTAAACTCAAAATGGTTTCAGTAGAATGACCGTTGAAATCAAAATTGTTTTGCTTATAACTTTCAACATTGTCTAAAAAACAATTGGCAAATAGCACTACTGCATCACTTTCACACTCAACTTTAAACTTTAGCACTCAGACTACATCAAAAACAACTTTAAACATATTTAGCTATTTAATAATTGCGAGCAAAGAAAAATACGTCTGTTTAGATCAAACTCCGTGTCGTCGCCATTTATACCTAGGTGCTCACCAATCAAACCACAACAGAAGTGGGAAGCTTTTCGTTTTGAAGTTGCAATTAGAACAATATTTGAATTGTCTCATATAGGATATACACATGACGTGGACACATTGAGACACCAGCGCTTGGCAGTGTCTTGAATTTGTAGCGCACCCTTCACAGCGTATGTAGTAAGGATTCTGGAAGATAATAGCTTGTTAATAGCAGAATGATAATTTTACTTACATCATTTATACCTAGGTGCTCACCAATCAAACCACATTTTACTAACATAATTTATACACAGGAAAAATAAGGTAAAAAACGGGAGTGACTTATGTGTAACAAACTCCTGGGTTGACAAAACCAGCTTCACGTGAGAAGGACAGGACGAAAAACAGGTTTGACTGTTTTTTCAAGACATAAGTTTGATTTTCTTATGTTAATATTCCCACGCCGTTCTTTTCGTAGAGCACATCGATTTAATTTTTTATTTGGGAGCGCTATTTTTATTTTAAAATAATTATCTATACCAATACATAAAAATGAAACGTTGTCTGTTTGTTAGTTTGTTTGTTTGTTTGGGGAGCTTTCACGCGGTAACTAAATATCTCCGCCGTATTAAATCTGATTTCGATGGTTCGTTTTTATTTGAAAGGTAGTAACTTTAAATTAGTCTCATAAAAATTTGGTGTAAATTTGGTGAGGATCTTCGGCGTGATGAGCAGAATAACTCCTCAAATGCAATAAATTTCTCACTTTTAGGTCTCTATCGGTGGAATCATCCCTTTCTTTACCCACTAGATAGGGATTGATGGAGCACCTTTGTTATCAATCTTAGTTTTACAATAAGGTAACTAGATGGCGCTAATGTGCTCCGCTAGATTGTTCGCAGATAAGTTTGTACGCGCGAGGTCTACAGCTCACAGAGCCACTAGTAGGTATTATATCACATTATACACTACCAATACGAAAATGTTCACGGATGCGTAAGGGTTCGCGATAGATATTAAAAGCCATTTCGAGCACTGCAAAAAGCCAGCCAGCCAGGCTGCCCAGGGCGCCAAGATGTCTAAGGCCCTGTAAGTCCTTTAAGCAATTTAAGGTACTTAGCGGACCTATTGTAAATTTCATATTTTGTGCAGGGTCCCCACCATGCTACAGATTAGTACAACGTCATAATTGATACATACCTCACTCGCCAGCTAGCCCCTAAATGGAAATAAGTATGCGCGAAATTCAATACAACATTTATTTACTTCAAAATTTATTTACGTATCACGTGATGCACGAGATATGTGGCTGGCTTGGGGTTTAGTTTTTGAGCTTATGTCTTGCTAGAGACCTCTACTTCCGTAGATGTTACTTTTATTTTAAGGTTAGTACTTGGTAAAATAGTAAAGAGTTTCCATACATATATGGTAACCCTAAGATGAACTTTTTGCTACACATGTTACGTAGAAACTCTTTAAACATGTTTTTTTTTAAATAAATTTCATTTAAATTTTGACTTCTACTCAAACAAAAGAAGTCACTTCACGTTTGTAGAGTGACACATACACATGTTTTTATAAAAATACTAGCTGACCCGGCGAATTTCGTGCCGCCTTAGAGTCAATAAATGTTTTTAACTTATTATTTGTATGGAGCGGCTTTTTTGATGATATCTCGAGTTTTTTTTTTATCTCGGTAAATTGTAAGCTTCCACGGGAAAACTGGAAACATGTTGATTACTCACTGTAAGGAACGGTTGTCATCACAGAATGGTCTGTGGTTGCCATGGAAACGAAATATCAAGTCTGTCAAAAAAAACATGAGCATTGGAGCACCTACTTTTGTATTGGTTTTTAATATCCTAGAAGAAAATATGATGCTTTTTTTCGCGATAAACAGCGCGTACGAAGTCGCGGGCGGGAAATCTAGTAATTTATCTATATATATTAAAGAAAGTCGTGTTAGTTACACCATTTATAACTCAAGAACGGCTGAACTGATTTGGCTGAAAATTAGTGGAGAGGTAGCTTAGAGCCAGGAGAAGGACAGGATACTTTTTATCACGTTCCCGTGGGAAGTGACATAAAACGTGGTATATATTATATAAAACAAAGTCAGGTTTAGTGTTTGTTCGAACACTTAGGGAAAAAATAAGTACCAGGAGAGCAGAAACAATTAAGAAGTTGGAGATACAAAATTGACAAATAAAGTTATTAAAAGTGAGTATACCTCCCCATGAACATTAAATATTTAAAAAAAGAATTTCAAAGTACCAAGAGAGCAGAAACAAGAAGTTTTATCATCATTAGTATATTTTTGCAAATTCTTTGTAAGTGACATGGCGGGGTTGGGGGTGGAGGGTTGTTGGTAGGGTTTTTTTTAAGGGGATGGGGCCAGGGGGAGGAGGATGAGACCAAAATTTGTACGCGGGCATAGCCGTCACCAGGAGTTGAACAACAAAATTCATCGAAATCAGTCAATCCAATTGGTCCCGAGATATCATCAAAAAAGCCGTTACAAACAAAATGTATGAGAAAAAGACTGCTAAGTGCTAATATGTTAAAAACTTTTATTGACTGTAAGACGGTACGAAGTTCGCCGGGCCAGCTAGCCACATTAAATAGTGTGATTTAAAAAAAAAGTATAGTACCAGGAGAGCAGAAACACTTCAGAAGTTGAAGATACAAATAAAGTTATCTAAATTTGGTACCAAGGATAGCTTATATCCTGAATTAACACATAGTCTACTCTCTTGATACCGATAAAGGAAAATAAATATATCGTTTTCTTTAAGATTTGAAAAACAAAGTTGGAGATACACAATTGACAAATAAAGTTATTAAACGTGTGTATACCACCTCCCCATGAACATTAAATGGGGTGATTATATTTAAAAAAAGTATTTCTATGTACCAGCAGAGCAGAAACACTTAAGAAGTTTTATCATCATTAATACATTTTTGCAATTTTTTTGACAAAGTGACATGGCGGGTTTAGGGATTGAGGGTTGTTGGTAGGGGTTTTTAAGAGGACGGGGCCAGGGGGAGGAGGATGGGACCAACATTTTTAATTCATCGCAATCAGTCAATCAAATCTCGAGATATCATCAAAAAAGCCGCTCCATACAAATAATAAGTTAAAAACATTTATTGACTCTAAGGCGGCACGAAGTTCGCCGGGTCAGCTTGTATTTTTATAAAAACATGTGTATGTGTCACTCTACAAACGTGAAGTGACTTCTTTTGTTTGAGTAGAAGTCAAAATTTAAATGAAATTTATTTAAAAAAAAACATGTTTAAAGAGTTTCTACGTAACATGTGTAGCAAAAAAGTTCATCTTAGGGTTACCATATATGTTTTAACGATATAAAACGGTGTTTTAGTACATTTCTGAGAATAAAGGTAATAAAAAATAAATTGGGGCGAGTCAGACCAAGAGTGGGGTGAGTCGGGATTCTTACCCCATTCGGTCGCTTTGAACGCGAGGACGCTATACCTTTCTTCGGAATCACTCGAAACTAAAATTACTCGTTACTATTTTGAAATTAATAAAATTACCTGGATAAACTTAGACCGGAACGAGCTTCAAGAACTATTGGATCAAGACCGTTCGGTAATGTACTAGCTAGTGGGTACAATAGTGGAAGATAAAACATACAACTCAAATTCACCAATACAATATTTATTATCCTTGGTTTAGTTTTGCTTACTTACTTAAAATCTAAGGAACCGTGCCGTAGGTACGTTGGACGGCCATTCAAGCTAGCATGTAATAGTGGAAGACAAAACATGCAATTTAAATTCACCAATACATATAGAACTGACAAAATTAAGTTTTTACTCTAACAAAACATTGATGAATTGCCGGCCGGCAGTGTAGTCTACTTATTTACCTTTTTCTATAGGATTTAGCCGTTATGTTATTGAAGGTAATTCTCCATCCGACGTTTCAGCAATGTCCAACTCGCGTGAGAGGTAGCCAGGCTAGACCCCACAGGCGTTGCAGGTGTCCAGCAGGTCGGTGGGGGACCAAAGTTCAACACTCCGGTTAATGAAATATATGCATAAAATACGATACCGCATTCCAAGAACGTGGCAGGAATCGTTGGGTATAACGTTGGCGTGGCGTGACGTATTGTATCGCGACACGGCGCCTTTTCTACTTAAATCCGGGGGGAGAGGTAGCCTCCTTCGTGGGGTATTTCAGCCCGGGGGGAAAAACCCGCTGTGAATGAATAGACACAACGTTTGTTTAGAATTCGAGACTTTGAAAACGCCACCGCACTCAGTTCGCTAAAATGGCGTCTCGAAAAATGGATAAAAGTCATTTCACAATCGCAATCATTACTGTAGACAATGCAAAAAATACCAACAAATGCTCTCACTTTTTTTTACGGGTTTTATAATATGCAGGGAAAAAACTTGTCAGTCCTACTGGGCTCTCCAGCACGAAAAAAACGGACACGTCACTCATCTCCATTGTCTGTTTCTTTCTGTCCCGGATCTAGTTGGCTTCCCAGTTAGCAAAATCTATCCGAATAACATTTCGTTTCACCAGGAAACCGATCAGCGCTTACACATGGGCTTTGGAAATGATAATATGGTTTTATTTTTATTTTTAAGATTTCTCACCCTCGAAATCGAATTTGTTTATTTACCGTTTCTTTAACTATTTTTGACAGCTAAACAACTGCCAAGAGACGTCTAAGAATTGTTATAAACTATAGTCCATAAAACGTTCCGTACTAGAAACGATTCATTCACTTCCAGACGAAAGGTACGGAACGCGGTTTCTTTGCTTCGCTACCGTTATATTATCATAAAACTATATACTGTAACTATTAAATTATGATATTGTATGGGTTTGCTGTGGAAAAAATCTACGTTCCTAAATTTGACATTCGTTGCATTTAATTGGTTTGTTTAATTTTATTTTCTATTTGGTGAGATTGCAGGACCGTGCCAAACAACGGAACGCGCCCTTTTGCTTTGACAGCTAATCGATGCAAAGATAAGTAAAATCCACGGTAGAGGTCATTACTTGTCTCCGTGTTTATCAATTGTACTTTATTAATTATTTATTTATTATCTGATTCCCAGTTATTCCTTGTTCCCTTTTGTATTTATTTCAATCAATTGACCTAATGAGAGTTATAAAGTCGTGATCCGTAGTGCATGGACGTGTTGTATTTATCGAAGTGTTTATAACCTCTGAACATGACTATTGTTTTTTGGAACTCCGATTTACAGGATTATATCATGTAAGTAAACAACGTACGATAATCTATTCTATGTACTCGATCGTCTGCTTTCGCTGGTATTCACCAAATACGAACGATAGTACTGTTTCAATCACCTATGTGCGACTTCAATGTCGTCATCTGATACATTCTAATATGTTGGCATATTGAACAATATGCAATTATAATTCTAGTTTTACTATTATAAAGATGCGTTTCTATTAGTTGTTTATGTGCTGTCTTGTTTATTCCTCCTTTTACTTGTCGAATTGTTGTTTTGTATTGCTAGTTATAGGTTTATTGTTTTTTTATTTAAGTAGCGTTTTGTCAACGCTACAATGTATAGAAACTCTTTACTATTTTACCAAGTACTACACTTAAAATAAATTTAACATCTACGGAAGTAGAGGTCTCTAGCAAGACATAAGCTCAAAAACGAAACCCCAAGCCAGCCACATATCTCGTGCATCACGTGATACGTAAATACATTTTGAAGTAAATAAATGTTGTATTGAATTTCGCGCATACTTATTTCCATTTAGGGGCTAGCTGGCGAGTGAGGTATGTATCAATTATGCCGTTGTACTAATCTGTAGCATGGTGGGGACCCTGCACAAAATATGAAACTTACAATAGGTCCGCTAAGTACCTTAAATTGCTTAAAGGGCTTACAGGGCCCTAGACATCTTGGCGCCCTAGGCGAGGATTTTTTTGCAGTGCTGGAAATGGCTTTTAATATCTATCGCGAACCCTTACGCATCCGTGAACATTTTCGTATTGGTAGTGTATAATGTGATATAATACCTACTAGTGGCTCTGTGAGCTGTAGACCTCGCGCGTACAAACTTATCTGCGAACAATCTAGCCGAGCGCATTAGCGCCATCTAGTTACCTTATTGTAAAACTAAGATTGATAAACAAGGTGCTCCATCAATCCCTATCTAGTGGGTAAAGAAAGGGATGATTCCACTGATAGAGACCTAAAAGTGACAAATTTATTGCATTTGAGGAGTTATTCTGCTCATCACGCCGAAGATCCTCATCAAATCTACACCAAATTTTTATGAGACTAATTTAAAGATGGTTCTTTTTTAACCTTTCAAATAAAAAAAGAACCATCGAAATCGGATTTAATACGGCGGAGATATTTAGTAGCCCCCTTTTTTACCCATTTCTGGGGAAGTACACCCCCAATCAAAAATACTCGACGATTAAAAAATTCTAAAAATTCGCTTAACCAGTTTATCAAGTTTCGTCTTAGAAGAAGCGATTATGATAGAATCATCTTAGAGTGAAAAAACATTAATAATACCAAACAAGAGCGAGTGAAGGGAGCACGAATTATTTGAGCTATTTATGGTACATTATGAGAGTGAGGAAAATACTATCATAATACAGGTAAGTGGAAAAAAACTAGACATTAATGGAGTTCCTCAGTGTCCATCAGAATGGACTACTACTGAAAATGGTTACTAGTCGTATTTAACGTTGAAAAGATGGTCAATAATTGCTGCCTACCACGAGACATTTGCCTAGCTATATTTATATAATAATCAAAACATTTTGAGAGACCGTCCATTCTGACGTCAAGGTGACTGGTCACCTGTCCGTGGGGTACATGCTGTGTGGAATCACTGAAATGTTCATAAGCCAATAATTACTGCCCCTTCGCTGCCTTCAACGTTTTCATACCTAGATAGTGTAGCTGTCAAGGTAATAAAGACATCGATAAAATTTAATTCGAATATCCCAGTGCCAGTAGGAAATATGTGAGCAAAGTGCTTATCTGAAAGTTGTGTTATTGAAAAGCAACAGTAAACACAAGCACAAATTACAAATTTATATAACCCCCGACCCCCATTATAGTTAAGAAGCATCTCGATTAATTTTACTTTTAATTGAGAGCGATGGCAGTCTAGCGGTTTACTAGTGTGACTTAGAATCCAACGATACCGGGTTCAATTCTAGACTCCGCACCAATGACTTTTCTAGGTTATGTGCGGTTTCCATCGATCCGTGCTTTGGAGGGCACGTTAAGCTGTCGGTCCCGGCTGTTATTGAATAATAGCAGTCGTTAAGTCATATCAGAGACCTTCGGGCGGCCTCACAAACTCTGACATCAGAGGCCAGCACTACCTCATACGAGAAGCAAGCACCTTTTAATTTACGAGAGCGCCCTCAACAATAACTCTACACTTATTAATTTACAATGATTTGCTTTTTATGATAAAACAACAATGGATATGCTGAGCCTAAATAATTATTAGGATGGCCGCACATTATGAGACCACACAATCATACACCCTATTGAACAAAGAAAGAATCATCCATCTAACACAGATATGAGGTTTGAGGTAAAGTAAAATTATTTTGTTTCAATTGTGCGGCAAATTGATTACCTCCTACTATATGGAAGTTGGTTAAAAATAAATCATCGTTAAACAAGTAGGAACACCTTTTAATAAACAAACTCAATTTTCAGATACGCACTTTGCTCATATAAATAGTTGTTTTATTAACTACAGCTGTTTGATTCGAAAAAAAACTTGACAAAAAGTGTTATTTTTGGAAATAAATGACAACTATAATAAAACACTTTTGTTTTATTTTCAACTTCGAACTTCGACTTCGAACTGAAACTAGTCTCATAAAATGTACAGAGACCGATCAGTTTATCGACCAATACAATCCCTCGGTTCAAGCTGTGTTCACTTATAAGAAACTACTCTAAGGCCGGACTTACACTTGTAAGGTGTACTCACGTAAGTAACCTTACCTACGTAATTAACTTACGATAAATTTGAAAATGTGAACAATACAAATTTATCGTAAGTTAATTACGAGAGTAAAACTTACAAGTCCGGCCTAATGTCATGCAAATAAGGTCGGAACTCCGCTATAGCAAAAGTCACTCGTGGCAATGACTTTTGTCACTCATGGTCTTTCGGTAATCACATGTCGGTTGATTTCAGCGCATAACATTCACAACATTTTGAGTGACCATCCATTCTGACATCGAGGTGACTGGTCACTGGTTCGTGGGGTACATGCTGTGTGGAATCACTGAAATGTTCCTATGCAAATAATTACTGCCCCTATGCTGCCTTAAGCACTGATCTGTCTGTGGCGTATAGCATAAATTTTGTTTGTAATTTAATAGAAGTGAACGGAGAGTTCTGACTTTTATGCTATTGACCACTGTTCACATAATCAAGCATCCAATTTAGATAGAGGGCAGGCAACAATGAGGGGAGGAAAGTAAATGAAGGACTTACGGGATTGTCGTCCGACGTTCCGTGCTTTCAATTGCGTCGCGCCCTGGCGACCAGCACTGCGATTACGTAATGTTGATCATGATGGTTTCAAGCCGTGAAATTCAATAATGCTTTGCGATAGAGTCGATTTTGCTATGAAAAAAGTGACAATCTGATTGAAGCCAAGTTCTGTAATTGGGCCACTGACAACTTTCAAGTGTCAGTTTCATACTATTCCACCCCTCCCATAGTATTTTTCGGATGACCCAGGCTAACATAGATTCTAGAATTTTGGTAGTTCCTACCGGCGAACGCCCGACGACACCGTGAACGATTTCGAGTGATCGCGCGGATGATCCGCCGTGCGTCCTCGAACGTAGGAAGTGAACGGGGTATTTATTGACATGACATGACAGTGACAGCTAAACGTAGCGTGCTTGCGAGCTTGTCCAACGTCCAACATAGAGTTAATCCAACGTCTATGTATTTGAAACCTAATTTCGATTTGTTTTTGTAAATAATAATCCTAAAATCTCAGTATTATTCGACATGGACTATCAAAGCAGACAATTGGCTGAAGATTTCTTTTTGCGGGAACCCGTGGATGCCCGAATAAGGTACTATTAATAAGGTAAAATTGCACAATGGTTTTCATAAGATTTTCGTCTAAATATTGGTATATATTTTTTAGAAAACATAAAGAAGAACCTAAGGAAGATGATCACCCTACGCTTAGAGTGGAAATGCAGACTGTTCGATTGAATTCGGACTCACAAAAGCTTGTTTTGGATACCTTGAGATATATTCATGGCCCTGACTTTAAACTTGGCAATGCTAGTGGTTATAAGGTACGTACAGGTAGATAGTAATTTTATCATTTGCTATACATACAAGACGATGAGTGAGTATGTTATGAGTAGTTAATGTGATTTTTTTGCAACTGACTAAGCTAGCTGTTCCCCACGAATTTACCCGCATGCAAACTTTGCCACCCATCACCCCCTTATGGGAGAAATGTCCAAGTTTGCTTCGTTGTGCACCCTTATGGTAATGGCATAATTACTCCAAATAACAAATCTATAGTTCCACTGATTTAGTCTGTGCATTGGTGCACTGACAGATAATATGGATGTGGAATGGGAGTGCAGGGCATTGTCAGCAAGAGCAAATATGCTGGCTCATAGGCTTGCATGGTGAACTGCATAGCATCATTGCAATTTCAAAATCTCATGTGTCATTTTCAGTCTAAATGAGTTTTACAGATTTTTATAAGAGTAATTGAAGGCCGACCATCTACAAAAACTCATAACCTCCCAAGTGTGACTGGCTTCCCTGGTTAACCATAAAAAAAAACAAACTTGAATGCGACTGGCTTCTGTGGAAGCCACCCAAAGATGCCCAAATTTGCAAACTTTTCGAGTTATTTCAAGTTTGGGTGGTGTAAAGGCTTTTTTTTTGTGTATGGTACTAGTTTAATTGTGTGGCAATCCAATTAAATGAAAAAATCGAAAAAAACAATGTAAATACAATTAAAAAAAAAAACTGTTATGCACGACTTGGGAGAAAAAAAAACTGACGTTGCCCATTGTGTTTGCAAGTTCTGCAAATATGCCGTTAGTTTATGTGATTTCAAGTGTTATATATTAAATTAATCGTTGTTTCAACTTCTATAGATTAAAACATTTATATGAATAAAGCCCCGCTTGTTGCCAAAATTTTACAAGCCCAATTGCTGTCTGGCAACCCCTAAGAATGCTTAGACAAAATTTACCTAACTAAATTATTAAACTGCCAATCAAATAAATAACTTTTGAGAAATACGTCATTTAGTTCCTAGCTAAATTGTGTGTTCAAACAGCGCTATATAGCGGAGGATACTAACTAATGAGATATCAAACTATATTTTCTTGCTGTATTTTAGAGATAAAACTTAAGCCGTTGAGAGAAAAATGTAAGTATTACCAAAGTAACATAATTTTTGATAAGAAAATGTATCGAATGAAATACTGTTAATCATGTTTTTGTCTTAGTCTTAGAGAGATAAAGATCTCAACAACACATATTCATTTCATTGTTAAGTTTCACATTTATCAGGTTTGTGGTTGACCCAGCATATTTATGGGAAAAAAAACTTAAAAAACAGAGCCTGGTCTTAAATCTGTGTGAAGATGAAAATGTGGACATTACGCTGAAGAAATTGTTCTGCTTCGGAGGATACTAACATGTAATGGCAACTTTGCCTCAAAAAAAAACCTTCACTGCAATCTAATGTTTTGTTGATTAAACCAGAATATCTAGGCAATAAGAATGATTGTTTGATATCAATGTCGCCCTCACTTCGGCTACCCTCACCTGTTGCGGCTACTGAATGAGACAGTGACAACAATGAAAAGTCCATGGTGATATCTACTCAAGCTATCATTTATGCCACCCAGCATGATTCTGCAACCAAATCACCAACAGGTAGGCCAACCCTACTGAGTAGGGCACCACTACCTGACTTCGATGTGATTCAGTCATTTGTAAGCGATGATAGTGTGTAGAAGATCCGCACTGGGCTCCACCTTCACAACAAAGAAGATTTATGCCCTTATCTGATACTTCCGATAGTGAAGATGAAGCACCACAGTTGTCATTGAGGACAAATAATTCAAATTTTCTGGAAAACATCTCAATGCCTTCAGATGATGAAATTGAACATCAAGACAGACACATTCTATTAAGAAAAAAGATGACTGTCGCTTATCATGGACAAACATACGAGTACCATGGTTATAGAAAAGTATAACCATGGTACCTCACACATACAAACTTTTTTGCAAACAATCTAGCGGTGTACAGCAGCGCCATCTATTTACCTTAGTGTAAAACTAGCATTAATAACTAGGTGCTCCATCAATCCCTACCTAGTGGGTAAAGGGATGATTCGACTGGTAGAAATCTAAAAGTGAGAAATTTACTGCATTTTGAGGAGTTTGCTCATCACGCCGAAGATCCTCATCAGGTCATCACCTGTTAAGGTATATGGCCTTTATTAAATAAAACGTTGTATTTTAGTAAATGAGAGATTTATTTTAGAGCGCACACAGTGTTGCATAGGCAGTAGAAAAAACGGAAGACCTTTCTTATTTTACAAAATGTTGCCACGTTAGCTGTACATTTATCTTAACACTCCCACTAAACATTCACCTACTCTCAACAATTTAATTTATAATTTTAATTTACATCAAGCCTAACTTACATCTTAGATACTGAAACTGTGACTTAGGCAATGCCTTAGTGAACATATCAGCCACTTGTTCTTTTGTTACACACACTTATGTTTGCAGCTATTGGTAGTAGACCTGATATTTACTTTGCTGTATGTACTTTAAGTAAATACTTGCATAATTATAATAATATTCATTGGGGAGCACCAATGAATATTACATATAAAAATAAGTACAAAATAGTTTCATTATTTTTAAATACATACAAACATCTATCAGATTCCGAATTGACAAAGCCATATTTATTCAAAAATAAATCAAATTTACTGTTCCAACACCTAGGTGACTGTTTAAGCCCATATAAGGACTTCTTTAATTTACACACCAATCCATTTGAGTCTAAGCCTGGTGGTGGATCCATGTACACTTCTTCCTCTAGTGTACCATACAGGAATGCAGATTTCACATCGAACTGGGTCATCTGTAGCTTCTCTTTAGCCGCTAAGGACAGCATTATTCTCACCGTATCAAATCTCACAGTGGGGGAGAATGTCTCTTGATAGTCCACACCTTTCTCCTTTCTAAACCCTTTGGCACATAGTCTAGCCTTGTATCGAAGTGTGTTATCAGGATTCTGCTTTACTTTAAGTACCCATTTACTTCCAACATATCTCTTATCAGCTGGTTGTTCTACAAGCTCCCACATATTGCTAACTCTATGGGATTCCAACTCCTCATTAACAGCTTTCTTCCACTTATCCTTTTCTTTGCAAGTCACAGCCTCCTCGTAAGTGTCAGGTTCAATAATTTCTGTCAGGTTCACTTCTTCTATTACTTTCTCTTTAAATCTGAGATCATACCTCTTTCTCCTTCCACTCATAGTATTTTCTTTTGACTGGTTTTCTGTTGATTCAGGTTCGTGAATAGCTATCTCATTATCTGAGCTATCAGCTGTTTCTAAGGTAACTTGGTCTTTCATCTTCTGGTAAAAGTTCTCAAACGCATCATAATCATACGATGACTCCTCGTCACTGTCCATGGATATAAAATATTCACATGCTCCCTTTGATGTCTCATCAGCTCCAAGATCTGATTGCCGTCTTCATTGAATATGACATCTCGTGACACAGTCGCCTTCCTTGTTTCAGAATTATATAATCTGTAGTTGTCTGAATATCCATCATATCCTACCAGAAGTAGCTTCTTGCTCTTAGGATCCAGTTTGTTCCTCTTCTCCTTTGGAACATGCATGTAAGTAGTACAACCAAAAGTTCTCACATGAGTCAGGGTAGGTTTTGTGTTAGTCCACAACTCATATGGAGTCTTTTCATTGTTGGACCTTCTGTTCATAACATACACTGCAGTTTGTACAGCCTCATAGATGCAGGGGCAGCTGCTTCACATATAGCATAGATCGAGCTCCCTCCATTATAGTTCTGTTGGCTCGCTCACTTCGCTCATTTTGTTGTGTTGTGTAAGGTGCGGTGTATTCTAGCTCAATACCCTTCTCTATAGCAAACTTTCGAACTTCTATATTGTTGTACTCTAGGCCATTATCGCATGCAGTACTCGCACATTCTTGTTGAACTTATTCTCGAGTAGTTGCACATATCTCTTGAATGCGTCTAGCATTTCACTTTTCTGCTTCAGAAAGTAAACCGTGAAAAAAACCTGTTACTGCATCAATAAATGTGATGAAATATCTTGCACCTCCAACTGATGGGGTAGGCATTGGACCACACAAGTCACTGTATACCTTGTCTTCCACTGCGTCCTTTAAACTTTTCCTAAAAGGCACTCTATGTTGCTTCCCAAGCATGCACGCCTCACAGAAAAAGTCACTGAGGTCACTGACTTTTGGTAGGTGTCCATTTCGAACCATTTCATGCAAAGTTTTAGCACTAACATGACCAAGTCTCTCATGCCATTGCTTCAGGCTCACAACATTTGCTTGTTGACTGTCACTATCGCCTGACATACACACTGTTTTGAACGTTAAATGATATAAGTTATTTGATTGTTTGGTTGCTGTTGCCATAACACTTCCATTTTTGTCCAAAAGAACAGCACAGTCACAATTTTTGTTTACATTGAGGCCTTTTGATGTAACAACACCCTCGGAGAACAAATTTCGCTTGAGTTCTGGCACGTAGAGCACATCATTGATCGTAGAATCATACCACTTTCCTTCAATAAGCTTTCTTATCTTCACCGTGCCAACTTCTTGCACTGACAATTCACTCTTGTCACCAAGTCTCACACAAGTAGATTTTTGTTGAAAGTTTTACAGAAAATCTCGTCGGTACGTCATGTGGGCCGTCGCTCCACTATCTAAGATCCATGTATCATCATCGAGCTGAGTTTGAGTTGTAAAAGCATAATCTTTGCTATTTTTCGAAGTAGTACCGGGGTTGTTAACCTTTTGATGACAGTTTCGAGCAAAATGTCCTTTTTTGTGACATTTAAAACAATGGAACGATTTCTTGATAATCTTCGACTTCTCTTTCTCTGTTGTAAGAGCAGTTTCTTCACTTGAATGCAAAGTCTTCTCTTCGTCTAACAAACGAGCGGTGAGATTAGAAACTGTTTGTTTGTGTACATCCATTGACAACCACGCCTGTCATATCATTCCATATTTTTCTGGCAATGATCCTATTATTCTGGTTACTATTGCAAGTTCCGATATTGTTTCGCCGGCATCTCTAAGTTGTTGAGCAATATTCACGATATTTGATACATGTTCCGCCATGTTGGCTCCTTGGAATTTGACGCTATGAAATTTTTCAAATAAAAGCATCTTGCTATTTTCACTTCTTTGCTCGTATATCGAATCTAACTTATCGATAATTTCTTCGGCAGTCTTGCATGTCTCCACTAATGTGATTTGCGAAAACTCCATTCCCGAACTTATGACGAACATTGCTTTGGCGTCATCTTGCTTCCATTTTTCAATTTTTGTGTCATCGCCTGCCTGTTGACCTCCGCTGGTAATCTGGTCACCAAGACCTTTCGCAGCTAGGGCACAGCGAATTTGAAATTTCCATTGTCGATATCCTTCGCCAGAAAAGCGTTTGGCGATATTCATGGACGACTCCATATTTGTTTCTCGCACGTACCGCGTTACGATACGCACGTGTACCGGTTTCGACAAGTCGACACAGAACTGTTTCAGTTCGACACACACTGCTAATTTATACACTCGCGTTAATTACTGGGCCCATAACCTGTTAAGGTATATGGCCTTTATTAAATAAAACGTTGTTTTTTTAGTAAATGAGAGATTTATTTTAGAGCGCACACAGTGTTGCGTTGCTTGCCACGCGCGCACGCGCATGTATGCGCTCAGTTCTGCGCAATGTTAGAAATAGCGCCACCCGATAATCATGTACCTAAGCAGTAGAAAAAACGGAAGACCTTTCTTATTTTACAAGATGGCTACCGGACATACAATCTAAAATGTTGCCACATTAGCTGTGCATTTATCTTAACATCACCAAATTTTTTGAGACCAATTTAAAGTTACAACCTTGCTAATAAAAAAAGAACCATCGAAATAGGATCTAATAAGCTCCTCTTTTCCCCTTTTTGGGCGAAGTACCCACCCAATCAAAAATCCTCGATGACTAAAAAATTTAAAAAAGTCGCTTAACCTGTATACCAAGTTTCGTCTAGATCGGTTTAACCTGTATACCAAGTTTCGTCTGAAACGGAGACGCTTCGCGCTTGTTCGGTCAATTATTCTTCTATAGAAAACCTTAAAATTTTAGCTCCGCTTCGCTCGCGCTTCTTTGTTCCCTGCCGCCGCATTACGACTTCTATCAATTATTTTTATAGCTACCGGGACCGACATGGCTTAACATTCCCTCTGAAGCACAGAGAGAATGCAAATATACATACAAAGTTAATTTTCCCCTCCCAGTAATACATTCTGGACCTGCCCTTGGGCATAGGCTACTCGAGTGAAACCGCGGGGTACAACTAGTTGTTACAATACTAGTAATGTATAATTTTGGAACCCATTTAGGCTGAATATAATTGTGTGACCTCCCCCCCCTACCCCCTCCCCCCCGCACTCTCCCCCTCCCCCCTCCCCCCCCCCGCACTCTCCCCCCCTCCCCCTCCCCCTCCCCTTGACTCGAAGCCTGGATCCGCCTTTGGGTCAAACAAATGCAAAGTGCTTACAATGCTTTGTGCGTCCAATATAATAACGCATTCAGGATGCTGATGCGGCTGCCACGCTTCTGTAGTGCATCGGGATTGTTTGCTGTTGCACAAGTAGATGGCTTCATGGCCATAATGCTATCTGTTTGTCTGTATGTTTATTCGCGCATCATGTAAAATCTACTGGATCGATTGTGATACGAGTTTCACTGTTGGATAGCTTAGGGTTAGACTTAAAAACTGGGGTACTTGGTATCTCAATATCAAGTTTTTTATCGATTACTCGGTTTCATTACTCATCGGTAGAAACCGAGTAATCGATAAAAAAACTATTAGACGGCTTAAACAATTTTGATCAGATGTTGGTATATTGGTCTTGGAATAGCACTTACAGGTCTTTTAACCTAGATAAATGACTACGTGTGTGAAGACGCGGGCACAGCTAGTCTGAAATAAATTTATTTGGAATTGAATTGTCTGTCAGTCAGTCCAGTATGTTATGGTTTATAAGTATAGAGATAATGTTCTATGGTATATCTCAACCAATTAAGTTTGTATTTAATTGCAAATTGAATAAATTCCATACTAGTATAAATGCAAAGTTTTAATTTAAATGTTAATCTTGCCAATCATATTATTTGTAACATGTAAATACCAAAATATAACTTTTCATTTTTAAAAGCTTTTATTTAACTTCACTTGTATGTATGTATGTATGTATCTATGTATTTTGTCCTGGAATCTTGCAATTCAAATTTCGAGTCCTTTCCGGTTAGCTATCCGGCTGAAACTTTCAGGGTATCTTGCAAACCGATGTAAAGCAATAAAAAACTTATTTATTTTCAGGATAAAGGTTCCAATCTCGGCAACCGTTTCTGGATGGAGCGAGGCAACTTGGTGGTCCAAGGAGGCTGTGACTACTCCCTTACAACAAAACCAGATATCCAGACCTCGGAGGCAAGGCTCAGAGCTTTTGCACTGGCTAAATTAGAGAAGTATGCTTTTACAGAACCTAGACATCATCATTCATCATCCATACCAGAAAACACGAAGAATAACTGAACCGATTTGGATAATGCTTTTTTATTTGAAAGGCTATGTCTCCAGTTTGTCCCATTTGCTGCGCTACACTAGGATACTGTTTTAATTTATTTTCGATTTATTGGGGTTTAATCAGCATTCATTTGCAAATGAAAATGACTCATATATTTATTAGTGTAATGTAATGTATACATTCTAATGAAATGTTTATTTTGGCTCATGTCATACTAAAAATAACTTCTTCGAAAAATAATGTTGGATGATATTCCAAGTACCATTTTGTATATTTACACGACTGCCCAAAAAAGGAGTGTAATGTTTTCAGGGTTCATGTATGTATGAATGTGAGTTTCTTTATTCCACCATAACTTTTAAATGTCATAACAGATTTGGATCCTTACATCATCCCAAGTGACAGGCTATTTTTTTTAAAGTTCCTTTTTTTGGCATGGCAGTTGTTTTTTATCTTACTGTCATTATGTACTTGTTTCAGATATAATTTCCACAAAGCACACTGCGCAGAAGCATTAGCCGTAGCAGCTGAAAGCTGTGAAAAAGCTCTGGAAGTATTATTTTACAAATATTTCCGAGTAGACCCGCAAGACAAACCCGCAGAAGTCCCTACGATAGCTGAATTACTAGAA
This sequence comes from Alsophila aescularia, assembly GCA_946251855.1. Classification (NCBI taxonomy): domain Eukaryota; kingdom Metazoa; phylum Arthropoda; class Insecta; order Lepidoptera; family Geometridae; genus Alsophila; species Alsophila aescularia. The sequence continues at coordinate 39,309,313 of OX276381.1, forward strand.
ACGAGATCCGACGAACAAGCTGTATTAGAATCTATTTACGACACAAGTTTTAGAGTCAAAGACAATAATGTATGGAGTGTAAAACTCAACCTAGACTATTTAACAAAACTGTACATAAACAAAGACGTTCCTAAAAAGAAAGAAAACATTAACTATAATAATAGAAATCAGAAAACGAAACCGAAAGAAGTCTGTAAGCTGTTTCTAAAAGGGCCATGCAGATTCGGTGCTAAGTGTAAATTCCTACATGAAGTTAAAGTAGAGAATAGTGAATCAAAAGATACTGATAGTAACAACAGCAATAAGATTAGTTACGAGCTAGAGGTACGGTTTCCGGAGGACAGTGTGTATCCCTACCAACCGCCATTACTATACTTCAGAACAGAACATCCAACAAGTATTGTGCCAGACCTGACATGCTTGAAAGTTACACAGAGGTTATTAGACGAAGCGAAAGCTTTAGCCCAAGACGGTATACCCAGTATATACTCCTTAGTAGAATTACTTAACAATGAAGATGACATAGTAAACTTTATACAGTTTTATACGAGAACATTCTTAGAACCAACAGACGCTTTGTTTCCACAGCTGACTGAAGACGGTAGTTTGAATAAGGCCAAATTACCATCACACTATAACAAAAAGTCGCAAGAAGCTAAAAGGTACAATGTTAACTTTGATGAGTTGTTAAAAGAAAATAAGGAAATTGCTAAGAGGTTTTTTGAGAAACCGGACAACAATAAGTATAATAAGATGATGTCAGATCGGAGAAAGTTGCCAGCTTGGAAAAAGAAAAATGAAATATTGAATGCGATGCAGAAATCTCAGGTCAGTTTATAAATTTATGGTAAAAACTTTTCGAAATAACGTTCCAAACTTCGTTTTTCTGATAACTTTCAATCAAGAGATTGTGTAATCTTCAAAGCTATAGTGAATTTGTTATCGGCCACATAGTGGCCAACAAAAATCATGCGATATTGTGGTCAAAGTTTGAAATTCACTACGGCGATCGGGCCAAGAGCTAGGTATCAACAGATATCACTAATGTTAATATACGTGTGCGAAATTTATTTGAAGGCCTTACATTGCAATTCGATAATAATTAAAAGTCTACTGCTACAATACTATGCAATTTTTATGTTTGGTCTATATTTTTATGGTACATAATATTCTAACTTTATAATTATATTCTTTATAAAATTAGCACTATTTGAAATATGGACAAAATATTCAAAAAAATCAAAAGTTTAATTGTTATATATAGCTGTTATATAACAATTAATATGTTATAATAGCTGTCCAATACTACCTCCTCTGACAACCTGTCAACCAGAGACGGTCTAGCTGTTCTTGAGTTATAACTGGTGTAACTAACCCGAATTTGCTTTATATATATAGATTATAGCGGCAAATATATTTTTATCTAACAGAATACATAATATTACAAGTATCAGAACAAATTTCTCAAATATTAACATTAGCGAAATCTGTTGAAATCTGGCTCCTGGCCCAATGTGATTGATTTTATTGCAATCTTTTCTCATATACAGACATAGATGGCGACACTGACGTATTAATCGGATTATCAATTATTCCATATAACACAATAACACATCAAGCCCTAAATTTAATCCTTCAAGTGAACATCAACCCTGTCCAAGTCATTATGTTTCTGTATTTTAAACCGACTTAAACAAAATGAGGTTCTCAAGTTGTGCATTTTGTGTAATATTGTTGCAAAAATCATAATACTAACATAATATGTTAGTCTATATGGGTGTCTAAGCATTACCAAATTTTATGTTTGTATGTATGTATTAGTGTCAAAAAGCTTAATATTCATATATATGTTAGTCTATATGAGTATCTGAACAAATACCAAATTTCGCGAATTTATGTATGTATGTGTGTGTGTGTTGTCCACCTATTTCTAGGAAACTACAAGTTCAGACTTGTATAAGTGAAAATACTGAAACTATTACAATCAAAATTATTGCAATTGTTTCAGTATCTTTCAACTTAGGGGATAGATAAAGTTTCATTAAAATCGGTTTAGTAGTTTAAAAGATATGGACTTTTAACTGTTTCCAGTATGGCTTAGCCATTGAAATAGGTGGGTATTTTATTTTCTTAGGCCTAATCCAACGAAACTAAAAATTAAGAAATAAAAATTTACAAATTAAAAAAAAAAACTTCATATTGCATAAAACTTAAAAGAAAGAAATAATAAAAAAAAATTGAGGTGTGTGCTACGCCCAACCCAACTAAAGTAAGTAAGTAGGCACAGACCAAAAAAAAAAATGCATTATTTCTTTCTCTTAAGTTCTATACGATTTGAAGACGGGTTTTTTTTAATTTGTTTTTTGTGGAATAAAAATTCATTTCATTTCAAGTACAGAAAACAATTAGAATCTATTTTCTTTGTAATTTGCACAGTACACATCCATTGAAATGGACCAGTCTTCAAGGCTTTTGAACCCACATTTCCTCCTCAGATAGTAGTTATAAGCGGTGAGACCGGCTGTGGTAAGAGCACACAAGTACCACAGTACATCCTGGACCACTGGCTGGAAAACTTTCATAAGGATGGAGCGGAACATGCGGAGATAGTTTGCACGCAACCCCGGAGGATATCAGCCATCGGGGTCGCTGACAGAGTGGCAGAAGAACGAGTGGAGAAGACGGGACAAGTTGTTGGATATCAGGTGAGAACCTTTATTACTCGACTACGGCGAAGCAAGGGAAGGGTAATGAGATTAACAGTGTATAATGTTCCACCATAGGTCCGATTTTGACTAGCGAGGTATCAATCGATTCGTTTTCATTTATAGAATGCACAGTATGAAAAATTACCTCAAAAACGGACGTCCCCTTTTTATTTCTTGATAAGGTACTGTAAACAATTTAAAATGCTCGAGTAAAACTCCCGAATGTCAAATGTACAATAGAACCAGAAATATGGCCATTTCATTTTCTTTTCTATGGAAAAAACATAGAAATAGCTATACAATGAAATAAACTTAACAATTCTTGCTTTTCTTTTTGGAATATTATAGTATTATAAATAAGCTTTATTATGGACCAATTATTATAATTTTAGCTCTACTAACAAACGATTTCTCTAACTTTTACCTTATTTTCGTAATTATTTTTTTACTCTTATTTCTTAACATATTTGGATTTTATTTCCAAACGAAAATGTTTATTAGATACCTCCTAACAAGCCATTAAAATATCCAATACTAATCACATAAGAATCGAGAGTTATCAAGGATTTAAAAAACTGACTTAGGGTTGACACCAACTCCAATAAATTGTGCTTTATTATTTTATCAATATTGGCGATTAAATTTATATGTTCTGGTTGATTTACGAATGCCTAGTTATGGATGTACTCTATATAAATAAAAAAATAAGTGTTACGAGAACATAATATTTAATTTTAAAGCCAACATAAATTGAAAATTATTGTATTTTTATTTTTCTATAATGGTTTGGAGCATAATTTTTGGATCTATAATGAGGACATTTTAACATTTTATATAGATTTTTGTCGTGTGATAACTTCCGTCTCAAGGTTTTTTTCTTATTGCAACCAAAACTAGAAAATACTCGCAATCATAATATATATGTATTATTATCATTATTATTCCGATGAAGGGGATTATGTGGTATAGGGAAGGGGTCCATCCTCGTTAGGTTAAAACTAAAACCCTATGCCTATACATACATTCTGGAGGAACGGGGGTGAGGCACGATGGAGCCGTCAAAGACCCATGCTACCACTTCGCCTCAACAGGACTTTACCCGGCCTGTTGAGGGATGTCTGTCCGGGTTCCGACCGGCTGACTTAATGTTAGGAGGGCAAGAGGGCGCCAACCCTCTTGTTGGTACACGAGTGGCGTTTGAATCTGTGGATAGCACCACAGACGGTACTCTTCAACCTCCAAGAGTATCCGCAAGTACGCAAGGAGAAGCTGATAGTTTACCATTCAATTTTACTAGGCTAAAAGCCTACCAAATATTAATTGACCTCGCAAAAATACAGGAAAGAAAGTACGGCCATCGGACTTGTCTATACAAGATCGGACAGCTGCAGTTCTTGAAGCTCTTACTTTATCAACTGATTTAAAAAATGAAAAAGACTTTTAAATCTTTTTAAGCAAGTTTACGTACAAATGTGAGAAATTATATAAGCAGTGCAAATATAATTTTCGTATTTTTAACATGAAAAGTGGCTTAATGCAGATTTTGTTACAAGAGTTCTTGGGTGAAAAAATACAAGATAGCCCTAATACTGACTCACTACTATATCCAATCCTTGAAACTGGTCGTAGATTTATTCGAAATTGTGACTCCCCTGAACCTGGTCCTAGTTTCGTCATCGATCCTGATTCAATCCCTGAACCTGGACCAAGTTCCAATGGAACTAAAAAAGTAAAGTCCTGTTGAGGCGAAGTGGTACCATGGGTCTTTGACGGCTCCATGGTGCCTCACCCCCGTTCCTCCAGAATTTATGTATAGGCATAGGGTTTTAGTTTTAACCGATCCTGATTCAATCCCTCCATCTCCATCTTCTGGACCTAGTTCCATTCGTGATCCTGATCTGAGACTTGAACTTGGTCCTAGCTCTACCATTAATTCTAGTCTCATACCTAAACCTAGTCCTCATTCCATTCGCGATCCTGACCCAATCCCTGAATCTGACCCTAGTTCCATTCGTGATCCTGATCTGAGACCTGAACTTGGTCCTAGATCCATTCTTGATTTTTATCTCATTCCTGAAACTGGCCCAAGTTCCACTCGCGATTCTGATACAAGCCCTGAACCAGTTCCTAGTTTAATTTGCCCTGAACTTGGTCCTAGTTTTTTTACGGATTTGGAACAGGACGTTCCAAATCCGAAACCTGGTCCTAGTTCTTTACGTGGTCCTGAACCAAATCGTGAACCAGGTCCTAGCTCTTCGTTATCGCCTGTGGCTAAATATGAAGATCTCTGCCAAAGACAACAACGAAGATCTTGTAAACGTCTACAAAGTTATTTAGAAAAAGAACCTCCCAAAAAAGTTATAAGAGTTTTTGCAAACACAGTGGAAGTAGAAGGGCATAAACTTAAAAAAAGTACTATAAAAGACTTGGAATAAGTATTTAATTCTTGTTTACAAAGCCCAACTAGACCAACCAAAGTAGCCACAAAACTTCGGATGAATCCAACACCTTATACCCCAGAAGAAGCTCTAGCTAGATATATATAGACAGAAAAATTTCAGTAGAGACATACAATTTTCAGCCACAAGATCTAAAGGCACGGCTATAACGCCTTCCCATCATATACTCAACTTCGGGAAGCAAAAACAATGTTACCCGGCTGACTCAATTAATGTGTCTGAAAGGGAAGCGTCCATACCACTGTTTAGCTTACTTTCCCATACTTTCAAAAGAATAGTTCAGTCATGTGATACAACCTTCTCGCAGTACAGCAATCAGAAGATGATTAACAGATTAAACTGTGTGTTTGAAGGGTCTTGGGGGTTTGATGGTAGCTCAGGTCAATCTCTGTATAAACAGAACTTTTCCCAAGGCCAAGAAGACGACAGTAGCCTTTGCTACAACATTTATTCCATTACGAATTAAAACGGAATCCGGCCAAGTGTTGTGGTTAAATCCAACCCCACAATCCTACAGGTACTGTCGTCCTATACATATCTAATACAAGAAAGAAACTAAAGATTTAATTATCGCAGAAAAAAGTGGGTTGAAGATCAAATCGAAGAGCTTCGAACATGCGTTACAGAGATTTCCAATGGGCAAACAATACCAGAAAAAAAAACAAATTGATTTGACTATAATTGATGGGAAAGTGCTAAATGTTATAACAAATACTATGTCACAACTTCGATGCCCTTTTTGTAAAGCAACTTCAAGTCAGTTTAATAATTTAGACTTGGTGTTTTCCAAAGCTACTGACGAATCACTTCTAAAATATGGACTAAGTCCATTGCATGCCTGGATTCGTGTATTGGAATTTTTATTGCACTTGGCGTACAAGAATCCAGTAAAGAAATGGAGAGTGTCTCAAAATTCACCAGAAGCGCTCATAGCCGACGAAACAAAAAAGAATATTCAGCAAGAGATAAGGGTGAAACTGGGGCTTCTAGTGGATGTTGTTCGACCAAATTCCGGAACTACCAATGACGGCAATACTGCCAGGACTGCTCTATCTGATAAAAATCGTGGAGTGTTCGCCGAAATATTGGGACTTAAGCAATGGTTACTTAATGACCAGCATACAATATTAGTTGTATTATCTAGTGGATTGCCTGTAGATGCTGACAAATTTGGCAATTTTTGCAAATACCTAGCAGCTAAATATGTCAATGAATATCAGTGGTACCCGATGACTGTGACACTCCACAAAATACTAGTACACGGAAAAGACATAATTGAAAATTCGGCACTACCCGTAGGCTTACTTTCAGAACAAGCTGGTGAAGCTAGAAATAAGTTTTGGAGGTATGACCGCGAACATCATACACGAAAGTTGGACCGCGAAAGGACTATGTTAGATTTATTTAACAGGGCACTTGAGTCCTTTGACCCATTTATGTCTAACATCAGACTCCAACAAAGGCTAAAAAAAGCTTAAACGCAAGCCTCTCCCAGTCCAGGTTTTAGAACTTTTAAAACCATATGATGCTCCAACAGAAGAGGAAGAGTTAAGTGATGCTACGGATGAAAATATTAGCCTCATAGAGTACAATGATGACGAAATTTTAATATCAGAAATTGTTGACTTCCCTGAGACTGAGTAATGTTTTGATGCCGAATCCGATTGAAGCTTTTTCTTTACCATCTACACTAATATTATAAAGAGGAAAGATTTGATTGTTTGTTTGTTTGTAATAGATTAACTAAAAAAATACAGACCCGATTTTAAAAATTGTTTCACATGAAGAAAGCTAAATTATTCGCGAGTAACACTAGAAGGATTTAATTTTTCAAAAAATTCGTTTTCCCTTGGAAAATTGCAATAATGAAACCCGAGGTATTAAATTTTGCAAAAATCTTGATTACTTTGTATCACAAAAAAAATATAAATACTACGTAAGATCACAAACTAAGAAAGAAATACGGGTCTTTATATAGGGAATGTTGCCTTGGAAACAAAATCACAGAACATCTAATAATCATTGACGTAGGAAATGCTCTATGCTAATAATACACGAAACAGTAACCGTAATTCAACCTCCTTGCGTTAAACAGAATAATACTATAGACGAAATGGTACGTGACTATAAAACCTATAAACATAAAAAAATTGTGTAAGAAATTGTTGTTGTTCTATTTGTCCAAAAAAGGTACTTTATTTGGACAAATAGATATATGAGTATCTATATCTACCCGTGCGGAGCCGGGGCAGGTCGCTAGTTATTTATATTACAAGAATACCCCAATACTAATGTGTAATTTATTATATCATCATCATCATCATCATCATGTCAGCCTTTAGAAGTCCACTGCTGAACATAGGCCTCCCCCAAAGAACGCCATGACGAGCGACCTTGTGCCACCTCCATCCACCGACTTCCTGCGATGGCTACAATGTCGTCGGTCCATCGTGTGGGGGTCTCCCCACACTTTGCTTGATTGTTTGTGGTCGCCATTCGAGATTATATATCCTTATATAAAACCTTGTCTAAAACCTTTTCAGAAAAAATAGTTTGTCATATCAAAAAATACATTAAATCAGTCAACTAGTTTTTGAGAAAATCGTACATACAACTGGATCTTGGATCTTAGAAACTTTTTTTTATCTGGCATCTATTTTGGCAGTATAGGTGGACAAAGAAACTCCCATACATACAAACATACATGAATCTTATGAACATTGTGCTTTTTGGACAGTTGTGTTTATTATAATCAGTAATCGGAATAGGTAGAATGATTTTTTGTACTTACATCATGATGTCAAAACATGGACATTCCTTTTTTCCCGGAAAGTTCCGATGTTTAAGGGATTGAGTTTAATATTATTAAAAATAGTATTATGTATTAAAGTAGTGATTTAGTAACTACCACATCTGAAATTTAAAGGAAGCGATTGGTTAACGTTTTCAATTGATTTTTATTTATCAGTCGAATAAAAAAAATTATGTTAGTTTTCTATTTGCGCCCCATGAGTTTCCATGAAATTCATCCTATTAAGTTGAAGCTCTGGGGAATTGCTGTGTTTAAATTTATAACATTTTCTACGCACTTTATAGCAGGAAAACACGTTTCCCGCAAGTATATACTTTAATGTTAACTTGTGAATTGTGAAACTGTCAAAAAAACCTGTAATAACAGAAAGATTCCAAGTCTATCTTGACAGTAGAGGTAAAAATGGATTATAAAACAGTACAGGTAAAAATCAAAATCGTTTATTGTTAATACAGCAAAGAAAGAAACGCACTCTATGAACCGAAGTAAGCGAGAGAGAGCTACCAATGATGTGAGCGCGCGCGCATTTTTCTGACAAACAGTAAATGAGTCATCCAGGATACTACTAATCTGATCCCGTTTATACTTTTGTTCGGCTTTTACTTGAAGTCTTTGAACTCCTCAGTTTTCCTCAGTGAATGCCGGTCACTTATGCCACTCCCAGGGCATCGTAAGTGTTAAGAAAAATAAAAATACCTCACCTTATTTATTAACGTAATAATTTTGAAATACCGGAAAAACAAAACTGAATAATTTTTAAATGTCGGAATTTCGGCGACATGTCCACATTAGCATGTACGTTTGAGATCATTGACCCTAAATTATTCTACCTACTCCAATAACTGATTATAATACACAAAAATAAAAATAAACTATAAAAATATGTGACACCCCTAAAACCAGAGAAATCCGGAAAAAAACTTTAGAAGCGTATTACTCTGAGATTTTTTTTTAATTAGTGTAGTTTTGCAGAATATGCCAACGCAAATATAAAATCCAAATATAGCAAGAAAAAAGTTAAAAAAAATAAAAACCAAAATTACATTAATTCCAAATATCTTTCTTTTTATTGGAGCAATAATAATATTGTTTCCTCTAATAAATTATAAAAATAAACTCATATGCAATGACAATAACAAATATAGTAAAAAGTTATTTTAAATATATTATATCATACAATAAAGTTTTTTTTTAAGAAATACCTATAGTCGACATAAATCTGATTCTATGTACATCTGATTTTCGGGAGTTTTACTCATACATTTCAATTAGTTTACAGTATCTATTAAATAAATAAAAACGGGATGTCCGTTTTTAAGGTCTTTTTCCATACTGTGGAATGTCATAGGCGATTGTCTTTACCCGATTATGACGTAACAAAGGAAAGGTTATGTGTTCAAACTAAAAACTTGGTCCGATTTTGACAAGCGAGGTTGATTCGTCTTCATCGCAAGAGTGTCATACGCTATAATTTACCCGACCGTAGTCGGATTTTAGTTTTTGAACTTATGTCTTGTTTTATACACAAGTACCGCAGTACTTTCTGGACTAGTAGCTGAAAAACTTCAAAAAGGATGAAATGATCAGATCTGTACTCGGACTCGGCTTTGGAGGATATCATCTATTAGGGTCGCTCACAGAGTGGCAGATGATTGGGTGGATGGGAGGATTTAGTTTATTTGTAGTGGTAGGCCTCTTACGCAAGAAGCCGCCTGGTAGTACCACAACCTTTGTCAGATATTCAACCGCCAATCAAGGCCTTCAATTTGATACCCATAATGAGAAATTCGTTTTTTTTTCTGTTTAAAAATGTAGCCATCTACTTAGGCCATCCAGTTTTAAAAAAAAAAGTTATAGCTTATGTTACTCTGGATGATGTAAGGATTTTAACGATACCCCATACACCCAAATCTGTTCAGGAATTTAAACAAACACCAACCCTGAAAACATTAAATTCTTTTTTTGGAGCAGTCTTGTATAACAACGGGTGGACTTATCCCTAAAAGCGATATCTTCCAGTCAACCTATGGATGGCCCAAGGTTGACTGGAAGAGATCGCTTTTAGCGATAAGTCCGCCCGTTGTACTTTAGATATAAGATTGTTCCTATTTGCTGTATATTTTTGGTAAACTGGTGTACAATAAAGTATTGTCTATCTATCTATCTATCTAACATCTGTCGTCTGTCACCTATTTCAGATACGTCTTGAAAGCAAAGTATCATCGAAAACTCGACTCACTTTCTGTACTACTGGCATTCTACTACGGCGCCTCGAATACGATCCACAGCTGAAGTCCGTCACTCACGTCATAGTAGACGAAGTCCATGAAAGATCAGAAGAAAGTGACTTCCTACTTCTCATTCTGAGGGACCTTGTCAAAGTTAGGAAAGACCTGAGAGTCATATTGATGAGTGCGACGTTGAACGCTGATCTGTTCTCGAATTATTTCGATAAGGTTCCGGTTTTGGAAATACCAGGTAAGCTAAGAATGGTTGTCAAACTCATAAATCTAAAACTGTAATACTTGCGATGGCCTAGAAACTTTTAGTATGTAAATATTAGAAGTTAAGATCAGGCTCCAATATTTAAGGGTTTTTTCCATAAAGATGCTGTATCTACCACAAACCTGATAAATGTGTTACACATAATATGTTATTAAGATCTTTATCTCTCCGTGATCAAGGCAAAAACGTGATTAACAGAATGTCATTCAAAACATTATCTTATCAAAAATTACGCTATTTTCAGTAATATTTTAATTTTTCTACTCAACAGCTTAAGTTTTATCTCGAATTTAAATCTCACATCAAGAAAATATAGGTTATTATCCACTGTCAAGACAAAGTTACCTAATTATGGAACCTGGCCTTAAGATACATTTTAGGTTGCTACAAGTTTTAGTTGTTTACAAAAATAAACCAATGATTTACTTATTGTTTATTTTATTTCAGGTCGAACATTTCCTGTAGAACAATTCTTCCTAGATGACATTATGGACATGACAAACTATGTTCTAGAAGAAAACGGACCTTATGCCCGTAAAGTTAAAAAAGGTTAGTAGATTTGAAGTCATTTTTTAACCCCGGAACAAAGAGACGGGTGATATAAGTTTAGGGTATGTATCACTGTTTTGTGTGTGTCTGTCTGTGGCATCGTAGCTCCCAAACTAATGAACCGATTTTGAGGCGGTTATTTCTGTTTGAAAGCTGATTTGATCGAGATGGTTCTTTGATATAGGGGGAAGGGAGGAGAGGGGGGGAGGTGAGAATCGTAGCTTCCAAACGATTGGACCGATTTAGCTGCGGTTTTTTATGTTTGAAAGCTGGGGTAAACGAGATGGTTCTTTTAGCTATAATGGGAGAAGGAGAGATCGGGGGAAGGGTGGGCGGGAGAGAATCGTAGCTTCCAAAGGAAAGAAACTGATGTGATCGAGATGGTTCTTAGCTATATATGAGAGGGAGTTGAGAAAAGGGGGGTGAGTGCTGAGCCAATCAAAATAATAATAAACTTGATTACTTTTTATACAGATTTCTCCTAAATTAATTCCAGGTGACAGAAAACAAGACCTGGAGACAGAACTAGAAACATGCGACGTGCGGGCCGACTCCAATGAGCCTCCAAAAGTGACGATACGCGACGAGAACCTAACAGTGGGCCAGATGATAGCGCGGTACCCTAAGTGCAGTAAAACCACGTGCAAGAATATGTATCTTATGGATACTGAGAAGGTAGGGAATTATGTTAACGGTTATTTTAACCACAGGTTGGTTTAACGCGGATTTATCAGTACACTAGCTTTTGCCCGCGACATCGTCCGCGCGGACTACAGATTATCGGGTTGACACCGGTCACTTTGATACCTGTAACTTCGACACCTGGGGCGCGTTCAAATACACGTTCGAGGACGCACGGATCATCCGCGCGATGAAACTGACACTTGACAGTTGTCAGTTCTATGTGGACGTCCAAAGTCGTTCACTAACTCCGGATGATCGAGCGATAATCGCACGGATGATTCGAGCGTGTAAGTGAACACAGCCCTGTACCTTTGACACCTGTACCTTTGACATCTGTCACTTTGACATCGATGTGACAATTCCAAAGCGAGCGAAGCGTCTCTGGTTCAAGTTCAATCAATTTGCTTTCATCTGTCAGTTTGTTGGTACTCCTCAACGAGTCGTATTTTACAACAGATCTCGATGAAACTTGGTATTCAGGTTTTACGACTTTATAGTTTTTTTGTCGTCGGGGATTTTTTATTAGGGGAGGAAGTACAGTAGTCGCAGCCAATGTATATGTTTGTGAAGTTAGGCTCTGTGACGATTGCGCAGGTACTGCTGTGGGAATAAAATAGCATAAAGTAAAAGCGAGATAGAATATGCAAAAAACGTAAGCGAGTGAGCGAGGCAGTTCAATGTTGTCTTCACCTTCAACATTCGGATTGCGCCTGAAAAATAGCAGTTTGCGCAGCGACTAGCAGACAACTTCCGAGACACATACTTTCGCTGCGCCTACTATACTTGTTCTATAACTAGGCAATAAGGGGGCTACTGATTATCTCCGCCTTAGGAGATCCGATTTCGATGGCACTCTTTTTTATTTGAAAGGTACTTTCCCTCCCCCACTTCCCAACCTTTCTCCCACTGCCCCCACCCTTCTCCCTTTCTTCCTACCCTCCCCTCACTTTCCCCACCTTCCCTGACTTCCCAAAACCTTCCCCCACATCCCCCCACGTCGCAGTGCAGTTAGGTTTAAGTTGGTCTCATTAACATTTGGTGAAGATCTGATGAGTATCTTCGGCGTGATGAGCAGAATAGCTCCTAAAAATACAGTTAATTGCTCACTTTTAAATTTCTACCAGTGGAATCGGCCTCTAACTACTAGATAGGGATTGTTGTTGCACCTAGGTTAACAATGTTAGTTTTACAATAAGGCCACTAGATGGCGATACTGTACACCGCTAGATAAAAAGTTTGTGTTATTATAATTCAATGAATAGTGATCAACAATAGTCAGACGGACACTTTCACAAAAGACGTATCTTTATTTTTCATTGTTAATAAAGCATTTCCCTGGTTCACAGATCAACCTGGACCTAGTAGAACACGTGTTGCACTACATCGTGAGTGGCAGCCACAAGTGGCCGCGAGAGGGTGCGATCCTGATATTCCTGCCGGGGATCGCTGAGATAATGGGGCTGCATGACCAGCTGGCTGAGAGCCATACATTTAGCCCCAAGTAAGTTGTTTTTTATCTGACGGCTTCTGGCTCGAACATTTGCCCTGAACCAACGTCATAGTATACAAGTTATGTCTCCAAAACAAATTGAACGAATCGGTGTTTGTACATAAATATGTAAGATATTCATGAAATATCCATCGGTCATATCCATCGGCGGCCTTTTTATATTTTTTTAAAGTTTCCGCGCACCGTGAATGTAGTGTATATAGAGGACACTTTTTTAAACAAACTGACATGTAATATATTACCCTAAAGTGTCACGTTCCCAAAATATTTGGAGGTAAAGGTCGCCTAATGAGAACAATTATAATGATTAAAAATGCAGTAATTACGTGTGTATACGCATTCCATTCTATGAATAGTTCCCAGTAGTAGTTGATTTTACTATTTGTTCGAAGACAGTATATTTGCACGAAAAAGCCGCTTTGAAAAGTTACTTAATTTACTAAATAGCATCACAAAGTAAAAAAAAAAACGCTATTTTGTTTGTCAAAACATTTACTTAATTCTATACCATAACTGGTAATAGTACAATGGAATGCGTATACAGGATGGATTTTTGAGACATGTTTTGAAAGTAGCCTATTTTCTCGATGACTAGATATTTTTAACAAAATCTATGAATGCAGGTCAAAATATCTCTAAAAGTTAAGGACAGTCTCTTTTGAACGTTTTCCTGTAGCTATAACGGTTAAGGTACCTACTGCCCTTAAAAATCATATGACGACTTTTAACTCCAAATATTTCGAGCATGTGACACTTTAGGGTAATATATTACTTTTTTTTGGGTACCCAAGATACAGGCATAGCCTAGTTTGAGGCCCGTAGCAAACTTAAGATATAATTATTATTAAGCCTTTGGCGTGCATCTTTGGCGTGCGCCTTCTGCGTCACGCATTGCGGCGGAGCGCTTTTGCGCTCGCCCCACCGTCCGGTGACGCTGTAGAGGTCAGTTATAGACCAACAGCACATATCCATTCTAAAAAAAAAAAGTTTGAGGCCCGTTGCAAACTTAAGATATAATTATTATTAAGATTAATTGGTAATAAGTATTAATATTAATTATCTAATGTACTATTGCCTGGAAATGAAATAAATTATTATTATTATTATAAAATTATTATTATTATTATAAAATTATTATTATTAATAAAACCTACATATATTTTTCATTTTTTGTTTTGTATGAGTGTCCCTACCCATATATACTACTTTCGTTGTGCGCGGAAACTAAAAAAATATCAAAATGGCGGCCTGTGGATATGCCAGCTTCCATACAGAAATGTTAGAACCCCTTTGATAGGTAGAGATAGAATACTTATGTTAGTAATAGCTGCGCAACTTTGCCTGCAACTTTACTACCCTTGTTCCTTTAGGGATGGAATTTCAAAAAACTCGTCTTAGTGCAATCCTAGAATCAAGATATATTTCCTCCAAATTTTAAATCTCTATTTCCACTGGCTTAGGCAGTGCATTGTCTGTCAGTCAGTCTGTCAGTATATCACGATACTGTTACAGATAGTTATATAGAAGATTTGAGTTGAATCGGTTTAGGTGATATTGAGATATTTAGCCTGATCTTAAGCCGAAAAGGGAGCTACAACATTTTAATGTGTGACCAGATCAAGTGGGGTGTCATATGAAAGGGAATTATTTGTCCATTCAAACAGGGCTTCAAATATCGTTAAAAATCTCACGAAAGCCATTTCGTTATAGCGTTTGCCCAAAAAATATAGGCACAGAATTAACGTTTATCTTCAAAAGGCATAGCGATATATCAAAATAACGCTATCTCTAGGTACCGTTTCATAATAACGTTATTTTTCGATATCTGAGAAGTCACGCGGTCGGGTACTGCCCCGATTGATGTACGTGGAGTAACGCGTGCTCTTCCTATTCTTATAGCTCACTCATACATCACCTGAGGATCGCTCGCGCTCTTATCCGCTCGTTAGCGTTATTATAGCGATATAGTTAGCAGCAGTTAGCAGCGGTTAATTTTTTAGGGTTCCGTATGTCCGAATGAATAAAGGAACCTGTATAGGATCACTCGTGTGTCTGTCTGTCCGTCTGTCACAGCGAATTTGCTCTGAATCTAATGGACCTATTAAAAGTTGAAATTTGGTACAGATATGAATTTGTGTGATCCAACAAAGACGTGCAACGTAAATAAATGAATATTGAATAAGGGGGTCATTTTTGGGAAGCAAATTAGAAAATTTAAGTAATAAGATTTGCCAACTGTACCATGCGCTGAGAGTGCGACATATCGAATTAAAGGGCTTATTGTGAAGGTTGTGTTCAAATATTTAAAATGTTATGTTTAAATTAATATATTTAAAGTTATTTAAGAAAAAAATAACATGAAATTTTACCATTCTCCTCTCTTTATCTCCGAAACCGACCGAGCCTAAAAGTTTGGAAAACATAATATAGAACATAGTTTTTTACTTACTGATAACAGGAAAATATATACTATTAAGACTAATAAGTCTATAGTCTTAAAAAAAACATGATAAATCTCTCAATATTATGAAATAATATATTCATCGTACGGAACCCTCTCCATGCGAGTTCAACTCGCACATGTCCTATTTTTTTTGTAAGAATTAATAATGATATAGTAGTATCTAAATAACGATTTATAACGGATTAGGTATCGGTATTCTGAAAAACGTTTTGAAGCTCTGCATTCAACAACATATTGAGTTGTTTTAAAGTATAAGAAAACCACGACCACGTTTAGGCAAACGTAGTGCAGGTGGAGTGACGACCTGCGATAAGCGGATGTCAGAAAATGGATGAGGAGAACTGAAGACCGAGCTCAGTGGCGTGCATTAGGAGAGGCGTACGTCCAGCAGTGGACAGATCTAGGCTGATGATGATGTAAAGAAAACCAATAAATTTAAACCATTTGTATTGTTTACAGAACCGGCAACTACGTACTAGTACCTCTGCACTCGACGCTTTCAAGCGAGGAACAAGCGCAAGTGTTCAGGAAACCTAAGCCCGGAGCGAGGAAGATTGTGCTGTCCACTAACATAGCTGAGACGTCCGTCACTATAGATGACTGCGTGTTCGTCATAGACTGTGGCCGGATGAAGGAGAAACGGTATGTTAACAGCTGTGTGTGTGTGTGTGTGTGTGTGTGTGTGTGTGTGTGTGTGTGTGTGTGTGTTTGTGTGGGTGTGTATTTACGGCTTTAACATTAGGCGGTATTTACCGTGACAGGAACCACGATTGTGCGGACTTACCCGGTTGTGCGGACGTCCGCATAATAATTTGACGAGGTCTCAAATATATCTTTGAATTCGTCGCGATGAGATTGGTTGAATGGTGAAATCTTAGCAAAATATGATCAATGACCGCATATTAGGGATATTTGACAACTTTAGTTAACATCCGTTAGTGTTTTAGTTCAGTGTGTAACCACCACGTGGCGCCACCAGTCCTAGTTGTGTAAGAGTTAGTACGTTATTATAATGCGGACCGTTTCCTGTGTATCTTAGTCTGCGATTGATTATGCGCTCGCCCTGTGTTAAATTACGTAGGTGATGCAAAATGCGGACTTGATTGTGTGTAATTAAAATACGTTTCATTATAAAATGCGCCCTTTACGTTTAACGTTTGTTGGAGCGTATGCTCTGTTGCAGCGGGATGAGCGCAGGCAGCGCGGAGAGCTACTGACAGTTATGACAACGCCATTTGCACCGTGCTTCCATAGATTATTAAATTCATAATTTTATCTATTTGGATTTGTGTGCCAATAAAAGTACCAGTATTTACATGCTTTTAAGTTTATCTTGAATTCCCGGATTAGAACCAGAACTAAAATGCAGTTGCGCTTCTGTAAACTATGAAATTTTATAGGTAGTTTTATTAAAATATGTTTTATTTATTTTAGTTAGGTAACTACTTATGTCTTGAAATTGTTTTTTAGGGTTCCGTACGTCCAAATAAAAACCGAACAATCATAGGATCACTTGTGTGCTGTCTGTCTGTCCGTCTGTCACAATAAATGTGCTCCGAATCTACTGGACCGAATAAGTTGAAATTTGGTACACATATGAATTTATGTGATCCAAACACGGACGTTTATACGGGCACGGGCATTTATATCAATGGCGACAACATCTCACACATACGATTTGCCGATGATATCGTCCTAATAGCGGAGTCGCTACAAGACTTGCAAAGTATGCTGTCCAACCTAGTTGATGCTTCTGAACGTATCGGTCTCGAAGTGAACCAAGATAATACCAAGATCACGTTTAACGATCTTACCCGGAACTGATTGCAGTCAATTTTGTACCTCTTGAAGTTGTCCAGCAATATGTTAACCTTGCGCAAATATTGCAATTAGGTAAGAACAACTTTGAGAAGAAAACAAAAGTCTTCAATGAGTGCGTCCTACCAGTTATGACCTACGGAGCCGAAACGTGGACAATCACGGTCGAACTAGTCCACAAATGTTAGGTCTCTCAGCGAGCTATAGAGAGAGCTATGCTTGGAGTTTCTCTGAAGGACAAGATTGGTAATGAAGATATCCGACGGAGAACCAAGGTTAATTACATAGCTCTAAGGATAAGCAAGCTAAAGTGGTGGTGGTCACATTTCCCGAAGAACCGATAACCGTTGGGGTAGACGAGTACTCGAGCGGAGACCACGTTTAGGCAAACATAATGTAGGACGCCTTGTGGCCAGGTGGAGTGATGACCTGCGAAAAGTGGCTGAAAGAAAATGGATGAGGAGAGCTGAAGACTCAGTGAGCTCAGTGAAGTGCAGTAGGAGAGGCCTACGTCTAGCAGTGGACTAATATAGGCTGATGATGATAAAACACGGATGTTTAGCTTAAATAAAATAATTTTGTAAATGGGGAACACTTTTAGGGACAATGAAAAAGTAAGTGGATAAGTTATCCCAAAAACGAAAGTCAACACCCAAACGTTAAAAGACCACCACCTGTTCAGTTCCGTTCAGATAATCACAACTTTACACATTTAAAAGTTGACTAGTTTTTAGATATGGCAACTTTTATTTTATTCGAATAATTGGTAAACCCCCTTGATCACTAACTTGGGTGACATTACTAAAAAAGAAGTATTTTTATGAATTCTGTTTTCAGTGTAGTAATCCCAATTAGTTGCATATTATAATGTGCTAAGTAAAATATTTCTAATTGATTATTACGGTGTCGTAATCATAAAATCGATGTCAATCTAATTTTGATCATCAAATATTGAAATTTTATTAATAAACTACATTGCCTATTATGTTGTACTATATGTTTGCAAACTATTTAAAAAAATGTGCATCCTTTATTTAGATTTAAAATGCAAGAACATGCAATAACTTTTTTATTTAATCGTTAACCTAATTAGACATGGCAGAAGGGTTTGTTTTTCTTATTAAAGTTTTGTGACATTATTTCCAAACGTGAATTATGTTTTGAAATAATGTTTAATCCTTTTTTTAAAATATGTACCAATATTCTACACCTTCAATAAACTCTTTCTTATCTTATGTTGTATTTTTGCATTATTAAAACATTGGTAATTTAGAAAAAGTCATGTTGTTCTGGCTCAATCGTAATTATGTTATTCTTTTAGTGGTTTTTTACGAAAGAACATTTTTAATATGAAGACTATTTAATTTTTTTGAAAAGTATTTTTATTTCTTGATTTTAAGTGACCTAAGCAAACATCAGAAGAAATAAAATGACGCCAAAGAAAATAATTAAACTCACTTTAGACTCGACGTTAGTAAATTAAAACTAAGTATGAATAACCTACATATAAAACAATTGAATCAGTTTTTACGAAAACTATCTATGATTTCACTGGAATGGAACTCTTTAAAAAATAGTAACACATATCGTAGATATGAGAAAACATAAACAAAAATGGATTTATAAGTTTTAAATACGAGTATATAAAAACTTTTTTTACAACAATATTTTACGAGATACCACACCAGTAGTGGTACTAAAACCTGAAAACTCATGGAGACCAATCAAATAACCTAAACTCGAAGGGGTTTCATCATTTTGTTGTGGAGTTCCTGTGACTTCCTTCCGGCTCCATCATCAGACCAGCTCAACAATACCATAACAGTATTGTCATCAGAACTACACCCGTGTGCAAAACTTCAACTTCATTGGACGTCGTTAATTGACTTGCAAACTTGTCCCAACCCAGTGTATTGAATAAAAGCTTGTAAAAAGCTACTTAACTAATGTATACAGTATGTCTTCTTTTTTCAAGTAAAAATAATCATCTAGTTCAGAAATTCCGAAGATATGAGAAAACATAAAAAATTAAAACAAATAGATTTTCTAATAAAAAAAACTACTTAACCAATTTTGATGAAGTTTATATGAGACTACACTGAAATTCTACCCTAATGAATAAAATCTTGGAGATTAAAGGTAATATAAACACAATTTAAGAATAAGCTATTTAATTTCAAAAAACTACTTAACCAATTTTGATGCAATTTATATGAGACCACCTCGAGAGTATACACTTTCAAACAAAAAATAATTTTTAAAATCGGAACGTAATTGACGGAGAAATCGGAGAACATACACAAAAAAATACATACAATCGAACATAATTATAACTTATAACCGTCTCCTTTTGTGAAGTCGATTACAAATTTAAAAGCTGACGATAGTCAGTTGCAGTACGGGACGAGTCGGAAAACTAGCGGGCGATTTGAATCTTGCGTGTTGTCAGTGCGTGACCAAAACAACGCGCAACGTATGATTTAGAAAAATATTTTTGTCGTTAAGGACGATTTTGTGTAAGCAAATTTATCTATATTACTATAATTATTCAGAAAGTGTTATAAAGGGTCTGATTTTACAATATTATGCAAACAGTGTGTTCAGAGCGTTCGTGGATTTTTCTTATACGGTAGAACCGCATAATCGGGATTTAAGGTTTTACTGTATAATAGAACATGGCAGAATATTATGCGGTCAGAGTTTGTTAAATAGTAAGTACGACTTTAGAATACTGAGCGGACTGTGTGTAAAATACGAGAGTACTTTCTAATAATATGGGGACAGTGTGTAAAAGAGTACGACTTTTGATTATTATGCTGACAGTGTGTAAAAGAGTATGACTTTTGATTATTATGCGGTCAGTGTGTAAATGAGTATGACTTAATATGAATATTATGCGGGCATTGTGTAAAAGGGTATGACTTTTGATTATTATGCGGTCTGTGTGTAAATGAGTATGGCTTATGAATATTATGCGGGCCTTGTGTAAAAGAGTATGACTTTAGAATATTATGCGGACTTGTGTGAAGAGCGTTCGTGCCTTCTTATTATGCGGTCGGACCGCATAATCGGGGTTTTAGTATGAAAGTTCTCCATTTAATATCTCTGTCCTTTTCGAGTGTATAGAAATTCTGACCAGAGAATTGTGTTGGACAGAGATAGGTTACTTTTCGTACGGTATTTACACTTCGCTAAAGCAACGGGAAAAGTAGGCCCGCATAACCTGGATTTTTGTAAAGGTCCGCGTGTTATTAAAGCCGCGAACAAGGGTATGTGTGTGTGTGTGTGTGTCCTTGTGCCTCTGCACTCGACAGTCTCAAGCGAGGAAAAATCGCAAGTGTTCAGGAAACCTAACCCCCGAGGCGAGGAAGATTGTGCTATCCATTGACATAGTTGAGACGTCCGTCACTATATATGACTGCGTGTTCGTCATAGACTGTGGACGGATGAAGGACAAACGGTATGTATACAGCTGGGTGTGTATCTGTGTGTGTGTGTATGTGAATGTGAATGTGTGTGAGGGTGGGGAGGGAGGTGAGCGTTTGTGTATATTTTGGCTATTTATATATTTTCACCATTCTAACACAAAAAGTCAGTACTTTAGTTAGTACTTTTTTAGTAGTTAATTTAGAAGAGACAGAAGGATATTTCCTTTCCCTGTGCCAGATTCAACTCTGCGTAAGCACATGAAATGACATTTATTTTTCAAACTCAAAGCTTACTTTAGTTAATTATTTAAACAGGACTCGAGCTGTTTCGAATCGCGAAAGTTTTAAGTTTCAAAAGCATACTTTGAAACAAATTTTATTGTTTCATCTATTTATAATATACTAGATGATAAGAAAAAGAAAAAAAATGAAAGTCGACGAACTATGTTAAGTTATCATTGAATTATATATTAGAAAATCATCTTTAGGTGTCTCTTATCATGTTTCTTTTTTAATGACCATTTAGGATCTGTAACGATTTAAAGTTGGTTTGCAAACATTCTCACTTAAATGTATGCCTCTTTTTAGTTTTGTTCGCAGTCGGTTTTTTAGCACTTTCGATGATGTCTTGTGTACATTTTTAAGTCTACACACTCATATCTCTCTAAATCCTCATATTTTTAGCACTTTCGATAAGGTCTTGTGTACATTTTTACGTCTACACACTCATATCTCTATATCCTCATATTTTTAGCACTTTCGATAATGTCTTGTGTACATTTTTACGTCTACACACTCATTTCTCTATATCCTCATATTTTTAGCACTTTCGATAATGTGTTGTGTACATTTTTACGTCTACACACTCATATCTCTATATCCTCATATTTTTAGCACTTTCGATAATGTGTTGTGTACATTTTTACGTCTACATACTCATATCTCTATATCCTCATATTTAATCTGAACTTAACGACCACCTTTCAGATTCGACTCCAATCGCAACATGGAATCGCTCGACCTAGTGTGGGTATCGCGCGCCAACGCGAAACAACGCAAGGGCCGCGCGGGCCGCGTCATGGCCGGCGTCGGCGTGCACCTTTACACATCGCACCGATACCACCACCACCTGTTAGAGCAGCCCGTCCCGGAGATACACCGGATACCGCTGGAACAGCTGTTGCTGAAGGTCAAGATACTGCCGCTGTTTCAGCATATGAGCGTCCACGAAGTTTTAGGTGAGCTCCTTTGAAAAGTTTTCGTTTAATTTCTGAAATAAGCATTATATTTCTATGTCCTAGCCTACGTGTGCTTCAGATTTAGCAGTGAAATACCTTAAATCCTGTATTTTCCTCCAACAGTATTCTTGCAGTAACTGAATTTTTAAAATGTTGCAATGAAAAGCCTGCAAACTTTTAAAATATTTGGGTTTTTTTCTTTTACGATCTGGAAGACTGCTGGACGTAGGTCTCTCCGAATGAACGCCGCTTAGCTCAGTCTTCAGCTCTCCTCGTCGATTTTCTACCAGCCCCCATGTATAATCTATAAGTTTATCCTGTACAATTTTTCAATGAATAAAATTGTTATTATTATATATTATTATTTATCCAATTCATTTTAAGATGCAACGTTTCGCTCTGGGCGCCAAATACAAATTTTCTTGCGTTTTTTGTTTATTACAGCTCTATTACTCATCGTGAGTTCATTTCACCAAAAAAATCAACGTGAAAGCTAGTTTAAGTACATTTGTTAATAAACCAAAAACCAAGGTGAAAATCAGCTTAATATTGACATTTGTAGCTAAACTAATATTATCTAGGTGATCGTAATTTCTTGATACAACCTATTTATTGCCGCAAAATAAGTTTTCATGAACCCACAATGAGTATTAGAGCTGCAATTGAAGAAAAAAAAACGCAAGACAATTTGAACAGTAACTGTTAAATATGTTATAAAAGTACTGCGAAACACCATCTAAGCTATCTCTTCCACGCAAAGAAAAAGAGAGTGATGCGTACTACCACTTACTACCGTCAAAATATAATTTCTTCATATAAATATGTCCATAAAGTGATTCCACCTGTCCTGTCTGTTCCAAGTCACATTCTGCCCTCAAAGGGTTTTTATTAAGGTGCAACTTTTCGCTCAGCGCGCTAAATTAAATTTTCTACCTTTTTTTTAGTTTCGAACTTTTTCATTATAATTTTATTTAATTTGATTATAATTATATTACACACAAATACAATAAGCACAAATTAAAAATGTACATCAAATTAATAGTACCATCTCGATCACATCAGCTTTCAAACCGCAAACTACATCAAGATCGGTCCAATAAGCTACGATACCACAAACATACACATACACACAGACAGACCCGAAGAATGAATTCACAGAATGTGTCTGTTTTATAAGTTTGGGGTATGTATCTATGAGTTAAAAAGTTTGATTGAGGCACAAAACAAGACGCAAAAAATTTCACAGTTGCATAAGTAATTATTGGTATGATTGACATACTTCTTTCAACCACATGAGACAGAGTCTACAAAATGTAGAAGTTATATTAATGAACCAATTACTTGACAATACCATAATTAAACAAATTATAATCTTCAACAGGTAAAACGATAGAACCGCCACTGAAGTCTAACATCGACGGCGCTCTCACTCGCTTGCAAGACGTAGGCGCCTTGGACAAGCGACACGCGCTGACGGCGTTGGGAAAACACTTGGCAGCGCTACCCGTGGACGTTCGGATAGGAAAGCTGATGCTGTTCGGAGCTATATTCTGTTGTGTGGACTCTGCCTTGACGGTGGCCGCTTGTTTGAGTCACAAGAGCCCGTTTGTTGCACCTTTTGGGAAGAAGGTACGTAACTTTTGTCTTTAATAACGTAGGCGCTTTGGATTAACTTCACACGCTGACAGTATTGGGAAAACACTTGGCAGCGCTACTCTTGGACGTTCAGGTTCTAGGTTCAGATAGGAAAGCCGATGCTGTTTGGAGCTATATTCTGTCGTGTGGACTCTGCCTTCACGGTCGCTGCTTTTTTGAAGAGCCCTTTGTTTGTCGCTCCTTTTGGGAAGAAAGTACGTAACTTTTGACTTTAACAACGTGCGCTTAGGATTAACAACGTGCGCTTAGGATTAACATCACGCGCTGACAGCATTGGGAAAACACTTGGCAGTGCTACCCGTGGACGTTCGGATAGGAAAGCTGAAGCTGAATTGAGCTATATTATATTATAAGTGGTATCTGCCTTGACGGTGGCCATTTGTTTCAATCACAAGAGTCCATTTGTTGGAATGTTTGTTTGTCGTATGATGTAGTGCTGGCCTCTGGCGTCATAGATTGTCAAGCCGCCCGAGGGCCTCTGACATGGCTTAACGACTGCTATTAATAAATAACAGCCAGGACCGCCAGCTTAACGTGCTCTCCGAAGCAACGAGTGATGGAAAACTATTGAACCGTTTGGAATGAAGACGTAGATACATTTCATAGACACAATGCGTTTACGGTTTTGGAAAAATCTTAGTGGCTCTTTCAGTCTGGTCCAATACTACATAAGGTATAGGTCAAAATTCGAACCATTGATACGCTAGAAGAAGAACATCAGGGAGCCACCCCACCCGTAATTTCGTCAGTCCACAACCTTGAATCTTGATCAAACTAGTATAGTTTGTTTTGAAATTTAGTCACTAACATAGTAAGTTTTTTTTATTACTGTTTATGCAATTGTTTGAGCGATGGAAGCCAAACGGTTCAATAGTGCAACTTAGAATCCAACGATACCTGGTTCGGTCCTAGGCTCCACATCAATTACTTATATTTATTTATTTAAATATTTATTTATAAACAAATGCTTGTTGTGCAACAACAACAACGCCAAGGCGCACAACAAGCCAAACGTTTTTCCAAGTCATGTGCGGTTTTCCATCGCTCCGTGCTTCGGAGGCATGTTAAATTGTCGGTCCCGGCTGTTATTGATTAATAGCAGTCGTTAAGCCATGTCAGAGGCCCTCGGGCGTCCTGACAAACTCTGACATTGAGGTCAGCACTACCTCATACGACAAACTAATCGTTTATCCACGAGCTCACCTGATGGAAAGCGATGATGTGGTCGAAGATGTAGCACTCTTGCCTAGTAGATATCTATTAAACTTGAACACACCTGTGTTATAATTTACCGGAAACGCTGACGAGGGCAGGGCATTAAATTATCTATTTGTTTATTTCCAGGGCGAAGCGGACGCAAAGAGGAGAGAATTCGCGTGTTCAAACAGTGACCAATTGACTACTTTACGAGCTTATCGGGTGAATATTCCTTTACATCTAAGCTTTCTCAGAAACGGGTAGTTTTTATACGGTTATTTCCGCAATTGTATAGCCAGTGCAATATGTTTTGCAGAGTGTACCCCAACATTGTTGCTCTTCGTTGCAGTAGCTTTTTGGTTAACCTCGGGTTTCTGACACGTTTGTTAACTTTGACAACTGATTAAATCTATTGTCGTCTTTGTCATTTGTTTAGTGCCAGACAAAGGCAGCATTATAATTAATCTGTTGTCAGAGATACAAACGTTACAAACGTTTCAGAAACCCGAGGTAAGTGTATAATCGCGGCTATCTAACCTGATTCTACGAGGCATCACACCGAACCTGGAATGTTCAGCTACGGCACTATAGTCCTACAACTAGTGTTACCATATAGAAATTTAAAAAGTCCCGGCAAAAAGCCGATAACTAAAAAAAACTTTTTTTTATTACTTGTTCATTAATTTACAAGGCTTCAAATTTTTAATTTTAACATTAACATAAAACTAATGTAAATTCCGGTCAAAGTTCGCGAAATAAAAAGTCCGGACAAAGTCCAGACGCGACAAAGCCGGACAAGTCTCGACAAATCTGGCAGAAACGCGCCATCAGAGCAATCGTGCGTACACTATGCATTGCATTGTGCGTGCATTGATCTTGGGATACTTCCGCAAGAGATACTTTCTTACCTTATTTCAAGAGTCTGGGAGTTCTTACGTTGCCCGCAATAGTAATATTGCAAGCGGCAGTTTACCTAAGAACAAACCTAGCATCTTTCGCGACTTCACAACAGTATACACACGTACAGCACACGCAACGCACGGAAGCTTGTCGGTATACCCCGGAAGATTAAGAAGTCGTCCAAGCTCACGCACGTCATGGGCCCTACTATTTATAATAAGTTGCCGGACCACATAACTGCAGCCCATAGTCTGAGCAGTTTCAAATTCCATCTACAACGCTGGCTTATTGAGCATTCGTTTTACAGTTACGACGAATTCGTTAGGTTTAAGAATTGACAATTAAGTCATAATATGTACTTATGTACTTAAATCGAAACTTTTTTTTTTTTCTACTTATTATTGACATTGAACTTTTGGATATTATTAATAATTGAAATGATTGTAATGACTACACAAGATTATTTTATTAATTATTACAATTGGCTGATTATTTTATCTAAAAGTAAACACGCCGTACTTTTTTGTACCTACTTATTATTGTATTATGACGTGTAAACTGATTTTACCAAATAAATGATTATGATTATGAAGTATCGTAACCCTACCCACAAATAGTCACAGAATAATACAATAATTAATACAACAATTTGTAGCAATCATTAGACTTTCTAAACATAGACCCCTAATTAGGATTCCCTGTATTTAGGGAATCGAGAACCATGTATGAAAAATTAATTATGGAGTCGTGGCTTAAATGGAAATTATGATTGAACTTACATGGCAACCCATCCCAACCTACCCATATGTAAAAACAAATATCAAACTAACTTCCTAGGTTATTGATGTTTGGTCATTGTTCTGATGACGAGAAAGTATTACCAATAAAACAGAAATTGTTATTCTGCTACGCCTTCAAATCCTACGGGCGACGGTTCTAATTTTCATTTTGTTTTTGTTATAACTCCATAAAGTTAACATATCTTATTATTTTCGATAGTAGTGGTCACGGTAGCCGAATTGGTTAAAGGCATGTGCCGCGCAGAGACACGGATGGTGTAAGTTCGAGTCCTGTCCGTGATCCAAATTTATCCTTTAGAAAATTATTAGATACGATTTCGCTATAAAACATTGTATTTGGGAGGCGTTATCTTTACGATACGAAGTTAGTTATTAATATTAGCTGTGTTCCGTTGGTTAGTTCAGTAAACTGTCAATAGATGGCGTTACCGTCCCCCTGTAAGACGGATTTAGATACAGAAGATATTTGGATGGCAGTGTAGTGCCACAATAGGCAAATTGGTTAAAGGCATGTGCTGTGCAGAGGCACGGATTTGCGTGTTATAGTCCCCCGTCAGTAATCCAAATTTTTACACGGCAGCCCAAAAAAAGGAGTGTAATGGTTTCAGGGTTCATGTATGTTTGTATGTATGTATGCGAGTTTCTTTATTCCACCATAGCTTTAATATTCATCAACAGATTTGGATGTATGGGGTATCGTTAGAATCCTTACATCATCCCAAGCAACATAGTTTTTTTTTATTGCTGCAGTATGGCTCCATTTTCAAAGCCGGAAAAAAACTGCGCATTTTACAATATGTGTATCAAATTGAAGGCCTTGATGAGAACTTTCCAACAATATATAACTTATTGGTATAAGTTCTTTTTTGGCAGGGCAGGCGTGTTTTTTATTTATATTTTATTATTCCTTTAGGAAATTATTAGATATGTTCTCGCTGCTAAAATCATAAAAACAAGCATTTGACTAACAGACCTAGTTTAAGTGACAAGGTGTCGCAACTATGGCTCATTTGTTAGAGCGCTGGAACGGCATCCCGGATTGTCAAGTCATCATTCGTAATCGTTTTTTTCCTTTCCCTAATGTAAATGTTTATTGCTTTTTCAGAAATGGCAACAAGCGATGACAAAGAGCACCCACGCAGCTCTAGTATTCGCCAGCGAGAACTTCCTGTCTCACAAGACCTTGCTGATGCTAGCTGATATCAAACACCAGCTCCTGGGGCTGCTGGCTTCGATAGGGTTCGTCCCTGACATGCCGGCGTTGAGGAAACGCATGAGGAAAGATTCGGTGCTCAGCTTAACTGGAGAAGAGGTAAGTGCCTACATTATTTTTTACTAGAGCGATGGTGGCCGAGTGGTATAGTAATGCGAGTTAGATTCCAAAATACTGGATTCGATCCTATGCTCCACATCAATAACTTTTCTAAGTGATGTACGTTAGTACGTAGCCAACGTGCTGCCATAAGCTATCGGCCCCGGCTATTATTGATTGATAGCAGACGTCAAGCCATGTCAAAAGCCCTCAGGCGGCCTGATAAACTGACACCAGAGGCCAGCACTGCCTCAAACGAAAAGAAAGCGTGGTGATTTTATTTACTTACCGCCGACCTTCCTCATGTACTATATGGATTCCATTGGAACAGAATAGAATTTAGTTCTCTCCGTCCGCTTTTAGCGATAAGTACGCTCATTATTGACATTTCGATCCTGATGTTTAGATAGATAGATAGATAGATAACTCTTTATTGCACAAGAAATGAAATTGATGATACAATAATCCATTGTAACATCAATTTCATACCACCACCTATAAATACCACCTATAATGTATATAGAGTATATAGTAAGTATAGACAGATCTGTGATAAATTTATTGCCTCGACCGACCGTCCCACACAACACTAAACTGGATTTTTAGTGTTGTGTGGGACGGTCAAAAAAGACGGTTAGACGACGGTTTGACGGTTAGGTCGGTTTAGTGGTGTTTGAATCATGTAAGTTAAACTGGATTTTTAGTGTTGTGTGGGACGGTCGGTCGAGGCAATAAATTTATCACAGATCTGTCTACTGAATAATATGTACTTACCTAGTACTTACTATATACTCTATATACATATTTATAGGTGTGTTATGTTTTGCCCGCGACTTTGCAAGCGAAGTCCGTTAGTTTCTACCTACCTAGATAGGTACCTACATTGTATTTTTTGACTAGAATGTAAATATGAAGCGGTGGAAATTGTTCCATATAAAAAAAAATATTTTCAACAGTCTTATGTGCGTGCTAACAAAAAATTACCTACATGCATATTTTTTTGCTAACTGTACTACCCGAAAGACTTAAAATTCGCTGCAATTGCGAGTGCTTCGAGTGAGTGCGAGATAATTAAGAATTAGTATAGTGAAAATGTAAACAACCAGTTTTTTTATACGAATGCCTAAAAAAAGGAGTGTTATTTATGTTTTTGTTCTACGATTTTTTTAATTAGTGTAAAATGTGAAAAAAATATTATTGTAAGTTAATGAGGAATGTTAAACAAAGAGGTATCTGGGTAGCCTAAAGATTGAAGGTTTATTTTCATTTGTTAATTATAAAAGACGGACTTTAATATTTATTTTCTATCTACCTAATTGACCGTGTCATCATACGCATCAACCGTAAGATAGATTACGTGGTCAAGTATAGATAGATAGACGATGAATATTATAGTAGCAACGGCAAGTCGACAACCATAGCGCCACAGCTAGCGCGTCACTCCGCACCAAACAGCGACAGAGTTACGTGTTAGAAGAGAGTGACAACGTTTAGGTGAATATCGCGTTAGGCACTGAGCGCTTATGCGAGCTGAATTGCCTTTTGTTGCTTAGTAGCAAGAGTCGCTATTTCTATTGGTTGCGCGAAGTGCAACTTCTGCTATTATTTATTCTGTGGCCTTGCCTTCGCCAATAGTGGAATAACGCACATTAGGTAGGATGATGATGAGGTACGCTAGATGTTTGAATCTATATCCTATTTCGCTATTTGTAACCAATTCAAAGGCAATGTAAATGTAAATTTACATTGCCATTGCATTGCATTGCCATTTGCAATGTATGGCAAATCCTTAATTGAAGCATTGGGAGCAACAAGGGCGTTCAGCACCCAAGGCCCGTTTTGATGTTATTGCATCAAAACATGCAAAGCTCCATCTAGTTTCTTATGACAAAAACTCATTTGGATCTATCGCATAGAGATGGCGTGATGTACATTATTGAGATGGTTGCGCTACGACCTTGTTGCATGGATTATGAATATGCGTTGGAATTTCAGAGCCTTTACGACCTGCAACTTGCGGAATGTCTATTTAATGTAAAAAAAACTGATTTACATAAGTATCTAAAGCTACAAACAATTTCACCCATTTTAACCGTTTATAATATGAACGGCAATGATGTTATAGATAAACTGAATCTCATTAATGAACTCCCAATTAATTTACGGGTTGGGTGCAACAAGGGCGGATAACATGTACCTATTAAAAATATGTTATTAGAAAGTTTCGAATTATCTTAAAATAACAATAATACTAGAATCTTGTAACTGAATTTTGGTACAAAAATGTCATAAAGTGCATTAAATTTACTTTAATAATATTATGAAGTTAAAACATATCAAAGTTTTGACTTCAATTATCCCGAAACTCTATTTTGGTACAAATATGTCATAAAGGCCATTAAATTTACTTTAATAATATTATGAAGTTAAAACAAATCAAAATTAAGACTTCAATTATCCTGAAACTATTTTTGAGTAACCCCCTTATTGCACCCAATATTTAAATTACTCTTCGGGAGTCTTACTAGCGCTGGTTACTAAGCATGCTTTATTGCTTGGCCGCCAGGAACGATCTATGGTGCAATAGAATTAGAGCTTTGTAAATCCCTAATTTACGTAATTTTGATTTGCAGTTGAATGTCAATGGAAACAACGACCGGTTATTGGCAGCTATTTTGTGTGCTGCCCTCTATCCAAATGTCGTCAAGGTAAGCGGATACCATTTTCTTTGCATTGGCGCGGCAAAGAAAGAAATTGAAAACGACGTCATTCATCTCCCTCTCCTTACCCTTAGCCCACTATTATGTGGGGTCGGTACAACATCTACTTTTCTTCCACTATTAAGTGGGGTCGGTACAACATGTACTTTTCTTCCACTATTATATGGGGTCGATACAACATGTACTTTTCTTTCATCATAATGTGGGGTCAGTACAACATGTCCTTTTCTTTCACTATTATGTGGGGTCTCGGTACAACATGTACTTTTCTTCCACTATTAAGTGGGATCGGTACAACATGTACTTTTCTTCCACTATTATGTGGGGTCGGTACAACATATACTTTTCTTTCACTATTATGTGGGGTCGGTACAACATGTACTTCTACCACTATTAAGTGGGATCGGTACAACATGTAATTTTCTTACACTGTTATGTGGGGTCGGTACAACATGTACTTTTCTTCCACTATTATGTGCGGTTGGTACAACATGTAATTTTATTCCACTATTATGTGGGGTCGGTACAACTTGTACTTTTCTTCCACTATTATGTGGGGTCCATAATGGATAATGGATGGAGAAGTGTGGATGGTAATCCATCCACACTTCTTTTGGTCTTCCTCTACGCTTGTTATCATTAACATTCATTGTTAACACTCCTGGTTGAGCGATGGAAGCCTTACTGTCCAATAGTGCAATTTAGAATCCAACGATACCGGGTTCTTCCTAGGCTCCGCACCAATGATTTTTCTAAGTTATGTGCGATTTTCCATCGCTCCTTGCTTTGGATTAGTAGCAGTCGATAAGCCATGTCAGAGGCCCTCGGGTGGCCTGACAAACACTGACACCAGAGGCCAGCACTACCTCATACGACAAACAAAAACTCCTCGTTACATGACATTCCTCTCTCCTCATACCATGCCCATACATCATACCAAGATAAAGATATAGCCTTTTACTTCTCAACTTTCAGTCTCCACTTCAGGCGCTACTTTCAAACTTCCTCTGACATACTCATTTCTAATTTTATCCATTCCCTTCACTCCACACACCCATCTCAACATTGTCATCTCTGCTGCATGCAATCTTCTTTTATATGATCCTTTGGTGGCCCAACAATCAGATCCATGCATGCTGCTCTTATGATGTTATTATAGATTTAAAACAATGTCGTGTTTAGCAAATGTAGTGGTTCAGTCGGCCGCTCAAAGGCCCATTATTTCCCACGAGATGTTTATGAGACTTTTGAGACCGCGGTTGACCCTTGTTTTTGGCTTATTTTGACTGAATCATTTATGATTTCAGGTTCTAAGTCCAGAGAAATCCTTCCACATGCAAGCCGGCGGCGCCATACCTCGTCAGCCGAACGCCGACGAGTTAAAGTTCAAGACAAAGACCGACGGGTTCGTGGCGCTGCACCCTTCGTCAGTGAACTCCTCGATTGGGTACTACACCAGCCCGTACCTGGTGTACCAGGAGAAAGTGAAGACGTCCAGGGTGTTTATCCGGGAGTGCTCTATGGTTCCACAGCTGCCTTTGGTGTTGTTTTCTGGTGAGTAACGTAAAAGTATTTATACCTTTCTATAGAAAAAATATACAAAAATGTATTTTTTTTATATTATGGTATAAGAATACAGATAAATCATGCCATAAAAATACAGTATTAAAAATTAGGACAGTAAAGTTTCAGCCATAAACTCTGCTACTACGAATATTCTGCTATGAAAAAATACTTATTAGAACAAAACATATCAAAATTTATTTTAGTAAGTTTTTTGGGTTAAGTTTTCCTCGTGGGAAATAGAGCTGCTTGAGACCAACTTTTTCTTAGACGTATATTTTTAGACTGACTGACTTTTTAAATGCAGTTTCGTCCTGAAGTTCCCCCCAAAGTTTTCTAACTGTAAAAGAAAAGGTGAGCAAGAATAAGGTATTAAGGTATAGTATGGTAGATAGGTTTGTAGGTATGAATATTAAGACCATTTTAAAACTTCTCAACAATGGACATGCAGGCACGTGTAAGCGCGTCCTTCTCTCCGTCCACCTGTATGTCATAGCCATTTTATGAAGACACTATTAACACTACAAGGTTGTAACTTGGCACATAGTTAAAAAAGAATGAAAAGTTGGATTCCCATACCTGAAAAGAAAGACAAAACAAAATTTGAGTGGTCTTGTTAAAATTGGTATTTTCAAATTATAATGTGGTTTCTTTTCTGACGTGTTTTTATATACTCTGGTTTCTTTGACAGCTGTTTTTTTATTTTGTTCCGTTTTCGAAATATTCGGCTCGTGACCTTTTTGCTTGAGTTGCACCTTGAGGAAAAAACCAGTTACAAAAAAAAAGTAGTTCTTTCTAATTTAGAATTTACGAACAAAATTATCACGGCTAGGTATCTACAATCAACAGTTTACGAGATATAACTGACGAAGTTAGGCCAAGTTTGCTGTGGCATAATACCATAGAATAACTATATATATTTCTATACAGGATACATTTTTCAAGTGGGCGTGGATGGCTAAATCAGAAACTATGAGGAATAGCGAAAAGTACTCAAAGGAGTCTCGGGCCCGATTTTGATTAAAACTAAAACTGCATCTTTGGATTTTTGAAAAATCGGGATTCCTAGCCAGGAATCAAACACGTTGATTTTGGAAAAAAAAACACTGTATTATTAGCACCATTCGATAGTGTCGCTAATAAGGATCGAATTCTGGGAAGAAATGATATATGAGAAGAAATGTGTATAATACGTAAAAAAAAGGTCTGTACTGATTGTAATTCGGTTTTCACAGTTGGATAGCTTAGGACCCTGGCTAAAGAACTCTAAGACTATGCGTGTCTAACACGCATTTGGCCAGTTTATTTTTAACAGCCGCAGCGCGCCAGTAGCTAATGTTGCCCGACAAAGGCTGTGTTATGTAATAGTTTGGAACCTTTTGTCTGTCTGTGTCTTCGTAGCTCTCAAACTGATGGACTGACTTTATTTTTATTTGAAAGCTGGAGTTGTCGAGATCGCTCTTAGAAATCAAGAAAGAATAAATCGGTGCAGCCGATTTTCAGGCCCTTGTGAAGCTCGAAACTTTGAGTTGGAGCTCAAATATTCAGTTTCGGAAGGCATTTTCGTACCCTGATAAGGGTGTGGCGTAAAGAGTAGGCAACCCGTTACCTATGGGTGGGGGGCATCATTACTGGTATAAAATCAAAATTTGTGTTTTTCTTAACTGTAGTGCCCCACTGCTGGGCAAAGGTCTCCCCCAATTCCTTTCCATCTATCTCTATATTTTGCAAGTACAAGCCAATTTCCATCGAAAGTATGAAGATCGTCACGGCACCGCTTCCGTGGACGGCCTCGACGCTTTCATTGGGTAACCAATGTGTGTTTTCAAAATAACAATTCCTAAATAATTACACCCTCGGTCACTCTTTTCGATGGCATGATCACAACTGAAGGTATTTTCTCAGTCTTTTTTTTGAGTAGTACTCTTGGATAGATGCGCTATCAAAATGGATACTTTTGTTTTCACCGCTATTGTTTTGTCTGTCGTTCCGAGTGGAATCTTGCAACTCAAATTTCGAACACTTCCCGATTAGCTATCCGGCTGAAACTTTCAGGGTAGCTCACAACTACGAGTAGATGCATATATTTAAAAACGAATAACATTTCATTTCAAAATAATTATTAAAAATAACTAAACAATAACAACTAATATATATATATATATAATGTGTTTTTTAGATTAGTTTTTCAATTTACATTTGCTACTATACCGCTAGCTTACGCTACATTCTGTATAAGGATCTGATGATGAGTTAAATATGAAGATCTGAATCGAGGGGATATGTGGCATCAAGAAACGAGAAGGAGTTAAAAAGTTTTATCACTAGTGGCTCAGTGAGCTGACTTCGCGCGCACAAACTTTTTTGCAAACAATCTAGCGGTGCACAGTAGGGCCATCTAGTTACCTTATTGTTAACCTAATATTAATAACCAAGGTGACCCATCAATCCCTATTTAGTGGGCAAAGGGCTGATTCCACTGGTAGAAGCCTAAAAGTGAGAAATTTACTGCATTTTGAGGAGATATTCTGCTCATCATGCCGAAGATCCTCATCAGATCTTCACCAAATTTTTATGAGACTAATTTAAAGTTACTACCTTTTTTAAATAAAAAAGAACCATCGAAATCGGATCTAATAAGGCGGAGATATTCAGTAGCTCCCTTTTTTGCCCCCCTCTTGGGGGAAGTAACAAAAATCAAAAATCTCCGTCGACAAAAAAAAAAAAAGAAGAAGTTTAACCTGTATACCAAGTTTCATCTAAATCGGTGGAGAAATGCGACCTGTAGAGGAGAGCAGAGATCCGGACTGACATCCGGACATAAGAAAGCATTTTGCCCAAGCTGAAACGGAGACGAATTAGTAATATCGTACGAGCAACATTTCGCTATTTAATAAAACACAATAATTATAACTCTTTAATTGCAGGTTGCAACTTAGCAGTGGAGCTTCATAATGGCAAATTCATAGTCTCCTTAGAGGATGGCTGGATCATGTTCCAAGTGGAAAAACATGAGGTACGAGTATGATTATTAGTAGACAATTTTCGAATACCACTATTTGTTACTTGTCTAGTAACTTATTATTGTCGTAGAGGCCTTTGCCCTGCAGTGGGATGACCATGGCTGAATAATAATGATAAATAATATTATAAAGAAGAAAGATTTGCTTTTTTTACGATTGTTTGCAAAAAAAAACTCAAAAATACAAAACCGATTTAAAAAAAAACTTTCACCTATAGAAAGCTACATTATCAGCGAGGAACATGGGCTGTATCTTATGTTTCAAAAAATTATAGATCCCTACGAAAATTACCCAAGGTATAAAAACATGCCTATAAAAGCGGAACGGAATGACGTATTGCCGTGGAAACGAGAAATAACAAGTCTGTCAAAAAGCACCACGAGCGTTGCTCATAGTAAGCGTAATTCATCCTCGTTGCGTTGCTGCCAAAGATTTTGAAGTTCGCTTACTGGCGTATTTTCTTCGGGTATGTAAATGCTAAAAGTAAGAAACAGGCCGCGGTGTCAGCGCTACCCGTCCGAAGCCGGGGCAAGTCACTAGTATCATATATTTGTTTTGACTGCGCGCAAGTGGTGGATATCGCCTGAGGTATGGGAGTGGCGGGAAGGGGATAGCGGTCACGGCAATCGACGGGAAGACTGACTCTCTCCCCCATTTTTTGTAGAGACTTACTAAACGAACTGGCAAGGCCCCCTGAAATGACGAAATAACTTCGGAACTCTTGAAAGCAGATGGAAAATCCATACTACAGGAGCTTTAGGGGTCATTTAGTACCGTTCTCAACGGTGGGAAAACTCCAAAGGCATGGAGAAGGAGTTTAGCAGTTCTCTTCTTTAAAAAAGGAGACAAAACCCTATTTAAGAACTACCAACTTATTTTACCCCTGAGCCACGTCTATAAGTTGTTTTCGGGGGTCATCTCAAATCGTCTCGCAAGAAGACTTGACGAATTTCAGCCTCCTGAACAGGCCGGCCTTCGCGAAGGATTTGGCACCATAGACCACCAGTAAGGTAGGTTATACGGAAGTTCGAAGAGTATAAACAGCCCGTGTGTCTTGCTTTTGTGGACCTATGACTCTGCCGTCGTTATGCATCGTTATGCCTTTGACTCTGTTGAAACCTGGCCTAGTCCAGCAGTGGACAGATATAGGCTGATGATGACCAAGATGATCACTAATTAAATTCTAAAAATGTTTGCTCATTTTTCAGGTGGCCGAAATGCTAAAAACTATACGAGTGGAACTTATTAACCTACTTGAAGAGAAAATCAACGACCCCAGCCTGAACTTACTCCACTACGAGAAGGGAAACCGGATTATAAAGACTATAGTGCAGATCGTCACTAAAGATTAACCCGTGGTTTAGTAACCCCGACCCTAGTGTTTAGGGTTTTGAACCTTAAGTGGTCGTAGTAATGGTGAAAATAGTATGAATCTATAGCCACAGTACATATATCAAGGACTATATCTGTGCTATAGTCAATTATATAAGTTGTTGTTGTATTTATGTATTTTTAATAGTAATTTAATTACTGTAATTTAATTCTCACAGTGAATTGAAATATGATGAAATGGCGTATTTTCGCATGCTTTATATCTCCCGTGACCAACGCACACCAAGTGTGCATATAACAACGTGCGCACGCGCGTTAGTACATTGGAAGGGATCTGTACTCATAATAAAGTAGTAAGTAACGAAAAGTCTGTACAATGAAGTTGATTTAAATAAACCGACCAAGTGCGAAACGGACTCGCGCACCGAGGGTTCCGTACAATTATTGTGATTTAACTACAAATTTACGGTGTTCGGATTTTACCCTTTTACATTGATTCTTGGCACATTTCATGATTCTAGGTCAACAGGAAGTACCTTATAGGTTTTGATTCGCTCGCGAGTGTCAAAATATGCGTCATTTAAGGTCGTATCTTTTGATTGCGTTGACTTAAAGTTTTTTTTACAGCTTGATGAGATTTCAGACCTGAGTGTTTGATATTAATTTCAACTTGTTACATCCACGCGTTCCTGAGAAAAAGGGTACAGACTGATAGACAGATGGACAACGAAGTGATCCTATAATAGTTTCATTTTCCTTTTGAAGTACGACACCCTAAAAAATGGTCTAAAGGACTTAATTAAAATAAGCTGTGTACTGAAAAAAAAAATTTTTTTTAATGGTGTCCGTATGTTTTCTCATCTCGTAAAAAGTACCAAATGAAATGCGGTTTTGATTGTTTCATAGGTTTTTGCTTAAAAACTGGTGTACTTTGTTTTCTCAATCCGATGAGAAAAATCCGAGTAATCGAATGGATAAAAAACTATTTGACGGCTGCAAGAAATTTGGTACATATTTTACTTTATGTATGTAATTTTGGTCTTGCAATAACCGGGTGCAGCTAGTACATGATAAAATAGTTCAAATTCTGCAGGCGAATGTTTCAGTGTCCGTGCATATTTTCGCATCAACGGGTGACGGCGAGGTATTTTTTTTTGAATATAAAAAACTAGGTCGATACGTTGTGACTTTATGTGGATTTGTCGAATTTGGTGTGTAGAATTGATAGGTACATTCGTCCTTAAACGTCAGTATATATTATCTAAAATACGGCCATGACAAAGTTCTTAATAATTTATATTAAGTGTTATTTTGTTAGTATTGTGTTTTCATACAATATTATTATGAAATAGTAAAAACTTTGTATAAAATATATATTAGAATGTTTTAGAAATAGTAGTGAAATTATTATATGTATGTGTGTACGTAGTGTAATAATAATACTGATATTATTATTGTATTTGCTTGTGGTAAATCCTAGTTGGTCTTAGTAAATTTGTATTATACGCGTAGATTTTTCATGTATGGTACAAGTATAGATAATGTATATATAAACTGACGGAAGATATCAACATTGAAATATGCAAATAATTGAATATAAAAATAATAGTGAATTCCATGCTAATAAATTACTTATATTTTGTTACAAATGTTTTAGTTATTTTGTCCAATTGATTCATTGATTCATCATTCATCGGTAATTACATTCCGATGGTTTTTATGTTTCCAGTCCAAAGATTAAAATTATTAAACCATGATTAGGATCTTACTTATTTAACAAGAAACAGGACATAAGTTCAAAATCTGAAACCCGAGTACGTTTGGTTCGGGTAAAAAATAGCTTATGACACTTGCGAAGAATGACGAATTGATTGATACCTTGCTTGTCAAAATCGGATCAAGTTTTTAGTTTGTCTAACCCGGTCTAATCCTTCCTTTGCTTCGCCTGGTCGGAAAAAAATAGTAAGATACTATACCTGAAGACGAATCGATTGATACCTGGCTTGTCAAAATCGGACCAATAGAGGCGAAGCTACTATGGTGGAACATCCAAATACCCACATACAGTGGTCACAACGAACCTTTGTGGTTGGGAAGTTATCTGCAAGTCGCTGCGCAAGCTGCTATTTCTCAGGCGCAATTCCAATGTTGAAAGGTGATGACAGCATTATATGACTGCCTCGCACTCGCTTACGTTTTTCACATCATCTATCTCTCTTACTTAATTCTGTTTTATCCTCACAACTGAGCATTGTACAACTGCCTCGCTCACTTGTTTACGTTTTTCGCTTCATCTATCTCGCTCTTACTTTATGCTGCTTTATGCTCACATCTGAAACATCTAAACATCATGTGACTGCGCAATCGTTCACAGAGCCTAACTTTACAACCACAAAGATTCGTTGCGAATTCTGTACATACATAGACTATTAAACTTATTAATTACCCTTCCCTTGCTTCACCGTACGCGGGTAAAAAATAACTAGGAATGGACTATGGATGAATACAGTACAAGCGAGGAAAAATACGTAGTATTCGTGTACCGAGGTTTATAGAGCTCGGAGCATCTAAAAACTACTTCTATAGAATGGAGGATTGTTAGAAAGAAGAAGAGAAGTTTTTGAATACGATGATCTCCAATCCTCAATGGAAGAATTTATCCGAAGACACCAGTGGCGCGTAGGTATATACAGAAGTTTCTAGAGCGCGCCTCCGATTTAATAGCCTACAAACGTAGGTACGTATTACGTGGGTATTCATACATTGAGCGTGCATGCTAAATTGCACTTATTATAGTCGCGCGTCAGAGTTTATGTTACTATGGTCCTATACTTGCCCATAAAATACCTACGCCGATCGCTTGTGTCATAGGGTTGTCTACATAAAAAAATTAAGTATATTGTACGTTATACAATATATTCAAACATTTATTTATTGAAAACTGTGACTTTCAGTATGAGCGATAGATTCGCCCCTGCGTGTACGTCCGTCCGTATATCCATGTGTCAGAGAAAAACGTCACAGCCAAGCCACGGGGGCGCCACTTTGCTAAAGTGCGATTGGTTTGCCCTATGTAAACAACTTGCCACTAAAACAAGCTCTCAAAAAAGAAAGTCGGTATTTAGTATGGAAACTAGATAAGCTCATAAAAACTAATTTAGTAAAACCTACTTCAAACCGTATAAAAATAATAAGAAATAAAAAAATTGAGGTCCCAAACCGTCAAAATTGTTATAAATTTGTATTTATTTCTTACTTTTTAGTATCACAAACTTTCGGCCTAATAACATGAAGTACTTATTACTTACGTTCGCTAAGAAAAAACCCATACTGGAAACAGTTAACAGTCGATATCTTTTAAACTACAGAAAGGATTTGGATGAAACTTAAAACTATTCCCCAAGTTGAAAGATACTGAAACTATTACAAAAATAACTTTTATAATCAGACTTATAGTTTCCGAGAAATACGTGGACAAACAAACATACATAACTACATACATTCGCGAAAGCTGCTATATCTGTTCAAACACTCATAAAGACTACTTACTACTTTTCATCATTATTACATACATACCTACACATCCACTTGAGAAACTACTTATATTGAAGTCGGTTAAAAATAATTCCAGTTCAAAGTTGAGGGAAAAACATAGCACACCTATAGTCATGTCCCATAGAATTTTTTAAATCCGTTGTAGACTATTCTGTGATAAGTTTATAATGTGATAATGATAAAAATACAAAAATACTTCTTTTTAGTCTTATATAGTCTTTTTGCCTACTAAGGCATCCCTCCACAAAACAATTGTTATTACTGTTACGTTTTGCCAATAATAGCGAAAGTTCAAACAAGCTACACGGTAAGCGTCTGAATGCAAGCACGCGGCAACGTCAACTGAATTGTAACGTGCGCGGTGTCGCGCGCTATAGGTTATTAACTCGCGTAAGTAGGTAGAGTGAAGGATGGCTGAAAGGGGCGCGGCCGGCCTTAGGTACCTACGGGCGCGGCGCGACGCGGCAACTTCGAAGGCGACGCCGGCCTAAGGTACCTATGGGCGCGGCGCGAAGCGGCAACATCAAAGGCGGCGCCGGCCTTGATGGTTAAAGCTCCTACCGACTACTGCTCGTACGAGTACCTTTTAGAAATAACTCGATCCAGGCATCGCGACATAAATAGGGCGCACATCGGCTGCCTGGGACAGTCTTGACTTGGCATTCGGAACGAAACGATCAAAGTGATTTGAAGCGAGTATTCGGTGATAAGTGACTAGCAGTCTACTAGTCCAGGATCGTTAGTTTCTTTCTTCTAGTCCAGGATCGTTAGTTTCAGAGTTATAGCCCTTTTAAATTTGACAGCTGTCATCCAAAACGAAGATATCGATGAGATCTATCACTTCTGTAAAGAAATTACTAGTCTAGGACCATTAGTGTCAGAGTTATAGGCCTTTTAAGTTTGACAGCTGTCATCCAAAATGAAGATTTTAATGAGATCTATCACTTCTGTAAGGAAACTACTAGTCCAGGATCGTTAGTTTCAAAGTTATAGCCATTTTAAGTTTGACAGCTGTCATCCAAAATAAAGATTTCAATGAGATCTATCACTTCTGTAAAGAAACTACTAGTCCAGAGTCGTTAGTTTCAAAGTTATAGCCATTTTAAGTTTGACAGCTGTCATCCAAAACGAAGATATCGATGAGATCTATCACTTCTGTAAAGAAACTACTAGTCTAGGATCATTAGTTTCAGAGTTATAGCCCTTTTAAGTTTGACAGCTGTCATCCAAAATGAAGATTTAAATGAGATCTATCACTTCTGTAAGGAAACTACTAGTCCAGGATCGTTAGTTTCAAAGTTATAGCCATTTTAAGTTTGACAGCTGTCATCCAAAATAAAGATTTAAATGAGATCTATCACTTCTGTAAAGAAACTACTAGTCTAGGATCATTAGTTTCAGAGTTATAGCCCTTTTAAGTTTGACAGCTGTCATGCAAAATGAAGATTTTTATGAGATCTATCACTTCTGTAAGGAAACTACTAGTCCAGGATCGTTAGTTTCAAAGTTATAGCCATTTTAAGTTTGACAGCTGTCATCCATAATAAAGATTTCAATGAGATCTATCACTTCTGTAAAGAAACTACTAGTCCAGGATCGTTAGTTTCAAAGTTATAGCCATTTTAAGTTTGACAGCTGTCATCCAAAATAAAGATTTCAATGAGATCTATCACTTCTGTAAAGAAACTACTAGTCTAGGATCATTAGTTTCAGAGTTATAGCCCTTTTAAGTTTGACAGCTGTCATCCAAAATGAAGATTTAAATGAGATCTATCACTTCTGTAAGGAAACTACTAGTCCAGGATCGTTAGTTTCAAAGTTATAGCCATTTTAAGTTTGACAGCTGTCATCCAAAATAAAGATTTAAATGAGATCTATCACTTCTGTAAAGAAACTACTAGTCTAGGATCATTAGTTTCAGAGTTATAGCCCTTTTAAGTTTGACAGCTGTCATGCAAAATGAAGATTTTAATGAGATCTATCACTTCTGTAAGGAAACTACTAGTCCAGGATCGTTAGTTTCAAAGTTATAGCCATTTTAAGTTTGACAGTTGTCATCCAAAATAAAGATTTCAATGAGATCTATCACTTCTGTAAAGAAACTACTAGTCCAGGATCGTTTGTTTCAAAGTTATAGCCATTTTAAGTTTGACAGCTGTCATCCAAAATGAAGATTTCAATGAGATCTATCACTTCTGTAAGGAAACTACTAGTCCAGGATCGTTAGTTTCAAAGTTATAGCCATTTTAAGTTTGACAGCTGTCATCCAAAATGAAGATTTAAATGAGATCTATCACTTCTGTAAGGAAACTACTAGTCCAGGATCGTTAGTTTCAAAGTTATAGCCATTTTAAGTTTGACAGCTGTCATCCAAAATAAAGATTTAAATGAGATCTATCACTTCTGTAAAGAAACTACTAGTCTAGGATCATTAGTTTCAAAGTTATAGCCATTTTAAGTTTGACAGCTGTCATCCAGAACGAAGATTTCAATGAGATCTATCACTTCTGTAAAGAAACTACTAGTCCAGAGTCGTTAGTTTCAAAGTTATAGACATTTTAAGTTTGACAGCTGTCATCCAAAACGAAGATATCGATGAGATCTATCACTTCTGTAAAGAAACTACTAGTCTAGGATCATTAGTTTCAGAGTTATAGCCATTTTAAGTTTTACAGCTGTCATCCAAAATAAAGATTTCAATGAGATCTATCACTTCTGTAAAGAAACTACTAGTCCAGGATCGTTAGTTTCAAAGTTATAGCCATTTTAAGTTTGACAGCTGTCATCCAGAACGAAGATTTCAATGAGATCTATCACTTCTGTAAAGAAACTACTAGTCCAGAGTCGTTAGTTTCAAAGTTATAGCCATTTTAAGTTTGACAGCTGTCATCCAAAACGAAGATATCGATGAGATCTATCACTTCTGTAAAGAAACTACTAGTCTAGGATCATTAATTTCAGAGTTATAGCCCTTTTAAGTTTGACAGCTGTCATCCAAAATGAAGATTTAAATGAGATCTATCACTTCTGTAAGGAAACTACTAGTCCAGGATCGTTAGTTTCAAAGTTATAGCCATTTTAAGTTTGACAGCTGTCATCCAAAATAAAAATTTAAATGAGATCTATCACTTCTGTAAAGAAACTACTAGTCTAGGATCATTAGTTTCAGAGTTATAGCCCTTTTAAGTTTGACAGCTGTCATGCAAAATGAAGATTTTTATGAGATCTATCACTTCTGTAAGGAAACTACTAGTCCAGGATCGTTAGTTTCAAAGTTATAGCCATTTTAAGTTTGACAGCTGTCATCCATAATAAAGATTTCAATGAGATCTATCACTTCTGTAAAGAAACTACTAGTCCAGGATCGTTAGTTTCAAAGTTATAGCCATTTTAAGTTTGACAGCTGTCATCCAAAATAAAGATTTCAATGAGATCTATCACTTCTGTAAAGAAACTACTAGTCTAGGATCATTAGTTTCAGAGTTATAGCCCTTTTAAGTTTGACAGCTGTCATCCAAAATGAAGATTTAAATGAGATCTATCACTTCTGTAAGGAAACTACTAGTCCAGGATCGTTAGTTTCAAAGTTATAGCCATTTTAAGTTTGACAGCTGTCATCCAAAATAAAGATTTAAATGAGATCTATCACTTCTGTAAAGAAACTACTAGTCTAGGATCATTAGTTTCAGAGTTATAGCCCTTTTAAGTTTGACAGCTGTCATCCAAAATGAAGATTTCAATGAGATCTATCACTTCTGTAAGGAAACTACTAGTCCAGGATCGTTAGTTTCAAAGTTATAGCCATTTTAAGTTTGACAGCTGTCATCCAAAATGAAGATTTCAATGAGATCTATCAC
Source organism: Alsophila aescularia (assembly GCA_946251855.1). Taxonomy (NCBI): domain Eukaryota; kingdom Metazoa; phylum Arthropoda; class Insecta; order Lepidoptera; family Geometridae; genus Alsophila; species Alsophila aescularia. The sequence goes on from OX276381.1 coordinate 39,353,403, forward strand.
TTCTGTAAAGAAACTACTAGTCCAGGGTCGTTTGTTTCAAAGTTATAGCCATTTTAAGTTTGACAGCTGTCATCCAAAACGAAGATATCGATGAGGTCTATCACTTCTGTAAAGAAACTACTAGTCTAGGATCATTAGTTTCAGAGTTATAGCCCTTTTAAGTTTGACAGCTGTCATCCAAAATGAAGATTTCAATGAGATCTATCACTTCTGTAAGGAAACTACTAGTCCAGGATCGTTAGTTTCAAAGTTATAGCCATTTTAAGTTTGACAGCTGTCATCCAAAATGAAGATTTAAATGAGATCTATCACTTCTGTAAGGAAACTACTAGTCCAGGATCGTTAGTTTCAAAGTTATAGCCATTTTAAGTTTGACAGATGTCATCCAAAATAAAGATTTAAATGAGATCTATCACTTCTGTAAAGAAACTACTAGTCTAGGATCATTAGTTTCAGAGTTATAGCCCTTTTAAGTTTGACAGCTGTCATCCAAAATGAAGATTTCAATGAGATATATCACTTCTGTAAGGAAACTACTAGTCCAGGGTCGTTTGTTTCAAAGTTATAGCCATTTTAAGTTTGACAGCTGTCATCCAAAATGAAGATTTCAATGAGATCTATCACTTCTGTAAGGAAACTACTAGTCCAGGATCGTTTGTTTCAAAGTTATAGCCATTTTAAGTTTGACAGCTGTCATCCAAAATGAAGATTTCAATGAGATCTATCACTTCTGTAAGGAAACTACTAGTCCAGGATCGTTAGTTTCAAAGTTATAGCCATTTTAAGTTTGACAGCTGTCATCCAAAATGAAGATTTAAATGAGATCTATCACTTCTGTAAGGAAACTACTAGTCCAGGATCGTTAGTTTCAAAGTTTTAGCCATTTTAAGTTTGACAGCTGTCATCCAAAATAAAGATTTAAATGAGATCTATCACTTCTGTAAAGAAACTACTAGTCTAGGATCATTAGTTTCAGAGTTATAGCCCTTTTAAGTTTGACAGCTATCATCCAAAATGAAGATTTAAATGAGATCTATCACTTCTGTAAGGAAACTACTAGTCCAGGATCGTTAGTTTCAAAGTTATAGCCATTTTAAGTTTGACAGCTGTCATCCAAAATAAAGATTTAAATGAGATCTATCACTTCTGTAAAGAAACTACTAGTCTAGGATCATTAGTTTCAGAGTTATAGCCCTTTTAAGTTTGACAGCTGTCATGCAAAATGAAGATTTTTATGAGATCTATCACTTCTGTAAGGAAACTACTAGTCCAGGATCGTTAGTTTCAAAGTTATAGCCATTTTAAGTTTGACAGCTGTCATCCAAAATAAAGATTTCAATGAGATCTATCACTTCTGTAAAGAAACTACTAGTCCAGGATCGTTAGTTTCAAAGTTATAGCCATTTTAAGTTTGACAGCTGTCATCCAAAATAAAGATTTCAATGAGATCTATCACTTCTGTAAAGAAACTACTAGTCCAGGATCGTTAGTTTCAAAGTTATAGCCATTTTAAGTTTGACAGCTGTCATCCAAAATGAAGATTTCAATGAGATCTATCACTTCTGTAAGGAAACTACTAGTCTAGGATCATTAGTTTCAGAGTTATAGCCCTTTTAAGTTTGACAGCTGTCATCCAAAATGAAGATTTCAATGAGATCTATCACTTCTGTAAGGAAACTACTAGTCCAGGATCGTTAGTTTCAAAGTTATAGCCATTTTAAGTTTGACAGCTGTCATCCAAAATGAAGATTTCAATGAGATCTATCACTTCTGTAAAGAAACTACTAGTCCAGGATCGTTAGTTTCAAAGTTATAGCCATTTTAAGTTTGACAGCTGTCATCCAAAATAAAGATTTCAATGAGATCTATCACTTCTGTAAAGAAACTACTAGTCTAGGATCATTAGTTTCAGAGTTATAGCCCTTTTAAGTTTGACAGCTGTCATCCAAAATGAAGATTTAAATGAGATCTATCACTTCTGTAAGGAAACTACTAGTCCAGGATCGTTAGTTTCAAAGTTATAGCCATTTTAAGTTTGACAGCTGTCATCCAAAATAAAGATTTAAATGAGATCTATCACTTCTGTAAAGAAACTACTAGTCTAGGATCATTAGTTTCAGAGTTATAGCCCTTTTAAGTTTGACAGCTGTCATCCAAAATGAAGATTTCAATGAGATCTATCACTTCTGTAAGGAAACTACTAGTCCAGGATCGTTAGTTTCAAAGTTATAGCCATTTTAAGTTTGACAGCTGTCATCCAAAATGAAGATTTCAATGAGATCTATCACTTCTGTAAAGAAACTACTAGTCCAGGGTCGTTTGTTTCAAAGTTATAGCCATTTTAAGTTTGACAGCTGTCATCCAAAACGAAGATATCGATGAGGTCTATCACTTCTGTAAAGAAACTACTAGTCTAGGATCATTAGTTTCAGAGTTATAGCCCTTTTAAGTTTGACAGCTGTCATCTAAAATGAAGATTTCAATGAGATCTATCACTTCTGTAAGGAAACTACTAGTCCAGGATCGTTAGTTTCAAAGTTATAGCCATTTTAAGTTTGACAGCTGTCATCCAAAATGAAGATTTAAATGAGATCTATCACTTCTGTAAGGAAACTACTAGTCCAGGATCGTTAGTTTCAAAGTTATAGCCATTTTAAGTTTGACAGATGTCATCCAAAATAAAGATTTAAATGAGATCTATCACTTCTGTAAATAAACTACTAGTCTAGGATCATTAGTTTCAGAGTTATAGCCCTTTTAAGTTTGACAGCTGTCATCCAAAATGAAGATTTCAATGAGATATATCACTTCTGTAAGGAAACTACTAGTCCAGGGTCGTTTGTTTCAAAGTTATAGCCATTTTAAGTTTGACAGCTGTCATCCAAAATGAAGATTTCAATGAGATCTATCACTTCTGTAAGGAAACTACTAGTCCAGGATCGTTTGTTTCAAAGTTATAGCCATTTTAAGTTTGACAGCTGTCATCCAAAATGAAGATTTCAATGAGATCTATCACTTCTGTAAGGAAACTACTAGTCCAGGATCGTTAGTTTCAAAGTTATAGCCATTTTAAGTTTGACAGCTGTCATCCAAAATGAAGATTTAAATGAGATCTATCACTTCTGTAAGGAAACTACTAGTCCAGGATCGTTAGTTTCAAAGTTTTAGCCATTTTAAGTTTGACAGCTGTCATCCAAAATAAAGATTTAAATGAGATCTATCACTTCTGTAAAGAAACTACTAGTCTAGGATCATTAGTTTCAGAGTTATAGCCCTTTTAAGTTTGACAGCTATCATCCAAAATGAAGATTTAAATGAGATCTATCACTTCTGTAAGGAAACTACTAGTCCAGGATCGTTAGTTTCAAAGTTATAGCCATTTTAAGTTTGACAGCTGTCATCCAAAATAAAGATTTAAATGAGATCTATCACTTCTGTAAAGAAACTACTAGTCTAGGATCATTAGTTTCAGAGTTATAGCCCTTTTAAGTTTGACAGCTGTCATGCAAAATGAAGATTTTTATGAGATCTATCACTTCTGTAAGGAAACTACTAGTCCAGGATCGTTAGTTTCAAAGTTATAGCCATTTTAAGTTTGACAGCTGTCATCCAAAATAAAGATTTCAATGAGATCTATCACTTCTGTAAAGAAACTACTAGTCCAGGATCGTTAGTTTCAAAGTTATAGCCATTTTAAGTTTGACAGCTGTCATCCAAAATAAAGATTTCAATGAGATCTATCACTTCTGTAAAGAAACTACTAGTCCAGGATCGTTAGTTTCAAAGTTATAGCCATTTTAAGTTTGACAGCTGTCATCCAAAATGAAGATTTCAATGAGATCTATCACTTCTGTAAGGAAACTACTAGTCTAGGATCATTAGTTTCAGAGTTATAGCCCTTTTAAGTTTGACAGCTGTCATCCAAAATGAAGATTTCAATGAGATCTATCACTTCTGTAAGGAAACTACTAGTCCAGGATCGTTAGTTTCAAAGTTATAGCCATTTTAAGTTTGACAGCTGTCATCCAAAATGAAGATTTCAATGAGATCTATCACTTCTGTAAAGAAACTACTAGTCCAGGGTCGTTTGTTTCAAAGTTATAGCCATTTTAAGTTTGACAGCTGTCATCCAAAACGAAGATATCGATGAGGTCTATCACTTCTGTAAAGAAACTACTAGTCTAGGATCATTAGTTTCAGAGTTATAGCCCTTTTAAGTTTGACAGCTGTCATCCAAAATGAAGATTTAAATGAGATCTATCACTTCTGTAAGGAAACTACTAGTCCAGGATCGTTAGTTTCAAAGTTATAGCCATTTTAAGTTTGACAGCTGTCATCCAAAATAAAGATTTAAATGAGATCTATCACTTCTGTAAAGAAACTACTAGTCTAGGATCATTAGTTTCAGAGTTATAGCCCTTTTAAGTTTGACAGCTGTCATGCAAAATGAAGATTTTTATGAGATCTATCACTTCTGTAAGGAAACTACTAGTCCAGGATCGTTAGTTTCAAAGTTATAGCCATTTTAAGTTTGACAGCTGTCATCCAAAATAAATATTTCAATGAGATCTATCACTTCTGTAAAGAAACTACTAGTCCAGGATCGTTAGTTTCAAAGTTATAGCCATTTTAAGTTTGACAGCTGTCATCCAAAATAAAGATTTAAATGAGATCTATCACTTCTGTAAAGAAACTACTAGTCTAGGATCATTAGTTTCAGAGTTATAGCCCTTTTAAGTTTGACAGCTGTCATGCAAAATGAAGATTTCAATGAGATCTATCACTTCTGTAAGGAAACTACTAGTCCAGGATCGTTAGTTTCAAAGTTATAGCCATTTTAAGTTTGAATGTCATCCAAAACGAAAATATCGATTAAATCTTGTCAGGTGTTGACGTATGACTTTGAAGTTTGACATGTCACTTTGACATCTGTCACTTTAAAATGTCTTACTACCTAGTTATACTACTTGGTGTTTTTTTTTCTTCATAATTGACGATTATTTTGACACCTGTCACTTTGACATGTGTCACTGACATCTGTCACTTTGAAATGTCTTACTACCTAGTTATACTACTTGGAGTTTTTTTTTCTTCATAAATGTCGATTATGTCTTCATTAGTTTCCAACTCTAGTGCAGTGGGTGGACGGGGAATTGCGAATTCCCCGTGCACCCACCAGTGGGAGAAGCCAGTGGGTGCACGGGGCATGCCCCCTTAAAGCAATAAGAACGAAAAAGTCTGTAAAAAAAAAAGATAATAAAAAAATGGTCTGGGATAAGTACTTAAATTAAGCTACAGAACAAAACAGTTTTAAAAATCGTGTCTGTCTATTTGTTTATTTGTCTGTATGTTTGTTCGCGCAACACGTAAAACGACAGGACCGATTGCGATGCGGTTTTTACTGTAGGATAGCTCAGGGATTGACTTATAAACTGAGGTACTTGGAATCTTAATCCGGTGATTAGATGATTCTTGGAATAACACATAGAGTACTTTTAACCGAGAGAAATGACCGCGGCTTCGCACGCTTTGCTAGTATATATAATACATATTTTAGAGAAGGGAAGAGGAAGACCAAAAAATGTGTGGATAGATTGTGTAAGAGATGACGATGGGAGTGAATACTGAGATGACGGCTGATAGGGAGAAATGGAAGAAATGTACATGTCCATACATGATACGGGGTTATCCCATAGTGGGATAAGGGAGATAATGATATAATATATATTTTACTTTTCTTTTTTCGGTGACAGGAGACAATTGCCTGAAATCGCCGATAAGTTTCACATCTATTGTTCCAAAAACCCTCTCGTTCACTCTGTGCTGGAGTTTACGGTACCTACGATTGTGAGCTCCAGAATTTTTTATTTCCCACAATGTGCCTAATCTTTATTTTAGTGAGGACTTTCCGGGGGCTGCAGCCAGTTCTCATTTTTCTTTGTCTTAAGTAGACTTTTTGAAAGCTTTTTCAAACTTATTGTATCTAGTGTTCTCTACGAGATCTTTACTACTACACCAAAATATACCCTACCCTATCTAAATCGCGAGTACCTACTCGTAATACCGAATTAAAGATCACAAAAACGAGAATTTTGATCATTTTGCTCTGTGCGTGCTGCTCCCTCCCCCTGTTTGACGAAAAAACATAGAGCTGACTATATAAGCTAAAAAATTACACCAACATTAGATCTCTGGGGCTTATACTCATAGTTACTGATTTATAAAAGGGAGAAGATATACCACTTTTCGTTACGGTCGCTCTTTTAGTCATGTTACCCCGTATGTATCGGAGTGATTTTACAGATGTTTCCCGTCAAAAAATACACACGGTATGAACTTTCGATCATCTCTTCTTTACAAAAGGCGACATGATAGCCATCCCAACATATGGGGAAATGCCATACTTGACCGGACACAAGATCAAAACTATATCAAGAGGATGCTGACTAACTGAGATCTCGCGTGCCGTCACACATTAAATGAACACTTGACAAAACCCTGTTCATTGTGGACAAGAGTTCACATCAAATGTTTAGCAAGTGTTAGAGGTTAAATGTTTGAAGTGTTGGTTATTTATATGATACAATTGTATTGATCCTTATTGTTAATGAGATGGGTGAATCCACATCCATATATAAAAGTGAAAAGTTGTTTGTTTGTCTGGGGAGCTATCACGCGATACGGCTGGACGGATTTTGATGAAATTTGGAATGAAGGTAGCTTATACCCTAGAATAAAACATAGGATACTTTTATCACGGAAAAAATAGAAAGAACAGTCGAATTTATATTACTCAGGGTACGCTACGCCCCACGATTCTATTTTATTTTTTAGCTCTTAGTATAAATAAAACAGTACAACTTAAAAAAACTTTATTTTCAAGTTTTTAGTTATTTCTAAAATTTACTGTGTTCTACAGAGTAATCAGCTATTTTGTGGTGGCGGCCATCTTGGATTTGGAATTTTCTACTAGCTAAGCCCTTTCATTTGATACCCATTATGAGAGAATTTAAAAAAAAGTAACCTGCCATTTTGTGGTGGCGGCCATCTTGGATTTGTTTTTTTTATGGTGTACTGTATTCTACTAGTTTAAGCCTTTTCATTTGAAACCCACATTGAGGGGATCGATAAAAAGAAGTAATCCGCCATTTTGTGGTAGCGGCCTTATTGGATTTGGAATTTTCATGGTGTACTGTATTCTACTAGTTAAGCTCTTTCATTTGATACCATATTGAAGGGTTTTTTTAAATGTAATCCGCCATTTTGTGGTGGCGGTGATCTTGTATTTACAATGATACTGAATATACTTACATCATTGTGTTGTTATCAGAACTAAAGGCGTGTACCAAACTTCAGATCAATCGGTCAATAGGAAAGGAGTAAAATTTTAATTACTAGATTTGACCGCAACAAATAAACAAACAAAAATCAAAAATCATCAAACAGGTCAAGCTAACTAAAACCGTTTAATAAAACCTCGAGATTTTCATCGAAATCGCTAGGCCATCTAAAATTAAAATTAGCAACTTTATCACTCCAATAACTCTAATACTCTAGGAGTCTAAAACAAGTTTATAAGTGGTGTTCTATATTTTTCGTTTAAGTTTAAACTATAGTGATGATGAGGTCGAAGTTGGTAAACTCGTTAAGACTGGCTCTTTATGAATTCGCTGTAGTATCAAAACACCCCAAAAAGGGTTTTATTAGCCATTAAATTCAATATAAAATATATACTTAACTACATTCGTTATCAAAACGACACTCATGTTAACACTCGTTACAAGGCGAATTAGATTAGCCACGAGTGTTTTGCCTTTTACCAATTGTAAATAGTTATTACGGCGCAATAATAATAAACCTACATAGATAGTGTTAGGTTGGGTACCTATTATTGTGTATAGAGTGATGTGTCTGTTGCTCCATCGGATCCGGCTCGTAGATTAAATATTTTTTAATAAAAATATAATTGAGTTAAACTTCAAAATCGATATAGAGTGCAAAAAGGATATTTTTTTAATTTTTGTCTGTCTGTCTGTCTGTCTGTCTGTCTCTTTGATCACGCATCACGCTGAAACTACCAGATGGATTTTGATGCAACTTGGCACAAACATAGCTTATGTTATGGATTAACATTTAGAATACTTTTTATCCCGAAAAAATCATGAGTTCCCGTAGGATAGGGGTTAAAAGTTATTTAAAAGAACACAGCACAGTCAAAGTACATATTATGTATTAAAATTATGGATTCTTTTTATCCCCAAAAATATAGGGTTCCTGCGGGATAGGTATTCAAAGTTATGGTAATTTAAATGTAATATAAATAAAACATTAAAACATCAATTTCGGTACAATAATTTCGAACCTCTCGCCTCTCTTAGCGGGAGTATTTCTGCCTGCCAACCCAGACGTGCGTGGATCGAAATCACGTACTTATTGAAATGTTTTGTTCCGTATTTTTTTGCATTTACATATTTTATGCGTTATTTTTACAATTTCAATGCTTTTTTTTTTCTTGAATTAAACCGTCAAATTGTTACAACAAAATAGGTCACAATAATTCAAATTCAGATAATTTAGAAAAAACTCAAAAACAAAAAGCTAATGTGATCGAGATGGTTCTTAGCTTAGGTATATGGGGAGGGGGGGATGGGGATGGGGGTTAGGATCGTTGATCTCCAACAAATGGACCGATTTTGATTCGGTTTTTTATGTTTGAAACTGATGTGATCGAGATGGTTCTTAACTATATGGGGGGGGAGAAAAGGGGGAGTTTCGAGAAAAAAGGGGTGAGAATCGTACCTTTCAAACGAATCGACCAATTTAGCTGCGATTTTTTATGTTTCAAAGCTGAGGTAAACAAGATTTGTCTTAGCTATAATAAGGGGGGAGGGGGGGGGGGAATATGGCGAAGTTCATAGCTCCCAAATGAATGGACCAAATTTGATGCAGTTTTTTGTTTTAAAAAGGATGTGATCGAGATGGTTTATCATGTTCCTTTGCTATAAGGGAGGGGGGGAGGGGGGGTGGGAGGAGTTGAAAAAAGGGGGGAGGGGGGAGGGAGGAGTTAAAAAAAGGGGGGGAGGGTGAGAATCGTATCTTTCAAACGAATGGACCAATTTAACAGCGGATTTTTATGTTTCAAAGCTGAGGTAAACAATATGGTTCTTAGCTATAATGGGGCTTTATGCTCGCTACGCTTCGCTCCCGCCTTCGTCGTCTAACCTATCACGACCATGTCGGATTGCCACTGAAGATTGTTAACACTGGTAGGTAGGTAGGTACCTATATTGGTACTTTTGGTACTGGAATAATTCATAGGATCATTATATCCCAGAAAAACTACCACGCGAGCAACGCTGCGGGCACAGCTATAGGCAATAATAACGTAAAAGTCTGTACAAAGAAGATAATTTAAAAAAATTGGTCTGAGCTACTGAACAAGAATAAAACATTTTTAAAATTCGTGTCTGTCTGTTTGTTTGTCTGTATGTTTGTTCGCGCATCACGTAAAAACTATTAGACCGATTGCGATGCAGTTTTCAGTGTTGGATAGCTTAGGGTTTGACCAAGACCTAGCGTACTTGGTATCGTAATCCAATGATTAGATGCCGAGCAATCGATAAAAAACTTTTAAACGGCTGAAGGAATTTTGATCAAATGTTTATTGTAGGTCTTGGAATAGCACTTTTAACCTAGAGAAATGACCACGCGAGCGAAGCCGCGGGCACAGCTAGTACTTATAATAAATCAATAAGAACGAAAAAGTATGCAAAAAGGCGATAATTAAAAAAAATGTATGTTTGTTCGCGCATCACGTCAAAAGTACTGGACCGATTGCGATGTGGTTTTCACTGTTGGATAGCTCAGTGTTTGACATAAAATCTGGTACTTGGTATCTTAATCCAGTTACTAGATGCCGATTTGACGGCTAAATGAATTTTGAAGAAATGTAGTATATTGTACTTTATAGGTAATTTTGGTCCTGGAATAACACGTATGGGCTAATTTTAAACGAAATGACCTCGCGGGAAAAGCCGCGGGCACAGCTTGTTAAAAATAAAAGCATGAAAGGGATTACCTCGACGTTTCGATCGTGGTCACGAGTAGACTGAAGTAGCGGGTGTCATTTTTTTCCCACTAGTTTCATCAGATTTAAGTGCACCATAGAACAGATGGGTTTTTTCCCCACAAGTTTCATCATGGAACTAGATAATGAAACAACTAGGACCAAGCGAGCTTCGAGAAGTTTAGTAGTTAGAAGAGGGTTTTGTAAAATTTCAGTATTGTCACGACACACAACAACTAACGACACTTGCAGATTTCTTCTGGCATTAACCGCGATGCAATCACTTGCTAATCTCGGGATTCCACGACGCAGCCAACGTGAAGCCCTGTTTAAATAATTAAATAAGTATTCGAATCGCGAAAGTTTGAAAGTCACAATTGTGCGAGGTGATACTAGAGGGTTGTTCCACCAGCCTAGGGGCCGACGCTCAGCGCACAAAATTAAATATATAGTACAGGAACAACCAGGAGCGCTCGTGGATGTTCATCAACAGAACCATCACCTTTATGGGCACGTTTATAGCAGAAGACCACCACCTAAGAAACATATTTCGTAAAAATCGAGTTATGCTAAATACAATGTCAATGTAAGAATGATAGGTAGGTAAATATTAGAATTTTAGAATAAACTGAATTTTAGAATGAAATGAAGGTTTTAATTATGATGAAAGAGGATGAAATCGACACACAGCCACTATATCTACTGTAGTTGGGAACTTTTTTCGGTACAGACCGTCATCATCATCATCATCATCATCATCATCAGCCTGTTACGTACCTACCCACTGCTGGACACAGGCCATAGAGGGATGATTGGCCATAATCCACCATGCTGGCCCAGTGTGGGTTGGTGTGTTTTTTATTACGGATTAAGCAATCGTTTAACCACGATCTCACCTGATGGAAAGCTATCTACATGATAGCTTGATGATACCAGTAAATAATTGTAATTGCCATATTGTGAAAAAGAGAATAATTGAGCGTAGTTAAACAGAAAGCGACCATTGACAAAAAAACGCATTTTGAGATACAGCCGTTTAAAGTGGTTTTCGCTGCTTTTTTATGTACAGTTCATAATTGATTTAAATGTTATACTTATTTCAAAGGATACTTCAAAGTCTACAAAATGGGCTATTTATAACTAGAAAATTGATTAGTTTTGTTAATAAACTTTTGAGTTAAACACGTAGTCGTTTTCTGCTTTTTGCAACAATTCATAATTTAGTTTTTTGCAGAACGCCTCCATAGAAATGTTCTCCTTCAGCTTATTGAGGTTTGGACTATAACCAAGAGATATGGAAAGCCAAATCAATGGTTTTATTCTGCAAATTGTAATAACCGTATAAAATAAACCTAGAACGACACAAGGGACTATTATGCCCGCATGAGTTTTTTCTATAGCCCTGCCCCCTGTGTGATGCTAAAAGACATCAAAACATGGACGAAATCTTATCAATCAAATATATTATAATACGCCAAAAATATTTTTGCAAAACTAGACCATTGCTGTGGTCGGCTTCTGCAAATAAAATATGGGAACTATTCCATTATAAATAAAATTTGCAGAAGCCTGACCAACTGCGATAGTCTGATTCTGCTTACCACAATTTCCTCTTTTAGGGATATTTTACTAGACCATCGCCTAAAATGGTCGGCTTTAACACAAAAAATGGGTAATAATGGCATGTGGTCTTATTGGACAATTGAATATCTTGACATCAGAATGTGCTTTGAAGAAATGTGTCTTAGTAATACGTAAAGTAATGTCTAAGGCATTATAACTCATTTTCTCAAAAAACAGGGTTGCTCGCTTTCTGCTTAACTATGCTCAATTAAAGTCGATGAACTATGTTATGTGGGGTATCAATGAATAGGTATTTAAAAATCTTTAGGCTTCCCTTATCTTTTTTCATTTCAAATGACCACATTTATAACGATTTAAAGTTGGTTAGCAACCATTATACCTAACTTAAGTTTTTGCCTCATTTTCGTTTTGTTTTTTCACTTTCGATTATATCTTGTTATGAAATTGAATGGTTCATTTGCTCGCCACTACCCGTCGACATACCTACTTATATGTACTTACTGCTATATCTATCTAGATATAGCAGTAGCACTGTATATCTAGATAGATGTATCAGTGAAAACCCATCTATATCTAGATATAGCAGTAGCACTGTATCTAGATAGATGTAGCAGTGGGTGGATGCGGGCTGATTAGATAATCAGCCCGAATCCACCCACTGTTGGGTATAAGCCTCCTCTCTTTCACGCCATTTGTTCCGGTCCTGTGCAAGTCTCATCCAGTCTATTCCTGCATGCCTAACAATGTCGTCTGACCATCGGGCTGGTGGTCTGCCCCATGGTCTCTGCGCTCCTCTAGGCCACCACTCCGTTATCGCCTTGGTCCACCTTTGATAATCCCGTCTTTCCAAGTGTCCTGCCCATCTCCATTTAAGCTTTGCTATCCGTATACCTACACCTTCGACTTTAGTACGACGTCGAATTTCGACGTTCGGTAAACGGTCTAGCAGGCGGATGCCTAGCATGGCGCGCCCCATTGCTCTCTGAGCAACTCGTATTTTATACATATGCTCTTTTGTGAGCGGCCATGTTTCGGCACCGTAGGTTACAATGGGGAGCACACATTGGTTAAATGTCTTGGTCTTCAGGCATTGCGGGATGTTTGATTTGAACACGTCATCAAGTTTTCCAAAGGCCCATCCAAGTTGCACGCGCCTAGAAATCTCCTGCATCTAAGAGCCCCCGTCAAAAGATAAACGTTGTCCAAGATAGATGTATCATTGACTACCTCTTTAGAGCAGTTATTTCATGACATTAAGTCTTTGTGATGGTTGGTTTGTCATGACTTTAGTCTTGAAATTATTCATCTTCAGACCGACGCTCTCAGATGCCTCATGCAGCTCAATGAGCATACGTTGGAGATCCACAGCGGTCTCGGCCACCAAGATGTGGTCATCTTAATAAGTTAGTTAATTATTACAGAAATATGATTTTAAAATATTAGAAAGAGACAGGTCTAAGAAACTTTTAAATGACTGGCTAATAAGTACTAAATGCACTTTACCTACTTTTTAATATTAAAACTTGATGTTGTGTATTCTAGCAAATAAATGTTTGATTTGAGTTTGATACACCCAAAGGAATTCGTCAAAATTCCGACAACAGGGTAGAACACGAGAAGCGAGCGGCTCAGACGACTCGGCTGACGGTATATCACCGACTAGGTAGGTACTGTCATTCTCATAATTATGTTAAAGTGCAATCTAACACGAAATAAAGTACCTATATTTATAAAACGGCTCCCCCTTTAACGTAAGTTTTTTTTTATTCGCCAGACCAAGTCGAACACTACATGTAATTAAAGTTAATAAAAACTTAAACAGGTTTTCAAGTTTAACTAAACAGCAAGTTTAGTGTCTAAACTATAAATAAAAAGACCATTACGAAATCGAGACAGTCGTTCTGTTAATTTAAAATAGTTCTACATTTTTGACAAGACTAGTAACAAGTTGGTTAAAAATATGCTGAAAGTATTTGTGTTTGCGATGTCCGTTTTATTTTACTTTTGCTCCGGTAACAGAATATATAATGGTTGCTCCGATGCAGGTGGGTTACCGACACTAATAAGCCTTTGTTTCAGCACGTCCGAGTAAAGTTCTGGTCTCTGTGAGCTGTAGACCTCGCGCGTACAAACTGTTTTGCAAACAGTCTAGCGGTGCACAGTAGCTCCTTATTATATAACTAACATTAATAACCAAGGTGCTCCATCAATCCCTACCTAGGGCTGATTCCACTCTTAGAAACCTAAAAGTTAGAAATTTACAGCATTTTGAGAAGCTGTTCTGCTCATCATGCCGAAGATCCTCATCAGATCTTTACCAATTTTTTATGAAACTAACTTAAAGTTTCTATCATTCAAATTAAAAAAGAACCATCGAAATCGGATACAATAAGGTGGAGATATTCAGTAGCCCCCTTTTTGCCCCTTTTTGGAGGAAGTGCCTCTCTAATCAAAAATCGCCGTTGGCAAAAAAATCCTAAAAATTCGTTTAACCTGTATACCAAGTTTCATCTAGATCGGTTGAGAAATGCCACCTACTGGTGGCATTTCTCTGTTCTCTTCTACTGAAGAGAACAGAGATCAGGACTGACATCCGGAAGGACACACGAAAGCATATTTGCCCATGCTGAAACGGAGACGCTTAGCTCGCGCTTCGCGCTCGCTCGTTCAATTACAATAGAAAACGAAAAATAAAGAAAAAGTGAAAGTAGATCATAACTGTAGTGCTGAATGTGCTTATTGGGAGTCATTTTCTATAGTGTATTTTTATATTACCTATAATTATACCTATTATCTCTATCTATAAGTGTAAAATATTGTGAAACTTGTTATACATACCTAACTACTAATGGCTCTGTGAGCTGTAGACCTCGCGCGTACAAACTTATTACAAACAATCTAGCGGTGCACAGTAGCGCCATCTCGCCATCAGTGACCTTATTGTAAAACTAACATTAATAACCAAAGTGCTCCATTAATCCCTACCTAGTAGATAAAGGCAAAAAGGGCTGATTCCACTGGAAGAAACATAAGAGTGAGAAGTTTACTGCATATTGAGGAGTTATTCTGCTCATCACGCTGAAAATGGACGATGGATGGAGGAGGCCTATGTTCAGAAGTGGACTTCTAAAGGCTGACATGATGACCCCAAATCCAATCAAAAATCCCCTACAGTAAAATAAAAATAAAAATTCGTTTAATCTATATACTAAGTTTCGTCTAGAACGGTTGAGAAATGCGACCTGTAGAGGAGAACAGAAATCTGGACATCCAGACATACGAAAGCAATCTTGCCCAAGCTGAAATAGAGACGCTTCGCTCGCGCTTCGCGCTCGCTCGGTCAATAACTGAAACATCATTATCCACTTGGTTATTTTGCTCATAAAACTAACGTCAGGTAAACGTCGGATTTCCTGATTTGGTTACCTGACCTGTGCATTCGCACATAATGATGCTTTACTAACGCTGAACAAAAGTAGTTCCGTTACTTATTATTGTAGAGAAAATAATATTCATTTGAGTTGGAACGGATCACATAATCCGATGGGAACGTCGAGCGTGATCCGTTCTGATCGCTTGATCCATTGGGAAGTACCCTAAAAAATTTTTGTTTGATTGCAGCTGCAAATCCCGAGTGTATGGACTCCATTAAAACTGGCATGTGCAGAGGTTACTTTGAAAAGTGAAGTACCCACATTAACAACATTTACTTACTATTAATATTTTGTAACATTTTAGAAAAGATGGCTGGTAGTACACAGCACGGTTTCTTTACGGTACAGCGCGCTACCCGCGCTATCACACTAATATTAAAATGGCGAAAGTTTGTATGCATGTGTATGATTTTGTGTGTGTCTGTGTGTGTGTGTGTGTGTGTGTGTGTGTGTGTGTGTGTGTGTGTGTGCGCGTGTGTGTGTGTATGTTTGTTACTCCTTCACGCTTTAACGGCTGAACGGATTAGGATGAAATTTTGTACCAGGATAGCTTATATCCTGGTTTAACGCAAAGGCTAATTTTGATCCCGATTTAGGGGAAAATATACGTATTTTTTGGTATGGGAATTGCCACTTTGTTGTCAAAATGACACGTGTCGAAGTGACAGGTGCCAAAGGGACAGGTGTCAACCCAAGAGGTGCAACAAGGATGGATTTGTGAAATTTATTTCGTAAAGTGGTGACGGGAGAGGCAAATAAATTATAAATGAGAAAGTTTGTGTAGGTATGTTAGTATGTTTGTTAGAGCACTGTTTTATGATCATCATCATCGTCATCATCAATGCACGCGGGTGAAACTGCAGAGCGTAGCTAATTAATATACTTATTATATGACACAGCAAACCACCGGTCGAGACAACAACGCTTAGCTACCTATAAGATATTATGTTAAAATGTAATCTACCAAAGTTTCGGAACACAATCATACAATGATCATCCATTACTTTACAGGTATGCATTCAATCAAACCAGTTGTCAATGCGTTCCATTCATCTATGGAGGCTGCGGAGGCAATATGAATAATTTCAAGAGTATGTGGGAATGTCAGGAAACTTGTTATTAACAGATGATTTAGTAGCAAAATATGTGAAATGATTTGGAAAATAAATGACATGTACCTGCTTAAGCTTAGATACGTATTTTATGCAAGTAAATTACGAGTTCTTCTGTGTTTAACCCTAACCCTTTGCAACCTAATTCATTTTAGATATTGCCTTTTAAATTGATTAGGTTACCGCAAAACTTTTATACAATTAAAAATAAGGAAACTATCGAAAGAAGTACTGGAAAACTCTACTACGAAAAAACGTACCTTATTAAGGGAATATAGGTAGGTACTAAGGTACTAAAGTTCCTTTTTTATGGGCGCAATTCTATCAACACACTTAGTACCACACTTTTAAATTATTACTACTACTTTAGCCTGTACTGTCCCAGTGCTGGGCAAAGGCCTCCCAACATGACTCCAGACATTGCGGTCTTTTGAAAAATTTAGCCAGTCGTTATTAAAAAGATCAAGCTCGTCCCGCCATCTCTTCCGACGTCTGCCGCGACGTCGCGTCGTCTCGCTGTATCAGGGCTCCACTTTGTGTCGATTTTGGTCCACAGCTCATCCGGCATGCGGCAGAGTGCCTTGCCCAGTCCCAGCTTAGCGGCTTTTATACGTCAACAATTTGAGTTTTGGAGCGCAACGCAGTGTTTCGAACTCGATATGCTACGCTCCATTACTCTCTGGCATACCTTTGAGATTGGACTTTTGGATATTCGTCAAAGACCATGTCTGGGAGCCATAAGTCAGGATGGGAAGGATACACATGTCCATGAGTTTCCGCTTCAGTAACATTGGAAGATTTCCCGTCATTATTAGTTTAAAGTATTTAAATTATTAGTCTTCTTTATGATATAGCTTGGCTCATTGAACTGAGATACCAAGTACACCAGTTTTTAAATCAAAGTCTAAGCTATCCAACAGTGGTAATCGCATCGCAATCAGTCCAGGTTTTAACGAGATGCGTGAACAGACATCTATTAATTGTTTTTTATCTATTTTTAAGTTAAAAACGTTACTAATGTATAATTAACTATAATTTCGAAGAAAGGTGATGAAATTTGCTATAAACGGCTTTTTATTTCAAACTGACTTTTATAGTTCTTCTATAAAACTGCATTTATAAAAGTGTGATACTAAGTATTGAAGGCCACTGTATCATTGATTAATTGACACGTAAGGTGTTAAGGTTCACCTCACCAGTTAAACTATTTATTTTTGTGGGTGAATCGGGGCGCCCAGACTATGTGAAACCGACAGGTAAGTACTATGTTGTAGATAAATATTTATTTCGGAAGGTCAGTGGGGATATTTTATTTTGTTTATGAGGCTTTTGCGGACTTTCGCTCTTTGTCGACTTTTTATTATTTACTTACTTTTATTATTTACGACTTCAGAAAAGGAGACGGTTATACTGTATGTTCGACTGTATGTGTGTTTTTTTAAATATATTTCGGTCGACATCTCCGTCAATTGTACCTAAACCAATTTTAATTTAAAAAAGTTTGAAATGGTATACTCTCCAGGTGGTCCCAAATAAATTGTAACAAAATTGGTTCAGCAGTTTTTCGAGAATAAATAGTTTTTGAGTAATGATTTCTCGCCTTCAAAAAACTCTTTCTTAACTTATTTTGTATTTTTGCATTATTATTACGTTGGTAATTTTGAAAAAGTAATACTGTTCTAGCTCAATTGAATTTATTTTATTCCTTTTACTGGTTGGTGTTTATTTTATCGAGGGATACCCTACCTACCTACTGTAAGATCCTTTATATTTTTCGAAAAACTCATTTTAATATATATATATATATATATATTGTGGGCTGTGGTGCGCCGGAAGTTCATTTCAAAGAGTTACCCATTGCTCTGTCGGTAACTTAAGCTCTTATGCTGATATCCACTTATTATTATTGTACGCAAGGCCGTAAGCAAGGAGGAGATTTTGGGGGTTCAATCCCCCCCCCCCCGAAATTCCTTAGTAAACCGTTTATACCCACCATTTTATACACGGAAAAACTGAAGCTCAATATATAATGTTTAACTATAGGTAAAAGTGCAGTTAAAATTACAAATTTTATAATGAAAACTGGAAACGACATGAAAATTATATTATATTTATTTGTGTTTGGTGATTTTATTAAGAGAGAAAGTAAAATTAAGTATTTACCAAATAATGTTTTCTATTAAAACTAATGTCTATATGAATAACACCAGTCATTCAAACCATCAAACATCGCAATGTATCTATAGATAGATAGATAGATAGATAGATAGATAGATAGATAACTCTTTATTGAAACACACAAATAAAAATCTTACAACTAAAAAAAAACAATATTAATAATAAAGTGTCACAATGGGCGGTCTTACCGCTCAGAGCGATCTCTTCCAGACAACCGTGCATGGAAACGAATAACGGCGGTCTATGTAATGTATCTATCTATGTATCGCTCTCTAGTGTAATTTTTTTGAATAAAACGAAACAAGTGCCACAATTTCGAGTACCACAAGAGTAGCACAAGATTTTCAGTGTTCCAAACTTTGGTACCTACATGTAAATACTCACAGGGGTCCTAACAAAATAATAATAATAAAAAAACTTAATAAAATGTTCATTATTATTCTAAAAAAACTTTTTTGATGTCAATAGAGACCAAAATCAAAGGAAAAATAGACACAGTGGGCGGTCTTATCGCTAAAATAAAACACATAAACAAGACACAAGTTCAAAACTAAAACTCGACTACTAAAGTAGAAATGGAGTGAGTATAAACTGGGGGAATAAACCCTCTTCCAAAGTTTTGCCATAGTTGAGTAAAACAAAATAGCCTATGACATCCATATACCCACATACATATATACATACATACATACATAAACTGTTAAACTCATTACCCTTCCCTTGCTTCGCCATACTCGTGTAAAAAAAACTCTGGTCCAAAGCTCGACCCCCCCGAATTGAATTCCTGGCTACGGCCTTGATTGTATGTAGGTACCTAGCTATGCTGACCTCTGGTGTCAGTTTGTTACGCTGCCCAAGGGCTTCTGACAACTGCAATCAATGAGCCGTTTTCTTATATGCCAATAAATTTTGTTCATTTTATCCAAAACACATGGCGTGGTATGAGATCATTATGGGTTAAATCCACTGTAATCATACAGTGGGTTTAATCCACGAGCTACAATCATCGTCCCCTCCTATTATAGCTAACAACCATCTCGATCACATCAACTTTCGACAGAAAAAAACGCATCAAAATCAGTCCATTCGTTAGGGAGCTACGATGCCACAGGCAGATACACGCGGCGGTGATACATACAGACATACATACCCTGAACTTATAACACCATTCCCATTTGGAATTAAGTATTTTTTCTAGTTTTTTTAATACTTGCAAATAAGACACCTTGACCTTGAGTCTGACCATCTAGTTAAACCATACCATACTAATTACACGTGTCCGGCCCGACATGTTAAACATTTTTAAATTTGCTTTGTATTTCAGTTTAGACATGCCAACTAATTTGTAAAGCTATATTTATTATGATAATCTGTATTGTACTTATATTTAAACGACCGACACAGTTCGTCTTACTTGGTGAGGTATTACTTGCGTATGTTTTTCTTATTTGTAAAGATAAAGCTATACTAGCTTGCTTTCTGGACTAAAATTGAATTTATATTGCCATACAACATTCTATTCAAGATTTTTGTAAACACGTACGTAGCGGTTATAGATATTTATACAAATGTCAAATTGTAACGTAGTAGAGTTAATAGAATCAGAATAAAATGGCTGGGGCCGTTGTACTATTATTTATTCTGTGCCACAGTGACTGTATGTATACCTACTCTACGGATGGACTAAAATTAGGTACGTGTAAAAGGTAAGGTAGCTGCATAGCATATGGTCACTATTATTGACCAAACGAGCGCGAAGCGCCGCAGAAGCGCCTCTGTTTCAACTTCGGCAAAAATTCTTTCGTTTGTCCGGATGTCTGTCCGGTTGTACTCCTCTACAGGTCGCATTTCTAAACTTAGTATACAGGTTAAGAGAGGACAGGATTTTTGATATACTTCCTACTACTGAATGAATACTGAATATCTACGCCATATTAAATCCGATTTCAATAGTTCTTTTTTTATTTGAAAGGTAACTTTAAGTTAGTCTCATAAAAATTTGGTGAAGATCTGATGAGGATCTTCGCCGTGATGAGCAGAATAGCTCCTCAAAATGCAGTAAATTACTCACTTTTAGGTTTCTACCAGTGGAATCAGCCCTCTACCTACTAGTTATGATTAAGGATACTACTTAGGATTAATGGAGCACCTTGGTTATGTATGTTAGTTTTACAATAAGGTAACTAGATGGCGTTATTGTGCACTGCTAGATTGTTTGCAAAAAAGTTTGTACGCGCGAGGTTTACTGTGATTGGGTCTACATGTGGGTTGCAAAGGACGGATTCATGTAATAAACACTTTATACGGCTCATAATACTCTAAATAAGGCCCTTTAGGTAAGTAGGTATAATCATACCTACTAGCTATACCTGCGTTTTCACCCATGCATGGATAACAACAACGTGTAAGAAAAACTATGTTTTCTCTGGGCCTAAATTTCTAAGCCACACCAAATTTCATCATAATCCGTTCAGCCGTTCCAGCGGTAATTGATAACAAACATACATACCTATCGACATACGTAGACACAATCTTTCGCATCTTTTATTAAACTTATATTATAGCAGTGTGCAAAAAAAGTCCGTACCTACAATGAAGATTATTAAAATAAATATTGGTCTAGGGGACTTACGATAAGATACAAAACGAGAATAAAAATTGATTTCTGTCTGTATTTATGTTTGTTCTAGTGTCTCGTGGCACGAGATAATAACTACTTGACCGGTTTTCATTGTTGGATATTTTAGGATTTGACTTTAAAAAGTACCAAAGTACGCACAGTTGCCCCGAATGACATACAAGCACCAGTTTTCCTATAAGATTGTAGGAAAACTGGTAAATGGTGGAATGGGGAGAATGTATGTATGTATGTATGAATTATAACTATTTATTTTAAAATCATACAAAAGTTGAAACCCTCACAAAAAGCCCTTTCACTTGATATGACACGCATTTACATACTATTAGCAACCAGAAGTGGGTTTATTAAAAAAATATACACGATCACACACACAAAGGTATTATTAAACTCAAAGTAAACTAAGCACTGTCACAAAATTAAATAGGAAGAACTTAAGGAACTCAAGAGGTATTCAGGAACGACTTTGACTGACGACGGGAAAGTGGCGCGCCGCTCTCAATGCATCGCCGAGGAAAAAGTCTGCCCGGCCGGAACAAGTTAGCCAGTATTGCGCAAACAAGTCATCACGTGATGCTAAGCCCCGCCTCTAGGCTCCGCCTTCTGGCCTCTTTTTTTCCTTACACGGCCTCTCCTGACCGGCGAGCGTCCTCGATCGCCTGATCTTTCTTGGATGGGCAGCACCTTGGATCTTCGGGAACTTTGCAATCTGAAACATGCCATTGTTGTAATTTCTGAAACATTTTTGCAGCATAAAGTGTTCATTTTTCAACAACAATTAACAGTTTCGCAACACAACTGTAAGCGTGCACTCTAACAGATGTGAACGTCACTTTGAAATTGTTACAAAACGTTCAAAATTAGATGACAAAAATAATATTCTTGCAAATCGAAATAGCTCATTAAATCTCAATTCTTGTTAACTTTAATGAGAAACTAAAAACGACAAATGATAGAACTCCATATCTCCGTCATTCGTGTTGCATCACGAAAGCATTTTGTTTTTAAATGCAGTCGTCACGCCATAGACTCCAAATTAGAGTGTCTCAATAGAGCTATGTTCGATGCTTTCATGTTACAGATAGACGCATCAAGTAAGCGTGTCGAAGCAGAGTTACGCTCGATGCATACACGTTAGTCACCAAGTTAGCATGTCAAAGCAGAGCTCGGCTCGATGCTTTTACGTCACAGACAGTAAACAAGTTAGCAAGTCAAAGCAGAGCTCTGCTCGATGCTTTTACGTCACAGATAGTAAACAAGTTAGTAAGTCAAAGCAGAGCTGGGCTCAATGCCTTCAAGTCACAGACAGAGGCGCACAGTTAGCATGTCAAAGCAGAGCTTGGCTCGATGCTTTCAAGTCACAGACAGAGGCGCACAGTTAGCATGTCAAAGCAGAGCTCGGCTCGATGTTTTTTCATCACAGACAGAAACGCACAGTTAGCTTGTCTCAGTAGAGATGTAGAAGAGTCACAGAAGAGTCACAGACAGAGGCACACAGTTAGCTTGTCTCAGCAGAGATGTAGGAGAGTCACAGACAGAGTCGCACAGTTAGCTTGTCTCAGCAGAGATGTAGAAGAGTCACAGACAGAGGCGCACAGTTAGCTTGTCTCAGCAGAGATGTAGAAGAGTCGAAGACGAGTCACAGGTCTAACCTCACCAAACATAACCTGTTGAGCCATGCTTGCTCCATTTCAACTGCAATTTAACGATCGTTGCTATTACGGGTATTGAACACACTTTGTACCATTATTATGTGAAAACGTTGTGTTGACAACGGGTACAAAACTAGACAAAGCCTTATCTCGGAACACAGACAAACCGTAGACAAAAGCAGCAATATGCATCGATGTCTACACAAGTTCACCTAGTAGGTAGCACAATTATAACATTTACTTGAGGTTGGTTCTATTTGCCAGCCACTTCTCCCGTTCACCACGTGATACGTAAGAACCCTGTTGCAAATGAAGTGACTTCAGAACAGCTACCAGAATCTACCTCAAGTTAAACGATACTGAGCCGAAACAGGTGGAGAGAGTTAGGCACCCTGGGTACACATTAGCTGACAACCTGTCCAACCACACAGACATTGAGAGGCAAAAATGAACCATAGCTGTGCGCGGCAACATGCCGGCGAGACGGTTCAGCCGTTGTAACGCCGCGGTAAAGAGTCAGCAAATGACAAATGTGTCAGTTAATGAACCAGCGTCCACACGGTCGAAATGCGGACGCATTATAACAAGGCTGTCATGAGCGACGCACGAGTGCAGTGCAACGAAGCGTGGTGTGTAATATTTAGGTTGCCACGTTACTGCAGTGCCTGTGCTATGTTTGCCGAAGGCCGCGCGCCCACAGGCAGGTGCTACTTAGGAAACGTACGCAAAGTAGTGACGCGCTCTCGCTGTATCACCCTAATTGCCGCGGTGAGAGCCTGATACCAAAGCTACAGAACAAATAACCAAAGCCATCACGTTGCCATCGCACGTGGCAACTATATCACGTGCCTATTACCCTAACTATATCACGTCTTTAGCCTTGTTAGTTTGTTTTGTCAGTATGTAGCTGTTTATTATTTTAATTAGGATGAATAAAACCATTTTGTACATGCTAGTTTCGTTTCTTATGCTCATTGTTTACGCGTTACAGACGTATTTAATTGATTCACTGACGGTTGCAATGATTGATTAAACTCATAAATCTAGTTTAGGGCGAAAGGTACGGCACCCTTTAATATCACGTGAAAATTCATTGAGCTAGATAACACTACAGGCAAACACTTTCAGACAGCTATATTTCCATTTTAGTGCTTCTGCGCATCAACGAAAATGATAAAAAGACATACGTAGACTGTAGCGCGAATGACTAATCAATAGCTGACAGTGGTAACGCGTGTTACGAAAATACAACCGTTACTCCGAGTTGGCGAGGCTAATGCGTTGCACCTTATTGACGCGGTCTACGCCTATGAAACTGATTATGATTAAAATTCAATGTATGCCTCGTTGCACATTGTGACTTACTATGGTCAACACAAGCACATTTAAAACACTTCATATCTGGCTTTGTAGCTAGCTAGCCTCTATTTGAGAAATACAAAACAGTATTTTGTAACCCAATGAAATTCCATGTGGGTATTACGAAAATAAGTTTTAGGTTACGTAAGCAGACTCAAGTCACGGTCTCGAACGACCTTCGTGCTCTTAATATTTTTACTTGGATTGATCTTACTTGAATCGAAGACGATAATCTTCCGAACACGTGCGTGCCACGTATAGGCTGCGCGCCAAAATGCTGCGCATCACGCTGCACTGCTGCGTTGATTGCGTATCGCGCTGCTGCGGAGGTTGCGCTTCACACCATGTTACCCAATGGCGGCTCGACGGTTGCTTATCGCGTGTTCACCAACCTCGTGAGCGTCCGCTGCGCGAACGTTGGGATGCTGCACACGCAGGCGTTACTCGAACTCTTAAATCAGAATTAAAACGTATTGCATATACACGCAACAAAGATTAAACACAAAACAGTACACAAAAGTGAGGTTAAGAGCACGTGCTTTAAAACATTTGTGTGTGACTGTGCTCACGATCTGATATTCTTTTACCAGTTCAAATAAGCAAAAACAGTGGGCAAGTGAGATAAAATCACGTTAGTTCGAATCCCGCTTCTGATATTAGCAACCAGAAGTGGGTTTATTAAAATAATATACACGATCACCACACAAAGGTATTATTAAACTCAACAAAGTAAACTAAGCACTGTTACAAAATTAAATAGAAAGAACTTAAGGAACTCAAGAGGTATTCAGGAACGTCCAACTCCTTCGACTGGCGACGGGAAAGTGGCGCGCCGCTCTCGCTGCATCGCCGAGGAAAAGGTCTGCCCGGCCGGAACAAGTTTCATCGAGTATTGCGCAAACAAGTTATCACGTGATGCTAAGCCCCGCCTCTAGGCTCCGCCTTCTGGCCTCTTTTTTTCCTTACAATACAGTAATTGCCCCCCAAAAGTGACCCATATTCAACATTAATTTATTTACGTTACACGTCCGTGTTTGTGTCAAGGAAATTCATATGAACCTACCATATTTCAATTTAATTGGTCCAGTAGTATCGGAACAAATACATATATAAATAGGAAACATAACATTTGTTTACTATTACGTACTTTTGTGGGCGGTCAGCTCGCATCGCATTGCAAAGCAAAAACCCGACATAGCAAACATGAGTTGTTTAAAATGTTATTCAATAGATACACACAAAGTCACACAGTCGGGGGTTAAGTATTTTTATAATATTTTTTACTCGAGTGAGGAGGGTTATGTGGTAGGCTTGTATGTATGTATGTATGTATGTATGTTTTTACGTTCCTTAGGCGCGTCCTACAGCCTAAACGGCTTGATTGATTTTGATAAATGAGGTATCATTGGATTTATCTTGATCACGAGAATGCTATAGGATATATGAAATGTTAAGAAATCCAATATAGTGGCTTACAGCTGCCATATTGTATTTACGACGGAACAAAAAAGGACCAACACCTATCGAGTCAGGTATCAAAATACAGGGCGCTTATTCACTCAGCCGCATGAAATTCCTTGCCGAAAACGTGTGACGTCAGTACGGCAATTGCCGTATGATTCCACGAAGACATCTTAACGCGGCGCGTTACGTGCGTGAATGTATTCAAAAATATATAAAATTTCCAATTTTTAGATTATATAGTCTAATGTTGCAATTGCAACTATTAAAATAAAGTAAAATATATAACTAGCAGTAACAAATAAATATAAATACAAGCTGCGCCCCAAAGTTTCACCCGCGTCCGTCAGGAACCATACATTTTCCGGGATAAAAAGTAGCCTATGTGTTAATCCAGGGTATAATCTACCCTAGTACCAAATTTCATCCAAATCCATTCAGCCGTTTAAGCCTGAAGAAGTAACAAACAAATACACACACCCTCTCATACATACATACTTTTGCCTTTATAATATTATTGTGATTATTTTTGCGGGTGGTCAGCTCGTATTCAATAATTTTGTTCGCAGTCGGGGTTTTTGTGTTTTTGTAATAATTTTACTTGCTACTTGTCACTACCATGTTTGTCTTTTTCAAAGTATAACGTTAACATTTTGTGTACAACTTATATGTACATATAAAATTAAAATAACACGTTTGTCTTACTTTGTTGTCTCTTTCAACTCGCATCAGCTGTAACTTATTGAATGATTTTTAATTCGACTTGCCAATGTGATAACAGTATGGATTGTTGATATTTACATTAAATAGTTTACGGTAGATACTTACCCACTTATATTATTACACAAAAATAAAATCATAAAATAATCGTACATACTACGTACATATTATTAATGCGGATGAAGGTGAATGAGCTCAATCTGTGGCTGAATAGTTCGACAGAGACCTATCAATTTATAGAAGTTCACCCACGATGATGATGATGGTGAAAAAAGTATCCTGTGTGTTATTCGAAGACTTAAAGTATCCACACATCAAATTTCATCAAAATCCGTTGAGCCGTTTCAGCGCGAAGACCGGACATACAAACACATACAAACTCGCATAATATTAGTACTAGGATATTTTGAGAGAATAAAATGAATTAATAAAAATGTTACATACATATGCCAAACTTTTCTACCTATATCTATCTATCTATCTTCATCAGCTCGTATCAATACGCTGCTGGACATAGGCCTCTTCTTTATTCCACCATACATACCGGTCCTGAGCCAACTTAATCCATGTTTTGCCTACAATTCGGACGCCGAAACTCGCATGAAAATCCGTCCAGTAGTTTTCGAGTTTGACATAACAAACAACTTATAATACAACTGTAACCGGTCAAGTCTAATTTTGTACCTACTTTGCAAAGTTAGAAATAATTAAGAAAAAAAATTGATGGGTGTTATTTATTCAATATTGAAGCCAACCTTTTATATTTTTTCATTTTGTCTGTCTGTCTGTCTGTCTGTCTGTATCTTGGCCGCGCATCACGCCGAAACTACTGAATCAATTTAAATGAAACTTGGCATATATGAGTTCATACTACGAGGTAGGACATTGTATACTTTCGTCGCTAAAACTACTAGATGGATTTTGATGGTACTTGGCAAAGTCATAGTTTATATGATTGGTTAAAATTGAGGACAGTTTTTATCCCGAAAAATAAATGGTTTCTGCGGGATAGGGGTCAAAAGTTATGGTAATTTGAAGTTATAAATATAATAAAATAATGCAGTTGTTTTATTTCCAGTCATAATATTATTATTATTATTATTTTTATATGGGGTTACCCACCCAACGTCCGCGCGACGGACTGCGTGCCGCTACAGAATATATAATAGTACCAACTATAACTATACTATATATAGTACCGCGGGCGGCCGATAGACAGAAGGCAGGCAAGGCGCAGAGCACAAGCCAGGGAGAGGTTAATTTATCGAAAGTATTTAGATTCGTTGGTTGGTTTGGTTTAGATTTGTTTGTTTTATATAAAGTTCGTAGTAGGTATTATTAGTTTCCTGATCGAGATAATAATACGTACCTTTACCTACCTACCTATCTACCTGGTTACCTACTTATCGAAAGTAATTTTAGGATCTTAGTTTAGAATTTTTGTATATGTATGGATTAGTTCCGTTTGTTTGTGAGGTATTTATTTGGAGTTGTTATTCAAGTTTTCCGGTTTATAGTTACTTCCGTGCACCTCTAGGATACTCAACACAAACACTTCTTTTTATTATTCTGCCGAATAGTGAAGGGCATTATTCATAAAGCCCGGTCAATTATTTTTTCTTTAGTTATTATCATATGCCCTTTCATGTCGGGCATTTTTCAAACTAACCGGGCATTTATCTATGTAAATACTTATAATAAAGCAGTAAGTAACTCAAAGTCTGTACAAAGAAGATAATAAAAAGAATTGCTTATGTTGTCTAAGAGTGTGTTCATAAATCGTGTGTTTGTTCGCGCTTTGCGTAAAAGCTAACATATGTTTTGACTGGTGTACTTGGTATCTCAATCCAATGAATAGATGCCGATCAATCTAAGGTACTTAAAATAAGCTACTGAACGAAACTATAACTTTTTTAAATTTGTGTCTGACTGTTTGTTTGTTTGTCTGTATGTTTGTTCGCGCATCACGTAAAAACTACTGGGTCGATTGCGATGCAGTTTTCACTGTTGGAGAGCTTTAGGTTTGACTTAAAAACTGGTGTATTTAGTATCACAATGCGATCAGTAGAAGCCGAGTAATCGATAAAAACTTTTTGACGGCTGAAGGAATTTTGATCAAATGTTGGTATATTGGTATTTTAGGTCTTGGAATAGTACGTGGAGTATTTTTAACCTAGAGAAATGACCACGCGTACGAAACCGCTGTTTCAGCTAGTATAATACCTATAACAATAAAAATGAAGCGTTCGTAACGCTTTGTACACTCACGTAAAGCGTCTGTATAATAAATATAAGGCAGCTTTGACGAGATTGGTTCAGTTGTGTTTTTAGTTTCAACCACATAACAGGTGCTGGTATAATACATTGCCTATAGACCCAAGACAGCAAAAAAAAAAGAAAATAAAAAAAAAACGCAAATATGACATAAATGCTGGAATTGTTTGTATTCTTCCTAATTGTTATAAATTGTCAGGCTGAAAGTAAGTTAATGAAAAATAATAATATTCATAAAATGTTAATTAGCAAATACTGATGTTATTTTACCTACCCAAGAACATGACACCAAGTTATCATCCTTACATCCCCCCCGAGTAAAAAAGTTATAAATTATCATCGTATAGTCGATATTAACTTATAACTAAGGCTAAGTGGCTCTGTGAACTGTAGACCTCGCGAGCCTGTCTTGTATTAAACGCAGGTTCTTAATAAAAATACTCACTGGTTTACAAAATATACACTTCTTTTATTAGACTCTAGTTAAAAAGACAGATTTTTTGCAGAATTACAATCTAACTGTACAATGGAGATAATTGAAACAAAAATTGTCTAGGGTACATAAAATAAGCTACTGAACAAGCATAAGTAAAACATTTTTAAAATTCGTGTCAGATTGTCTGTTTATCTGTATGTTTGTTCGCGAATCACGTAAAAAGAAATGATAACGCATGCGAAGCCGCGGGCAGAGCTAGTTTCTACAATATATTTTTAATTTCAAAATATCAAATGACACATAAACTTGTAAAAATAGATAATTATTTTAAATAATGCTAACAGACGGCCGTCCTGTGAACGGAATGTCCCTATTCCGGATCAGCCATTCAAGTAGTTTGTATGTCTCTATACAAATCAATGACACTACTTAGTACAGTTAAGATAATAACCTACGAATGGATTGTTTCAGAATGTTTCATTAAAGTGTTTAGTTGTCTTGTCATTCATACCTACCATTTTAAAGAACAAAAAAAACTTTCAGCTATCCTACTTTTAGTACATCTATCATAATAATTTAATACATCTCCTTCACAAGGTATCTACTATCTGTATTCTGAAACAAACGCTAATTCATTAAACTGGCAGTAAAATAAAATCGGCTTATATTTTATCATCAATATCAATAACTAGCTTAAAAGCTAAAATAATAGTCCTGCCCTGCCAAAAATGTACTTATGCTAATAAATTATATACCTACTGTTGGAATGTGCTTATCAAGTTCTTCAATTTGATACCCATATTGTAAATTCGAAGAAACATATTTTTTGCATTTGAAAATGTCCAATCCAGACAGAATATATTATTTTTCAAAAAAAAAGCCTATTTTGCTCGGGGGGATTCTAACAATACCCCACACGTCTAAATCTGTTCAGGCATTTATAAGTTATGGTGGAATAAAGAAACTCACATACATACAAACATACATGAATCCTAAAAACTCCTTTTTTTTGGGCAGTCGTATAAATATCTAATTTTAATGCTTTTGAATATGCATTAAAGGGCATCACAGACGATTAAGATACTATAATATTTGACGACGATATCAGCTTTTACTACGATATCTGCATATAAAATATAATAGCATCTTAGGGTATCACACACGGTTAAGATACGATAATATATTGAAATTATTCATTCGCTCGCAGGCCGTCCTAGGTGCCACACGTATTTCTTCACCGCTTTCTATATACGAGTAATACGGTTTCAATATTAGATTTATTAGATAGCTTATCAGACGACGATTGTGATTTCGAATTTGATATGCATTAGCGCACTGTAAAAGGTGATAAATTTGGATAGAAAATCACATTAAATTCAAATCTTTACGCAGATGTTCCTACAAAAAAATATCAAACTTATTTTAATAAGTCGAAGGAAACTTTTCTCAAAATTCATAATTTGATTAAGGAAGATATAGTGAAACAAAATACGAACATGTGGGAGAGCATTTGTACAGAACAACGTCTTGCAGTATGCTTAGCCACTCGGTTGTCCACGCGCTGAAGACCGCAGGACCAAACTGATAACCCAAAAAAAAAATGGCCGACGCGACACATCTAACCTCCAACTGGTAATTGATTGTATATGCGTTGAGACTACAGGTACTTGATGGTCAACCCACAAAAAAAGAAGGTCGACGCGACACATCTGGCTGCAAACTGGCGATTTATTAGGTACAAGCCGAGATCACAGGTACCTGATTGTCAACCCACAAAAAAAAGAAGGTCTACGCGAAACATCTGGCCGCGCCGACTTTGCGTAAACAAACAGTTTTTATGACCACAACATTGATCGCTTAGATAAACAAACTGGTGATTTATGGAGCTAAATAGGTACGGCACATATTTCAAGTGTTTATGTTGTAGGTTTCGAAGCAAAATAATTATATAAACACGCTTAGATTTGAATGATTATTGAGGTCAATAATGTTCCATAGAACCATGTCGTTTACCTCAGATTTCAAACATAAAAAACCGCAGCTAAATCGGTCCATTCGTTCGAAAGCTACGATTCGTTCCCCTCTATCCTCAAATTATAGCTATGAATCATCTTGTTTACCCCAGCTTTCAAACATAATAAAACCACAGCTAAATAGGTTTATTTGCTTGTAAGCTACGATTTACACCCCCTTTTCTTTCTCACCTCCCCCCTCCCACTCCCCATATATCTAAGAACCATCTCGATCATATCAGCTTTCGAACAGAAAAAACCGCATCAAAATCGGTCTATTCGTTTGGGAGCTACGATGCCACAATAATACACACACACGCACGCACGCACGCACGCACGCACGCACGCACGCACAGACACACACACACAAACACACAGTGATACACACCCTAAACTACACCAATTACACCCGTCTCTTTGTTCAGGGTTTAAAAAAAACCGTCACGAATACAAAACAGAGCAACCTGTAGAGCTTATTACGATATATTTTATATCTTAAGATAGTATATTAATATATATTATGTATCTTTCTTTTACGATATATTTCGTATCTTATGATGACATCTTTTTAAAAATTGCATATAAAAGATCGATATCTTAAGATACTGTAAGATGCAAAATATATTATCTTCGCCGTTTGTGATGGTTCATATAAATTGTATGGCGAGCGATATTTTATCTTAAGCTAAAATATTATAGTATCCTAGTCGTCTGTGACGCGCTTAAGTGATTACTATATTGAATCAATAAATCAATAATGAGGATACATTTTATAGGCTTTCAATTTTTTTTATCCTTTATGTTGTTTATATCTAACAATTTTAAATAGACCATATTCCATACAAGTTAGTACAATTATTCAAATTCATTTATTGTTATAAGAACGGCATTAAATATTTACACCAATTACACATTATTACACATCAATATAAATAATTCACAACAGTAAAGGGCAAAGCAAATATCAATGAATTAACTTAAAATGACAATTAAATTACATATTTGTCAAGTCAAATAATGTAAGGAACCAGATAAAATATCCTTAAGAGTAATAACTAGTTTGATAATTATTATTTTGATACCTAAAATCTAACAATAAGTAGGCACTTAGTAATATTAGGTGTAATTATTTTGTTGTGAGTGTACTGACACTGCTGACAGCATATTTCACGCAAGTTAGTGTAAGTATTCAAATTAATTTATTTTAATAAAAACGGCATTAACTAGTGACATCAATTACACATATCAAATTAAATAATTCACAATAATAAAGGGCATACCAAATATGGATTAAGTTACTTAAAATGACAATTAAATTACATACATGTCAAGTCAAATAAAGTAAGGAACCAGATATAATACAATAAAATAATACACAGAAACAATCTTAGTACAATGTCAAATACAATATTTTTACAATTTGTCAAACAAATGAACAATATCATTATTAGTGAATATTGGACTGAGCCGGAACGTGAATATTGGGAATTGGTCTGTGACGTGAATATTGGACTGGGTCGGGACGTAAATATTGGGAATTGGACTGGGACATGAATATTGGACAGGACATGGACGTGAATATTGGACTGGGCCGGGACGTGAATATTGGACTGGACAGGGACATGAATATTGGGACTGGGCCAGGACGTGAATATTAGACAGGACTGGGACGTCAATATTGGACTGGGCCGGGACGTGAATATTGGACTACACTAGGACGTGAATATTGGACTGGACCGGGACGTGAATATTGGACTGGGCCAGGACGTGAATATTGGGCAGGACTGGGACGTGAATATTGGACTGAGCCGGAACGTGAATCAATATTCCAATGGCTGTAGTCCCAGTGTGACGACGTGAATATTGGTAATTGGACTGGGACGTGAATATTGGACAGGACCGGGACGTGAATATTGGGAATTGGTCTGTGACGTGAATATTGGACTGAGTCGGGACGTGTATATTGGGAATTGGACAGGGACATGAATATTGGACAGGACATGGACGTGAATATTGGACAAGGCCGGGACGTGAATATTGGACTGAACTGGGACGTGTATATTGGGTCGTAAATATGGACTAGACCGGGACGTGAATATTGGGACGTGAATATTGGACTGGGCCGGGACGTGAATATTAAACTGGACAGGGACGTGAATATTGGACTGGTCCGGGACGTGAATATTGGAATACACTGGGACGTGAATATTGGAAATTTGGACTGGGACGTGAATATAGGACAGGACCAGGACGTGAATATTGAGCTGGGTCGGGAAGTGAATATTGGACTACACTGGGACGTGAATATTCGATTGATCTGGGACGTGAATATTGGTCTGGACCGCTACGTGATTATTGGACTGGACAGGGATGTGAATATTGGGAATTGGACTGGGCCAGGACGTGAATATTGGACAGGACTGGGACGTGAATATTGGTCTGGGCCGGGACGTGAATATTGGACTGGACCGGGACATGACTATTGGGACTGGACAGGGACGTGAATATTGGACTGAACTGGGACGTGAATATTGGTCTGAACCGGGACATGAATATTGGGAATTGGACTGGGACATGAATATTGGACAGGACATGGACGTGAATATTGGACAGGGCATGGACGTGAATATTGGACTGGGCATGGTCGTAAATATGGACTAGACCGGGACGTGAATATTGGGACGTGAATATTGTACTGGGCCGGGACGTGAATATTGGACTGGACCGGGACATGATTATTGGGACTGGACAGGGACGTGAATATTAGACTGGGCTGGCACGTGAATATTTTGGGCTACACTGGGACTTGAATATTGGGAATTTGGACTGGGACGTGAATATTGGGACTGGGCCGGGACGTGAATATTCGGACTGGACAGGGACATGAATATTGGGACTGGACAGGGACGTGAAAATTGGACTGGGCCAGGACGTGAATATTGGACTCAACTGGGACGTGAATATTAGACGTGAATATGAACTAGACCGGGACGTGAATATTGAACTGGACCGGGACAGGAATATTGGGACTGGACAGGGACATGAATATTGGGACTGGGCCAGGACGTGCATATTGGACATTCACGATATGATTTGGATATTCACGTCATTTTATTGGACAGGACCGGGACATGAATATTGTGACTGGACAGGGACGTGAATATTGGACTGGACAGGGACGTGAATATTAGACTGAACTGGGACGTGAATATTGGACGTGAATATGGACTGGACTGGGACGTGAATATTGGACTGGGTCGGGACGTGAATATTGGACTGGACAGGGACGTGAATATTGGACTGGACAGGGACGTGAATATTAAACTGAACTGGGATGTGAATATTGGACGTGAATATGGACTGGACTGGGACGTGAATATTGGACTGGGCCGGGACGTGAATATTGGGACTGGACAGGGACGTGAATATTGGACTGGGCCGGGACGTGAATATTGGACTGGACAGGGACGTGAATATTGGACTGGACAGGGACGTGAATATTAAACTGAACCGGGACGTGAATATTGGACGTGAATATGGACTGGACCGGGACGTGAATATTGGACTGGGCCGGGACGTGAATATTGGACTACACTGGGACCTGAATATTGGACGTGAATATGGACTGGACTGGGACGTGAATATTGGACTGGGCCGGGACGTGAATATTAAACTGAACCGGGACGTGAATATTGGACGTGAATATGGACTGGACCGGGACGTGAATATTGGACTGGGCCGGGACGTGAATATTGGACTACACTGGGACGTGAATATTGGACTGGGCCGGGACGTGAATATTGGACGTGAATATGGACTGGACCGGGACGTGAATATTGGACTGGGCCGGGACGTGAATATTGGATTACACTGGGACGTGAATATTGGACTGGGCCGGGACGTGAATATTGGACTGGGCCGGGACGTGAATATATCCAAAGTCCCAGTGTAGCCCAGTGTGGACAGGGACGTGAATATTGGACTGGGCTGGGACGTGAATATTTAGGGCACTATAACTTTAGGTTATTTTTTACACTGGGACTTTAATATTAGGAATTTGGATTGGACAGGGACATGAATATTCGGACTGGACAGTGACATGAATATTGGACTGGACAGGGACGTGAAAATTGGACTGGGCCAGGACGTGCATATTGGATAGGACTGGGACGTGAATATTGGACTGGACAGGGACGTGAATATTGGACTGGACAGGGACGTGAATATTTAGGGCACTATAACTTTAGGTTATTTTTTACACTGGGACTTTAATATTAGGAATTTGGATTGGACAGGGACATGAATATTCGGACTGGACAGGGACATGAATATTGGACTGGACAGGGACGTGAAAATTGGACTGGGCCAGGACGTGCATATTGGATAGGACTGGGACGTGAATATTGGACTAGACAGGGACGTGAATATTGGACTGGACAGGGACGTGAATATTAAACTGAACCGGGACGTGAATATTGGACGTGAATATGGACTGGACCGGGACGTGAATATTGGACTGGGCCGGGACGTGAATATTGGACTACACTGGGACGTGAATATTGGACGTGAATATGGGGACTGGACAGGGACGTGAAAATTGGACTGGGCCAAGACGTGAATATTGGACTCAACTGGGACGTGAATATTAGACGTGAATATGAACTAGACCGGGACGTGAATATTATTATTATTGAACTGGACCGGGACAGGAATATTGGGACTGGACAGGGACATGAATATTGGGACTGGGCCAGGACGTGCATATTGGACAACTATATTCACGTCATTTTATTGGACAGGACCGGGACATGAATATTGTGACTGGACAGGGACGTGAATATTGGACTGGACAGGGACGTGAATATTGGACTGGACAGGGACGTGAATATTAAACTGAACCGGGACGTGAATATTGGACGTGAATATTAAACTGAACCGGGACGTGAATATTGGACGTGAATATGGACTGGACCGGGACGTGAATATTGGACTGGGCCGGGACGTGAATATTGGACTGGGCCGGGACGTGAATATTGGACTACACTGGGACGTGAATATTGGACGTGAATATGGACTGGACTGGGACGTGAATATTGGACTGGGCCGGGACGTGAATATTGGACTGGACAGGGACGTGAATATTGGACTGGACAGGGACGTGAATATTAAACTGAACCGGGATGTGAATATTGGACGTGAATATGGACTGGACCGGGACGTGAATATTGGACTGGGCCAGGACGTGAATATTGGGACTGGACAGGGACGTGAATATTGGACTGGACAGGGACATGATTATTGGGACTGGACAGGGACGTGAATATTAGACTGGGCTGGCACGTGAATATTTTGGGCTACACTGGGACTTGAATATTGGGAATTTGGACTGGGACGTGAATATTGGGACTGGGCCGGGACGTGAATATTCGGACTGGACAGGGACATGAATATTGGGACTGGACAGGGACGTGAAAATTGGACTGGGCCGGGACGTGAATATTGGCAGTCCCAGTGGCCGGGACGTGAATATATCCAAAGTCCCAGTGTAGCCCAGTGTGGACAGGGACGTGAATATTGGACTGGGCTGGGACGTGAATATTTAGGGCACTATAACTTTAGGTTATTTTTTACACTGGGACTTTAATATTAGGAATTTGGATTGGACAGGGACATGAATATTCGGACTGGACAGGGACATGAATATTGGACTGGACAGGGACGTGAAAATTGGACTGGGCCAGGACGTGCATATTGGATAGGACTGGGACGTGAATATTGGACTGGACCGGGACGTGAATATTGGTCTGGACCGGGACATGAATATTGTGACTGGACAGGGACGTGAATATTGGACTGGACAGGGACGTGAATATTGGACTGGGCTGGGACGTGAATATTTTGGGCTACACTGGGACTTGAATATTGGGAATTTGGACTGGGACGTGAATATTGGGACTGAGCCGGGACGTGAATATTCGGACTGGACAGGGACATAAATATTGGACTGAACTGGGACGTGAATATTGGACGTGAATATGGACTGGACCGGGACATGAATATTGTGACTGGACAGGGACGTGAATATTGGACTGGACCGGGACGTGAATATTGGACTGGGCCGGGACGTGAATATTGGAATACACTGGGACGTGAATATTGGACTGGGCCGGGACGTGAATATTGGACTGGGCCGGGACGTGAATATGAACTAGACCGGGACGTGAATGACCGGGACATGAATATTGGGACTGGACAGGGACGTGAATATTGGACTGAACTGGGACGTGAATATTGGATTGGGCCGGGACGTGAATATTGGACTGGACAGGGACGTGAATATTGGACTGGACCGGGACATGAATATTGGTCTGGACAGGGACGTGAATATTGGACTGGACAGGGACGTGAATATTGGACTGAACTGGGACGTGAATATTGGGACGTGAATATGGACTAGACAGGGACGTGAATATTGGGACGTGAATATTGGACTGAACTTGGACGTGAATATTGGGACGTGAATATGGACTAGACCGGGACGTGAATATAGGGACGTGAATATTGGACTGGGCCGGGACGTGAATATTGGAATACACTGGGACGTGAATATTGGACTGGGCCGGGACGTGAATATTGGACTGGTCCGGGACGTGAATATTGGACTGGGCTGGGACGTGAATATTTTGGGCTACACTGGGACTTGAATATTGGGAATTTGGACTGGGACGTGAATATTGGGACTGGGCCGGGACGTGAATATTCGGACTGGACAGGGACATGAATATTGGACTGGACCGGGACATGAATATTGGGTCTGGACCGGGACATGAATATTGTGACTGGACAGGGACGTGAATATTAGACTGAACTGGGACGTGAATATTGGACGTGAATATGGACTGGACCGGGACATGAATATTGTGACTGGACAGGGACGTGAATATTGGACTGGACCGGGACGTGAATATTGGACTGGGTTGGGACGTGAATATTTTGGGCTACACAGGGACTTGAATATTAGGAATTTGGACTGGACAGGGACATGAATATTGGGACTAGGCCAAGACGTGAATATTGGACGTGAATATGGGCTAGACCGGGACGTGAATATTGGGACGTGAATATTGGACTGGGCCGGGACGTGAATATTGGACTACACTGGGACGTGAATATTGGACTGGGCCGGGACGTGAATAATGGACTGGGCTGGGACGTGAATATTGGTCTGGACCGGGACATGAATATTGGGACTGGACAGGGACGTGAATATTGGTCTGAACCGGGACGTGATTATTGGACTGGACTGGGACGTGAATATTGGACAGGACTGGGCCAGGACGTGAATATTGGGACTGGGCCGGGACGTGAATATTGGACTGGGCCGGGACGTGAATATTGGAGTCAACTGGGACGTGAATATTAGACGTGAATATGAACTAGACCGGGACTTGAATATTGGACAGGACCGGGACATGAATATTGGGACTGGACTTCACACACATGGTCATTTCTCTTGGTTAAAAGTGAATATTGGACTGGGTCGGGACGTGAATATTGGACTTTACTGGGACGTGAATATTGGACTGGACCGTGACGTGTTATTGGACTGGACAGGGACGTGAATATTGGACTGGGCCGGGAATTTTTTATGGATGTCTAACTAACCGTCGATTTATAAAAAATAATGAAACAAATAAAATGGTGGACTTTTGTCTGAAGCATTACTGGGTTATTTGATAATGGACAGGATGTCCTAACACCCTGCCACGGGATCGTGACCAATAACCAATAATCCTGTATTTATGCCTTTTATAAATACGCATTTTTTTTAAATGATCTTTTTACAGATTTTTTGGTACCTACTGCTTTATTATAAGTACTAGCTGCATCCGCGGCTTCACACACATGGTCATTTCTCTTGGTTAAAAGTACTTTATGTACTATTTCAAGACTTAAACTACCGCTTATACCAACATTTGATCAAAATTCCTTCAGCCGTATAAAAGTTTTTATCGATTACTCGGCTTTTACTGATCGGATTGAGATACCAAGTACACTAGTGTTTAAGTCAAACCCTAAGCTATCCTACAGTGAAACCCGAATCGCAAACGGTCCAGTAGTTTTTACGTAATGCGCGAACAAACATACAGACAAACTAACAAACAAACAAACAGACAGACAGACACGAATTTTAAAAATGTTTTATTCTTGTTCTGTAGCTTATTTTAAGTACTTAGTTCTTAATTATCTTCATTGTACAGACTTCGTGTTTCGTTTATATTGCTTTATTCTTTGAAGAAGATAGACAGATAGATGATGGATAAATAAATATGTAAACTGTTATTTGTGTCAAATAAATAGGGCTTCCCTCTCATCCAGCGGGTGTTAAAAGAACCAGAAATGGGAATTCCAGAAATGGTCTATCTACGTATCTATCTACTCAGGCCGCATCCACCCACCGCTGGGTAATAGATCTCTCTTTCACGCCATTTGTTCCGGTCCTGTGCAAGTCTCAACCAGTGTATTCCAGCGCGCCTAACGATTTAGTCGGACTATCGGGCTGGTGGTCTGCCTTGTAAACGCTACGTTCACTCCACTCCGTTATCGCTTAGGTCACAGAATTAACGACGAGGTGCTTGTGACGAGGTGAAACCTCTTTCGTAATAATACTCATTTGATCTCTTAATTCTTTCTCTTTTTTCTTTTAAGTCGCGTCATGTAAAAAGACCGCTGGAACAAAGTGGAGGGGGTGTGTTTGCGCATGGGTACACTCGCGCACAAAAGTACTAGGCCTATTGTTTTAAATAATTATTAATTAGCCTTTCGCTACCAAATGGACTACCAAATAGAAAGAATTAGCCACCAAATAGAAAGAATTAGCCACCAAATAGACCGATAAATCGCCTAATGCGCAGCCTAACCGCCAGCGTTCTTTTTATATGACATGACCTGTAATATCTACATATTCGACTTTAATACGACTATTTTATTATTCCTTGGTACGATGTTGAAATTCGAAGCTTGGTGTAGCAGGTGGATGACTCATTTTTAAAAGCTTTTATTTAAGTTGCAATGTTTGTATGTATATTTGTTTAGGTCCAATTTTGCAAGCTGAATTTACCACTTCCTATTGTCCTACGGAGGTGATTTTTTGTATTTTGGTACAGTTCCAATGACTATGCATTTTTATGGTAAGCATGTCCTCAATCTACATCCTGGAACTGCTCCAGACAAATAGTTATATGTTTAAACGGGACTTAATTGCGCTGAAAACGGTAAACAACTCTATCACGAATTTTTGTATACACATTCTATTATGATAGCACGTTTGAATTTTCACCATGACATGGCTGGAGCACACCGGGTTGGCTCCTGACTTGGGAACTCTTCAACAGTTAACAGCACAGACACGAAATTTTGTGTACGCTAATGCGTACACAAAATAATTACGTACATAATATAATTATTATGCTAGCTGGTTTGTAGTTTTACTATGACATGGTTTCTGCACTTCGGGTTGGCTCCTGATAAGGTTAACAATGGTTAATGTTGGTTAATGTTGTATAAGCATTTGATTGGGCTAGCCCGTTCTAAGTTTCATCATGACATTGCTAGGCTACTGCATAAAAGCTTATTTTTAATGTTTTTAAATGAACTTATTTATACATAATATATGCTGTTTTGTGAGCGGTGATACTAAGTTAGAGTTGAGAAGGAAACTGAAAAGTGAAATGAAAAAACTGAAAACTGAAACTGAAATGTCTTAGAACGGACGGAGGAATGAAGTATTGCCATAGGGCTTTTGATGATTTTCTGAAGTCGAATGGTATTAAACATCAGACGACGGTGCCCTATACACCTGAGCAGAATGGTGTTGCTGAAAAGGGCTAATAGAACTATTATCAAAAAAAACAAGAACTTTGTTGATAGAAGCTAACTTGAGCAAACAATATTGGGCCGAGGCTGTAAATACAGTAGTTTATCTAAAAAACAGGAGCCCAACTAAGGCAGTTAAAGACTGCGCACCGATACAAAAATGGTCGAGAAAAACAGTAGATGTTTTACTGTTTTTTGTTTTTCGGACAAATCACGAAGAGGCGTATCTGACAAATCATCGATTTTGAGTTAGCTATGAAATCTTAATGCAAAGGCCGCGTTTTATTATGTCACGAAAAGACGTAAATGAAATCCT
Source organism: Alsophila aescularia (assembly GCA_946251855.1). Taxonomy (NCBI): domain Eukaryota; kingdom Metazoa; phylum Arthropoda; class Insecta; order Lepidoptera; family Geometridae; genus Alsophila; species Alsophila aescularia. The sequence continues at coordinate 39,394,521 of OX276381.1, forward strand.
AATAGAATCTGAGTTATAATATTTTACAAAGAGCCTTAACCTACTTTTCCTTTAAGTTTTGAACATCACGAATAGGCGCAATGTCAGTTACGTCTATTTATGAAAATAATTGTTTTTCACGAGAAGACGTCATTTAGCAAATGACTCATTTAATTTTTAATTAAATGTGTATTTGATCTATCATCCATGATCTATCATTTGTTGAATTTCAAGTGAATAATATGAACATAGACCTAAATTACAATTCTGATGCAAAGGTAATTTTATCTGATTGTCACGATATATCGCCCATTATTATAAGACAGGATACACCTTTGGAAGAACAAGTTAATAATTTAGCACCCGACGACTTTGTAGTAGACGACGCTGAAAGAGCACAAGAAATAACAAAACCAGTAAAAAAAAAACAAATAAAAAGAAGCCAAGCTTTTGCGACATTAAGGAAAGTAATATATATCACTGTTCACAAAAAAAGTGTCTGTAAAGAAAATAGGTCCTATTTGCAATTGTAACTGTGCAAAAAAAGGAATGACTTGTTACAGATGTTCGGAGAAACAGCGTGACGATATATTTATAAATTTCTATTCATTAGCAGATCTTACTTTGCAAAGGGAATACGTAACAAGATATTTAGCAAAAAAACCTGTTGGACGAAAAACTGTTTGCACAGAATCTCGGCGTCACTGCACTAATTGTTTCTATTTGCCTTTAAAATGGCCAGAAGGAGGAATTACTTTTTTATATTTCGTACTTTTTGTATTATTCAATTACATATTTGAATAAATAAAGTTTTTGTATCATGTTTCAATATACCTTGTTGGACGTACATAGATTAAATGAAATGTTTAGCAAATCACGAAGTGGCATAAGTGTATCTTTTTTTTTTTTCAAAAAAAGGTATTTACAGTTAAGTAAACTAAACTAAAAATCAAGACATACATATAAAGAGAATTAATTGTTCTTCCAAATGAAGCTTGTATTACGCCCATGGTCTCCACTTAGTGCTTAAAGTACTAAATTGAAAACGTGCAACATGGTAAATTTTATTAAAAATCGGTCTACTGAAAAGTTGTCAAAATCAGGTTACGCCTTTTCGTGAGTTGGCGTTTTTGAGTATGAGCTGTGCATCCAAATTTTGGATGCACAGCTCATACTCTTGTCCCTAAACAAAAGAGATTAAAGTTGGATTTAAATACAAAACCCATGATTTTTGTCGGACACGCTGAAGATAGCAAAGGATATCGATTATTAGATGTGAAAACGGGTGAAATCACAATCAGTAGATACGTAAGGTTTTTAGAAAATGTTTTTCCTGGGGATAATGTAAATAGTGCCAGTAGTAAGGAGCAGTAACTCTTTTCCTATTAATTTATTGTCAATTTTCTATCACAGAGACGATGAATGGGAAGAGTGAAAATCTAATGATGGAGGTGCTGACGATTTAGGCGCGCGTGTGCAGAGTGTGTACTAACAGTGCCTGATGAGTGTATTTCTGTAACGGCGCGGTCCGAATCAGGCCATCATCGATATTATCACGCTCATAAGTGGTCCAATTCAGCGTAAGCGCGCTAACGACAGACTGACGATATCGCGTGTGATGTCATAGATGACGTCATTATTGCCGCCATATTGAACTTACGGTGATTATGCTCCTGCGTGAAATCACTGTGAGCTTTATGTCAAATTTGACGTTTCTGCCAAACATAGACGGTTTTGCGGATTATTGCAAAGAGAAAAAAACCCGCATAATCCAAGTAGAGTTGAAATTACAGGTACATCCACGTATTTCCTATAAGGTCATTGCTACCTGCGTTTCTACTAATGCAGAATTTTGAAGTCGTTATTAGTGATGAAGGCACCGGGAGGCATTATAGCTATTTTTTCCTCCGTTTGACGTTGCAAGAGGTCAAACGAGCTAAATTGAGTGAGTCCACGACAAAGAGAAAAATTATCCGCGATGAAAGGAAGGTCCGATACAAAATCACGCTGAAAGTGGCTGACAGTACTGTGAGCTGTCAAAATCGCAATTTTTGATTCGGACCGCAGTTATTTCCGCCAACGCTTTTGAGTAATGAAATTCGATTCGGATCGTGGCCTAAGTCGGCCTATGTTAATGGATGAGCGTACTGTGACAAACGTGTGCGAACCTGCGAGAGTGGATCAGGAGTCTGTTGTTTCAGAGAGCTCAGTTGAACATTGTCCTGATAGTAATAGGCGTTATCATCGTAGAGAAAGGAAACAAACAGAATTTTATAACTGATTTAACATATGATTTCATGTCAAAGAAGTCATGTCTCGACCAGATCGCGACTTATAGTTAGCAGCGATGGATGATGAGTTAGAATCGTTGAAAGAAAACAAAACATAACGATTAAAAGCCAATACGTAGTAATTGGATTTTTAGAATCAAACGAGAGAGCGACGGCAGGGTGACAAAATACAAGGCGCGACTCGTTGCAAAAGGTTTCACGCAGGTACGTGGTGTAGACTTTAAAAAGATTTTTTCGCCGGTTTTACGAAGCTCAATCTTACGCCTGCTTCTCTCGTTAGCTGCTTATGATTATCATGTTGACCATCGGGACGTTACGACTGCGTCTTTATATGGCAGATTGAAAGAAGACACAATACATGTTTCAACCCGAAGTTGTTGTTGTGAAAGGTCAGGAACACAAGGTTTGCAAATTAGAAAAATCGCTCTATGGCCTGAAACAAGCTTAATTAGCTTGGTTCAATTAATTAAATATAGAACTCATTGAGTTAGGCTTAAAGCAATCTCAAATTGAACCGTGCATGTTTTCAAAATGCGATGGCTGTAAACGTTGAATCATATTGATTTACGTAGATTATATTTTCGTGTTTACGAATTTAAAATCGGACATGGATCCATGTAGGGTTGGTTTATGAGCGAAATTTAAGATAAAAGATCTAGGTTCAGCCAGGCACGTACTAGGGATGAGAATGCGTAGAGATAAAGTTACGAGATTGTGTTACGAGTAGACCAAAAACATACATTCTAAAGATGCTTGAAGAGTTTGGAATGTCCGATTGCAAGCCTGTGACAACTCCGATGGAAATAGGACAATCAAATTGAAGAAAGAAAACTCAGATAGTGATTGCCATCTACCCTTTCAGAGTTTAGTGGGGAATTTATCTAGCCCATTGTACGAGGCCCAACTTAGCACATGTGGTAAGTGTATTGTCTCAGTTTAATTAGTGTTACGTTATTTAAAATATACGCTTGATATATGCATGTGTTTCAAGAAGTGAGAAAATATGAGATTGCATGGGTATGTTGATGCAGACCGGGGCCCTGACCTTTCACATAACAAACGATCTTATACCGGAATCTTATTCAGATTAGGAAATAGCGTGATTAGCTGGGAGTAAAAAACAACAATGTGTAGCCCTTTCAACTACTAAGGCCGAATACGTCGGCCTCCCTCAGACGGTTAAAGAAGCAATATATTTGCGTAGTTTTTTGCAAACTTAGAAGTAAATGTTCCAGATATTATGCCTGTCACTATTTACAATGACAATCAATTGTCACACATGATTGCAAGCAATAAAATTAACCACAACAAGACGAAAAATCGATATTAGTTATCATTTTATTCGACAGGCGATAGAACAAAATCATGTGTTTTTTTTTTTACATGCCAACGAACGAAATGAAGTGTTTGCATGTGCCAAAGTTGAGTTTTTTTCTGAATGATTTATGTTTACAGAATTTTACTGATGTAAAGTAATATAGATTATAGGCGCGTGTTGTGAGAAGTCTTTTTTAGTTATTATATATTACTGGCACTATATAAATCTGTTTTTGAATATTTTGTATTGTGCTTTTGTCAGTGTCTATCACTTACTTGAAATAAAACTACCTGAGTTATACAGGATTTAAGCGAACAGTTTAAAGTGTGTGAGAGGAGCACATTAATCTAATCGGGCGGTAATTTTGCAATTTGGTTTTGTCTCCTTTCTTGCAGGATCGAAACTGTGGCACTTTTCCAAATTTTAGGTTGATATCATAGAGTACTTTGTTAAAGATTATTGCTAGCGGTTATAATACTGGGAACTCAATATATATCCCCGTATATACCGTCTTCTCTAGATGCTTTAACGCGTTTTATTAGACGTAGAGTCAAGTCAATCTCGTCTTCTGTGATTGATGGTAAAATCTCATCTATACGTTCAACTGGGCCTGCTCTAGGGTCTGGTGCCGCTGCTTTCGACGCATATAATTACGCGTAAAGCTCTTCAACGGTACTATCTGGTTTCGGTCCGAAACAAGTTCGCTAGTCTATTTTTATATCAGTTTTTTAAATACACCATTTTCTTCTGAAGACTTTAGGGCCTCTATTTTCTTTTATCGACTTTTTATTATTTTTGAGTTGTGTTTCCTTAAACGTAATTTAATAATTAAAAATACCTTGGTACTCCATAGTGCATCTACTTATACCAAACACGGATGCGCACAGTTCTACGGGTGTTTTCGTAATTTGTTATAATATAAATGGAAATGTTTTTCACTAAAGTAAACTTGTTATAACAATTTTTAGAGCCTGTTAAATATTACACATACTTAGCTGAAAGTTAAGTTATTAATTATTTTCATAATTAAATTAAGTATTTCAGGTATAAAGTACGAAAAGTACTAAAGTGGGCACAGTTGCCCCGAATGACATACAAACTCCAGACAAGTGCGAGTTGAACTCGCGTGGAGAGGGTTCCGTACGTGAATATATTTATCTCACAATATTGAGATAAATCACCATGTTATTAAGACTGTCGCAAGGCGGTCTCTCGTGGGTTTATACCACCTCAAGGAACTCTCTCAGCGAACAATAATATGGAGTAGCCATCCTTTTGGCTTTGTGTAGTACATTTCCCTCCCATAGAAGACAATAGGCTCGCAGCGTCGCAGCTGAAGTAGCTTGCAGATCTTGCACTCGGTTACAATGGTCTTCTACAATGTGATATGTTTGGTCAGAGTGTACCCTTAGGGCTCTAGTATTGTTATTATCACAGACTTTTCGTTCTTCAACAATACGGAAAACAACCTGAAACGGATATACTATCATTTATTTAAAGGACTCAATATGTACATAATAAATTTATTTACTCGTAAACATATTCATTCGTAAATATCGAGCTTTTGCTAATCCATGAAAAACAATGTTAGAATGACAGGTAAATATTTGAATTTTAGAATAAACTATGAAATGTGGTTTTAATTACGATGAAAGGAGATGACACCGTCATAAGACCATGGACTTCTTATTGGTTTCCTGTAATCTATAAGGCAAATAACTATTTTCATTATTTATTTAGCAATTTTAGGTTCAGTAGTTTAGGAGATAAAGGGGGGGGGGGTGAATGGTAAATTTTCATCTATTTTATTTAATAACTTTAAAACTAATAATTTTAAAATAATTAAACAATTGAGACCCTCGTAATAGCCCTCGTAATATTTCATTTGATATGACACACGCATTGTCATACAGTAATTCATTGGACACACACGGTTTGCATAAGTTTTTTATTTATTATGTATTGTGTGCTTCTAGTATTACTCCGAGGTTTTTTTCCCCTTGTAGTCACACTAGTGTCCATGAGTTTTTCCTCGCAGTCACACCTCTATCAAAAGGACCACTCTTCAAGTCAATTTTAATATTTCTTATTTTGAGGGAAGTACCTTATGCTTTGCATAATAACGGTATAGAATCCGGATAAAATGCATAGGTATTGATTATATCAGTCAAAAAATATAATGTTATTTATTACTATACAAGCTGTCCCAGCGGCTTTGCCCACGTGGTAATTTATCTGGGATAAAAGTACCTAAAAAGTACAAAATACCATCAAAATTTGTTCAGCTGTCAAGTCCTTTTTATTTGACTAAGCGGAGGGGATTGTGTTTATCAGCCTATATGTATGTTTGTTCCCAGTGGGGCGTTTGTTTGTTTGGAGTGCTTTCACGTGGCTGGACGGATTTTGATGTTATTTGGAATGGAGATACCTTATACCCTGGAATAAAACATGGGATACATTTTATCCAGGAAAATGGTAAGTTTCCACGGGAAAACCAGAAAATTTTGATTACTCGCTGTAAGGAATGGTTGCCATGGAAACGAAATAATAACAAATCTGTCCAAAAAACTACAAGAGCATTAGTGCTATAATTTTGCATTGGTTTTTAATATCTTTGAAGAACATAGGATGTTTTTTTGCTTTAAATTTTAGTCCGCGCGGGTGATGTCGTGGTCAAAAACTAGTAATAAAAATAAAGTCCTTTATTTCAGGCACACCATACAACCTATACAAGCGAAGAATAAACTTAAAAGTAAAACATGATATGTATAATTAACACAGTAAAATGGTGTAGTCAAAAATAAAATAAAATTTGTTACCTACGCTTTACACAATAGTGCCGAGTCACTTTTTATTTTCGTCCATGTGCACGGAAACCCATTGCTCATATATAACATGTACCTAGTAGGTACATGTTATATATGAGCAATTTTATTTCAGACTAGCTGTACCCGCGGCTTCGCACGCGTGTTATTTTCTTTAGGTTCAAAGTACCATAATGTGCTATTCCAGGACCAATATACCAACATTTGAACAAAATTTCTTCAGCAGTCAAAAATACTTTATCAATTGCTCGGCTTCTAACTCACCGGATTGAGATACCAATTACACCAGATTTAAATCAAACCCTAAGCTATCTAACAATGAAAACCGCATTGCAATCGGTCGCGTAGTTTTTAAGTGATGCGTGAACAAACAAACATACATACAAACGGAAAGAAAGACACGATTAACAAAAAAAATATTGTTCAATACCTTTTTTAAGCACCCAAGAGCATTTTTTTCATTTGAATTCATTTAGTGGGTGCGATGCGCGGTCAAGATACGGACAAACAGACAGACAAAATTAAAAAGTAAAACAGTTTGGCTTCAGTATCCAATATAGAGAGCCATCCACAAAATATTTTCTATTACTTAAATATTAACATAACTTTAGACCCATATCCCGCAGAAACCCTTTACTTATTCGGGATAAAATGTGTCCTCATCTTTAACCCATCATATAACTTAAGACAGTGCCAAGTTGCATCAAAACCCTTCCATTACTTTCAGCGTGGTACGTGTTCTTTTAAATAAGTTTCAACCCCTAAATAATAATCCATAAATTTTTCGATATGTAAAGTATCCATGTCCTACCTCGTAGTACGAACTCAAATCATACCAAGTTCCTTTTGAATTCATCCAGTAGTTCTGGCGGCATGATGCGCGGCTAAGATACAGACTGACAGACATACAGACAAAAATGAAAAAACATACAGTTTAGGCTTCATAATAGAATATAGAGAAATATAAAAAAAAAACACTACATCTTTAAAGTACAGAATTAGGACCCGTATCCCACAGGAACCCTTTATTTTTTCGGGACCAAATGTATCCATAATTTTCACCTATCTTATAAACTATGTCTGTGCCAAGTTGCATCAACATCTGTCCAATATTTTCAGCGTGCTAAGTGTTCTTTTAAATAATTTTCCACCCCTATCCTGCAGGAACACTTAATTTTTTCGGGATGAAAAGTATCCAATGTCCTACCTCGAAATCATACCAAATTTAATTTGAATTCATTACGTATTTTCGGCGTGGTGCACTGCTAAAGTACATACAGACAGACGGACAGACAGACAGACAGAGAAAAAAAATACAGTGTTAGCTTTAGTATTGAATATAGAACGGCCTCCATAAAAATTTACATAATATCTTCAATTTACAGAATTTTGGATATTATCCCGAAGGAACACTTTATATTTCGGTATAAAAAGTATCCTCAATTTTTACCCATTATATAATTTTCGTTAAGTAAAGTATCCATGTCCTACCTCGTAGTACGAACTCAAATCATACCAAGTTTCTTTTGAATTCATCCAGTAGTTCTGGCGGCGTGATGCGCGGCTAAGATACAGACTGACAGACATACAGACAAAAATGAAAAACAAACAGTTTAGGCTTCATAATAGAATATAGAGAAATGTAAAAAAAAAAACTACATCTTTAAAGTACAGAATTAGGACCCATATCCCACAGGAACCCTTTATTTTTTTCGGGACAAAATGTATCCATAATTTTAACCTATCTTATAACTATGTCTGTGCCAAGTTGCATCAACATCCGTTCAAAAGATTCAGTGTGCTAAGTGATCTTTTAAAAAAAAACCATCTTAAACACTTAATTTTTTCGGGATGAAAAGTATCCAATGTCCTACCTCGAAGTGTGAACTCAAATCATACCAAATTCATTAATTATTTTCAGCGTGGTGCGCTGCCAAAGTACAGACAGACAGACTGACGGACAGACAGACAGACAGACAGACAGACAAAAAAGAAGTGTTGGGTTTAGTATTGAATATAGAACAGCATCACAAAATTACATAATATCTTCAATTTACAGAATTTTGTACATTATCCCGAAGGAACACTTTATTTTTCGGGATAAATGGTATCCTCAATTTTTACCCATTATATAAATTATATAAACTATGATAGTGCCAAGTTTCAACAAAATCCGTCAAGTAGTTTCAGCGTGATACGTGCTCTTTTAAATAACTTTCAACGCCTATCCTGCAGGAACCCTTTAATTTTCCGGGATAAAAGTATCCCATGTCCTACCTCAAAGTATGAACTCAAATCATACCAAATTTCATTTGAATTCATTGAGTATTTTCGGCGTGATGCACTTCCAAGGCAGACAGAGACAGACAGACAGACAGACGGATAGACAGACAGAAAGACAAAAATTCAAAAAATACAGTTTTGGCTATAGTATTGAATAAAGAACGGCCCCCAAAAAAAATTTACAAAATATCTTTAATTTACAGAATTTGGGACATTATCCCGCAGGAACTCTTTATTTTTTCGAGATATAAGTATCCTCAATTTTAACCCATCAGATAAAGTATGACTGTGCTAAGTTGCATTAAAATCACAGTAGTTTCAGAGTGGTAAGTGTTTTTTGAAATAACTTTCAACCCCAATCCTGCGGGAACCCCTTCATTTTTCGGGATGAAAAGTAGCCTATGTCCTACCTCGTAGTATGAACTCAAATCATACCAAGTTTCATTTAAATTCATTCAGCAGTTTCGGCGTGATGCCTAGCCAAGATACAGACAGACAGACAGACAGACAAAAATGAAAAAGAAAACAGTTTTGGCTTCAGTATCGAATATAGAGTAAGGTCCAAAAAAAAATTACAATATATCTTCAATGTACAGAATTGTACAGAATTGAACCCGTAACAGTTTTATTATAAGTATAGATATATAGATAGATAAAGATCCATAATGTGTTAGTAACAAACTTATTATACTATGTTAGTAGGTAGTACCTACTATAACTATATATAAGTTTGTTACTATCTTTATCTGAAATAAATGAATTTATTATTATGATATATTCGATCACTTATAATGTTGTCAGAGACAGCCATGAGGATCTCGTTACTGGAACGACGCAAGCAACTCCAAAAAGACGACACTATCGACCTGACAACAGCAAAAATAAATAATAGTTTAAAAAAACTAAAAAACACGCTTTATATAGAAAACCAAACTAAAAAATAGAAAAAATGTTTTATTTCAAAAAAATCGTGGGGTGCATGGGTCAATAGTTATAAATATTTCATTGACAGATATGAGAAGCACCCCACGCTTTTTTTTTAAATAAAACATTTTTTCTTATTTACACTATATATTTTTTTCTATTATTTAAGTTTTTTTTTTTCGAATTATTGCATTTTTATCGGTCTTTGACAGGTGTGCAAAATTTGAATGAAATCTGACCGTTTAAAGTGGGTCAAAATAGCGTCCAAAGGAGTCGGTTACAAACATACATGTGAAGCTAATATAAAGCGTATAAAAACAGGAACCCTTGCTTCAGCAAACATACTCGACGCACTGCAGTTCCGTGGCAGGCAAAAAAAAACTTCTTTAGACAGACAACATATTCATTTTAATACTTCCTTCAATTTTCGGCCACCATCTAATTTTATTCTTAAAAACAGTTCGACTACTGCGCATATTCTCCTACACCATACCTCCAGAGGGGTTTCCAACAACCACCCAGCATCCAAAATAAAGCCTAGCCTTATTGTGACTATCTCTGACATGATAATTTCAATCAGTAACCTTAATAAGACGATTCTGTCCATATGAGTGAGAACTAACAGTAGCTGCGTATTGCAGGTACATCTACGATATGCCTGTAATACATGTGTATATAATCATAATAATACTCATTAAAATTAACATATTTTTGTATAGTATCACAATGACATATATCAGAGAACATATCTAAATTATTATATCAAAACTCGCCATAATAATTAATTCGACTAGAATTTATCTCGCCCCAATTGAAATATTTTAGCGCTTGCGGTATGTAGGAGGTAGCTGGACCAATTGCAAACCCCCGAGATGTCGCATTCAACGCTTAGTGGATGATGGTCTACCTATCTGACGTCATGCGTAATCCTGGCGCCAACTAAGGTATCCCATGTGGCACTCGTGGTGATGCAATGCTCCAGCCATCGTATCAGAATTAGCACCACGTATCTTAAGGTCAGCTCACTCTAAAAACATCATCACACAATTTCGCTAACTGTTTACCAAACCACGCGGTCAGATGTGCGTTCAAGTCCCCTAAAACGAAAGCAAATTAAACATCAGATTCCTCAATTATAGCACTGACCTCGACTAAACAATCCGTAAACTCGGCAACATGCTCAATAACATCAAACGGCATGTACCTACACATTCACTTATAAATAAATAATAGTTTAAAAAAAACTAAAAAGCACGCTTTATAAAAACCAAACTAAAAAATTGAAAATAAATTTTAATAATGTTGAATTAAGAATAGTGTTTGAATTTCAAAAAAATCGTGGGGTGCTTGGGTCAATAGTTATAAATATTTCATTGACAGATATGAGAAGAAGGATTATCGTTTCGATAATATCTTAAAAAGCACCCCACGCTTTTTTTTTAAATTCAAACACTGTTCTTAATTCAAAATTATTAAAATTTATTTTCTATTTTTTAGTTTGGTTTTCCTATATAAAGCGTGTTTTTTAGTTTTTTAAACTATTATTTATTTTCTACTTCTAAGTTTTTTTTTTGTATTCTTGCGTTGTCATCGGTCTTTGACAGGTGTGCAAAATTTAAATGAAATCTGACCGTTTAAAGTGGGTCAAAATAGCTTCCAAAGGAGTCGGTTACAAACATACAAGTGAAGCTAATATAAAGCGTATAAAAAGAACATGATTTCACAGTCATACACGAACAGCCTGAATCTTTTTGTTCGAGCAGGCCACTGGAGACACGTTGGGAAACACGTTCTTATTCCACATGATGGCGAGCCCACCGTAAGGCCTCCCACGAACACCCAGAGATTAGTCTACTGATGACTTAGTACACATCCAAATGACTTATTGATTTCGTGGACAAAGTGTAGGTCATGTTCTAATAACCATAATGTTTCTTGAAGAAAGCAGCTGCGAGGTCGCAGTCAGATCACGTACGGTCTGTATTGATCTCTTAATATTTTTACAATTAAATGACGAAAATATTCATGGTCGTACTATCCATATGTAATGTTTATTGCTTCTCACCATATAGTCGCTTATTAATCTGAATTTTACACCTTCAAGCCAAAAATTATTGCTCAAAAACGTGTTCAAAATAATTTGCGCCTAATTTGATACTGATACTTTATAAGAACGAAAGTCAGTGTTGTATCTCTGCGTCAGCAAATCTATTTTGAGACATTATTCGCTTTTTTCTTTCATATATTCTTTTACATCGTCGGCAGTGGACAAATTCTTCAGTCTAGAAATGTAAACAAATGAAATGAAGTGCGCTATCTGTAATTTACTCGAACACTTTGCAGTGCCTGTCAAATTATTTTTCTTACTTTTCTACTACTATAAAACTATCCTCTTTTCTATCACCCTTCTGCATAAAATGAGATTCCTTTCCTCTCCTTGCGTTTCTACTGATCAACATATCTCGGTATGACGGTGCATGCAACTGCTCATTGTCAGCTGAGGGCGGCGAACGGCTCGGCTAGATGCGCATATGTGAGTTAGCTGCGCTTTGTTTACATGATGCGCCTGCGCCGGAACCGCGTGACTTCTCATCTATTTGCTTTTTACTATTACCATTATGACCGCGTTTCTGCGTTACAAATGCAATCGATTGTGAAATATTTTTTCACGTTGTGTTTGTTGTGTAGTACACATACGACAGTACTTCCCAAACGCTGTATGATCTGATTAGAGCTTTGGTCATTTTTTGTAATTCTTTCAAACTACGTTTGAATTCAACGAATTCCATTTTAAGTGCCTCAATCTAAGGTACCTACTGATTTAGAGCTAACACTGCCTATAATTTTTTCGACTTTAATACAATCCACGTCAGTCCTTAATATTGCTATTTCCTTCAAAAATTACGTCGAGTTAATGTAATTAATGAGACAGGCGGTATCTTGTTAAGATCTTTGGCCACAAATGGCAGTAAACAATCAGGGTCAAATTATTTTATCCTCTTAATCATTTCTTGTATGCTTTGCTTGATAAGATAATTGTATTGTCAACGGGATTACATAGGTACTTATTTAAGCAAAACTTCAAGAAAATGGGACACGTGAAAGTCGTTTAAAATAGAATTGCATGATTAGACGTCAAAAACTATACATTAGCGTTCTATACTCGTATACCATGTGAAGTTAACTATTGCGTGTCCACGCCTCCAAATGCCTATAAACGTGTGAGGTCCACGGGTTAGCGGTAACCTGTATCTGGAACAGCTGAACTGGGCCCATCCCCTATTTACATCACTAATTTCTGAATGCTTACGATTAGAATGTGTTGAGTTCCTGTTCTAGAAATTCATTGAAATTAGCTAAGGATATGTGAAAAACAGAGACAAAAGGACGAACCGAAAATTAACCTAATGCCTTAAGCTATCCTAGCATACAACAGCTCAGTTCATAATTTTACAAAATGTAAGCCCCGTGACATAGTTTTACAAAATGTAAGCCCAAGGACACTTTGATCCTAGAGATCCTTTTGACATTGACATGACTGAACTTTTAATGCAGCAATAAATCCTATCCCACTGAGATCAGATGAAAGTTGTCTACGATCAATTAAACGAAACAGACGCGAGTGAAATTCATATTAAATATAAATAAAACGGCTAAAAACTCACGAAATAGAAGATCGGAAATACTCCGACCAGTTTGAGACTATTTTGAAGTCTTTCATCTGGAAGTGTTATGCCGACAAGCCGCAAAGAGCGCTACAAACTTCAGCACGCAACTGATGACAAGTGCGTGGCGCGGGCGGCCCAGTGGGCGGCGACTGATTATTCCTTCGGCGTGGAGACCAGTTCTTGAAGCGACTGACACTGGGACTACAATGTGGGGTCACGAGCCAGACACAACGAGCGCAGTGTGCCAACAATCAAAGTTAACGGAAGTGAATGACAGTGATGACTCCTTGACAGACAACGAAGTGCCTGTGCAGGCCGAACATTTATATTTAAACGAAACAGCTCTAAAAAAATCGTACAAATATAATGGAGATTAGGAACAAAAATAGAGAACCCAAGGTCAAATATCAGCCAGACCAGCAGGGCTTCATAACTAACCCCTTAGCGAGCAGGAATAAACTTGCCTCTCGATACACTCAAGACACAGTTTTAGTGGATTTACCTATTCACATATATACCTCTAAAAAGAAAGGTCCCATTGCGAAAACTCAACTTAAACGTGTACCTAAATCAGCCAAATTGTTGCAGGATATTCCTGATAATAATTCACCTAACGCTGGGACATGAGATAAGACTTGAAAGTCTTGACAATGGACCTGGTATACTTCTATCATTCCTTCCTTCAATTAATTGACTTAACCATTATTAAAGATAGACTTGACTCGGTAGGCTCTCAACTGAGACTTTTTAAAACTCATCTTAGCAACGATACACTTGACTTATACCAGCTACAAATAGATTACCTGTTCACTAAGTTAACCAAAATTAATAATGTACTTAACACACTAGAGCCCAACCATTTAAGAAGTAAAAGAGGCCTTATACACGGTCTAGGATCTTTGGTCAAAAGCATTACTGGTAATTTCTACGATACAGTTGCCAAGAAATATAATAATGCTATAAGGATATTAGAAAGTAACGAAAATACGAATAACATGCTGTCCGAAGTAAATGATCATATTAGTCTTAACAAAGATTGGATGACTCAACATACAATTCTACTTACTAAAATAGCAGAAAAACAGGAGAGAATTAACGGTAGTTTGCAACTAATTTTAGATAACAATGCTTATGCTGACACAAGTCTTCTTAAATATGCGAAGTTTGCTCAACTATTAGCAATAATCAGTTAAAACACTGAAAGTTTATTCATAGAATTAAACAGAATAGAAAATATATTAGCGTATTTGCGTTTATACGTGCATCGAGTTTACATCATAGTATGTTAAGTATAGACAATTTAAGGAATATGATAAGTAAACTAAAGTTAGTATATAGCCAAGATCAGGTACTAGAGGCGGTTTTAAGAGAATATTATAACATCATAAAATCAGCCTATTATTATGCAGGTAATAAGATAGTCATTATATTCAAAATTCCTATTGTTTCACAAAGTCAGTTTGATTTTTATAACTAGTTCCTAACAAACACTCACAAATCTTTGTTCCTCCTTACCCATTTTTTGCAACCAATGGCAAGACTTTCATGTACATAGAGGCTGAATGCCCAAAGTTCAATCACCAGCACCTGTGTGAAGAAAAGGTCAACCATCTGCCGAGAGGATATCCAGACTGTATCCAGAAAATCCACCAAATTCTGGACAAAATATGCCTAAGCTACCTGTTCAGTGGCTTCCCTTCGGTACTCACTTTCGTCCAAACATAGACTAGTTTGATACTATAAACTAATTGTAATTTTTATATTAATTAAATTTGTTAGAAATCTTTTCGGTTTTTTTATATCCTTCGGCAACGACCTCCATAATTATCGCTACGTAGGTGTTTACAAAAATCTTGAATAGAATTTTGTATGGCAATATAAATTCAATTTTAGTCCAAAAAGCAAGCTAGTATAGCTTTATCTTTACAAATAACAAAAACATACGCAAGTAATACCTCACCAAGTAAGACGAACGGTGTCGGTCGTTTAAATATAAGTACAATACAGATTATCATAATAAATAATAATAATATATATAAATAATAAAAATAGCTTTACAAATTAATTGGCACGTCTCAACTGAAAAACAAACAAAGCAAATTTAAAAATGTTTAACGTACCGGACCGGACACGTGTAGATTTAGTATGGTTTAACTAGATGGTCAGATTCAAGGTCACGGTGTCTTATTTGCACGTAACACAAAAAATAAAAAATGGAAAAATAACTTAACCCCAAATGGGAGGGGTGTTTAAAACTTATAGTGTGTATCACTGTATGTATCACCGCCGCGTGTGTCTGTCAGTGGCATCGTAGTTCCCTAACGAATGAACCGATTTTGATGCGTTTTTTTTCTGTTGAAAGCTGATGTGATCTGGATGGTTGTTAGCTATAAATAGGGGGGGGGGACGATGATTTTAGCTCGTGTATTAAAGCCACTGTATGATTACAGTAGATTTTACGCATTAAGTAACCAGTTGGCAGTATACACTTGACAGATGTACAGATATCTCATAAAGCATTACAACGCCATGTGTTTTGGATAAAATAAACAAAATTTATTGGCTTACAAGAAAACGGCTCATTGATAGCAGTTTTCAGAGGCCCTTGGGCAGCGTAATAAACGGACACCAGAGGTCAGCATAGCTACAATAATAATAAGTGGTTATCCGCATAAGAGCATAAGTTACCGACAGAGCAATGGGTTTTTAACTCTTTGAAATGAATGGAAAATAATTAATTAAGGTACCGAAATAGAAATGAACTTCTGGCGAACCACAGCCCACAAAATAAGTAAAAAAATACATAAAAACAATTTAAAAATAAGAAATTAGTTTTTCAAAAAATATATACAGTAGGGTATCCCTCGATAAAATAAACTTAAAAGAGCGAATAATACACACCAATTAAAATACTGAAGATACAAAATAAAAAGAGGTCTACGAGACTTTTGCCGACTTTCGCTTTTTGTCGACATTTTATTATTTACATACATTTCATTATGGCTTTGCCGACTTTTGTATTTTTTTATGTTTTTACCTCGCATTTAGCTGACTTTTTACAAATAAATAGGTATCAAAGTTCGGACTTTACCGACTTTTTTCAATTCTTAAGGTCAATCTAACAACTTAAACTATTTCTTTTTGTGGGTGAATCGCCCAGACTATGTGAAACCGACAGGTAAGTACTATGTTGTAGATAAATATTTATTTCGGAAGGTCAAAGGGTATATTTTATTTGGTCTATGAGCTTTTGCCGACTTTCGCTCTTTGTCGACATTTTATTATTTACATACATTTCATTATGGCTTTGCCGACTTTTGTTTTTTTTATGTTTTTACCTCGCATTTAGCCGACTTTTTACAAATAAATAGGTATCAAAGTTCGGACTTTACCGACTTTTTTCAATTCTTAGGGTCAATCTAACAACTTAAACTATTTCTTTTTGTGGGTGAATCGCCCAGACTATGTGAAACCGATAGATAAGTACTATGTTGTAGATAAATATTTATTTCGGAAGGTCAAAGGGTATATTTTATTTGGCCATAAGCTTATGCCGACTTTCGCTCTTTGTCGACTTTTTATTATTTACATACATTTCAATAACTTTGCCGACTTTTGAATTTTTATATTTTTACTTCGCATTTAGCCGACTTATTCAAAAATTATAAATATCAAAGTTCGGACTTTGCCGACTTTTTTCAATTTCCTCCGTAAATGCCAATAAAAAATATAATAATAATAAAATAAAATATAATTGGAAAAGGTACAAATATAAACTTAGTAGGTAAGTACCTATGCAATCAATTTTTGCTTTTGATAGGGCAACTTAATTAAACAAAACTGTGTTCTTAAACTTGCATTATATAACGCAGCAGATTAAAACAGAAACTTAAAACTTTACGTACAAACAACCAAAAACTTATAACTTACAAACAAACATAAACTTAAAACTACCGGCCAGTATCGGATAAGTTCACACGCAAAAAGTAGAGCGAAGCAAAAAGTTTCCCATTACTTACATATAAATAAATAGGTAAATACAAGTTTACATTTGTACCTTTATCAATGTTTTTTTATTAAATGTCGGCAAAATTAACTATTATAACAGTTAACTATTATAACCGGTATCCCAGTAGTAGTTCTGCGCTTTTGTGTAGTTTTATGCGCAAGTACGTGTCATAATCAACGATACAGTGGCCTGCAATACTGAGTATCAAACTTTTAAAACTGCAATCAGAGTTTTGAAATAAATAACGTTTTATAGCAAATTTCATCACCTTTCTTTGAAATTATAGTTAATTACACATTAGTAACGTTTTTAACTTAAACTAAATAATAAATGGCTGTTAGCGCATCACGTTAAAACCTGGAACAATTGCGATGCAATTGCCACTGTTGGATATCTTAGGGTTTGACTTAAAAAGTGGTGTACTTAGTGTACAATCGTTGTTTACCGCGCGCGCACGCGCATGTATGCGCTCAGTACTGCGCGATGTTAGATATATCGCCACCCGATGATCTACTGGTAAGCACTCAATCATTTCTGCTTCTGATACAAAGAAAAACACATTGCTTTTGCTACTGCCTCGCGTTCCTATTATTTGTTCTCAGCTATAAGTCAGATACGTGTGAAAAGAACCTTGTTCAATTCTCGGGTAGCATATTCTTTTAAATCTACTAATTACTTAATTTACAAACTAAGTATTATCTTACATTCTCTAGCGAAACTACAACTGATGATGATGATGTCCTCCATGACGTATCCGTCTATGGCGAACCTTGTTATCTCTTGTGTGAGTGAATATGACTAGCAGCGCAAATTTGCAAAGCAAATTTAAGACAAATTTGGTTCTATTGCAAGGCGCACAGTGCAACTGACCTGAAGAATTATAGGTGTAGGTGTAGGAAGGCTTGGGACGGTTCTTTTTGTGAAGGGGTTTCGCATCGATATGGAAGTGCTTGCGCAACAGAGACAACAATGGCGCAACTTTGTTAATAAGGCTGTTACAACTTTCGAAACTACAACTATGAAGGTAGTGAATCCTATGAAGTATTTAGTAGGTAAGTATAATTATCTTTTCTAAAGTAAAAAGTTACTCATGCACCTACCTACAGGCTTTTTCCCGAGACTTCGTCCGCGCGTTCTACGGTTTATCACGATAAAATATATGTCCTTTCCGGGATTAAAACTATCTCCATTCCCAATTTCATCACGATCGGTTCAGCTGCATCCTGTATCCTTCCCCAGGGATCACACTTTTTCCATACCAAATTTTATCAATATTGGTTCAGCCGTTTATTCGTGAAAAGGCAACTAACAGGCATACAGAGTTACTTTCGCTTCATGGTAAAATTATTTAAAAGGGACTTAGTCGCGCTAAAAACGATATGCCGATAAGTCGTGGCTACTCTGATCATCATGCAAATAGCTTTGCAATGAACATTTTTAGGAACAATAACGTAACTTAGCGGAGTGATAATTTTTGTTACTATAATTTTTATCACAAGCAAAATAAAGTATCAGAAAAAATGAAAAACTACCAAGCAATCGTAGGTATAGTATCAGAACAAAAACTACCTTGTACTTGTATGTATACAAAATGGATTTATAAAAGGCGGTCTGTGGAGCGAAATATCTTACCATAATATGATGATAGCGAATTTTACTCAAGGGAAAAATTTATTTATTTTTAAAATTAATAATTACTGGAATCAATTTTTTTTAAAACTTGCTCAGAATACCGGCAATCGAACCGACAAAAATTCCAAAACTTTTATCCTGTAGGTAATGCTACCAATCGCCAGGGTCTATGAAGAGGATCAAAAAAAAATGTCTATAAGAAAAGTTTTGTGTTACATTAAAGGAAGATTTTGAAATCTAACATTATATTGATTGACTAGATGGGCACATCGCCAGCTTTGCTTGCGTGGTCATTAACTGGGCAAAAAATAAACTTTATGTTATTCCAGTACCAAAACTTCGTATCCGTCACTACAGCCAGCCATTTGTTTGTATGCAGCCCAAAACTTCCCAAACTGTAGTGCTCTCAAGTGCTCTGTAGTGCCCAAATATGGCCATTTGTTCTCGATTAGTTTACGAGATATTTCAAATCAAAAGGTGGCCTGCCGGGGTGACGCTGCGTGCAGCGCGTCGATGTCGTCGAGACGAATCCAGCGAAAAGATTTAAATTAAAAATAGCTTAGTTTTTAGTTCTGGAAATAATAAGCGAAACTGTCAGACAAAATTACAATCGAAGTAGTGGTTTATGAGAAAACCATCTTATAAGGGTGGTCAGCCAGGATGACGCTTGCTTCAGTGCGCTAACTCCATAACAACAAAACGAGTGAATCAATATTATTCAAATTAAGTGGAGCTGCAGCATTTGGAGCAAGTGGAGTATTTGTGCCTTTTGTGCTCAAAAATAAGTAGTGTAAGTTCAGTAGTTTTTGCTCGTTCGTGGCTCGAAAGTTGGCCTGCTGGGGTGACGCTGGCTCTGGTGCGCTACCCTGAAACTCAACAACGGCTATGCATACAGCTTTGAGACGTAAACCTACAAATAGTTCCCGGTAAGATGGTCTTTGTGCCCGAGAATTGGACTAACGAACTTTACGAGAAAAAAGCTACCATTACTTTTTATAATGGAAGCTTGGATTTCCATTTTGGTCGGATAATACAAACAACACAACAAACAACGTGTACAATCACGTTCAAAAGTGATAACTAGTAAAATTTTATTTAAATAAAGTATTGGTATGTATCACTTTATTTGGTACTAGCTGTACCCGCGGCTTCGCACACGTGTTATTTTCTTTAGGTTCAAAGTACCATAATGTGCTATTCCAGGACCAATATACCAACATTTGAACAAAATTTCTTCAGCAGTCAAAAATACTTTATCAATTGCTCGGCTTCTAACTCACCGGATTGAGACACCAATTACACCAGATTAAAATCTAACCCTAAGCTATCTAACAATGAAAACCGCATTGCAATCGGTCTCGTAGTTTTTAAGTGATGCGTGAACAAACAAACATACATACATACAAACGGAAAGAAAGACACGATTAACAAAACAAATATTGTTCAATACCTTTTTTAAGCACCCAAGAGCATTTTTTTCATTTGAATTCATTTAGTAGTTTGGGTGCGATGCGCGGTCAAGATACGGACAAACAGACAGACAAAATTAAAAAGTAAAACAGTTTGGCTTCAGTATCGAATATAGAGAGCCATCCACAAAATATTTTTTATTACTTAAATATTAACATAACTTTGGTCCCATATCCCGCAGAAACCCTTTACTTATTCGGGATAAAATATGTCCTCATCTTTAACCCATCATATAACTTAAGACAGTGCCAAGTTGCATCAAAACCCTTCCATTACTTTCAGCGTGGTACGTGTTCTTTTAAATAAGTTTCAACCCCTAAATAATAATCCATAAATTTTTCGATATGTAAAGTATCCATGTCCAACCTCGTAGTACGAACTCAAATCATACCAAGTTTCTTTTGAATTCAACCAGTAGTTCTAGCGGCGTGATGCGCGGCTAAGATACAGACTGACAGACATACAGACAAAAATAAAAAAACATACAGTTTAAGCTTCATAATAGAATATAGAGAAATATCAACAACAAAAAACACTACATCTTTAAAGTACAGAATTAGGACCCATATCCCACAGGAACCCTTTATTTTTTCGGGACAAAATGTATCCATAATTTTCACCTATCTTATAAACTATGTCTGTGCCAAGTTGCATCAACATCCGTTCAAAAGATTCAGCGTGCTAAGTGTTCTTTTAAAAAAAATCCATCCCTATCCTGCGGGAACACTTATTTTTTTCGGGATGAAAGTATTCACTGTCCTACCTCGAAGTGGGAACTCAATTCATACCAAATTTCATTTGAATTCATTAAGTATTTTCAGCGTGGTGCGCTGCCAAAGTACATACAGACAGACAGACGGACAGACAGACAGACAAAAAAATAGTATTGGGTTTAGTATTGAATATAGAACAGCATCAAAAAATTACATAATATCTTCAATTTACAGAATTTTGTACATTATCCCAAAGGAACACTTTATTTTTCGGGATAAAAAGTATCCTCAATTTTTACCCATTATATAGATTATATAAACTATGATTGTGCCAAGTTTCAACAAAATCCGTCAAGTAGTTTCAGCGCGATACGTGTTCTTTTAAATATCTTTAAACGCCCATCCTGCAGGAACCCTTTAATTTTCCGGGATAAAAGTATCCTATGTCCTACCTCAAAGTATGAACTCAAATCATATCAAATGTCATTTGAATTCATTGAGTATTTTCGGCGTCATGCACTTCAAAGGTGCAGACAGACAGACGGACAGACAGACAGAAAGACAAAAATTCAAAAAATACAGTTTTGGCTATAGTATTGAATAAACAACGGCCCCCAAAAAAAATTACAAAATATCTTTAATTTACAGAATTTGGGAAATTATCCCGCAGGAACTCTTTATTTTTTCGGGATAAAAGTATCCTCAATGTTAACCCATCAGATAAACTATGACTGTGCTAAGTTGCATCAAAATCCGTCTAGTAGTTTCAGAGTGGTAAATGTTTTTTGAAATAACTTTCAACCCCAATCCTGCGGGAACCCCTTCATTTTTCGGGATGAAAAGTAGCCTATGTCCTACCTCGTAGTATGAACTCAAATCATACCAAGTTTCATTTAAATTCATTTAGCCGTTTCGGAGTGATGCCTAGCCAAGATACAGACAGACAGACAGACAGACAGACAGACAGACAGACAGAAAGACAGACAAAAATGAAAAAGAAAACATTTTTGGCTTCAGTATCGAATATAGAGTAAGAAAAAAATAATTCAATATATCTTCAATGTACAGAATTAGACCCGTAACAGTTTTATTATAAGTATATAGATCATATTTTTATGATTTTAGGATCAACGCCTACTTAGCGAGAACATTACTTGTTATGAAATTATTTATATAGGAAAAATTTAGATCACGTACGTAGTTGGTGGTTTGGTTTAATTCAATTGAGCTACCAATAGATAGCGTTATAGTCCTCGCAAGATAAAATTCATACAAAGTATTAAAATATTAAATAAAGTTTTACTTGATATCACTTTATTTGTTATAATTTTACTATATGTTCTATGATAAAGAATTAACACCTACTTAGCCAAGACATAATATTATTATATAATAGGTAATTTTCTAAAAGAAAAATTTGGATCACGTTGGTTGGTGGTATGGTCACGTGTTGGCTTGGTTCAGTTTAACCGAGCTGCCAAAAATTGCGTTACCGGCCCCTTAACCGCTCGGTTGTCCACGCGCTGAAGACCGCAGGACCAAAATGATAACCCAAAAAAAATATGGCCGACGCGACACATCTAACCTCAAACTGGTAATTGATTGTATATGCGTTGAGACTACAGGTACTTGATGGTCAACCTACAAAAAAAAAAAACGTCGACGCCACACATCTGGCCGAAAACTGGGGATTTATTGGGTACGTGCCGAGATCACAGGTATCTGATTGTCAACCCACAAAAAAAAGAAGGTCTACGCGACACATCTGGCCGCGCCGACTTTGCGTAAACAAACAGTTTTTATGACCACTTCATTGAGCGCTTAGATAAACAAACTGGTGATTTATGGAGCTAAATAGGTACGGCACATATTTCAAGTGTTTATGTTGTGGGTTTCGAAGCAAAATAATTATATAAACACGCTTAGATTTGAATGATTATTGAGGTCAATAATGTTCAAAATCGAGTGGCAAAATTTACGTCGCTATCGAGTGGTCCGATGATCGATGAAAACAAAAAATGTGACTGTAGCGTTAGTTGCGATGATCAATGAAAACAAAAAAGTGACTGTAGCGCATAGAATCAATCGAGCGGTTATGACGAATTTAGACAGGGCATTTATTGTACGGCCAATAATTCGCGACCAAATAATGCACAGCCAATGGATATCAGGGTGTACACAGTACCATTAGTGCCGTAACTAGGGCGGTGCCAGCATTGTCCAGGCACAGGGCGCAGAATCCATTTTATTGTCAGAACCGGTTTTGATTAGAAAATATTTATAGCAGCTCGCACCGGGCGCATAAAAGGCTAATTACGGCTGCGAGTACCATACGGGTTTTATTGTGCATTATCAACACGAGCTAATTTTGTACAGGCGTTAATCCGCAGCCAGAAAAAAGAAACCATTTGATGTACGTGGATTATCAGGGTGTGCATTAGTGGTTGTGAAATACGGGTTGAGACTTTTCACTCGGGTGATAATGTACAGCAATTAATCCGTGTAAATAACAGATTAAACAGAAATGTCATAGTCAAAGTCTCATTTGCACGTTTCATTCGGTGCGGTCCGAATCAGGCCATAATCGATATTATCGCGCTCACAAGCAGTCCAATTCAACATAAGCGTGCCATCGACAGATTGACGATATCGCGTGTGAACGATAGATAGATGACGTCATTATTGCCGCCATATTGAACTTACGGTGATTATGTTCCTGCGTGAAATCACATAACAAGTTTATAGTCAACGGTACATATACAAAGAACTGGGTAGGTAAGCAGGTATTTACCACAGCACGTATTTCGACTCGAGAAACGAGCAAAAAGAGTCACCCCTGTATTGTACGTCTAATAATAAGCGACCAATATTACATGAATTGGCCTTGGATTATCAGGGTTGTACAATACTTGGTTGTACATTATCACCACGAGCAATGAGCTCGTGCCTGTACAAAATCACTGTACAGGCGATAATTCGCAGCCTGGAAAAGGAAGCTACATGAATTAGCAAGGTGTGCATTATTGGTAATCTAAGGCGGGCCGGACACTTTTTGCACTGGCGATAATGTACAGCTGATAATCCGTGTACACCACAGACTAAATAGAAATGTCTTAGTCAAAGTTTTCACGTTCCAGTATCCTTTAACACAGATTATGAATCGCGGCTGCACCAGTGCTGCGGGATGTGCAGCCCCTCCGCCCTTGCGTAACAAAGCACTCGCCTATGCAGCTTCAGCGACCAGCTTCTACCACTCAGGTTCCCGCTGGTAGCTGCGCTATTTTACAGCGGATGGGGCTGCCTTCCCTCTGTGCTTTCGGCTTTATAAAAACACTAGGATAAGGCAGACAAGACCACGTGGAGTCGGGGTTGGCCGATTTGGTTATGTGATAGTTTGTTCCTGACATTCGCCTACACCACGGAATAGAAAAAACAAGTGGAAGTGGTACACTACGCCACGTACATTGGGACCGTTTCACAAAAAAAATGAAAAAAGCTATCATTACATTTTTTAAGTTATAAAATACTGCTTAGTTTTGTTCCTGACGAGAATATCCCTAATGTTGCCGTTCGTTGCAGATCAATGGTGGATGGTGTTACAGTATGATGGTGACTAAGCCCTGGACCTTGACCTTGAGTCTTTATGGAGACGTTATTTGGGTGGCAGTGTGGCAATTCAAACTTAACAAAGATGTAAAGATGGTGGAGTAATAATGAAATACCAAACTGTGTAATGGGGACGTTGCTGGGCGGCAGTATTAATTCAAGCCAAGGAGATATAAAGACAATCAAATGACATAGTGATGTGACACTATGAAAGGTCAATTATATTCAATTTCGTAACAAAGGTTCTAAGGCAATTACGAGAAAATTTTATGATAATAAACTAAATGAAGCTAGTAACGCTACATTCTTGGGTACAACTGTTGACAATTTCTGTGATTGGAAATATCAAGTAGATAATGTCTGTAAAAATATAAATAGGTTTGTGTATGTACTAAATATACTGAGGAAAACCTCAGCACGGCAGACTGTTATGTTAGCATATCATGGCTATGTAAGTTATGTGCTAAGGTATGGTCTGCTACTATGGGGGAATTCGACGTAAATAGAGCATTCTTGTCGCAAAAAAGGTGTGTATGTGCCATGGTAGGTGTTCCTCCTTACGGATCCTGTAAGCCTTTCTTTAAAGATTTTGGAATTTTAACACTGCATAGCATGTACATCTTTGAAGTTGGAATATTTGTACGAAAACATCCTGACTTGTTTACCCGAGCCAAAGACTTGTTTCCGCGGAATAATAGAAATGGCGAAAGGCTTGTTCTCAACCATGTACCAATGAATGCTTTGTTTCATAAAAACTGTTATGGTATGAGTATCAAAATTTATGATAAAATACCATTATCAAGCAAAGATCTCCCTTGTGGAATGTTTCATAAGAAATCGAAATTATGGCTTTTAGACAAATCTTTTTATTCCATAGGTGACTTTCTAAAGGAATAACTATATCAATTTAGACATTGTAAATAATAATACGAATAATACTGCTGACTTACTATTTTTTACTATGACATTTTACCAATTAATATTTTCATTTGACCTATTTTTAATTATGATATTTATAAATTTTTGTTTTTTGATTTATTATTAAGTAATTTTTATTATTATTTTATATTAAGTTTTCAATTTTGTGTTAGTTAAATTATTATTTCACATGCCAGCTAATGGCATAATAGAAAGACTATAATATTAATTTAACATCATCATGTAACTCAATTTTTTTGTTACATATAAATTCATTTCATTTCATTTCATAGTTGAAGACCTAAGTTGGGCTTGGAATCGAAATATTGAAGAGCTAAGTTGGGCTTGAAAGTCTGTCTGGGTGGCAGCGTCTTTCAATTCAAGATAAAGAGTTATGAGGTTGAACAAAATTACCCTAGCATTTATTTTTGTTGCAGATCAAATTACATAAGTAAGTTGAAGAGCTAAGATGGGCTTAAAAGATGAAAATTGAAGAGCTAAGGTGGGCTCAAACGTTGAAAATTCAAGAGCTAAAGTGGGCTCGAAAGATGAAAATTTAAGAGTTATCCACGCGGTGACGTGGAAAATCAGGGCAGTGAATTCATTTTTAAAGTGATATAATGCTACTTGTTTAGCAACAAAATATTTCTTAATGTTTCCATTTGTTGTAGATTGATATTCAGCACAACATTTCTCGAATGAGGTCATTCTTGCCAGATGGATGGCCGGAAGGACCAGGAGAGTGTTTCCTGCTGCTGACTGATGACCATGCAGGAGAAAAGAATGCGTTGCGTGCTGCTGACTGACGACCATGCAGGAGGAAGGAGTGCATTGCCTGCTGCTTACTGACGACCATTCAGGAGGAAGGAGTGCATTGCCTGCTCCTGACTGACGACCATGCTGGAGGAAGGATTGCATTGCCTGCTGCTTACTGAGGACCATTCAGGAGGAAGGAGTGCATTGCCTGCTCCTGACTGACGACCATGCAGGAGGAACGAATGCGTTGCCTGCTGCTGACTGATGACCGCAGGAGGAAGGTGTGCGTTTCCTGTTGCTGACTGACAATTATGCGGGAAGAAGGAATGCGTTGCGTGCTGCTGACTGATTACCATGCAGGAGGAAGGAGTGCGTTGCCTGCTACTGATAGACGACCATGCAAGAGGAAGGAGTGCGTTGCCTGCTGCTTACTGACGACCATTCAGGAGAAAGGAGTGCATTGCCTGCTCCTGATTGACGACCGTGCAGGAGGAACGAATGCGTTGCCTGCTGCTGACTGATGACCGCAGGAGGAAGGAGTGCGTTTCCTGTTGCTGACTGATAATTATGCGGGAAAAAGGAATGCGTTGCGTGCTGCTGACTGATGACCATGCAGGAGGAAGGAATGCGTTGCCTGCTACTGATAGACGACCATGCAAGAGGAAGGAGTGCGTTGCCTGCTGCTGACGGACGACCATGCAGGAGAAAGGAGTGTGTTGCCTGCTGCTGACTGACGATCATGCAGGAGGAAGGAGTGTGTTGCCTGCTGCTGACTGACGACCATGCTAAAGGAAGGAGTGCTTTGCCTGCTGCTGACTGAGGACCATGCAGGAGGAAGGGGTGCGTTTCCTGCTGCTGACTGACGACCATGCAGGAAGAAAGAATGCGTTGCCTGCTGCTGACTGATGACCATGCAGTAGGAAGGTGTGCGTTGCCTACTGTTGACTTGAGACCATGACGAAGAAGGAATGAGTTGCCTAATGCCGACAGCAAAGCAACTGAGAGCAGTCAGATTTTCAAAGTCAATGATGGCTGAACGACCAAGATCGTAGCAACCTATTGGTTGTTGATAATAGTCCAAAGCGCCAAGCGATTGCTTGATCTGAGAGATGACTCAGTTAAGATATAAAGATAAGTGCAAAAATCTGAAAGTGAATTGACAAATGAAAGAACAGCTCTTGTATACGACGGGAAGACCGGCCTAGCCTGCACTAGGTTTTTGTATCGTGACTGCACACGGTCTCTGGTGGTCCTCGACGCACTAGATTGTCCCCACTTTACACTGGATACGGCGACGCATAACGCAACATTATTAGTTTCAGAAAATAGCAACCAGTTTCATAGCTGAGTATGTTACCACCAATAGAATATGAGGCCAGCCATTGTGTCAAAATGGCCGAATGTTAGCTACTTAACCTTTCTGTTAGTGGAACCTGTACGATCTATATATTCTGTAACGAGGATTTGGGTTTTGTCGTGCTTTTGGGAGGTCAATGACTCTATGGTGGCCAAAAGGAGGAGTGAGATTTAGGTTTAATTATAAAAGAAAATGTGAATTATTATAATAAGGATGATAGGACGTTGTACGTACGTTATTAAGGTGTATTTGAATGTAGCAGAATTGTGGAAGTTGGGTTTTCTTTCACTTGTATCTTGACCTGTGAACACTTAAAAACAAACAAAGTCGCCCAGTGCATAAGCAATGGTAGCTTTCTTATATCATGACCTGTGAACATTTATAAACAAAGTTGCACCAACAATAGTAACAGGTTAAACAGAGAAGGTCAATGTTTATCAAAGCGTCTACTTTCCACCTCGGCCACGTCACCTTGGGTTATGTAAGCAGATTCATAAATACATATGGGTTGGTCTTACACGAGCCAAAGGCGACGATCTTCCGACAAACGTGCGTGCCACTTGTTGACTGTGTGCCACACTACTTCGGCGACTGCACGCTGCGCTGTTGTGGTGACCGTGCAACGTGCCACGCTGCCCGATGGCGGCGGCGGCTCGACGGTTGTGGACGTGGAGTAACTGAAGTATGCGCTCGTGAAAGGCTGCGCGAGCGCCGACCTTCGACCTCGTGGGCTTCCTCTGCGTGAACGTGGTCTCCACGGACTGCGTAGATGCTACACTGGCATTGTTGCACTTGCAATCAGAAAAGAGTGCGTATTCATGCACCAAAGATTAAATACAAAACAGCACACAAAACACAAACAAGTAAAACAGCAAATGTGATAACCTCACTTTGCACGAGCACGTGCTTTACGGACATGTGCTGTGTCTTTTTCCATTGTGGGAGTGCGATTTTATTCTCCCAGTTCTGATTTTAAGAGCCAGAAGCGGGTTCATTAAAAATAAATAATAGTTTAAAAAACTAAAAAACACGCTTTATATAGAAAACCAAACTAAAAAATAGAAAATAAATGTTAATAGTGAAAATAAGAAAAAAATGTTGGGTCAATAGTTATAAATATTTCATTGACAGATATGAGAAGAAGGATTATCATTTCGATAATATCTTAAAAAGCACCCCACGCTTTTTTTAAATAAAACATTTTTTTCTTATTTACACTATTAAAATTTATTTTCTATTTTTTAATTTGGTTTTCTATATAAAGCGTGTTTTTTTAAACTATTATTTATTTTCTACGTTTTTTTTTTTCGAATTATCGCATTGTCATCGGTCTTTGACAGGTGTGCAAAATTTGAATGAAATCTGACCGTTTAAAGTGGGTCAAAATAGCGTCCAAAGGAGTCGGTTACAAACATACAAGTGAAGCTAATATAAAGCGTATAAAAACATGTCAGGTGACACGCTAACTATATTTCTCGATAATCACATTAAGTTTAACAGGGGGAACAATTACACAACTTTAAATAACTAGAAAAGTAGCACTCGGACACGATCTACATAACAATCACGTCCGTACAACACAATATCTCGGAAAGAAGTGAGAGAATTATGGAACGACTGCCTCCTTCGACTTCCTACAAATAAGTGGTATCTATAATAACAATTCTATTACTATACTCTTTGAAGTGGTGCATCGCTCCTATCATAGACGAAATGTCTACCCAGCCGGTCACGCCACGGCTTCACCAGCTGCTAGGCTCCGCCTCCTGTCTTGATGTTGTCAACAATATTATATTCATCGTATGGAAACCTCTCCAGTGCGAGTTCAACTCGCAGCTGTAGGTATTGGTTTTTGTATGTAATTCGGGGCAACTGTGCGCACTTGGGTACTTTACACATAGAATACTTAATTTAATATTCTTATATACATAAAAACAGATAGGGAACTTATACTTATAAAAATAACTTATAAAAATGGGAACTTTAGCGGGGTTTTTAACTGTTTATATTGAGCTATCATTGACAACCTATACATGTCCATTGTCCACTACTGGACGTAGGCCTTTCATAATGCACGCTACTGAGCTCGGGCCAGGTGATAAATAATACAAATCCAGTGATAATCTGTAGGTAGATTCACATACCTACAGAATATCACTGAATTTGTAGTACAAGGTAGGTAGGTATACATACCTACCTTGTGCTACAAATCCTACCTTGTCCTACCTTTTATTGAATAATATGTCGTATAAATTGACATTGGCTAATTCTAGCACTTACTATATAGTAGGTATACCTATCAAGGTAACACCGGCAAACAAACGAGTGGAGCATAGAATGGCGAATGCGTATGTGTGCGTTAAGGCGCTATGGGTTCCAAATTTTTGTCCTGCTCGTTATGGTGCAGAGTAAGCAGTAAAGGTGATGCATCTCGGGACCCGATTATATATTTTCAATTTAATTTAACTTTTTTTTAATAATCTTACGATTTAAAAAAAACTAATTCCACAGAAGTGTTTGAATGTATGTTGGGAGTAAACA
Organism: Alsophila aescularia; assembly: GCA_946251855.1. Lineage (NCBI taxonomy): Eukaryota > Metazoa > Arthropoda > Insecta > Lepidoptera > Geometridae > Alsophila > Alsophila aescularia. The sequence continues at coordinate 39,424,811 of OX276381.1, forward strand.
CATTTGGTTTTTGTAAAAATATCTTCGATAGAAACTGAATGAAGTTGATTCATTCCATCGACGAGACCGTCAAAACGGGTGTTTTTTTTCTATCGAGGCAAATTTATTTAATCGTGTTTCGGTGACCACAGCCGGATAAAGTATTTTGTGAACATTTATTACACATAAAAAAATAAAGTCAATTGACCGTTCTCAAAGGTCTAGTTTTAAATATTCGTGAGGACTAATTGTCAAATTTGGATACCATTTCGCCTTAATAGGTAATGTGTGGTGTTTTGTGGTTAATCCACAATTTCATCACAAAAACTGAATATATTTTCCTTGAGAACCCCACAGATTTAACACGGCTAACACGGTCGAGATCTTGCTAAGATGTGGTGGTCGATCGGAATAATACCTATGGTGTGTGCGCGCGAGGCTTGTGCCACGGTACGGTAATGTTATCTATCAGTATTCTATCTTCATACAAGCGGCCGGAAAGTGAGTTAACTTATACCTACGCGCCTCGTGTCGGTACCCACTCGGTACACGGCCAGTCGCGAATGCGCCGCAGCTCGGTGTGGCTCGGTAATGTCGTGGCCGCAGTGATGAACGAACGGTGTGTTTTTTTTGTAAGCAGTAAGCGTGCGATTTGTGAATATTTTACTGAAATAAGTACTACCTTAATATGGCAAAGAGCACGAATAGACTATATTGTGCTGTTTTTGGTTGTTTGAATTCTTCAATAACGCATCCAGACATAACATTTTTTAAATTACCTGCAAACTCTGAAAACTTTTTTTTTTTTTGGTATGAGGTAGTGCTGGCCTCTGGTGTCAGAGTTACTCTGAAAGGTAAGACTATAAAAAAAAATTATAACCTAGTACGTTTTTTTTTTTTTTTTTTTTAATAGATAGGTATTTCGCTTTTGGGGTGATACGTTTTGTACGGACGTTCTACTCTACATTCTGACTGCACCGGTTATTTTTTTGGGAAGATTACGAGAAAAGGATACAACGTGAGCCATTTCTTTAGCAGAGTCATAAACAACATCAAAATCAAATGATTAGAGAAATGCCCACCAGCGATGTACCAGCGGCGTTAAGTCGATCTTCTTACGAGAACACTTCAGTGAGTTACAATCCGTTACGACTACAAACTTGCGGCCGTGTAAATAGTGTCGGAACTGTATAACCAGCCAAGTGCGAGTCGGAATCGCACACCGGGGGTTGCGTTCTTGTAGGAGTAACTTTTTTTTTTAATGTTTTTTTATTATATCCGCCATAGTATTACATTTATTTATTAAATCTACTAATTAAAAAAACACACATGTATTTTTATTGAACACTTCCTGTTTCATTCACAACGAATTTCTTTATTTTTTACATATTAAAATATACAATCACAAAACTAGAAAGAAATTGAAGTAGGTTATCGCGTGTTTACGACCACACGGCTGTAGGTAGTTATTTCAAGGACAGAGCCGAGTCACAATACTGTATGATAACATTGCCGTGCTTGTGCGTGCTAGCGGATCGGCATATCTTGGGTGATTCTTTTTCGATTTGGTGGCGTGGAATCTATATTTTTTTTAAACATTCTTGTGTTGGTTTATTTTGTAGCTCTTGTTCTCGTATTTATTTTGTGTCGCAGCCAATATAGAGCTGACATTATAGTTGATATTTTCCACTTTTTTAAACACCATGTTTGTTTTTTTTTTTCAAATGAATGTACTTTAACATTTCCTACGCAACCTAAACGTACCCATAAAATTAAAATGCTTGTCTTTCTTTGTGTGTCTCTTTTAAACACGCATCAGTTGAAACTAATTAAACGGACTTTAATACAACTTGGCAAGGTGATAGTTATGTTGTTTGTGTGTTGCATGAGGTAGTGCTGGCCTCTGGGGTCAGTTTGTGTGGCTGCCCGAGGGCCTCTGACACGGCTTAACGACTGCTATTAATCAATAACAGCCGGGACCGACAGCTTAACGTGCCTTCCGAAGCACGGAGCGATGGAAAACCGCACATAACTTACTAAAGTCATTTGTGCGGAGCCTAGGATCGAATCCGGTTCCGTTGGATTCTAAGTTGCACTATTGAACCGTTAGAGTACCGTCGCTTCGATAATTATATAATATAGTATGGATTATAATATTTACGTTAAGTATAGATACTTAGCTACTCATTTTATCCATAAAAACGAACAACACAAAATAATCGTGCATGTCATTAAAGCGGATGACGGTGAATATGCTAAATTGGTGGCTGAATCGTTCCTATTTATTTATAGAAGTACTAGCCGCGCCCGCGGTTTTGCCCACGAAGATGATGATGAAAAGTATCATGTGGGCCTACAGCACAAACTAAATAATAGTATAAGTAAGTTTCTACATACCAAATTTCATCAATAACGTTTTAGCCCTTTCAGCGAGAAGACCAATAACATGCATACGCATACAAACTAGCTTAATATTAGTACTGGGATATATTGAGAAATTAAAATTCCAAATTAATATAGGTACATTGGCCATCAAAACTTAGTACCATACTTGTAATGTCTGTCTGTTCGCGCATCACGTTAAAACTACTAGACCGATTGCGATGCGATTTTCACTATTGGATAGCTTAGGTTTTGACTTAAAAACTGGTGTACTTGGTATCTCAATCCGATGTGTAGGAGCCTAGCAACTTAATGATGCGGTCGCGGGACGCCTGGCAGATGTGTAAGCATCAAATATGGCTGACCTAAGGCGGAAAGAGCCGACGAGCCACGAGCGGTGCGGCGAAGCGTCGCGCCGCGCCAAGTGTCGGCGTTATCCCGGACTGCGCTATTAGATGTTTACACATCACAATTCAAAATCTCTTATTGTTAAAAGTGTGGTACTAAGGCTTGAATAAAACTACTGGACCGATTGCGATGCGATTTTCACTCTTGGATAGCTTACATTTTGGCTTAAAAACTAGTTTACTTGGTATCTCAATCCAATGAGTAGGAGCCAAGCAATTCAATAAAAGTCTATTCCTTACAAAAGTGTGGTACCTACTGTTTTGAAGGCTAAAAATAAAAATAAAGCGATTTGTAACTATAATGTGATCATTCGCTACCAGACTGAGCGAATCCGGGTTCCCATATATAATAGAATAGGTATTAACATAAAAATGAAGGCTTACGTAAACCGTCAGTATAAATATAAGGCAGCTTTGCCGAGATTGGTTCAGTTGTGTTTCTAGTTTAAACCACACAAGTGCAAGTGCACACTGCAAGTGTCTATAGCTCCAAGACATTAAAAAATAATTTACAATAAAAAAACTAATTAATTATATACACACAAACATGACAAAAATGCTGGAATTGTTTGTTTTCATCCTACTTGCTATAAATTGTCAGGCTGAAGGTAAGGCAATGAAAAATAATAATATATACAAAAATGATAATTGGGCAAACACTGATGTAACCTACCTGCCGAAAGACATGACACCAAGTTTCCAAAAATATATGCAACTAAAAACCAACATGTTTACGTCGAAAAATGTCTATCACACAAAACCCGACATCTGGCAATGAAAATATTGTGTAATATTAATATTGTTGTCTGGCAATAAATATTAATTTAATATTCTGTGCCCACGCAAAAACACATGCTTCAAGTCCGTGTTAGTACTTTCTAATAACACAATAGAGTTATGGGAATTAAAAACCATCGGATTCTATCATGATTTGTATCAAATTCAAGAGCTTTAATCATTTCGCGCCGTTATTAACGAATTTAATTACATAGAAAAATAAAATTGCGCGATATAGATATGATGACTGTAAAGTGTATACTGTAGGTAGGTATAGATATCTTTACCAGGGGCATGACCACAGAACTTGGCTTCAATCAGATTGTCACTTTTTTCATAGCAATTTCGACTCTATCGCAAGGCACTAATGAATTTGACGGCTTGAAACCGATATGATCAACACTGCGTAATAGCACTGCTGTACATTGTATAATGTACACAGATTATACAATAAGTCAGGACTTTGGACACAAGACTTTGACAGTGTGTCAAACATACATTTATCGATGGAAAAAAAACAAGAGGGGGTTCATCCCCACCCCCTATTTAATGCCAGCTATAATATTTTTTCAAGTTTAAAAATATTTGATTGTTTATTTCTTCCCAGATGTGTCAGACAGACAGTGTCTAAACATAATACTTTTTGAGATAACAATGACATTCTATTGAACATCCACACCAATAAATAAAAGTGAAACGTTGTATATTTGTTTGTTTGTTTGAAGAGCTTTAACGCGATAACGGCTAGGCGGATTTTGATGAAATTTGGAATAGAGATAGCTTATACCCTGGAATATAAGAGAATACTTTTTATCTCGGAAAATCGTAAGTTTCCACGGAAAAACTGGAAAATGGCGATTTCTCGCTGTAAGGAACGGTTGCCAACGAAATAATAACAAATCTGTCAACAAACATCAAGAGCTTTTTTGCTATACTTTTGCAGTGGTTTTTAATATCCTAGAAGAACATGGGATGCTTTTTTCACGATAAACTGTAGTCCGCGCGTACGAAGTCGCGGGCGAAAGCTGGTATTTAATAATGTCATAAAAAAGGTATATCTGAAAATTTGTATCTATTTATAGAATAAAGAACTTTTTTTTAGATTTTTTGCTCTATTGCAAAAAGTAGATAAACAAAGATTAATGATAGTTTATGATCTGTTCTACATAACGAAATTACATATACATTTCTTAAATGTTAGTTTATGATCTGTTCTACATAACGAAATTACATATACATTTCTTAAATGTTAGTTTATGATCTGTTCTACTTAACGAAATTACATTTACATTTCTTAAATGTTAGTTTATGATCTGTTCTACATAACGAAATTACATATACATTTCTTAAATGTTAGTTTATGATCTGTTCTACATAACGAAATTACATATACATTTCTTAAATGTTAGTTTATGATCTGTTCTACATAACGAAATTACATATACATTTCTTAAATGTTAGTTTAGGTGCTAATCTTGTATGAACATAATCCTTGCGCGGTCGTCACAAACAACGAAAACAGGTAATCCTATGCCCGCTGATAAAATACATACTTAAAGCAATGAATATCTTTTTAAAAGGTAGTAATAATAAAAATAAAACATATTTTTAATAGTACGTTGACTTAATTTTATTTTCATTGTTTGTGACCATTGATAACCAAAATGTGACGCTCGTGCAAGGTTAGCGATCAAGTAATAAAACTTTAAAAAAAAAGTTTACAAAAAACTTATAAATCAATTAAGAATTCAAATTAGTTATGACTCATAAATACAAAAACAAATTGGTTGACTTAAAACGTAATCTTACCGAACTAATATTGATGAAATTTATGTGAGACCACTCTGAAGGAACCTTTCCAAATAAAAATCATTCTAATTTAAAAAATACCGATCCAACGATACCCCGCTCGATAAAGTACAAAAAAAATATTTTATTTTTATTTTCAGCTGACAATTCTGTATGTGCGCTGCCCACTGAGGTCGGTCCCTGTAGAGCTTCACAGACAAGGTAAGTTAAATACGTCAGTAAGTAGAGATATAAAAAGACCTTTGCCTTGCAAAAGGTGGTGTTGTTATGATTTTCACATATTATGTTGTTTTTAGGTCTAGACTCTGATGAAAAAAACAAGATGGTGGGTGTGAAAAATTGGTTTAATCAAAATCGTTCACCAACGGTTCATTTTAAGTAAAAATGACAAAGGGTTTGCCGTTACCATCAAAGAGGGTAAAACTATTAACATTTGTGTATTACACTTTTTTTTGTAAGTCCGATAGCTAATTTGTTACAGCAGCGAAAAGATTTTACCAAAAAAACCCCTATACTAGGTATTTTCCTCACATTATTTCTGGCAGTTCATAAACTCTTTTCCTCAGTACCGTGAGGTTAGAGAAAGAGTACCTTTTTATTTATATTTTATAAAAAAATAAGTTTTTTCATCTTTGGAGGACCTGGAAGACAATGTGGATATATATATTTTTGTTTTTTTATTTTTTATACTGACCTCTACAGCGTCACCCGGTGGGGCGGGCGCGAAAGCGCTCCGCCGCAATAACAACGTAGGTATTGAGAGGGAGTGCAGGTCATTGTCTGTCCGCTGCAATATGTTAGCCCGCAGGTTTGCACGTTGTACAGCACAGGTGAAGGTGACGCTGTTTAAAGCTTACTGCCAATCCTTTTACACGTGCAGCCTGTGGGTGGACTATACGCGGCGGGTGTACAGTGATCTGCGTGTCCAGTACAACAATGCGTTCAGTGGCTGCCACGTTTCTGAAGCGCTTCGGGTATGTTTGCGGATGCTCAGGTTGATGGTTTTCATGCCATCGTCCGTAAGCAATCGGCAACTCCACCACCATCCAGGCAGCGTTGGCCGCCCGATAGGATAGTCCAATGTTCGGCCACTGGGTGACTTCATAATTTTATACAATTTTCCTAATGTAATTTTAAATCTTTTTCTCTTATTTTATTTTAATGTAAATTTTGTGTATATTTTAAATGTTAAGTGTTAATTTATGTTTTATGGGTTAAGATACCCAAAATAAATGAAAATTTAATTTATTTTAATTTAACGTCAAAGTGTTTGTTTGTTGTATCAACACTTTGGGAGTAATTTTGAGGAAAATACCTAGTATAGGGGGTTTTTTGGTAAAATCTTTTTACCGCTGTAACTAATTAGTTATCGGTGAAAAAAGTGTTAATACAAAAATGAAAATAATTTTACACTCTCTCTAACTTTGTTTTTTACATTTTTGACTTAAACTTGACCGTTGGTGAATTATTTTAATTAAACCAATTTTTCACACCTTTATTCCAACTTGCGCTTCCCCTTCCGAGGTCGAAAACTTGGATTTTTCATCAGAGTCTAGACAATCATTACTACACCACCTTTTGCAAGGCAAATTTCTCTACTTACTGGCCTAAAACACATCAATCCTTTTTTGTGCATCGTACCAACATAGTTACATCCTAATTTATAGTGTCGACGTACAACGTGCGTGATGCACAATAACAACGATAATATTCTTATTTCTTTTGATAATATTCTTATCTATTTATGTTTATCCGTTATCTAGGGCTAGGTAATTGGTGTGGAAATGTCCCGAATATATTTATTTATATTTAAACCGGAATAGCATGTAATATTATAGTCTGCACACGAAAGGCAGCGAATCAAATTTTGTATAAAACTCAGTGTCGCCGAATGATGGGTATATTATCATATTGACGCACAATTTAAACAAAAAAATATATTCAACTACCATTCAAAAAAAAAACTCCCGTTTATTAACTGATTTTTCATGACTGCCCAAAATTATTAAAAGTGTAATGGTTTTAGAGTTATATGTATGTGATGTATGTATGTGAGTTTCTTTATTCCACCATAACTTACATCATCCCTAGTGACACAGACCAAATTTTTCAGAAAAGATCCTATTTTGGTGTACAGTCGTGTTTGTATACGTATAGACGCAGTGTGTCCCTCACAACATTAAAAAAACACTTCTCTATGCTTTATATAAACTATCTATCTATACTAATATTATAATGAGAAAAGTTTTGATTTTATTGTATGTTTGTTTGATAAACTCAAAATACGTAACCGATTTAAAAAAAACATTTACCTGTGTTACTGTGAGTAACATGGGCACAGATTCTTCTGTTTTTAAAATGTGATTTAATACTAAACTCAAAAAAATATGCAATAATGCACCTACCCCAACGTATAAAAATGTTGCCTCTTAAAGTCATTACTTGGCGTGACTCTTTGATAACTAAAATAATAAAAAAAAACTAAAACTCACAAAAAAAACGCGTTTACAATCTCTCCGAATTTATTACAAACTGATGTTTCTTACAATTATACGGTGACTTTTACAACTAACAAGTTTGTCCAGACTTTTTTTAGAACTAGACTCAAAAATAATGTTTTAAGGATTCATATATGTTTGTAAGTATTTATGTTTGTATGTATTTATGTGAGTTTCTTTAACTTTTAAATGCTCGAACCGATTTAGGCGTTTGGGGTATCGTTAGAATCCTATTCTATCGTTAATTCCTAGTGAAATAGACTGTATATTTTTTAGCAATGGTATTTTGGTAGGGCAGTCGTGTTTACATTATATAAATTGCAATACGGTAACCCTACACAGACTTATAGTATTAGAAGTCTGTTTAATCCTACCACAGCTACGTTTATCATTTGACACTGTATCGCAAACAGGATGTCAGAAAGGTCTTATCTTCTAATTAGTATGAATAATAATAATGTCAAGACTATTTCCTAACAAAAACATGATGTAGAAATACCGAGTTGTAACAAATTTAATTTTTGTTTCATAAATTCACGTTCATCGGTTCGAGTTTTATAGGCAAATTTAGAATTTTTGTATATCGCTGCCGCCAAGCTACCGCACATTTTGAAGTTCGAGCAGGTAAACGTTGTGTTTTTGTATATCGCTGCCGCCAAGCTAGCGCACATTTTGAAGTTCGAGCAGGTAAACGTTGTGTTTTTGTATATCGCTGCCGCCAAGCTACCGCACATTTTGAAGTTCGAGCAGGTAAACGTTGTGTTTTTGTATATCGCTGCCGCCAAGCTACCGCACATTTTGAAGTTCGAGCAGGTAAACGTTGTGTTTTCTGTAGGTTCCTATTTTAAAGAAATAATTTTTTGAAACTACCAAAATAGGTATCTCTATAAAGCAGTAAGTAACGAAGTCAGAATACATGAAGAAAAAGTAAAAAAAAGTCTATGCAACTTAAAATAATCTACTGAACAGAATATAACATTTGGAAAAAGTGGTGAATGTCTGTCTGTCAGGATGTATGTTCGCGCATCTAGTAAAACTATGTCTACTGAACCAATTGAAATAGGGATAGCTTAGGATTTGTCTTAAAACCTGTTATAATACTTTGAATCTCTACGCGATGAGTAGAAGCCGAGCAATCGATAAAACATAAGTCACGTATAAAAAACAATTGTAGTAACACACAACGCAAAACACACACAACTCAACACTAACAGTATCGGCAAATACGCCTGAAGATAAAGACGATAATTGGAGAGGATTTTGGGGTAATACAGAGGTCAATCTAATGGTTTGGAAATGTTCGGCTATCATGATGAGTTTTTTATACATGACTTGGAAAAATCCGCCATTTTCGACGCTCGCGCAGACTCCAGCATTTTCCAAACTACTCGTGCTGAGCACATTCAATGCAACTTAATCGATATGTCTAGGTTATAGTCATTGTATTTGATATTAATATATGCGCAAATAGACCAGTTTTAGATTTATGAAATGTATGAACATTAATTAAATTCGCTAAAGTTTAAAAAGTTCGTTTAAAACCAATTTGACAGCTGAACGAAATTAGAATTTTTATTGTAGGTATTTATAGGCATACTTTTATCTCAAAGAAATCGATTAAAAATGACAATGCAGGCACAACTAGTTATAGGGATGGAGCAAAATTTGTACGATTGTGAAGTCGTGGGGCGCAGCCAGTTTATAATAAGAATCGTTTGCTCGCAATACATGGCCAGTAATAAAAGAGACAAAAAATAGATTATTTATAAAGGAGTTGGTAATGAATTAGTTTGACATAACGCGAATCAGGCTAAAATCCTTTGTGAGAAATAGGCCAATAGCTGCATAGTCGTATCGCGAAATGGACAATATAGGAATTATACAAATAACGAAACAGTCGTATTGCGAAATGGACAATATAAGAAATAGACCATATAACCAGTGAACACAAAATAACGGAATAGTCGAACCACGATATGGGAAATTTAAGAAATAGACTAATAGCGACATAGACGAATAGCTACTTAGTCCAAACGATTATTTGAAATGACATTTAGGTACAGTGCAATTAAGAAATAATTTTATGTGTTTACCTACCTACACAATAATATGTAACTTTACAGATTTTCTTACACAGAAAGCGAGCGACGTTGCGTGCCATTCACCTATGGAGGCTGCCAAGGCAATGGAAATAATTTCGAGACTCTGAAGGAGTGTGAGGAAACTTGTCCGAGTGCATGAATAGTTACTATCCATTAAAATTATTTGGTTTGAAATATTATTACTCATTTATTTCAGATTAAAATTATCCTTAGGTTAATTTTAATCTGAAATAGTACCTTTAAAAAGAAGGGAGATAAGTAGTTAGGTACATAATTATAAAATAGTAGTAAATCAACGATCTTTAAACTTTTAATAAAACTGTAACAGGTCCAATTCTGTACATAGAAGATATACTCGTACTTACTGTAATTTATTTTGGAGGCTATTCTATATTGGTACTTGGAAGTTAAAACAGTTTTTTTTGTCTCTCTGTCTGTCTGTATCTCGGCCGCGCATCACGCTAAAAATACTGAATGAATTCAAATTAAACTTGGCATGATTTGAGTACATACTACGAGGTCATAGGATACTTATTATTCCGAAAAATAGAAGGGTTCCCGCAGGGTAGGGGTTGAAAGTTATTTAAAAGAACCCGTACCACACTGAAACTACTGGACGGATTTTGATGCAATTTTGATTTTGGCACAGTCATAGTTTATATGATAGGTTAAAATTAAAAAATACTTTTTATCCCGAAAAAAAGGGTTCCTGCGGAATAGGGGAATATTCATCCGTGCCATCCGTTACATCCGTGAAAATACGAAAGGATTAAAAAAAAATTTTCAATAGCTTTTTTTAAGTACTCTTGACCATTTTTGTTATTCTCTTCTTTGTACAGTTTTTTCGTACAAATTGCTTTATTATATGTATTGATATTTTCAAATTTATTCCAACGTTATGTTAATTCGACCTGATGCTTCATTATCAATCAAAGACAAAAAGAATAAATATTGACATATATACTTTAAAAATATGTGTTTTTGTAGAAACCATCTTAGCAGCACAAACACATATATACAAAATCACTTGCGCAGGCGTATTATTGAAAAAACAAAACAAACTACTCAAGGGCCTCGTGTATAGGGTGTCCCAGAAAGTGGTGATAAGCGGAAGTCCCGAAGGTAAAGCAGGTAAGGTAAGGGGGGGGGGGGGGGGGGGTGTCACCCAAATCCCCCCCCCCCTCCCTTGTGTTCCATGATTTTTGTTTTTTTCGGAGTTATTCCATATATTTTTTAACGTAACTCCGGGTTTCACTACAAAAATTAGTAATTTTATCTATTATTGTATTGTTTTTTCGTATTTTAGTAGTTCAGTAGTGACTTTTTTTATATGTAACTAAAATTATTGAAATTATTGACAATTAATACAAAATAAAAATATCATAAAAAAAAGGTTTTTTGTTGTTGATGTCTAAAAATCTTCTTCAATTTACAGCAGAAAGTGATATGAAAGGTGGAAAGCTCGACATTTTTATAGTACCGATAATAGGTGCATCGTAAGACAGTGGTCCAGGTCAACCGTACATTTTGGGTAGGATGCGAAATTATCCACATCAACATATAAAAGTGAAACGTTGTCTGTTTGTTTGGGGAATTTTCACGAGATATGGATTTTGATGAACTTTGGAATGGAGTAACTGGAATAATACAATGGATACTTTTTTCCTGGAAAATAATGTTTCCACGGAAAAACTGGAAAATATCGAATACTCGCTGTCAAAAAGCATCAAGAGCGTTGATGCAAAAGAGAATACTATACGTTGGTGCTATACTTTTCCATTGATTTTTAATATCCTAAAAAACAGGATGCTTTTTTCGAGATAAATTGTAGTCGGCGCGGACGAAGTTGAGGGCAAAAGCTAGTTTAAAAAAATAATGCTGCCTTGTAAACCACAAATGACTTGGATGAGGAACTCCAAAAAGTTGTGAAATCCCTATGGAAGAAGGCACTAAATTTTGTCAGCTGCAGCATACGGACAAGAAGTCTAAACGGATGAGGCTCTTCGACTTATGGACAAACGGCGGGAGCAACAACAAGCCACACCGTCAGAAAAAGGGGAGCTCAATCAGAAGATTAGTAAGCTGGTGTGACGTGACCACCGATGCTCAAATACACACCTGATAGAAAAGGCAATTGAGCAAAATTGGTGGTCGAAAGCCTTCGCCCATCTGACGAAGCTCAAAAAAAAGACGAAAAAAAAGAAAAGAAAAAAAAAACATTTAAAAAGACTTATTAACAACACCAGCTGTTTAATTCTGTAATATTTATATGTATTTTATTTTTATTTATCATATTTGTATATACATATTTTACAAAGTTTTATATTTTAGTATTCATTTCAATTAATTAATCTTTATTTTCATTTTACTGTCCATATCTCGACTGCACGCCTATACACATCTTTCTTGCACAACCAGGATAACTGGCAGAAAATGCTGTCTTAGCATTAAGGGCCGTATTAATAAACTGACCTCAACTCTGAGAGCGATCTCAGGATTATAATCTAATTAATAAACATATCTTAAGCTGTTGATTGACATGCCGTAATCAGCTGAGTTAGTGTTTAATAATAAATCAATCTCGACTCTCAAGAGCGTACTTGCGATGTGCTTTGAGATGCAGAATGTTGAGTGCAGTCGATCCGTGACTTGAGAGCGTGATTGCCAGTTGCTAGAATCAAGGATTTCGAAAATATTATGTCAGAAGTTGATAATTATAATTATATTAACCATCATTATAGGAATATTTTTATATTCCTCTGGAAATAAACAAATTTATTTGGCATGATTGCGAAAAGATCCGAAGATTTGGTAGATATCAGAACCTGGCGAGGACTCGCTGAAGTCTAAAAAGATCCGAAATCGTAACCAAAGGATACGCGCTGGAAATACTGCATGGCTAATCAACGAATTTTTATTTTCATAAATTATAGTTATTTGTTGATGAATTGCGTTAAGTTCTTTAATTGATAGTGTAACTTTGAAAATATAGACAAAAATTATGGTTTACATCCTTTCTACAAAAAAACTAAAGTAACGTTATGATAATTATGTAGAAAATAAACATTACGTTTAATATAATCGCATTTAATTTAATTCAACTTCATCGAAGTAATAAATTTTAACCTTACGTTATATCTTATTTAAGCAAAAACCGAACTTTCACTAAAGAAAATAAATCGTTCATTCAATCTTGCTCTCAAGTTCTGGTTCGTGACGGAGCATCTTGAGATGCGGCTCTTGAAAGCGACATGATCTGAGATGCTCTTGAAATGTCTTTATTAATCAGCGACGATCTTAAGATGCTGATCACAACTTGAGAGCGTATCAATTGATATAGCACTTGAGAGCTCAATCAAGAGCGATTTATTAATACGGGCCTAAGTCCTCCTCTGTACACTGTTTTTGTTCATAAAGTATTAAATAAATAAATAAATAAGCTCAATACTAATAATGGTACAACCATCGTCTCTAAGCCGGAGATTCTGTCTGAGAACGAAGACTTCTATGGCAGATTGTATAACTCGCATGCTTCTAGACCTGAACCCAGCAAAGAGGATTCCCACGCAATGACCCGCCACTAAACTGACGAACTGCCTGACGTCAGCCTAGACGAGACTGAGATGGTGCTCAATTAATTTAAGAATAGAAAGGCCCCCGGTAAGGATGGTATAACTTCGGAGCTCTTACAAGCAGGAGGAAACCCGTACTTCAGGGGCTTCAGGGGTTATCAAGCACCGTTCTTAACAGTGGAAGAACTCCAGAAGCGTGGAGCAGGACTTTGGTAGTACGCTTCTTTAAAAAAGGGGATAAAACCCTTTTAAAGAACTGCCGACCTATTGCATTCTTGAGCCACGTCTATAAGATGTTTTTGAGGGTCTCAAATCGTCTCGCAAGAAGACTTGACGAATTCCAGCGTCCTGAACAGGCCGGGTTTCACGGAGGATTTAGCACCATAGACCGCATACATACGGTAAGGCAGGTAATATCTAAAGACAATAGATTAGAATAGAAGTCTGAAGAGTATTATCAGGCGCTTTGTCTTGCTTTCGTAGAATATGAGAAGGCCTTTGACTCCGTTGACACCTGGGCGGTCCTGGAGTCTTTGCAGCGTTAACAAGTGGACTGACGATACACCGAAGTGATGAGATTTCTGTATTACGCTGCGACTATGAGTGTCCAAGTACAAAACCAGCAGTCTAAACATATCCAACTGCGCAGGGGAGTGAGACAGGGAAATGTTATATCTCCGAAACTGTTCACTAATGCCTTGAAAGATATGTTTAAAACGCTGGATTGGCAAGGAATTTGAATTAATATCAATGGCAAGAACATTTAACAGTAACGATTTGCCGATGACATAGTCCTAAAAACGGAGTCGCTGTAAGACTAGTAAAGTTTTCAGACCAACCCTTGATGAAGCTTCTCGACGCATCGGTCTCAAAATGAACATAGATGAGACCAAGATCATGTTAAATGATCTTTTTGAGCCGTAACCGATTGCAGTGAATGGTGTTTATTTTTGAAGTTTTCCCAAAATACTTTTATCTTGGGCAAATATTGCAATTAGGTAAGAACAACTTTGAGAAAGAAGCCAACAGAATAATTCAGCTGGGTTAGGCAGCATTCGGCGAGCTTTTTCTGATCTTCTCGACGTCCATTCCACATTGCCTGAAGGCAAAAGTAATTAATCACCCAGCCAGCAAAAATTAATCAGATATAGCTGTATATCAGTGATACGAGCAGTCACATAACCATGATAGATACGTCTATCACTGGAAAGTGGCCCCAGTTTTACAGCTATTTGATGATATATTGTGTGTATATTAGCACCACCTATCACTTTATTGATACATATCCGTGATATTTCAGTGTTCTTTGAATCTGTTTGGTGTTATATCAATGATATCCGGATCAAATATATCACCTAATGATTATATAATAGCTACCGTGACGCTGATATTAAGCTATTTGTTGTTATTTTGGTGATTAGGATTCTGTTTTATCACATTTCCTCAGTGCTCAGCTATACTTCATGAATATTGTGATTTTGCAGGTTTTACAAAATAGGTTTATTACTTATTTCTACCTTTTTAAGAAATATCATAATATTAGGAAATAAATAAGGTGTTCATATTTTTATCTCGCTGTATCAAACTGAGATGTGCGTAATAAGACATATATTTTTGGTGCGCTTGAAATTATATTGTTGAAATAATACTGCATTATAAGTTTTTTTTCATGCCCCCCTCAAATTATGAATATTTAATCAAATAAACATTATTAAAATTTTCAAATTAATTTGAAGTCACCACAATATGGCCAATGCGTGTTTGAGTTACATATCGTTATATATCGTTGATTTACAGCTTCTTGCCGCCATGACAATTTTTTTGGGTTCCTCTAGAAATCAAAGGTAACCCTAGTGGTGTATCATGCTACTTTTTTTTTAATAAACTCTTATTGTCTTTTCAGTTTATTTTAGTGAAATGAAGCAGGTAGAATATTTAGACGTTGACTGTTTTTTAATAAAAGATTATTCAGTGTGAAAACTAGGCATTCAAAATTCTTTTGACAGGCTTGTTATTTCATTTCCATGGCAAACTGTTCCTTACAGCGATTAATCAACATTTTCCTGTTTTCCCGTGAAAACTTAAAGTTTTCCGGGATAAAAAGTTTCCTGTTTTATTCTAGGGTATAAGCTATCTCCATTCCAAATTTCATCAAAATCCGTGTAGCCGTTATCGCGTGAAAGCTCCCCAAACAAACAAACAAACAAACAGACAGACAACGTTTCACTTTTAAGTGTCAAGACAACTAATATGACGGCATACAGCTGCCATATTGTATTTCCCACGGAACTTACAATGATCCAATCGAGTGAGGTATCAAAATTAAGGTCTTTAAAGGACCATTCCAAATATATACAATTCTTTTTCCTAAACAGTAGCAAATGTCTTTTAAGCTTCTTACAAAATTTTCAATTTTAGATTATTCACGTTAGTACTATAGTCAAATATTGCAATTGCAACTGTTAAAGTAAAATATGTAAGTAAATATGAAACGTTAAAATTACATTACTATCATTTTTGCAGGTCCGTCCGCTAGCGCGGCTGAAAACCTAAAACACGAGCATATGTTTGCGTCGTGTGTTCCGCGCCCCACTCCTGCACGCCAGTCGGGTTTTTTGTCAAAATACTTACCTACTTTTAATTATTATAAAAAAAATTACCTGCTTACAACGTTTTAAGTATTTACATACCTATTTTAGATAGAGATTGGTAAATATTATATTTATTTGCTAAATAATTTTTGTTTTCAGTTCCAATCTGAATTATTTTATTATTGTTACCCATTTTGGAAAATATAAATCAACTTCAATTAATAAAAATACGTTACTCACAATTTTTAGCTATACGATAACTTTACTACGCCAAACATTTATTTACGGCTCTATGCTACAATGATCATACATGTACCACCATGTACTTAAAGCGAAAGCGCGAGGGGTATTTTTGCGGAGACAAACGACACAGGTCCTTCCTCGGAGAAACCTCGGCGGACACTGACCAACGCTAGTGTAGTACTCGAAATGCAAAATTTTGGTGGTTTTTCCTTCTTGGAAAAAAATAACAACGAAATTAGAATATTTTTGACATGCATTTCCCAAATAATTAAAAGCCTCGTCTATTGGAATAACTTTCACATGGCTTTGATAGTATCTCTTAACAGGACACCTTTTTAAATGCCGTCATCTTTGTTTTTTTTATTGAGCCAACAATTCTCAATCACGTTTCTATCACTTACAATTTCTAGAATGGTATATTCAAATTTAATAAAACATATTTTTTTCATTATATTTTTTATATTTAAGTCGATTTACACAGGTTCAAAAACCTTCAAATGTGCTAGAAGCCCGCCTTAAAATAAGCTATTGAACATATTTTTTTAAATCCTTTCTTATTGTCACGGATGTAACCGATTCATGGATGTAATATTGGTATCTATGTATGTTTATCCGTTATCTAGTGCCCATAGTACAGGGTATCCTAGTTTGGGGCCAGACCCAAACTAGGATACCCTGTACTATGGTGTGAAATTGTGCCGAATATATTTATTTATTATTATTATTTATTATGTCGTTCTGTCTGTATGTTTGTTTGTTCGCGCATCACGTAAAAACTACTGGACCGATTTTGATGTGGTTTTCATTGTTGGATAGCTTACCTAGAGAAATGACCACGCGTGCGAAGCCGCGGTTACAGCTAGTCTATATTTATAACAAAACTGTAACAAGTCCAATTCTGTACATTGAAGATATTTAGTATTTTTTTTGCAGGCTGTTCTATATTCGACACTGAAGTCAAAGTCAAGTCTCTCTGTATGTCTGTCTAATCTGTCCGTCTATTTCTTGGCCACGCATTACGCCGAAACTACTGAATGAATTCAATTGAAACTTCGCAAAGTTGAGTTCATACTAGGAGGTAGGACTTGGATACTTTTCATCCCAAAAAATTAAAGTATTTTATAGAATAGGGGTTGAAAGTTATTTAAAAGAACACGTATCACGTTGAAACTACTGGACGAATGTTGATGCAACTAAGCACTGTCATAGTTTATATGATGAGTGAAAATTAAGGAAACTTTTGTCAAAAAAATAGGGTTCCGGCGGGATAGAGGTCCAAAGTTATGTTACTTTTGATGTAATAAAATCTAATATAATAAAATTTACTATTAATGAAAATGGATCATTGTGTTTTATAAATAATAAATGATTTGATTTGATTTGATTTGAAAATGAAATAAGACTGATGTAACAAAATTAATAAAGCAGTAGTTTTTTTCCCGTCATAATATTATTATTATTATCTGGGGCCCGTCCACACGATGCGCAAGCGATGTTCTGCGTGCTGCCACAGAATATATATATATATATATATATATATTTACAAAAAACAAGCAAAAACCGAGACTGTGAAAAAAAACCAAACTAAAAAGAGAAAAAATCTGTGAATCAAACTAAAAAGAGGGAAACAAGCTTTAGATGTTAGATTTTGAAATATTTATATATAATGCAGTCGGAGGCATCATCCATTTAATTTCTCCTTTGACGGGTGATCCTAGCTGGCGAGCTAACTTTCATGGCTCGGACTGAATCTTATATTACAAAATCTAAAGCTAAAATCTCTTTTTAATTTGATTTAAAGTCAGGTTTTATGTTTTAAATAAAAAATAAAATACCTACTATTTTTTTAATGTCTGTCATTGTGTCTGTCTCTTTGAACACGCTGAAACTACAGGACGGATTTAGATGTAACTTAGCAAACTGTCAAATTGTGTTATGGATGATAAGACAAATATGAAATAACAAATAAAAATATTAATATTAAATCATAACACCAGTATCATCATGATCATCATTTCAGCCTTTAGCAGTCCACTGCTGAACATAGGACTCCCCCAAAGAGCGCCACGATGAACAGACTTGTGCCGCCTCCATCCACCGACTCCCTGCGTGGCTACAATGTCGTCCGTCCATGTGTGGGGGGTCTCCCTACACTTCGTTTGCTTGTTCGTGGTCACTATTCCAGAACCTTTATTCCCCAGCGGTTGTCGGCTCTGCGAACTATATGGCCTGCCCATTGCCACTTCAACTTGCAAATTCTGAGAGCTAAGTCGATAACCTTGGTTCCGCTACGGATTTCCTAGTTACGGATTTTATCACGTAGTGTAACACCAAGCATAGCTCCATTGCACGCTGCGTGACTATGAGCTTGTGTATGAGACCAATAGTTAGCGACCACGTCTCAGTGCCGTATGTCGTCACTGGCAACACGCACTGATTATAAACTTTCGTCTTGAGGCACTGCAGTTCTGCGGTTATCTGTGACGAGAAGATGTTGCGTAATTTTCTCAACACTGCCCATCCGATTTGGTTTCGTCGGTTGACCTCTTTGTCGAAGTTGGATCTACCCAGTTGGATTGTCTGACCCAAGTATACATAGGGATCAACAGCTTCGATAATCTTCGTTCCCAACATAGACCGGCATGGGTGCGACATGGGCATTTCACATGAAGTTCGTCTTTCCCATGTTCATTTTAAGACCTACCTGTTGAGAAACAATATTGAGGTTACTGAGCATTGTGCTTAGGTCTTCCAAGGTTTCTGCCATAATGACTATATCGTCAGAAAATCGAAGGTGAGTGATGCATTCGCCATTGATGTTAATACCATATCCATTCCAGTTCAGAAGCTTGAATTTATCTTCCAGTGCAGAGGTGAACAGTTTCGGAGAAATAACGTCTCCCTGTCTCACCCCTTTTTGCAGCTGGATAGAATTCGTGCTCCGAACCTGAAGACGGACAGTCATGTTGGTATTTCTGTACAAACACTTCAGCACTTCGATGTACCGGTAGTCAATCTGGCACCGCTGTAACAACTGTAGCACTGCCCAGGTCTCGACTGAATCAAAAGCTTTCTCGAATTCCACAAACGCTAGACATAGTGGCCGATTATACTGTTCGGTCTTCTGTATAATCTGCCGGAGCGTATGGATGTGGTCTACGGTGCTAAAGCCGTTCCGGAATCCAGCTTGTTCGGGAGGCTGAAAGTCGTCAAACCTACGAGCCAGACGGTTTGTAACTACTCTCGAAAACAGCTTGTAGACGTGGCTCAGCAGCGAAATGGGCCTAAAATTCTTCAAAAGCACTCTCTTGAAGAATTACCTTTCTTGAAGAACATCACCACTACGCTCCTATCGTAGTGGTGATGTGCGTGGTATAGGAGCGAGGAGTACCCTCGAGGATGACCGAGTTAAACAGCCTCTGAAAGACTTTAAGTACCGGTGTCTTAATTCCGTCCTCCCCTGGTGCCTTGATGCTCTTAAGCTGTTTGAGGGTCATTCTGATCTCGTATGGGCTGACGTCCGGGATATCTTCGGTATAATGTCGGGTCAAACGGGCTCTTGCATCGCTAGTCGTGCTAGGAAGACAACGCGATGAGGTGTATAATTGTCCATAGAACTTCTCGAGCTCACTCAAAATCTCTAGCTTCGACGAAATGATGCTGCCACTGTCGGTTTTCAGCTTCGTCAACAGGCTTTGTCCAATAGACAGATCTCTTGCAAACACTTTGGAGCCCTTATTCTGCTCTATTGCGTTCTAAATACAAGTAGAAGAACGCAAATCGTGTCGCATCGGCTTGGAGATCTGTTTACTAAGCAAGCTGTAACTCGATATGTCCACTGAAGCCTCATTTCGCCTCGTTCTGTCATAAGTTTGAGTGTATGCTCAGAGAGTTTCTGTGTCTACTTTTGCGGTGGGTCTTAAAAAACTCCGACTCGACCGCTTGAGTAATTTTCACCAGCCCGTTGTTTAGTTCGCCCACTGTAGATAAATAGATACATAGATAACCCTTTATTGAACCACACAAATAAAAATCTTACAACTAATAAAACAAAATTAATAATAAAGTGTCACAATGGGCGGTCTTATCGCTCAGAGCGATCTGTTCCAGACAACCGTGCACGGAAAGAAATAACGGAGGTAATAGGGAAGGTGGTTTCAACCAATAAATAAATACATAAACCATAAATAAGCACTTAAAAATTACATAATAATAATGAAATTAATTGGGAAAACACAATAGAAAATTGGAATAAAAGATATAAACCTAGTAGTTACATACTATTATATAAAATAATAAACATACATACTTACATACTACTATAATAAATATATATATATATATATAATATATAATATATAATATATAAATACATACATAACATACATAATAATAATAATAATAACAGGATTAAGATGTAGCAGCTCAGCTAGAGTGATAAATAGAGCATTTTAACACAATGTTTAAAAACGTTGAGCGAAGGTGTTCGTCTAATATCAACAGGTAAGGCATTCCACAATCGAACAGCTACGAAATTTCGAATTTAAAGCTTATCCCCTAAAATATAAAATATAATTAAAATTTCATTTTGAATTATTAATAAAATATATTTTTCAATTTGTTTTTTCTTTCATTTTTTTATTTATATTTATATTATTTTATTTTTTTTATACTTTACTGTATCGCAACCGGTAAGGATTTGGAAGCGATTTTGGAGCTCCAACTGAAAGCGCTCAGGGTTTTGGATTTGGGCAGGACTTAGGCGAAGAGTAGACCTCATCAAACGAGACCTCTCCAGCTTTACGTATTATGATATTCAATGAGCCTATTACCATGCGGTGATCACTGCCGGTCTTAACCCTGTTGATCACAGATACATCATTGAATATATGCAGAATGGTCTCAAAACACTCAGTCTGGAATACTTCGTTCAGTTTTGTTATCATAGGACATATTTAATAAAGCCTATCACGATCTGGCGTATCTCTTGCAGGTTCTTTGGTGTTATCATTCAAATAAATATTTTCAGTCAGTTGTTTTAATCTCTTTTGAGTAAAAGTTTGGGCAATATCATGATTTCTATAAAAAATATCGATTAATCAATACAGATTGACATCAGGTAAGGGGTAAAGACCCATCAGTATCAAGACACCAAGATATGCATGCATTTCAGCTACAAATGTTGGACTCCAGTGAAGCGTTTGCCTCTGTGCCGCATAAATGTTTGTTTGTTCTTCCAGCAACTCTACGAGATCATGAGGAAAGCAATTGTCGAAAAATTATATTGGCAGTGTTTTATGAGTGAAGCGCATGTTTACAGTCAAGGTTTGTCAAACTTTGGTATGCTATGGCTATGGAACCTTATCTAAACAGTTTTGTGCCACACAAATAGGCCTACTTGCTATGTTTGTACTCGAAGATTCATCAGGCTGCGCTGAGTCAGACTGAGCTGTAGTCAGGTTTTGTTCAGAAAGAGCGCAAAAAGAAATGACCCTATCATATTCATTTCGTGTACTTACTTCCCTCGCTGGTTCAAAGCTTTCTAGATATTTTACCCAAACACCTGGAGCAGGAGGATCTTGAAAATTATCTAATCCTCTCGTCTCCAACTCAGGATCTTCACCAAATATTCTTGAAAGGCATCTCGAAACCTCATCGTCGTAATCATGTACGCAATCACCCAAAAGTGGTTCTTCCGAGACACTTTCGTCATTACTTTCAATAGCGGAGAGATCAAATTCCAGAATACTGGCGATAATACTGTCAATTATCTTCTTTTTCTTTGACATTCTCCTGAAATATCAAGTATGCTAATGGGCAATAGTAACTTTATTAACACCAAATACTTTTGGAAACGAAATCGATGACATACTGTTTTTTTTGTTTTATTTTAATACTAGATGAACCAAGCTATCCGTTAACATTAAAACATCATCATAGTTTAGTACAAAAGTGACCAGAATATTTTCGTGAAAACCAACAAAAATTTCAAAAATTTACGGCTTGCGGAGAACGGCCGTGGTTTTATTAAAAAAAAAAAAACTTCTTTAGTGTTTTTACGTATAATATATATATCCTTTTAAAGACAGAAACACACTTATTCGATAATATATGCGAGATTACATTTAACTCGATTTTAGTAGATCAAACCGTTACAATTAACTTCCGTGTTTTTTTTTGGTTGCTCTAGCGACCAAGAGGGATTTGCGGTTTTGGATCTTGGTCACAACAGCGCCAAAGGGGATTCAGCGGCTAAGTCGATCTAACCGGGCCGTGGTAAGTGGTAAGTATTACCACCGAGTTTACTATAATTTTCAAATAAGTGTTACAAGCTTCACATCAAAATTTGTTCTACGAGACATGCATAATCAATTATCCTATGAAATATCACAAAAGCACTTACCGGAATATTGATAGAACAAAGTTTCAATTTGTTTGCGCAAAACAAGTTCGATTTCCAAGATTGGTCGTTTTTTTCATAACGTTGGTAGTTCGAAAACTTTTGCAGTTAGCGTAATTGCCAGTTAAGCAATTGTCCTTTGCCATAAAGACAAAGAGAGAGAGAGCAAAGAATATAGTAATATAGGTAGAGAGCCTATATTACTATAGTATATAGTAATATAGCAAAGGAAATGTATAATGGAAAATTAGGGTAAATTCCTTACTCTATGATTGAAGCCGATCAATATTGCGTAATTGCACAATGTAATTTCTATTCACGAGCTGACACACAGATAATAAATAAAGAAAAAAAGAGAAAAAATTATTACGGCCGAGCCGACGGGCCGAGCCGAGGCCGAGTATTCAAATCTCTTTTCATCTCGGTATACAAATACTGCGTAACGGCTGTTCCAAAGCAATGTTTTAACTTCACTCATCTATCTTATTACATATAGAGCAATGGTAGCATCTCGTTCTCGTATCTCCTTCATAGCTTACCTTTTGCACTTGTGCTTTGTATTTTGCATTGCATAGAACCACCCAACCCATCCGTAATCTTCTTTGTAGTTTGTGCGTAGTATCCTGTAGTCTGTGCACTCACCATCTCGTTTGGGGTGTACCCTTAGGGGCGCTATGTAAAAAGACTTGTGTGGGGGGTCTCCTTACACTACAAAATTTGAACGAAAAAACAGTTTTTTTTTCTTTTCCTCGTTCGAGGATTTGGCGTCACACTTTCAGAGTTATAGCCATTTTAAGTTTGACAGCTGTCATGAAATGAAGATAGTAGACGCGTTCCACTTATAGCAAAATGCCAGCAATGTCACAGAATAAATAATAGTACAAGGCAATGTTAACTTTTTTAGCCCCAATGTCGTTCCACAAACCCTCCGATGCTAGCACAAATAACAAACGTCAATCGTTCCACAATGCAAAATGTTAACATTTCTAGCGTCGGAAACTAGCATCGTCAGACCCATGTTGTTTTGTGGGTGCGAAATGCTTCATTTTGAAAGTGTCAAAATTTAGCGGCAGAGCACGTAATCGTAATTTTAAATAAAAAAAAACAGTGTTTTGCTTAGTCTTCGTAATATTTGGACGGCTAATACTGGCCGTGTATTATTGCCCGTAAAAAACAGCCCGGGTTGATAATGCACGGCCAGTATTACGCAACCAATATTACGTGTACAACTGGATACGTAATATCAGCCCGTGCCGATTTTGTACGACCAATATTACACGGCCAATAATACGAAGCCAACCGTAGACAAAGCTAGAATCACTCCTTGATGCCTCGTTTGTGTAGGTGAGTGTCAAGAAGAAAAAAACTGTCACAGAACCGAATCGGCCAACCCCGACTCCAAGTGGTTTTGTCTGCCCTACACTAGAGTATTTTAAAAATCCGGAGGCGCGAAGGGAGTACAGCCCCCTCTGCAGCTTCGGTTTCTTTGCAGCTCCGCCGCACCAGCTCACGCTGGTACCTGTGCTTTGTTACGCAAGGGCGGAGGGGCAGCACTTCCCGCAGCGCCGGAGTAATCGTGATTTATAATCTGTGGTAAAAGGATACTGGAACGTGCAAACGAGGCTTTGACTATGACAATTCTATATTTTATTCTTTGATGTACACGTAATATTGGCTGTACATTATCGGCCGTACAACAAGTGTCCAGCCCGTATTTCCAGCCAATAATGCACACCCTGTTATTACATGTACATATTTTGGCTTCGTAATCCTGGCTGCGTATTATCGCCTGTACAAAATCAGCACGGGGTGTTATTACACGGCCAATAAATAGCGTGGAGTCCCTCCGCTCGGAAGAAGTGAAACTTCGTAATGTGGAAATGAAAATAGGAAGGCCTCCATGGTAGCGTTAAACGTTTTACGCAACCTTGTTGGAAGTAGCATTAGAAGTTTCACTTCAATACGCAACCAAATAATGTACACCCTGATATTACGATTATTGGCTGGACATTATTTGGTCGAGTAATATTGGCCGTGTAATATAGAGACTGTATACCCTGCGTTCGAGATGATGAGATGGCGTTGTGGGCAGTTTCGAAATGTACATTTTTAATAAGCCGTTTTATTTGAACATTTTCTGTCATTTTTGCACCTTTTTTTTGCAAATTTTGACATCACCGATCCTTTCCAAACTGAATGAAAAACGACCCTATCATTCACGGAATAAAGTCGATTTTCCTATGTCAACATGTCATCGAAACTTGCAAAACGAACGATGATCGAAAACGTTAAGAACGCTAATTTCACCCACAAATGGCCAAAGGGAACGCCAATTATGAGCGTTTTTAATAGTTATTTTCGCCAATTGTTACAAAATGAACGGCCCAATAGTTTCCGAGTTAGAGCCCTTTTAAGTTTGACAGCTGTCATCCAAAATGATGATAACGTCACAGACTACTCAGAGATACTACGTAATATAATAAATACGAAGACACTATTATTACGTCATATTTTTTTACGACTTCATCGGTTTGACAGTTACAATACTGTAATTTGTAGGTCTTTTGTCTATGCTTCGCACTTATCATTGCCAACAGAATAGAGATATTTTGTTACCATGTAGGATCGTGTGTATTCAGCCTTCCTCCTAGCGTCATTCCAAACATATTTATTATACAGCAAAATAATCACACTTTAGAAGAACAGGGTTTGAAATATTAACATTCTATTGTATTATTAGGGCGAAAACATAGAAATTAAATAAGTAATAGTATCTATCTTAAATTTGAGGTAAATTTGTTATCTACGTTAGTGTTAACTCACTTGTTGAATCTGTGGTTGCAAGCGATTAACGCTTATGTGTGAGTTTTTATTTTGCATGTGTTGTATATTTTATCTATGTATGTAACATTTTTGACGTTTATAATGGTTTGTTGTTAAACCATTATAAACCATTAATTTAACCATTATGTTAAACATTATTCTTACAGTACAAGCTTACACATATTTTTGTATGTAGTTAGTGAACCTTCTACCATGTAGATAGAGTTTAATATTGTACTATATAGCAGCAAAAGATAAAGTTTTTGCGTGAGATTTGTTTCTTTGGGAGCTGTGTAGGTACATTATAAGAGGCTGTGTAGATAACTTTACAGCACAAACTTACACCATTTTTGTATGTAAATAAAGAACCTTTTGCCATAGAGATAGAGTTTAATATTGTACTTTAAAGTAGCAAAAGTTAACGTTTTTGCGTATGATATATTTCGTTTACAGGGTTGTACTATTATTTATTCTGTGGCTGTGTAGAGATTTTTGGGATGAAGTTTGAGCGGGGAACTCATATGAAATTGTTTAAAAATCGATATATTTATGAGGGTATGTGGAAGTTACACCATAGCGTCGCCCCTTTTAGTCCGATTTTGACAAGCGAGGTGTCAATCGATTCGGCTTTAGATCTAAGTAGTGTCTTAAGCATATATTTTTTACCCGACTATGGTGAAGCAAAGGAAGGGTTATGTATTCAAACTAAAAAGTTGCTCAGATTTTGACAAGCGAAGTATCAATCGATCGTCTTCATCACAAGAGTGTCATAGGCTATTTTTTACCCGATTGTAGTCAGGTTTTAGTTTTTGAACTTATGACTTGTTTTTATTATAAGTATTATTATGATTTTAGTCCTACCCATATGGTCCAAACTAAACGAAATCCTGTAGCTGTTGCTGTTTTTGTAGGGTAATGGTAATAAAAGGTTCAGTTTAGTAGAACAAAAACGAAAATGTAATAATACAAATTATATACATATAACAATCACAACAACCTAGCACAGGTGACATATCTCCTTTATTTTTGGGTTCCGTACCAGAAGGGTCCAAACGGAACTCTTTTGCTAATGGTGTAAGTAGTAAGAGATTGAATTTAATGGGACAAAAAAAACGCAGTAGTTGCATATGATGTGTAACACGGGTAATTCGCATTTACCCCTCCTGCACTAGAGTTGGAAACTAACAAAAAAGTAATGTTTTATCATCGCTGCTCAAGCTCTGCTTTATCATCGCTCGATGCTGTTTTATCATTTAGGATAGCACTGTGCAAGCTAATTGGTCAATTGTTTCAGTAAACAGTTGACCAAGCGCACGCAGCACGTTGTAACACTTTTCACAAAATCACTCCCATAAAGGAATTACTTCTCTCTAGCTCCCATAGATTTAAGTAAAGGAAGAGGAAAGATGTTACAAATCAAAAATATTATACAAAATTATATTCAATTAGCATAATGGTCACAATAGCCAAACACAGGCAACCTTCCTACTTTATTAATGTTCCTGAAATCAACACATAACATTTCAGTAAACAACTCTGTCTAGATAAATGGTACAGGCAGTGGTGCAGGTCATATTATAATTAATGGTGTGGTGGTTATTTTTACAATACATCACTACTATTAGTCTAGTTCAGTTAATGAAGATTCATCAATGAAGTAGTTAATGAACGAGTTGTTAATAAAAATTAACAACTCATAGTTCTTTGAATGAGGAATCAACTATCTGGGGTCCATAAATTAATAATTTATTTATTAGCTGTCACACTTACTAAAGTATACTTTGAATTTAGATATGTTTATCTGTTTGCCTGATAAAATGCATTGCAATATTACATCAAGTCTTTATATTAAGTTCTCATCTAATTCAGTAATATGGGCCGTTGTTTCTGGATCTGCAAAATACTGTCTTGCAACATTCCCGGTATTGGTGTTACCACTGCCCTGTTTGACTATGTCTAATAGTATGCAGGTTTCTATTCGAAAAGCTTCTTGAATGACTTCTGTCTTATCTTTCACTTCATTTCTTCACCTTTTGCTTGCTATGATTATATAAATCTTCTGTGTTTTCATAAGTCTTCTTGCACTGCCTTAGCTCTCACTGCTTCAAAATTATTCATTCCAGTCAGACGAGATATGCACAGATCACATACAGCAGCTGAAGTCCTTGAACGAGTGCATTTTTCCATATATGGTTGGTATTAGGCTGTGTGTGGCCATGGTATTTCCGCAATCAGTTGGAGTTCATTCAGTGATCTCTGACTCAAATGCAGCCAATTCCGTTTTTATGTTTGCATTTTTCTCATTCATAAACTTATAAGAAACCGGGCGACAGCAAGCAGTAGACGAAGTCTTGTCATTTTGCCATACTGTTTCCACTCAAACTTTCAGTGAGTTGATGAGAGGCACAAGCCTTGCCATAAATACTTCTCACCTTAAAGTGGTTTGTTGCTAATAAACAGTGACTAGATGCATCCCCACTTACTATGCAACACAACACAAGTCACGCACCTGCATTAAAATTATGATTAAATGATTCCATAATTCTTTTAGCCATAAGATCTAAGAGTGCTTGCAGTCGTAATTTTACTGTATGTCGTGACAGTCATGTCTTCTTTCTTCGGATAATAGGTACTTATTCTTCTCCTACATCAACATATGATTCCAGACCTAGAGATAGAGTGCGAGTACGTTCTGTGGAGAAATTTCGAGGGGTGTTGTGCAGTGTGTGATGCAGTTCACTTTCTAGGAAATCTATGATCTTGGAGGCATCAATGAACATCACAGAAAATCTGAAAATAAATCAATCACACAGAATATTAGTGAAAACTGAAGTTGAGAAAAGGAGCGATAATATCCCAACAAACAACGAAAGATAATTTTATTTGCGTTGGCTTGGTTGATCGCTGGTAGGTACCTACCTACTTATAGACATTGCATGATTCAAGAAAACAGGCGAGGCGTAGTTACATTAATTAAACCATGAGACAATGGTACATAAAATTTCGAAGTGTTTGGTTTGGGGTTTGGTACTTTGTGACACAGATTATAGATATGGTTTGTTATGTGATCCACAGATTATCCATTTAAAAGTAGTTTTTATTTGAATGCTCGAGACTCAGCTGTCTATTCACAAGTTAACAGACAGACTTTATATAAAGAAAAAAAAATAAAAAATAAAAAGGGTATAAAAAATTATGTATGAATAACGGCGGCCTAATAAATAGGTACTACGTGGATAACGTGTTATTTCGTCAAAATTATTCTATTTGTTTTTTCGCTAAAATTATTCTAAGTCTCTTCCCATAGAGCCCCTAAGGGTACACTCTGACCCCCATCTCGTAACAAATTCATTTAGCCGGAAATTAATTTAGCCGAACCGAACGAGTCGACCAGGGATTTCCGATCCATAGAAATACTTATGAAACCGTCCTATCTGTATGCTGTGCTTGGTAAGTCCTACGTCGATCTCCTAGTGTAGAACAGAGAGATCGAGCCACACCGCCAAGTCTGAAGTGAAGCACCCAAGATTTGCCGATCAGCTCGTATGCACAAGCCTCACGCACACACACCATCATATGCTGATCGTCCGCCACATTCTCTTATTTCTGTCAAGTTTTCACGAAATATAATAAAACTGGGCAATGACCCGTCCACTCACTGGCTTTACCCACCAGTGGATGCACGGGTAATTCTCATTTACCCTTCCACCTACTGCACTAGAGTTAGGAAGTAATAAAAAATAAAACAACATTTAAGAAGAAAACATCAATGCAGTCTTATGTGATAACAATTGCGTATAAAACACAAAACACAACAAATTTCTCTGAAAACATTGCCCTTCAGACCGAAACAGAAATGTTAACACACTACTACACTACTGCTTGGCGGCTGAATATCTGACAAAAGTTTGGTTACTTCCCCGAGCGGACTCCTTAAGCACCACTACAAAACCTCTACCTCTAATCATAATCACAGTACATATTATATAGTCAGGACTGTCATAATGCTCCAGCTGTAAAATATGTATTTTATTAAACATATTGATGGCAATGTAGTGCAGTTAGTATTGTGCCTGCCTTCCAAGTTTAGTATCCCGAGTTTGAATCCTGGCCGGGGCAAACATTTGTGTGATGTAGGTACTTAAATGTTTGTTCTCGGGTCTTGGATGTTTGGGGTGTGTTGATGTGTGTGTTGCATTTTGTGTGTCTCACCTTACAATAACTGTTCATTGTTTTCATGAGTAGAAACAATGGTTTGCATAATGTCACATCATCATAACATCCTAACAAGGGCCTCTTCCCTCGCTCTCATGCCTAGTAGCCTAGAGCCCGCGAGTTAGTCCAAACTATTCTACAATTTGTTTCACTATTGAACAGATTAGACAAAAAAAATACAATCTGTTCTACTAAGCAGCCAATACACACATATTGGATCCGAACAAATTGTGCATTGGCCATCCATGCTGTGCTACTGTAGAACAGATTGGACAACAAAAATAAAACATTTGTGCTACTGAGTAGGTAGTAAGATATTTTAAAGCGACAGGTGTCAAAGGTTGAATATGTAGGTGATACACTATCTATGAGCTCCAATATCTCAGAAACGCAACACTTTAGGATACTACTGTTCCAACTTTTTTTGTTTGTATTGAAGAAGATTTAATAAGGTTTGATTTGTGGCCACCATTATATATTATTTTTCAAATTGGTGGACTTTTACCATGCCTATGACAAGGCTTTTAAAGTTGGTTCACGGCTAGCATGCTCAAAAGCATTTAATCTACATTATATTGTACTCTGTAAATTTTTCTTTGCTTGTAAGGATGATTGTCTCACTCTTGCAATGCCTTTTGCAGAATACAATGGGGAGTTGTCATAATCTGCCAACATCTGTACACAAGCGAGTAATGTGTGGAAGTATTTGAAACAACCCGTTCTACAACTAGAGCAACATTAAAGAACACACACCGAAGCAAATCCATCTAATAGCAATAAGTGTGATGACAAACCTGTGAGTGCTTAAAGTCTAAAACAACAGCAAAGGCAATCTAGAGAGAGAAAAAAGTTACATGCGTGTGCTTTTTGTGACCATAAGTCAGTATCTGCTGGTAGTATAAAAAAACATGAAAGAATACACACTGGAGAGAAACCAAACGATTGCACATGTGTGATTATAAATGTGGACATGCAGGCAGTTTAAAACATGATATGAAAACACACACTGGAGAGAAACCATATGCATTCACTATGTGTGATTACAAAAGTGGACAAGCGGATTCATTAAAACAGCATATAAATACACACACAGGAGAGAAACCCTGTGAATGCTATATGTGTAATTATAAATGTGGAAATGCAGGTACCTTAAAACAACATATTAAAACACACACTGGAGAGAAACCATATGCATGCACTATGTGTGATCATGAGTGTGTAAGTGCAAGTGTTCTAAAAAATCATATGAGAATTCACACTGTAGTGAAATCATATGCATGCACTATGTGTGATTATAAATGTAGACAAGCAAGTTCTTTAAAATATCATATTAAAACACACACTGGAGAGAAACCATATGCATGCAATATGTGTGATTATAAATGTATAACTGCAACTGATTTAAAGATACATATAAGAAGACACACTGGAGAGAAACCATATGCATGCATTATGTGTGATTATAAATGTAAACAAGCAAGTAAGTTAAAAATACATGAAAAAACACACACTGGAGAGAAACCATATGCATGCACTATGTGTGATTATGAGTGTATAAGTGCAAGTGATTTAAAAATACATAAAAGAATACACACTGGAGAGAAACCATATGCATGCAATATGTGTGATTATGAGTGTGTAAGTGCAAGTGCTTTAAAGATACACATAAGAAAACACACTGGAGAGAAACAATATGCATGCATTCTGTGTGTTTATAAATGTGAACATAGAAGTCATTTAAAAGTGCATATGAATACACACTCTGGAGAGAAACCCTATGAATGCACACTGTGTGATTATAAATGTGCACAAGAAAGTAATTTAAAAAGGCACATGAAAACACACACTGGACATAAACCACATGCATGTACTATTTGTGATTATAAATGTGGAAGAGCAGATACTTTAAAACAACATATTAAAACACACACTGGAGACAAACCATATGCATGCACTCTGTGTGACTATAAGTGTATAAGTGCAAGATACTTGAAAGTACATATAAGAATACACACTGTAGAGAAACCATATGCATGCACTATGTGTGATTATGAGTGTGTAAGTGCAAGATACTTGAAAGGACATATACGAATACACACTGGAGAGAAACCATATGCATGCACTCTGTGTGATTATAAGTGTGCAATTGCAGTCAGTTTAAAATGGCATATGAAAACACACACTGGAGAGAAACCATATGCATGCACTCTGTGTGATTATAAGTGTGGACTTGCAGTCAGTTTAAAACGGCATATGAAAACACACACTGGAGAGAAACCATATGCATGTATTATGTGTGATTTTAAATGTGGACAAACAAGTAATTTAAAACAGCACATGATAATACACACTGGAGAGAAACCATATGCATGTATTATGTGTAATTATAAGTGTGGACGAGCAGGTAGTTTAAAACAACATATTAAAACACACACTGGAGAGAAACCATATGCATGTATTATGTGTGATTATAAGTGTGGACAAGCAAGTTATTTAAAAAGACATATTAGAACACACACTGGTGAGAAACCATATACATGCACTATGTGTGATTATAAGTGTGGACAAGCAGGCAGTTTAAAACAACATATTTTAACACACACTGGAGAGAAACCATATGCATGTACCATGTGTGGTTTAAAGTTTGGACAAGCAGGCAGTTTAAATCGTCATTTGAAAGCACACCTTGGTGAGAAACCATATGCATGCACTATGTGTGATTATAAATGTAAACAAGCAGGTGATTTAAAAACGCATATTATGAGAAAACACAAGTGAACAACCATCCTAGTATAACAAAACATTGTGATGAAACTAAATAATGTTTAGTCATCATCATCAGCCTGTAACATTACACATTTGTAAATAAATGTCACACTCAGAGTCATCAACTAATGCTTCACTTAAAAAATACATTCAAACCATTTAATGCTTGATTTGTGTTTGACATCTGTAGTGTAGCAGTCAGTAATACTTTGTTGAATATAATAACTGACCTCTAGTATGGGTACTGTTGCACAGTTATTGAGGGGCGGCACAGTACATACTTAGCAGTCTTCTACGTACTCCTTGTCTCTATTTTTGTTTTATTTATAGGGTTACATACAGCAAAAGGAAAATGTAACCCTTATAATATCTCTCACATGTCCGTCACTCTGTCTGTATGTCTGTCACAGCTGTTTTTCTCAAAAACTGTGAAACGTGGAAACTTAGCATAGTGTTATAATATATAGACCCTCATATTTTTTCGATAATACGTTTTTTGATATTATTATATACTATAAAAAATGTTCTCATAATCCCTACCAGGGCTGTTCCCACTTGTGGGATTTGAGAATTTTCGTAAAGTGCTCTTGTTGTCTGCCAACATGGAGGTAAACCATCAGAACAGTACATTATTTTTAACAAGGAAGATGAACAATAGTCCTAAAATATCTCACTATCTAGCGCTGTAACCTAACTTTCAGCTATTTTATAATCACAGTGTTGCGCAGATACCTAGCCTGGAGCACAGTATAGATAATAGTACTAATAGCTTAGAGCTACTGCTGGCTGTGTGGCTCTTGCACCCCACCCTGCCTGCTCCATCAGCAGCGGCCCACATACCGTGATGTCCGGTGCAGTGTCTTGCTACTGTTATTTATTCTGTGGTAGTGCTCAGCTTGTTGTGCACTAACGACAGTATAGTGCACTACCGGCGCCGCAGCGAATGATTTGGTCCGATTTGATATCTTTTACCCGACTGCAAGGAGGGTTATGTGTTATTATGTTTGTTTGTTTCTTAGGCGCGTGTTACAGCCTGAACGCCGTGATGCATTTTGATAAGTGAGGTATCATTGGATTCGTCTTGATCACGAGAGTGCTATAGGATATATAAAAAGTCAAGACAACTAATAGGGCGTCTAACAGCTCCCATGTTGTATTTCCGACGGAACAAAAAAATACCAAAACCTATCGAGTGAGGTATCATAATGAAGGTCTTTAAAAGACTTAAAAAAATATATAATTCTTCTAACGTTTAGTTAGAAGAATTATATATTATATGGTAGCAATTGCTTTTTAAGCTTCTTACAAAATTTACAGTTTTAGACATTGGTGCTTAAGTTACTATTAGATTATTCAACTTAATGTAAATAAGAATAAAAAAAAGATAGCGCTGTTGCGAACAAGCGCGACGAAATAAGTGAAGACTCGTGTCAATCATTGTGTGCGTCACTCGGCGTAAGATACGAAAGTAATGAGCATGTGTGCTAGAAAATAATGCTGACAGCATTTTACTTCGACTCCCAATTATATTGTCAAAGATTGATTTAATTTATATTGTACAAATATAAAAAAAATAATTGTTTCCACGTTTGGATGCTTCGAACCAAATCATTGAATGTAGAGGATTTAAATTTAGAATTTCAGAGGTCTCACACACCTACATAATAAAAAATGCGCTTAGCATTCGCAATTTTGCTTGTCGTATGAAGTAGTGTTGGCCTCTAGATCTGGTGTAAAAGTTTGTCGCAATTTAATTAACATTAAAAATGATTGATAAAATGTTTGTGAACAAATTTTTATGTAAGTATTTAAATTTCTATCAATATCATACAGGGGTTCAAATATTTTCTTATATACTTTTTGTTTATTTAATAAGCAATAACTGCACAACTGTCACATATACAACTGGCAGTTAAGGACTACTACTAGTGAAGCCTGCTTAACGAATAATATATTTTTTTCTACAGAAATAGTTTGTATGTCGGATGGGACTCGAATTCACGACGATCAAAGTCTCGGCTCGAATACATTTGCTCTACCAACTAAGCCACCGCTTGCTTGTAAAAAAACCTTTTTTTTTGTGTAAATTTGTTCTGTTTGTATGTTTCGCTATGTAGGCGTTACTGCTAAATATCTTAACGTGGAAATATGTATTATTAATTAAACATTTGAATATAAAAACAAATTGTGAAGTAAAATTTACCAAGTGGTGTCAGTTTTTACCCGACTACGCAATCTATACTACTAACAAGCGCCCACTGCATACCTCGGGAATTACCCAGGTTTGCGCATTTTTGATAAAATGATTCACTTTATTTTTTTATACTCTTCACAAATTACATTTTGTTACAAATTTTACAGGATTATTACGAGGAAATTACGAAAACTTGTTATACAAAATGGATGTACAGATTATAGTACATACTAATGTCCTCTATGTTGTGTAAGTTTTCTAAAGTATTGGCGTTTAGTGTCACAACATTTTCGTAAAGTTTCCTGTTTGGCAGTGTGATGAAATCTGATATTAATATATTTTTTATCACCACTCTTGTTAACGAGCGCAATAACATCTGATCTATATAGCTATAAGTATAGGTATATATATATATATATATATATATATATACGCAGGGTATAGAATAACTTAAGTTATTAAAAAGTTAAACGCAATAATCAGAAAATAGGAACTCAGTTGGATAGGCATAGGTTTTACGAACACTTTGCGCTATTCGGCACGTGGGCAAGTTAACGCATAAGCAAGATTAATATTATTTTGTATGGGCCTAAAACATAGGGAAACGTAGTGTAGAATCTACGTGCCATCACGTATGACATCTAAAGCATACGGGATGGCCGCGTACCTCTATAGGAATAGTTATGAACATGCAGCCACAGACAGACTGAAACTTACTGTGGATGCATGGGATTAGAGGTACAGGTTGGCTTAGGAAAGCCGCGCTCTGTAAAAGGTACTTATTTACAAGCAAAGTACTCCTTAGTCAGCCTAAGGTAAAATGAACAAGGTATCACTTAGAAATTAATAAAACGTAGATAGTAAGAGCGAGAGGAAGCTCACAGGGAGAAACGTTTTTAGAATCGGCAAAGTGTGTTGACTTTCGATGAGTCACACATAGGAATGTCTCTAAACTGGACAAACTTTTAGGAACATGCCTAAAGTTTGGGTACCGTCTTCGTACGGGTGCGAGGAGATCACAAGATCGGAAGTTCTCCTCGCACCCGTAGCAAAGCCATAAAAATTGGGCTTTCTTCGTGGTGAGGATTCGAAGTAAGACCGTAGCGAATTTATCGGACAACTTTTTGTGCCTGTTTTCGAGTGTGGGAAAATTAGGATCAAGAATAAAGGGGTGAACGTATGTCATGAATAAAGTAGAATGAATCGCCCAATAGGAGAGCTTCGCTTGTTTCGGGTAAACTATAAAAACTCATACTTCTATGAATTATTGTGTATTCGTCAAGTTCCCGTTCGCTGAAGCAGTCGAAGACAAGAAGCTCTCATACAAGTGACCAATATTACATAGTAGCACCACCAAAGTATATTAAGGCTCCGATAGCCATCATTTATAACCAGGATAAAGAAAACTGAATTCTGTATTACTATCCTTGTTTACAAATTTTGAGAATATACCAGCTAAAGTGTCAACAAGTGCGTTTTCGTTTCGTCCTCCTGTCCTGAGCTCAACTAAGTCTCATTTTCTCTGCAACTGGGATCCTTTTGATAAAGGTGTGACTGCGAGGAAAAAGGAACTCATGGTCACATGTATGACTACAAGGGGAAAAACCTCAGAGAACTAGAAGTGTGACAATTTCGTGTGACCACGAGTCCGCAACGAAACTAAGGTACAATAAACCTGATTGACTTACCCTACTTAGGTAGGTACCTACTCTGACTAACCTTTCTTCTGACCTCTAAGATATCTCATTCATTCTGGATTTCCCCTTATGCACATTGAGTTTATAGTACCTACTTATAATAAGAAGAAACTGTTATATTGGCTTAGATTATTTTTAGGGTTCCGTACGTCCGAATGAAAAAAGGAACCCTACTAGGATCACTCGTGTGTATGTCTGTTTATCTGTCACGGCTAATTTCTGAATCTCCTGGTCCTGGATATGAATTTCTGTGACACAAACTAGGACGTGCAACGTAAAGAAATCAATTTTAAAAATAGTTCACTTTTGGGGAGCAAATCAGAAAATTGAATAAAAACGTTTTGCATACGGTCGTGTTGAATTGCTACTGTATTTCAATACTTGTGTCATATCAAATGAAGGTTCTCAATTTATTAATGATTTAAAATAAATAGTTTTCAACTTATTAAAGTTTATGAAAATTGATTATTACCTTAACTCCGAAAATACTGAGGTTAAAATTTTCAAATAAATACATAAAGTAGTTCTTAACCTAATAAATTAAAGGTAAACCTACAAGAAGTCTATGGTCTGAATAACATGGTATATCTCTCAATATTGCGATATATTATATTCACCGTACGGAACGTGAGTTTCACTCGCACTTGTCCGGTTTTTGTATGCCATTCGGGTCGACTGTCCTTTGGTACTTTACTCATAGAATACTTAATTGAATTAAGAAAATAAGTAAAAACATAAATTTTAGATCTGTGGGTATAATATTAGTCAAGCTCAAAAAATATATTTCCATTTTTATTTAAATGATAACCAATTACAAGAAAACCCGTAGAACTGTGCGCACCCGTTTGGGGTATGGGCTTACTATGCAGTAGGTATTATTAGTTATTCTGTGCCTATAGTAAGCTAGGTAGGTACCTAAGTAAGCACATTGCCTGGCTCGTACACATAAACTACTAGACAGCTTGAAATGCGGTTTCACAGTTGGATGACTTGGTTTTTGAATTAAAATGCTCATTTCCTAAATTCCCTTTGCTGATTCTCACTGCACCCATAGGGTTAAAAGGGGTGGCCCTTTTTTTTACACTACAAACAGTTTATATGTAGCTGTCATCAACAATCTTTACTTGTCCACTGCTGGACTTAGGCCTTTCCTAAAGCACGCTACTGAGCTCGATCCAGATGTTAAATAACACAAATCCAGTGATATTCTGTATGTAGGTAGGTATGTAGCTTGTTTTGAATGCCATCTATAGAATATGACATTCAATACAAGGTAGTTAGGTATTAATGAATTAAATAAATATTTTCGGGACAATTCACTTAACTGAACTTAATTCATTCAATAAAACGAATATTGCATCCAAGACTCGGAAAAAAAAACTGCTCATCACACAAATGATTGCACCTATCGGGATTAGAACCCACGACCGTTTGAATTCGTCTCTAGCCACTAGACCACCCGGCCGTCACAATTAGATAATATTCAATTCAAGGTAAATTGACATTAGCTAATACTAGCGCTTATTTATGGTAGGTAAGTATATCTTGGAGCCGGAGAATGTCAGCTCTGTATTGGCTCCGGCCACAGATTATTTATTCTGTGGCCGGAGCCAATACAGAGCTGACATTATACTTGTTATTTACCTCTCTAGTAACGATCATGTTTGTTCGTTTTAAAGGATTTAACTTCGACATTTCCTTTACAACCTATACATATAAAATTAAAACGTTTGTCTTACTTTGCGTGTATCTTTCAAGGCCTTTCAACACCATTCATCTACAACTAATTGAACGGATTTTAATGCAACTTGGAAAGGTGATCATTATAGTATGGGTAATAATATTTACGGTAAGTATAGGTACCTACTTACTTATTATTTGATCCCAAAAACGATCAATACAAAATAATCGTGCATTTTATTAAAGCGGATGACGCTGAATGAGCTGAATCTGTGGCTGAATCGTTCCTAACCGTTTATAGAAAGTACTAGCCGTGCCACGCGGATGATGATTTTATGATGGCAAGTATCCTATATGCTGTTCCAGGACCTAAAGTATCTACATACAACATTTCATCAAAATCCGTTTTGCCGTTTCAGCGTGAACATTGGACATATACACACACACACTAACTAGCATAATATTTAGTAATAGGATATTTTGATAAAATCCATACCAATATATAAAAGTGAAGCGTTGTCTGTTTGTTTGGGGAGCTTTCACACGATAACGGCTGGACGGATTTTGATGAAATTTGGAATGGAGATAGCTTATACCCCGGAATAAAACATAGGATACTTTTTATGCCGGAAAATTGTAAGTTTCCACGGGAAAACTGGGGAAATGTTGAATACTTGCTGTATGGAACGGTCGCCATGGAAACGAAATAACAAGTAAGTCAAAAAACATCAAAAGCATAGGTGCTATACCTACTTTTGCATTGGTTTTTAATATCCTAGAAGAACATAGGATGTTTTTTCTCGATAAACAGTAGTCCGCGCGGACGAAGTCGCGGGCGGTTAAGCTAGTTATTAAATAAAAATGTTATTATTATTATTATATATATATATATATATATATAGTTATTATTTATAAATGTATTCATATATAATTTCATTTTTTATACTTATTCTTGTATGTTTATTTTTTCCGCTCCCTCTGGGCTTTAGCTGAAAACCAGCGCTGCGTGCCTTCGGCAAACAGCCTAATGCTGAGTAAAGTGGTGATGAATGGGCTAAGGCCCATTAAGCACTTTAATTATACACACTACTTTTACCTTTTCTTTGTTTTCCTTTTCTATTGTACCTACATAATTTTTCTAATTATTTGTATCTTTTATTTTTGTGTGTGTTGAATAAATGTATTTTCTTTCTTTCTTTATGTATGTACATATGTCAAAATATTCTATAACAATAAACATAATGCAGTTGTAACTATAATGCGATAATTCGCTACCAGACAGAGCGAATCCGGGTTACCATACGTATAGGTAATATTATACATAAAAATAAACGCTTACGTAAAGCGTCAGTATATATATAAGGCAGCTTTGCCAAGATTGGTTCAGTCATAGCCTTATATGTACTATGGTTCAGTTCTGTTTCTAGTTTAACCACACAAGTGTAAGTGAACATTGAAGTGTACACAGCTCCAAGACAGTAAAAAATAATTTACAAAAATAAGCTAATTTAATATACACACAAACATGTCAAAAATGCTGGAATTGTTTGTTTTCATCCTACTTGTTATAAATTGTCAGGCTGAAGGTAAGTTAATGAAAAATAATAATATTCATAAACATTATAATTAGAAAAATACTGATGTAAACCTACCTGCTAAAAACATGACACCTAGCTTACAAAAATATATGCAATCAAGTACCAACGTATAGTCGATATTAACTTACATTATTTTTGCTTTAGTCGACACAAACCACGACATCTGGAAATTAAAATATTGGTCTATTATTCTGTGCCCACACAAAAACACATAGTTCACATCCGTGTAAGTACTTTGTAGTAATACCATAAAGTTATGGGAATAACAAATAAAATCATCTGATTCCATCATGATACGAGTATGTATCATACACAAGAGCTTTAACCCTCTCCTGTGCTTTCTCGCACAGTCTGTTAATGAGTTTCATTGAATAGAAAAAACTAGCCAAGTGCGAGTCGGATTTGTGCACCAAGTAAAAGTTTGTTAAAAGGGGTTAAAAGTTTGATATTTTTCACAGCTCCAAGGGATTGCAGACTTGAGTATTTGAAATAAATTTCAATTTGCGCATTCCTGAGAAAAAGGGTCTTGACGGACAACGAAAAGATCCATAAGGGTTCCATTTTTCCTTATAAGGTTACCCTTACGGAACCCTAAAAATTTAAAAGCGCGAAATAGATATTGGATCCAAACAACATTTTGTTAAATTTCAAGCTTGTAGTGTTATTAGTGTCTGAATAAAGATGGCTATGACCTACAGATGGACGGACAGACGAGCAGACGACATGACTTGTTTGACTACGGGACTCTAAAAGTAATCAATTGAATCGGTTCATAACACAAGAAAAAAAATAAGCCGGCGCGAGGCGCCTGATAGATGTGAAACATCGAATAACGAAAATCGCCGAGCTGAGGCGGATTAACCTGACGAGCCACGAGCGGCATGGCAACGCCTCGCCACGCCAAGAGTCGGCTTCAGTCCCGTACCGCGCCATATTGTACTGCGAGTATTACTAATCATTGCATAACCATTGCATAACTTTTTATAAGTAAGAGGGTAGATGTTTCACATCAAAAATCTGTTGCATAAATCCCAAAGATATGAGTACTTACCTACAAAAAAAACTTTTATACTTAATTTCAGCTGACAACTCTGTATGTGCGCTGCCCACTGTCACCGGTCCCTGTAGAGCTTCATATAAAAGGTAAGGTAAACACCACATTATTTTTTAAATGAACCTGTCTATACCAAGGAAGTTGTATGTACTATTCTAGTACAACGTAAGTACATAGAACTTCCTTGGTCGATACACATTACCACTGCGATGAGTAGAAGCCGAGCAATCGGTACAAAAACTCATGTTTATAACACTCATCATGATAGCCAAACATTTGCTCGAATCAGGACCAAACCATTAGATTGACTACTGCATAACCCGAAAATCCACTCCACTGATGTTAGAAAGTATCTGCCAATATGTTAATGTTGTGTTGTGTGTGCCGCGATCGGGACAGCTACGTTTTACAAAACCAAACGGGGGTAGTTGGAAAAAACCACCGTTCACGACGCTCGCGCTGACACCAGAATTTTCCAAACTACTCATAGTGAGGTTAGTCATAGTATTTTGTTATTAATTTCTGCGTGACCAGATAAACCTGTTTCAGTTTTATTAACATGAGTTTAATTCGCGAGTTTTCTTGTTTAATGGCATATGTGGAGTTGCCATACCACAAACCGCCTACGTCACGTACGAGTAAGTAGTTATCCGAACAAGATATAAGTTCAAAAACTAACACCCAACTACGGGTACTTTTTCAATTGACACCTCGCTTGGACCAAGTAAAATCGGACCAAGTCTTTAGTTGGAACACATAACCCTTCCTGTGCTTCACCATAGTCGGGTAAAAAAACAGCATAATACACTATAAATGAAGACGAATCGATTGACACCTCGCTTGTCAAAATCTGACCAGGTTTTTAGTTTTTTACACATAACCCTTCCTTTGCTTCGCCGTAGTTGGATAAAAAATAGCCTATGACATTTTGTACCTCAAGACGAATCGATTGACACTTCGTTTGTCAAAATCGAACCAATAGGAGCGACGCTATGGTGGAACACCCACATAACCACATACATAGATACATACATACACAGACTGTTAATCTCATTACCCTTCCCTTGCTTTGCTTTAGTTGGATTTATAAAAATAAGGTACAATAAAGTCCAGTACAGTCCGGTCACGAAACAGAGAAATATTATACAATGACCGCTCACTACTTATCTATCTATCTTATGATACGCATCAAGGTCGTGCGAGCTGATTTACACTTTATTGAGTGGCGGCAAGAGTCACTTTTTATTTATTTGTCTTTTTTTTGTCTTTTCGTGTGGCTCACACCAAAAAAAACTAGATTATCTCGTAGTTTCTCTAAAAAAAAAAAGAAAAAGAGGCGTGTAAAGTAATGCGGATTTGTGCCCAACATTACCGCCCTTCATTTGTGAAGCCATTGTATGCTGGCTTCACATACATACATTGGCTGCTGGGTTTTTTGAATCACGCATAAAAAAGGAGCAAAGATGCGAACCAGAACATTAAAAAAAAACATTAGTTTGTTCATTATAGAAGTGGGCAATGTTGGGCTGGCTTTTATTTCACCTTTCATGTAAATATGTCATAGGAGTCAGGGCTACGCCATCAAATGTACTGAAATACCGTTGGGCAATGTTGGTACAATTGATTCTGTGCCACACTGCCTAAAATTGCCCAAAACCATAATTTGAAAAATAAAAGACATTTTTTAGACTGAAATCAACAAATCTTCCTTATTTCAATAGGTTTTTCCTATGCTGCCAGCCATAATCACGTACCTTAATTAGTTTTGGCGCTCTCGGAAAAGTTTTTGAGTAACAAATTTTGCACCACTTTCAAACACACTACTTTGACATAACCTTTTGACTAAATGAAAGGGGTTAGAAACTTCTAATGTACTAGTGTTAGCCAGTATAACTAATGCAAATTCCTACCAAAGAGTAAAAAAGTCAATAGACAATACTTATTTTGAAAAATCGATTTGAAGTTATTTTTTGTGCGTGGGTAAAGATTGGAAGTGTGGGTAAAGTTGGAGGATTTCACGGTACCTAAATGTAACTTTACAGATATACATTCAAAGAAAGCGAGCGACGTTGCGTGCAATTCACCTATGGAGGCTGCCAAGGCAATGGAAACAATTTCGAGACACTGAAGGAATGTGAGGAAAATTGTCCGAATGCATGAATAGTTACGTACTACCCATTAAAATAATTTGGATTGGAATATCCCACTCATTTATTTTTGATTTAAATTATCCTTTTTATTCTAGTACCTGTACGTAGGTAAACATCTATCTACCTATCTATACTTAAAGTAAAGCAATAAGAAATTTTCGTCACTCATTTTTCGTCAACTCTGAATAGAAAATTATTATTTTCACAGTAATTACTTCAAAAAACCTAATTTTGTTGCAGTTAACTGTTTTTTTTTGTTGGTCAGTGTCATTTATTACAATAATTAACTACAACATTATGAATGAATGACAATAAAGTTAACTTTTGTTTATTTCATTAAAGTATTAATAAATAAAACAAATTCTAATTTTGTTCCACAAGTCAGGAGCTATAGTAAAATTTTATTTAAAGAGGTAGGTATCAGGTAGAGGTAGGTAAGAGGTAGGTAACTATGAGCTGGAAGAGAGGACTACCAGACTTGGTATTTTTCTGGGTTTTTTTTAACCGTTTCATCAGCATACTGGTCCACTGTTAGACGTAGGCCGCATGCACGCCACTGACCTCCGTCTTCAACTGTCCTCATCCATTTTCTTCCAGCCGCTTTTCGGAGGTCACCTGACTACATGGAGTTCTACGCTTCGTTTGCCTAAACGTAGTTTCCACTTG
The DNA here is from genome assembly GCA_946251855.1 of Alsophila aescularia. Lineage (NCBI taxonomy): Eukaryota > Metazoa > Arthropoda > Insecta > Lepidoptera > Geometridae > Alsophila > Alsophila aescularia. The sequence goes on from OX276381.1 coordinate 39,468,414, forward strand.
AAAACTCATCAAATCTAATGGTTATCGGTTCTTGGGGAATTGTGACTAGCTTAATCTTGTCCTTAAATTTGTGGACTAGTCTGCGTGAGTGTCCACGTTTCGGCTCCGTAGGTCATGACTGGTATGACGAACTGATTGAAGACTTCTGTCTTTAGGCACTGCGGTATGGATGACGAGAAGACTTCAGGAAGCTTGCCGAATGCTGCCCAACCCAGCTGAATTATTATGTTTGCTTCTTTCTCAAAGTTGTTATTACCTAATTGCAATATTTGATCAAAGTAAACAAGAAAGGTATTGTTGGACAACTTCAAAAGGTAAAATATTGACTGCAACCGGTTCCGGGTCAACAAAATCGTTAAACATGATCTCGGTCGTAGAAAAGGATCAACTTGGTTGGTATACTTTGCGAGTCTTGCTGTGACTCCACCATTAGGACGATATCATCGACAAATCGTAAGTGTGAGATTTCTCACCATTGATATTAATGTCCATTTCTTTCCAATCCAGAGTCTAAAACATAATTATCTTCCAAGGCATTAATGAACGGTTTCGGGGATATAAAAACCCCGTCTCACTCCCCTGCGCAGTTGAATTTGTTTAGACTGCTAGTTTTGTACTTGGACCACTTGGACACTCATAATCGCGGCATCATACAGAAACCTCAGCACTTCGATGTATCAACGTTGCTAAGACTCCAGAACCGCTCAGGTTTCAACGGAGACAAAGGCCTTCTCATAGTCCACAAAAACAAGACACAGGTGCTAGTTATACTGTTCAGACTTCTGTTTAGCCTGCCTCAATGAATGTGGTCTATACAAGACCTGTACAGGAGGCTGGAATTCGTCAAGTCTTCTTGCGAGATAACTCTCGAAAACTACATAAAGACGTGTCTCAATACTGAAATAGGTCGGTAGTTCTTTAAAAGGGTTTTATCCCCTATTTTAAAGAGCAGTACTACCAAACTTCTGCTCTACGCCTCTGTAGTTCACTGTTAAGATGTGTGCTTAGGTTCTTCCCACTGTGCTAAATAACCCCTGAAGCTCCCGAAGTTCGAGTTTTCTCCCAGCTTTCCTGAGCTCTGTAGTTATACCAGTATCACCGGGGGCCTTTCCATTCTTATGTTGATGGAGCGCCATCTCAATCTCGTCTAGGCTGACGTCGGGCAGTTCGTCATTGAAGTGGCGGGTCAGTATTGTGCGGGAATCCTCTGTGCTGAGATCAGGTCTAGAAGCATGCGAGTCGTAGAATCAGCTATAATAATCTTTGACTTAGAAAGGATCTCCGGCTTAGGGAGGACGGTTGTGCCATTATTGGTCTTGAACTTCGTCAGATGAGACCTACTCAAATGCTGGACGAACTTTTGACCCCAGATTTTGCTCTATTGCCTTTTCTATCAGGTGTGTATTTGAGCATCGGAGGTCACGTCACACCAGCTTGCTGATTGAGTCGCCTTTTTTGACGGTGTGCAAAACAGCAATAATTTGAAAAACAGTTTTAAGAGAAGTGCGTGTTTATCGTCTGTGTATAGTATGCAAAGAGTATACAAATATTACGTATAGTATGTATGTAATTATGCCACATTTATGCCACCATTTTTTAATTCCTAATCAGGATTTTACGATATGAGTGTAGATAAAAAATAAATTAGGTACTTACATGAGAAATAATACCATGCCCCTTTCCTAAATAGGTACCCTTTGCTGGATCTCACAGCACCCGCGGGATTTATTGTGCACACAGGAATAATATTATCAAACTTGTAATAACATAACTACTTATAACATTTTTTATGTTACTTGACTATATACACAAAGGTCAAACCAAACAAAAGTTCAAACTAGATCTTCCATGGTCCGGTCTACATGGTCGCACTACGAAAGAAAAAAAAAACTTCCGTAGTCCGGTCACTGTAAGTACTATATAGGTAGTCAGGTTGACTGTACAACTGAAGTAAACCGTACTACGCGCAAAGAGTCATATTGCCTTTCTAGTACGATTTCTGTGGCCGGAGACCACAGGGCGTCGAGCACTATTAACGTTAGTATAGGTACTTTCTCTTTAGTTACAATTCAAACCTTTTCTTTACACCAAACAGCTTAAATAGAGCTAAATCCAGTGATTTTGTGTAAGTATAACAGATGACATTCTATAAAAAAAAAACATTATGTACTAGTCCAATGCTGGACGTGGCCTTTCCCAGTGAACGCCACTGAGCCCGATCTTCGGCTCTCCTCATCCAGTCACTGCCTGCTGCTTTTCGCAAGTCCTCACTCCACCTGGCTGGCAGGCGCCCCAAAACACGTTTGCCTAAACGTGGTCGAACTCGTTTACCCGAACGGTTGTCGGTTCTGCGAGAGATTGGACTAGCCATAAAAAATGACATTAGCCAATTTTTGCTCTTATTAAGTACAATTTATGAGCCGGCTGGCGACAATACAGCGCTGACATTAAAGTTGTTTAACTCTTTTTAGTTGTTTATCTATTTATTGGTATTGTGTTTATCAGCCTATGTATGTCTGTATGTATGTATGTATGTATGTATGTATGTATGTATGTATGTATGTATGTATGTATGTATGTATGTATGTATGTATGTATGTATGTATGTATGTATGTATGTATGTATGTATGTATGTATGTATGTATGTATGTATGTATGTATGTATGTATGTATGTATGTATGTATGTATGTATGTATGTATGTATGTATGTATGTATGTCTGTTACTTTGTGGCACTATATAGACCAAATGCGTTTACAAATTTTGATGATTCTTAAGCCAATTGATTTGCTTTGATCTTGCGAGTGCTACTAAAGACATGTCAGTAATCAAAATTCAATATGGCGACAATTGTGAAAAAGTAAACAATTTAAGTGAACGAAATTTGTTAAGTGGGGTATCATTCATTGTATAGGTATTTGAAAATCATATTTAGGTTTGTCGTATCACTTTTCATTTCGAATGACCATTTAGGATCTGTAACGATTTAAAGTTGTATAACAACAATTCTCACAATTTATTTTGGCTATTTTTTTTTTCACAGTCTGGTTTTTTGTGAAGTTACTTCACCATACTTGTTTCTCGAACATTTTTAACATTCCAACATTTATTTTTAATTCTGTAGGAACATTACAATATTTCATAAAATTGACTGTGTGTCTGTCTCTTTCAACAAGCTGAAACTGGACGGATTTTGATGTAAGTAACTTAGCAAATACTGCGGGATGGCCTAACGTTATAGACACTCGTATATTAAGAATTCTTAGTTAGAAAATAGTTTTTAGTATTATGTTCAATACAGTAGTAGAGACTAAGATGCTATGTAATTTGATAAGACCCGATAGGTAGTACATAAGTGAAATTTAAATGTCTTAAGGACCTAGAATTTGGCTATTAAGTAGGCTAATTTTTAGTACTGTATTACTTACAGTTTTAATGATATGGAATGTTTTGTAAGCTACATTTTTAATTTTCGAGCAATGTCTGATTTAATTCCCTTATAATAAAAGTTCCTGCGTGGTTTGTACACTTATTTGAAGGCAAATAGGTAGGAGACCTGAAAGTCTAGAGAAAGATAGATAGGTAGACAGGAAAAGCTAGGCAAAACTAGGAAAACTGAGAAATAAGTGTATTTGATAGTCCAAATCAGGCCAAGAGTTTTTTTGCGTATTTAGTAATAGTGCCGTCTCGCTCTAGCATGGGAGTTTCTCTTTCTGATTCTTGACACAATATACCTCTCTCTCTCTCTCTCTCTCTCTCTCTCTCTCTCTCTCTCTCTCTCTCTCGCAAATAGGCTTTGATTGGCCGAACACCTATGTGTGTGTGAGATATGCACACACTGGCACAGAATAAATATGACACTGGTAGGAAATTGAACTATCAGTGCTATCAGACCAACAGTATAAATAAAAGCAAAACGCTCAATTAGTATGAACTTTATATAGTAAGTGTCTCGTCGTAGGCTACAAAAATTCCTTGAAATAAGCTTCCCGCCAGAGAACATTGAAGTCACCCAACGTCTTTTCATTCTACGCCTCTCTTCACACGACATTCCCAGCACAGTGAGGTTGCCAGCCCAAGCGACGGTCGTCTCCAAGCGTCTACAGTCCGCTGCTCTCCGTCGAGTCTACAAGCTTGGGCCCTCACAGTAAAAAAAGCCACCGAAATCTGACAACATTAGGAGGTAGAAAAGAGGTTTTTCCTTTTGTATGAACAAGGACGCGATAAATAATCCTACCCGCGCGAAACCGGGGCGAGTCGCTAGTATTAGTATATTTTGAGAAATTCAATCATCAAAATTTATCAATATCTAAAGTATTTATATTATGTGATCATTGTTACCCGGCCGAAGATTTACTATTATTAATACTGTGCCGAAGCCGGTATCCAGTAGGTATACTATACCTACTTACCTAAAAATGAACAATTACGTAAAGCGTCAGTAGTCACTATAAAATAAGGCAGCTTTGTCGAGATTGAGTCAGTTGTCTTTCTTGTTTATTTTATGTATTTGCTGGTGTATTCAGCTCATATAAGCTACCTAAAATATATAATAATAAAAGGAAATAGTTTTTTTTTTTTTTGTTGAAGCAAACATGAGAAAAATGCTGTATGTCTTTGGTTTCTTGCTACTGGTTTTGAATTGTCAGGCTGAAGGTAAGGTAATACAATATTATATATATTTGTAACAGTGTTGAATAGGTAAAGGTAACCTAACTGCCACAAAAACGTCTCTTAGTTTCCAAAAATAAATGAAACTTTCCAAAAGCTATGTATACATTTCCAAAAACCTTCCTACCTTAAAGCGCTATGGACTCCAAATTTTTGTCCTGCTCGTTATGGTCCAGGGTAAGCAGGAAAGGTGATGCTTCTCGGGAGCCGATTTTATTTCATATTTTCAATTTAATTTAACTTTTTTATGATTACGATTTTTCAAAAAACTAATCCCACAGAAGTATTTGAATGTATGTTGGGATTACACACATTTGGTTTTTGAAAAAATATCTTCGATAGAAACTGAATGAAGTTGTTCATTCCAACGACGGGACCGTCAAAACGGGTGATTTTTAGGAAACTTAAGTTTTTTTTTCTGACAAACTATAAGCATACTTAGTTTACCTAAATTTTATTGATTTGATCTTATTATAATATTTTATGTATTTCTCCTTGTTCATGAGACATTAATTTTGACTTTTAAAAGTGCTATTATTTTGCCTATTTACAATAAAATGTTTGACTTTGACTTTAAGAAGATGGCTATCGTGGTTTGGGGTTTGGGATACTTATTGAAGCTATCGAGAATGTGCTCCGTGATGCGGTGTACTTGATGGGTGCAAAAGTGTCTGGCTCTAAAGCCAAACTGCTCATCGGGAATAAGATTTTTGAACTTTGCGATGGACCAGAGGCGATTCAGAATGTGTCGCTCGTAAATCTTCCCCTGTTGGAGACTCTTGCGTAGGTGCGGGGTCCCAGTTCCAGAGAAAATAAATCTTTGTTGAGCTCAGGATAGGAGTTTGTAATAGAAACACTTGTTTACACTTTTAGTTTGAATTATAGTTTATAATTAGCCCGGTTGCAAAGGTTGGTTATCGGAACCTTAAAATTGGTGGTGCTACTATTATTATATTTGGTCACTTGTAAGAGAGCTTCTTGTCTTCGACTGCTACTGTGAATGGGAACTGACGAAATGCACGAAAATTCTTAGCCGTATGGGCTTATATAGTATTTCCAAAACAAGCAAAGCCTTCTCCTTGGTATCAGAGGAACATCGACCTGCACAGCGATCTCGAGCTTCCCTCAATAGTTCAATATATGAAAAATGCCTGTCGCTGCTACTTTGACGCGGCACCCCATCACCCTAACTCCCTAGTAGTTCAGGCCTCTGACACGACAGACGCGACAACAGACGCACGACCCCTCCGTAGACGCCCTAGAGACATCTTGAGTGATCCGCACGATGAAATCGCTGCCGCAGTGCAAGCAGCGATGGATTCGCCCAATCCGTCATCTTCACCATCTTTCAACACAATTAGACACAGACACCGACCTCGCTGGCGAGGTCGAAGGTCCCTTAATTAATGTCGATTTTATTTGCCTTCTTATTTGAGTTTCTTGCCGATTCTTCGCGAAGGTACGAATCGGTGGTCAGTTATGCAATTCATTCAAAGGGTTCCAGCTATTTCATCAGGGCCCCCTTGATCACTACCTAACAGTAGAGATCCAGGGGTGTTTAGTTCGATACTCCCCAACTAATCAATGGCAACTGTCCAAGCCGAGGTTCGTACCCGCTGCGTTCCCTTGAGCAAGTGGCCAAAACTTAACTTTGGCGTGCGCCTTCTGCGTCACGCATTGCGGTAGAGTGCTTTTGAGCCCGCTGCACCGGTGACGCTGTAGAGGTCAGCCATAGACCAACAGCATAATATCATTTAAAAAAAAAAGAAGAAAAAGTGAAGCTCTCCTATTGGATGGTTTACTCTATCTTATTCGGTCTATAGAGACCGTCCCATTATTCTCCAAATTTACTTTCCCACGCTCAGTAATAGGCATAAAAAGCTGTCCCAGAAGTCCCTTACGTATTACCCTCGAATCTTCACCACGAAGAGAGCCTAATTTTATGGCTTTGCCACGAGTGCGAGGAGAACTTCTTATGACCTGCTCTAACCCGTACGAAAAAGGTACCCAAAGTTTAAGTATGTTCCAAAAGTTTGTCCAGTTTTCGAACATTCCTATGTATGCTGAATCACAGGCGTTAAGCCTAGTTCGGCAGCAGATACCCTGCTGTTTTTAATGTACCTTTACCTAGCCCTAATTATTATAAGTTTCAAAACTGTAAATGTATCAACTTTTACTGAATAAATACTTTATTATTATTATTGTGCTGTGACCTTTCAAAGGCATTTGACGTCGCCGATCATGACGTCATCACGGAAAAACTGAGATATTATGGTATTGGTAGGTCATCGTATGCCCTATTCAAAAGCTTACTACAAAATAGATCGCAAGTACTCGTAGGTGATTGAGGTAAAGAGAGATCCAATCCTTTAGGATCAACGATGGGCGTAGCGCAGGGATCGTCAGTCTCCAACTTGATGTTCTTTCTGTTATTAAATGATCTTCGAGATGCAGTCACGGCAGCCGAAATTCTCATGTATGGTGCAGTGCTATTACGCAATATTGATCATATCGGTTTCAAGCCGTCAAATTCATTAGTGCGTTGCGTTAGTCGAAATTGCTATGAAAAAAATATAGTTTAAAAAACTTAAAAACACGCTTTTATAAAAAAATTAACTACATTATTGCATTGTCATCGGCCTTTGACAGGTGTGCAAAATTTGAATGAAATCTGACCGTTTAAAGTGGGTCAAAATAGCGTCCTAAGGAGTCGGTTACAAACATACAAACATACAAGTGAAGCTAATATAAAGCGTGTAATAATAAAATAATAAATAATATAGCTAACTAAGCTTGTAAAAAGTGACAATCTGATTGAAGCCAAGTTCTGTGGTTGGGGCCCTGATCACGGAGCCTCGATTATAACAGCGATCTCTGTAGACTGCCTCGAACAGAAGCTGAACGAAACAGCCTCACAGCTGGCACGGTGGTCCGATGCAAATGGTTTAGCCTTAAATTTCAAAAAGACACACTTTTTGCAGTTCAACCTATCTGGTTGCAAATCGAGACCCTTGGCAGTACTTGTAACTGGAACAATTATAGATCAAACCAATACAACCACTTTCCTAGGATTTGAGATTGACTCTTGCCTAAAATGGGAAGATCATGTCCATAAACTGTGTGGTAAAATTGGTAGTGCGTGCTTTGCAATGGGTCGAGTCACGCGGACTGTGTCTGCGAATGTGGCCCGAACATGTCATTTCACCACAGTACATTCCCTGCTACAGTATGGTGCGGAATTTTGGGGACGTTGCGCGGAGTGGGGAAGGGTAATCCGTCTCCAGAAACGCGCCATCAGAGCAAACGTATGAATACCATGGGATAAATCCGCGAGACCTTATTTTAAGTGTCTGGGGATTCTCACATTGCCATCTATAGTAATATTGCTAGCGGCAGTGTACGTAATGATGAACCTGGCGTCTTTCGCGACTCACAGCAGTGTACACACGTACAATATACGCAATGCACGAAAGCTTGTTGGTATACCCCAGAAGCTCGTAAAGTTATCCAAGCTCACGCACATCATGGGTCCCACGGTGTACAATAAGCAGCCGGACCACATAACTGCAGCCCCTAGTCCATGCAGCTTCAAGTCTCGTCTACAACGCTGGCTTATTGAGCATTCGTTTTATAGTTATGACGAATTTATTATACAATACAAATACAATACATTTTTATTGTATAGTTATGACGAATTTATTAGCTTTAAGGATTGATATTACTATGTAAAATTATTATTTCTTTTAATTTTACATTTGAAATTTAAATTCTATTCAGTTTATATTTTTATATTATGATTTCAATGTACCTATGTACTAATTTTTTAAATATAATTTTTATTTGTGTTCAATAAGTGTAAACAAACACGATGTAATCATCATTTTGTATTTTTGACGTGTAAATTGGCTTTACTAAATAAATGATTATGATTATGAACCTATAACGATCGATTGATAATCGTTCATTGCACACTCTTTTCAGAGTTATATGGGTATTTATACTTTTTTCGTGAAACAAGAACGGCTCTCTCATAGGCTGCCTGATTTCTGCGTTGGATTTATAGCCAATCACTGCGTTTTTCCTTTGTTCTCGGATTCTAATGTTGTAAAAGTCTTCCCACTCTTTGAAACCAGGCACAAAAAATCGTATGTTTTCATCGGTCCTCTTGATTCCTCTTGAGTTCCGGGTCGGGCATCGAACTTGCGTCCAGTGCTGAACCTCGACGAGCAACGACCCGTCGGTAACTGTAATCTGCGCGGCTGCAACGATGTGCGCTCAGCGCCAGGTGCTGTTTAGCTCTTTTAAAAGGGCAGTGTTTTTTTTTTTTTCGATAATGCTCTTTTATCGGAGCTGTTCTGTAAAAGAATTTATTAGTATAATGAGGTTTGATGGTATGAATGGTTTGTGTGACTCTGTGATGAGTTATGGTTCACTCCTCCGCGCCACTGGATGTCGTAGTATCTACTGCCAACAGCTCGCGAGGGAGTGGTCTATATGAACGCCTTTGCATCTCTTCGGGTGGCCGGGCATGCAGGGGCGCTATGCCTTGAAGGTGGGTGATTCGGCCGTTATCGGCCTTGTCGAAAATTCTTCTTGTAAGTCTGGTAACGAATTCTTCAACCGTGATGGTGCGAAGGTTCTGGGCGATGACCACGTTCCTCACGTATCGCCCTGCTCCTGTGATCTTTCGAAGTATCTTATTTTGCTGCGTTTGTAATTTGTTTTTGCTCTGTCGCGAGCAGAGTTGGAACCAAGCGGGGGCCGAGTATGTCAGCCTGGATCTTATGTAAGTTTTATAAACCCCCATCTTGGTTCTGAGTTGCAACTTTGAGCACAGTGTTGGCCGCAACATTGCCGTTGCCGCGATTGTCGTCTTGACTGCATGTTCTACTTGGGCATTCATACTAAGCCTCTTGTCTATGAATATGCCCAGGTATTTGACAGAACTTTGCCATTCTAAGGCTTGTTCTTTGAAAGTTAATTTGTTGGGCATTATACGTTGTCTGGTGACCGGCAGCGCTGCAGTCTTTCCCACGTTGACTGCCATGCGCCACCGATCTAACCAGTCCGAGAAGATGTCTAGGAGCCTCTGCATTTTCACGGCAGCGTGCCTCAGACTGCTTGATGATGAAATGTACGCGCTGTCGTCTGCAAATAGTGCCAAGGTGATATCCCTCTCCCCATCCCGTAGGTGGCCTTCCAGGATGGGGATATCATCGGTGTACAGCGCGTACAATGCTGGAGAGAGGCAGCTGCCCTGTGGAACTCCTGCTTGGATACTTTTCCAGGATGAGTCACATTGTTCGACCGTGACATAGAATTTGCGATCGGCGAGGAATGCCGCTATGATTTGGGTGTAGTGTTTCGGTAGCTCGGTGTTCGTCAGCTTGTAGAGAAGGTCCTCGTGCCAGACTCTGTCAAAGGCCTTCTCCATATCGAGGAACACTGCTATGGAGTGCCAGCCTTTGTTGGATTGATGCGCCAGATGATGCAGGACTCGTACCAGTTGTAAAGTGGTGGAATGCCTGCTGCGGAAACCGAATTGTTCATCCCTGGGGACTATAAATGGTCTAATTCTGCTTAATAGTAGTCGCTCAAATAATTTGGCCAAGTGAGGTAACAATGAGATGGGCCTATAAGACGCCGCGTAGCGCTTGTCCTTCCCGGCTTTCGGCAGCATAATCACTTTCGCGATCTTCCATGCTTGCGGGAAATGACCTGTGCGAAGAATACCATTGAACAGTCTAGTGACTGCACTGATGGCCCTTGATGGTAGCTGATGAATCGCAGCGATGGGTAAGTCATCATACCCCGCTGCTTTTCTTCTAGGGAGGCGGCGAATCACTCCTACCACCTCCGCTGGTGATATAAAGTCGTCACCTGTGAGTGGTGGGGCTGCAACTTGCAGCATCTCCCTCACCCTCTCAGTGACTACTCTATGATGATCCAGAATGGTGGAGCTAACGTTCAGTGGGGTAGGATGCGGGGTGAATTGCATCGTAAGGTGTTCGGCCATCAGCTCCACTCTCTCCTTCGGGTGGTACCTCCTTTGGTTGTGGGCATCTAGTAGGGGGTAAATGGGTGGAGGGGCGTGAGAAAGCTGCCTATTCAGCTGGTAGAGGTTGGTCATGTTCTCGCCTGCCTGGTCTATGGCTTTCTCCCATTCCTGGCCGCGCCAAACCTCCACCGCCGCTGACACCTTCTCCCTGGCTTGATTTAGTTCTCGCTTTATTGTCGGGCATCTAGTGCGGGCCCAGACCCGTCTGAGACTGCGCTTATTCCTGATGTCCCGCTGAAGTTGGATCGGAAGTTCGAATCTCTGGTAGGGTGCCGGTCTTTCTGAAGTAGCCGTCACCTTCACTGCCCTCATGCGGCTGGTTATAAGCTGGGTGGCTGCAATGACGTCTTCCTCTGTGCTTATAGGGCCCACCGAGAGGTCCCACAGTCCCCTCTGGTAGGCCGCCCAGTCGATCCTTTTGTTCGTCCTACGCTGCACTGATGAAATCGCCGTCCCCAGCGTTATTAGAATGGGGAGGTGCTGTTCGTCCAGGTCGTACAGCACCTCCACACTCACTGGAGTTCTTAGGTTCTGATGGATAACGACGTCCAACACGTCCGGGCTATGATTGGGGTTCGTGGGTATGTGGGTCGGCTCGTCCGGCCCAATGACCTTGAAGTTATGATTTTGCGCTGCGTTGTGTAGTGTCCTGCCGGCGGGCGAATCCAAACGCGACTCCCACGTCATGAATTTCGCGTTGAAATCGCCAGCCAGGAGGGTGGTTCCTTCGCCACTAAGAATCCCCGCGAAGTCGCTGGCGCGCAGGCTGCTGCCGGGTGGCCTATAGCCTGCATACATTTTGTATTCTCCCCTAGACGTCATAACTCTTACTCCGTTTGCACAGAGTTCTTCGCAGACTGGTAACGGGAGCTCGTCGTGGATTATGCCCCGCCTCGCCAGTACCGCCGTGCCCCTGTAGGCTGTATTGGTGGGCGAAACACACTCGAGTCGGTATGTGTAATAATTGGGGATTTTGAGCTCTTGTTTGTTTCGTAGCTTCGTCTCGCCCAGTAAGACGATGTGGACGTCCTGCGTCTGGGCAATGAGCCTTAGTTGCCTAATTTTTCCCTTTATTCCCCCCGGATTCCAGTATAGTATTCTTGTACTATCCATACTGGATCCGGGCTAGGATGTCGAGACCTCTCCGTGCTACCTCGCGGATATCCCCGCCGGCGACGATGGAGGCGAGGAGTTCCGTTAGGATCCCCATGATAATGAACATGGGGTTCCCTCCGTTCCTCGCTGGTGTGGTTTGCTGAACTTGTGGCTGTGAGTGGCTGGCATACTGATATTGTTGTTGCTGTGTATGATGAGGGGGAGGTGGTACCTGGTCCCACTGCGGGGGCTGGGGTACTTCCTGGTGGTGGGTAAATGGGGCTGGCCGATGAAACTGGGGAGGTAGCTGCTGGTCCACAGTCCTCACAGGTTGTTTGATGGTCGTCCGCTGCTGAATATTTTGCGCCCTACGATCCGTAGGGGGACGGGTTTGAGTCTCGGTATGTTGAGCATATTGCTGTTGTTGCTGGTAATGCGGTGATTTACCTCTAGAAGGTCCTGGCCCTTGGGATGATGGGTGTGAAGTCACCTGGGCTGCCCGATCGTAGACCGGTTTGCCCCTAGGAGTGTAGGCCGCTACTGGAGGAGCGTCGCCACGCTGTGTTCCTGTTGACCTGGGCCCCCGGCGTTTCGGACGCTTTTGAGGAAGCGGAGCTCCACGCTCAGTCGGTGGATTGGCCGGCGGCATCAGGGTTAACAGCAGCTGGAACTGGTTAGTCATGGGTATTCTGGGGTCACCAGGAAAAGGCTGCATTCTTGCTGCATTAGCTGGGACCCTAGGATCGCTACGTTGTTGTTGCGGCGTATCTTGCTGTCGGTAATGGACGTTGAAGAGGCGTGACCGAAAAACTGGCAACGGTGACACTGTGGCACTGCCCCACGCGGGTGCCATGCCACAATACGAATGCCTGGCATGTTGAGAAGCTCATCACATGCGTACAGTGCCCTAAGCCTTTGTTCGTCTACTCGGTCCATAAGTACGAAATACATGAAAAAGGGGGGCCTGACTTAGTTCTTGTTGTGATTTTTTGACAAATGGGGTTTTGAAGCCCATAGCATCAATTGCTGACTGTATTTCCGAGGGGTTGGTTCACATCGGCATTCCCTTATTGGCAACTTTCGTGGGGGGATCCTCCTCGATGGCATATATCAGTGCCATGCGATGTTGTGGTTCAAGTCGGTCTGTTCTGTCAGATATTTTTGCAGGACTCTGAATTCGTGTGCAGAGGTACTTATGAAGCGGAACCCTTTACCTACCAGGCGTCCGTGAGGTACATGTCCGAGTCTGTTGCGGAGTTGGGCGAAGTGCGTTGTCCAATCTGGGAGTGATTCAACCATTATTGGCGGATAGCCCCTAAGGGCCCCTGTTGTTGTGGATGATTGTTGTTATTGCGGTGCTGGTGGAGGTTGTATAACGTCAGCACGATTGGAGAAGGCTGGTGGTGGTGAGGCTATGGCGGCGGCATAGGACGCCGCGGCCTCCGGTGAAGGAGAGGGAGGAGACGGCATCGGGGCCGCATCCATCGGAACCGACTCCAGTCCTGCATAAGGAACCTCGTCTGAGGAATCACGCCGCTTCGAGCGGCGCCCCCGGGGCGACCGTTCGGTTTCGAGGCCTCGTGGTCCACCATGGCCACTTACCTCGAGTCCCCCGGCCGACCTTGGGAGGTCGCACTCTTTTTGCGCTGGCGCGAAGGTGGTTTTCGCAGGCCCAGGGCGGCGGGCGGCACAATCACCGACCGCTCTGGACTGAAAAGGAACCGGCAAACTATCTCCGGTGGCTGCTCTGCAGGGGGTGAGGCAGGGGGGGATCCCCTGTCCGACATGGTGATTGAAGATGAAGTAGGTGAGTGGTGAAGAAGAAGAAGCAGATGAATGAAGCCATGAAAGATGGGACGAAATGGACGTACGTGATACAGGTGCGGCTCGCCTCCGTACTGCGCCGGAGAAGCGAGGTTCGGCCTAGCCGGGTACAATCCCTCGGGAGACCCAGCCAGGCGACCTCTAGCTTCACTCCGACGAACGTACGGGGAAAAGGCGGAACGTTTAGCCTTGCGGAACTTACAGTGGCTCTGGGCTGTGGATTTCTATCAAGAAACCCCTGGCCAGAGCCAGCGGTGCGGTGGTCCTGACGGCGTTTGCACTGGATGGTGGGGAGTCGAACCAGATGCACAGCAAATTCAGGTCGCAGAGCAGGGTCGTGGACGAGTTGGGAGCAAAAACTCAACCAAACGCGGACACGAAAGCAACTACTACAAACTGAATTTCGGCTCACAAAAAATCGCGCTATAAAAACACCGACTAAGGTTGGATCCTTACCGAGGAGAGAGCCTTTCTTTTATAACCCTGGCTACGGGTGCAAGGTGCCATCCCATCTATCAGTTCTATTCTAACCTATATGTGATCAGTCGTTGAGTGTTTGTTTCTGTTTACTTTTTAACATTCCTAAGCTAGTCTTATTTTTACCTACGGGTGTTGGTCTCACGTTTTTACTGATGTAATGATATTTACCTACGTGTATCAATGTAATATCTTCGTTTATAGATCATTACTTGCCTCACTATATTTTTACCCCATACGTAGTCTCATGCTTAACTGATTAGACTAAAGGGTAAGGATGCAAATAAGTGTACCTACCTTTATCTTATACGTTGTTTATCGTAGACTCTACCAGGGTTCCTATTTGGCCGATAAATAAAGCCTATCCTATCCCGTTGTACATGTTTACCTACCTACTCAAACAAAAGTGTTCTTTATATATAACACTTATAGTTAGAGAAGTTATACTCTTATGTATAATGCTATGCCTATATACCTACCTATCTATGTACTCGTATCTATAACTATACCTTATGTTTTTATAGGCTAAAGTTGTTGTGCTCGTTAACAAATACGCTATAAAAATAAAAATAAACATATTTTTTATAGCTCTTTTTATTCGGATTGATGTTGATATTGTAACGATACCCATACATCCAAATCTGTTCAGACATTTAAAAGTTATGGTGGAACAAAGAAACTCACACATACATACAAACATACATACTTGTACATACGTAGATGAACCCTGAAAACATTAAGTACACTCCTTTTGGGCAGTCGTGCAATAAAAATGAATATTTGTAATGGATTATGGATTTTGTATTTATATTCCTTCATAATATTATATCCATAACTATATGGAGTACCACGGACGCGAGTCGTCTGGGTTATATTATTAAATATGGAACTACACTGGATCTACCCTTTCAAATATGAGACAATTATTAAAAGATGAGGTAACGTACACACACGCACACAAACACAAACACTCACCAACTCACAAATAACATTTTCGCTGCCCATTATCGACGGTCCATGTAGAGCTTCAACTAAAAGGCAAATTAAAACACCACTTTACATAACCGAGTTGAGTCTAAGGTACGCACAAACCGGAATAAAAAAAAAACTTATATTTTTCGGTGAGCTTTTTCGTGTATTTTAAGTACGACTTCAAATAGAAAGTTATCTAATTTGAGAAAAAAAAACCTGGTGGAAAATAGAGTTGACGGAGACATACTTCACACTGTTCTATGTGTATTTCAATTTTTAAATAGAGTTGACGGAGACATACTTCACACTGTTCTATGTGTATTTCAATTTTTAAATAGAGTTGACGGAGGCATACTTCACACTGTTCTATGTGTATTTCAATTTTTAAATAGAGTTGACGGAGACATACTTCACACTGTTCTATGTGTATTTCAATTTTTAAATAGAGTTGACGGAGGCATACTTCACACTGTTCTATGTGTATTTCAATTTTTAAATAGAGTTGACGGAGACATACTTCACACTGTTCTATGTGTATTTCAATTTTTAATAGAATTCCCAATGATTTTAAAATATTAGAAGGCAACAGGTTTAAGAAACTTTTAAATGACTGGCTCATAAGTAATTGTTTTTATAGTATTAAGGAGTTTGTAGATTATTTTGACAAAAATACTTGTTAATATTTGCACGTCTGCATGCAGGCTGAATGCACTTTACCTACTTTTTAATATTAAGAACTTTATGTTGTGTATTCTAGCAAATAAATTATTGATTTGATTTGTTTTTTTTTTATAAATTATATATTTTTTATAGTTGATAGATTCAGACGTTACTTTGCGGAAATCCACATTTAAAATGAACAAAATAAAAATATGTTACTTAGTTCCGCCAAAACTGTAAGTCATACAAATGATGAATGGTAAAATTAAATTATAACAAAAGTCAAACCCCACGCTAAATAAACCCTACCCAAATTGAACTATTGTAAAATATAAATGAAATGAAAGCTAAGGCCTGGAGGCCAGAAAAAACACTTATATTCATATAATATATATAATTGATTTGTTTTAATTCTAGATAATGATTCACTATACCTCCTAGGGGCGCCGTTACTCGAGGAAAGCGTTAGACCGCTTTTGGAAAAGAAAATCAAAACACTATCAGATAACATCCACAGATTGGGCTTACTAAATTGTCATATCGCTTATACTATTTTAAAATACTGCCTTTTTGTTCCAAAATTTACATATATACTAAGAGCTTGCCCAATCTGGAAACATACGGAAATTTTGGAAAACTTGGATGCCACCCTTAAAAACGCCGTAGAAAAAAATCTAAATTTAAACCTCGAGAACAGTTCATGGATTTAAGTTACTTTACCTATTAGATATGGTGGCATCGGAATAAGAAAAATTTCTGGTGTAGCTCTTCCAGCTTTCCTTTCATCTGTGCACAGTGTGTCAAGCCTGTGTGCGCAAATATTAAGAACACCTTCAGCCGAGATACATTGTGCAGCCGATGCAATTGAAGCATGGGAGTCTCTTTGCCCAATGAAAATATCCCAGTGGAATCAAACAGTCAAAAACTCTGGGACTTTTCATTGGTGCAGAGAGTTTCCAAAGATTTGGCTCAAAATTTATCCAGTTATAATGACCGCGCAAGGCTTCTTGCAGTCTCGGAACAAGAATCGGGATAGTGGCTGCACGCCCTTCTATCTGCGAACCTCGGAACGCTGCTTGACAATGGCAGTTTCCGGATCACCGCCGGTCTTCGTCTAGGTGCTATTGTCGAACGTCATCGGTGTTCATGTGGCAGCGACGTCGACAGGTACGGACTCCATGGAATTTCTTGCCAACGAAGTGCTGGTAGGTTTTACTGCCACTGCTCAATCAATGAGATCATTAAACGGGCGCTTGCCACCATCAACGTACCTTCTGTACTAGAACCAGTAGGGATATTACGTGATGATGGCAAGCGCCCGGACGGCCTAACGCTGATCCCCTGGGAGCGGGGAAGGGCTCTCGTATGGGACGCGACTTGTGTTGATACGTTAGCCCCTTCTCGTCACAGCGGGTCAGTCTTGAGGGCCGGAGCCGCAGCGGAGGCCGCAGAAGAAGCCAAGCGACGCAAGTATGTATCGCTCTCAAGCGACTATATATTTGTGCAGCTTGGCTTTGAAACATTTGGTCCATGGGATCCCAGTACGAAACATTTTTTTAAGCAAATTTCTGCCCGCGTTATCGACGTCGCTGGTGACAAGAGAGCTGGCTCATTTCTCGCACAGAGAATAGCTATTGCTATTCAACGCGGAAATGCAGCTAGCGTTCTTGGAACCATGCCACATGAACACCAATTATTTTTAGATTATTAGTTTAGTTTTATGGTTTAGGTGTAGGTTTAATTGTTTATGTTGGTTGTGTTGGTTTAGCTTTTTGCTTTTTTATATTTTAAATGTAAAATTATATGTAGTTCTATAATTGATGTTATAATTGATGATTAAAACGTTTGGTATTTGGATTAAGGTATATGTTTTTTATTGTGTATATATATTATATGTGTAACGTTACATATATAAGTGTTACGATAGTTGAATTTGGGTAGGGTTTGTTTAGCGTGGGGTTTTACTTTGGTTATAATTTAATTTTACCATTTATCATTTGTCTGACTTACAGTTTTGGCGGAAGTAAGCTACATATTTTTATTTTTTTAAATATATTTTCTGTAAATACAAATAAGTAGTCAGTTATTTTTTCTTTAAAATAGACTTGATGTTTCCTAACTTACTACCTTGCTCGCGCGCGAAAAAGCTACCAAGCGTTAAACATAAGCTTCCTAATACAAAAGAAAAGGTACATACCCTGGATGTCCTATTATATTACCAAGAGCTGTTTAAAATAAGTTAATTAAAAAACGTTTAAAAAAAAATAAGCTTTTATGCTATAGCCATGACATGGTGAAACTAAGAAGGGGCTATCACATTTAAATGCGTATACAATATTTGTGTCTGTGCTGTTAATGAATGTGTATGACTGTAACTTTCAGATTTGGATACAATGAAAGCGAGAAACGTTGTGTGGAATTCACCTACGGATTCTGCAAAAGCAATGGAAACAATTTCGAGACTCTAAAGGAATGTGAGGAAACTTGTTTGAGTGCATAAATAGCTTGGCAATTAAAATAATTTCGAAGTTTTTGAAACTGTTTTTTTTTTTTCAACTTTATAATATTCTTAGGTGGAAACTACCTACTTTATAACATATTCTATGCCTATAGGTACCTAATACTTATGTATCTGTGTCGTGGCGATATCTTGGAATTGATAAATTCATGAAATGGTTGATAATTTAATGAAATAGTTCTATTTCGTGAAATAGCCAGCGAAACCTGACCATATCGTTGAAACATCAACGTTTAATTGTATTTCAATCCACGTTTGGCGATATCATTAATGTAGGATTATCATGATACCAAAGGTGTTTATACATAGGTTTAAGGGCTAGATCAAAAACCAGGAAGACGAAGGTGGGAGCTCTCTACGCTTCGCTCCCGTCTTCGCCTTCTAACCTATCACGGCCAAGTCGAGCTTCCGCCTAGCGCCTCTAGCGGTGGATAATGTAACTATTTACGATATGATGATAATGTTTGACCATATTATGATGAAACCGTGCGTTTAGCTGTTCATATCGTCAAACGCATTCAATTCATTCATTTGGCAAACCATTTCATGATATGACCATTAATTTCATGAAATGAAAAAAAAACACGATGTGGCCAACCATTTCATGAAATGATCAATTTTACGATATCGCCGCGTCATCTGCATCAAATAATTTACAAATTAAGTATGTTGTCTTATCTAGCGGAACTATAACTATGATAACTCTCTTTTCTAAAGTAAATATATAGGTACCTATGTACTGATTTAATTTGCAAAACCAAATATATATATATATATATATATTCACTATAATTACTATTCCACACTGTATACATTTAAGATCGTCTAAGTAAAAACAATTATTATGCTAAGCTAAACCCCCAGCTAAATAATACTATAAAGCCGCTACCAGTGGGCAACGTTCCCAAAATGCTGGCAGCATTGCCACGTTGTATGGCAATGCTTAGTCTTTGGGCAAAGTAAAGGCCAGTATTTTAGTCGACCAAACGCCCTAATATTTTTTAAATATTTTATGTGCTCCTGGTCCCCACGGCCCTAGTGTCTCTACCTCAAAAGGCTCAAATATATATCCACTGCCAAGGGTACTATATTTGCACCTTTTGAGGCTCTCATCTAAATCAGCGCCCGCTCCAGCCTCATTTTGAGTTCCTTGAAGATGAGACGGCGCAAGGGTGTCTACACAAGTAGCGTCCCACACCAAAGGCCGCCTCATCTTCCATGGAATAAGAGTCATTCCGTCAGGTCTTTACTATCGTCACATCATGAGGCCATTAGGTTCTAAAGTAGCAGCACAGTAAGCGGTGGTAAAAGCTCGACGGATGACATCACTAAGGCTGGAGTGGCGAGGAATCCTTGTTGCGCTTCTGCGACAGGATAAGCCGTGGTGACCAAGCCAGTCAACAGCAGAGCCACACTGGCAGCGGTGAGGAGCACAGAACGTTGCGCCCAAGCGGAGTGAAGATGCAAAGCGAAAATCTGAAGAATCCATGAGAGTTTCAACTACTACCAAATTGCTATAGCTTTTCATAGTAATACCTATCCCCACTAATTATATAAAAGTGAATCGTTGTTTGTTTGTTTGTTGGTTTTTTGTTTGTTGGTGGCGCTTTTAAACGATAGCGGCTGGTCCGAATTTAATGAAATGTAGTATATAGATGATAGATAGATACCAACATAGAAGACTTTTTATCCCGGAAAAGTGTGCATGTGGGCAAAGCCGCGGGGCACAGCTAGTAATAGATAAAGTCACCACGTTTATCGCGATAAAAATTATCATATGTGCTTCCCCAGAGTTTAAGCTATCTCCATACCTATCAAATTTTATCAAATAGTTGTGATAATGTAACAATCAGCAAGATAGTAATATATATAAGTACGGAGTCTGGATGGATTCTCTTTTATCATCCTGACCTTCAACAAAAATCCCAAAATCAACCTGCCAACTTTCAGTAGAGCACTAAATCAGACCCTCAGTTATTGGCAATATATATATATATCTTTGCGACGGTCGAAGGGGTCCAGAAGAGCCCCATTCGCGGACGATTCCAATAGTGCGGACCCGGCCGCCTCGTAAAACGCACGTGTTTTGGTCGCGCTACATGTGTACTTTAAAGGGCGAAGTTTTGGGTTAGGACCGTCCGAACTGTTTGTCTGAAAGAATAGTGAGGATAATGCACGCTTTTTTGACTTTTCAACCGACTTCAAGAGGAGGTTCTCAATTCGACCAGTATGTTTTTTTTGTATGTATATTACGCGATATCTCCAGCAATAGTGGATCGATTTCAAAAATTATTTTTTTGGATGGAGTATGCCTCAGGGGTAGTAGTCCCATTTAATAATTTCGTAAGAATATTCCACCTATAAGGGTAGAAAATTAGGGGATGTCTTAATTTTATTAACTTTCACCCACTTAATGACGCGATATCTCCGTCAAATGTAGGTCGTTTTTTTAATGAGTTTTATATTATGCTTTTGGTATGGGCCCATATATATAATTTGGTGAAGATCTGATGAAGACCTTCAGAGATACAAAGGAACTCCTATGGAGGACTAAGTGACTTGCTGTTATCCATGGGGATAACAGCAAGTCACTTGCGATTGCTGTTATCGCATGTTCATGTATTGTTCACGCCACTCAAAATAGGGAAATAAAATTTCAAAATGAATAAAATAATCTTATGTGGGAAACAGAACTCGGTGCCCAATTTTCTTAAATCTAACCAAATCAACGGCACAGACTTCCTTAACTGTTTCCCACATTTATTTTATTCATTTTGAAGACGGTTTTTACTTATTTTTTAAGTTTATTTTGATTCTAGCCTTTTACAATAGTTATGTTTTTTCTGTAGAAGTTTTAGTATTATGTACTTACAATTAATTACCAATATACGTTGCGTGTTTACCACGTACAACAGCATCGTTACATTTCACCAGGGCCATTATTCGCTATGACCATTCACAAACGTAACGCGTCACGTTTGGAATCGTTCGGCATATTACGAACAATTCCATGCGGGCGGCGCGTTACGTGGCCGAGTGTTCATAGCGAATAAGGTCCCAGGTGAGATTAGGTGAAAAGATACCATCAAGAAATAAAAAAGAAATAGTTATTCTGTGGCAGTAGACCATAGACATATATATTTACTTCGTAACTCTATGCGGTCGACCCTAAGTCTAATCTAAAACTCTATCTACTTTATGGAATTATATATAATTTTTTATTTAGGGTGGGTTTTAAAGTTTACGTAGGCGAAGTCACGGCTATAAATAAAACATATTATATATGTGATTGTAAATACAACAATGATACCATCCATAACAACAGAATTTCTTAGATCGAATTCTATCTGAAGTTGTGTCAGAGCGCCATCTCGTGACGAGTAGCGGCGTATCCTCTTTAGAGTCTATTATTTATTGATATAGTATCTAATATGTATACTAGATGTCTCTGCCAACCAAAAACTACTAAGATTTTCTTAGTGGAATGTGGAGCGCTAAAATGTAGTAATTTTAATTCAAGTTCAAATGCGATAAGGAAATACGTACAATTGATGGTATTATCGCTAAAGCGATCTCTTCCAGGTTAGCACATTCGCATATTTTACAAAATACGAGAGTGCAGACGAGTTCGCGAGTCTAAATTAAATGTTTATTTTTTTAAATATTAAGAAGTTTTATTTACATTGGATTATCCTAAGAATAATTGCGAACTACGATAAACACTGGTTCAATGTAGTTACAGAGATATCCATGTGGTCATCACACTAGGCTAGCCAGTTACGTGAAAACCCAACACGATTATTATTACAATCCATATCATAAAAGTGAAACGTTGTCTCTCTCTCCGATAACGGCTGGACGGATTTTGATGGAATGGAGATAGCTTATACCCTGGAATAAAACATAGGATATTCTTTATCCCGGAAAATTGTAAGTTTCCACGGGAAAACTGGAAAATTGTTGATTACTCGCTGTTAGAAACGGTGGCCATAGAAACGAAATAACAAGTATGTCAAAAACATCAAGAGCATTGGTGCTTTACCTACTTTTGCATCGGTTTTTTATCCTAGAAGAACAAAGAATGCTTTTTTTCGCGATAAACAGTAGTCCGCGCGCACGAAGTTGCGGACGGGAAAGCTAGTTGTATATAATAGACATATTTGACATATTGATATATGGCCATATAGTCCTATACTAATAACATAACATTTGCAGTAAGATAAGATACACAAGTTGAAATAGCCTTAGGCATAATTATTATAAAAATCTGTTTTTAATTTATATATATTTATATATATATTAATAATTTATTATGAAAGTACGTACATACTTACTTTACATTCTGATTCATGTTATTCATAAAGCAAAGTTCTTACAAAGAACTTGTTAACAAATAAAAAGTTTCCAATGTAATAAAGCCTACTTATTTTATTTTGTAAAATAGTTACTTATGAGGACTGGACATGACAAATAGTTATATAAATAAAACTATGTCAATGCTTAATTTTGTGTGTAGTTGGTGGACGATGACAGCCCTTAAAGTAGGGTAAAATACCCAAAACGTTGGCAAACCTCCCAAATGTTGGCATGCTATAATAGCACATAACACTTTTGAAGCCATATTTAGTAAATTTTAAGAAATAAAGCAGTTTGGTGGGATTATTTACCTCGGGGGTGTCAACGTAAGGAGGTTTTACCATACTTAGTTCGTTTTCTTATCCATACTATTCTTAAGCTACCCTCGTCGGTACATTCGGACGCGCGGCACGTCCGCGCCGGCCGTAATTGCCGCCATTTGCCGCTCCTGGCCGTCTCGTTACGTTTCGACCGTTTCAACCCCGGCCAATACGTGTAGGTAGATGCTTTTGTTTTCCAATATAGGAAGTAAGAATACTGCAGGATGTAAAAAGATTGAAATATCGTCAGTGTGGCCGGCAGTTTGTCAAATGGGGTCATTTAAAAAAACAGATTGCTATCGGCATGAAAAACAAACTCTGCGAAGGATCAAGAGTAAGTAGATACATATTATGTACATTAAACCCACAAAACCTATCCTCATAGACAGCGCCAGTAAACCTAAATATCCCTTATTATTATTATCAACCAGTCCGCTGATTCCATTCCTAATAAATCAGGGGTATTCCTAAATCCGACGATAAATCGTCCCAATTCTGGTCATCGCGCACCCGAAAGGCGTTTTAGCGCTCACCCCGGGACGGACCTTTCCGCTAAATAAATCCCTTATCTGCATACGGCAACCTTTCCAGGGTCCAGCTTAATAAATTCACGTTGGGTTTTGCGGAGTTTGGTCTTGGCGTTTTATAGAGAGGATGAAACCTTGAAGGCCATTTTCGCCCTAGTTTTCGACTTGTCGCCTTAAACTTTATTTTTGACATTTTCAAGCAACTTGAAATCGAATTAGACAAAATGGTATACTAATGAGTTTGCTAAGATTAGCAAATTGAAGTGGTTTTGCCACACTTTGGGCGGTCATATAAGTCGGAGAACTTATGTGACCGCCCAAATTATTGTATTATTATTATTATTGTTATTTTTTAGAATGCCTGCATATGGCAATTATTTTTAGTGATTGTTTTATTGGTTTCTAATTTGTATATAATTTTGTATGTGACATTTGAAACATTCTTATTTATAAAATTCAATAATTGAGTCTATTATCCAACCAAGGCCGTATTTGATTAAATTAATAAATAAATATAATAGGCAAGTGCAGTGTAGGACGCCCTCCGGCCAGATGGAGCGACTATCTGCGCAAAGTAGCTGGCAGCTATTATATGAGAAGAGCCGAAGATCGGGCTCAGTGGCGCGCGTTAGGAGATGCCTATGTCCAGCAGTGGACTAGTGCAGGCTGTTGATGATGATGATGATGATGATGAAATGGTGTAGTCAAATCATGCTTAAGTATCAATGGGTGCTGCTTGCGAGGTCCTGGTCCAGCCTAGTTTCTTCCGTATATTGTATAATTATTATTACTATCCTAGTTTTGATAATTGTGGTACATATCTTTGCCACTTAATTAAATGGAAATATGTCAACTATTTTAAGTTGACATATTATACTATTATAATTATGATGTATTCTTTCATCATCATCATCAGCTCATATTTGTCCATTGCTGGACGTGGGCCTCCTTTATGAACGCCTCTGAGCCCGATCTTCAGCTCTCTTCATTCAGTTGCTGCCAGCCGTCATTCGTAAGTTGTCACTCCAATCCAACAGGCCAGCATGGCGGGCCCTATACTACGTTTGCCAAAACATTGTCTCCACAATAGTACTCATTTTCCGGTTCCGGTTTTTTGAGTTGTATTACCGATCCATTGCTATTTTAGCTTGCTAATTCTTGTAGCTATATGTCGGTTATCTTGGTTCTCTGGCGGATCACATCGTTTCGGATGCGATCCTTTTAGATACTTCAAACCTATCTCACTCCATAGCTCACTGAGCTACTTTAAACTTGTGAACCAGTCGCACTGTGCGTGTCCACGTTTCGGCTCCGTAGGACATAAAGGGTAGGATGCACGCGTTGAAGCCTTTCGTTTTTAGGCACTGTGGTATGGGTGATGAAAAAACCTCGCCTGATCTTACCAAATGCTGCCCATCCCAGCTGAATCGGCTTTCCTTTCGAAGTTTTTCCTACATAATCGCATATTCTGCCCGAAGTGCACCTGAACAACTTCAAGAAGGACACCATTAACGTCGATTTGTTTCGGGGTAATACAATCGTTAAACAGTCTTCTCTCTCGTATTAGGCGTAAGCGTATTGTGCAGAGATTGTGCAAGAGCGAGATTCAACTCTGAATCAATATGAGTTTTTAAAAGGAAATTAATTTTACATAGTCAAAATATAGTAAGTTCATCTAATTTAGGGATTTGGCCTATTTAGGAAGGTATAATATTCAAAGTTTTTTTCTCTATATTAATGAGATGTTAAGTTTTTGACATGTAAAATATTACTATAAAAAATTCAAACATATTCAAACTTAAACCCTACGAGTTTTAGTGTACTTTTTCGATTGTGTTGCGGACAATTTTAAAACAATAATACTAGATATTTTTACTATTATTGTATCAATAAAAAAGCCAAGCCGATTTTATCGTTAAGCTTATGGTACAATAATAATATTCCAAAAAAAATATTTTTTTCATGATTTTTCAACATTCAATTCTTGCAATCAAACTGAACTTGCGAGGTGGTTTCAACTACTCTAGCAGCATATTGCGGGTCTGCTCATTTGAAAGGCGGTCGAGCGGGCGAGCTCCCAAATCAATAGTAATTCTGTGGGTAATCCCTCGGCCTACCGAAAAATATATAGATATAACTAAGTTTCATCCGTTTATCTTAACGTTTCATCTTAAATTCGTAAGTAAGTATTTGATTAAAACATTTAATCTTTTTTTTTAATATGTTACATTGGGAGGGTTCCCAGTGTTTAGCGTAATTTGTAATTGCTGTATTCTACATATTATAATTTGTTTATGTTCCGCTAACCACTGATAATAAACGTTTTTTCATGGTTTTTTTTTATTTTCATTTTTCAACGTAAAACAGGATAGTGAAGGTGATCTGTAGTGTATTTTACATGTATTTTTGATTTAAGCATTTCTAAGCATTTGTATAAATAGGTAGGGTAGACCGAGGCGAATCGAATCACTGCGTGATTTGGATCAAAATAAGAAATAAATTATAATTAAAAACACCGCGGTATACTGAACGTAGCCATAGCGACACATCACTGCGCAACCCCCGCGTCGGTTGCCATTCGTAGAATTTTGTTACCGGTCGTATTTTAGTGCCGGCGACGATCGCGAGCCATTCACACTTGACACCATGGCAGTTTTTGCGCCAATTGTAAGGTAAGTAATAATGATTACTCGTAATTTTAGGACAAAAGTATGTGAAATTGTGAATGTTTTTGTGTAACGTTATTTAGTATGAATCTAATTATGATAAACTCTTTGTTTTTTAGTAAAATTTTAACAGGTTTTCTGACAAAATTCATTTGTTAACAACCATTGATATGAGGTGAATAGGATCATGTCATTCGGGGCAAATCGGACCAATATTTAAAATACCTATTATTGATTTATGTTTAATTTGTCATTGTTTTAGATGATTTGGACATATGAAACAAAAACTGACCAAGGTCAGTGGGCACAAGAAGATAAGAGAAAAGCTGCCGATAAAGTCCTAACTAAACAACTAACTGTACGTAAGGCAGCTGAGACTTACAATATGCCTTATACAAGCTTATAAAGAAGATTAACCTTCTCCAGGGGTATAATCGAGAGTCGGCGCGGTCAACAAACGATGGACGGCGACACTGAAAAAAAGTTTGCTGATCGATTGTTACATTTATCAACTCGTGGAATCGGCATAACTCCAAAAGATGTTCGTAAATACACCGCTAAAAAAAGCCAATGATAAATAGAACATGAAGGTTAAAAAGAATAATAAAGCTACATCTGGAATTAAAGTGAAGAGAACGGCTCGGTCAAGAGACCGGCACTGCATTTTTTGGTCAGAAAAAAATGTTCACCCGCCAACAGAGGACTAGATCCAGTGCAGTGCATGTGGAGAATGGTGTCACAAAAACTGCGCTCAAAGAAAAGGTGCCAAAGGACCGTACACTTGTGTTTTATGTGACAATAACTGACTGAAGTGAAGACTGGTATTATAATTAAGATTTTAATTAGTTTTAAGTATGATTATAAACATGTTCCTATATTAATTGTCTATTTCATAGCTTAACGAATGTTAGATCCGATTAGCCCCAAGATTTGGGGTGAATCGGATAATTCTCGAAGTTTAGTTTTTTGTTATAAATAACGAAAATATTATTACTATATAATTTTAAGCATGTGGGAAGTAAAGAAGAATAATCACTGATTAAAGCTCAAATAATAAATACTGTGACTATTTGAAAGAATTTGTATATTTTTAACCTCAAAGTCAAATTGATCCGATACGCCTCGGCCTACCCTACTTATCCTCGGTACTAGAGTGATGCTAGTAGTAACTAGTGCGACTTAGAATTCATCGGGTTCGGTCCTGGCTTTTCATTGCTCCGTGCTTGGGAGAGCATGTTAAACTGTAGGTCCTGGCTGGTAGAGATTAATAGCAGTCATTAAGCCATGTCAGAGACTCTCGGGTGGCCTGACAAACTCTGACACCAGAGGCCAGCACTACATCATACCACAAACAAACAATCCTCAGTCACCAAGCCGTATTGTGCAAACATATTTGTTCAACTGTGTTCTGGTTAATCAATTTCCAGCGAAGTTACGGGGCATAATGAGACTTGTAAACAATAGGATGACCGACGAGCGCAGTGCAGTGCCGCGTGTTTTTGCAAACAAAAATCTGAGTGGCACAGCTATTATATGAGCAGAACTTACCATAGGCGAATGACCAGCTTGCCTCCTACCTCAATTGTAAAAAAATAATATGTAAATATCCATATAAGTTAGGTAATTTTGCGAAATTATTTTCATTGGAATAGGTTTAGCAAGAAGTGGCAGTGGGCTGATCACCGGACAGGAAGGAAAAATAACCGTTGGGGTAGACGTGCTCTTGAGTGGAGACTGCGAATCGGCAAACTTAGTTTACGCCCTGCTACTAGGTGGAGCCAAGATGTATGGAAGATGGCTGGTGGCAGTTAGGAAGGAAGAGCCGAAGATTGATGTCCAGCAGAGGACGGTTACAAGATCTTCTTTTCTTCTCAATTTCTCAGTCAATTTCAAATCAACAGCTCTCAACAGCCTGTATCAGAATGTACCTATCAGAAAATCTTATGATTTTCACAATCGTGTTTTCCTAAATTACTGAAACAATAAAGGTAAAGTAAGTTTCTCTCCATATTACTCTACCTTAAATAATCTATCTATCTATCAATATCTTATAATAAAGCAGTAAATAGCAAAGTCTGTACAACGATAATAGTAGTATCAAAAAAAAGGGTAAAAAAAAACTAAACAATAAAATAACATTAAAAAAATGGAGTCTGTATGTTTGAGCATCACGTTAAAACTACTGTTTTATTTATCTATAGTTTTATGTAGTTTGTATTTCAGTTCGATGAGTAGAAGCCGAGCAATAGATGCACTATTTGACGTCTGAACAAATTTTGTTGAAATTTTGTATTGCACTTTAGGTACTCCTATCCCAGAACAATGTCAACGCGGGCAAAGCCGTGGGCACAGCTAATTAGTATAAAATCAAGCTATTAAGCAATTGAATACCAAAATCGCAACTCAGCGTTTTACTCTAAGTCATTGAATTGGGATGAATCTCTTCCATATAACAGATTAACTATAACTATCTCTGTCGCCCATTCTCTATCCAAGTATTTTATCTCTTTCTATCGTTGACCGGTTGACCATTGGCTGTTTAAAAGGGTTCATTCTATGAGTATCATTTTGGTTTTAGGGTAGGGGCGGAGAAATGTATTTTTGTGGATTTAGGAGTAGGCATTTTTTTATATTTAATAAGTTATGTGAGACCGAGTGTTTTTTTTGTGATCCAAACTTCTGATTGGCACTGCTATTAAGTAGTATTATGAGGCGCTTACCATCTGGCGAGTGACCTGCGCTCCTCATCATTAATTTGCTAAAATATAAATTGCAGAGTTAATCTACTGGGATAGATCAAGATACCCTAGGCTAGATCAAGGCATTCTTTCACTGTTGACAGTGTAGTGTTGTCCAGTGTACTGATGCCACCTTTTTGATCAGCTCCCCTTTTTACTAGTTTAACAAGCATCCTTGTATCCATAACCTTGACACGGACATCATCACTTTACACATTTCTTACAAGAATTAAACCGTTATTGTTTTCATATTAAGTAGGGGAATTGTGCTTAAGATGACATACTCAGGTAAGATGACACAGTGCTTACATCTATTAAACTATACACATCACAAGTGCTTGGATGACGTTTACATGTCGGCTCACAGATGGCGTCACTACTCAAAACTTTAGTGACCGCCCGTTTGCGTTATTGTGCAATGTTTTGATTTCGTAACTCAAAAATATTTTTGTGTTGAAAGTATTTCTGCCGATAAAATTGTAACAGGTACGTTTTTTGTTTTATTGACTACTTTGCTGGGAACTGTGTTTAATATGGACTATGAATATCGAGGAATGATTTAAGTAACGTCAAAGTTTTAGGTCCCAAAAGGCGGCAAATATTGTTTAACTGTAGGGTAAGATGACATAGCAACCATCGGCTTAAAATGACATAGTATGACAGGCACTCCTTTTATGGACGAAGTTAAAGCCAAAGTCCAACATAAAACAAGAAGGAAAATGGAAAGAGCGTTAGAGCTCGAAAGCAAGTGAAGCGTGTTATCCTTTAGGATGACTCAGATGATGAAACTATGGAAGATTGTACTCAAGACGCTGTTGATGAGGATGACTCCGATACTGCATGCCTTTATTGCATCGAATTATATAACAAATTGAAACCAGGAAAGCATTGGGTATGTTGCCAGTTATGTAAACGATGGTGCCACACTCTAGGTGCTGACAGTGCAACAAGAACTAAGCTGTTCAAATGTGAATTGTGCACCGGTACTTAGTCAATTAAGACTGACGTGTGTCAACTTACCCACTTGGATATGATTGGTGTTTTTGTTATATAATTACAATTAGATATATTATTATATTATTATTAGATATTATGTCATCTTAATTGCCCTATTTAAAGTCGAATTTATACATATAAGATTATATCGAAGTAGGTAGGTACATAATACCGCATCCTGGCTGGTAAGTATACCTAATAATATCATTTACTAGCTTTTGCCCGCGACTTTGTCCGCGCGGACTTCAGTACATCGCGATAATAGGTAGGTATACCATGTCCTTCCCCAAAGTTCAAACTATCTCCATACTAAATTTCATCAAGCTCAGTTCATACATTTAGTCAGTATCTATGGAGTATGGTTTGCTCTATAGCTTTCACCGTAGTCTTCTTAAACTAAAAAGTTTCGCTCGTAATACCGATATGAAAACCTCAATGTCCACAGAAACAAAGACAACCAGCGGTTACATCAGCCAGTAATATTGGCTAATGCTTTCATTGTTATCAGTAGTTAGCGACGCAGATAGGACGTCCTCTAAGGTCCTTGGGTCTGCGGCCGGTCCCTAAAACTTTAGGGTGAAGGGATGGATGCTTAAAGCGATATAACAGATTTTGTCCCCAACCTACTGAATATAACTTCGTATTGCGCTGTTATGAGATTTTAATGTTTTACGAGTTAAGTTATAGACCTAGATAGGGAAACTATCTTTAGTGTAGGCACTAAACAGGGTGAAATTATCTTTTGCGTAAGCGATAGGGCCTGTAAAAGCTTCATCCACAATTTTAGCTAACATATCCTTGACGTCCGCTTTAATTTAAAGTAAGTATACCTACTTCTTGATACAGTTGAATACAAGACGAACTTATTTGGCGCGTTTTAGATTCATGGTGAAAAAAGTCACAATGCTGTAAGTACCTACGCATACTCACTCGTACGTCAATACAAGTTTGTCAGCCTGTAATGACATAGGGTTGTCCGACTAAAAAATAGTAAACTTAACTATACTGTAATACCACAGAAGTACTAAGTTGAGATAGGCATTTTTGACGAGAAAATTATCTCTTACTGGACATAGTAAGATCTATGTTACCATAATAAAATTTACCCATCTCATTTCCCATCCCACTTACAATAAGGACCTTATATAAAGCTCGGAACCTGGATAGTATTTCTGCTATAATGTCTCTTTATGGTGCTTTTGTCCGGAGCAACCTAGAAAGTGGTGCAATTATTTGGAATCCGTATGAGGCCAAATAAGCAATATGGATATTATGTAGGGTATCCGTATTTGTATTATATCCAAGTAAGTTCATACTTGGCATGTTGGGCTATAATACTCTAGTGCGGCGTTCGGTCTCACTAATGGATTTTATAGCCCGGATTATTGTCGGACGCCTGACCAACCCATCTGTTCTCGAAAGGATTGCATTTGCTGTTCCTGACAACTATGTAAGAGCTCGTCGGCACAAGTTGTTTGAAATATCGTTGTGTAGGAGTCAACAGGGTAGACAGGCGCCACTACCGCGGGCGTTGCGGCTTCTCAACGCTGATCAGAACCAACATCTAAGTAGATCTGGCAGTGAATTACGCGTGCAGCATTGGTCTTCATTACTAAGTAATGGAATTCTAAGATTGTGTAAATTTTAATTTGCTGTATTGTTGTTTAAATTAAATTTTTCGTTCAAATATACATATATTTTAGGTTAAGTAGTTAGTAAGATTCTTGTCATTTTGGACCG
The DNA here is from genome assembly GCA_946251855.1 of Alsophila aescularia. NCBI lineage: Eukaryota > Metazoa > Arthropoda > Insecta > Lepidoptera > Geometridae > Alsophila > Alsophila aescularia. The sequence continues at coordinate 39,500,033 of OX276381.1, forward strand.
AGGGTGGGCGAATTGGGAAACTGTAATGCTCACCCGACGGTATTAAAAAATAAATAAATAAATAATAAATAAATATATAAAACTAGCTCCGCAGCTTTGCCCGCGTGCAGGCTTTGCCACCCCGTTCACTAAAATCTCTCCTCAGTGCACTCAAATGAGGAGTGACTGTTCAAAAGGGACTATCTGCCAAAATAAATATATAAGTTTTTTCTTTGTTTCGTTTTTTATGTTGAACTATTCTATTTCTCTAATCAGACTAAACAGCCTATTTCTGTACTTAGTTTAACGTTAAAGTTAGAGATTCCATTCAAAAGAATTTAGACTATATTTAGAAAAAAAACTCAACAAAGGGAACTAACTATATATTCCACATGGACGACCTATTTACCATTTAATTTTTAATATACTTAATATTTAATTTTTGTCATTTCTGACATTTACATGTATTAATTATAATATCTGACTTATAAAAAATGTATTTAAAGAACTAAAATGGAGTAAATGACATCCCCGTGGAGTTCACGGGTGATCAAAGGACACTAAAGAGTCGCCTATGATTACCCAGGTGGTCATAGTGGATGGACCGTTTCTTGGTGCTCTTTTCTCTAACGGGCCTATTTCCGAAGCACCGGTAGAGTCAGCAGGGTATTTTCTTCTCCTTTGCGAGATCCAAGTCTGAGTCGGCACATGGAAGGGAAATTTTCTTTTCAAACTCAAAGCATACTTAGGTTACCTTATTTTATTAGTTGATTTATTTATATTAATTTGTTTTTCTATTTGTTCATGAGCTGTTAACATTAGATACATTGACCATATAAAATACCAATTCATTTAACCTTTGACCTGTTTAAAGCATCCCTTGCTATACGTTTGTCCACAATGAAAAGGTGTTGATCTAATTTGTACCGGCACGTGAGATCTGACCGATTTTGTCAGCATCCCCTTGATACACTTTTGATCTCGTGTCCGGTCAGGTATGGCTTTTTTACCCTATTGTTGGGATGAATAAGTCATCGCCTTTTGTTGAGATGAGATGATTGAGATGTCCAGGAGTTTTTGAACCTACTGTGTATTTTATGTGATCCATGTAACTATGATGTATATCAGAAGTAGAGAAAGATATTAAATAAGATATTTTGAATATGTTAAATTCAATGAAGTTGCCGTGTCATCATCATCATCAGTCCACTGCTGGACATAGGCCTCTCCTAAAGCACGCCACTGAGCCCGATCTTCGGCTCTTCTCTTCCAACTACTGCCGTGCCGTTGCCTTGTGACGATGTGAAACCTCTTTCATAAATTCTTAATTCTTTCATAATCATACCCATTTGATAGTTTGTCATTATTCATTCTAAATTCAAATAACCTCTCATTTATATATTGTCATTGAATTAGCAAAAACTGGAGTATTTTACGAATCCAACGATACCTTCGGTTCCGCACCAATTACTTTCAAGGTTCGAAGTTTGCTAAAGTTTGATACTCGTAACAAACAGCTAATGTAGATTAAAAAACTAATCTAAAAATCACGTTTTTTTATTTGCATTGTTATCGAGTTGTGAGCTACTCTGAAAGTTTCAGCGGGATAGCTAAACGGGAAGTGCTCAAAATTTGAGTTGCAAGATTCCACCTGGAATGACAGTCAAATCTGAGTGGTATGGTAACACCACCCTTCCTGGAATAGAGTTGTGACAGCAAACAAAACCAATCAAGAATTACATTACATTTCTTACCCACGGCTGAACACACGCTACACTCCGGTAGTGTGGAGTCGTAAAACAAGACCAAAGTTCAAAAACTAAAACTCGACTACAGTCGGGTAAAAATTAGCCTATGACACTCTGCGATGAAGACAAATCGATTGATACCTCGTGTTGCAGACTCTCGCGTAGGTGCGGGGTCCCAGTTGCAGAGAAATGAGACTTCAATGAGCTCAGGATAGTGGACGAAACGGAAACGCACTTATTCACAGTTTAGTTTTTTATATTGTCACAAGAAACAAAGATGGCAAAGAATATTAGTTTTGACACCGATTATAAACGTTGGCTATGGAGCCGTAATATACTGATTTGTGCTTTACAATAACTTTGGACACTTATGAAAGAGCTTCTTGCTTCGACTGCTACAGCGATCTCGAACGACGATAGAATAATGCACACCGATTTTATCAAGAATTGGTATTTATACTAAACGCATAAGTGTCGAAGTTCTTCCATTGGGCGAATTATTCAAATTTTTCCATGACGTACATGCGAGCCTTTGTTCTAAGCAAGAACTTTCCCACGCTCGAAAACAGGCACAAAAAATAGTCCCAGAAATAGGTTACGGTCGTACCTCGGTCGTAATCAGTACCGTAAAGTCAGCCTAAGTTTTATGGCTTTACTACGGGTGCGAGGAGAACTTCCGATCTTACGAACTCCTCGCACCCGTACCGAGACGGTACCCAAACTTTAGGCAGCTAACTAATTTTTGTCCCAAATCATAACATTCCGATGTATGACCGTTTTAGAGGAGCTTGTCATATTTAGCCCCTTCTCGTTCCTACTACCTATATTTCTAGTTACCTTTACTGATTTACCGATGCAGATTACCATTTAGGTCAGCTCAGGTTTGCCCCGCGTTGTAAGTTAGTACCCTTACAAAGCGAAGCTGTTCCTGAGCCAACCTGTACCTGACCATGCAACCACAGAGAACTTCAGTCCTTCTGTGGCTGCATGCTCTTATTTACGTTATCCTACAACTTTACGTGGCCATCCCGTATGCTATAGTGGTCATACGGGATGGCACGCAGATTTCAAAACTACGTTCGCCTTTTCCGAAGCCTTTTTATACGCTTTATATTAGCTTCACTTGTATGTTTGTAACCGACTCCTTTGGACGCTATTTTGACCCACTTTAAACGGTCAGATTTCATTCAAATTTTGCACACCTGTCAAAGACCGATGACAATGCAAAAATTTGAAAAAAAAAAGGTAGAAAATAAATAATAGTTTAAAAAACTAAAAAACACGCTTTATATAGAAAACCAAACCAAAAAATAGAAAATAAATTTTAATAGTGTATATAAGAAAAAAAAGTTTTGTTTAAAAAAAAAGCGTGGGGTGCTTCTCATATCTGTCAATGAAATATTTATAACTATTGACCCATGCACCCCACGATTTTTTGGAAATAAAATATTTTTTTCTTATTTAGACTATTAACATTTATTTTCTATTTTTTAGTTTGGTTTTCTATATAAAGCGTGTTATTTAGTTTTTTTAAACTATTATTTATATAGCAATTAACTTCTTTCCATCCTAAGGTTATCTGGAAGAGATTGCTATGAGCGACTTGTCCGCTCAATGTACCTATTGTTTATGTTATTTCAATTTTTGTAATTAGTTTTTAACTGTGTGTCAATAAAGTGTTATTGTATTGTATGGCTGTGCCAAGTTGCATAAAAATCCGTCCAGTAGTTTCAGCGTGATACGTGTACTTTTAGATAACTTTCAAGAATTATCCTGCGGGAACCCTTTAATTTTTCGGGATGAAAGTATCCTATATCATACCTCGTTGTATGAACTCAAATCATGCCAAGTTTCATTTGAATTCATTCAGCACTTTCGGCGTGATGCGTGTCCAAGATACTGACAGACAGACAAAAATGAAAAAACTACAGCTATGGCTTCAATACCGAATGTAAAAAAGCCTCGAATAATAATTTACAAAATATCTTTACTCTTGTGGAACCGCGCGCGCAAAGCGCGCCACTTATGACCGTTAGTTAGCGTACCGTAACTGACTATAGGCACAAGGCGTAATACCGGTTCAGGTTCAGGGGCTAATTGCTAAATTCTTGCGATTCGAATGTTTTGTTACTGTTCTAGGAAGCTATTGAACGTAGCAATACGGATAAGTAAAAATAATATCGTAAGTATATATAACTAGTTTTCTTTCCCGCGACTTCGTACGCGCGGACTACTGTTTATCGCGAAAAAAAACATCCTATTTTCTTATAAGATATTAAAAACCAATGCAAAAGATACCTCCTTTTGCATAGCACCACTCTTGATGTTTTTTGACAGACTTGTTATTTCGTTTCCATGCCAACCACAGACCATTCTGTGGTGGCAACCGTTCCTTACAGTGAGTAATCAACATTTTCCAGAATTCCCATGAAAACTTATAATTTTCCGGGACAAAAAGTATCCTATGTTTTATTCCAGGGTATAACCTACCTCCATTCCAAATTTCATCAAAATCCGTTCAGCCATTATCGCGTGAAAGCTCCCCAAACAAACAAACAAACAAACAGATAACGTTTCACTTTTATATATTTGTATGGATGTATGGATGGATGGATGACTAAATAGTCAAACATAGAACTTACCTAAATAGGTAAAAGTAAAAGATTGTTACAAGATTTATATCATCATCATCATCATCAGCCCGTATTCGTCCACTGCTGGACGTAGGCCTCTCTTTGTGAACGCCACTGAGCCCGATCTTCGGCTCTCCTCATCCAGTCGCTACCAGCTGCCTTTCGCAAGTCGTCACTACACCTGGCCGGCGGTCGCACTACACTACGCTTGCTCAAACGCGGTCTCCACTCTAGAACTCGTTTACCCCAACGGTTTTCGGTTCTTCGAGTTATGTGGCTGGAAGAGAATTGCCACTTCAGCTTACTAATTCTTTCAGCCATGTCGGTTACCTTTGTTCTACGGCGGATCTCCTCATTACGGATTCTGTCTTCTAGATAAACTTTAAAATACTTACAAACCGATGCGCACTCTCTTAGTGTTCGGAAGTTATTAGCATTTCCTTTGCAGCCATAATTGAAAGCCCTGCATCCACCTGCGTTACGGTCGAATCCAAACCTGAAAAATGACAGATGAAAACTTTAAAACCTTATATTTTTAATCAGTGACGCGAAAATATATGTTTTTTTTTGTTTTTTTTTTTCGAAAGGATATGTGCTCTTGGTCTATAGCTGACCTCTACAGCGTCAATAGCGCAATAGCACTCCGCCACAATGCGTGACGCAAAAGACGCACGCCAAAGTTAAGTTTTGGCCACTTGCTCAAGGGCACCTAGGGGGTACGAACCTCGGCTTGGGCAGTTGCCATTGGTTTTCCCGTTGCCCCACGGAAACTTTGCACCTGGAATAATGTAACTTTCTAGCAGTGAAAGAATTTGTGGAATCCGATAAGTTCCAGAGATTACCTCTTTCAAACAAACAAACAAATTTACGTTTTTTTTCATGTTAGTGTAGATAATAATGGATCGTGATCCAAGCAATTATGTATCTCTGTCATAAAGTACGCTAATTAAAAAAACTACGCAGTAAATGTAAGCAAATTGGTTCTGTCAGCAGTTTTTGTAAATTATACACAAGCATATTTTAAAAATAGTTCGGTGTTTTGTCGAAATTGATGTAGAGACCTCGCTTGGCTTAGTTAATTAAATTAAATGATAACCTTTTTCAAACAAACAAATAACTTTACGTTTTTATCATGTTAGTAGAGAGAGATCAGATAAAAATGGATCGTGATCCAAGCAATTATGTATCTCTGTCAATAAGTACGCTAATTAAAAAAACTACGCATGAAAATGTACTCAAATTTGTTCCATCAGCAGTTTTTTGTAAATTATACTAAAGCATATCATTAAAATAGTTCGGTGTTTTGTAGAAATTGATGTAGAGTTCTCGCTTGGCTTGATTAATTACATTAAATGAATACATCTTTCAAAAAAACAAATAACTTTACGTTTGTATCATGTTAGTAGAGAGAGATTAGATAAAAATGGATCGTGATCCAAGCAATTATGTATCTCTGTCAATAAGTACGCTAATTAAAAAAACTACGCATGAAAATGTACTCAAATTTGTTCCATCAGCAGTTTTTTTTTGTAAATTATACTAAAGCATATTATTAAAATAGTTCGGTGTTTTGTAGAAATTGATGTAGAGTTCTCGCTTGGCTTGATTAATTACATTAAATGAATACATCTTTCAAACAAACAAATAACTTTACGTTTGTATCATGTTAGTAGAGAGAGATCAGATAAAAATGGATCGTGATCCAAGCAATTATGGGTCTCTGTTAATAAGTACGCTAATTAAATAAACTACACAGTAAATGTAATCAAATTAGTTCCGTCAGCAGTTTTTTTGTAAATTATACACAAGCATATTTTTTTAAATAGTTCGGTGTTTTGTCGAAATTGATGTAGAGAGCTCGCTTCGCTTGGTTAAATTAAATTAAATTAAATTAAATTAAATTAAATTAAATTAAATTAAATTAAATTAAATTAAATTAAATTAAATTAAATTAAATTAAATTAAATTAAATTAAATTAAATTAAATTAAATTAAATTAAATTAAATTAAATTAAATTAAATTAAATTAAATTAAATTAAATTAAATTAAATTAAATTAAATTAAATTAAATTAAATTAAATTAAATTAAATTAAATTAAATTTTGTTTTATATTGAAAATCCTGCTTTCGTATTTACGAACGCGGTATTCTAATTCGCACTAGTACACCGCTAGGCTACCATCTCTTATTGCTGTAGAATGCGTCTACGTAGAAAAGTAGGTACGTATGTGACGGTAATAATTAATAAACTTTTGTATTGTTTTTTTTTTTGTATTGTATGCAATTGACGCCTTCCTGGTCTGGCCTGGAAACCCGACGCTGTTACTTGTCGTGTGCGCTTACTTACCTGCACGAGTGTAAGAAAGTACTGAAATGAACAGCAGAAAAACAAATACTCTCCACATTTTTAGAATTTTGCCTTGCTGGAAATATAGAACGACCGAACCACGAACGACTGTCTCGATATCTTGAAGGTTTTCTTATTTATAGAGGGAATGTTTATTTATCACATGTTTTTAATTAAAATTGGAAAACTGTTTTAATTTAGTTTCTAACAACCTAATTAACACACTAGTGTTCGACTTTGTTGCGGGGTTCTTTACTATTATTCAAAATACTAGCTGCGCCCCGCGGCTCTGCACGCTTACAAAATTTCGCCCCCTTCTCCCTCCCTCCTTCCCCCAGGACCCAACCCCGAGTGCAGCAACCTTGTCATGAAAAAACTTAAAAACGGCAAGCATAATAAAATACATACACAAAACTTCGTGTCTGTGCTGTTGACCGTTGAAGAGTTCCTTTATTTATTTATTTTTTAATACCGTCGGGTGAGCATTACAGTTTCTCAATTCGCCCACCCTATTAAATGGAGACCATGTCATGGTCAAACATAAAAGCGGCTATTATAATAAAATGCGTACACAAAATTTCGTGTCTGTGCTATTAACCGTTGAATTCTTGTTCCTTTACATGGAGCTAATCCTGGATGTCGATTCATATCATGCTTACCATAAAAATGCATGGACATCGGAACTGAACCAAAATGTAAAAATTCAACTCCCTAGGATAAGAGGAAGTGATTTTAATTCAGCTTGCAAGAAATGATCTCGAAGAAACAAACATACATTCATACAATGCAAATTACCAACTTTCGTTCAAAATTCCTTCAGCCGTCAAAAAGTTTATTTCATTGCTCGCCTTCTTACTTATCGGATAGAGATACCAGTTCTTATATTTTTTTTTTTAAAAAAACACGATCTATACAAAATGTATAAGAAAATGAATTTTCTTCATAATATATATTTTTTCAAGTTTTTAAATACAATTGAAAACATTGAAATACAATTAAAATTGTAAAGTTACTTCCTAGATCCACTAAAATCCATTGTAAAGATCCATTGATGGATCCTTTTGCACCTTTATGTCCACTTTATTCCTTTATCTATTTTTTATCCAAGAATTTTTACAGTGTTTTTTTTTAGAAATATGTGTGTTTGAAAATCTATACTATTTACTATTAATTAATTATTAATTAAGTACTTTTGGGCCAATAATTTTAAATATATGAAGTTTGCCACATGACATTTGACATATTATGACTTTTACATTTGACTTTGAATTTTGAATTTGACATATGACTTTTGACATTTTACTTTTACGTTTGACGGTTGAAGGTTGACATTTTTCGTTTGAAATTTGACTTTTACATTTGACTTTGAAATTTGTAGTTTGAGATTAGACTTTCACATTAGACTTTGAAATTTGACTTAGACATTTGACTTTGACATTTGACTTTGAAATTTGACTTTGACATTTGACTTTGACATTTAACTTTGACATGTGACATTACGTAATTATGATTCAGCCAGGGAGGTTGGAAGTGTTGATAAAAGAAGATTGGTCGTGTTTTTTTTGGTGCGGCCCATTTTACACATAAGTTTTAAAAAACCCACATTGTAAAAAATCGTGGATCAAGGAATAAAGTGGACATAAAAGTGCAAAAAGATCCATCAAAGGATCCTTACAATGGATTTCATTGAACTGAACGAAGTTATTCCGCTATTCAGAGTGGAGGCAGACCCAACAAAACTAAGATCATAAAAATTGGTCCAGCCGCTTGTGTTGTGAAATGTGGAACTATTCCCCCTCCAGCCGCGAGGTTTGACCGCGTAATCCGGCTTTGTTTTAGATAACATTTAGATAACTCGAACGCTTGCAAGTTTTAAGGATCGCCAAAGCCAATTTGTTTCATTTTGGGATACTAAAGCCAAAGACGTAGATACGGCAATTTACTTTTTGCCGTATCTATGTCTTTAATCTACGTCGTATAAGTAAGTTTAAAAGCTTATTAATATATTTTTTATTTACTGTGTTAAATCACACTATCACACTAAACATACCAAAATATAAAAGTAAAACGTTGTCTGTTTGTTTATTTGTTTGGGGAGACGGACGGCTGGACGGATTTTGATGAATACTTTTTATCTCGAAAAATGGTAAGTTTCCACAGAAAAACTGGAAAACGTTGATTACTCAATGTAAGGAACAGTTGCCATGGAAACGAAATAAAAACAAGTAACAACGAACAAGTCTGTCAAAAACATCAAGAGCGTTAATGAAAGACCTACTTTTGCATTGTTTTTAATATCCTAGAAGAACATAGGATGCGTTTTTTCGTTATAAACTGTAGTCCGCGTGGACGAAGTCGCGGGCGGGAAAGCTAGTAATATTATAAATCAGAGAAGTGTAGCCACTGTCGTAAACAGGCCAATCATAATACTCTCTTATCGAGCGGAAAACTTAGTATATGCAGAACTCCATACATTAGAACTGAGAGTCCATACAAAACGTCATATATGTAATGTCCGTTTTATTACGCTCCAATCGTTAAGAACCCCGTCTTGCCCCCCGTCTACTTAATCTTTATCATGTCAATTCCGTAATCTATAACATGTACGACATAAATAATCTCTACATACATTTGCCTGCTTTTGACTTTATATCACATGAAATTAAAAATCATTAGATAAAAAAAGAAAAATAGATGCATGCACGTACACGCCGGAACTTGATCACAAATTATGATGCATGCAGGCATTTTTTTTTTTTTTCATCTTCATCAACATCATAAGAGCCCGCATTTGTCTACTGCTGGATGTAGGCTTCTTCTTTTGAACGTCACTGAGCCTGATCTTCAGTTCTCCTCATCCAGTCTCTACCACCTGCCTTTCGCAAGTCGTCACTCCAGTTGGCCGGCGGACGCTCTACTCTACAATTGACTTAGCGCGGTCTCCACTCTAGAACATTTTTACCCCAAGTTGTCGGTTCTTCGAGCTATGTGGCCCATTGCCACTTTAGCTTGCTTCAGAGCTATTGCTTGCTTTTAGAGCTATATCGATTATCTTGGTTCTCCGTTGGATATCTATCTTGTTCTTTAAAAAATTAAAAAACTTAAGGAACCCCAAGCATAGCTCTCTCCATAGTTCGCTAAGCGACCTTACATTTGTGGACTGGTCTGACTGTGAGTGTCCACGTTTTGGCGCCGTAAGTCATGACTGGTAAGACGCAGTGATTGAAGGCTTTTGTCTTCAGGCACTGTGGTTTGGACGTAGAGAAGACTTGACGATGCTTGCGGAATGCTGCCCAACCCATTTGAATCCTTTTGTTGGCTTCCTTCTCAAAATTGTTCTTATCTAATTGCAATATTTACCTTGAGTAAATAAAAACTTGGTTGGAAAACTTCAAGAGCTACACCATTGACTGCAATCGGTTCCAGGCCAAAGAAAAAATCCAAGAAGTTGAGTTTTTGTATTAAAGTATTTACTTCTATTTATCCTGAGTTTGAAAATGAGGAAATCCGTAGAAGAACGAAGGTTACCGACTCTCAGAGTTTGCAAGTTGAAGTGGCAATGGGCAGGTCATATAGATCGCAGAACCGACAACCGCTGGGGAATAAAGGTTGTCGAATGGCGACCACGAACAAGCAAGCGAAGTGTGTGGAGACCCCTCACACGATGTAGCCATCGCAGGAAGTCGGTGGATGGAGGTGGCACAAGATGGCGCAAGTTCGTCATGGCGCTCTTTGGGGGAGGCCTATGTTCAGCAGTGGACTTCTAAAGGCTGACATGGTGATGATGATGATGATGACCCTGAGTTTGTGTTAAAAGGGTTATATTGTCTGACTTGAATATTTCGTCTAGAGAGATCACTTCGAATATTCAAATTATATGCATCACGCAAAGGACATTGGTGGATTGTTGTGTTTTTTTTTACATTTTAATAGTCATCATTTTAGTTTTTATCGTTAGGTAACGGTACTACTTTCATATATATTTTTTCAATTTTGTGTTATTTTACTAAAGGTTTGATGCTGTAAGGGCCATCATTTTGAATGCTACCAAAATTTTAAATATACTGTATTTTAAACTCATTACCGTCACTTTGTCCCTTAAGTTAATTCATATTTCCAGTGACAAAATGTAAAGCGCTACAACTTGATGGAATATAGTAAATCTGCCGCAGCATCATCTTGTCTTTATCTATTTAGTGGGGAAAGATAGATCATAGTCATTACAAAAGAATACTATTTATTTAATTAAAATGACTGACATGTACAGACCGGCAGAGACGGATATGATGAAACTAAAAGTTCCTTGTTTGATTACGGGACTCTAAAAACAGCATTATGTTTGTGACTTAAGCATTCTCAAACACATAGTTTCTAAAGAAAGCTTTGTATGTACTAGGCAATAAAATGATGCGCGTCGTGTTGAGTGACGTTGTCTATCCATAAGAGTAAAACGGTGTCTGAGAACAGTTTTTTTTCTTTCTTTTCTTATATTATAAATTTATAAAAAAGCTCTGCTAAGATCAACACAGCTCTAAAGAACTGATTCAAAAACAAATAACCCGAATGCGAATAAACTAAAAAGAGGCAAACAAGCTTTAGATTCTTGATTGTTCAATATAACATGCAGTTGAGGACATCGCGCATTTTATTTCTCCTTTGACGGGATCAGCTAGAACCTGGCGAGCTACTCCATATGCCTCTGACTGCATCGTATATTTTAATATTAAGATCTAAAACCTGTTTGAATCTTTTTAGTTTAGTTCTCGGTCTTTTATTTTTTCAGAATAATTTATTTTAATTTCTATCTTTTTAGTTTACATTTATAAGAATTATATAATTTTGAAATGGTCTTGTAAATACATTCATTTTCATACATCACTCGATAGGTTTTGGTCATCGGTCACGTAATAAACTAAACTAACCTACTTTAAATATATAATAACCATAATAGTCATTCGAAATAAAAATGATAAGAGAAACCTGAAGATGATTTTCAAATACCTATTCAATGAAAAAAACGACGTACTATGTTAAGCGGGGTACTTAACATAGTACGTCGTTTTTTTCTTTCATTTTTACAACATGGCGACAAAAAGTCGCTATGTTGTATTTTGATAAATTAAGATAAATCGATTGACGTAAGAATCATCAAAATCGGCCCAGCGTTTGGTCTGTAGAGCGACACAAAGGAATAAACATACATACATACATACATACATACATACATTGCGTCGCGCAGTCGGGTTAAAAGCGTTGGTAACTTAGAAATTATGTTCTTTGCACGGTCGTCTTCAGATCCTTCAGAAAACCTTTCTTCCCCCAATAGTTATCAATTATTGGAGCATATTTTTTTTTACAAAACTTTACTATAATTTAAATTAATAAAACATAAATAAGGTATAGTGTGATTACATTAATTAATTAGTAAGCACTTTCGTAAGGCTCGCGATATTATTATCGTTCGCTCTACCTAGTTTAACACCTGAAATACCTGTTTTATTGCACATTTAGATAATTTTATACTCATATTGAAAAACTCTAATCGCAGTGATGTTTAGTATAATTATACTTGCACGCGTTGGAATGAAAAGATACTACGGGTTCAGTCCTCGGCTCTGCACTAATGCCTTTTCTAAGTTAAGTGCGGATTTACATCGTTCCGTGCTTCGAATAGCACTTTAAGCTGTCAATCTCGGCTGTTATTCATAGCAGTCGTTAAGCCATATCAGAAAACCTTGGGCAGCCTGACAAACTCTGACACCAGAGGCGAGCACTACCTCATACTATTTAGTCTTTGTGCTTGGACAAACATACAAATAACACGGTCTTGTAAACCACCTAAACCACCTTGCAAATTTCATTCAGAGTACCTTGTGCCCATTGAATTGCTTTTCTGAGGATCACATTTAGTTTAAAATGTTGGTTTAAATGTTGATCATTTACTAAATACTACAAAAAATTTTTAAGCAAGTATTTTTTTGTACATACGTTTTTGTATCGTTGGATAGGTATTATTAAGTTTCTTTAACAGTTCATTTTATGAAATATTTGGGAAGTGATTGGGAGAACGGAACTTACATCTTACACGGCCCAAATGTCAACCTCACCTGCACTCGACAGCGGTCCCTCAGGCCACCGGCACCGTGGTGCTCCCTGCTGTATAAAGGACGAGGCTCTGGCAACCGAAGAATGGCGGTATACACCACGCACCCAGTCAGGCAACCGACTGGATGTGGCTACAGCGACCTGGAGGTCTAAATAGCCCCCAATGTGCCGTGCCTGTTGCAAAACGCAACGGGAACTAAACTAAATTCAACTAAACTAAACTGCAACTAAATTCCTTAGAGAATCACAATGGAAAGGTCAAATATGTAAATTTAATGTGTCATACGATCCGGCTAACGCCCAGCGCCATCTTTACGGGCAAAATGGTATAAAATATTCTACCGGTCATGCTCGTGACCAGACGCAGCATGGAAACAATTCTACTAGGGAATCAACATCATCAAAGAAAAATCGGCCAGGTAGCCCCAGCACATATCGCTACTTCAAATGTGCTAGAACTTCTGCAGCATAGGATGTAAAAAATCGGGACAGATGAAATGAGGAGGAAGAACATCGAGATATTGGGACTGAGTGAGACTCAGTGGACTAAACCCGGTACTTTCGTCCATGTTTTGTAATAAGGGGGTTGGTGTCTAACTCCGGAAACAAGACCTATTTCTCGGGCAATGTTACGGTAAGTTATGAAGGAGTTGCATTTATAGTTCCACAATGGCTAGACAATGGAAATACTCTTTCGCTCACAGGCATAGACATCATTACTCAGCTATGCAATGCAGTTTTGAAAACAGGACTCTAGCCCAACGACTGGATTGAATCTGTGTTCATACCCTTACACAGTGAAAAAAAAATGTAGAGTAAAATTCTCCTTTATGTAATGAACCGACGACTCAAGAGCTTTCTCGACCGTCAAATCTCAGAAGAGTAAAAAGGTTTTGTTAAGGGAAAAGGAACACGGGACAGATCTTTAATATTCATCAGATAATTGAGAAGAGTCTAGAGTTTAAGTTATTCCGTGTTTATTGACTACTCCATTTTGATTGCGTTAGATGGGACATACTCTGGGAGGTCTTGTTCAAAATGGGAGTACCAAAACACCTGATCGCACTTTTTATCTCATTTTGTAGTATTGAACTATGATTAAACTAATATTGTAGACCAACTTGGGGGCCAAATACACGGCACAATTTGAATACACATCGTAACACTCCGAAAAATTGGGAAGTATTGGTCGCACGCAGCTACAGCTACGCAACACGCACTAGGCTTTTCTAAATACGTCACTGCAGTTACGTGACACAACCGAGCGGCTAATGTGTTTGAGAAAAAAAAGGGTGTGCGCCAGGGGGCATTATTTCTTCACTGCTCTTCAAAATCTACGGAGATTACATTATTTGCAAGACGAAGATTGAAATGGTGGGTTTGCGGCAAAACAATAGCTGCAGACGACACAACATTGGTGGCTATATATCAGGTATTAGGATAATTAATGCATATATTACCTCCATTGATATGGAGGTAATGAAAATACTATTGTACAGGCTGGACGCCCAGAGTGAGGCCATGGGGCTTTCTATCAATAAAAGTAAGACCAAATTAATGATGGTCGACCGCGCTGGTCTCCTCTCAGGCCCCAGGGCATTGAAGCGGTGGATAGTTTCATCTACCTGTGCTTCTACATCTGCAATGGTGGAAGCTGTGTGCCGGAAATCAAACGTCAGATGGCCATGGGAAGGGGTGCAATGACTCGCTTGCGGAGCATTTTGAAGAACCGAGGCATATCATGGAAGACGAAGATGCGCTTAGTTCGAGCCATAATTTTTCTTTATATTCTTATAAGGTGTGTAGACATGGACCATCATAGCAAAAGAGAGGAAAAGGATCGATGCATTCGAGATGTGACACTGGAGGCAAATGCTACGGAAACCGTGGACTGCGAAACGCACCAATGTATTAATTATTATTCTTACGCAACTAAACGTGAAATACAGGCTTACCACAATTTGTAACCGTCGTATACTCTTCTGCTTCTGCCATATAGCGATGCCCAGCGACGAAAGCTTTGAAAAGCTGGTCATTGACGACGACTAGTTTTGTATGAACAGTAACATTTCCTACCAGACGTGAGCTGTACCTATAAAACTAAGGTTTGTTACCAACGGAGCGTATAGCTATGGTTACCCTCTCAGGGTGGTTACCATAGCTACGTTCTGTTAGCATAATTGGATTTGGTATTCTTAAAAAATAAAATTGCATTATTCGGTCAAACTACGGAATCTTGTCGACGTAAAAAACTTGTGGAACGATAATGTGACGCCTAGGTTCTTCTTTTTTTATTTTAATGGCTTCTGCGGAGGCACTGGCCTACTAGCAATTTCGCCAATGTCAAGTTTAGTTTATTATTAGTATTGTCAAGTCACAGTCAATAATTGTCAAAGTCAGGAATCAGTAAAATGGTGTTTTTTACTGAAACTTCCTGGAGAGTTATGAAAATATCACAAATAGTCACGTTTTCAATAATTTTATCTTTTGCCCACACTCGTGCACGTTAACAAACACCTAATGATTAATATCACACCAATATTACTCATTAACAATCGAAAAAACACTAATATGAAGAAAAAATAAAAATTAACAACATGACAGCTTGAATATTTTCAAAAAACTCCTATTATTAGGTTGATTACGAATGGTTGCCGTGACATTGACGTATCGTAGATAATAGAAACCAAACTTATGGCACAGTACATATATAATCTTTACAGATATATTTATACTGTGCTTATAGACTTATAGACATAATATTAAAACGAAGCGTACTTTATAATTAGACAACAGATACATACCTCGGGTTTCTGAAACGTTAGTTAACTTTAACAACAGATTAATTCTAATGCTGTCTTTGTCTGGGACTAAACAAATGACAAAGACAGCAATAGACTTAATCTGTTGTCAGAGTTAACTAACGTTTCAGAAACCCGAGGATAGAAACTTTAATAGTGATTAATATTACGACTGTCACTCACGAGTTATTTCGTCGAACAATTCGACCGGTGTTCGGACGTTAACGACGTCCATCCTCAGGAGTTTGCGTAGTGAGGGCACGACGCGAACTGCGGATTGCCGCGCTTGTCGCCCGTTGCATCAGTGGCGCTGGCGTCGCAGGTGCTGCAGTCGTAACATATCTATATATAATGAATCACGCTCACGTTAGTTTATATACCAGTGATTAATATTATTAAGAGCTTTTAACTAAAACACAATTTTTTGCAGTTCTTGAAAGGTGTCTATCTAACAGTTATGGAAATGAGGTTTTTAGAGGAACCCTGAATATGCCAGGCACGACAACTTGGCCAGTAATCATTTTTCTGGTTATCAAACATAAGGTTATATATAAACAAGACATGAGTTCAAAAACTTAAACCAGACTACGGTTGGTTAAAAATAGCATACACTGAAAAAACTTTTTGTGTTTAGTAACATAACATTTGGTAACTAGCTACACAAAAACGGTGACTACACAATTAGTACCTACTAGTAGCCAAACTTCGTTTTGTAAATTTGGGTTATGTTACTAATAATTGAAATAGTTATGTACAATTGGCTTAACTAATTTTGTCAGCTATGGATACAGTATTGCTAAAGTTAGTCTTCCTATTTTGTTAATAGTAGCTCAACTGTTTAGTTATTTCCATGTGTATCTTAGCACACTGAGTGTTATTGGTAACAAAACTATTTATTATTTCCATTTGTGTTGGTGGTAGCGAAAGTATTTGGTTATTTCCACGTGTAACCTGCTGTTGTTAGTAACTAAACTATTTAGTTATTTCCACGTGTATGCTGCTGTTGTTAGCAGCTAACTTTTTAGTTACTTCCACGTGTATGCTGTTGTTGTTAGTAGCTAAATTATTTAGTTACTTCCACGTGTATGCTGTTGTTGTTAGTAGCTAAACTATTTAGTTATTTCCACGTGTATGCTGCTGTTGTTAGTAGCTAAACTATTTAGTTACCTCTAATGGTTTCTAATGTATGTCGTCACTACCCTGTTATTATTAGCTAAACTATTGTTACTAGCACCTATACTCGTACCCTTAGTTTAGAAACAAAAACGACACATTAATTTGTAGAAACATATATTCAGCACAGCACAATACAGGTTATAAACTTAAATCTAAGAGACGCGGAAATAGATCTAATAAGTACAGTGACAGGCTAGTTAGTAGAATACTTATGAACATAGTTAATTTTAATTTCGACATATTATACATAATGGCACAAGTTGACATGTTTTTAAAGTAACATTTTATGAAAACAAAATAACGCAAGACAGTTGGAGTAATAATACTAGACTGTTACAAGCATGATTAATTGTAACAACGAAAGAAAATATGGCTTATTCTCAACAGCTGCCATTGGGAAGATTTAATTCTTAAATAATTAAGTTCCCTACAATTCCCACTTTTTTGCAATTCATGTTTTTATGTTATCATGTGACCAGACTCGCATATGGTTTGCCTTATGGTAAATGCTACGCCTATCCATGACAGTTGCAGTATCACTCAGAAAAACTTCAAAGTTCTTCGCGGCACTATACTGCGACTACCTAGACATACCATAAATTAATTAATTTTATCTTAATAGTTAGATAAAATATAGATTTAACTCTTCGACATCGCACTGTCATGATCATGCGTGGAGTTTACCATCCGGCAAACGATATGCCTGTCTAGTAACTTCATTATAAAATATATAGGAATAAAACAAATGTGAAATTTGAAATATAGCAATTCTCTTAGCTGGGAGGCGGTCCATTGGGGGTGCTTTCGAAAATCATTGGAAATAAGTTGAAAATGTAACGTGATTTCGGCACAACTTTAGGTACCGAAAGCACGCTATACTCGAGATAATAATACGTCTTAACATTATCTATAGCACTTAATCGATCATACAAAAAGTACTAAAATCTTCTGTTATATTAAGTTCCTTTGCCTCAATACTGTGAGGAATTTCCTAATAAAATACTTAATTATAAAATCAATTATATTTTTCGTCGTATTGAAAAACGTTATTGAAAATGAAAAAAGTTACATCATCATAATTTTCAAAAACGTCTTGGCTCTTGTTACAACAAGAGTTTATAATCATCCATAATATATTTCTTATATATTATACGTCTTAACATTATCTATAGCACTTAATCGATCATACAAAAAGTACTTAAATTTTCTGTTATATTAAGTTCCTTTGCCTCAATACTGTGAGGAATTTCCTAATAAAATACTTAATTATAAAATCAATTATATTTTTCGTCGTATTGAAAAACGTTATTGAAAATGAAAAAAGTTACATTATCATAATTTTCAAAAACGTCTTGGCTCTTGTTACAACAAGAGTTTATAATCATCCATAATATATTTCTTATATATAATACGTCTTAACATTATCTAAAGCACTTAATCGATCATACAAAAAGTACTTAAATTTTCTGTTATATTAAGTTCCTTTGCCTCAATACTGTGAGGAATTTCCTAATAAAATACTTAATTATAAAATCAATTATATTTTTCGTCGTATTGAGAAACGTTATTGAAAATGAAAAAAGTTACATCATCATAATTTTCAAAAACGTCTTGACTCTTGTACAACAAGAGTTTATAATCGTCCATAATATATTTCTTAAATATTCAAAGATTTAGGATGCATGTTAGAGTAGTAAGTAGAATTATTGTAGTACATATTTATATTTGATAATATTTATTGTAGTCGGCAATGGTTTCCATCGCGGGCGTTGCTGCCGCCGCCAGTTCATCCTTTGTTTTATGTAGCTTTTGTACACTTTTACTATTAAAATATACTGCACCACACTTACTGCTAGTCCATACACTAATTCACTATAATATCACTTAACACAGCCTCAAGATAAGTTTATTTATTTGTTCTATCCACGTGCGTGCGCGAGTAAAGCGCGCGAAGAAAAGAACGCACAAACGTGTCGCAGCCGCCGCGCCGGCCGGCGCCACCGGTCGACAAAAGACGTTTTGTTACAAGCAGCAAACTTTTGATTGAATTATATGAAATAGTTTTAAATAATAGCTCAATCGAGGTTACAAATAGCATTGTAAAAATTGTAAAGTATTAACAAATTCTGTGGATGTATTAATAACATTTGATTGATAATTAGTTATATAACTAGAATGACTATTTACAACCAGTATTTTCGGTAATCTATGTTTGCTAGTAATAAACTAACAGTACATTCGAGTTATAACCAAATGGTTTGTTACGTTTTAATACATTCAGTATTGCATCTGTAACTAAAGTCAGGTTATGTTAACAGGTACATCACAATATGTCAATTATTAACTAAACTCTAGTCAACACAACCTGTTTAGTACGTCTCAATTGAAGCAGACGTGGGGATTTAAACAAAGTTTGTTTGCTGGCAGCTTTTTTTCAAATTACCTAACTAGTTCAGTTAATTAGTTTTTCAGTGTAAGCCTATTGACACTCTTGCGATGAAGACAAAACGATTGATACCTCATTTGCCAAAATTCGCACCAAGTTTTTTGTTTGAACACATAACTTTTCTATTGCTTCGCCGTAGTCGTGTAAAAAATTGCCTATGACTATGCCACTACCTGAAGACGAATCGATTGATACGTCACTGGTCAAAATCAGACCAATACGGGTGACACTCTATGGTGAAACATCCACACAACCTCATAAATACACGTAAACATGCATGCATAGATTGTTAAACTCATTATCCTTCCCTTGCTTCGCCGAACTCGGGCAAAAAGTTTTCTTCGAATTTACAGTATGTGTCGACTCCATACCTTCCGTTCCATTGTCCTGTACGTTCCATTTCCTCGGGCCCAGACGCGATCTGTGTTTGGTCACTGCCTGAAACATACATATGATGCGTTTAACTAAAACACACAGGGCTGCCACAGTAACTGTATTAGGGACATTTTGGACCAGGATAATAAATTAAATACCTAATGTTAACTAAAACTAACGGTAAATGGGAAAAAATGTTGGTAAGTAATGGTCATGGTAACTAACTTCAAAATAATTTAATTTCTATTAAGTAATAATAGATATGGATATTTTGAAAAATACTGCACGATTTTTTTTCTCGTTTTCTTGTAATATATTTTTCGGTTTTAAAATGTATCCTGTTCGTACAGTATTTCTATTAAATTTTCGAACGAAATTTGTTCAGCCCTTTGATTGTGATAAAGCCATACGCACGCAAACTTAAAGAGCTAAAGCTTTTTTATAAATATTGGTAGGGATTAGCGGGAATGGGGATTACTAAATGCTCAAAAAATTTAAGTGATGTGGCAATGGGTTGGTCACATCTCTCGAAGGACTGACAACCGCTGGGATAAGCCAGTTCTAGATTTGACCACGTTTAGGCAAAAGTAGTGCCAGGTAGAGTGCGACTTGCGAAAAGCGGCTGGCAGGAACTGGATGAGAAGAGCCGTGGATCGACCTCACTGGCGTTCACTAGAAGAGCCCTCCGTCCAGCAGTAGACGAATTTAGGCTGATGATGAAGATAAGTCATATAATTTTTAGAACCTAAAAATCGTCTTCATATTGATTTACTAAAACAATGCTGGACAGTTTTTTATGATATGAAAGTGCCATATACGACTAAAGTAATTATTAGATCGGTTAAAAAATCCAGGACACGTGACGTAACCTAAGTACATAAAATACAGACAAACTGAAAAGCTAAATTTTATATACCTATAAATAATTAATTATTCTGTGACTATATCATATAATGTTATTTGTTAATTTAATATATCCATTTACACAAAACTATCTAAAAGTCCTTCGGAGGAAGGGAAAGTGCCCAGAATGCTGGCTGCATTGCCACGCTGTATTGCAATACTAATTTTTTGGCCTAAATAGGAGCCTGCATTCTGGTCACATGTCACTTCCACTAAACGTTTTGCCAAGTCCCTGTAAATTTCGTGGCCACCTGGCCCCCACGGACCCAAAGTTTCAACCCCAAACGGCACAAACATGTAACCCCGGTCTAGGTTCCCATATTTGCGCCGCTTGAGGTTTTCTGCTTTGGTTGCAGCGCCGCCAGCCTGAATTGTTGTCTCTGGAAGATGAGACGGCGCCAAGGTATCGACACAAGTTGCATCCCAAACTAAAGGCCGTCCCATCTTCCAAGGAGTTAAAGTCATACCATCAGGCCTCTTACCGTCGTCCCGCATCAGGCCGTTTGGTTCTAAGATTGACGGAACGCCGGCACTGACAAAGGCCCAACGGATGACTTCATTCAAACTGGCGTGTCGAGGAATCCTCCCTGCGCTTCTGTAGAAAGATAGTCCGTGATGGCCAAGCCGATCCACCATATCGCCGCATAGGCAACGGTGTGAGACTTGGCAAAAAACGCCCTGACGCAGAGAAACGGCTAATCGGAATGTCTGGTTGTCTAGTAAATTGCCAATGTTTTTTGATGGAAGTGTTTGCAACCAAAGGCCTGATTCCCAACGTGAAACAGCGAGGAGGCGAGCACGCTCTGCAGAACAAACAGATGTATCAAGAAGATTTTTCCGTTCAATTTCGCAGAGCGGCCCGTCCCAATGCTTCTGGGAAGGAGGCGCTTTGGGCAATGACTGATTTGGACAGGCTATTTTCCAAGCATCCCTAGCCTCAGTCAAAAAACTTATTTCGTAATTTGCAATACAGGGAGATAAAATAGCTCCGATTAATTTTTGTGTACTATAAACTGAGGATAGGAAAGCTGGTAGAGATACACTAAAAATTTTACGTATGTCAAGACCACCGCACCTTATTGGTAGTGTGGCCTGGCACCAAGAGCGATCATCGAAAGGTACATTGAGGATGGCGGTGAGCGTATCTCTTAAAATGCTGTCAAACTGTTGTATAAGTAAGGTATGATTCCAAAGTTGACAACATCTTAAGAAATACATAAATTTTGGGACAAAAAGGCAGTAGCGAATTATAAAATATGTCATATGTGTAATTAATTTTATGCAAGCGGTCAGCAATAAATCGAAAATTTTGAATTTTTTCTTCAACGAAATCTGGTAATGATTCATCGAGTTTTTTTTTATTTATTTTTTATTTTATATTTTAAAATTAACTTTTGTTTTTTTGTATGTTTTATCTTGTAAATAAATTCCACTTTATATATTCATTTATTAAAATATTCACCTGTCTGATTCCCCATCCCATTTGCAATAAGGGCCCCATGTATATTTTATCATGTAAATTACCACTTCATTTAACCTTTAACCTGTTCACAGCGTCCTGCACTTTTCATCTGAACTTTTGAAAAGGTTATTGTCAGGTGTTGATCTACTTTTGTAATGGTAAGTGGAATGTGGCCGGATGAATACTGAACAGGTTTTGTCAGCATCCCCTTGATCCACTTTTGATCTTGTTTCCTGTGTGGTACTTGCCCCTTGGTTGGGATGGTCAAAAGGTCGCCCTTTGTAAAAATGATTGTATCCAGATGCTGAGATTTTTAATGGATTGTGTTTATGATCCATTCAGTAGTAAGAGGTTGTGAAAATAGTTGTAAAAGTTAATTAATGGAGCGCTTTCAATTTCGTTTTAAGTCATCCGATTCACGATAAAAAAAATAGTAAAAATATAAATCACATTCGAATGCAAAAAAGCAAGAAAAATATTTTGTATTAATTGGCAAAACATCTAATTAAGTGAAAAATTTGCTATGAGTAATGTTTGTTGTTTGTTTGTTTGTCGTATGAGATAGTGTTGGCCTCTGATGTCAGAGTTTGTCAGGCCGCCCAAGGGCCTCTGACATGGCTTAACGACTGCTATTAATCAATAACAGCCGGGACCGACAGCTTAACGTGCCCTCCGAAGCACGGAGCGATGGAAAACCGCACATAACTTAGAAAAGTCATTGGTGCGGAGCCTAGGTTTTGAACCCGGTATCGTTGGATTTGGGGGAGGCCTATGTTCAGCAGTGGACTTCTAATGGCTGACATGATGATGATGATCGTTGGATTATAAGTTGCACTATATCTAATGTGATGAGTAATAAGTAAAAAAACAGTTGGAACAGCATATAGCATTAATATATTTTTATCTGTTTACAGTTTTAGAATACAGTTTATTATATTCCAACTTTTGTAATGGCCGTGATGCCAATGACGATCCATTAAAAAAAATACCGCTGTGAGTTTAAACTTAATGAAAATCTACCTCAGTTACGACTTTAAGTAATACTAAATTATGTGCCAACCCTTAACCCTATACAGTAAGTGTAGGTACTCTTGATGTAACGCATTTGTAACTCGATGTAAACAGAGATAGGGGCGGGACAATTTCCCTTCGCATATGGCCACACTCAGGGCCCAAACTCAACGCAACGTCAACGGGTGAAGCGGTACTATTTGTTTGCCTGATGATGCCTGTTTTCCTGTTTATTATGGCCATTTGACAGCTACTGCGTAGACCAAAATTGGACAGGTCGGTCGTTTTACAGAGACTGGGATTAGATTTCTGCTACGGAACAGCTATTTTTGGATCATAATTCTTTGAACCAAGAAATAGACTTCAAATAAATTCACTCCAAACCTTTTTAACGCCCGAACTCGATACTAGTGTTAAAAGTTTAGGGTGTGTAATGTGTATGTATGTATCCATGTGTCTGCTTGTGGCATTGTAGCTCCCAAACAAATCGACAGATTTCGATGCGTTTTTTTTCTGTTTGAAAGATGATGTGATCCAGATGGTTCTTAGCTATAACAGGGGATGGGGATCGGGGGTTATATTTTTATTTATTTGTGCTAGTTTAAAGATTTGTGTTTGAACACTATCTCATCTGATGTTAAGCGATGACAGGGTTCGCTGAAGTAGGGGGGCAGAGGGGTCCAAATGCCCCTCTAAAATCAAACGAGGGGGTGCCGTGCCCCCTCCAATTTTACTACCTGGTAAAGAAGGTTTCTCTGTACTACACTTCACATAGATTTGTGTTTTCTTAAATGAAAAAGTGTTTGTACGTAAGAATAATTGCCGGAGAGAGCAGAGCTTAACTTTATATTGAACTGAAACTTTGCACACTTGCACACTTATAATACCAATGACAATACAATAATTTGATAAAGTTGTCCTATTCTCCTGGGGGGTGAGGGGCTAACTTCTGGTTACCAAATAGGTTTGCCAAACAGTCGATTTTTAATAAACTTCAAACTGAAATATCCCATAAACTAAGCGTCTCAGCAAGGCGGGGGGGGGGGGGGGTGTTCCACCTCCTCCACTACCCCCCAACATCTGCCCCTCGATTCTATTATAGCCAATTCAATGACTCTTATACATTATGATATCATTATTTCTTTATGCTAAGCCTCTATTAGAGTAGGTGAAAACGCTGGCTGAAATATTTATGAAACTGCTTTTACGATTCTTGCAGTCTCAGGGGAGGTATTTTAAAATGTGGACTGTAGGTATGAGGTGCGTGGTGTGAACCAGATGTGGAACTGATACGACAATCCCTGCAAGCATTAAGAGAGTAATAAGGAGACTCAAACAACCTTTTATCCACGCCCGCCTAAGGCATCCATCGCAGCAAAACTCAGCCAGACTGCGTCTGATTCACTGTGATCCACTTCCAGCATCCGTTGTTCCAACTGTCCACACGACGATGTTTTAAGCAAGGGCAACGCGCTCTTGGCGCCAGTCGTATTGACAGACTGTCAGCCACCAATAATCAGTAGTACACTTGAAAGCATTAATGGAGTTTAATTTACAACTACCCTCATTTAACTTGCAAAAATCGAATACTGCTCCAATAATTGTATCCTCAAGTAAATACCAAAATTAAAACAGAAATAGGCGGGATCCCGTGTAACCTTAGCGGGGTCTCCTCAAATTAATGGGTAAATCGCCGTAAGCCGACCGAGCTATATTTCAGGCCCTCACTAACCCTGCAACCTTCGACGGAACCTATTATTTACAGGTACCTGGTCTAACAAAGTAATATAGAGTATTAGCAGTATGGGACGGCTATGATTTGTGTTTTTTTATGTGATTTTTCCATAACTTGATTACCGTTAAAGAATCTCCAAGATAATATGATACATGCTTGTTTGTCGTATGAGGTAGTGCTGGCCTCTAGTGTCAGAATCACATGTGAAGCCACCCAAAGGACTCTGACTTGGCTTAACGTCTGCTATTAATCCAAAGACTGCAGGGACTGACAGCTTAACGTGCCCTCCGAAGCAGGGAGCGATGGAAACACCGCACATAAAAGTTATTGGTAATTGGCGGAGCCTAGGACCGAACCCTGTATCTTTGGATTCTAAGTCGCACTAGTATCTATACCGCTAGGCTTCCATCGTTCTATGTATTAACGGTTTGTGGTAATAATAACTAGTTTTCACGGTGCGTTGAGATCTATATATTATCTCTATAGATAGATACGACGTATTATCAATGTGATTGCGGCGGAGCGCTTTCGCGCCCGCCCCACCGGTGACGCTGTAGAGGTCAGTTATAGACCAACAGCATATATCCACCCTATAAAAAATAAATAAAAACAGTATACCTATGTAATATCTACTACGTTGAAAATACCGGTTCCCGTCCGATCATGTGGGGCGCAGCTTCGCCCTGTCATTATGGACTAATATGATATGATATGACTTCTACGTTACATGCCCCTGGAGATGGTAAAGAGAGTCGAACTTTAAACTTTGTATCCTACTTTGAGGCCTTATTTTGTCTTTTCAATATTTAAACTAAGGAATAAGTTATAGAATACAATATGTAAATAAGACCAACAATGCGAGCCACAGAGGGTCTCGTATATTTATCGATGTTTTCATAATTCAGTGCAGAACTGGCTCTGGCTTTTTATTTGTGTCGCCCTATTTTAAGATTCATGATCTCGTGAGATATGGTATACGGATGGAAATTTATTGGATTCGTCATATTTTTTTTGTATAAATAAAAAATGAAGTCGATATTGGACATGAAATCGAATCAGGTGTGGCGTGAAAAATAGTTAGATATTTTGGTGACCTGTTTTGTTTACATAAAACTCAATTGTATAGTTTGGTGTAGATCCTGGACACATTGACGTTACCATACGTTAAAAATCTGGTACTTTAAGTATTTTGTACTAAACTATGGTAAAGAAAATATGAAATATATATGAATATGCTTAATTAAACTTATCAAGTCAGGTGATAACATTTTATATAGGCATTTTTTGTCAAAAATAATATCTCATTTAATTATCATCAGGTTATCAACAGGTTGAATATCAATATAACAAAATCAACAAGAACGTTAACATTTTTCAAATAATAAATCCTATGCACGGTTTTTGAGGACCATGCGGTTGAACACACGGGAAAAAGCTTCACAAATAATACTGAGAGAGAGCCCAGTCAAAGGGGAACATCAAGCAATATTATAATAGAGAGGCGTGAGGAGAGGATTTGCTGCTTCTTTTATTTTTTATTTTCATGCTGTATGAACATAGATCTGGCAAGATATATATAGATATATATATAGTGTGGCTTTATTAATCAACAAAATTGGTAAGAAAACCATTTATCGTATGATACCCATAATGAACATTACCAACATCATTTTATTGAGGGTTCATAGCTTCTGTGGCTATAATATTAGTTGGTAACGATCTGGACTATGATGAGTAAAATTCGGGTTAGATTCCCGGACACAGCAAATCAATATTTGCCCTACTTTGGAATCTAACGAAAACCTTAAGAAAAACATATAATAAGCATAAGTAATAACAGATATTTCTCTTATGCAAAAACCCTCAAAGGAAAACCTGTGGGACACAAATATGCGTAAACCATAGGTTTTACTCTAAATCTAGGTAACCGTGTGCTCGATCGTAGTTTCTAGGCTCATCATTCTCACTCGCCGGGCTGCCAGTTCTCTGCATGTCCAGTACAATAGTAGTTTGAGGATGCTGATGCGGCTGCCTCACTGCAGTGCATCAGGGATGTTTGCTGAGGCGCGTATGGACGGCTTTCATGCGCTTATTCGCAAGAAAGTTGCTTCCATGCATCAGCGAGTGCGAGATAGTAGCAACAGCATCCTGCAGATTAATGTTGCTCAAGCAGACTGCACTATCCAAAATATGTGGATGCTCGAAGTCATGAGCTCGATTATTTAAATTTATATAATGATCTGACTTTTGACTATTAGCATTTGACAGTATATTTCAATTTATTTTATTTTTGTTGTAATATTTTAATTGTGTTCTTATGTATTTTTATTTTAATATAAAATGATAATAATAAATATTATGATTACTTATTCTCTAGTTTCAAAGTTTGTCAGGCCACCCGAAATAATGACATGGTGAAGTGACTGCAACTCTTTACATAGTATCTACAAGGTAGCTCAATCATACAGTCAAGCCTATTGTTGTGTCTGGACTATGTACACGTATGTGATCATGACATCATCATCATCATCATCATCGTCAGTCTATACTTGTGCACTGCTAGAGTAGGCCTCTCCTAATGCATACCACTGAGCTTGGTCTTGAGCTCTCTCCTTATCCAGTTCCTGACAGCCACTTTTCGCAGATCGTCACTCCACCTGGCCACACGGTGTCCTACGCTACATTTACTTAAACATGGTCGCCAATCGAGAACTCGTCTACCCCAACGGCTATCGGTTCTTCGGGATATGTGACCAGCCATTTGAGCTTGCTTATACTTAGAGCAATGTCGGTTACCTTAGTTATTTGGCGGACCACTTCATTATGAATCTTTTTCTTCAAAAAAAGGTTGAAACACAAGGTCAATAAATTGTCATATCCTGTCCCTACAATTCAAGGTAAAGAGTGTGAACACACTGCCATCTTTTTTTGCCCTGGTTTATTAGCTTTTACTATTATTATTATTGTTTAGATATAGACATAGACTTATCTTTATTGTTACAAAAAAAAACAAGCGCATGTGATCAAGTGCCTATAATATAAGCACTATGTTATCACTGATTTATTCACTTACCTGAATACATCTAAAAAATATGAATTTGCGAGATGTACATTTTCCGTCGGAAAGAGAGCATTATTACCGATAAGTACATGGGACGGTGAGCGCGCGTGGATTTTGAATAATATATTATTTTCTTATGTAAAATACCCGATTACCGCCATTTTGAAGATCTTTGCGGCGCGAGCGAAGCCCCTTTATGGTGCTTTATATGTTTTCGTTCTGTGTTTTTTTTCTTAAATTTCTGTTGTTTCACGTAGGTGGTACTATTACGTTAGAGGAGATTGTTAGAGGTAAGTAATGTCAATGAGTATTAGAGTACTTTTTCTTCGTGATGCCACAAGGAAAACTTGCAGATACTATGATAATGTGCTTGCAAAAAAACCGAAAAGAATAGTTTATACTTAAATTAATGACCCTTGAATTCAAGCCTCGATATTAGTAAACGATGATCATGTGTTTGACTCATGTGTACCTAATTCATAAAAAAAAAACAAAAAATTTGCTTAAATTATCTACTCGTAGGTAGGTACGAGTATATCCAATAACATTGTAGTCAGCAAACGCTTTGGAAATTTACTCTGGTAGATGTTCTCACCTTGAATACCGAAAACTGCTGACTTTCATTCCCTCTTCGAACAAACTACCGCCGTCATGATGAAGCATTGGCCCCGATGACATCATAAAACAAATGTAAGCCCGCAAGAAGCATGGAGAACAGAACATCGTAAACTGGTTCCCAATAATCCAACGTCGGCGGAAAAAATAGCCATAGTAAAAACTCCTATCCGTACCTAATAACCCGAGAATATTATCAGAGAGTCGTCGGGTCATAACCCGAAATTGGTTTCGGGGTCCGTAAGTCCCCAGTTTTATATGTAGCATTATGAAGGCCGTCAAACGAATTCACGTAGAAAATCGAATCTATATACGGTGATATTACGGGAGCACAGTGCTGGCTGGCTTCAGATAATAAAATAATATACCTCTTTTTACGCCACCTTCATGCGAATGGTTTTGTTTGCTCGGGCCGCAGTGACCTGTGAGCTTTTGTGTCCTGAGCTAATTTTATTGTGAAATTAGGTGTATATATTCAGGGATCTCAGGGCATATGTGGACTGGTTAAATAAACGAGGCGCAATCTTATGATTATATATTTGAAGTAGCTGCACCCGCGGTTTTGCACGCGTGGTCATTTCTCTAAGTTAAAAGTACTCTATTTGCTATTTTAGGATATACCAATACACCAACATTTGATAAAAAATACTTCAGCCCTCAAATTTTTTTTTATCGATTGCTCTGCTAAGCTAATGCTGCTAATCCAATCATTGGATTGAGATACCAATTATATCAGTTTTTACGTCAAACCCTAAGCTATTCAATAGTGAAAACCGCACTGCGATAGGTCCAGTAGTTTGTACGTGATGCGCGAACAAACAAACATATAGACAAACAGACAGACACGATTTAAAAATATATTATATTCTTGTTCAGTACCTTATTTTAAGTACCCTAGACCATTTATTTTATTTATCTTCTTTGTACATACTTATTCGTACTTATTGCTTTATTATAAGTTTAGATAAATAGTTCACGTTGACGACTGCTATTTCTGTATCTACGTTTATTCTAATATTGAAAGTTCGGAAACCTTCCGAGAAAAGTTGGAGGGCATAGAAATTATGACCTTTCATATTCAAGAAAGCAGACTTGTGATCAATAATTGATAAGTGTATCATATACTTCCTGAGTAAAAATCTGGATAATATTATAATTAATTATGATTAACATCTGCGATGAAGGTATAAGGTAGGTCTGCGCTGCCTGGATTGTGATAAGCCTACATATAGGGTATTTTATTAAGAGCGCTTGAACTTTAAAATTAAATAAAACAAACAGTTTAAGTGATATTCTACATAACATATATAATTATTTTAATATGCATTCGATGAAATTATATGTGAAATATAATTACGGGCAAATGGCCACCGCGCATCTGATGTAGGTGGCGTATTTTAGTGGACCAATTTTGCATGACATCTTTGTATAAATGAGGCCCAATTTCATGAAAATTCGAGTTATGTTGGCCTTCAGGACGGTAATCATCTGTGGTTTGTCTGCATAGACCAGAAATTTAACGTAGCCAAAAAGTAGTGCAGCGGCATTACGAAGCCTCTTAACCAGAAATGAGCCTCATCACTGAAGACCATAAATTAGACGCAGCGCACGGAACGTTAGGCGAAGAGATTTAAATAGGTACATTTTAATAATTTGAACGCGATGTTGATAAGTGCAGCGTTCTATGGTTAAATGTCAAGACTAAATAAGTATTCATGCCAAATTTCACAGCTGTAGCTTAACCAAGGTGCCCGCTATACACTGTCAAAGTTCAAGCGCTCTTATTGAAATACCTTTTAGAAGCCTGAAGATGCGGGTTCGAATCCAAGCATCAAACCTTATTATTGTGCGAATTACAAGTTTCTGATTTTGAGTGCTTATGCTACCATGGCTCTCGTAGTTTTTGATTTTCAAGATACAGGGAATACCGAGTATGCGTAGACCCCCAGAAATTCCAAGTGCAAATTTAAATATATTCGTGGAACCACAGAGGGTTCATAGAGCGGGTTGCTTTCATTATGTTTATCAGCCAAACCACCTCCTTCAATTCTATAAGACGGACATAACTGCGCCCAAAGACCGCCAACATTTTATGTAGAGCCAAAACATGTTGCAACAAGCTATATCTATCCTTTTTTGCACCTGAAAAACAAATCACGTTCATTCGACGGTAAAAAAAAACTCCACGACACTTGTTGTGCTCCTGGTCACGTAACACACCAAGTATACATTGAACTGATCGCCGATGTGTCGTAAAGAATAAGCTTTTAGTAGTATAACTGGAACGTGATCTGGTGGCAAATGATCCCGATGACTGCTGAGGTGCTCCTGTTTGTTTTATTTGAGAATTATGGTAGGAGGATGGTGGAAGTGAATGGTTTTTGGAAAATAGTGCGGGATTGATGATGTTAGATTTCGCATTAAAGTTTTGGTAAGCAATTATGATATTCTATGTGGATTTCACAAATAAATCAATATGCAAGAAATTCTGTGTAACAATGGGATGGTGTTCATAAAAATAACGTAGATTACTGCATTATTAAATTTTAACCAATTTGGAGTAATTTGGTGTAGATACATTGGGAACGTCGGTATTAGAAGCTCATAGTATTTTCAGAAAATCTAGGTATCTAAAAGCTTCGTCAATGTGATGCTTTACCAAAATGCTGGTAATTACATGGCTCACCGAACTATTATTATTATTCACTTTATTTATCTTTTTATCTTAAATTTAATTTCTTTACAATATTTCTTTAAATAAAAGCAGATAAAAATATTATAAAAATCCTAAACCTAGGGTACCAACGGTAGCGGAGCAGGGCCCAAACTACCGGTGGCTAGGGCTGCAGAGTGAGGAACCTCCTGACTATACGCGCCGTGTCAAGGAGTACTGCCTTCCCCATCTGACCCTTAATCCAACCATCTAGCGAGAGCCTCTTAAGATGTTGTTCGAGGCTCTTCGCTATAAGGCCGTTCGCCGAAACAACTATCGGGACAATGATCGTCGAGTCAACATTCCACATGGCGGTCACCTCATGAGCCAAGTCAAGGTACTTGCTGAGCTTGTCCTTCTCGGCCTTCACGAGGTTCTCATCGTGTGGAATGGTGATGTCGACGAGCACTGCCCGGCGTTGGGACCGGTCTACCAGCACAATGTCAGGCTTATTGGCAACAATAGTCCTGTCCGTGATGATAGAGCGGACCCAATAGAGCAATGCACGACCATTTTCGAGAACTGGCGCCGGTACGTACTTATAGTACGGCACCTCAGACTCGACAAGGTCATACCGAAGGGCAATATGCTGATGGATGATCCTGGCTACTTGGTTGTGTTTGGTTATTATTATTATTATTCTCTTTATTTATCTTAAATTTAAATTTTTTACAATATTTCTTTATATAAAAGCAGATAAAAATATTATAAAAAACCTAAACCTAGGGTACCAACGGTAGCGGAGCAGGGCCCAAACTACCGGTGGCTAGGGCTGCAGAGTGAGGAACCTCCTGACTATACGCGCCGTGTCAAGGAGTACTGCCTTCTGCATCTGACCCTTAATCCAACCATCTAGCGAGAGCCTCTTAAGATGTTGGTCGAGGCTCTTCGCTATAAGGCCGTTCGCCGAAAAAACTATCGGGACAATGATCGTCGAGTCAACATTCCACATGGCGGTCACCTCGTGAGCCAAGTCAAGGTACTTGCTGAGCTTGTCCTTTTCGGCCTTCACGAGGTTCTCATCGTGTGGAATGGTGATGTCGACGAGCACTGCCCGGCGTTGGGACCGGTCTACCAGCACAATGTCAGGCTTATTGGCAACAATAGTCCTGTCCGTGATGATAGAGCAGTCCCAATAGAACAATGCACGAGCATTTTCGAGAACTGGCGCCGGTACGTACTTATAGTACGGCACCTCAGACTCGACAAGGTCATACCGAAGGGCAATTTGCTGATGGATGATCCTGGCTACTTGGTTGTGTCTGGTTATTATTATTATTATTATTATTATTATTGAACCTTATTAGGGCAATACAGCATGTGGCTGTATGCCTGTGATTGCAAATGGGTTGTCGACTGTTTTTTGTAAACAGTTTTAGTTAGTTATAGTTTCTGAAGATGTTGTTCCTTCATTACTTCGTATACGTTTTTATTACAAGCTATTTTTTTATTTACCTTTTGTTGTCCCACTGCTAGGCAAAGCCCTCCTCTATCTCCTTCCAAGGACCCATATCGATGGCCGAGTCAGACCAATTCCACAGAAAGGAACCCAAGTAATCTCAAGTTATTAAGCCATCGTTTTCTTGGTCTAACCCATCGTCTATGACCGTCTTCAGGTGTCTGGGTGACAACTTGGGCCCATCTGTCCGGGTGCATTCGGCTCACGCAATAATAATCTGATAATAGGCGCCACTTCTGCTCAGTACCCCCAGTAACGAATAAATCGAATCACAAAATGAAAGTTTGGGTGAAAAGCCGTGGTCGTTTCTGATTTTCTTTCACCAAAATTTAACAATAATAAAACACACCGAGTACAAAATCAGGGCCAACATAACGGATCCACTTTATTAAAAATCTCTCTATATTCATAACGCATCAGCAACACTATCACAAATAATATCTCCCCCGAAGATGCATTCAGAGAGAAATGTATCAGAAAATGTATAAAAAACCAGCGCTGTGAATGGAGTTACTTATATGAGTTAAAGCAACTAGATAAGGCAGACAGTAGTTTTGTTAACAACTGCCGATCCGACCACGACACACGGTCGGACATTCCTACTCAGTTGGAAATCTCAAAACTAATTAATTCCAAGAGGTAAGTACAAAGTTGGTGCGTGGCTGAATGGTTTAAGACAGAGTTACTTGAGTAGTTGAGTACAGGTTGCTGTAGTAAACGTTCTTGACGTTATTACTCAAGTTTAAGTATCTACGCGAGTCGATCGGTAGACAAAACAGTGGTTAGAGTCCGACTTACGAAAGAAGTCTTACAGTCTTTTTTGTTTTAGACAAACTTCAAACCGACTAAAAACAAATATGTTTACTCTTTAACGGAAAACACAATCGCTTGCGCAATTAAGACCCTTACAACGCCATCTAGCTCGATTTGGGTGAACCAAAACAACAATTCGTTCGCTAGCCGCTGTTTTTTCTGTGTCTTGTTCATATATTTAGAAACAGACAAATGCTAAAAATCTCAGGGCACAAATCGGTTGAAATATCGACACAGACAAGAATAAATAATATATTTTTTAGCTCTATCATTCGATAGTAAATTTTTCGACTTTCGAGTTCCCATGATATCGATCATAATCCCGATCATTTTTGGACAATTTTTATAGCTTTATTATGTGTAGCAGCTCAGATAACGAAGCAGTATTACCCTGATGGTGAACAGAGGCAACCGCCAGAAAACCTTATTCGTAGTTTCAGATTGCTTTACTATCAAAACTGTGAACACGAAACCATAAACATTTTGTAGCCATAGGTATCTCCTCCATGTCACTTCTAGATTTTGTATGAAACTATTATATTTAGTCTATATAGTAGTGTGCGGGCGTCCGTGTGATTCTTGCAGGGAGATATGGGATTTTTCAAAGATATAAACCGGCCCGACTAGACTTGTCCGAGAGGGGGTGGCTTGGGACGGCATTCAGCGAAGTTAGTGAAGCGTATCTGTATTCAGTATCAGGTAATATTACGTATTGTGAAACTGGTATCACTTGGTGTGGAATGTACCTGCTTATTTATTTTTCAGTGAAAGATTATTTCCTCTGCCTAGCGTTTGTATGTAGTCTTACGATTATTATTTATTACTTACCTAACTAATCGAAATACTATTTTAATTGATTAATTTAACTAATCGCGCCAGCATATTGTATTAAAAAATATTGTACTGTTTTAGGGTCAATGTTGACGTGCTATAATTATTATTTTTTAGTGCAATAAAGAATTATGTAGATAGATACCTACTACTATCTACTATCTATCTTATTTACCTACTAGCTGATGCCCGCGGCTTGCACGCGTGGTAATTTCTGTAGGTTAACCCATCGGCTATCGGTATCCCGTACTGGATATATGAGTAATTTAATGAAAACTTGGAAAAAAAATATATTTTTGGTTCATTTACCTTCCTCAAAAACAGATTTTGTGTATGACAAACCTTTTAATCATTCTATATTTTTAAAATAGCCCAAAGTATCCAAAATTGCATTCGTCCACAGGTTAAAAGTAATTCTTGTGCTATTCCAGGACCTAAAATACCAATATACCAACATTTGATCAAAATTCCTTCAGCCTTAAAATA
The DNA here is from genome assembly GCA_946251855.1 of Alsophila aescularia. Lineage (NCBI taxonomy): Eukaryota > Metazoa > Arthropoda > Insecta > Lepidoptera > Geometridae > Alsophila > Alsophila aescularia. The sequence goes on from OX276381.1 coordinate 39,534,733, forward strand.
TTTAATTATCGATTGCTCGGCTTCTACTCATTGGATTGAGATATAAAGTACCCCAGTTTTTAAGTCAAAACATAAGCTATCCAACAGTGAAAACCGCATCGCAATCGGTCCAGTAGTTTTTACGTGATGCGCGAACAAACATACAGACAGACAAACAGACAGACACGAATTTTTAAAATTTTATATTCTTATTGACTATTTCGTTCCTATTGTTTTATTATAAGTATAGATTAGCGAGTGATTAATTTTAAACAATCTGTCGATTATTTGTAGACTGGATTATTAATTTTTGCATCGTTATTATTACACTCGATCTTGTTTGAAACGCTGATTTGGGAAAAATAATCAATGATGGCAAGAATTTTAATAAAGAAGTGCCCCTATTTAAATAAGTCATAATGTTGTACATTGCATCTCACCAAATCCACGTTTTTTTTTGTTTCAAAATCTGTTTCCATATTACGTTTACATTATCCCCACCTTATTTTACTACATATTGGGTACATTCGGCATAATGCCGTCACGGTATCCAATTCGCAGTGCAAAGGTTATAGGAGCTTTGCGGGTGACATGATACCGGGTGTGTAAATATAAATACTGGACCTCTGGTGCAAGGAATAGTACTCGTAAGAAGTATTATGGTAGAGACTTTTTAGCAAGAATTGTTACTCAGACACCTTACTATAGTAGCCGAGGGGTATACTTGTGTGACTTAGAATTCAACGATAGCGGGTTCGGTCCTCAGCTCCAATGACTTTTCTAAGTTATGTGCGGATTTCCATGTCTCCGTGCTTCGAAGGGCACGTTAAGCTCTCGGTCCCAGCTGTTATTGATTAATAGCAGTCGTTAAGCCATGACAGATGCCCTCGGGTGATCTAACAAACTCTGACACCATAGGCCAGCACTGCCTCATACGACAAGCCAGCGCATTGTCTTTGGTCCACACAGTAGTAGAGCATATCCAAAATTTGAGGTTTTGAGTTTGTTCCACAAAAAGTTGCAATTGAGTGCTCTATCCATAGATCTAACTTAAAGCTAATTAAAATGAGGAGATTAAGTACCAGCCCTTCGGGATCGCATAAATTAGGAGCAATGCACACAATTGGCCTTCTTTGGCCTTAGTCACAATCCAAGTTTCGTTTGAGTAGCATGTGTTAGCAGTGACTCTCATTCGCGCCACAGTCTGCGTATATCTCTCTATCTTTGTAATTGATACACATGAATCACGACGACACGGTGGGAATGTAGCAGTGTGGATGTGTTTGCCTGTAGTTGTATCTAGTCCAGTTTTTGTTTACGTTGTATTAAAGCGTGCTTTATCTACCCTCCTCTAACTAGATATATGGCTGTATCCGTGCTTTGCTTTTTTTTATATCGAAAGCGGCAGCGAAGCAATATAAGAATGATAATGTCACCGTGACCTCCGTCCTTGTAGACGGAGGTCTGAGGCATATTATCACTTTTGGCGGACTTTAAAGAAAAGTTGTTAGACAGTTCGTATTTCGCTAATATGTAACATAAAACTAGGTCTCTAAGTTTTTAAGGAATCTAGATATTGCGAAGTGTAAGTCTAATGCACTAATGCATATCTAAGAGCAATAAGGCAAGGGCCACACTAGTCTGTTCGTACCTTCGGTTTTTTTGTTTTTTCGTTTTTTTGATGCACGCCTGCATCCCTTAGTGCAATAAAGTATTAAATTAATAAATAAATACGAAAAGCGACTAAATTAAATTTTATTATGAAACTAGCTTTGCCCGTGGCTTTGCCCGCGTGGTCATTTAATTTAAAAGTAGCCCATACGTGTTATTCCAGGACTAAGAGTACCTACAAAGTACAAATACTACATTTCTTCCAAATTCGTTCAGCCGTCAATTAGTTTTTTTTTTATCGATTGCTCAGCATTTAATCATCGGATTAAGATATCAGGTACCCCAGTTTTTAGGTCAAACCAACAGTAAACACGAGAAATCGATCTGGTAGTTTTTACGTGATGCGTGATCAAACATACAGACAAACTAACAAACAGAAAAACGATTTAAAAAATGTGCTGTTCTTGTTCAGTAGCTTATTTTAAGTACCTACTATAGACCTTTTTTTTTAAATTACTTCTTTGTACAGACTTTTTCGTTCTTATTGCTTTATTATAAGTATAGATCGAATAGATAATTAATGTTTATGTGACAAATAACGGATAGATTCGCGCACTAATTAATATCATAGTACCTTTGACTAACCTCGACGTTTTGATCAAGTGCATGGCCATGTTCACGAGTAGACTGGAGAATACGAATAAATGTTAATGTATCGAATAGTTAATGAGAATCTTATTAAACATAAAAGTTTAATGCATTACACACGTACACGCATAAAACGAATGAGCTACATTAAAATTGAGCGCCGTATGCTGCACATCATTTAATATTAAAATTATATGGCCGTGTCGTTTTCACCCTATGTTGGCCCCAGTTTGGGCGCCAAAAGTATGATCTGCCCCACGTTGGGCGCCAAACGGACTATTTTTTACATTCAATTATAAGTGACCCTCCTTTTATATAAATTGGTCTGTCGCTCCCTTATAAATGGTATCTGGAACGCAACACGGTGTGGGAGGTACAAGTGATGGATGATAGAGAGGTAGGACGCGATTGGTGAACGGATTTGAGTGTCCGATTGTTCGGAGTCGTGCCATGCCTACATTAAATGCAGTATGAGTAGACTAATGAAACTTGAATATACGTTAGTAACGCCATCTTCTGGCTTTAGACTACTTTTACTTTTACTCTTTGTATAGTGGACTTTGACAGATTTTGTACAAAAACCTTGTAAAGTTGCTTTTAGCGTACGCATGAAAGTATCCGGCTTAAAAAATAAGAAAAGAAAAGTTAAACACCTAAAATAATTTTATAGTACATACATCAAACAAATAGTTGAAACTCTGCGCAGTTGTTGTTTGCACTTGCATGAAAGTTTCTGACAAGAAAAAAAACAGAGGAACTAGCTTAAAAGCTAACAAAACGTATGTATGTATGTATGTATGTATGTATGTATGTATGTATGTATGTATGTATGTATGTATGTATGTATGTATGTATGTATGTATGTATGTATGTATGTATGTATGTATGTATGTATGTATGTTTGTATGTATGTTTGTATGCATGCATGTATGTATGTATGTATGTTTTTATGTATGTTTGTATGTATGTGAGTTTCTTTATTCCACCTTAACTTTTAAATTCCTAGACGTAAGGGGTATCATCAGAATTCTTACATCCCCCGAGTAATATGGCTATATTAAATAAAACTATTTTGCGGCATTATGGCTCCATTTTTAAATGCGAAAAATAAATATTTTTCTTCGAATATTACAATATGGGTATCATATTGAAGGCCTTGAGAAGCACATTCCAACAGTATCTAATGAACTGGCATTAGTTTTTTTGCCAATAAATTATTCACTAAAAATAATAAACTAATAAAACACGCCGTGTTTTTTTTTAGGTTTCCAGCTAGTTTTTATATTTTGAAAATGGTAGCATACTAATGAAGTATTGATTTTATCAATAAAAAAAAATGCCTATTTTACTCGGGGATATAAGGATTCAATCCATACCCCATGCGTCTAAATCTGTTCAGGCATTTAAAAGTTATGGTGGAATAAAGAAATTCACATACATACAAACATACATAAATCATAAAAACATTACACTCCTTTTTTTGGTCCGTCCTGTAAAAATATGCTTCCAACGCATTATTTAGTCCTTCATAAAACAAAGCCAACTACATTCTACCTTTACATGTTTATTAAATACTCAAACCCATAGCAGTAGCTCTCGTAAGCCTGTCAATATTTTGACTTACGTTTTTTCTTTCACCGAAAGACCGACTCAGCAGCCGGCTCCATCAGCCGGCACACTAAATCCTCCCGGAGGGTTGCCGGGGTCCTAACTCGATCTCCTGCGGGGAGAGATTACAGCATCGAGGAGATATCTCATCGCCATTGTCGGCAGACCTCGTATGGCGTCAATATTAAATATTCATGCCGAATGGTTTTCAAGAATGGCGGTAACATTGCATTGGGTACGAGTTTGATATAATCGTATGTAAGTATTAGATAGATACATTGAAAATGCTGTATCGTATACCACTTTAAAAAAAAACAATGGGTCGCCTTTGTGTTGCACAATTAAACGACTTTAAAATACATTCATTATTCTTTCATCAGTCAGATCATGAGTGGTTTGTGACATATTTTTAATTAATCACACTAATATTATAAAGGCAAAAGTTTGTATATATGTGTGTTTGTGTAAGGGAGGGTGTGTATGTGTGTGTGTGTATGTATGTTTGTTACTGCTTATCGCTCAAACGGCTGAACGTATTTGGTATTTAGATACTTTACGTGCTGGAATAACACATAGGGTACTTTTCATCATTATCATGCATCATCATCAGATGTCAAAGCGACAGGTGTAAAAGTGAAAGATGTCAAAATGACATGTGGCAAAGAGAAAAGTGTGAAAGTGGCAGGTGTCAAACTGACATGTGTCAAAGTGATTCATGTCAATGTGACAGGTGTCAGCGGGGGAAACCGTGGGCGCAGCTAGTCAATAAATTTTATGGTTATCTCAGTAACAATGACAGACCATATTATTATTTTCTTAAACTGCTACAATCATAGCTAGGTGCAACCACCATCCTGAAATAAAACAGCTACTTGCGAAATAAAAATAATGATGAAACCCACAGATAATACAGCGGAGATTCTGTGTTTTAACAAAACTTTACCGTTTAAGTCCTTTAAAACCTAACAATCGCTTCAGAGATCACAGACCACACACTCGTCCCGCATCCTAACGGGTGGTTCAATAGCTTTTTTTATTCAAAATAAGTCCTTAGAAAAAGCGACCCACCCCAGTAGCCAAATGGCCCAGAATTTGTTTAAATTGTCACGTACAGACACCGCGTGGTTACACAATCCATGTACACTGGTTCTCAATGTTTACTCAATGATTTGCGAATGTAAAAGGTAATTCCCTACTTCCCGCTTGTTTAAATTAGCTCTAACAGGAATACATTTCTGCGTTAAAAAATTGTAATAAAAAATATAACCGTCGCGGGATACCTGGCAGATGTGAAACATCGAATATCGTCGAGCTAAGGCGGAAAAAGCCGGCGAGCCACGAGCGTCGCGTCACTGTCGCCACGCTACCGTTGATCGATCGCCAGGCCAAGATTCGGCCTTACTCCCGTGCCGCACTATGTATCACATCAAAAATGTTTTTTTTTTTTGCTTTTTGTCTCTGTCTGCATAGGCCATGTTTCTACTGGCCGATGTCCAGCAGTTAAGTTTAATTAGGAGAGGCCTACATACATAGGCAATTTTTTTTTGTCTGTCTGCATAGGCCATGTTTCTACTGGCCGATGTCTAGCAGTTAAGTTTAATTAGGAGAGGCCTACATACATAGCTAATTAAAGCGAATTTTGACTTTTCTCTTTGACGACTTTTCTCTTTGAATCAAAACATAAACCTAACAAGAGAAACTTAAAAAAAATGTTTCTTTAAAATAATTTAATAGCAGACAAACAAAATTTTTTTTATAGGGGAGGAGATCACTGAACAAAACAGGAAATAGAGATTATCCAGAATTTTATATTCAGGTTTTGAAGGCCCTATCAAAAATTAAGTTCATTCAATAACATCTTGATATATAATAATATATTCGGGACAATTCCACACCAATTATCTAGCCCCAAACTAGGATACCTAGTACTATGCACTAGATAACGGATAAACATACATAGATACCAAAATTACATCCATGACTCGGAAACAAACATTTCTGCTCATCACACAAATGATTGCACCTAGCAGGATTCGATCCCGCAACCGTTTGATTTCGTACTAGAGGTCTCTAGCCACTAGACCAACTGGTCATCAACCGGTTTAGGCTTTTATTCATTAGAAATAGTAACTGCATTATTTTTCACAAACCTTTTTCTTAATTAATTAATGGCTGAACAATTTTAAGCTCCAATCATTGCCGAAAAACGGTATTTACGATACAATAAATGTTTTGTTAGTCCGTGCTACACCTGTGACATTAAATAAAATCAAATAACTTCAAAGAAAATTTAAATCAACCGAAACAGCAACCATAAACTTAAAAATAATGCATGTTAATTTTAACCGTACCAGCCAACCCGACCCCAAATTGAGAACCACTGATACAGACATACGGTGAAGGGTTAAAAATGCATCGTAGTGCACAAAAAACACCGTACAGATATCGGATTTTAAATTTTAAAATGTGCATTGTATTGAACAGGGTTCGGAAATCGATTGGTAGCAGGGACAAAGGGTAGCCATTAATAATATAACCCCATTGATTTTAGATGCGACAGCTTGCGTATACGGTGTATGATGTAAATTGACAAGGAAGATAATACTTTAGTAATTAATTTTGAATATTTTATTCAACTATGTTGGTGGATTTTGAAGTTTCTCTTATATGTGGAGAATAGTGAAAAATGAAAATTTTGCCAACTTAAATTGTTCATTAAAAACAGGCTTTTGCTTACATAGCAACTATGATTAATTCTGTGTTTTTGCTTTAGTCCGTACGCTGAAACTATTGCGAAATAATTTTCTTACAGTTTTTTTTGAGGCATTATATTTTAAGCCTTTATTTTCAAACTAAATCATATCATTTATTGCTTGATGTAAATAAAAATCTTTTATATACAAGCGTTTTATATCAACAGACTTATGTCTGTTGTTGCCAAACTGTACTCAGTCTGCAAGCAGACGTGCAAATCTATACTAACTATACTAATATTATAAAGATAAAAGATTAGATATTTTGTATGTTTGTTTGTGTGTAATGGATAAACTAAAAAAAACTTTATCGATTTTAAAAATCTCACCTACAATGCTACATTATCTGTGAGTAGCATAGGCTGTATTTATTTTTCAAAATTTAGAGTTCCCTTTTAAACTTGCAATAACACAAGGAATCAAAAATTTGCACATTTTTCAATGCGAAGCTGTCATTTTGGTTCACCCGAATCGAACTAAATGGGGTTGCAAGGCTCTGCGCAAGCGAGCCATTCGCAAAATGTCACTGCATATTTTAAATTGAAAATATATTACACCTATCGCAGGACATATACCATTCGAGATTTTTTATTTTTGAAGACCCTCTAATATCCCGCGTAAATTCGTGTTAGTTCAAACCAGTTCAAGGGTTCGCCTTACATGTACTACATGTTTATAGAACTAATCATTACCAACAAAAAAGTCCGCGAGGCTATATGTCTAACTCACAATAACCGTATTTTGTTCAAATTAGTCAGTCAAAACACGGGTAGAATCATGTACAAATAAAGAAAAACCCTTAGCTTTCCGTGCTAAGTCGGGGCGAGTCACTAGTGTTAAATAAATCTACCTATACTTACTTAGGGGATGTCGTTTCCTTCCTTGGGGGAGGCCTATGTTCAGCAGTGGACTTCTAAAGGCTGACATGATGATGATGATGATGATGATACTTACTTAAAACTAAAGGACACCGCACACTTAACGCCTTGGAAACGGATCGGCACTGGATCGCCGAGTTGACAACCCGGCTACGTCAGTGCGACGACTTGGTTACAGTGAGGCGCCTGCTGGTTGATGGCTAGGCATCCACCTGGCTACGGCAGGGTGAGACGACACCGCGCTTACGGCTAGGCAGCGGCTGGTTGAAGCTAGGCATCCACCCAACTACGATGGTATGACGCCGCCCTTACGGCGATGGGTTGACGGCTAGGTGTCTAAGATATTCATATAGACTAACATATATGAATGTTACGAATTTTCAACAATATTACTTAAAATACACATCAACTTGATAACCCCCTTTTTTGTAAAGTCGTTTAAAAACAAACATATTTTTTTACGCAAATGTTAGTGATGTATTGGATATCAAAGTAAAATATATTATAATGTTTTTACCAGCTTATATTGAACACTTCAAACCATACATAGCTAATATCAAACGTACTATGAATACCTAATAGTATTCTGATTATTCATCGGTCCATCACTAGAATTGCATAAAAGTATGCAACCTATCAAAATTGTTGCTTGACAATCGTACGTCTGTAAACTTGTTTTGTCAACTGAAAGGTCATATAATTGAAGAGTTGAGCTATATTGAATAACCTTTTGTTATAATACCCGTTCTACTTCTTTTGTTTCTCTAAGATCACAGAAAATATAATACCGTTCTTACGGAATATACTGTGTTGCAATGTTCTGCGCAATGAAGACAAATCTTAAGTAGTATTTGTATACTGTTTGGACAAATCTAAAGTAAGCACATAAATCCGTAAGTTTGGTACATCATTTTGGTCATTGCAGTGGAAATAAAATAAATAGTAAATTTTTAAAATTAATTGAATAATTACACACGTGGCTAGTAATTTCTCGTTGCCCACTGTGCAGTAATTTGGCACTGCGGGTTAGTGATGGACCCCTACTGAGATCAACAGAAACACGGGTAAGGGGGGTAAACAATTAACAACTACTTACTACGAAAATAGCAGCCACAAAAATTCAGTACCTACAATATAGAAAAATCTGGAATTAAAAATTATATGTAAAATAGTTGTACTTACCTATTTGTAGTTTTAGAAAAATAGGACCAAATTCATATTTACTGGAATATCGCAAGATTGTTTTGTGAAAGTAGAAAAAATATAACTTTAGTATGTTAAAATAAAGCTCCCATTACTTTCACCAAACATTATTTACTAGCTACAAAAAGAACCAACAGACAGTCCACTTTCCCTGCCCCAGCACATTTTTTCGACACAACGTAATACACACGCAAAATTACAAGTCACCGTTCTGGCGACAACCCTACATTCCACCTTTGTAATACTTATACATACAATTACAAATATAAAACGTTAAACGCATTACATTGACGTTTTATTATGAAGACTTTGCTTGACACTGTTAAGTAAAACAGAAATGTATTGCGTGTAGTTCGAAGCACCACGTATTTTTTAACCCTTAAATGCGCAGGGTCGCGAGTCGTCATTGTATCCAACATTGGGAAACCATTAATCAGTCTGTGCCAGTATCATCAATATAGCATTATAGAGGATACGTCCAAGTATTCGATTCTATATTCTGTATATCGATTATGTATTGATAATTCGATTATGCCAACTCGCTCTGTGTGAGGCTGTTTATCTTGTGAAAATGCTGCTGTCATTATGGTAACGATGTGGGTTTTCTTAAAGTAGGTTAGATAATAAGAACTAAAAGCTATTTTCACTGTTTGGCAGATTCATTCGAGATATAGAAATGTGTTTTGGATGCTATCGAAAGTTGATTGAAACATACCTGTTTCCACAACTACAAATGTTATGCACACCAATATATAAAAGTGAAACGTTGTGTGTTTGTTTGTTTGGGGAGCTTACGTAATAACGTCTGGAAGGATTTTGATGAAACTTCAAATGGAGATGACTTATACCCTGGAATAAAACATAGGATACTCTTCATCCCGGAAAATGGTAAGTTTCCACGGAAAAACTGGATAATGACTATTACTTGCTGTAAGGAACGGTTGCCATAGAAACGAAATAGTAACAAATCTGTCTACAAACATCATGAGCGTTTGTGCTATAGCTTTGCATTGGTTTTTAATATCCTAAAAGAACCTGAGACTTTTTTTCGCCATAAACAGTCCGCGTGGACTTAGTCTCGGGTGAAAGTTAGTCAAACTATAAGGAAGAAAATGCATATAGTATCCCATGCATCTGTGGGTGCAGAATTTTAACAACAAACAAGAACCAATCATAGATTTGTTTTTGGTTTGATATTAGGACTGGTTGTCGTAAGTCGTGTTATCTTAGATGATCTCAATTTGATTAGTGATCTAAATCTATTGTTTATCTATTGTTTAGAAATTTTGCGGGTTTGGAAAGGTTAATCTGCAATTCAGCTGTCGTAGTATTTAACACTAACTGGTTTTCAAAAGACGATGCCCTGCACTAAGATACAGTCAGAGACAAAAGTCGTACCTAAGTGTGCAGTTAAGTAACAATTTGCGATACAACTCTGTGAGACCATACTTTAAAGAACTCGGGATGCTCACATTACCTTACATCGTAATCTACAGGTAGCGGTGTTTGTAAGGACCAACCCTGCTAACTACAAAAACCACTGCGACGTCCATACCTACCGCACCCGCAACGTATTGGCTACAACACTGACTGACTATTGTGATCTTCTTTTCTGGAGAATCCAAGTCCATCGCTACAATGACTCGAAATTATCTGTAATGTGTTTCATTTGATATATTTTACACGACTGCCCAAAAAAGGAGTGTAATGTTTTTAGGATTCATGTATGTTTCTATGCATGTGTTTCTTAATTCCACCATAACTTTTAAATGCTTGCACAGATTTAGAAGTATGGAGTATAGTTAGAATCCTTACATCTCCCCAAGTAGCGTAGGTTATATTTTTTGGAAAAATACATTAATCATTAGCATAGCATCATTTTGAATGGAAAAAACTTTGATATTTACAATATGGGTATCAAATTGAAGACCTCGATAAGTACATTCCAACAGTATATAATTTATTGGCATAAGTTCTTTTTTGGCAGGCAGGCGTGTTTTTTAGCTTTTAAGCTAGTTATTTACACATTGACTAGGTATTTATGCACTGTCAAATTCAAAGTCAAAGTAATATATTAATTAAAAAAATATTACATGTCAAAGAGCTATATAAATAAAATAAATTAATACAAATAATTGTACACAATTCAAATAAAAATAAAATTATTGATATAATAAAACAAATAAAAACATGTCTAAATAGGTTGTTTGTTTGTTTGTCGTTTGAGGTAGTGCTGGCCTCTGATGTCAGAGTTTGTCAAGCCGCCCGAGGGCCTCTGACATGGCTTAACGACTGCTATTAATCAATAACAGCCGGGACCGACAGCTTAACGTGCCCTCCGAAGCACGGAGCGATGGAAAACCGCACATAACTCAGAAAAGTCATTGGTGCGGAGCCTAGGTTTTGAACCCGGTATCGTTGGATTCTAAATTGCACTATAGAACCGTTAGGCCACCATCGCTCGAAACTTTCCTGGCTACATATGGTTAAATTATTTTAGTTATTTTATAGTCTATACTGAAGGGGCATACCTATAGCAGCCAAAAAGAAAAGGAATAGAAAACTAGAACATAACCTTCCACTGGCCGTTCGCGACCCGGCAGTAATTTCCCACAGGATGTCTCTCAACAGGGATGACTGATGCCCGGGCGGACTGCGCTTCCGCTGTCGGCTTATCGCTAGGAGATCCCGTTGTATAATGATTAATTGTTTATTGATATGCAATATACTACTATATCCAGAAAGTACCGGGAAACGATCAATAATACACAAAATGTTAGTTATTCATCCAAATTTATTTATCACCTTCAAAGTATGCTCCTTCAGAAACGACACACTTACGCCAACGAATCATTAAAACATTTATTAAACGCTTTTTCCGGAATTGAGTTCAGTTCTCGCCGCGAATTATCTTTTGTCTTCTACCGAAAACAATAATAATAATAAACACTGTATTGGACAAGAATTAAGGAAATAAAATACATGAATTTATTATAAAACAGGCACAGTGGGCCACGAAGTGGTAATTTGAGTTTAAGAAAAATAAAGAAGTCGGTTGGAGCCAATGAATGATGGAAAATATGGAGTGCCGCGATAGTCAAAGAAAACGGTCAACATTACTTTGACTTTAGATCGACTTTGGCGTGTTTTTTCGGTTTTGGTTCATTTGAAAGGCGCCACTCTGAAGCTTGTTGACTAGTTTGCATGTCTCGTAAACCCATGTCTCGTCACCAATAAGAATGGGTTTCATGAATGTTGCAATACACACTAGATATGATCTAACTAAAAACAGCCCTGTCTTTATATTAAATATAAATAAAACGGCTAAAAACCAAACGAACTCCGCACCAAAATGGAAAACAGTTGTTTCCAACACAACACAACTGTTTTCTCTATCAAAAAATAATACAAAAATTGTATTTCGAACAATAAACTAATCATCCATTCCCGATACTTTTTTGACTGAATATTAATTAAAAAATGTTATAGAATAAAATGAATTAATTAAAACACTTTAAAAATTATTTCGTACAGTAGACATGTCATGATGAAATTTAGAAGGAGCTATCACACTTAAAGGCGTATACAACGTTTCGAGTTCTAACTGTTAACTGTTGAGGAGTTCCCTAATGAGGAGCCACCTCGGGACGCAGCAACCATGTCATGTTAAAACTTCAAACCGGCTAGCATAATATAATACGTACACAAAATTTCGTGTCTGTGCTGTTAACCGTTAAGGAGTTCCCTAGTCAAGAGCCAATTCGGAGTGCAGCAGCCATGTCATGGTAAAACTTCAAACCAAATAGCATAATATAATGCGTACACAAAATGTCGTGTTTGTGTTGTTAACCGTTGAAGAGTTCTTTTATCTGAAACTAATCCTGGATGTCGATTCAAGTCACACTTACCATAAAAATGCATTGTAATCGGAACTGAACCAACATGCAGAAATTTAACTCCTTAGGATAAGAGGAAGTGGTTCTAATTCAGCTTGCAAGATTTCACCTCAACAAACATACATACAAACATTGCAAGTTAAATAAAACCTTTAAAGAGATATAAATTCAAAAACTAAAACCTGACTGCCGCCAGGAAAAAAAAATTGCCTATGATACTCTTGCGAATAAAACGAATCGATTGATACCTCGCTTGTCTAAATCGGACCAAGTTTTTAGTTTGAATACATAATCCTACCTTTGTTTCGCCATAGTCGAGTAAAATAAATAGCCTATGACACTGTACCTGAAGACAAATCGATTGACACCTAGCCTGTCAAAATCGGACCATTAGGGACGACGCTATGGTGGAAGATCCACATACCTACATACATAAATACATACATAGACTATTATACTCATTACTCTTCCCTTTCTTCGCCGTAGTCAGGCACAAATATTATAAAATTACACCTAAAAATAGGGTACAAAGATATTTATATTTTCACATTGACCTCACAGCGTGTAACATTTTACTTATGCGTAGAGAAGTGCTTCACTAGGTCCAATAACAAGGCGGCAGACTGACAAAATCATCATGTTGTAACACTGTACTCTAGGCGGCAACTTTTAACCCTTGTGCCGTTTTCATTACTAGCTCCGAAAACGGACGTTTCTTTCACTGTTTCTTAAATGGTTATCAACTAAGAATATTTGCCGTTTTCTGACTGCCGATTTGCTTCTTTCGAAACCAGCTATGAAGGAAGTTTTTTTTACTGTTTCGTAACTATCTATCAAATGAGAAATATTTCTTTTAAGTTCCTTTACTCTAAAATATTTGTTCCGCTGGTTCATAACTGGTTATCTACCAAGAAGAGGGCCTTCATCTGTGCCTTCATGCTCTCATAATCATTACCACATAAAAATATTTAAAAAAGTTTTCATTGTTCAAAATCAAATCGACTTCAAATTATGAATGATTTTTGTAACCAAACACTATAGGGACTAAAATAATTATAATATAACAAGAACAATATCACTTTTTCGAAATTACAAATAGTAATACCATACAAAAATTCAGCTAAGAAAGAGTTTAGGAGTCGGCGCCAAACCGAGTCATATCTTTTAATTTGGTTGAACTAATTTTGTTATGAGATGAAATAAACCAACTGCTTGATTTACTAAAGTGAAGTATGTAACTATCAAAGCTAGCTCAGTTCAAGAATTTTATTGACAGTAACACAAAAAATATGAAAGAACGGTTACGAAAATAATAATAATGTTCTTTTACCGTAGCTAGAAAGAGTATAATCTCAACGCAAGATGGCTGGCGGCGGTTGGAAAAGAAGAGCCGAAGATCGGGCTCATTGGCGTACTTTGGGAGAGGCATATATACAGCAGCGGACTGATGTGGGCTGATAATGATGATGATGATGATCGTAGCTAGTTACGAAAATGGTTACGAACATATATTTTTTCTCATTTGATAGCCAGTTTTGAAAGAGTAGAGAAAAAACCTCCTCCATAGCTAGTAATGAAAAGGGTAACCTTTTGTTGCCGTGTGTGTAACGTAACACACACAGCAAATTTATTCTTTTTTGTTAACCAGTTATGAAACAGTGAAAAACACGTCCTTTTTTGTAGCTAGTTAAGAATAATAGTTATGAAAAGGCAAAAGCGACTTTCATGAATGTGTGTTAATACACGTAACTGCAAAAGGTAGAACCGCAGCGAGTACTGTAACAAGATCCACTTTCTATGTATGATAAAAGTTTGTATAACAGTAAACTTTTAACCCGTTAAAATCGTACCAAATGTCGGGCAGGTGATAAAAGGTAAGAACTTTGCCGTTACCAAGATACCTTGATGCAATTTTCCCACACATCTACAAAGGGTTAAAACATCGTCTGTATTGTAAAAGAATATCTAATTTCCTTGGAAGCAAAATTGGCTAACATAGTTTTTTTTGTTTAGGCAACCCTTTTCGCCGGTGCCTTTGTGTTTTTTTAAAGCGTAAAGAAAAGGCGGTTAGTTTATATCCGGCCTCTTTGACATTTGGAGGGTTATACGATGCGTTCTCAATGAGGTTTAATTTATTGAAGTGGGTTTTAATTCTTGAGAGATTGACGTGTATTGTGGGTGGTTGAAAAGTAGTCAAAAGTTTTTAATTTTTGAGTAATCCAAAATCTTGTACGTGTACTTGCAGATGTGCCAAAGTGGCACTTTATCTTGTGCTGATGTGTAAATTATTATTTTACTAATTTTATTGTTTGAATACACAGTTAAATTCAATAAAAACGTACGTTTGCCATTGTTTAAGCATTGGTTAAAGTCCCTAAAAAGTTTCATAAATAAGTATGATGAAACTTCTTCCATCAAGCATTCAACCAATTTCGTCCAAAAAGGACTGGATGCCGATAAATTTGACAGATGAATCATAACTTTCATGACGACACGTAGTTACCTTCTCATACTTTACGCAGCATCAAAAAGTTTTTATTCAAAGCAATTTGCCCTAGTTAAAAATATGCGTGAAGCTTGCTTTTTATACCTAGGTAGTAAAAATATAGATTTTACTACAATACCTATCTTCTTAATGCATGTTTAATTAAAAGCAACAAAATCTAGTTTCCAAAATATCACCGTGATAATATATTAGAAAACATAAATTAATTTAACAAGTTTTTGTGAGGGTTGTCTGTCTCACTATAAATTTCGAATTCAATCGCCTTCAAAATTGAAAAGAACCTATTAATTTTCACACATCATCGGACAACGTGGGATAAGATCACAAATATTGCGCCTCTTATAAAAAAGATAATTTCACGCAAATCAGGAAGCGACTGGCAACACCTGCCATTTGTCTAACGAATGATTACCCTTTTGATTTCTCGGGTCTCTTCGACCCAAGACGGATATCAAGGGGTTAGTTTTTGTCTGTGAACAGTTATAGTACGGTTTAAGACCAGGTGGAAGGTTTAAGGGTTAACTCTTCCGAGTTCTCACGGAGACTGCGAATTTTTTGTGAAGGGCTGATGCAAGTTTGTTTGTTTGATTGGAAGGGCTTAATTCAATTTTATGTCGGGAGAGGTCAACAACTAAGTTTCTATAGTTATGATTTTCAAAATGTATTTTAATTGAAGTAATGCAAAAGGAATTTGTAAGTTACAACGAGTTTATCCTACTATCTTCTAAAATATCTTACCACTAGTTTATTTATGTACCTATGTTTGTTACAATTTCGCTTCTACCACTTTTAAGAGGTAAAAGCAAAAATTGTTGCTTGTTTTAGTAGAATTGGGGCCCGGGTATCGGTTTAATACGAGTGGATTATGCTATAAAGGTACTTTAGATCCGAGAATGACACATAATAAGATACTTTTTAACCCAGAAATGCTGCCAGATGCTGCGGTGCACTGCTAGAAGTTAATTCAAAACAAACCCTTATTAAAATCTGTCTAAACAATGTAAAAAGCAGCCAAAAAAGGCACCTTTCGTGACTGAACACATAATTAAACTCTGTTTTTTTTTTATATATTTTTTTATTACGGACTAGGCAATCGTTTGACCACGATCTCACCTGATGGAAAGCGATGATGTGGTCGAAGGTGTAGCACGCTTGCCTAGTAGATACCTATTCACTCTTGATTTGAACACACCGGGGTTATAATATACCGGAAACACTGACGAGGGCAGGGCATTTCACTCCTTTGCAGTTCTTATAATAAATGAAGAAGCGTAACGCTTCGTTCTTGTGCGAGGTATTTCAACCATGAAAGGGTGGCGCGTTGCTTATCGTCTAGTCGTACGGTGATGGGAAGGTGATGGGGGAATCAGGTTGTGCAGTTCTTGAGCACACTCTCCATAGTGCAATCTGTAGAATACCGCCAGGCTTGCTACCTCACGTCGATTATTACCTATCATGGTCTACATGACCATAAAAGATAATAATCAAGAGTTATGAAAGTATATAAAGTGGACTAACTGATGTAGATCAGTCAGTACACTTTATACACACTTCCAATTAAATATGCCAAACTATTATTTTTCTATGTCTTCATACAATTTTGATTACTTAGTAGGTTGGTACCTTTACCTTAGTACCTTTATTATAAAAATCCATAAACATATTAGGATTTTGGTGACCCTAATCCATAAAATCTAATCGTGACCTGTCTGCATTGTGCATTAGAAAATTGTACTTGGTAGTCCACAACCTTGACAAATGACAAAATAGATATTACTATTAAATAGATATTAGTATGAAATAGGTATTACGCTATTACTATAGAAAAAACTTAATAAATGGTACACATTAGACATTCGAAAGATACTTTTTATACCTACGTATAAAACGTCTCAGTGTGCAGGTCATGCGAAGCTTTTATTCCGGTAGACGAAGCGAAGTAAAGACGCGACGGGCGTATGTGATTGACTATCTACTTCGGGCTGGGACCATTTTAGTTCGGCGCGGAGAAATGCCTACTACAAAAGTGCCTCTAAGAGACTTATTAACCAGCTTCTTTTATTAACCAACAATTTAATAATTTTTAATGCATTGGAAAGTATTGAATAGTTCGTTTCGTTCGATATTTTTTGACCGAGCGAGCGCGAAGCGCGAGCGAAGCGTCTCTGTTTCACCTTGGGCAAAAATTATTTTGTATGTCCGGATGTCTGTCCGGCTGATCTCCTCTACAGGTTGCATTTTTCAACCAATCTAGGTGAAACTTGGTATACAGGTTAAGCGAGTTTTTAGAATTTTTTAGTCGTCAGGGATTTTTGATTGGTTCTTTTTTATTTCAAAGGTTAAAAGTTTCAGTCTTAGTCTCATAAAAAATTGGTGAAGATCTGATAAAGATGATGATGAGAGACGTGATGAGCAGAATAGCTCCTCAAAATGCAGTAAATTTCTCACTTTTAGGTTTCTACCAGTGAAATCAGACTAGGTAGGGATTGATGGAGCACCTTGGTTATTAATGTTAGTTGTACAATAAGGTAACTAGATGGCGCTACTGTACAC
Source organism: Alsophila aescularia (assembly GCA_946251855.1). Classification (NCBI taxonomy): domain Eukaryota; kingdom Metazoa; phylum Arthropoda; class Insecta; order Lepidoptera; family Geometridae; genus Alsophila; species Alsophila aescularia. The sequence goes on from OX276381.1 coordinate 39,552,368, forward strand.
CGCTAGATTGTTCGCAAAAAACGCGCGTTTGTACGTGCAAGGTGTACAGCTCACAGAGCCACTAGTAATAAATGTTTTGATTAATACAATATCGCGTCAATTAAATAGGTAATCTAAAAGTTTAGGTTATAATATCAAGTAATAGTCAAAAACAATGTACCAACACCAATATAACATAAATAAATATCTACGTGTGTACGTTTGCGTATAAATACGTAATATCATATGTTATACATATCACCGTGAAATAGTGGGAAACGTCTGATTGTAATACCGAAATCTGACGAGATTGTATACAAACGAAAAAATAAGAACAGAACATTCGATGTAGGACAATAAAACGAATACAATTTTGATATATTACAAACAGTCCGTCTCCAACCGCAAGATTGTAAACGCACATGCACTATCAAATACCATCAACCAATCAGTGCAACAATTAATCACATTTTCTGCGATTCTATCGCCACCGTTAAATTGTGAAATTTCTCATCCTGTCAGTCACTTCTGTTCTATAATTCCAGTCTTTGGCAGTAGTTCGGTTTGAGGGCGAACAAACATGAGCATATTTTTTTCTCCAGCTACGTTATAACAAGTTATGATAACTTATTTGTGATGCTTCAACAAACTTGATTCGGCAAATAATATTGATACACCAATTTACTTCATAAAATCTTCGGTAAATACGAGTTTTACGGTATTTCTGGTAAGGTCTTTCTAACATTTGCTGTCATTTAAGTCATAGATGATTTTTTAAATATAAATTTCATTACGATAACTGAATCTTATTACTTATGTTTTTATTTTAGTACTATGTACAAATATTATTTCTTAACTTTTATCTATTATTTTTCTACACACATTTTGCAAGAAGTAGGTAGAAGTACCTACGTACGTATAGGCGTAGTAGGCATTAGACACACGTAACGTGATAGCCAAAGCAAGTTGTTTGCGCTATCACAAATGCTATTTGCCGTGCCGAATTCTGCTGCGACCAATGGTGGTGTCACGTTGCCTCTGAATAGGGTTGCCAACTTATTGTATGGAAGCAAAAGGAAGATGCACCATAGGATATGGTATTCCTACAATATTATTGAGGTGATACATAAAATACTTTAAAAGAGTTAAAAATTATGACTAGAAATTGTTAAGAGAGAAATCATGCGATCAGCAAAGCTAGCAGATTATTCTATAACTACCAAACTTTTAGCTAGCAGTTAAGTACTCAGAATTTAAATTAATCTAGAAGCTGCCTTTTCAAAGCCTAGGTAAAAAAAAACTATTTATCCCTTATTTTGAATCTCCTCTCCTAATTGCTTCAGTAAATCATGGCTCAACTACGTCGCAAGCACTCCACACTACTTTTTAAAGCTTAACTTCTATCTCAACTCTCAGAAGTACCGTTCCACTAAATAGACACTGACAGAGAAATAGAGGGTAGCATCTAATTTGTGACAACCCTACCTCCATACAAATAAACCTAAATGTTTGTGAAAACCTAAATCTGGTGGCGACAGTCGAATGGGAGTTACAGATGGAATACTCGGAAATGCGGACACTTTGGCTGAGGATTGCTAAGTGCAGGGAGATAGGTACTTCGAGCAATTAACCTTCGATGTAAAAACCTTCTATGTAAATTAACCTGCTATGTTCTTTAGTAAATAGATACAAAGTTGGCAGTTTTGGGAAATTGTTTTCTTCACGGAGATATTTGTGTATTTGCTTTTATTTAACTTGCAATGTATGTTTGTATGTACTCGTAGTTATGTATGTTTGTTTAGGTCAAATCTTGCAAGCTGAATTAGAACCACTTCCTCTCATCTTACGGAGTTGAAATTTTGCATGTCGGTTTTGTTCCATGACAATGCATTTTTATGGTAAGCATGACCTGAATCGACATCCAGTATTAACTCCAGATGAAGGAACTCTTCAACAGTCAACTTCACAGACACTAAATTTTGTGTGCGCATTTTAGTATGATAGCTGGTTTTAAATTTTACCATGACACTGTTGCTGCACTCAAAGTTGGCTCATGTCTAGGAAACTCCTCAACGGTAAACAGTACAGATACGAAATGTTGTATATGCATTTAATTGTGATAGCCCGTTCTAAGTTTCACCATGACATGGCTACTGCATAAAAGCTTCTTATTTTTTTTTAAATTAACCTATATAAATGGTCATTATCAGCCAAATATGTTCCCAATGCTGGGACACAGATATTCTCTTATAGAGAGAGACAGACAGAGAGAGAGAGAGAGAGAGAGAGATAGAGAGAGAGAGAGAGAGCGTGGTTCGGTGGATGGCACATGTGAATTCAGGTACATTCTGGGTTCCCTGCATCGTTTTTGAGCAACGACATCGAAACTGCATAAAACTTGTTAAGGTTCGCTAACGGTGCGGGCGCTAGAGCAAATTAGGTAAGAAGCGTTACTCACACAGCGATCGACGCGCTCGCTCCGCTCACGCACGCAACTATGTTACCACAGTGGTTCGAGCGAAAGCGTCGATCGCTGTCAGACCTGTCGCTGTTTCTATTACGACCGAAGATAATTTTAATGAACTGCAGTACAGTATTGTATCTTTGAGATGTTTCAAAGCAGCTGTGGGTACTATTTACACGATTGCCCAAAAAAAGGAGTGTAACATTTTTAGCATACAGGCATGTATGTTTGTATGAATGTGAGTTTCTTCATTCCACCATCACTTTTAAACGCCTGAACAGATTTAGACGTATCGTTAGAATCCTTACATCCCCCCGAGTAACATAGGCTATATATTTTTTGGAAACATTCAGTACGGTGGCAGTATGGATACATTTTCAAATTGGAGAAAAAAAAACTTAGAGTTTTATAATATGGGTATATCAAATTGAAGGCTTGATAAGCACATATATAATTTATAGGCAAAAGCTCTTTTTTGGCAGGGCAGGCGTGTTTTATTTGCTTTTAAGCTAGTTTAAAATTATTTGTTTTCTTATTGCATTATTATAGTAAGGATTGGACGGTGGTCGGTCTATTACATAAAGATATGTTTGTTTTACAGGTATCAATAAATAGTTATATTGTGATTATGAATTCCACATCGCCAGATCGAAAATGAACCAAGATATGATGATCCGCTCGTTCATATTGTGAGACGAATTGTTATCTTTGTATTCGTAGCCTTTGGGCCACCACCACTCTGGATCGGTGATTTATTGGTTAACAACACAGAACATTTTAGTGTACATCATAGACATGATTTTTTAGCGCGAGCGAAAGAAATAATTGTTTTAGTAATTAAAAAATATGATGTTGTTATGGTTACCTACACAAAATAAACATGACATATGTGAAGAGTATTGTAGCCATGTGAACTTGCCTACTGACGGTCACAAATCAAATAGCAACGAAAACCGAAATAGACACGAATAGGAAGCCATATTTTCCACCGATACCCACCCCGGTATACGCACGTCCGAAAAGTAGTAGATAATCTTACTTTTTCTAGCTCCCCCTAAAACCATTACATCTAAAACTATACCACGTAGCAAAATATTTTAGAATAGAGCTTTTGGTAAACTGGTACCTATGCCCAGAACATCGTGAGCTGTTATTTAGAGGAATAAATATTAGAAGCGGGGTCTCGTTAAGTGGTTGATAGTTGGGGGCGTAAGTAAGGGAAAAGGCAGCAAATCATTACTGACAGTTGACCAAACGGGGCCCGTGCCCCCTAAAATATGTATGAGGCTTTGGCAACCCTGTTATGGTGTCCGAATGCTGATAAGCCAAGTATTGGGGCAGCGAGATTGGATGGCAAGGGGACCCATGATTAGGATTGTCGTTTTTTATGTAGGATTGCTTTGAATTTTTCATGCTGTTGGTGTTTTGATGTTAGATTTTGTGTCTGTGTATCTGTATTTTTTGTAACAAAATACTTGAAGTCACCATTTATAAGACACATGTGGTGACATTATTAGAAGTTATTTATTAATATAATTCGCTCTCCATTTTGATTTTATTAAAAGTAATTATTTGGACCAAAAACAAACTTCAAATACATTTCTGAACAATTTTAAATAAAATGTATAGTAATCGTATCTACTACTCGTATCATTGGGAAAATTAATACCCCAAGGTCATTGCAAATAAAAATATAATTCATAATTATGACGTAACGTGGTATGAGGACAGAAAAACTGCCGGGATAGTCCTCAAGTGGAACTAAGTTTTGGCAAACGTAGTAACGCCTACCGGCCAGGTGGAGAGACGACTTGCAAAAAGCTGCTGGCAGAAACTGAATGAGAAGAGCCGAAGGCCCGGCTTCATTGGAAGAGACATATATCCAGCTGAGGGCAAAGGGTGAGGATGATGATATGAAATATCTACAAATTGAGTACCTCATTCTTTTTTAGTAAAAAGAATAAGAAACCAGCAAAGAAAGAGTTTCAAAACATTTACTTTCACCTCTTGCCATTTTCAAGACACAAAACAAACAGATCGTGAGAAAACCAAAACCAGCTTACTGCACTAAATCAAAACAAATATCTATCTCCGCAAACCTCATTGTTGCGACAACAAAGTGTCTAAATCCCTTCAAATCCGAGAAATAGGATTTTATAAAAAAAACGCACAAAAAAGTCCGAAATATCGCACTCGTTGACTCTTGCAAAACGATACAATAGTTTGGGACCGGTGAAAAAAGTTCGAAGTGTCGGTAGTTGTAAGCTACCAAAATACTAAACACAATTGATTGTGACTTTTTTTTGTAGCAATGTTCGTGTGAAAGGATTTGAAGTGTTGCGCAGGGCTTAAAGTTAACATTTTATGGTAGTTTATTATTGTTAACTGAATTTTAAACTAAAAAATCTGGAGCAATTCAGACTTACTTTAAATTTTCATTTGAAAGTTACTTTCACAACATATAGTTAACAATACCATAGTCAAATTGTGCTTGCTATATAAAAATAGGAGAAATATGAATAAAATAGATCATTTGCAATGAAAGAGGTCTGTAAAATTTCGCTTCCTATAAACTATAACCTTTTAACTTACAGTTAATAACATTTTTATTTATAATTATCAATTTATTAATTAGGTACAAAAACAAACTTTTATGTAAACAAAGTTTTATATAAAAAAACAAAACTTTGAACTGTTCAATATTTTGTTAACAAAAATATTTACAATTGGATAAAACTGGCTTATAACTTAATCGGTTCAACGTTCCCACAATACATGACAGCGAAATAAATCCAATCACTAAACAAACTACAATAAACGTTTCAAAAACACCAAAATACGGAAACCCCATCCAAAATCATCCATAAAACTAACAAATGACCTTATCCGAGATCCATACAAATATAATTAGTATTGTAAAATATATCACTCAAGTTTTTTTTACCAGTTTACCCCAAAATAAGTGGATTTAACCCCGATTTCATTTTTGGGGTATTTTTTGCCGGCAATTGGCGAAATAACAATGTTTATGGTGTCAAGAGGCAATACCGGGAATTTTTTTGGAATGCGAATTGGAAAGTTCTCGTAACCCATAATGACCTTGTAATTTTTGGGGTAACTTGAATAATTTGGTCGATGGTTTTAGATGTAAAAAAAAGAGTTTTTAGATGTAAAATTTTGTTGAAAGTAATAATATTACAACAGAATTGTAATGTTGGTATCAGTTAGGTAACTGGTAAACTGTGCTCATGTAAATAAAACATAATTATCTAGCAAAGTATTTTAAAGCACCTGCAAAAAAAAACATACCTGCTACCGTTTTACCAAAACCAAAATGGCCGCACTATTTCTTGATCCTAGCACTATTGAATCAACTGAATTTACCATAGATTCGCAATATGCACAACGAAGACCGTTAAACAAATCCATAGACAACCCCTTCCGTTCCCAAACAATGAAGCTTACCCCTTCCATAGATCACGGATCAGTTTTTTAACAATTTGAATGTTGCAATTTCTGCGTATACCTGGTCTTTGACAATGGGGTCGTTTTTGCATAAAGGGTTTCTTTTTGCATAAAGGGGGTTATATTATGCAATTTTGAAATGATTGAAGGCAGATGCTTTTAATCAAAACGCTTTGAGTGCGAAATTTTGAATTATATACCTAATATGTATGATGGAATTATTGAATTTTAGTTGGATAAGAATTTTAATGTATGCATTTAGAATAACCGTATACATTTACACTTACAGTACTAGTAAAGTTTATCTTATTCAGAAATCTTGTTTTATATAATTCCTTTTTTTGATCTATTTTAACAAGACAGGCATCAGTTTTTATACGAAGCAAACGACCACGTTTGATTGATAGCACTCGTGCTGCAGTGCCATCCTGAAATCTATTATTCACAGCAACATTCGCTAATAGTTAAAGATATACTTGTTTGGCCCATATTTTGACACGTGGTCAGAGAAGGATATTCATTAGTTAGATGATAGCGCCCAACCCGTCGGTAACCAATTTGTCGCTTAACAAAAACACTCACTTTGCCTAATCTGCCCTAAATCTAGTCACTTCGATAATTCAAATAAGAGAGACATTCAACTCAAATAGTCCAAGCACCTCTTCCCTTATCTGCAGGAATCTGCATAACAAAGGCGAATTAGGCCCGAGTGCCTACTAGATGGCGGCACACGTCAAGTACGAAATTAGCGTTGAATCTAATCTAACATCTGTAAATGCAAGTGCTTTTGGGTCCTTTTTGTTTGTTGGTTTATTTCTTGTTTTTCGTTTAAAGAAAGTAATTGGTTTGCAAAACAATGTGAATTTTTATTAATTGTTTAGTCAATAAAAAATGGATGCCTATTAGAAATTTCTTATAGTGATAAGGCCGCCACTCAAGACAAGAGCGTATATGAGAATATATTTTTAATAATATTAAGATTTTTTTAATGTGTTCAATAAAAAATTATAGTTTAATTTGTACTGTAAGTTGTTACTAAACTCTGTTTTTGTTTTATATTTTTTGTGCAGTAGAAGGAACTGAAGTATTACGAAGTACTGTATTTTTTTAAAAAAACTATGTCCAACTTACTTTTATGAATAAATGACTTAACTACTTTTCCAAAAAAAAAAAACGTATATAAAAATAAATTGGTGCAAGCGTTCATCTATCCTAAATATATTGATTTCACCGCGTCGTTTACGCTTCAATTCAAATATCGAACGTATAACTGCAACTGTTATTCGCAACTGATTTATGGCCAGAGACAAAGTTTAAAAGCGGAACTTTTTTCAAATATTTGTGTTCGAAACGGGTGTTTTATTTGTGTCAAAAAATTCGCAAGGGTCGCGCAGACAACGGGATTTGAAAGGGTTATTACTATTAGCAAAAAAAAGTTAGTGTTGCTATTGTGTTCTAATGAATTATTGGGTCGGAAAGTTTCAGGTACATTAGTTAACATGTGAAGGGTTAGCTGATATCGTGGAAGATAGTCGATGGTTTCACACGTGAAAGTGCTTCAGGTAGCAGAGTTTTTTTTGGAATAATGTTTATATATAACTTTGTGTAGGAAAATTAATGTTTACTGTGTAATATTTAGTGATTCATGTGAAGTGTGTTTAAAGTTACGTATTGTAAAAATTTGGTAAGTGTTCTAAAAACTATTGAAATACAAATTGGAAAACTTTTTGAAATTATAGTACTAGACACTATTATATAGACAGCTTATTTTAGTTACATGGATACATTTATAGAAATGTATCCATTTTTCATTTTAACACATATTTTTTTCCATTTGTAGCTGCCATTCAAATGGAACGTACCTAGACACCTATATACATTTCTTAGGCAGGTTTATTACTGAGCATAGATATGCTCATTACTTATAATAAAAAAACATGTCTCATGTGACGATGACGTACCATCGTCTCGGAAAAACTTTTATTTTAGCATCGACTTTGTGATTAATTCATTAGCAATAATAGATAAAATGGTAAAATTTAGTACTGGCGGTAGTTGTATAAAAACTCTTCTCAATTAAAACTCCAAGAAAGGGTTACAAAATCCAACGTGACGTTGAAAAAGTGTCTTGAACTAAATTAATTATTCACTCACCCAACACACCACGCGTGTAACCTCAGCGTAACCCGAGCCCCGTCTTAGGAGGTTCTTTTGTACCCTTAACCCTCCAATAATAATTATACCTTTTGTTAGTTAACCCTTTAACGCGCGCGTTATTCTTAAGGCCCGCTACCTGACCCCCGGGTCTACCTTCACTTCATTTCCTGATCCATTCCTTTTTTGAACGGCGAGGTGCGTGTGCGCAAGTTTTGTGATGAATTTACAGTCAAGTTTTCAATTTTTAAACCTGCTCTGAAAATTTCAATTTAGGTTATGAACTTTTAAATAACATTATCTTGTTCATGTCAACTAAAGACATCAGTTTTTAAGTCAAAATTACGAAGAAGTTTGTATTAAGAAGTAAACTTTTTAATCGTGCAAAATGATTACATGTGCCAGTTTTATTTTTAAAGTATGTTCGTGTTTTGTTTCTCTTTTGACACTGGGTAAGTACACACATTTTTCGAGTCTCGTTGCTTTTAGCCAGTTAAATAAATACAGCATTTACCCTCGTAATGATCGCAGAGGCCTACAATTTTCCTTATTACTCCCCGTATCGTAATAAAGCTATAACATAATTTTATTCATGCGTCGAAATAACAAACATGAAACCGTTACGTCAGCAGTTTCGGCGAGACAATAAAAGGAGGCCGGACTCGTCAAGAACGAATGTCCTCGTATGAGGACGGGAGAGAGTCGGGAGCCGGTATCCACGAAGGATGATACGCTGTTATTTCCAACATATTCCAATATATTATTTTTTATTGCCCTCCCTCGTAGGGGGAGTCGCGTCATGCGTGATATTTGATATAAAGTCGGAACTCAAGTTCGTTATGTGATATCCTTTTTTCAAAGGACAATGGCTCGTAGACGTAACATATTTTTGAGGAGATGAAGGTATTTTTCTTCGTACGGATGCGTCCAATTATTCTCAACATGGTATGTTTGTTGTTAGTTTGTTACGAGAGCTTCGTTTCGAAACAAATTATCTTGTTAGAAGACGTCGCGTCGTCGTTAAGGCTAGTTTCGAGATTTCTATTTCGAGTTTGTTGGTAGAAGTTTTCAATTTCTGTTTTAACTGTTGACTTCTAGAATGCTGTAAAACTCAGATACAGATTATAACGTCTCCAAGCAAACAACTGACTCTGTAGTTGATTGTTTGAAGGATTACTTGGATTTCAAAATATAATTTAGTGAAACTTTGTACAAAAAAGTGAAAATAGAACTAAGTGACATATTTGTCAACTTCCTTAATTTTCAAAAGTATATTGGAAAGACAGCAACGTATTTTTATAAATAACTCATTTTATATGTTTTTTTTTTAATTCAAAATCCGTAAAAATCTATCAAAATTAAAAATTTGCCAGATAGCCCCGATTTGCGGCGCGCCGAGTTCGAATATCGTTGTCTTTAGTTTTTAGAAGTTTTTTTTTGTTGTCACTGTCGTATCTTAATACGGAACAGTTTGACCGACCGGTTGGCCAAATGGTCAGTGACCCTGTCTACGAAGTCAAATAGTTGCGGTTTCTAATCCCGTAAGGTGCAATCATTTGAGTGATGAGCAGAAATGTTTGTTTTCGACACATGAATGTAATATTTGTATATATGTGTGTTTATCCGTTGTCTAGTATCCTAGTTTGGTGCTAGGTAATTGGTGGGAATTATCATGGAAATATTTATTAGTAAACTTAATAAAATAAAACATAGTCTACCAGTTGGAATAATTTAGCAATTTTAGTAAATTAAATTACATAGAATACGAAATTAGTATATTTATTTTACGAATCATTTTATTTTTAGTTTAATCTGTAAAAACTACTGAAATAAGCCTTGAAGTTGGGGTCCATATAGATTTGTCAAAAAAGTTGTAAAAAGATACGAGTAAGTTAATTCGTACCTAGCTCTAGTTCTATTGCATCTGGTCGATAGTAAGTTGAACTTTCAAAAATTTCCATTAATTGTAGACTTTCGCATCTTAAGACATGAATACAATAAATACATCATGTTTTTCTTTTTAAACTTTGCATTTGAATAACTTTGAAACTAATAAAGTAGAAATATGAAACTTTAAGGTTAACATCAGTTTGATAAGTTTTGTATGAGACAGAAGTTTCAACTTTGTATTAGTTTCGTAGATAAACTAGAAGTTTTCAGTACCTCTACATTACCCACTAATTTTTGCTCTTTCTACGGGCCTGTAACTATTATTATGAAAACTGTTTTTTATACATTTTGAAAACGGAAGTTACTTACGTATATTAGTTGAGTTATTCCAACTATAGTTTCAACCACATCCGATGGTCTTTCTCAAGGTGAGTGCGGAACGCTCGCGAACGCAAGCTGTAAATACATATTTCAGGAAAAAACTCATCAAAAAAACCATCAAAAGACCCGTTGAGGTAACAGAAAATATATATTTGCTGCTCTGTGCATTATGGGGCTTAGATGTTAATGGAATACACTAATTATACTGTAGTTTTTTTGTAGACTTTTTCAAAGCAGAACAACAACATACAGAAAACTAAAATACCTTTTAAAGTTAGTTATTCAGTTTGTATTTGTATTAATGTATGTTGTTTCGTTCCATTAAAAACTACATTTTCAAAAGAAAGTCTTCTCATGATCATGATCAATGCAACTTGATTTAAACATAGATATTAACTTTAACTACAAACATAAAACTGTAATCTAATCTTGATTACCATTTTCACATAAAAGGGAAATTTCCGTTTCAAACTCAAGGTATAGTTAGTTTAACTAATTTATTAAAGGCTCAATTCCCCGCGGCTGAGGCGGTAAAATTCAGTATAAATAAGTAGAATTATTATAAACATACAAAAAATCCGCCTGCGAACAAAATTATTGAATACGAGCTGACCGCCCGCAAAAATAATCACACTAATATTATAAAGACGAAAGTTTGTTTGTATGTAAAGGTGTGATTGTGTGTATGTTTGTTACTTCTTCACGCTTAAACGGCTAAACGGATTTGAATGAAATTTGTTACAGGAGTAGCTTATAACCTGGATAACCATGTCCTACTTTTTATCGCGGAAAAATGTATGGTGCCTGATGGACGCGGGTGAAACCGCGGAGCGCAGCTAGTATTTATATAAATTTAGTGTATCTTTTTTATTTACATATTTTACTTTACTTTAAAAGTTGCAATTGCAACATTAGACTGTGAAATCTAAAATGAGTAAACTAAAATGGAAAACTTTGTAAGAAGTTCAAAAGAAAATTGCTATTTTTGAAATGGTCTTTTAAAGGCCTGTATTTTGATACCTCACTCGATAGGTTTTGATTATTTTTTGTTTCGTCGTAAATACAATATGGCAGCTGTAAGCCGCCATACAGGTTTTCTTGACACTAAATATATTCTTTATCACTCTTGTGATCAAGATGAATCCAATGATACGTTATTTATCAAAATCCATGAAGCCGGTTAGGTTGTAGGACGCGCCTAAGAAACGTATAAACATACATACAACCCAAAAAGATAACCCTCCTCAGTCGGGTAAAAAGCGCACGCGCTTGCACTGCTGGTCTCTTTATAATTTAAAAAAAAACTTCTTGCCCAGGAGCAATTAAGAAGTTGACTTGTACTTATAAATAAAGCAGTAAATAGCAAAAAAACTGAACAACAAATATAATAAATAAAAAAATGGTCTGGTGTAGATACTTAAAAGAAGATAAGCAAGAATATAAAGATTTTTAAATGGTGTCTGTCTGTCTGTCATTTATCTGTCTGTGCAAACATCACGTGAAAACTACTGAACCGATTGCGATGCGGTTTTCAGCATAGAATTTGACTTAAACCAGGCGTACTTGGTATCTCAGTCAGATGAGAAGAAGCCCAGCAATCGATAAAAATACTATTTGACGCCTGCACGTTTTTTTATGAAATTTGATATATTGGTGTACTAAAACCCAATGGTTTGGTTATTCCAAAACCAAAAGATTTTGGAATAACATACACTTAGGTTCCTTATATCCCAGATAAATTACCACGCGGGCAGTCGCGGGCACAGCTGGCTTACAATGAACGTTTTTTGGTTGATCACTATTAAACTAGAATTAATGTAAGAACCGAGATATTTACAATGAAAAATAATTGTTTTGAGTTCGCCATGTCAATTTAAAAACTTAATATAAATAATTACTTTTATATTTACGCAAAAAATACCTTATAATAAAATCAGGTTCTCTGAAAACACACCAAGCTTACAAAGTCCGCCATGTCGTGTGCAAATAAAATCGCAGTAAATAGCCAGTGGGGTGGGGTGTGGGGTGGCGGTCAGTTCTCCCTCTAGCCCCTGGGGTTGCAAGGGGTCCGCCTCTGGGACCATTGGTCGAAACCCCACGCTGCGATAGAGAGGTAGGGCGTGAGTAACAGTGTTTTTTGTTAAATAAAAATGCATAAAATTGCTCGCCAATTTTTAGATTTTCAAATCGGCTGTATGTTTTTCTAACATCAAGTTTGAACATGGTGTGAAGATTAAAATATGTAGTGGCTATTAATCTCGGGTATGATAAATAATTTCTGGTATGTCTGTAAGTTTACTGGTATGTAAGTTTACTGTAAGAAGAGCGGTATCCGCGGCTTTGCCCGCGCGGTCATTTTTCTGGGATAATAGTACCTATAAAGTACATTACATCAAACTTCGTTCAGCCGTCAAATAGTTTTTTTATCGATTGCTCGGCTTTTACTCATTGGATTGAAATATTAAGTGCACCAGTTTTTAAGTCAAAACCTTAGCTACCCAACAACGAAAACCGCATCGCAATCGGTTTAGTGGGTTTTACGTGATGTGTATAAAAATAGACAGACAGATATGTTGTTTGTTTATTATAGTTGTATTTTTTTTTGTATAGATATGTTTGCACACCATTGTTATGGTAGGATGTACTGAACTTTTATAATTGTTATTACCATCTACTTAATTACTACATTCTTGTGAATAAATAATTCTGATTCTGATTCTGATAGGCACCACTTAAAGAAATGTTATATTCTTGTTCAGTAGCTTATTTCAAGCCCCCTGGATCTTTTAATTTAATTTTCTTCATTTTATAGACTTTATGTTACGTACTGCTTTGTTGTAAGTATAGATATTTAATTACAGATCTTTACCTTGTAAGGTAATTAAATAGAATAGTTTTTTATTTATTTTGCTTGAATATTAATCATCAAAGGTTTTGCCACACGCCCGATTTCCTTCATATTGCATTTAATTAATTAAATGCTGGTAAATAAACATATATATTTAGCAAATATATATTAGATTATTTCAAAAGCCCCGGATGTCCCGTACTTCATAATACCCCATGTGTAGAAAAAAGAACACTGGAAGAACACTGAAAGATTTTTCTGGAAGTGATCCGCATATGAACATTTTTGTTATAATTAGGCAAATAATAATTTTAATAAACACAAAAGTTTGCAACGATTCACTATTGACCATATAATAAGCATTTTTTTTCCGTTGAGTGACGAGTCGGGCAGGGCGCTCACCTGATGGTAAGCGTCACGCTTGCCCATAACAGTTGCAGATAATGCAGATGCTTATCAATGTCATCATTATGAAAAATAAAGATTATCAAAAAGAAAGCATACTTAATTTACCTAAATTTTATTGATTTGATCTTATCATAATATTTTATATATTTCTCCTTGTTCATGAGACATTAATTTTGACTCGTAAAAGTGTTATTATTTTGCCTATTTACAATAAATTCTTTGACTTTGATTGAAAAGACATACATATAAATCCTTCGGTTCATTTACCCTCCTCAAATGCAGATTGTGCGTGTCTCAAACTATATAATCAAAATATATTTCAAAAAACAACAAATACTCTGAAAAACATTTATCCACAGGTTAAACATGTAATAGTACAAACTTAGAAATTGAAAGTAACAATCTATGATCAAATTCACTGCTAACCTTCTTCGGTAATACCACCCCGAATTAAGCACACACATCCATACACCCGCACATCACATTGACACACACAGAGACTAAGCACATTAACTCGCCCAACACAGGGTGGACGGGCAACAAATGTCGCGGTCAGTGCCTCCCCACCCTGCTACGGCGTAGCCGTTACGATGCTACGGCCGCTACGGCTACGAAATAAGCCGAGTAATTTTATGTGGGATTTAAATTCAACTAGGTTGCCTTGTCTTGCATTTTGCTGTTATAAAAAATAATAAAACAGCAAGCATTTTAAGGTACTACTGTATATTTACATTGTTTTTCTATAGTTACTGAAAGATTAAAAGGTAGCCATTTAAAATCAACATCGACTTTTTGTCGTGGTAGGCTTCTTACGCAAGGGTCTGCCTTGGAAGGTATCACAATTCTGTCAGATATTCAATTGTCAAGCTCATACTGCCCTTCAAACGTAAACACAGAAATAATTAAGCGAAATTACTGAGCGCAGTGCAGTAACGCGCAAGATTTTGCAACCAAAGTTCTGGATGGCAATGTACTAGACTATTCTGGACTGTTATGGGCAGGCGTGACGCTTACCATCAGACGAGCGACTTGCTCAAATCGTCACTGAAACAAATAAATAAAACTCTAAATGGGTTTAGCATTTGTTATAACAAAACCATATGAATTTCATTTATTATTTGAAGAATTACCAAAAAAATAACATATTACCATTTAAAAGAAATTCTTTAAGACTGTACAATGGTCGGTCTAATCACATAAAGCGATTTCTTACAGACAACCTTTGGTTGGATATTATGGAAATATTATAATGCTCGTCCTTTGGTTATATCTAGAAGATAAAAAAAAAACAGGTTATGTTATACCGTGTTGTATGTTGAACGTGACCGCCAAGGAAAGACAAAATAATACTATGAAAAAAAAAACTCGATAAAAGTTACTGAACATCAAAGATTCAATTTAATGAAGCGTGCAAAATATAAAAGAATTAACTTTAGCTTGCAAAATATTAATGCATTTTACCTAAGTAATTATTATAAATTTTAGGTAGCAATTTTATTTTTAATTCATTTTTTGCATGTGCCTACGTAACTAAAAGCGTAAAAGCGTTAGCGACTCAATTTAACTTAAACTCAAAATGTTTTATTGTAAATAGGCTAAATTTCATCACTTTTACACGTCAAAATCTTAAATGTCTCCGTAATTAGGACAAAAAATATATACTTATAATAAATCAATATGTACGAAAAAGTCTGTACGAAGAAGATAATTAAAGAAAAATAGCCTAGGGTATTTAAAATAAGCTACTGAACATTTTTTTTTAATTCGTTCCTTTTTTCTGTATGTTTGTTTATTCACACATCACGTAAGAACTACTGGACCAATTGTGATGCGATTTTAATTGTTGGATAGCTTAGGGTTGGATTAAAAAAACTAGTATACTTGGTATCTCAATCTGACGAGTAGAAACCGAGCAATCGATAAAAATATTTTTTAAGGCTGAAAAAATTTTGATAAAATTTTAGTATATTGATACCTATGGTCCTGGAATTAATAATAATGAACTTTTAACCTAGAGAAATAATCATGCTTACGAAGCGGTGGCTACAGCTAGTATATAATAAATAGACCATATCAATAGACGCAGAGTTGATTCACTCAAAGGAAAAGAAAAAAAAACTTCTGACTCTACCGTGCTTCGGAAATACTCCTGTTCGAGAAGAGAGCACCAAGAATCTCTACGGGATGTATTTTTTGTCAATACTTTATTTTTGTTAGTTGTATTTTATTGATAATACACATTTACGTATCAAATTTATAATTGCCAATGTGATGTTGCACAATCAAAAATACTGGGATAAATAATAAAATAAACATCGACATATAAGAAACCAGGCAGGACCAGTCCCCACAAGCAACAACCGTTCACTAGTATGACTTGTGTGTCCTCATCACCTCCCCAACCACTTAAGAGGGAAAGGAGTACTGCCTCTGACTATATATTCACACTCTTTGTGTTACTTTTTTATTATAAGAATAAATAGGTAGGTATAGATTTTACTTTCTCTACTGAAACTAGTAACATAACTAGCCATAATCTTTACAAATGATGCTAACCCTTTCAGCCAGATCGAAGTATCCAATTTATTAGAAAGAGGGTGGAATCAATTAGAGCGTACACAGATTTCAACGGGACTGGCCAAATGGCCAATAAAGGCAAATGGTCCGATGTTACATTTGTCTACGAGTCCAGTGTAGCTTGACCTCTAGCCAATTATTGATGGGACGAAGTAAAAATGTTTATGAGAAATAAGGTCAATATTCTAGCATGTTGGGTATGCTGACAACTGCTTATGGGCTAGATTGCTGGTATTCGAGGCAGTCTGTAGATTACCACCGTGGATACCTCCACGGTGGTAATCTACATACTGCCTCGAACTTTTGGAGTGATTACCATCTGCATAAAAGAAGCACAAAGAAGCATAAAAAACTTCGTCCCCGCTCTCCTCCTCCCCATTATAGCTAACAACCATCTCGATCACATCAGCTTTCAAACATAAAAAACCGCATATAATCGGTCCATTCGTTTGGGAGCTACGATTCTCAGTCCCCCCCCCCCTTCCCCCCGTTATAGCTAAGAACCATCTGGATCACATCAGCTTCCAAACAAAAAAATATATTAAAATAGGTCGATTCATTTACGATGCCTCAAACAGACACTACCATTATACATACTTACTTACACACCTTAAACTTATAACACCCCTCTCTCTTGAGTTCGGGGGTTAAAAATAGTAGTCAACAAGTTTTAAAAACCATGAATACCATGAATTTGTTTTTATTGCTACCATTTCCATCGATGGCTACAACTGTACCCGTCTATACCTTGATCGGTTTGCCCTTTCTCGCTTTTTTTCAGGTAAGTAACAACCGGTGAGTTTATCTACAGATTTTCCGTTTTATCGAAATAAAATGTAGCTTTATTTGTCGCAAAAGTTTCATTGTACTCATGTGAAAAAAAACTTTTATTGGTTCTTTATATAAGTCATCAATAATGTAAGAAAGTTTTATGAAATAATCAGATGCTTGCTTGCTCGTCATATGAGGTAGCGGACATAGGGCCTCGGACATGGTGACTGCTATTGACGTGCCCTCCGAAGCACGGAGCGATGGAAAACCCCCCAATCAGAAGGACATTATAGACATTAGCCATAATATTATTTAACTTCGGTACCATGTACGGCGCTTACTATCAGATGAACGGTCTGCACTAATATTATAGTGAGAAAATATTTGAATTTTGTATGTTTGTTTGTAATAGATAAACTCAAAAAATAATTACGCGATGTAAAAAGTTATTTCACATATTATAGAAAGCTACATTCTCAGCGAGTAACATGGACTGTTTTTATGTTATCCCTACGTATCTTGCAATAATGTTACTCAAGATAACAAAAATTTGCCCATAAGTCATCATTTGGCGTGTGCTGCGAATATTATTAATGATACAAAATTATATACTACACTTTATATCACCCACAAAAAAGACCGCGAGGCTATCTATACGTCTAACTATTATAATAGTTAAGTCACAATAACCGTTTTTTGTTCAAATTAGTCAATCAAAACACGGGTAAAATCTAAAGATTATGACATTCGTATCATGATATTAATCCTTATCCAACTAAATCCTCTATCCAAGTAACCGCTTTAAAGCAGTTACTAGGTACTTCCAGTGGCAACGATTGGGGCTGATTCGAGACGATAATCAAGGCTGATTATGTACATGTAGATAGATAGATAGTTAACTCTTTATTGTATGGTGTACAATAAAAAGTTAGCAGAAAAATACAATAATAACAAAAAAATACACAAAATGTATGGTACAATTTATGGGGGTCTTATCGCTAAAAAGCGATCTCTTCCAGACAACCTTTGGATGGAGAGGAATTAATATACAGCAAATACGGTGGTGCATTATAATATAATAAATAAATAATAAAAAACTGAATACAATGAATAAATATATTAATAAAAATATACACACATATATCGAATACAGACACATCAATATGTACGTGATAATAATAAACTTAAATACATTTATAGCTAGCTGCACGTAAGTCTAGCGGTGAACGAAACGTGGCGGGGATCTTGGCACAGTCAGTTTTCGGAATAAAAAGTATTCAACATTTTAACACATTATATAAACTTTGACTGTGCCAAGATCCCCACCTTGTTTGGTTCACCACTAGACTTACGTGCCGCTAGGTATACTACACATAACCACCCTTTAAATTATTCGAATCCGACCTTTAATATATACTCGTAAATTACGACGGGTATAAAAATGCTAAAAGTTTGAAAAATGCCGCGGTTACAGCGCTATCTGTGCGAAGCCGGGGCGAGTCACTAGTAAAATAATAAGTTAGTAAGTACAAGCAAACAAAAAGCATTCTGACGCTACCCAGTAGCCATGGCTCTAACTATGCTGGTCCTCTATACGCAACTTTACGACACCATTAGCTTGTTTGCTGTCTGGTCCGTTTTTGCTGACGACGCGTTATGGCGGCCATGTATAAGAAACGTTAGCTGGATTAAATATTAATGATGGATAAGAGTGCTGGTGTACGAGCGGTAGTATGTTTATTTATCAATCGAACTCTGGTTTCGATCTTTGACCCACATTAATGACGTTTAAAAAGTTATGTCCAAATTTGCTGTCACTCCGCACTTTGGCACGTTTGCCAAAGTGCGGTTTGGTCCTAAGGCGGCCTGACAAACTCCGACACCAGAAGTCGGATCTATTCGACATATATGCAGGTTTTAAATAGGTTCGTTTAATGTTTTTGGGTGCAAAAACACTTTAGTTTTATAAAAAATATATTATCACATGATTACATAGTTAATTATTTAAACAGGACTTATTCGCGCTGAAAACGTTATTTTATCTACCTTGGCGTTTCGATCACGAGACTTCACGTAACCACGAATAGCAAAAGTTGAAAGTTACCATCACATGATTATCATCAAGTAATATAAAAGCATGGCGCATTTAATTTAGAAATATTTTTGAACTTAGTTTTAATAATTTACATCTTACTTTTAAGTAAACCCTTCTAAATATCCTACTAAATTTCTAACATACCACCTTCTGATTCCATAATCAGATGTAATGGGGTAATATAAATAAATAATAATAAATAACATAAAAACGAATGAGCCCAAAATCAATGAGATTACTTGAAGCTATTGAAATGGTTCCTTCCAGTCTCCAGCTCCATCATCAGAACAGCTTGACAGTACCATATAATTGTATTGCCATCAGAATTGCCTAAGTTTGTGAAATTAATTTCGATCAATAATTAGAATTCGAGAAAAAATACTTGTAGAAGTTTACAAAGCGACAAAACATCTTAAGAAAACTAGTTTTCTTTAGCTAATAAAGCTTACTTTAAAAAAAGCTTTACACGAAACATAAAAATAATATCTTAAACGAGTATACATATTTTCTAATAATTTTCTAAAGGATTTGGATTACGACGGGAATAATTATTAGATATGTTCTCGCTAAGCAGGCCCTAATGTTAATATCATAAAAACATCCGAGTCTAAATTTATCACGATTTGTAATAGAAACTGTATGCATATCGCATCGCAGAAACCTACTTCCTAAGAGAAAACAAGCTGCCCAGCAGATCGTTTGGGCAAGTCGGCGAGCTCCATCCATCTTGCACGAGTCATTGATTTTTGAAACTTTGCGCTGAGATCAACTCTGGGCTTGTTTATCTGTGGCAAATATTGTTACTTACCTATTTAGAGTTGAAGAAAATATTGCTTGTAATAACTAAAATTGAGATTAACTGCCGTATTCATAATCGACATTTAACTCTAATCAAGCATTGAAAATTTTTTATGGATTTTGATAAATTAATGCATAATTAGCGTTAGTTGACGGTTATGAACGCGGCAGTATATAAGTGACTTAAGCATAAACTAGCATAAGCTTATATTTCATTATCATAATTTCGCTGGAAACTTTGCCCTTTAAACCAGACTGAAACACTAAAGGTTTGCACATTACTGTTATCGATTGAATTTCTGGCAATTTATTTGGCCTATTAGACGAACAACCTATACTAGTGGCTCTGTGAGCTGTAGACCTCGCGTACAAACTTTTTTGCAACCAATCGAGCGGTGCACAGTAGCGCCATCTAGTTACCTTATTGTATAACTAACATTAATAACCAAGGTACTCCATCAATCCCTACCTAGTAGGTAAAGTGCTGATTCCACTGGTAGAAACCTAAAAGTGAAAAATTTACAGACTAAAAAAATACAATAATTCGCTTAACCTGTATACCAAGTTTCGTCTAGATCAGTTGAGAAATGGGACCTGTAGAGGAGAACAGAAATCCGGACATACGAAAGAATTTTTGCCCAAGCTGAAACAGACACAGAACACGCTCGCTCGGTCAATTATAGATAGACCCGTCGTTTCACTGTCATGCGAACAAGAACATAAACGTATAGAATAGAATACAGTCATGTCTGAAGACATTACTAGAAACCAAACAGAAAGAACCCAACGATGTCAAGATCAGTAATGCTTGATAATCGAAGTAAGGTGGTGCCTTAAAAGCTATAAAAAACTATTTTCAGAACAAATAAAGCAAATTCTAAGTAAACATCACAACACATCAAAACAAAACCCACTTCAAGCCAACTCTGACCCATGTCATAAAGCAGAAGGTACATGTTTATTAAAACGTCTATTTTATTTACCTTTTCCGATATCCATCGATGGTGGTCTGTTGCCGTCGTTACCATAGCTAGGCAACGGTTAAGCTATGTAACTGTACGAATAAGGCATGATTTCCCCTGACAAAAGTGCGTAGGATATAAATAGTCAGACGTATTGCAGAAGTAGTGAAATTGGAATAGTCATATATATTTTGCATAGTGGTAATTTTGTGTACAGGTCATTTTGCATAGTGGACATTTTGTGTACTGGTAATTTTGGGTAGTGGACAATCTAGGTATATGGACGTTATTCATACTGACCAGTTCACCTTCTAAAAATTAAGATTAACAGTTTAAATCAATACTGTCAATACGTCTAATGAGCAAATTTAATCTAAACTTTATTTTTGACAGTTACTCTATGACAACTTCATAAATACCATTAAAAAAGGGAAGGCAGAAGGGAAGAGAGGAAGAGGCAGACCTAGATGGAAATTTACAGATCAGATAAATGTCATGTCGTATAGGGAAGTCAAAGCTTTGGCCAAAGATAGGGAACGCTGGAAATTACTCAACCGACGAGAGCTGGGCTCAATTGAAGAAGATAAGTTACGCTGACGGCTCCGTAACCCAATGTGAATCTTGGCCTAGTCATTCATGAAATGATGAGAGAACAACTTTTGCTTGCCTCAGGAGACTATTGACCACAATCGTCACCTAAAATGTCACACATGTGTTGCTCAATCCTGTCGATTCAGATTTTTGCAGATCTTCCTTAATTCGTTGAATAGTAGTGAACAACATACACCTTTTCTAATCATCATCCTGTTTGCTAAATGCAAGACTAAATTGTTTTTACCCGACTACACCAAAGCAAGGGAAGGGTAATGAGTTTAACAGTCTATGTATGTATATATGTATGGGTAATTGGATGTTCCACCACAGCGTCAGCCCTTTTGGTCCGATTTTGACAAGCAAGGTATCAGTTCGTCTTAATTTATAAAGTGTTTCAAGCTATTTTTTTACCCGACTACGGCGAAGCAATGGAATGGTTATGTGTTCTAACTAAAAACTTGGTCCGATTTTGATAAGCGAGGTATCAATCGATTTGTCTTCATCGCAAGAGTGTCATAGGCTATTTTTTACCCGACCGTAGTCGTGTTCTAGTATTTGACCTTGTCTCTCGTTCAACAAAATGTTTTGTTTAAAATGCTGCTGTGAGGATCACCAGCATTTAAAAAAACATCTTTTCGATCATATTTTGTTTATACCAGACAGATCAATTTAAATCAACAGCACTGTGCCTGTGAATGTGCTAAGTCAATTTTACAATTGAGTTGACCAGTCAAATGAAGTAGTAGATGACCTGTCAAATGAATTTCTGTCTAAAATCCAACTGGATCGTGGCACATCTAGTGACACTAGAATCGTCGACACCGAAGGTAGCGGGACAGTTAATATATTTGAAGTAAGGTAGAAAAAGGGTTGCTTGTACCACCTTTGTGTGGGGATGCCCTTTAGTGGGATCTAATAAAACCTTGTTACGGCCAAAGGGATACCAATCCCGATATTGAAAGTGTTCTTTTACATGATACGGAATTTAGGGACTTCTATCTGATATTAAATCTGGGGAATCTTTTAACTGTAATGTTGTATGATAAGATCAACAATGTTTGCATGATGCTGGTTTATAAGGAAATATAAAACAATTTGGTGGTAGCCACGCCACAGTGTGTGAAATAAGGGTCACACATTGTACTGTAGTTTTGAAAGTCATATTTTAATATATTCTTTATTGAAAAACTGAGTTTTGTGTTTTCTGTTCGATATTAGACTTACGTCCAAAAACTAGAACCCGACTAAGGTCCGGTAAAGAATAGCCTATGACACTCTTCGCTCTTTCAATGAAGACGAATCGATTAATACCTTGCTTGTAAAAATCGGACCAAGTTTTTACTTTGAACACATAACCCTTCTTTTGATTCGCCGTAGTAGGGTAAAAAATAGCCCGTGACACTCTATCATCAAAGACCATAGACAACTGCATATTACTCCGTACTCAGTGATAAAGGCGAATAGATTAATACCTCACTTGTCAAAAATGGACCAAGTTTTTAGTTTAGACACACAACCCTTCTTTTACTTCACAGTAGTCGGTAAAAAAAGCCTATGACACTATACCTAAAGACGAATCGATTGACACCTTGCTTGTCAAAATCGGACTAATACATCGATTAATATTTCCACCATAGCATCGGGACATCGCCCCGATGCTATGGTGGAACATTCACATATATACTTATACTGTTAACTTTATTACCCTTCCTTTACTTCGCCGTATTCGGGTAAAACTTATAATTCGTTGATTATTAACTACCAACCTACTTTAAACCAAATTTGTTTTGATTAAAGCAGAGAGGGCAAAATGAATATTAATTTCAATTTCACAAGTTACATTTTCATCACAAAATGTAACTGAAAGTATTTAAAAATAAAACTTTTACTTATTTTGTGTTAAATCTAATATTACTTCACAGCCAATAATCAATAAGCTGTTACAAAAATGGTAATTATCGTCTAGTAATATATAAAAACATTTGTATCTACATATACCAAATACAATTTTGTATGAGACTTAATCACATGTACTTGGTGAGTAATTGTACTATATTCTAAATCTGAACTGTAGGTATACTGATAATAATTGCAAATGTAGCCAACCTCATATTTTTCTAACTCTACAACTAAGAAAGGCCATACATATCCATACGTACACATCTCAACTCTACACAAAGTAAGCTCCATACATTGCAACAGTTAAGGGCAGGTATGGGCGCATGCGCCTTTGGCCGAGACTACCTGACCGCGACCGGACACTGATCAATATTAAAGTCCGAGGGAGGATGCTGGGGGATGTCTGTTTGTCTGTGGTATATGTATAGAGATGTTAAAACCACCGAGTTTTTTTTTAATAATTTTCCTTTAATTATTTAAAAAACAACAGTTTATTAAATCATATTATTATATTTACTTTGATACTATGATAAAACTACGACAAACCATATCTCAATTAAGATACCTTCAAACACCTCAAATATGTAGTTCGGTTATACGACCACAGTTCAATATTCATCAAAATTAAAGACAAGTAAATAAGAACTGGATGCGGCACAAAGCTTTAAAATAAAACCACCAGAGTAAAACTATTGTTGACATTTATTGCAAGTAGCTTTATGGGTAATACTCGTATTGTACACTACTTTTAAAGTGATTAGGAGGTCTTTATTAATTATTTATGTAGGAGATGGAGAAGTCAGTATAAATAATTGATAACACATGGTCCGTTCCCTACACTTTATCTTAGTCCACGCCCAAGTAAATGACGAATCCAAAAACACTGCACCTTTATTAAGATGAAAAATGGTCTTAATGATCATGGTCTTCCTTTCCTACTGCACCGTCCCAGTCACCATCACACCGCACTGTTGGAATAACCCCCAATTCTTATCAAAAATGAAGCGAGTCATTTTTCCAACGTTTTTGACGTTTTTTGTATGGCACTTATGTCAAACGCTGACTTACAGCAAGCGAAACGGTTTGTTTTAAGATATAGGAACCGGCGCTGATCGAACGCGGCCCGCAGTACGCGTCGCATTCTCGCAGCGTGATTTCCTGACGAAGAGTGCGGGATATATTACCGTCTGCCCCCACGAACGGTCACCACGTGGAGGAAGTCAATACAACTTATGGCTATTGCACCTCACGTGGATTGCTCGATACCTAGGTTGGCATTTCAACCCTAAAACGTGAGTCCTAGCCGGTTAAATATCATGATTAATAATAGTCTAAAATGTTTTCGCATTAATTGTTTTTTTTTGTCATCGGTGTTCTCAGCTCTATACAAGCCCGTCTTAACTCACCTTTCTGCGGACACTACGGGGGAGGGTCCAAGAGAAATGACGACCCTTAACTAAAACACACACATATACACGTACGGGCGATTCCACTCACACATATTAACTCTCCTTTAACTTTACACCGACTCTGTATGTAGGGGTGCGTCTGTGAATGTAGAACAAGGGTGTTTTTTGGATGTGTGCGTGTCCAGTTTCCGCGCTCCTGGGTTTTGTTAATTTAATTAGAGGTACAAAAAGATTAAGGCTTTGGAGGACGCGAGCATTAGGAAACTGCTTTTGTTGGTTACTCTTTGTTATGTGTTTGGAGATATTTTGTACTTGTTTGGGGACATTTTGTACTTGGGGACGGTTTGTACTTAGAGTTTTGAATAGACAGACGTAGTTTCATGATAATAGAAATGCTGAAATAGGACAGATTTATTAGACTGTTAATTTTGAGTTCTGAGACAGATAAGTTTAGTGATGACCTCAATTTAGAATATTAATTGAGTGGTCATGACATTCAATTTTAGATTTATAGCTGTATACTAAGAATTAAATAGTTGCTTCCAAATAGCTTTCCAATTTATTTCAAACAATATCTAAAGTTCTTTTCTTAGTTATTATATTTTATGTTGCTGAAAGATGTAAGTTTCACTTGTCTGACTTTTGTCCCTTTTTATCTGTTCCTTAATAAAGATGTACCTATAATTTTCCACGCATTTCCCCAAAAGACGGTAACCGTAACACACGGCATAACCAATGTTTGTCTTCAAAACAGTGGGCCATTCCGACACCACGATTCCTTTCGAATATAAAAAGTAAGTCGATAGCTTACCGACGAAATTTATACTTTTGGATATTCGAAATATGTTCCTGCTGCCAGCTTAGCTGGGCCTACTCCGCCGCTTTCTTTGTTCTGCTGCATAAGTACAAGGGGTATTTTTGTATGGCATATGAGGGGTCTAGTTGAGGTGGTTTACTGAATGCAGAGTATATCGTATAAATTCAGCCCACGGGCGAATATAACCGTGGTACTATCTGGGTTGTTTTCACATAATAGAGCCATTTTCTTTTGTTTTTGTTACTTTGCCTCCCGTCTCTCGTTATAGGTACGCAGACAATGAAAACAAAAGGCGGTGTCTTATTTCGGGTTTTTACTTTCGCTTTTTGATAGTATATTTTATGATATTGTGTGTGGTGTTTTTGGTATGTAAAGGTGTGTTTTTTGTGCGAATAGAGCGCGCATAGCTCGCGGCGAACGTGAGATACTCAGCTTTACATAGAAATGTTTAGAAAATATCCACGTACGCTGCTGTGGAGAGATTTATAAGCCTTTGAAGCTTTGAACCACTTAATATAACGTACTCGTATTAAAAAAAAACGCTCGTCTATGATTACTCTAGATATTTGCTGTTAATTCGAAATAAAGCAAAGAAGGACGTGTTAATTCTGTCAAGTTCTCCCAAACGGAAAAGAAAAAAAAAAAAGAAGTTTTTTGTGTTGAAATTGTGTATCAACCATAAATTATCCACTCACGCACACATTTGCAGCCGCCATTTGCTATGCTTCACTCGTGTGTTTGGCTGTCTGGACTCCTTCTATTTTTTAAACCGTTTTGGGGAAAGACCTATTTCCAGAATTACCTGTCGTCATGGCACCCGGACTTAAGGAGTGGTGTACCTATTATTATTAAGCTGGAAATGTCACAACTTTTTCTTAATAGGCAAATAAAATTAAATATATATGTATATTGGATATGCATATATGGCAAATAAAATTAAATATATATGCACAAGCCATAAGTTCAAAAACTAAAATCCGACTACGGTCGGGAAAAAATAGCATATGACACTCTTGCGATGAAGACGAATCGATTGGTTAAAACTGACCTCAGTTTTTGAGCAAGCCTTTGAATACTTAAATTAACTTAGAAGTTGAGGAATATTTTTCTATACCATGTGCTAGCTGCGTCCCGCGGTTTCACCCGCGTGGTGTATGATCATGGATGATGATGATGAAAGTAGCCTATTTGTTAACAACCCTGGATATAAACTATTCTGATACCAAATATCATCTAAATCCGTTCAGCGGTTTGAACATGATGGAGTAACACACACACTGCTAAAGATATAAGATAGATGCCGCTAATCGATGTATCGATGTATCTATATGAGTATTTTGCCTGTCCTGGAATCTTGCAATTGAAATTTTGAGCACTTCCCGATTAGCTATTCGACTGAAAATATAAAATAATAAAAAAAAAAAAAATTGTATATAATGATAATGCTTACTTAAAAACGTAAAAAATTAAAAAAACATTTTTTTGTGAAAAATTTATTAAATATAACATAAAAAGTGACATTCAATAAAAAAGGTCGAAAAGCTTTTTTTTTAATTAATTTAATATCTAATATTATACTTATTAAAACATAAGCTCTGATTGGTCTGTTTACGACAGTGGCTACTCTTCACTTATTTATAAAGTGAGATATGATGGAGAGAGTTCGATCATTAACTTATAATTTCTAAGCACCAATTACACATCTAAAGAAAAAACTGTAGATACGATGTAAAAGAAGGATCGGTAGAAAAAAAAACTATTTATTTGCAATAACATACAGTCACGAACACAAGTGCAAACATTCCAGTGAGTCCGGTTCGTGGAACGGTCTCGCCTGAAGTCTCGTCTGGAATTTAGTTCCATTCAGTTACCGCTTCCTCTCTAGCCTTTGGCAGCTGGGTGTGTAGGGTGACCACGGGATTGGAAAATGGGACATAATTAACTAACTATTCTAACTCAATGCTTTAGCTGAAAACCAGTGCTGCGTTGCCTTTGGCAATTAATGCTGAGCTATTCACCTCTTTTATTGTTATATTTGTATTTATTGTGTCTATTATTTTGAAAATATCTATTTATTTCATTATATATATTTTCTTTCTTTCTTTCTTTCTTTTACATTTAGTATGTCCTTCCTGCCTGTTTTTTTTATCTACAGCATCTACATCATTAAAAAACTACAAAAGTAGTTGAATGTAAGAAAAAGGGAAGAAATAATTTTAATCATTAAAATTTCCCAGTGTACTCTTTGGATTTTAACTTGGAATAATATACCACTAGACAATATCACTCTTACGCTCGAATGACATTGGCATGGTGCTTCCTACGTATGTAGATATGTTGCACAGGTACCGTACTGGCTCGGGTCTAGTAAAAGCATGGTGCTTCCTACGTATGTAGATATGTTGCACAGGTACCGTACTGGCTCGGGTCTAGTAAAAGCATGGTGCTTCCTTCGTATGTAGATATGTTGCACAGGTACCGTACTGGCTCCAATTATACAATAGTATTGGTAGATTCAAATAAAATAAAATGTCGTATTCGTAATTTTAAGGCGTAAGCATTTACACAATACTTAGAAGTTAATTGTATTACTTACATACAAGAGACAAAATAAGAATAACAAATAAGTTATCTCTTCTGTAGGCGTGAAATTTGCAATCGATCTATATTAAAATTCTGGCACTTATTTGGCTCGTCGAATTAGCATTGCAAATCAACGGGGCAATGCCGTCAGTATGTTGCATACGTTGCCAACTGGTTGGGGGTTAGAGCACTTTGATTATCCATAATCCTGAATAGCATGTGGGTTGTCCAACTACACTCGCGAGCAATGAAATCGATTTAAGACCTCATGCCAAACAATATAAAACTTGTCACGTGCAATAATGATGATGTATATGTATATGTATGAATGATAGGGTAAAATGATTCCTGCGTCAGGTATAGCTAGCGGCACGTAAGTCTAGCGGTGAACGAAACGTGGCGGGGATCTTGGCACAGTCAGTTTTCTGGATAAAGTGGAGTATCCAACATTTTAACACATTATATAAACTTTGACTATGCCAAAACCCCCGCCACGTTTCGTTCACCGCTAGACTTACGTGCTTCTAGGTATACTATACCGCCTCAGGTTGCAGCCTTGTACGCAAGCTCGAACAACCAGATCGGCGACGGCAGCACGAAGTAATAAAAAACGAGATCAGAAAACCTCTTTAAGAAAGCGCCAGTTGTGGCCGGCTGGGAGCATCCAAGACGCCGATAAGAGCCCGTTACCGAGGACTGCTGTGAAAGAGAACAGCTATTTAACATCTCAATCTTTTGCAACACGAATACGCAGTGCAAAAAAGATGGCGTCGCGTTTCAATTTTTCAATATATCTTGACTTTATTCTTGATATTATATCTTTATATCTTGATATTATTTATTCTTGTTGTACTCACTTCACTGATAACTGACGGCATTCACGCCTTATAAAATCTTATTATGTTTCTGAATCTCAATTGTGGTGATTATTTGTTTATTATTCAAAGAATATTGCAGTGGAAACCGTTATGAAATAAGATTTGCATTCAGTTCAAATCTCTGAAGCAAACGACAATATTGTTTTGTGTTAATTTTGAATTTTACTATATGTTATTTGTTGTCATTAAATCTATTTGACATTTCCAAATGATATGTATCTCGTTACAATATTATGATTGAATTTATATTCATTGCTATTAAAACTTTTATCTACTAAATTATCGTACTGGTTTGCCAGTTTCTTTATTGTTTTTTTTTAATTATAAACGTAAATAGCGAACGCTACAAACTAAAAACACTGAAAGTTTACCATCTCACCATTATAATTACATCATTTTTCCTGAAAATTTTAAGTATTTTTTGATATACTATACCTAAAATTATACGAGATTTAGTACAAATTTGAAAGCAAGCTATGGGAAAACCTTTAAAAAACATTTATTTAAATATAAAATCCATAATAATGGTTATATAATTTGAATAATGATTAAAGACAAATAATTTATAGGCATTCCCGGCGCAAATCTTGCCGTAACGAGAAGATCAATATTTTCAAGCATAACTGTAGGTATTTTTAGTAAAAAGTGTCAGATCTTTACGATTCTTTTTCCATGAAAACCTAATGATTCCAACTTTCAAATAATCAATTAATTTTTTAAATAAAACAATAATAACATAGAAAAAAGAAACAACTTTGATTTCGCGCGTAGGAGCCGAGTCGATTTATTTAATTGCACACGAGTGTACTTTCTTTAGTAGTACTTAGTTGTTTGTTTATTTATAAATAATAAAATTATGGCCACCGCGGCGATCAGAACTTGCTAAAATACAGCGCAACTTGTTACCGGTCGGTTTCAGTACAAATTCGCAATACTGAGGGTTTCTCCGTGGCGAGCAAATTGAGAGCCAGTGTGTAATTTCTTTTGAATGTCTCTGCTTCAGACTTTTGGTGTTCTTAGTTCTCAGACTTAAGATAAGTACTTTTATTATTGAGTAGTTGATGGATTAATTGGTAGCTGTACTGTTAGGTATTATTAATAATTCTCTTTAGTAAAACAGTAATAAAAAATGCCTTCATCAATCAATCGATCAATAATTTCATTTATATGTTAAAACATAATTAGTTTAAAAACATATTAAGTACAGATTGTTTGTTGAGTAGTCTTTGTAAATATTCTGCAATAGGTTTTGGCATGTAATTACCCAAGAAACGTTTAACAGTAATTATTTTTATGATTCGGAGCATAGCACATAAATTAAATAACAGTGAAGCTTTGCCGAAACTGAATTCTATAACTTTACAAAATATATCCACAACACTCGTATTAATAACACTGCATTAAATATGTTATCCGTTTTGCATTTATATTAAAGGTATGACACACATGCTTATAAAAAAGCATGCTGCTAAGTATGCTTAAAACTAGCATGCTCTGCAGCTGTTCACATTTGCTATCAATAATTAAGCACACTCCTAGATTAGCGTGCTCAAAGCATACAATTGGATACACATGTTATTTAAGCACTGGATCTTGACCAAAATGGAAGCTTTGCAATAAAATACTAGATAAAATAGTGTCATTTCTATTCGAACAGAACTACAAAAAAATGCTTCAACGCAATTAATGCCAATAGTTTAAGAAAATTTTGTCAAAAGAAAAGAAGAACAGGACGATGTCAGTCTGTAACTGAGTCAATAGAAGAGAAACCCTTGGAGCAAGCAATCGATTGTTGGTAAAGATGCGTGACGAAGATTTCGACAATTATAAAAATCATTTACACATGCTTCGCAAAAATTTGATAAATATTGCTAAATTTGGGTCGTTCATGTCCTTTAATAAAGCTTCACAAGCATGATTTAGTTATATATTTTTTTTATATAGAGGTGAGACTCTGTTCATTCCGAACATTAACATTCCTAACTACAGTAATATTATAATGTCACGAAAAGCAACGTTTTTTTGTCTCCCCAACGTGACATGTGTTTTTTAGAAGATGAACACTCACCTGTTGCGGATTGGATCAAATCGATACTAGCATGTTCATAAACAAACCTGTTCAGACGGGCTCGGAACAAGCCCCCGTCCACCCGCACCCCAAGTAACATGCTTGAAAATCAAACAACTGTTGATTTTTGAGGGTACTTGAAATAAGCATGCTAATTACTGGCAATATTTTGACACACATGCCGCTAAGTAGCAACTGCTCAATTGCTCATTAATGGCATGCCTTCGTGATAGTAATAAGCATTTCTGTCCGAAGCTTTAGGCACAATTATAGTTTTGCTGTAAATAAACAAACAACATGTTTAAAAACTATACAAATATTCTACGCGACCAAAACAAAAGACAACCCGCTAAATTGGGTTAACATAATACAAACCGTAGCCTGGAATACATATGCTATTAGAAAAGCATGCTTGTTTGCAACTAGGTAGTATGCGCATTTATAGCATGATCTAGGAGTGTGTACATTTTCTCATGAAAAAATTGCTCATCGCTTCCTAAGTACTTCAACAAATCAAGTTATATGTTTGCAAAACGCTTTCAGACTTGCGTTAGAGCTACTCCCTTCCCACACCCGTGCCTCCTGCCGTATGCTAGTAAGCACTTAAAATAGACCGGCTTGCAATTAGGTAGCGAGCTTTTTCACAAGCATACACATGATAACTATATGCTATTAGGTCAGAATCTGCTCAGAATTAGCATGATTTTGTGCTATTTAAGTAGCATGTTTCTTATATCTTTAAGGTAGCACTAGCATGCTTATAAGCAAACCTGTTCAGACGGGCTCAGAGCACGGCCCCATCCACCCGCACCTCGGGTAGGATGCTTGCAAATCAAACGACTTTTGATATTTGAGCATACTCGATTAAAGCATACTTATGCTAATTACTAGCAATATTACATGCTACGAAGTAGCAATTTTAGAATAATGCTTTCGTGCTAATGTTAATGTTTCGTTTCGTAGTAATGGGCATGTCTGTCCGTAGCTTTAGATTTGGCTGTACAAATCCGGATGCGCACTTGGTGGCCTTCGAAATGAACTTTTACTTTGACCTACGAGCTGCGGGGTGGGGGGACGCGGATTGCGAGGGGCGGAGTGTGGCCATTCTGTACGTAGTACAATATATATTTTGTGCTTGAACCTAAGCCAAATTGGTCCTCTCTAACTGAAAAAACCTGCAGCATAAGATAAGAGAATGTCAGGAGGCATCCTCGACGTGACCGCAGGCGGACCGCTGTCAGGTGCGACGTACCCAACGATAGCGGCTGAAGAGGGTCAGACCACTCGAAAGAAAGTTATTATTTTGCTTTTAAATGTTGCCGAGTTTGAAGACGGTCTTTACCTAAATCAAGTGGACAGGTCTAAGTCGGGATGACAGTGGTTACAGTTGAGTATTTATGTTTAGGGAAAATAAGTAGTGCTTGCTCGTTAGCTGTTAAGCTATACCAGTAGCTGGCTGACAGGAACAGGTTCTAAGAGTACTAAGTTGAAGTGTAGTAGCTAATAGTAGTAGTAGGTTGAGTGCTAGGTTGGGGTGATTGGGTGCAGGCATGTCTTCCGTATGGCAAATTTAATCACTCAATGGGAGTATGTAGATAGTAGGCGACACCGTGGTCAGCCTTGAATAGGGTTGCGTGATGTTTTCAGAATTGGTTAGCAAGACCTAGCTCAGAAATGAGATGCATGCAGGGATATTGGGACGACCTTTACCCAGCAGTGGGACACAATAGTTTTTTAATGGCAGGCGTGAAGGTAACACTCGTTTGTCTTGTAAATATTCTACTCGCATAACCACTAACTTGTAAATAAAAAAAAAAAGTTCAGAAACTAAAACCCGACTTCGGTCGGTCGGTCGGAATTGTTCGAGTTTTTATACGCTTTATATTTTTTTACGTTCGGATATAAAATAGCCTATGACACTCTTGCGATGAAAACCAATTGATTCATACCCCGCTTTTCAAAATCGGATCAAGTTTTCAGTTTGAACACATAACCCTTACTTTGATTCGCCGTAATCGGGTAAAATATCTTCTATGGCACTATACCTGAAGACGAATCGATTGATACCTTGCTTGTCAAAATCGGATCAATAGGGGCTACGCTATGGTGGAACATTCACATCACTCGGGATGATACTTATATCATCCTTAGATTCTATAACGATGTCAATCATGAACAATAAATCGGTATTTGACCGATGACAATCGATAGCTTTTGACACTATCTGTCAAAGCTAACGATTGTCATACGTATGTACCGATTTCGGTAGTAAAGCAATCACTATCTATGTGTCGAGACTGCAGGCCCTGGCATTTAAAAGTTGTGGTAGTATAAAGAAACTCACATACACATACATACATGAACTCTAAAAACATTACTCTTTTTTTGGGCAGTTGTGTAATAACAAATAGCCCTAAGAGTAAAATTTAATTTTACATCTGTATATTTTCATATCAAGTGCATTATCTAACTTTAATTAATATCTAGATGAAATGTCAAATAATACTATTATTCGACATAATTAATAATTCTTGTATATAGATACGAGTACATATCTTTTTAAAATATCATAAAATTCCACAAACTAACATTCTTAAAAAAAAACATCGTATTCAACCCTGTACCAACCTGTTAATATAACTGATCACATAGCAGCATCCTTATTTTCTAAGAAAAAAAGAAAACCTTTAAATTATGTTTCACAATACCCAGAAAAAAAACCCGTCCAATATCTGCTACATATGCAGTCCGAATGGGGCACGCGCTCACGCAAAAAATGCAACAAAAAATAACAAAAAGGGGTGTGGGATGGACCCCCTGCCACCCTCCACCCACCATTCTTTCCCCCTATATCTGTGCACTCGCCAACGCTAATCTGTGTATTTAATAAACGTAATTTGTACAACATAAACTCAACCCAACTTCGACTCTATGCCAAATATGATAGAGCTTAAAGTAGGAGGGTACATGTAAAGATTTGTCCATAAAGGACTTTTCCAAAACACCAGACACGGAGGGGAGTGAGGCCCACGGCCCACCTAAAAACGTGGAAACACTGATGAATGTCCTCCATTAGATGTTATTTATTTAGAATGTGGCCGAGAAAGGGACTGGGCTGTTTAAGTTTACCTAAAGTTTGCTTAGGACTGTATTGGGTTAAGTTGAAGACGTTTCAGCACGTTAGATAAATTGTAGACAGTTATAGGGGTCCGGTTTTTTGGGTTTTGGCTTATGACGGCTCTTTATCATGACTATGTGGGAACGAGTCTGGGCCGCCTTTGTTTACTGACTTCGGAGCGATGAGTGTAATTTGTTTTAGTTTTATGTTCACCATATTGGTCGTGATATTGGTAGTGAAACGGTTTTCGTTGAAATACACTGCGCTCCAAAACTTAGAACCACAGTTTTGATGTCTATCTGTTCGCGCATCATACGTCAATTTTCACTGTTAGATAGCTTAGGTTTTTACCTAAAAACTGGTGTACTTGCTATCCCAATCCGATAAGTAAGAGCCAAGCAATTTAATAAAAATCTTAATCTATTAATTTTAAAAGTGTGGTACTAAATTTTGATTCAAACTACTGGACAGATTTCAATGTTATTTTCACCGTTGGATAGCTAAAACTGGTGTTTTTGGTATCTCAGTTTGATGAGTAGGAGCCAAGTTATTGAATAAAATCTCTATTAATTTTATAAGTGTGATACTTAGTTTTCAAGGTCAGTGTATGTTGTTTGAGATTACTGAGGTACATTAAATTTATTTTTTCAACTTATTCATGTTACAGAATGCCTAGCTTTATAAATCTATCAAACTGGTACAATGCTATAAAAATTTAAATAAACATTTCTCTACTATCTGAGTTAGTTTCACTGAAATTCTAAACCACATTTATCTTATCGACTGTCCGTGTCGGTTTTCTACTACTGGAGCTCATTTTTATCTCACTTAGGTATTAGATTTGTGCAGTGAGCTCTTAAAGTATTATGGTGCCTATAGATAGATTATGGTTAGAAATCTACAAATTGCGGTGGTGATAGATCTATGATTTATACCGAGGAACTGTTATTTAATTATTTGGTATAGCAAATAACTACTAATTATTGGCTCATTAACATACATAATTATAATTATTATAAATTAAATATCAAGGTTTTAGTAAAACCAACCACATCATAACCCCGGTAAGATTTTTGTAGAGTTAAAGTAATTACCTGGTCAATCTTCGTCATACAAATTCGCGACCGACTAACCTTCACACTGCTCTATCACACTGGTGTGATGATTAGGAAGAAAATGAACTATTGTATGTCGTTAGTGCATAGTAAACATAGGTATTTAAGTAGGTTAATGAGATTGAATTTATATCTTTGACACTCGATATCGAACGATTAATAATTAGCATTGAATTTCAATTGTAGGGATCGCAAAAGAAAAGGTGGTACGAAGCTATCAGTAGGTATATCTTTATGCCAACAGGGCCCTTATTCGCTATGACTATTCGGCCACGTAATGCGCCGTGTCAAGATATCTGCGTGGAATTGTTCGTATATGTTCGTGAATTGGCGTAATTTGCCAAACGATTCCAAAGCGCGAATCGGTTACGTGTGAATGTTCATTGCAAATATGGGTTAGCCGCCACTAACTTATGGATTTTGCTATAAAAATCCTGACTTTACCTCAACTAAAGAAACTGGAGTTTATTAATGAATCTATTATATTATGCGAGGTTTAGGAATGTACATAGAAAAATCAACGAAGTAAAAATATAGCTTACTTCTGCCAAACTGTAAGACAGACAAATGATATAGAGAAAAATAAAATTAAAAAGGAAAGTAAGCTACATATTGTTACTTCGATTAAATATGCATTTCTGCAAAATGACTGAGTCTATCAACTAATATGTAATGATTAAAAAAACGAGTTAATGATCGAGTTAGCATCGAGTTTCAATAGACAGGGCTGTTGGACAAGCGGCACGTAGCTATCTGTCTATCGGTGTGTCAATAGGTGACTAATGGAGGCTGCCCGCCACTGATGGATCTTGCTTTAAAAATCCTAACTTAGCTGAAATTGAGTTTGATGTATGACTTGTATGAGAATCTAGTTTTGTTTGCCAAATTCTGATTGTATTTTAAATTTGATGATGTACTAAAAGCTAGCTCAACCAGATCAGTTTAGGTAGGCAGTAGTCCTGCAGCATCAGGATTTGAGGGTTGAACATACCATGGGGACTGTATTTGCGTTTCAGTATCTAGTAGTATGTAGTTGAAAAACTGTAGTATAAATATAAGCAAACATGCAAATAAAACAGTTGAATTTCTTCCTATCATTATTGATAGGATTGATGTCTGGGACAGCTGATGCTAAAAGATGATGTCGATGGAATTAATAGTACATACCTATTTGGCAATCCGTTTTATATTAGTTTAAGCTAAAGTAGTGGTCAAGGATAAGATCTTATTTTCACCTGTGGTCGGGAGGTATTGTTAAATATTTGACGACAGGTGGAGTAAGAATCTGACGAAGGGCTGGTCAGAAAGTTCAAACGCAGTACTGACAGATCAGCGGCTGGATGGGTTGAGGATATACAGGCAGTAGCAGGAAATACGCGGATGAATGTTGCTGGAAGAGGACCAGAATGACATAAGGACTTAATCATTCTGGTGAGACTTAAACCCAGCAGTGGGCTATTACGAGCTGATCACTATGATGATTAAAATCAACCAAACAACCTGTGAGCTATGGAAAAATCTATGAAAAATCTAATCCTCTGAAGGACCGTATCAGAAACGAGGACAGAGAACCAATGTTATCAACGTAACCCTTAGGTTTAGCAAGGTAAAGTGACAATGAGCTGGTTATAATTGTAGAAGGACTGATAACCGTTCTTAACGTAACGATAACGTGTTCTTGAGTGGAAGACTGCAACTCAGAAAACGTAGTGTAGAATGCCGAACCTACCTAGTGCCAGGTTTTTTTATTTGTCGTATAAGGTAGTGCTGGCCTCTGGTGTTATTTTTTTTAAGCCGCCCAAGTGCCTCTAACATGGCATAACGACTTGCTATTAACTATATAGGCTAGGTGGAGCGACGAAATACCCAAAATGGCTGGCAGCAGCTGGAAAACAAGAGCCGAAGATCGGGCTCAGAGCCGTGCCTTGAAAGAGGCATATGTCCAGCAGTGGATTGACACGGGCTGTTTGATTATGATGATGATGAACCTGTGAGTGTCATGAGACATGAGAAGCATGTGGGAAAGTCATTTCTACAGAATGTCCGCTCCAGCGGTTTCGTAGCACGATACCTACTATCACCCATAGTTGATTTTAAATACTTTCAAGTAATCGGTAGCACTATGTCAGCATTTAAAAACCACTATACATTAGGTCGCACCATGCCTATAATCAACCGCTGGGGAATAAAGGTTCTCGAATGGCGACCACAAACAAGCAAGCGAAGTGTGGGGAGACCCCCCACACGATGGACCGACGACATTGTAGCCATCGCAGGAAGTCGGTGGATGGAGGTGGCACAAGATCTCTCGTCATGGCGCTCTTTGGGGGAGGCCTATGTTCGGCAGTGGACTTCTAAAGGCTGACATGATGATGATGATGATGATGATGATGATGATGATGCCTATAATTGAGTTACCATGAACTGGCATATCGCAGGCTTGTCAAGAAAAAAATAGTTGGATTCTCTTGTCTTCTATTCGAGACTGAGAAGGATAATAAATAACAGTAGTAGGTTTATTGATACCATTGGACGACACTGATTTGTAATCCTTTCCTTTCCAATATAAAGACTACCCACACAGATACACAGGCTGCCACGTGTATGATGTTATGTCGTATTCCAGTCTAATGTATACTATTTTTTAATACATCTACCTATCAACTCGCATTATGGACGAGTGAACAGATACGGTTAGCAAAAACAGAAAAATATATTGTTATTGTTTGTTTAGTGACTACTATTAGAAAAAGATAACCTGAGAGAATATGAAGATGCAGGCGAAACTATAAGTCCAACCATAAACATAAGTCAAAACTGAAACCAACAGAAAGTAGCTATTAGTCTTATGTCGGAACCATAAGTCTTGCTTGCCTTAGAAAGTTCACTC
Organism: Alsophila aescularia; assembly: GCA_946251855.1. Classification (NCBI taxonomy): domain Eukaryota; kingdom Metazoa; phylum Arthropoda; class Insecta; order Lepidoptera; family Geometridae; genus Alsophila; species Alsophila aescularia. The sequence continues at coordinate 39,590,531 of OX276381.1, forward strand.
TGGACTCGAGAAAATCCATGTAGTATTTATCGGGAAAGACCATAATTTCTTCTCCGACAATTGTCGATTCTGCGAGCTATGAGTCTTGCCTATTGCCACTTCAGTTTGTTAATTCTGAGAGTTGTGAGAGAGAACTTCAGTTTTGCAAATATCCCAATTTCGCAATTTTTATCCAAGCAAAGAGAATCCGAGCACAACTCTTTCCATAGCTCCTTGATTGACTTTCAGTTTATGAATCACAATACTTAGCCACTGAGATTAAGTGTTGAAGAGTAATACTATGTAGTACTATTATTTATTCTGTGCTACTAGGGTTTGAAGAACGCTATTTCTGAAACAATCTTTAAAAGTAAATTCATAAATGAAAAACTTCGAAATCTCAGAAGTCGTAAAACTAAAGTTATTCACCATGAAGGGGTATTTCACTCACCCCCCGGTACTTAGTAGGTAATTATGTTACTCATTGTATATTTATGGTGTAGCGTATGTATTTATGTATTGACTGAAAACCACCGTCCCTTACGTTATTCCTCTTAGTGCATGGTTGTCTGGAAGAGGTTGATCTGAGCGATAAGACCACCCGTTAGGACACTTCTTGTTAAACTCTATTTTTATTTATAATTTCTTGTTGTACTTGTGGTATTCAATAAAGAGATAATCTTTTGAGTTTGTTTGCCGACCGGTTGGCCGAATGGTTATTGACTCTGACTACGAAGCCAACCAATGGTCGCAAATTCGAATCCCGCTAGGTGCAATCATTTGTGTGATGAGCAGAAATGTTTGTTGCCATGGATGTAATATTCGTATCTATGTATGTTTATCTGTTGTCTAGTACCCATAGTACAAAAATTATCCCATGTTTAATTCCAGGGTATAAACTCCATTCCAAATTTTATCAAAATCCATCCAACCGTTATAGCCTGAAAGCTCCCCAAACAAACAATTAAACAAACAGACAAATTTTTCACTTTTATATATTGGTATGGATAGCATATTATAATAATCTATCTATCTATATAGTATTTACAAAATTATTATAGAACTCGACCAATTGCTTTCCCAACGCTACCGCCCCGACGTCCCCAGCAAATGTTGTGGTGAATTTCATATTTTTGTAAGTATCTGCTCCGTCTGTTTATTCCACATGTGTTTCGGTTCACATGAAATTTTCTTGATTTTTTACGCTTTTGTAGGCTTTATGTGAGCGCAAGAGAGCTCTTTGCGAATAGAATATCATATTATACCACTTTGGGCTGAGTCATTTAGTTGTTTATTTTATTACCTGCGGTGTATTTTTTTCTGGGCCATTACTATGAAAAAATACGGTGTTCGGTAATTGATACTATATATTTTCATGTGAATCTACAAAAAAATAATATTACAATTGGGGAAAATAACTAAGGCAAATTTATATTAAAGATTGCAATCGCAAGTTTTTTTTATTATGTAATTTTTGGAGATATTTGTTCTAAAGTATGAAAATTAAATGAATAGTGTTAATGGTAAGTATTATTCACAATTTTCTTTTGTTCGAATGTCTGTAGAAATAATAGTAAATTCCAGATTTCAAAATTGCAATAAAATAAATGAATATAACACTCAATTCATACTATTACTTATTTGATTACTTATTTTGAGAAATGACCTCAAATCCCTTGGATACACCAAATGTCATTTCACCCCTTCTTACACAAAACCTGGTTTTGAAACGTACGGATTGCCCCGTATATTGTCTAAACAATTCCTAAAGTGACCACCCAATCTTAGAAAACGCCATAACATCATTTTAATGTTAAACAAAATCAAGCTTTCACTTCCAAATATTACAATTCAAATTAGCAATTCGATGTCACTACTCATATTTTAAATTATGCCAAACAAAAGATTTAAATGCGTTTTCGTGAGTCCATCAAAACGCAACGCTAAGTATAACAGGAAAAGTATAAAGTTGCTTGTCGTCTTATTTTTAAAATGTCCGACGAAGGATTTTTTCTATCCACTATAATATCATTTACCCGTCATGATCTCGTCAGGGCATTTTCAATCTTAATTTTGAAGCGGTAGGTTTTAAATTGTTTAAAAAGTTAAAGGTATGTGACGTTTTAGGGTTGGGTGAAGTCGCCAGTTGTTGGTCCATAACAAAACACATAAATTAAGTGCTCAATAATAAATGGAAATGTCCCTTGCAGAGGACAGGGCATTAGGGCGGGATTATGAGGAATGCGGCCCTCCCGCACTCTTGCCTTGCTACGTCCAAGAGGTTTGTCCTTTATTGTTTTCAATTGTTTGCAATCTTTAGTTCCTTTGTCATGATAAAACTAACTTATTGTAACATTTTAAAAGTCCTTCAAGGTTATTAATACATTGTTGAATGTCATCAGTTTTTGTCAATTAGTCTCGCACCTTTACATTTTAGCCAGAGATGACTAGTTGAAAATAATACCAAACATATTAAAATGTGTCATGTATTTTTTTTCATTAAAATATATTTCGTTGTAACACACTGAAAACGTTCGCAGTTCTAAAATTTAATGAACATCACGAACTTAATTCTGTAATATAGTACCTATAAAACTGGTCTAACCATATAATTCTACAACAACCGAACAGAAGTGGCGTTTTTACTAACAATAAATTGTGGCTTCATAATCACCACAAAAATAACAATAAATCTCCCAATATCTCTTTCATCCCATTATTTACAAACCACTATCATCCCAAAACAGGTCTCCAACACGCGACAAACATAATCACAATATAAACGTGTACTTTAGGGAGAGGAATCTGTAAAACTCATCCCCCTGTCAAAATTCGGCCACTAAGTGGTCAAATATATAGCCCGTGTCAAACTTCCTTTTGTGACGTGAGTACCTGTCTCAAATGGACAAAAGGCAAATGTTTACCTGATCTTTTGAAAGTCACACCAACATCCGAGGTCCATCGTCAATTTATACGCTATAAAAGTTACAAACTTGCCTTTATCGACCGATGTTACGCGTGTCGGGGGACGCTTGTCGCGTTACCCTACCCTATTCTTGTAATAGTGGACAAACAGGACTGGACACGCGCCATGGGGAGCGTCCAAAACCGGTCAGCGATTGGCCAGTTGGGGCATAGAATAAGTAATATAAGATTTGGGCCTACAAATACGAGAAGTTTCGGCCGTGGTCATTGGCTGGATAGAGTTCGCCAGGTGCAAATTTTCCGTTATCAATAAACTTTTTAACTTTCATCTAAGTAGTTGAAGCAACGGTCATTGGCTGGTCATTCACGATTAGAAAGAAAAACTTGAAATAAGAACGTTATCGTACATGCAATCATTTTCAACTATGACTCGAGAATCTAACCTAACTAAAAAGGCAGAAGTCATTGGTTAACTAAAACTCACCAGGTACAAATTATCGGTTTGAAAAAGAACAACTTGCATTTACAATACAAAACTTCAGTCAACAACATTTGAGATCCTAGTGATCATTGGCTGACTAGCTAGAATTAGCTAGATGTAAATATACAATTGGAAAACCTATAATTTGAAATAAGAATATGGCTTCAAGAATCTTACAAAGCATTGGCTCAAGCCAAACGTAATTAGTGATTTAACTTCTTTTTTCAACGCTAAATGTGCACCTTGATTATATTGATAGTATTTAAATGTGCAAATATAAAATCTAGGTGCACATTTAGCGTTGGACAAAGAAGATAAAACTCTAAATTATACGATTGCATTCTGATTGCCAGGGGTGAATAAAGGGCAGGCGCGCGTCAAATGTGAATAAATCCGTTTGAAATTTAATATGTTGCAAACTACACTCTCAGATATGCATGCATGCGTGCACCGTGCCTCCGTGGAGATACTGATCGATACTCGCTGCCGATAATGCTATTTAATACATTATTTACGAGGTTTTAATGCGACCTTAGTTTGAGTTAGAAAGTCACAGTTTAGTGTATAAGTTTTACATTATAGTTTTGGGGAGCCACTTTCGGAAAGACGTTAAAAAAGATCGTTTTTTAAATAGTGGTGGTAGTTAAAGCATGGTTTACTGTCGTTCAAGCAGGGTAAAGTGATTTCCATATGACTGTGTCCCTACATATTTTCAAAAACAATCTTCTTCAGGCATACATCGACACATTATAAAATCCCCTAAACTTTACAAGAGTCTGCTGACTTTAAATTTTGCATGTGTTTTTGAGATATACAGATTGAGAGTTCAAACGGACATTCTTTAAACTACCTCGTGGGCAACGCCGCGCGGGTTTCAACTAATTTCATTATTATTTATATCCATGGTATCCATAGCTACTAATAGGGTACCTACATGACAGAAAAAAAAACTATTAATTTTATTAATTGAGTATATCTAAGGGATATTGTTTAACTAATTTATGAATAGATAATGTAAAAAAAATGAAATTAAAAGAACTCAAAAAGTAGCACGTCGACATTTGACTAAAAACACGGGACGCACTGATCTCTATATCTTTGGATTGGCTTTGCCGTATTTTAGTTTGTGCCGATTCAAAGCGCCCCCCCACCCTTCCATGGAACTAAAATTGAAAATTTCATGTCCTAACGGTAATCATAAAATAAGTAATAGTGCAAGTACGTTAGTTCCGTGGACGCTCACTACTGCCAAACTACTCCTATCAGAACCAAAATGGCGAAAATGCTCTCATTGTGACGTTCGTCAAAAGCCTATCTAGTTGTATATGGTGTGACGTCACTGACTCATCGAAGTTGTTTTGTTTGTGTTTGGCTAGCATTTTTGTACACCTTTGACGTCACACAGCTATTGCCGTTTTAGCATGATTTAGCTATATAACAACTCTCAAAGGTGCATAATTTTTTTTTTTTTTATTTCTTCATAAATAATGTTTTTTTTTGCTGTAATAGAGGCTACTGAACCCTGTTGATTAGTAAACTAATATTTGGCATTTACGATACGTACGTATTGATACTTTTACTTGACCTACCCTACTGGCAACGCGCGCCACATAACTATTTACCGACCTCGTTTTCTAGTCCAAGAATTCAAGCATATTATTAGTTAGGTGCTTATTGAAAAAATGTGTATTCACATTTCCTTCCATTTCTTTACCTCAACCAAGAACATTCTAAAAACCATCTCATCTAGCCCCACTAAAATACAATTTCTCCTGCTTTGGGGAAACAAAAAACATTTATATCAATGGCGCGGTGGTTCTAAATTTTACTAGTCATTGACAGGCCGTAAAGGCAGGGATGCCCTCTGGAGGCTCGTTGGCTATAGCTTCGGAGTAAGTAGATAAGAAAACGAGGCAGCGCTGCCCTCGGTTTGGATGTGACCATGGGCGGAAGTGGTATGGAGCTGTTGAAACCAATATTGAAAGTCTATTTTAAAGATTTTATCTACACTCATATAGTAAAATCCGGATTATGAACTCAAAAATGGTGGCATATTGATATACATTACGCACGGCACGTCTCTAATAAGAAAAATAAATAAATTAAAACACTGTTTTTTGAATTACGATGTTATAATAAAAAAAAAACATTAAAGCACCGGTTGGCTCCGCACCTATGAGCCATCTTCGCGTATACGCGTGAATTCGCTGTGGACTGGATTTTGGCGCTATAATTTACTTTGCATTAGTTAGTACCTAACCAATTTTGTGTGATTTATGTTGATCAAAAGTATAATCCTGATTAAAAATGTGACAACGATGTGGTAAACATGTGAAAACAGTATTTGTGAGGAGAATTTGACTCCACCTGACATCAACGAACATGACGAACGAGCTTTTACCGGCAAAATCAAGAAAAGATTACGACTTTATTTTTTTCATTAAAGTAAGTTCCTATTGCACGAGTGTAGATAAAGTAGTGTATGAAACGGCACATAACTAGGTATTAAAACACTCGAGAGAAATACTTTTAAAAAACCCTACCCTCGCCTACGGCTCTTGTTTTAATTCCCCTTATTATGCAACCGTTTCATAAACTACTATTATTTAACTTGAAATGTCTGTGTACGTATTTATGCTTGTTTAGGTCAAATCTTGTAAGCCAAATTAGAACTTTTTTATTATCCTGTGGAGTTGAATATTAATATGTTAGTTCAGTTCCAATGACAATGTATTTGTTAAAACTTTTATTTAATTTCACTTTTATGTATGTATCTATTTATCTATATATCTATGCATCTATGTATTTTGTCTGTCCTGGAATCTTGTAATTAAAATTTCGAGCACTTCCCGAATAGCTATCTGGCTGAAACTTTGAGGGTAGCACACAAACCGATTACAAAGTGAAAAATAAATATAAAAAATTAAAAAAACATAAAAAGTGACATTAATTAAAAAGAAATACTCTTAAAGGCTTATTATTTTTATTTAAGTGTTTAAATTATACTTATTATGGTAAGCTTGACCTAAATCAACATCCAGGATTATCTCAAGATAAAGGAATTCCTCTTCAACGGTCAACAGCACAGATACGTTTTATTTTTGTACCTACGCATTTTATTATTATATCCGGTTTCAAGTTTTTCCATTATGTGGTTGCTGCAGTCATTGTTGGTTTCTGACGAGGGAACTCTTCAACGGTTAACAGTACAGAATGTTTTATATGCATTTAATTGTAATAGCCCGTTCTATGTTTTACAATAGCATACTGCAACAAAGCTTTTTTAAAATGTATTTTTTAAATTAACTTATTAAATGTAAATATATATTTACCATATTAAAACTAAATACACGGTGTGTATCGTTTTATTTAATAAAGTTTATACTTATTTTTGCATGTTTATACTATAGGTACACATGCATGAAAATCTCAAGTAATGAAACCTAGAAACAAAAAACTCAAATTCTAATTATTATTTCAATAATTATAATATTTTTAAATTCATCCTCTTTCTATAGGATTAATAATTTTAATACAAACAATATTCATGTGTTTATTATCAGAGTGACTAGCACGGTACAATGCTTCACAAGACATTGTAGTCCAAATTAAAGGCACTGCAGTTTGTACAGTTTTTTTTGCACACAATCTTTACTTATAATAAAGCTTCAAGCAACAAAAAGTCTGTACAAGAAGACAATTAAAAATATATTATTGAGGGAAAAAAAATTAAAAGCTACTGAACAAGAAAATAAGGGTTTTTTTAAATCGTTCCTGTTTGTATGTTTATCTGTTTGTTTGTTCGCGCATTACGTAAAACTACTGGGCCGATTGCGATGTGGTTTTCATTGTTGGATAGTTTAGGTTTTGAATTAAAAAAGAAAACTTTAAATCTTAATCCGATAATTAGAAGCCGAGCGATTATCGATTGATAACAAAAACTATTTGACAGTGGAAGGAATTTTGAGTATTGGTCCTGGAATAGTACATAAGGTAATCATAACCCAGAGAAATAAACACGCGGGCAAAGCCGCGGGCACAGCTAGTACCTAATAAATTTTAATAGTGTGGGTACGAGTAGTTTAAATGAATGTATTTTTTTTTTCATTCGTGAATTACTAGCGCCCCGCAGCTTTGTATGCTTGGTTATTTTTCAAGTTTTTTCACCTATTCAAAGATGGAATTTAAAAAACTCCTTAGTCTACCTGTTTAGGCTCTGCGTTATCTGGTAGCAGTATGTCACGGTATTGTTCCTTATTTGTAAAAGTGTTGCTACGTATGAATTGTGTATACGAGCTAGGTACCTAAGGTTTTATCATCTCCACAAACTTCCCATCTTATAGGGTCAGAGGTAAAGTTTTCGGACGGTGGTTACCCAGGGGACGACCCGGGTTCGAAACCCGGATAAAACTCCGGGTAATTCTCACGTACTACCCCGCATTTGTCAGTTGAACCGTCCCGGTTCCTTGCCTGCAATATGTTTGTTTTTACTAACATATTAAAATAAACGACGCTTCTGGTGATAACATTCAAGTTTATGGTAAATTGTAATGTTTTGTTTGGAACTTTGGTACAGATCAATTTGGAAAATGACTTGATGAAATAGAAGTTACGTCTCTTAAGGTCCTCAGAAATGGGCTAGAATTTCGGCAACTATTGCCGCATAGTTAATTTTATTTAAACGGGACTTAATTGCGCTAAGAAACGTTATTTTTTTTTAACTCGACGCTTTAATCAAGTTGCATTGGTTGTGGTAACGAGAAGACTGAAGTAGCGGGTGTCAACGTTGAGAACAGCGAGCTAGTCTCCATCTACCCGCATTTGGAATTGTTACTTAAAAAACAACTTAAAAAATTTGCTTTGTATCAATTCGAATAGCGAAAGTTTAAAAGAACATTTTGCTAAGACAGATATCCTGACCTATCCTTTATTAAGTCCGCTGTCAAATGTATAAAGGTAAATATGGTATAATATATTTAAATCAAACAAGTGCAGGAATCCAGAAAGATAGATATATAAGTATCGTGAAAACAATAATGCAATTATTTCGAAAATACACAGTACCGCGGTTAAGCATGCCCGCTACTTCTTTTTTTCGTTTGCACCACTTTGTTTGAGGTATCATGTACACTTTGCGTCCGATCTGTATACCAAAGACATAAAAACCTTTAAAACTACCGGCCCCAGCGTAAAGTCAAACGTGCAGCCTCGTCAAATATTTACGGCGGCTTAGGTTAACCCTTGCGATGCGAAGTCCGTCCGTCAGAACGGCGCGGCGCGGCCTCGCGGGACCGGCCAGGTACGCTGCGCTCTTAGAATGGCGCAGAAGTGCCTTCCGGTCATTGAAAAAAAATATTATCACCCACGGGTTATTTTGTCAAGAACTTGATAAAAAAATAACTTATTTAGTTCCGACGTTATAGATATAGACCATCCCCACAGAGTTTGTACAGTGAGAGCTCGACGTTAACTGCGAATTAAACGCCGTCCATTTATTTTTATTGGAAAATAACCTATGAAAATCAAGTATCTTCGCATGCAAGTGAAATCCTAACTTTTCGGAAGATAGGTTCCTTTTTACAGGACTACCCAAAAAAAAGAGTGTAATGTTTTTAGGATTCATGTATGTATGTTTGTATGTTTGTATGTTTGTATGTTTGTATGTTTGTATGTTTGTATGTTTGTATGTTTGTATGTTTGTATGTTTGTATGTTTGTATGTTTGTATGTTTGTATGTTTGTATGTTTGTATGTTTGTATGTTTGTATGTTTGTATGTTTGTATGTATGTATATATGTTTTCATGTATGTAGTTTATTTATTCAACCATAACAAATAAATGCCTGAACATATTTATACGAATGGGGTATCTTAAGAATCCTTAACACCCCCGAGTAACAAAGGCTATTTATTTTTAAATAATTCAATATGTTGTCAGTAGACCTCCATTTTTTCAAAAGCAAAAATAAAAAACTTTAACTTTTACAATATGAGTACAAATTGAAGGCCTTGATAAGCACATTCCAACAGTATATAATTAATTGGCATTAGTTCATTTTTTTGCAGGGCAGGCGTGTTTTATAAGCTTTTAGGCTAGTTTTATAGTATTTCTTTTGTTTCAGATGAAATACTGATACCGCAAATAAAACCGTGCAAGAAAACAAAAACTGTCGCGAATGGATGTACCTATTACTGGCAGATACGGTTTATTCATTAAGCCATGCCTGGGGTGCGATTTTTGAGTGTCACCGGTGATTTCGAAATCACCGGTGATAAAAAGGTCACCGGTGATTTCGAAATCAGCTTTTTGCAAAAGTGGTATTTTTGAATATCATCCCTGTATTATCTCATTCGTAGTTCGTATTTTAGGAAAAACAACACACGAAAAGTAGGTTAATTTATGAAACTATGAACGAAATGTCAAAAATATCACCGGGTGATTTCAAAACGAGTGGCACTCGTAAACGAAATCATACGTATGATATTTTTTATCACTTAGTAAAATTCAAAAATACGACTTTTGGGAAATCGGTGGCTTTTTATCATTTCGCTGATATTTAATCACTCGGTGATATTCAAAAATCGCACCCCAGAGGCACTCGGGTGAATTGACAATATCTAACACCATAAACCAACACCAGCTCATACGACGAGCAACTGGAGGATGAATTGGAATTTCATAACCAGTGATAACCAGAAACGAACGAGAAGCAGATCGTCAGGCAAAATCCATCAAAGGGGCATCCTTTTAACGGACTGCCGTTAAAAAGAGACCGGTAGTATGAAACTACTGGAAATCAAGCTAGCTCATGAGAGAGAAAGAGAGAGTTTATGGGCCACAACCTACTACGCGGGTTAAACGTGAAAGGTACTGTATTTTTACCAAACACTTCTTACTCTACTTAGGTCTAGCTGAAGAGTTCCAAGGGTCATCCGGGGTACCGGCAATAAAATATGCGCAGCGGACGGCGCAATGTAAAAATGTTGTTTTTAGAACTCTCCTCAATAATGTATCTTTTAGGAAAAGTTAAGTGCTTTTACCTAAGTATGTATGCTTGTAGGGAGGTACAAGTTTTATTGGGTAGGAAGGAATTTATTAAACTATTTAAAATGTCTTAAATGTATGTAGCATTGTACCCGGATCCAATAAGAGATTTTGTGGTTCGTTCGTTGTGTACACTAGGTACCTAGGTAACCCGGATAAAACTCCGGGTAATTCTCACGTACTACCCCGCATTTGTCAGTTGAACCGTCCCGGTTCCTTGCCTGCAATATGTTTGTTTTTACTAACATATTAAAATAAACGACGCTTCTGGTGATAACATTCAAGTTTATGGTAAATTGTAATGTTTTGTTTGGAACTTTGGTACAGATCAATTTGGAAAATGACTTGATGAAATAGAAGTTACGTCTCTTAAGGTCCTCAGAAATGGGCTAGAATTTCGGCAACTATTGCCGCATAGTTAATTTTATTTAAACGGGACTTAATTGCGCTAAGAAACGTTATTTTTTTTTAACTCGACGCTTTAATCAAGTTGCATTGGTTGTGGTAACGAGAAGACTGAAGTAGCGGGTGTCAACGTTGAGAACAGCGAGCTAGTCTCCATCTACCCGCATTTGGAATTGTTACTTAAAAAACAACTTAAAAAATTTGCTTTGTATCAATTCGAATAGCGAAAGTTTAAAAGAACATTTTGCTAAGACAGATATCCTGACCTATCCTTTATTAAGTCCGCTGTCAAATGTATAAAGGTAAATATGGTATAATATATTTAAATCAAACAAGTGCAGGAATCCAGAAAGATAGATATATAAGTATCGTGAAAACAATAATGCAATTATTTCGAAAATACACAGTACCGCGGTTAAGCATGCCCGCTACTTCTTTTTTTCGTTTGCACCACTTTGTTTGAGGTATCATGTACACTTTGCGTCCGATCTGTATACCAAAGACATAAAAACCTTTAAAACTACCGGCCCCAGCGTAAAGTCAAACGTGCAGCCTCGTCAAATATTTACGGCGGCTTAGGTTAACCCTTGCGATGCGAAGTCCGTCCGTCAGAACGGCGCGGCGCGGCCTCGCGGGACCGGCCAGGTACGCTGCGCTCTTAGAATGGCGCAGAAGTGCCTTCCGGTCATTGAAAAAAAATATTATCACCCACGGGTTATTTTGTCAAGAACTTGATAAAAAAATAACTTATTTAGTTCCGACGTTATAGATATAGACCATCCCCACAGAGTTTGTACAGTGAGAGCTCGACGTTAACTGCGAATTAAACGCCGTCCATTTATTTTTATTGGAAAATAACCTATGAAAATCAAGTATCTTCGCATGCAAGTGAAATCCTAACTTTTCGGAAGATAGGTTCCTTTTTACAGGACTACCCAAAAAAAAAGAGTGTAATGTTTTTAGGATTCATGTATGTATGTTTGTATGTTTGTATGTTTGTATGTTTGTATGTTTGTATGTTTGTATGTTTGTATGTTTGTATGTTTGTATGTTTGTATGTTTGTATGTTTGTATGTTTGTATGTTTGTATGTTTGTATGTTTGTATGTTTGTATGTTTGTATGTTTGTATGTTTGTATGTTTGTATGTATGTATATATGTTTTCATGTATGTAGTTTATTTATTCAACCATAACAAATAAATGCCTGAACATATTTATACGAATGGGGTATCTTAAGAATCCTTAACACCCCCGAGTAACAAAGGCTATTTATTTTTAAATAATTCAATATGTTGTCAGTAGACCTCCATTTTTTCAAAAGCAAAAATAAAAAACTTTAACTTTTACAATATGAGTACAAATTGAAGGCCTTGATAAGTACATTCCAACAGTATATAATTAATTGGCATTAGTTCATTTTTTTGCAGGGCAGGCGTGTTTTATAAGCTTTTAGGCTAGTTTTATAGTATTTCTTTTGTTTCAGATGAAATACTGATACCGCAAATAAAACCGTGCAAGAAAACAAAAACTGTCGCGAATGGATGTACCTATTACTGGCAGATACGGTTTATTCATTAAGCCATGCCTGGGGTGCGATTTTTGAGTGTCACCGGTGATTTCGAAATCACCGGTGATAAAAAGGTCACCGGTGATTTCGAAATCAGCTTTTTGCAAAAGTGGTATTTTTGAATATCATCCCTGTATTATCTCATTCGTAGTTCGTATTTTAGGAAAAACAACACACGAAAAGTAGGTTAATTTATGAAACTATGAACGAAATGTCAAAAATATCACCGGGTGATTTCAAAACGAGTGGCACTCGTAAACGAAATCATACGTATGATATTTTTTATCACTTAGTAAAATTCAAAAATACGACTTTTGGGAAATCGGTGGCTTTTTATCATTTCGCTGATATTTAATCACTCGGTGATATTCAAAAATCACACCCCAGAGGCACTCGGGTGAATTGACAATATCTAACACCATAAACCAACACCAGCTCATACGACGAGCAACTGGAGGATGAATTGGAATTTCATAACCAGTGATAACCAGAAACGAACGAGAAGCAGATCGTCAGGCAAAATCCATCAAAGGGGCATCCTTTTAACGGACTGCCGTTAAAAAGAGACCGGTAGTATGAAACTACTGGAAATCAAGCTAGCTCATGAGAGAGAAAGAGAGAGTTTATGGGCCACAACCTACTACGCGGGTTAAACGTGAAAGGTACTGTATTTTTACCAAACACTTCTTACTCTACTTAGGTCTAGCTGAAGAGTTCCAAGGGTCATCCGGGGTACCGGCAATAAAATATGCGCAGCGGACGGCGCAATGTAAAAATGTTGTTTTTAGAACTCTCCTCAATAATGTATCTTTTAGGAAAAGTTAAGTGCTTTTACCTAAGTATGTATGCTTGTAGGGAGGTACAAGTTTTATTGGGTAGGAAGGAATTTATTAAACTATTTAAAATGTCTTAAATGTATGTAGCATTGTACCCGGATCCAATAAGAGATTTTGTGGTTCGTTCGTTGTGTACACTAGGTACCTAGGTAACCCGGATAAAACTCCGGGTAATTCTCACGTACTACCCCGCATTTGTCAGTTGAACCGTCCCGGTTCCTTGCCTGCAATATGTTTGTTTTTACTAACATATTAAAATAAACGACGCTTCTGGTGATAACATTCAAGTTTATGGTAAATTGTAATGTTTTGTTTGGTACTTTGGTACAGATCAATTTGGAAAATGACTTGATGAAATAGAAGTTACGTCTATTAAGGTCCTCAGAAATGGGCTAGAATTTCGGCAACTATTGCCGCATAGTTAATTTTATTTAAACGGGACTTAATTGCGCTAAGAAACGTTATTTTTTTTTAACTCGACGCTTTAATCAAGTTGCATTGGTTGTGGTAACGAGAAGACTGAAGTAGCGGGTGTCAACGTTGAGAACAGCGAGCTAGTCTCCATCTACCCGCATTTGGAATTGTTACTTAAAAAACAACTTAAAAAATTTGCTTTGTATCAATTCGAATAGCGAAAGTTTAAAAGAACATTTTGCTAAGACAGATATCCTGACCTATCCTTTATTAAGTCCGCTGTCAAATGTATAAAGGTAAATATGGTATAATATATTTAAATCAAACAAGTGCAGGAATCCAGAAAGATAGATATATAAGTATCGTGAAAACAATAATGCAATTATTTCGAAAATACACAGTACCGCGGTTAAGCATGCCCGCTACTTCTTTTTTTCGTTTGCACCACTTTGTTTGAGGTATCATGTACACTTTGCGTCCGATCTGTATACCAAAGACATAAAAACCTTTAAAACTACCGGCCCCAGCGTAAAGTCAAACGTGCAGCCTCGTCAAATATTTACGGCGGCTTAGGTTAACCCTTGCGATGCGAAGTCCGTCGGTCAGAACGGCGCGGCGCGGCCTCGCGGGACCGGCCAGGTACGCTGCGCTCTTAGAATGGCGCAGAAGTGCCTTCCGGTCATTGAAAAAAAATATTATCACCCACGGGTTATTTTGTCAAGAACTTGATAAAAAAATAACTTATTTAGTTCCGACGTTATAGATATAGACCATCCCCACAGAGTTTGTACAGTGAGAGCTCGACGTTAACTGCGAATTAAACGCCGTCCATTTATTTTTATTGGAAAATAACCTATGAAAATCAAGTATCTTCGCATGCAAGTGAAATCCTAACTTTTCGGAAGATAGGTTCATTTTTACAGGACTACCCAAAAAAAAGAGTGTAATGTTTTTAGGATTCATGTATGTATGTTTGTATGTTTGTATGTTTGTATGTTTGTATGTTTGTATGTTTGTATGTTTGTATGTTTGTATGTTTGTATGTTTGTATGTTTGTATGTTTGTATGTTTGTATGTTTGTATGTTTGTATGTTTGTATGTTTGTATGTTTGTATGTTTGTATGTTTGTATGTTTGTATGTTTGTATGTTTGTATGTTTGTATGTTTGTATGTTTGTATGTACGTATATATGTTTTCATGTATGTAGTTTATTTATTCAACCATAACAAATAAATGCCTGAACATATTTATACGAATGGGGTATCTTAAGAATCCTTAACACCCCCGAGTAACAAAGGCTATTTATTTTTAAATAATTCAATATGTTGTCAGTAGACCTCCATTTTTTCAAAAGCAAAAATAAAAAACTTTAACTTTTACAATATGAGTACAAATTGAAGGCCTTGATAAGCACATTCCAACAGTATATAATTAATTGGCATTAGTTCATTTTTTTGCAGGGCAGGCGTGTTTTATAAGCTTTTAGGCTAGTTTTATAGTATTTCTTTTGTTTCAGATGAAATACTGATACCGCAAATAAAACCGTGCAAGAAAACAAAAACTGTCGCGAATGGATGTACCTATTACTGGCAGATACGGTTTATTCATTAAGCCATGCCTGGGGTGCGATTTTTGAGTGTCACCGGTGATTTCGAAATCACCGGTGATAAAAAGGTCACCGGTGATTTCGAAATCAGCTTTTTGCAAAAGTGGTATTTTTGAATATCATCCCTGTATTATCTCATTCGTAGTTCGTATTTTAGGAAAAACAACACACGAAAAGTAGGTTAATTTATGAAACTATGAACGAAATGTCAAAAATATCACCGGGTGATTTCAAAACGAGTGGCTTTCGTAAACGAAATCATACGTATGATATTTTTTATCACTTAGTGAAATTCAAAAATACGACTTTTGGGAAATCGGTGGCTTTTTATCATTTCGCTGATATTTAATCACTCGGTGATATTCAAAAATCGCACCCCAGAGGCACTCGGGTGAATTGACAATATCTAACACCATAAACCAACACCAGCTCATACGACGAGCAACTGGAGGATGAATTGGAATTTCATAACCAGTGATAACCAGAAACGAACGAGAAGCAGATCGTCAGGCAAAATCCATCAAAGGGGCATCCTTTTAACGGACTGCCGTTAAAAAGAGACCGGTAGTATGAAACTACTGGAAATCAAGCTAGCTCATGAGAGAGAAAGAGAGAGTTTATGGGCCACAACCTACTACGCGGGTTAAACGTGAAAGGTACTGTATTTTTACCAAACACTTCTTACTCTACTTAGGTCTAGCTGAAGAGTTCCAAGGGTCATCCGGGGTACCGGCAATAAAATATGCGCAGCGGACGGCGCAATGTAAAAATGTTGTTTTTAGAACTCTCCTCAATAATGTATCTTTTAGGAAAAGTTAAGTGCTTTTACCTAAGTATGTATGCTTGTAGGGAGGTACAAGTTTTATTGGGTAGGAAGGAATTTATTAAACTATTTAAAATGTCTTAAATGTATGTAGCATTGTACCCGGATCCAATAAGAGATTTTGTGGTTCGTTCGTTGTGTACACTAGGTACCTAGATTTTGCTTACATTTTGATGGCTTCTGATATGGCTGTTTCAAATCCTAACAACTATACTAAACGACGGGTCCCTGTTAGTAAAATTAGGTACAAATGGAAAAGTATGTATATTTGTGATCACTTGATCACGCAGCTCCGTAACGGCTGAACGGGTTTTAATGAAATTTGGTATAATCTTTTCTTTAGGTCCTGGAGTACGTAGCGCATATTTTTCAAAACTGTCACTCTATGGGCACAGTTATTAGTCTCAAGGTCCTCACGTGAATTCTCCCCAAACAAACAGACGTTTTACTTTTATATATTGGTATGGATATTCGAATTAGGATCAAACTGAGTTTTTGTAAAATACGCTCGCGGCCATAACTATGCGGAGTAACTGTGTATTTTACAGTATGTTGTAGATATACCACAGGCGAATCTTAAGAGAATTTAATAGTCTATCAATAGCAATATTCTTTGCTAATTTATTTAAGTGGACAGGAGTAACCAACATGCTGATCATCTGAACTTCAAAAATCATCCGATGTGAACGAAAATTAGATGAAACACAATCTAAAATCAAAGTCTCCAAGGCAGAGACTACATTACGTAATTCAGTGAACTATCGGCTAACGTTCACTATCAATAAACTACGAGCCGATGGGCAAAGGGCGCCCGTGATCGATGGTACTTCTAATTTATACCCAAAGCCCTAAGGCCGTATCGATTACGCCAACTTTGAGCGTGATGTACCGGAGCGACGCTTTTTGCAAAATTTAGATCGTTTTCTCATGGGGGTTAACTTGCATGTCGGATTGTCGGAGTTAATTTTTTTTTAAGTGCGTGAGAACGGACTTTATGAACTGGTAGTTGTGCACGGGGCTTTGACCGTGTCTTTGCCCGCGTGGTCATTTTTCTGGGTTGTTCATGTACATGCATTATTCCAGGACCAAAAGTACCTATTAATTACAAAATACTACATTTCATGAAAATTTGTTCAGACATTAGTATCGTTTTTTTTTATCGATTTCTCGGCTTTTACAATTGGAATTAAGATAGATACGTAACTTACACCAGATTTTAAGTCGAAAACTAAGCTATCCAACAGTGAAAACCATATTTTAATACAGACGCAAAGACAAGCAGACAGTCAGAAAGACGGGCAGACACCATTTATATATTTTTTTAGTTTATTTTTTAAGTCGCTTGAGCCATTTTTTTATCTTTTTGTACAGACTTTTACCTCCTACTGCTTTATTATAAGTATAAATATCTGTTTTACCTATTATTGATGACATTAACCCTTCAAAATTAACAAATTTTTAAAAGAAAATCGTGCATTACTCTTTTTTCTGATGTAATAGGAAATCAGTAACTATTTAATTTTATGCACATTTTCATTTATTAGCAACCTTTCATTAAAAATATATATTTAAATTTGATTAAAAATTAATTCCGCCAAAACGTTCATTCTACACGGCGTGGGCAACGACATCACAACGCTAGTAAACAACAAGGGGTTGTTACAAGTTACTCTAGAAAAACAGATTCTCTTTCAGGAAGTGTCGCAAAGTGACGTCACTAGACCAGTCAAACGGAGCGTTTTTCATCACGTGTTGAATCCGGAATATATTTTCACAAATTTCAACTAGCCTGTTGGAAACATACTAAATGTTTGTCCAATTTCACGTAAAAATACTTTCACCCAAACTTCAGTCACTACTAAATAATTCACTGCTCATCAAACTAAATTGAATAATATATGTACCGTTAAACTAATACTTAGGTAGGTAATATATAGGAAGACTCCCCTGACCCGTGGGATGACCCTTGCTTAACGAACTGTTAGGCTTCGCGTTAATAGATACCTTTGCGTATGCCGAAAAGGTAGGCAACTAGGTTAGGATTATGTGTTCCTAAGATAGTGGGTTTAAAACTACTCATTTTAAGCTAGAATTCACCAATATTTGAAATATGACACGATACGTCGATATTTGGATCATCGACATCATTTATAGAGCATTATCGTATTCATCATCATCATCATCTGCTGAACATAGGCCTCCCCCAAAGAGCGCCATGACGAGCGATCTTGTGCCACCTCCATCCACTGACTTCCTGCGATGACTACAATGTTGTCGGTCCATCGTGTGGGGGGTCTCCCCACACTTTACTTGCGTGTTCGTGGTCGCCCTTCGAGAACCTTTATTCCCCAGCGGTTGTTGGTTCTGCGAACTATATGGCATGCCCATTGCCACTTCAACTGGCATACTTATGTCGGTAACCTTGGTTCTTTTACGGATTTCTTCGTTTCGGATTCTATCACGTAGTGAAACACCGAGCATAGTTCTCTCCATTGCATGCTGCGCGACTTTGAGCTTGTGTATGAGACCATTAGTTAGCGACCACGTCTCAGTGCCGTATGTCATCACTGGCAACACATTATCGTTTTAGCATTTTTTTATTCTATTAATTGACGGAAGTCGCGTTTTATCTTTCTGACCCCGAGTTAATATCCTATCGATGATTTTGTATCACTATTGAACTAGACTATTCGTCATAGTATTTGGAGTCTCGACCAAGCAGCATTTAGCAAAGTGGGCGTTAATTCCACAGAGACCAAATTAAATTTCCGTTGTTCCTGGACAATAAGCAGCATCAGCTCATCAAATCATCATTTTGATGATTGACTTAACTTCTGAGACGACTCAACTTTGCAGTTGAGGTAAACAAACAGCGCTCCTTTCAACGAATTAAGGTGGGGTCATCCTACGGGAGCAAAACTCCGGAGATTCCGAGCGATACAGGATTAATTAGGGAATAGGGGGGCAAGTGGTCGGCTGGCGACGGGTACCGGCTGGTACAAAAGTGCTGTGAAATGAAAATAAAATAAAAAGAAGAAGTGTTTTCTATTCTAAAGCAAGTGCCAACTTATTTTAAATCAAACTCAATTTAAATAATTCTGCTTTCGATCTTGCCATGATCTTATTGTGTTGTGTTTTATTGCAAATAACTTAGAAATATTTATTTACGATATTCATGGTAGTTTGTATGACCTGTCAAAGTTTTTGATGTGTAAACATCTAATGGCGCAGTACAGGGGTAACACCGACTCTTGGCGTGGCGATCGAGTGGTCTGGCGTCGCTTCGCTCGTGGCTCGGCGGCTCTTTCCGCCTCAGCTCAGCCGTATTCAAGTTATAAGCTATCACATATATTTTTTAATGTGCAATATGTAAACACTCCAGTTGCCTAGTTTGGGGCCCGTTGCAAATTTTAATGTACATACCTACAACCACCTAAATGTTAAGTTAAATTTTATTGTTCAATCTCCACTGTTTTGTAATGTGTACCTACTATTATTTTTGATAATAAATTATTCTTATTCTTATTACCGGAATACAAATATTAGCACAGAATAAATATTAGTATTAGGACGAAAAACAAGTACTTATAGACCAGGTTGCACACACACACACACACACACAGTTGACCAATGTGAGCGCGCGGTGCAAACGTTGCTCGTTGTTTTTGTTATTTTATGTTTAGACATCTGCCAGGCGTCCCGCGACGGCTCATTTTTTTTTAACTATAATGCTTGCTTACATGAATTTACTGGTTATAATCCTTACTAATATGCCTCGGCAGCACGAATCTGTAAGGTTTTGATTTGCCGTACTTTCGTTTGCGCTGATTCAAAGAGCCCCCACCGAGGGTCCATGGAACTAAAATTGACATTGTCTGATGAGATGTCCTCACGTTAGTCACAGAATAAATAATAGTACAAGTACGTTAGTTCCGTGGACCCTTAGTACTGCCAAAGTACTGCTTGCGATGTTCGACAAAAGCCTTTCTAGAGTACGGCGTAATATGCAGTTGTCTATGCTCGGCCGTTGCCAGACAAACTGATATTTATGTTTTGCGCGGGTAGTTAGAATAAAATCTCTTTTGATTCTTACCATGCAGAATTGTATTGTTTAAAAAGTTTTTATTCGACGCCTGTGTGCTCACCAGTCCTAGACAGGGCGGTATTCGTCCAGCGGTTGTCTAACTGAATTACCTATCATTTTGATTGAACGTTTGAGAGCCTCTGGAGGAGGTTCTATTAGATTGCACGCTATTTCCCTGTCAGATATCACTTTTATTTAGCTATCTGTGGTGTAGTTTGATTGAGTACTTAAAAATATACTCTATACCAAGTGGGATTACGTATACTCTTCTTCAGTCCATCAGTCCATCAGTCCATAGGTAAAATGTACAAAGATTATCTGATAGAAATTTCTTAAAACAATAAGAGCATTGATTAATTATACCGATGTTGCCAAAAATATTTCATGTGTCTGTGATATGTACATCTAGGCGACTGTGAATACAGATGTATGTAGTTACAAAGATTTTATGAAACTTCTTGTAACACCTACCTAATCTACTCTAATATTATAAAGAGGTAAAGTTTGTTGTTTGTTTGTTATCACTAATCTCTGAAATTACTGATCCGATTCTGAAAATACCTTCACAAATAAGAAGCTATTACATTATCCCTGAGTACCATAGGCTATGTTAAATACTGATATAAATATTAGCTACCTACCCGAGCGGAGCCGGGCCGATCGTTAATATTTCACATATTTTGGAAACTCTCTAGAAGTTGGAGAACATTTTGCTCATATTTTTGAATACATTTTTGGTAGGTAGGTACAAGTACTATGTTTGTAAGATATCTATATTTAAAGTCAATACAGAAAGGTATTGTTTCCGGGTGTTATCCAATATACAAATGTGCAGTAAAATAAGGGTCCGGGCACAAAACACGGCTTAAACAAATATAAGAAGGCTGTGGCCGGTGACCTTTGTCCCTTCGCAGCGGTGTGAGTAAGGGACAGCTACTAACACTTTGAAGGAGGTTGTATTTGCAAATGTGACTTTGTAGGTAGTGGAAGCTTTTAGAAGTACCACCCCTGAAGTACCACTATTTTGCGCAGAATTCTATCCCAAAGATAGTAAAGTATACTAGAATACTAGTATAACGGTATACGCGAACCCAACGATACCGAGTTAGGTCTTAGGCTCCGCATCAATCAATAACCAATGAATAATACGATAAGCTTTCGGTCCCGGCTGTTATTTATTGGTAGCAATTGTTAAGCCATATCAGTGGACCTCGGATGGCCTAACTTACTCTGACGTCAAAGACCAGCACTACCTAATACGACAAGGAAGCAACTGCCTCAGGGAGACGAGCGCAGTACTGCGAAGTTTTCATATATTTTATTTCGTGCTTCAATATCTTACCATAAAACCTAGAAGTATTTTTTTATATCTTGAAGATTCACGAAGTTCTCCGAAGGAACTCCACAAAAAGTAACACACAGATACCAGGCTCATAATCCGCGCGCAAAAGGCGATGCAGTATTTTTCTAATTTTGTATCGCTAAGAGACCATTGCGGGACGCAGAAGTGGTTGGTAAGTAGAAACTTGAGACACCCAGTTTTGTAAGACATCAAAATAATCCTTTCAAGTATTTGTTGAAGTACGGAAATGTGTTTTCCACCTTTAGCTACATCATCACTTTATACTAGATGAGATAATGATCAAACGTTACCATTGAGCAATTAAAAAAGTTAGTTAAAATAACAAAAATCTGACTATCTACGTAAATGCGATCTATAAAGATTGGAACAAGATAAAAATAGAAGAAATGCATGTTTAAATGCCTTTGGAAGCATCATGAAAGCATCATATCATCTATATATAATAAAGCAGTATGTACCAAAAAATCTGTACAATGAAGATAATAAAAGAAAAGGTCGAGGATACATAAAATAGGCTACTGAGTAAGAATATATATTTTTTGAATTGTGTCTTTCTGTTTATCTGTATGTTTCTTCGTGCATCACGTAAAAACTACTAAACTAATTGCAATGTGGTTTTCACTATTGCATAGTTTAGGGTATGACTTAAAAGCTGGGATACTTGGTATCTAAATCCGATGATCAGATGCCAAGCAATCGTTAAAAAACTATTAGATGGCTGAACGAATTTTGAAGAAAAGTAGTATAATGTACTTTATAGGTAAATTTGGAATAACATGTATGGGCTACTTTTAAATGAATTGACCACGTGGGCAAAGCCGTGGGCACAGCTGGTATATGATAAATAAACTGTACGTTGGCCTCCCCTCCAGACATTGACATCGTCATACCAGCGAATTTTAAGACGTTGAAGCCATATTTGGTATCGATTGAAATTCGGCTTTCAATGTTGGATAGATTGGACTTATAATCTGATGATTTTAAGATATCGATTCTATGAGTTGAAGTTTTATTCTATTTACTTAAATAATTTTAAGGAATGATAGGATATTAATATCTTAGAAAAATTACCACGCTGGTAAAGTTGCGGGGCGCAGCTAGTAAATAAATCGGCGTAGTAGAATGATTTACTTTAATTGTCAACACTTAGGTGCTTGATCTAAATCTTGGCTTAAAAGCCAACAACATTTAATAAAAGACGGAGATCACACCACCAAATAAACGAGAGTGAAGCATAGCAAATGGCGGCTGCGTATGTGTGCGTGTGTGAGTGTGTTGTAATTTGTGGTGTTTTGTGGTTGATACACAATTTGACACAATATCATAGCAAAAAAAACACATTGTTTTTGATTTTCAGTGAGAACTGGACAGAATTAACACGACTAACAAGGCCGAGATTTTGCTGCGATTTTGCGGCCGATCGGCATAACGTGGTTTGAAAGTGTGCGTGAGGATTGTGCGTACGAGTGGATCGGTTGCTACATCTTGGGCACTTTACCTTTGATTTGGCGGTGTGGACTCCATCTTTTTTTAAACCTTCTTGTTAAAAGCCTTAATTTTTTGTGTTAAAGAGATGATACAAATATTTTGGAGTGGTGACAACGTTTGAAAGTTTTCCCCTAATTCTGGTCAGTCGGATAAAAATAGGCTGTCACGTCTACCAGTTCCTATATCCTTCATAGTGTAAGGCCGTTAAGGCCCGGCCACCTTCCGATACAATAACAGGAGCAACCCTTTCTTTGGGTCGGACCCGCTGCTTATAAATTGCGGTGTCCGACGGCCCCAGAATGCCTTGTTTGTTCGCAATATTGTATACTTTGTTTTGAATTGTAGTTTGGAACTGTGTCAATATGAATATTTATACCTATATGTATTATACTGTTTAGAGACTATAATTATTTATTATATATTTAACTCAGCATGTGATCCACCATGCGCGCCTCTGTGGTATTTATTCGTACCTAAATTTCCTACGCACGCTTTTTCGGTCTTGCAAAAGTCTAATACACTGATCTCCATTGAACCCAAAAAAGTATCTAATGTCATCAGATCTGCCGGACGGACTTTTGTACTAATTGTTTATCGTATTCTCCCAATTTATTTCTTAACTAGTTTTCCCGCCCGCGACTTCATACCCGCGGACCACTGTTTATCGCGAAAAAAGCATCCTATTTTCATTAAAAACCAATGCAAAATTTGGTATATTAACAATGCTCTTGATATTTTTTGACAGACTTGTTACTTCGTTTCCATAGCAACCACAGATCATTCTGTGATGGCAACCGTTCTTTACAGTGATTAATCAACATTTTCCAGTTTTCCCGTGGACACTTTCAATTTTTCGGGATGAAATGTATCCTATGTTTTATTCCAGGGCTTAAGCTATCTCCGTTCTAAATTTTATCAAAGTCCGTCCAGATGTTATCGCGTAAAGGCTCCCCAAACAAACATTGGTGTTAATAGTACTTACAGACTTTGAAACCACTTTGAGCTAAGTAATAACTTAGTACTTATTTTATTTTTGTGTCCAGATCGCTCTAAAGCGATCTCTGAAGCGACAAAAATAAAATAAGACCGCCCATTGTGATAAAAATCGGTCTAGTTGTAGTTCCTCAAGATATTCCTTGTATTAAAGGAATTATAGAGCTACAAGAATAAAATTAATAGCAGTACAACCCTGACACAGAATAATTATTAAGCCTTTTGGTTTTAATACAATTTAAAAGCCTTCGTGAAGTAAGTTGGTGAGCCAACATCGAAGCGTGAAGTATGGGTTCGAATCCCTCGCAGGTATAATAGGTAAGTAGCTAAGTACTTACGTATTTGTGTGACAGATATTTTCTCTGTATGGGTGTTTGAGGGATCATGGACCTCGTAGTTTCTAATTATATAGAGGGTAGGTATGTTTATTTATTTATGATTTTCTCAAAATTGTAAGGGTTGGTTAGCGAAGGGGTTTTCCCTCTATGTTTCTATCTACCATTGATGTGACTTACAGTTTGGCAGAAGTACCTAAGCTACATTTTTTAACCCCTAAACTCCAAAAGAGAGGGGTGTTATAAGTTTAGGGTATGTATAATTGTATGTATGTATCACTGTATGTATTACTGTATCCGCGTAGACTATGTCTATGGCATCGTGGCACCATTTATTGCCTTGATTATTTTACTTTTAATATGGATTTTCGCAAAGCAATGCCTTTGTATCAACTATACATAATAAAGAATTTATTTACAAAACTTATATGATCGTAACGCTATTTTTTGTGTCGTTGCCTCCAACCAAAAACTTTCTTCAATCAACTTGATCACTACACCACATAGTTCATTATTTTGTATTTCATACTTTTCATTCACATCATCAATCATCAAATCAGCCTGTATTCGTCCACTGCTGGACATCCTCTCTCAAGCCGGCAGTCATTGTATGAACAATGGCTGCCGGCTACCTACCACTTACCTTGCTGAGATCGTCGCTTCATATCCTCTACGTTTACTGATTCATGGTCTACGCTCTTGGACTAGACTATCCCGTCGATTATCGGTTCAGCGACAAATGTGACCAGCCCATTAAGAACATGACTCGAACATAATAAATATTACATTATAATGGTAGATCTGGACCGGAACCCCAACTATAATTTCATCAATTTCTAGGCAACTTTTCAAATAAAATACGCCTTTCTAGATCGAGTTGTTGATATTATTTTCTAGAAATGCACGACGTCAAGCGCGGTATGCGAACAATTCCTATAACATGGCGAAGGCATGTCGATATAACCTGCATTTTCTAGATTTCAAATCAGAAATGCTTTGCATACCTTTAGTAATTTCAATCATATATTTATAAAACGTTATCTTATACATAAAATAATCGGATATGATCTAACTATATTGTGATGGCGTTGGTGCAGGCAGAATTTGATTTTGAACAAGCTTTGGTTGAGGTCACTAAATCGTTACGTTGTTTATAAAGTAATGTGTAAAAAAAGCAAGTTTTTTTATTTTTATATTTGAAGCTATTCTTTTAAATGACAATAAAAATAAACAATTGAACAAACCGAAATTTACAACTAGATTAGTTATCTGTTAACTTTTGAGGCCCAAATTAAAAACAATAAAAAGTCGAATGGCACTCAAATCATTGATCTTGAAAAAATTTAAGTTCTAGCTTTGACTTATTATCCTAGGTGTTACTTAATAGCTAAAATGTCGGTCGTTTATTACTTACTTTTCTTACTCATTGGTTTAGAACAATAAAGCAAGCGTTAACATCTTATTAAATAAATAAGTATATAGAATATGTGATTGCTACCCATTTCCGCGTCCGAACAAGAAATAATATTATGTTGTTGCTCGACCTCTACCTAAGTTAGTGGTTACTATTAGTAATTCTGTGTCTCTACCTCAAATTGTAATAAAAAATCCGCGCATCTTGCCCCAACTACATTCGGGTTATTTACTGATCCGGTATCCGGTACAGAATACCGGTGAATGTGGAGCCTTTCCTTTCCGTGAAAATATATTGTTTTTAATATCGGAACGGACACTGTTACAGTCTAAGTATATAAATGGAAATAGTAACATATATTGAGAACTCTACGACTAACAATAAAAGCAAAATACGTACTAAGGTTTATTACAAAATCACACTCTAATCTATCAGACACCCGTTTTTTTTTATTTTCTCGACTGAATGGCTGCACTGATCTTTATGAAATATTTGTTCTTCTTTTTATTTTTCTTCTTATTTAAGAGTCCAGCTCTTGTTGGTGGAATGATTACCAACGTTCCCTATCTTTGACCAAAGCTTTAACTTCTCTATATGACATGAAATTTGTACATATCCTTCTACGTTTGCCTCTTCCTCTCTTACCTTCTACCTCCCCTTCTATGATGGTTTTCATGAAGTTGTCATGTCGTGTAAGGTGGCCAAACATCTTTTCTCTTTTTCTTTCTATTTCTTGGACGAGTCTAAGTACTTCCTCGTTCGACTTTCTCTCACTCCAACATATTACATGACGGCCCTAAAAAAGAAGTGTAACGTTTTTAGGATTCATGTATGTTTGTTTTTGGGTTTCTTTAATCCACCATAACTTTTAAATGCCTGTACAGATTTGGATCTATGGGGTATCGTTAGAATCCTTACATCATCCCGAGTAACATAGGCGTTTTTAAAATTCAATACGGCGCTAGTATAGCTCCATTTAGAAAAGCAAAAAAAGTAACGAATTTTATAATTTTATATTTTACACATTACAACAATAATTTATTGGCATAACTCAAAACACATTTGTTGACTTCGGGTTTAACTGTAATGTGTACCAACATGATTGGTCAAGAGTAAGTCGTCTATTATTAGAGTAGCTGTACTGTGGCTTTGCGCGCGTGGTCATTTTATTTTAAATTAGCCCATACGTGTTATTCCAGGACCAAAAGTGCCTATGGGGTAATATACTACATATCTCAAAAATTTCTTCAGCCGTCAAGTAGTTTTTATCGATTGCTCAGCATCTAATCATCTGATTATGATACCAAGTACCCCAGTCAAACCCTAAGCTATCCAACCAGGTATCGGTCCAGTATCTACAGTATTTTCCAGTAGTACGTAATGCGCGAACAAACATAAAGACATACAGACAGACACGTCTAATAATTTTCAAAACGAAATCTTCTTTGTAAAGACTTTTTCGTTCATATTGCTTTATTATAAGTAGGTATAGATAGATTGCTACATTTGGACCTAACATACCTACTTACTAACTCCTAAAATTAAATGAAAGTTGAAAGTGGAGGATTGTCAAACTTGTTGACAAAGATTGGCACTTTTTTTATTAGGATAGTTAAATTTGAGGTACTAGCAGTGCGCCGCGGCTTTGCCTGCGTGCAAGCTTTGCCGCCCTCGTTCACCCCCTAAGAGATGGATTTCAAATCTTCCTTAGTGCACCTCAGGATACTCAAGGAATATTTCTTACAAATGTCAAGACTCTGGGTCCACCCGTTTAGGCTTTGTGTTGTCTATTTATAGGTATAGATATGTTCCACAAAAATTAAGGGCCTTGAAGTTGTTCAACAATATGTCTATCTTGGGGAAACATTGCAATTAAGTAGGAACAACTTTGAGAATGAAGCCAACACAAGAATACGGTTGGGCAGCATTCGGCAAGCTTCGTCATGTCTTCTCGTCGTCCGTACCACTGTGCTTGAACACAAAAGTCTTTAATCAGTGCGTCTTACCAGTCATGACCTACGGAGCTGAACCGTGGACACTCACGGTCAAACTAGTCCACACAAAGGTCGCTCAGTGAGCTAAGGAGAGAGCTATGCTTGGAGTTTCTCTGAAGGATAATATTTATAATGAAGATATCCTACGGAGAACCAAGGTAACCGACATAGCTCAAAGGAGAAGCAAGCTAAGGTGGTAGTGGGCTGGTCACGTTTCCTGAAGAACAGATAACCGTTGGGGTAGGCGAGTTCTCGAGTGGAGACTACATTTAGGCAAACGTAGTGTAGGTCGCCTCGTGGTCAGGTGGAGTGGCGACCTGCGAAAGGCGGCCAGAAGATTATGGATGAGGGGAGCTGAAGACCGAGCTCAGTTGCGTATATTAGGAGAGGCCTACGTCCATCAGTAGACATATATAGACTGATGATGATGATAATGATAATGATGATGATGATGATAAGGGCTTTGATAGTTATTTCAAAAACTTGCCAATAATAGCTAGTTAAGTATCTTGTACATCTCTACTTTGTCTACATAGTAAATTATAGTATACCTATTTTCAAATTCATTTAAAAAAAAAATTGTACCTACCTTTTGTACTATATTTATTATTATCAATTTACTAAACTCACTAAAGCGTGGGCAATTTCACTAAATGCAAATCGAGTTTTGATTGCCCAACAGTTCTGCCCAACTCTGCCCAACAAAACTGGGCAAATGCCTAAGTTAACTAATTTAATCCCGCCGAAAAGCTTGGCGATATCTGGGACTAATGTATGCGAACCGGATACACCCTTCGTGCCTTGTTGAGAAGGTCCAGGGCCCCAATTCTACTAAAACAATTCTGATGACAATTATCAAAAATTTTCGCAAAATTTTCGCTTTTACCTCTTAAAAGTGCTAAAAGCGAAAAAAAATGCGAAATTTTCAAAAAAACAAAAATGAAAAACTCAAAATTCAAAAAAATTCACCAATTTTTCGCTTCTACTACTTTTAAGAGGTAAAAGCGAAAATTTTGCGAAAATTGTTGACAATTGTCATAACAATTGTTTTAGTAGAATTAGGGCCCAGCTTGTATCATTTGACAACAGATAAATATTGCAAAACTATCAGCAGAGATGTGAGTAGCATTTCGATGCTATGCAAGATCATGCCATACACAAAAAACCTGGACATATTTTACTGCTTCAAACACAAAAATAAAAGGCAAATTAATGGGTTAAAACATTGTATATATGTTGAGTATATCCGGTCTTCTTAATCGTGAGTAGCCATTGAATAAACTTAAAAAAAAAAACACTCAAATTAGTTATCAATATCAAAAAATTATCTCATATAAATCGGGCTTTTTAACCAAGAGAGCAAGAGAAATGAATAGGAATTCAATTTAGCAAGAGAAATGAATAGGAATTCAAGCTACTTGCCAGTAAAATGTGCAAATTGGCAAACCAAATTAAGACCAGCTTCACACTTCCCGACTAGAACTAAACTGATTCAAACGCAGCACGGACCGGCCGACCCTTTGCGGGCAGTCCCCCCTTGGCGACCACTACACCCCACCTCCACCCTTGGACAACAAAAAACATTACAACCACCCCCAAATTTCACCGTAAAATCAACCTAACAACGCGAATTATAAGGTAGTGTTTACGGTGAAAGCGTTTTTGTGGGCAGTGTGGGACAAGCTACAGGGGGACGGACAAAGATCGACCCATGGCTATCGCGATTGTGTAGCTCTGATTTCTATATTGGAGTTATCTTTATGTCTGAATATATTTCGGAAGATAACATTGGGTTTGGGTATTTATTGAGTTTTGTATTGGGAAGTTATGGATGATTTATTTAAAGTATTGGTTTGTTTGTTTTGTTGCAATTAAAATACTAAAGTTTATTTTAAACGTGACGTGTTAATATTAATGTAATTAGGTTTATTTAGGAAAAAATGAAGTTTCTCGATATTAACATACCAACTATGTATTGTATTTAGTGGTGGCTGGGTGGTAATATTTACTTTGCAATCTAATCACACTTGTTTCGATCCTCGGATCCACACTATTAACCTTTAATTGGTTTGTACAGATTTGCTTATAAGTGTGGTTCAACAAAAACAATGTCTGTCTTGAACAGTGTGTTATCAACATCTCGAAATTAATTAAAACCACGTCTTACTTTTAAAAATATATGAAATTAAACCTTAATAATCACAAATATAAACTGAGAAGCACCGGAATTCGAATGCCAAAAAATTGAGATAAATTATATTAGAATAAGTGCTAAGTAAGTGGAAGATAAGGTAGGAATTTTATTGTGTAAGTACAACACGTACTTGATCGGTTTTCCATTGATTCAACACTTCAACAAGTTTTTAGTGTGTTTAGAATTATTTTCATGTTCAATTAATAACATTCAAATTAGATAACAAATAATAATTTTAAGAGCTTTAAGCAATACATTTTATATTTACTTAGGTATGCAGCAGTTGCAACAATATGCAAAAGTATGGTTTTTTTACACCTGCAAATGATGCACAAATACAAATATCACCAGACCGGTACAAATGTCATGCTTGATGTCATGCCCCATGTGCCCTAATACCTTTACCCATGAGGACCTCATGAAGCTTACATACAGAGCTGTTGACGTGCCTACTTACTGGTCCTAAAAATAATTGAAAGACTGATACAAAATTAGAGAAGATTTAAGTATTTTTCTTCATATATATTTTCTGTCACACATTTCACCAAATTACAAGAACATGAATCTTGAAATTGCTTTGTGTTTTACCCTTTTTCTAAACATGACAGCGACAGTGTTTACACTCGCAGCCCTACATCTCGACTTGAAGAAATACCCCCTTATGTGTAGACGTTAACTTGGCTACATTCGTGGCACAAGGAAGAAGCGGCGCAGTGAGCAAATTGAAAATCAAAATGCGTAAAAAACTGTTTTAAACCTATACAATTTTTCTCTCTTTTTGTTTCGTTGAGTGACGGGACGAGCAGGTCGCTCGCCTGATAGTAAGCGTCACGCCTGCCCATGACAGTTGCAGTGCCACCCAGAACTTTGGTTGCAGAATCTTGCACGTCACTGCACTGCGCTCGTCACCCTGAGACTTTGTTTATTAGGTCTCATAGAAAACTAAAAAAGATAAATTTAATTAATGGTAAATTAGAAAATAAAAACTATTGAAGTCAAAAGCCCTATAGTTTCACTGCAATTGTAGTGAAACTATAGGGCTTTCCGATTTTATTATTATGCAAGAGAATTCTATACTAAAATAAAACAGTAACTTAACACAACACCACCAACATCTACTACCTACCTAACGCAAACAAAATATCTTTTTGCATTCAACTTTCACTGCAATAAATCTGTTTTAATTACGGTAATCAAATATGTGGTACAGAGACAAGACGATGATCAGGCCATATTTTATCATGGCCATGATGACGTTTCTAACATTTTGATTTATATTTTTATATTTATAAACTAGCTGTACCCGCGGCTTCGCACGCGTGTTCTTTTCTTTAGGTTCAAAGTACCATAATAACCATAATTCCAGGACCAATATACCAACATTTGAACAAAATTTCTTCAGCCGTTAAAAATATTTTTTCACTTGCTCGGCTTCTAACTCACCGGATTGAGATACCAATTACACCAGATTTATATCAAACCCTGAGCTATCTAACAATGAAAACCGCATTGCAATCGATCCAGTAGTTTTACGTGATGCGTGAACAAACAAACATACAGACAAAAAGAAAGAAAAACATGATTAACAAAAAAATATGTTCAATACTTTTTTAAGCACCCAAGAGCATTTTTTTCATTTCAGTTCATTTAATAGTTTGGATGCGATGCGTGGTCAAGATACGGACAAATAGATAGACAACATTAAAAAGTAAAACAGTTTGGCTTCAGTATCGAATATAGAGAACCATCCAAAAAATATTTTTTATTACTTAAATATTAACATAACTTTGGACCCATATCCCGCAGAAATCCTTTACTTATTCGGGATAAAACGTGCCCTCAATTTTAACCCATCATATAACTTAAGACAGTGCCAAGTTGCATCAAAACCCATCCATTACTTTCAGCGTGGTACGTGTTCTTTTAAATAAGTCTCAACCCCTAAATAATAACCCATAAATTTTTCGATATGTAAAGTATCCTATGTCCTACCTCGTAGTACGAACTCAAATCATACCAAGTTTCTTTTGAATTCATCCAGTAGTTCCGGCGGCGTTATGCGCGGCTAAGATACAGACTGATAAACATACAGACAAAAATGAAAAAAACATACAGTTTAGGCTTCATTAATGTACATAATTTGGACCCATATCCCACATGAACTCTTAATTTTTTCGGGACAAAATGTATCCATAATTTTCACCTATCTTATAAACTATGTATGTGCCAAGTTGCATCAACAGCCGCTCAACAGTTTCAGCGTGCTAAGTGTTCTTTTTAAATAATTTTCCACCCCTGCAGGAACACTTAATTTTTTGAGGATGAAAAGTATTCAATGTCCTATCTCGAAGTGTGAACTCAAATCATACCAAATTTTATTTGAATTCATTACGTATTTTCGGCGTGGTGCACTGCCAAGGTACAGACAGACAGACGGACAGACAGATACACAAACAAAAATAAAAAAAATACAGTGTTAGCTTTAGTATTGAACATAGAACGTCCTCCAAAAAAAAACTTAATATCTTCAATTTACAGAATTTTGGACATTATACCGAAGGAACACTTTAGTTGTCGGGATAAAAAGTATCCTCAATTTTTACCCATTATATAAACTATGACTGTGCCAAGTTTCAACAAAATCCGTCAAGTTGTTTTAGCTTGATACGTGTTCTTTTAAATAACTTTCAACACCTATCCTGCAGGAACCCTTTAATTTTCCGGGATGAAAAGTATCCTATGTCCTACCTCAAAGTATGAACTCAAATTTCATTTGAATTCATTGAGTATTTTTGGCGTGATGCACTTCCAAGGGGCAGACAGACAGACGGACAGACAGACAGACAGACAGAGAGACAAAATTTAAAAAAAATACGGTTTTGGCTTTAGTATTGAATATAGAACGGCCCCCAAAAAAATTAACAAAATATCTTTAATTTACAGAATTTGGGACATTATCCCGCAGGAACTATTTATTTCTTCGGGATAAAAAGTATCCTTCATTTTAACCCATCATATAAACTATGATTGTGCGAAGTTGCATCAAAATCCATTTAGTAGTTTCAGAGTGGTAAGTGTTTTTTGAAATAACTTTCAACCCTAATCCTGCGGGAACCCTTTAATTTTTCGGGATGAAAAGTAGCCCATGTCCTACCTCTTTGTATGAACTCAAATCATACCAAGTTTCATTTAAATTCATTCAGTAGCTTCGACATGATGCCTAGCCAAGATACAGACAGACAGACAGACAGACAGACAGACAGACAAATAAAAATGAAAAAAAAAATACAGTTTTGGCTTCATTATCGAATATAGAGAAAGGTCCAAAAAAATATTTCTAAATATCTTCAATGTACAGAATTGGACCCGTTACAATTTTATTATAAGTATAGATTAAAAAGACTATTAAATTTTACTCACCAATATGGCAATGGTGGTGGCAGTCCGGCGTGCTTTTTATAAAATAAAAAGCTTTTATTTAATTTCACTTGTATGTATGTATCTATCTTTGTATTTCTGTTTGTCCTGGAATCTTGCAACTTAAAATTTCGAGCAGTTACCGATTTGCTATACGGCTGAAACTTTCAGGGTAACTCACAACTCGATAAAAATGCATTTAAAAAAATGTGTTTAAGTTAAGAAGCAGTTTTTTTTATATATCATTCTTATTCATATAAATACTTAATTACTAATACTGCTTTAAATACTTCATAACATTTTTTTATTCAATTTGCATGGCACGTCTTCGGTGTATATGCTGTGCACCTATCCCTAATCTATATATATAATATAACATATATTTGTACGTTTATTATAATATATTATTAATCATAAAATAGTTTTAAGTATTATTAGAAATTTGATTTACTGTTTTTTTCTAGTATTTTTATATCGTCCTTCACGCTTGTAACAATTCCGCTCCATCCAAAGGTTGCCTGGAACAGATCGCTTTTAGCGATAAGGCCGCCCATTGTAACACTTCTCCTACTATTGTTTCTTCATTTTTGATATTTTTGTTTGGTGTACAATAAAAAAAAACTATCTATTTATAATATGTATAATTTGCAAACCGGGGTCGAAAGCACGCAAGAGCGTTAAAATAAATCGCTCCCGCTTATCACGAACACCCTCAGGCCTCCAGGGCGTCTGTGACAGCATGACGCGGGTCCGGCCGGCTAGTCCGAAATAGATATTTCGCCGGCTGTCGTGTGAGGCACAACAAACAAATTTTGTAACATGACGAGTTGGTTTCGTTGTTTTAACGTTGGGTTTAAGTAAACGTAGTGTTTAATAGAATACTGCTATTTTTGTTGTTGAATTGCAAATTGAACTGCTCTGTCTGTTGAAGTATTAAAGTTCCGGGTACTATTATTTATAATGTAGTTTTGGGGTGAACCCAAAACTACATTATAAATAATAATACATACAATAAAAATGTTTTTTTTTTAAATAATAATTGTTATTAAAATTTAAAACAATGTAGCAACATTAAGTATTATTACGTATGTTGTTGGAGAATACGTAATTAAAAATAGTTAAGCTTTCTATTTTTTGATTAAGTATTTTTAAAATAATAGTTAAACTATCTTCATTTTAACATTGTATTTTTTTAATTATTGTAATGGGTAGGTTAAATATTCCCATTCATTCAGTTTTCAATACGAATGTTCTGCAAATCATTATACTCACGTGTACGTACTCATAAAAAAGCTTTGTATTAAATCACTTAAGTAAATGTATAATTGGTTCCTAAGTTTAATTAATACTAGCTTTCGCCCGCTACTTCGTCCGCACGGACTACAGTTTATCGCGAAAAAAACGTCCTATGTTCTTCTAGGATATTAAAAACCAATGCAAAAGTAGGTATAGAACCAACACTCTTGATGTTTTTAGACAGACTTTTATTTCGTTTCCGTGGCAACGGTTCCTTACAGCGAGTAACCAAAGTGTAAGCTACATCCATTCCTAATTTCATCAAAATCTGTCTAGCCGATATTGCGTTAAAACTCCGCAAACAAGCAAACAAAACAAACGTTTTCACTTTTATGTGTTGATGTGGATAGTAGAAGTATTTTAATTTTATGTAAATAATAAGAATGCATCTATAAATAAAATATGAACTACTCGAAACATCATTGAATGATACAGCAATGCTAGAAATATTTAATCCAGGATAAGTTTATTGATACCTATTTAATTTCGCATATATCATTACATTTTACACAGTTACATTATAACCTACTTCAAACTCCAATAAGAAAATATTAATGTATGATTTGTTCTACCACTAGCGCCATCTAGCGTCGAGTAGCTCGTTGTCAGGCTCGGAAAAACTGTGTTGTAAATTTTCACCGCAGACGTCGCTTCGCTAGTTTGTAAAACGAAATGCATGTCATAGTACAAGTAATAATTTTATTCAGCAGTATTAAACAATTTTTTAGTTCCATTTTAAATAGTACGTATGATCGCCGATCATAGTTATAGGCACTTCAAAACTAAGCAGCTATATCTAAACGTTTAGTGTATTTTAGTATTTGAGATTAATGAAATGAAATCGTTTTTATTTATGCATCACAAACTTACAAAAAGTTAACATAAACATAATATTATTAGCAACAGTAAGAACTAGGTTAGTGAGTTTTGTCATTAATCATGAGAAGGTCATTGGCAACCTAAGTAGGATAAACCTGTGATATAGCATGGCAATTTATGGCAGTAATAAATTGGAAACAACTGTTCTCCGATCTGCAAACTGTTCTGCGCTCTAAAAAAATTTAGTTGTTGGTCGCTCGAATTCTGTGCCGAAAACTTCTGTAGATATACGAAAAAAGCCTGGGGTAGACTATGAAAAAATATACCAAAATCTGTATAAACAACAGACAACATGACGTATGTATGAAGTGAAGCAGGGACCGGACCGACAAGAATGGTCAAGAAAGTATAAAAATAGACGGATTTCACATCGCCAAATCGAAACTGAAGAACCCAAGACATGCCGATGCACTAGTACGCACGAGCCTCACGCTCACACATACACCAGGTTATGCCGATTGCCGCCACAGCGCATCTAGGTCTCGACCTTATTTGTCGTGTTAATTCTGTCAAGTTCTCACCAATAATATAAAACAATGTTTTTTAATGATGAAATTGTGTATCAACCACAAAGCACAACTAATTATCCACTCACGCATATACACGTCGTCACCATTTGCTACGCTTCACTCATTTGTTTGGCAGTATAGACTCCGTATTTTTTTAAACCTTCTTACTAATGCTATTGGACATCTTATAAGAACCTCAACACCTAAAAAAATTAAACCAAAGAGCCACGAACTTGAACTTTCACTTTTAAAATAATAACCTGAAAAGTTATCAAAAACCTTATCTGAAAGTTGTGGGAAAGTTGGCGTGGAGTGAAAAATGCAACGAACTTCCGACGGAGAGCGAGAGTGGACAACTTAGGGAGCTTAAAGCTGAAAGATTGTTTAAGTGAAACTTCATGTTGGTGTTTTGTTGAGTTCTGATAGAGGGCTGTGTTAAAGCGATGTGTCATCAACGAATTAGAACCGATAATGGATTAGAAGACTAGATTAACTCTTTACTGCTCAAAACTTAAATTACAACATGTCAATAATGAGCTTTTGAAACGTACAGACAGCCTTATAACTAAGCAGTGATCTCTTCCAGTAGTAGTAGTATCATTGGTGACGTGATAATATTTACCATGTATTTTTAACCGACTTCAAAAATGAGGAAGGGTTTTCAACAGAGTTAGTAAAATATAGTTTCGTTTTGGCCAAAGGTCTTAATTTTGTAGACTGTAGGCGATTGTCGGAAGCGCTAAATTAGCATATTTCGTGTGCGGCAGTGACGCCGTCCCTAGCACCGACAGTCGCCTCCCAGCCGCCACCTATGGCACACTTGTAATAGCCAATTTTAAACACCAGATTTAAAAAAAAACAGTGGTAGTAATTGGATTCAATTATTGAAGGATTTTATATATTTTTTTATTTATATATCTTTGTTTGTTGCAGATGAAAACAAAACGGCCCACTGCGTTAGAGTAATAATGAGGTTTCTTTCCTCATGCTTCAACTTTAAAACTCACCTAGGTATGTATCATTTTATTTTGATATCTATCCTGGTAAAATTGTTGAGGAAGTCAGATCAACGAGGAGATTAGGGATTCTATTCCTGCTACACAAAAAAAATACACAAAATAAATAATAAACACAAAAATGTTTATAGTTAATTCTATTGGTTTCCTGTATATCATCATCATCATCATCATCCCGATGAAGTCCAAAGCTAAACATAGGCCTCATAACGACATATCCATATAAAAAAATGATTTTTTTGTCATAAATTCTGATAAGAAATATAAGCTTATTATTCCAGCAAGACCAGATAAAAAGAGTTCACCAATTCACACTACCATAATCTAGTTAGACTCTTAAACACTCTTTTTCTTTAGCTTTTTACAGATCAGAATAAAATGTCTAAAAGGCACATCCCTCATTTGCACAACCGCCGTGGCCTGACCCCTCAAAGCGCGAACTCAATTCCACTCTCAATCACAAACTCAACCTAATCCGTTCGACCGTCCAATTTCCCGGCAAAAACCGGTTTACGTCAGTTAAAATGGGCGGGATAGTGCGGCGGCGGTCATATCCGCCGATTGATCAGGGCGAATCAGTCGGCTGATCAATCAGACTGATTGAGTATGTTGTCGGGAGGCTGGGTTGTGTGGTGAGCTTGGGTGGATGTGGAGCAGCCGTAGATGCTTAGGTTCTATACTACATGACTATTTATTATGCTTCCAAAAGAAGGAGGTGATGCGTTTTTTTTATAATGTATATGAACACAGACTAACTATTAGGGTTCCACGGTCAAACAACCCTTCTAGTTTTATCATGTCCGTCTATCCGTTTGTCTGTATGTCACAGCAATTTTATTCAGCAGTATCCATGAGGCAGTGCTGTGGCGTCTGGTGTCAGAGTTTGTCAAGCCGCCCGAGGGCCTCTGACATGGCTTAACCATTACTATTATTTAATAACAGCCGGAACCGACAGCCTAACGTGCCCTCCAAAGCACGAAGCGATGGAAAACCGAACATAACTTAAAAAAAAAAAGAAAAAAGAAAGGTCAGTCAAAAAGGAAAAGTCAGAAAGGTCATTGGTGCGAAGCCTTGGAACGAACCCTGTATCGTTGGATTATAAGTTGCACTAGTATTCCGCTAGGCTAACACCGCTCCATTATTATAATTATATCGGATTAAATCAATAGGTATTATATAAATTATTTTGAGGGTAATATTTTTTTAAAAATTTATTATATATTCGGCACTAAAGTGACCTTTTTGCATGTGGCGACATGCAATTCAAGCAAAAATGGTATAAAAAATTACTTATTTTTTATTCTTGTATTTCATCGCATAATAGGTATTAATTCATAAACAGTCATATCACGCTCTTCTAAAGTTTACTAATTTACGAGATTATTGTTGACCATGTTAGTTCAACTTTGTTAGCATGTCATGTAAAAGCTACTAGATCAATTGTAATGCGGTTTTCACAGTTGAGTAGCTTAGAATCCTGGCTACGGAGCGTATCTATATGGACTTGGCCGTTTTATTTTTTATTTGAAAGAATAAGATTGGGCTGGTCCAATAAATATCATGAAAAATGGTTCAGTAGTTTTAAGTGAATCCATATAAAGTCGTTTTTATGAACTATTTATTTTGAAGGTTAGATAGACATAATATAATATGGTTTCATGTTAAATTCATCAACATACTCGTAGGTGCAGTAGCTTTTCAAAAGACTATTTCATTAAATTTGTTTGTTTCAGTTTCAAGATCGAAATTAACAAACAATACTGGATATTTGAGAATTATCAAAAACCAATGTCTCACGAGACAAAGTGAAAGTGAAGATGTCCAAAGTGCTGAGTAGCACCGCAGAGTAAATAACATTACTACTGGACTTCTGGACTTATTTTGAGTAGTCTTGGCGCCCACTACCAGGTAAATAAACTGTTAATTATATTATTCAGTTGTAACTTATTTTATTTTAAAATATTAAAAAGAATTTGGCGTTAGCTTGACCTGTGACTTTGAAACCAAGCTATACGATTCACTTTTCACCCATTTCTAAATTGTGGTTTAGATTTCAAACTATTACGGGGTGACATTGACAGAATACTGACAAAAATCACATGCATAAAAAAAAAACAAACATCGTAAGCATATTAAGCAACTCTGATGACAATACAATAATATGGTACCATTGAGCTGTTCTGATGATGGAGCAGGAAGCTGGGTATGGAACAGAGGCTGCTAGTTAATTTATCGAATTTGGGCTAGTTGGATTTGTCTTTGATTCGTGTACATGTACATGTGGTGTGACAAGGGTTTGCTTGCTTCTCATATGAGGTTATATATATATAGCGCTGGAGATGTCAGCCCACCCTACAACGGCTTTAATCAATCACAACAGGGACCGTGCCCTCCGAATATGTATAATGCAATATATAGAAAGAAAAACTCTGATGATGAAGCTAGAAGATGGTCATGGTGAGGTTCCAAAGCGTGTTTCAAGGTTTTTTCTAAATCAAGTTCGTGTTATTTTCTTTCATATATTTTAATATGGATTTTCGCAATATAACACCCGAGTTTATGAACTAAATTTGTAAATAATCAAGTTATTTTCTCAATAATACACGTTGAGTTCTTGCCGCCCACAGTTATGAGTTTTCCTCTCGCAGGATACAAGGGGTTGTTCTTTAGAAATGACTTCCTATGAAACATCCGTACTGTAGGTATGACGATTTAGGTGGGCTGTGCTGCATCCAATGATATCGGAGAAAGTCTATTTTATGTTGTTATTTTCAATTAAAAACAGATTTAACACATACATGACACACAGTTTGTATGAGTTCGTTTCCTACCATGAAACAAAATCTAAATAAAATAAATGAAACTCTGAAACAAAAGGAATTTAACGCCTACTTTTTACCCAAGTAAGGCGAAGCAAGGGAAGCGTAATGAGTTTAACAATGTATGTACCGATGTGGTTAAGTGGATGTTCCACCATAGAGTCGCCCTTATTGATCCGATTATGACAAGCGAGGTATCAATCGATTTGTCTTCATTGATAGAGTGCCATAAACTATTTATTTTACCATACTACGGTGAAGCAAAGGAAGGGTTATGTGTTCACTAAAAACTAACTAACACTTTTGAAAAGCAACGTGTCAATAGATTCGTCTTCTTCGCAAGTGTGTCACAGGCAATTTTTTTACCCGACCGTAGTCTGGTTTTAGTTTTTGAAGGTTGTCTTGTTAACTATGCGCGCTGGTTAAGGTGATCAGTGCGAAGAGTTCCTAAACATAAAAAGTTAAAACTATTTTATTGCGTATAATATTTAGTAAAAGTCTCTTGACATCTTGGTTCATGTAATTGGCTTGTTCTTTAAACTATCATACCTATAATTGTCATCAGCCTGCCAGCTGGAACTTGGAACAAAGGCCTTGTCTCATAGAA
This sequence comes from Alsophila aescularia, assembly GCA_946251855.1. Classification (NCBI taxonomy): domain Eukaryota; kingdom Metazoa; phylum Arthropoda; class Insecta; order Lepidoptera; family Geometridae; genus Alsophila; species Alsophila aescularia. The sequence continues at coordinate 39,631,018 of OX276381.1, forward strand.
AGACAGTTAATTTCATTAGGTTAAGGTCTTATTAGGTACCATGAATGCGTCCTCAAGGGTTTTAGTTGTTCAACACACATTTTATAAATTCGATGATATCCTATAGGAATTATGACTTGTTTCTTAATTATTTTTAATGCGAGTTTTATTTATTATTTTCAATTGTATTTATGCAATGTAATAAAATTAATGATTATATTTTCAAATGTAAATGTTTATAAAATGTTAATAATGTGAATATAAAAAAGAGGACTAAAAAACTCTCACGTTCAAGCCCCTAACTATATAGGAATACTTAATTGTATCTGCAACACCCAGGCAAAGAACTACTTGCACTTGTTTGCACGATGCGAAAATGATTTGCCGTAGATCCAAATAATGTAGCCAAGTGTTCTGTCCACGTCTTTGTCGAATAATATAAGTAGTTCGCTCGTTATTCCTGTGCCCTCGCGTGTAAGATTCTATAAGAGCTCACTTTCAAGTCGACTATCCTGCTGAGAAATTTATCTTTACGGGAAGGCCTTTGAGCCAATGATAATGAACAAAAATAAGTGGAATTAAAATTTTACTTCTTTCTTCAAGTCTACAAGCTGTCAGCCTAGTACGAGTTTAATTCCTCTGCATATTCTCACGCCATCCAAGGTGTGTTCTGATGAAGACCTATCCAATTTTATTAATTTTTCTAGATATCGTACTTTAGCAAAACCTAGCAAGCCTTGTAGTCTGTCAAGCCGTGTATTTGTCTGACCGATGGTAGCCTAACTGTTCCATAGTGCAACTTAGAATCTAATAATACCAAGTTCGGTATTAGGCTTTTCATTTTAGACCAATGACTTTTCTATGTTCGGTTTTCCATCGCTCCGTGCTTCGGAGGGCACGTTAAGCTGTCGGTCTAGGCTGTTATTGATTAGCAGTCGTAAAGCCATGTCAGAGGCGGCCTGACAAACTCTGACACTAGAGGCCAGCACTACCTCATACGACAAACAAACAAGTATATGTCTGCTAAGCAAGCGTGACACGCCTTCGGCTACATCGTAACATTCCATCATATGAGATCGTGGTCAAAAAAAACAATTGCCCCAAGTAGGTCTGCATGCAAAAATTATAATCATTTCACTCTGGCCATCTTTTTTCCTGGACCTTTCGCAGATTTAGGGGAGGCTAAAGACACCATATTGCAGACAACTAATGCAACTCATAATAGCCCTTTTTCGTCCCCTGTCCCATTAACAAAAGGGAAGGTGGGTGGAGTGAGCGAAAGGGCTGAGAAAGAGACGGCGAATATTAACGGGTGGACATTAATGGCGTCATGTCCGGGTCGGACCTTTGTTGAAATCTGAAGAAGTGTGAGTTTATAGTTTATATAGATTATTATGTACGTATGTGCTCTTTATTTAATACAAGCTTTCACACCCGCGACTTCGTCCGCGCGGACTACTGTTTATCGCGAAAAAAAACATCCTATGTTCTTCTAGGATATAAAAACCAATGCAATAGTAAGTATAGCCCCAATACTCTTAATGTGTTTTTACATACTTGTTATTTCGTCTCCATGGCAACTGTTTCTTACAGCGAAACCTTATTATTTTTCCAGTTTTCCCGTGGAATCTTGCTATTTTCCGGGATAAGAAGTATCCTATGTTTTATTCCAGGGTATAAGCTATCTTCCTTACAAAATCCGTCCCGCTGTTATCGCGTGAAAGCTCCCCAAACAAACAAACAGACGTTTCAGTTTTATATATTGGAATGGATGGTTGCGCACGTAGCTTTGCCCGCGTGACATATTTCCAGGATTAAAAAGCAAACAGAAAACATGTCTTTTCGCATGTCATTCACTGTTATTTCCTTGTCAAATTTCATCAAGATCGTTTCATCCTTTAGTCGTGAAAAGGTAACAAACAGACAGAGTGTCACGTTTGTTGGAAAGGTGACACTTGATGGTCAAGTCACTTGACCAATGGTCTGGTCTGGTCTGATCGATTACAATACAGAATTAGAATACAGAGGTGAATAGTAGAAACGATCAATATATAATAAAATAACCGACAAAGTTTCCAAAATATATAAACGTTTTCAGAAGGGCCTGACAATATTGAGCAGTACAAGCTCGACAGTATGATTCTACCTTAACAATAGAGAATCGAATGTGATCGCTCAAAGCGACCGTCGTTTAAAGACTTCTTGAGCGCCTTTTTACACGACTAAAGCACTATGCAAGGGAAAGGTAATGACTTTAATAGTCTATGTATGTAAGTAAATGTATGTTTGTTTTTTTTAGGTAGGATATATGCTGTTGGCCTACACTTCTACAGCGTCAGCGTCAGGACGGTGGGGTAGGAAAGCACTCCGCCGCAAAAATATGTAAATGTTCCACCATAGCGTCCCCCCTATTGGTCCGAGCGAGGTATCAATCGATTCGTCTTCGTGAATAGAGCTATTTATGTAACTGGCTATTTTTTTACTTGACTACGGCGAACCAAAGAAATGGTTATGTGTTCAATCTAAAAAATTGGTCTCATTTTGACAAGCGAGGTATCAATCGATTTGTCTTAATTGCAAGAGTAATGTACACTAGCTGTACCCGCAGCTTCGCACGCGTGGCCGTTTCTTTAAGTTAAAAGAACTCTATTTCTATTCCAAGACCAAAAGTACCTATAAAGTACAATTATACTACATTTCTTCAAAATTCGTTCAGCCGTCAAATAGTTTTTTTCTGATTGCTCGGCTTCTACTCATTCATTTGGATTTAGATTGTTAATCAATGTTCACCAGTTTTTAAGTCAAACCCTTACCTATCCAAACCGCATCGCAATCGGTCCTGTAGTTTTTACGTGATGCGTGAATAGACTAACAGACAAACAGACAGACACGAATTTTAAAAATTGTTTTTTTTTTGTTTTTCAGTTGATTATTTTTTGTACCCTAGATGTTTTTTTTTAATATCTTCCTTTTGCAGATGTTTTGGTTTTTACTGCTTAATTATAAGTATAGATGTCCTTCACTTTTGGATAGAATAACAAAAATATATGTTTTATTACATTATTTTATTCATGCCTATAAAACAGTACCGTGACATACCTACTGACTGACTGACTGACTGACTGACTGACTGACTGACTGACTGACTGACTGACTGACTGACTGACTGACTGACTGACTGACTGACTGACAACGCCCAGCCTAAGCCGGTGGACCTAGGTATTTGAAATTTGGAGGAATATTCCTTGAGTATCCTAGAGGTGAACTACGGAAGTAACTATAAACCGTAAAACATAAATACCAACTCCAAATGAAATAACCCTCTCCTGCGGGGACACTTTAATTTACTAGTATGAAAAGTATCCAATGAAAAAAACAGTAAAAAACAGTTTTGGCTTCAGTACGAATAATAGAACAGCATTCAAATCCTAGCCTTTCAATCCCTATCCTGCGGGAACCGTTTAATTTTTCGGGATGAAAAGTATCCTATGTCCTACCTCGTAGTATGAACTTATATCATACCAAGTTTAATTTAAATCAATTCAGTAGTTTTGGCGTGATGCCTAGCCAAGATACAGACAGACAGCCAGGCAAAACTGAAAAAAAAATAAACGGTTTTGGCTTCAGTAGGGAATAAAGAACAGCCTCCAAAAAAAATGTTACTAAATATCTTCAATGTACAGAATTGGACCTGTTACAGTTTTATTATAAGTAGGTATAGATTATAAATATATTTTTTACCCAGTGTTGATAGTATTTTTAGTTTTTGAGCTTGTCTTAGTACTGTTCATTCTGCTCACGTTTGACCTAATTCATGGGAACTGCAAATTAATTCAAAGACGAGAAGTTTGTATAAATAATATATCTACAAAGTTCCACATTTGCCTTATTATTTCCTCATCATATAACCCAACACAACGCACCTACTAATACAATAAATAGTCCTGTCTGTGCGTACATGATTAATGTAGGGTCTGCGCATGATGGAGGTGTTATGCGCACATAATTTTATTTCCGTTGAAGAAAACTTGACTGATGGGCCAACCCTGCGTGTTTGCTTTCGCGGCGTTATGGCTTAATTACGTACGGATCTTATGTGTTGTTGGGGGATCTAAATTTAGATACTAGTAACTTTTCAAAGGGAAATAAATCTAATAATTTTCTAAAGGAAAGTTTGGATCACGGACGGGATTCAAATCCATGCCTCTGCCCAGCACATAGCTCTAACCAATTCGGCTACCGCGACCACTGCATCATAATCCAAATTTGTCCCTTAGTTGTCTCAACCCGTCTTACGGGGACGGCAACGAGCAACTACCCAGAAGAGTAGCAATGTCATTTGGTTTGTACGAACTCAATTCCGCCAATTTCCATCTTGAAATAAAGCGCTCTGATTGGCTAAACCATCGCCACGCGGTGTATTACGGTGGTATTTATTAGTGGAAAATTATTAACAAGTTGGCGGAATGCGACGGACTAACAATTCATCTCTTCTGGGTAGATGCTTGATGGGGGACGGTAACGCCATCCATTGGTAGTATTCTGAACTGACCAATCGAATATAGCTAATATTGGTGTATTGAATGCAAAATATTAAAATAGTTCCCGTTGTCCCCATTACCCTTTCCGCATCAATGAGGACAGTGGGAATTAAGCCAAGCTAAACAAGAAAATAAAATATGAAGATGTCTGTCTCTCTATCAGACTGTATATTTCCACATCACATAAAAACTACTTTACCGATTAAAATGCGGTTTTCACTGTTTGATGGTTAGGTTTAAACTCAAAATCTGGTATATTTTGGTTATATCATTCCGATTGGCAAAAACCGAGCAATCGATAAAAAAACTACTCATATTAGGTAAATGACTGTGTGAATTTTGATGAAATTTAATCTGTTGTAAAAGTATTTTGATCCTGGAATAACAAATGGGTTACTTTTAATCCAGAGAAATGGCCACGCAGGCAAATCCGAGGGTACAGCTAGTATTTTTACATAATTTTAATAACAGAAGTTTGTCAGTGATCTTTATTTTAAAGCTTTATCTTCTTAGCTGTTTATCTATTGATAAACAGCTAAGAAGATAAAGCAACAGATAAGATAAGATCTTTATAATTAGATTATTATTATATAATTAGATAGATAGCAATTATATTTATTATGTTATTATGTGTATTAGCTTAATTCATAATATATTTATTGTATGTTGTATTTTTATTAATTTCTTGCAATTATATTGACACATCTTATTTTTATACGCTTTATATTAGCTTCACTTGTATGTTTGTATGTTTGTAACTGAATGTTTGGACGCTATTTTGACCCATTTTAAACGGTCAGATTTCATTCAAATTTTGCACACCTGTCAAAGACCGATGACGATGCAATAATTCGAAAAAAACACGCTTTTATAAATAAACCAAACTAAAAAGTAGAAAATAAATAATAGATAAAAAAAAAAAACACGCTTTATATAGAAAACCAAACTAAAAATAGAAAATAAATTTTAATAGTGTAAATAAGAAAAAAATGTTTTATTTAAAAAAAAGCGTGGGGTGCTTTTTAAGTTATTATCGAAATGATAATCCTTCTTCTCATATCTGTCAATGAAATATTTGTAACTCTTGCCCCATGCACCCCACGATTTATTTGAAATAAAACTTTTTTTCTTATATACACTATTAAAATTTATTTTCTATTCTTTAGTTTGGTTTTCTGTATAGAGCGTGTTTTTTAGTTTTTTTAAACTATTATTTATTTATTATTTAGTTTTGCACGCCTACAACTCCTCTCTCTTACGCATTTTTTGGTTGACTGGTAGATAAATCTTTTAGTATTAAATCCGCAATTTTTTACTCTATTTTTTTGTGCAATAAAGTTTAAATTAATCAATAACACCTTGCGATCACTATTGACCCTTAATTGAGTGAACATCACAAGTAACCTGAAAAAAAAGGGGTAAAATTGTATCATATATTGTAATTCAATGGTAATATCCACTGCCTCGGGTGTTCTGAATGTGATGATATAGAAATATGTTGATAACATCAACATATTTCTTGTATCTATCTATACATATAATAAAGCAATATGTAAGAAAAATACTGTAAAAAGAAAATAATTTAAAAAAGTCTAGGTTACTTAAAATAAGCTACTGAACAGGAAGACAACATATTTAAAAACCGTATCTGTCTGTTTGTTTGATTGCTTGTTTGTTTGTTCGCGCATCACGTAAAAAATTAATGGACCGATTGCGATGCAGCTTTCACTGTTGAATAGCTTAGGGTTTAACTTAAATACTTGAGTAGGTACTTGGTATCTAAATACGATGATTAGATGCCGATAAAAACTATTTGACGGTTGAACGAATTTTGAAGAAATAGTATATTGTACTTTTGGTTCTGGAATAACACGTGTGGGCTACTTTTAAATGAAATGACCACGCGGGCAAAGCCGCAGGCACAGCTAGTCTGTTATAAATTTGCCAAAAAATACACTAGGTTACACAGGGTAGTCTACTTCTACTTAATTGAAAAAAAATAAAAAAATATGAAAGTAGAATAGGCCGAATGTTTTTCAGCAACCTTCCAATATTTACCTCCACTTTCAAACCCACACGCACAAACAAAACGCCAGAACAGTACGCACGCACAATGCGACGTATTAATCATGCGATACGCCGGAACGGTCGGTCGTTAATCATTGGCGGTCGGCCCGCCCGCAATCCGGACGCGGCGTGTGTACACACCCTTTTTGTTAATTAATCTATGCTTATGTATTTGTTATGTAATATTCTGATGTGTAAAACATGACGATCATGAGTTTTTACGCACATATTAGCACGAGTCCGAAAGACCGACCTGACACAATTGCAGACATTTTATGTTGTATTCGTCATGGCGAATCTATCTGTCTGTCTATATATATCTATCTATCTATCTATCAATCTATATATACTTAAAACAAAGCAGTTCGTACCAAAAAGTCTGTGCAATGAAGATTATTGGTCTGGGGACTTAAAATAAGTTACAACGAATATAACGTTTTAAAAAAAAAAAGTCTGTTTGTTAGCGCATCACGTAAAACATATTTTTTTTACGTGATGCGCTAACAAACAAGCAGACAAACACAATTTTTTAAAAACGTTATATTTGTCCACCATTAGGACCGATTGCAACGCAGTTTTCAGTGTTGGAAAGGGTTGACTTAAAAACTGGGGTTATGACTATTTATTTTAATCTAGTAATATCAATTTAAAAGGTAAACTGATTAGAAAAATAGACCTCAACTAAAAATATTCTGGCAAACAAAATAACAAACAACTAAAAATAAACTACGTTGATGCAAGTTAAGATCTTGATGTGGGATTTCTGAACTTTACTTTTATCAGAACTTTTATATTTAATAAGATTCAGAAGTTTAATATATTGAAATTCTTTGTATAGTTGATAGATTCAGGCGTTACTTTGCGGAAATCCATATATAAAATGAACAAAATAAAAATATGTAGTGCGTAAAATATGTATATGTATGTGTTAACGTGGGGGTTTTACTTTTGTTAATTTTACCATTTATCATTTGTATGACTTACAGTTTTGGCGGAAGTAAGCTACATATTTTTATTTTGTTCATTTTAAATTTTTTGTACCTAAATTTCTTCTCAAATGCCACATAATTCCAACGAAAAATTTAGAACAATAGCGAGAAGTAAATACCACTACGATTGCATTCCTAATTCGTCCACATGCCTTTCCCGACTACCTAGGGGGTGAAAGGGGTGAATGGGGTGCAAGAGGTGCACATCTCGCCCCCTGGAATCTTGACGGTTGACATTCCGCATGGTCATTCTTATAGTTATAATTTTCATATGGTACATATGTTCTCGCTTTCTAACCTAAACTTGCCTGGAAGAGATTGCTGCTTAGGGATAAGGCCGCCGATTGCACTATTTTAATGTCATTGTTGTTGTGCCATAATTTAAGTTTTTAGTGCAATAATGAGTTATCTATCTATCTATCTATAACTTATTGAAGGGTATGGATTTTCAAGTTTATTGTTTTTGCTGTTTTTTTTATTAGTATTCGTATAATTATAGTTTATTTAAATAAATATATGCTTAATAAAAAGTGTAGGGAATCTATCAAGAGTCGTTTAACTTTCATGTGTCCATACTTTTTTGAGATTAAATTTGTTTTTATACACGTACCATAATCATCATTATAATATTTCCAATAAGAACTCATAAGTAATTATGCAAGATTGACCAATAAGATTTTACTCCACACTCCCGTTTAAAAGTGTTCCGTTAAATGTAGCGAAAGGTACCACCTACCACCCTTTTGTCGCAACGAGTTAACACGAACAGTACTTAATCTTGTGCCGTTTTATCAACATTTCAATTCAAGTTGTAGCATCTGAAATTCTGAATGATTCATTGATTGGATTGATTTTCACTGTTTTTTTTACTCACCATTTGTTAGGTATTACAAAAAATTATATTTTGATTGAAAAAATGGGGCAAAACTCATGTGCAACAAGGACAACATTGTTATGTTAGCAGCTGAATGTTTGGATACCTAGTGACAATGACTCAGATTTAAATAGGTAGATATTTACTGACCGGCTTTTAAAAATAAGGATTGTCTTAATATTACTCATTGTCTTTTTTACGTACACATATTTCTCAGTTTTTTATGGCCTTCTTGTTGTTTCCATATACATTTCATGAAAATTGTTTCAGTAGTCTTTTAATACATCCATTTGGAGTCGGCTTTTATTTAAAAATAAAAACTGATTATATTGACCGCCTTTTTCTAAACTTGGTTAAAAATGTTTATTAATATAACTGTTTGTAAAAGGTTTGTTTTTCAGGTATAAGCTTTCAAGTAGATAAGTAAATTATGTAACATTTGTTATTTAAACATAAAATTATATATCGAAGACAAAAAACACTCTTTGATACGTTTGTATCTTTATATAGATAAATAAAATACACATACCAATGTCAATCAAATGGTGAGATTATAGGAAATTTGGTAGCAAAACAAATAAATTATGACATGCTTGGCAATAGGTACCTACGCTTGTCAAAAATACTCATAAAAATACATTTTTGAGTGTTGAGGGCTATTTAACAGACTAAATTTTAATTATTAAATGTGATACATGAAATAATTGTTAATTGATTTAAACTTCGGTACTGCCCTATATTGTTCTTTTGTTCTATGCTAATGGTACTTCGCTGGTGGAATTTTGATGTTCACTATTTCGCATGGTCATTGCCCGTTTTCACAATTTCACTCGTAGTCTCTACTCTGTGCCTCACCCCGGTATGTGTAGGTAAGAGTGGAAAATACTTATTTTTGTTTTAAGCTTGGGCACAGCATAATCAAAAAAAGAAAAACTGGAATTCCTTTACACGCAACTCAAGCCTATTTGCGTAAAAATAGGCTTGAGTTGCGTGTAATTTTGGCTAGATATGTTTCTTTTCTAAGTCTATATGACTTAAAAAATTATAGTTTAAAAAAACTAAAAAACACGCTTTATATAGAAAACCAAACTAAAAAATAGAAAATAAATTTTAATAGTGTAAATAAGAAAAAAAAAATTTATTTCAAAAAAATCGTGGGATGCATGGGTCAATAGTTATAAATATTTTATTGACAGATATGAGAAGAAGGATTCTCATTTCGATAATATCTTAAAAAGCACCCCACTATTACCCCACATACACTATTAAAATTTATTTTCTATTTTTTAGTTTGGTTTTCTATATAAAGTCTGTTTTTAGTTTTTTTAAACTATTACTTATTTTCTACTTTTTATTTTTTCGAATTATTGCATTGTCATCGGTCTTTGACAGGTGTGCAAAATTTGAATGAAATCTGACCGTTTAAAGTTGGTCAAAATAGCGTCCAAAGGAGTCGGTTACAAACATACAAACATACAAGTGAAGCTAATATAAAGCGTATAAAAACAAACACGAAATCCCACTCAAATTGAGACAAACAGAGAAATTTTTACCTCGCAGGAAAAGGTGTAAAAGAAAATTAATATATCTTTTTAAGACTTATTCAACTTTGCATCCCATGCAACTTAAGTGGACACAGATTTTCACTTGATATAAAGTACAAAATAGATAAAATTATGTCTGTTATAGAGATTAATTGAAAAAGGAGAGCTGCCCTTCTGATCTTTTTAATGAGCTTTGATACCTAGCAAAGAAAAAGGTTTGCCAGCGATTCCTAACCCGGGGTCAACTGTAAAAATATATAGGAATAGTTAAGAAATAAACAAGGTAGATATTAAGATACAACTAAGATCATAAAAAAGAAACACTTCATATGAAATGTAAAAATAAACTTCAGCTTGAGATGAAGTGCCCATATTTTTGTTACATGTTTCATGTAGGTTCTTAAAGGTATGAGATTAAAAACTGAAGTTTTTTATACTAATATTTTAAAGAGGAAAGATTTGATTGTTTGTATGTTAGCTTGTTTGTAATGGATAATTTCAAAAAACATTGAACGGATCTAAAAATTCTTCCACCTATAGAAATCTACATTACCAGTGAGTAGAAGGGCATTTTAAAAAAAAAAATACTCTACGAAAATTGCAATTATGTACCCCATGGTATCAAAAATACCTTGATACTCTCTCTACAAAAAATACAAAACGGAATGACACGTTGCCATGGAAATGAAATAATAAAAAGTCTGTCAAGTACGTGAGTAATAATGCAGTTGTCTATGGTCAAAAAACACCACGATAGTTGCTGTCAAAGATTTTGAATTACGCTTACTGGCGTATTTTTTTAGAAGTTACGACGAGTAAAATAAATTCCACGGTGTGAGCACTACCCGTGCGAAGCCGGGGCGAGTCACTAGTGTTTTGTACTTTTAAAGGGGTTCATAACGATAATCGTTGATTTCTTAGGGGGTCTTCAGTTAAAAAGGCCGAAAAAAATGGATTGCGGAAGTTTCATTTAAACCCGAGTCCTTTTCCACACTTTCAAATAAAGATATTTGCAGAATGTGGGTCTACACTTGATATTTTACGCGACTCGTTTTAATAGGCACTAGCACTGTGTTATTTTGTAAGTTAGTGCGCATGCGCATTGTACCAATTGAATATACTCACGCATTAGCTGCCTGTTACTGCCCACTGCTGAGCATGAATATTCCTTTGATTTTGACACTGTCCCACTTCTTTTGCTACTTAAAAATTGTATTAACAGGTATTTGACTACTCAACAATTATTATTATGTAGGATTATTTGAAATAATCATTATTATGTAAACTTGTTACTCGTGCACACTATTGTATAAATATCACGTCAATTTTATGGTTTGTATAATTATCATAACAACAAAAACCTCAACAATATGCAGTTTGATCAAGTACAAAATTATGATACCTTGGTCTACAATTAATCTTTAACGATTACCATGTTTTTAGAAATATGGACTATTTAAAAAATATACATTTTTTAATACCTAGTTTATTTAAATGACTTAAATCAAGCCAAAATAAATGTAAAAATACACTTCAGCGATAACGTAGGCGATGGCAATCCATTGAAATTATAGGCAGCTTGTTTGTTTGTTTGTCGTATGATGTAGTGCTGTCAAGCCGCCCGAGAGCCTCTAACATGGCTTAACGACTGCTATTAATCAATAACAGCCAGGACCGACAGCTGACCCATTGCCCATTTGGCCGCCCATTGTGACACTTCTTCTACTATTGTTCCTTTATTTTGTTAATTTTCTTTGTGGTGTGTACAACAAAGAATTTATTTATCTATCTATCTATCTTAACGTGCCCTCCGAAGCACGGAGCAATGGAAAACCGCAAATAACTCAAAAAAAAAAAAACTATTTTGATTCTATTGGATTCTAAATTGCACTATAGAACCGTTAGGCCACCATCGCTTTAGCATTTTAGCATTTTATAGGCTGCTGTCATTTGTTTTTTTATTTAGGCCATAAGTTGGACTCTCGCAGCTTTGTCAAATAGTACCACATTTCTGCACCAGCCACTGTTTTCCCCAACACAATCAAAATAGAGGTAACACTCGGCCAGACTAATTACATTAAAATCACCGGCACAGCACCGTACTAAATCACTGTACCTATTATGTACCAGAGAGGCCTCATCCTTACCGCGGACAAATGTATAAATATTCTAAATATACCAAAATTTTGCGACTACCCATGCTTTCGACCCCAACCGCCATATTATTCTTCAACCCAATTGAATCACTAAATTATTATAGACAAGGTACAATTTTGCGTGCGACGGTTAGGTTGTTGAAATCTTTAAGGAAAACTGAGGGTAGTCCTTACAATCCTTTCTGTTAAACTATTCTCTTTGAATAATTGTCGCGTGGTCCTGATGGGTTAGAACGTATTCATGCTCTGTCCCCCCGCTATTGTGGTGGGTTGTGTATGTGTGCATCTACACCGGTCAGTGTGTGCGTGTTTGTCTGGACAATGCGCATGTAATGTTCATTGGGCAGGGGTTTTATGTATAGAGTATAAAATAGTAAATAAATGTTGAATAATTGCTCAGATTAGAAGAAAAAGACAGCTGTTAAGATAAAATATGTACCATAGAAAATCAAAATCAAAGTATTTTATTGTAAACTAGTGACCCGCCCCGGCTTCGCACGGGTAGATATATAAAAAGATAAAATTAGTAGGTACTTTTTTCGGACAAATAGAAAAACAACAATTTCTTACACAAAATGTTTATTTGCACAAATTATAACTTAAGAACAATTTCTTACACTAAATACTTTATTTACACAAACATGACCTAACAACAATTTCTTACTACCGTAGTATTATTACTTCTTGACCCGTATCCAGAGAGTATATTGAACAAAGAATATAGGTTACTCTCTACCGAGAGATATTGAATAACGGGGCCCGTATCTCCTATTTATTTTGTGTTTCCTCCTTAAAACAACCATAAACTTTATTGCATTGTATTCTCTTTGCTAGGTATAATGTTTTGTTTAAAGGTTTTATATTGACGTACCATTTTGTCTATAGTATTATTCTGTTTAACGCAAGGAGGATGAATTACTATTACTGTTATAAGGTTTAACTCCATAATTCAACCTCCTTTGATTTAAAAAACCGGGTAGGAAGTAACCATAACTCAACCTTCTTGGGTTTAAAACCAGATGTCTACGCCACGTCTAGAATTGTATCTCTGTTTACATTATTACAATTATATAAAGGAACTCAAATTTTTTGAAAAATAAAATACTTCTCGTGTTACTTTCTGATAATTTAGCTTTCTATAGGTGAAAGAATTTTTTAGTTCAGGTCAGTATTTTCTGAGTTTATTCATTACAAACAAACAATCAAATCTTTCCTCTTTATAATATTAGTGTAGATGTAGACTAGCTGTGCTCGCATGGTAATTTCTCTGGGTTGAAAATAATCTATGTGTTGTTCCAGTACTAAAAGTACCTTTAAAGTACAATATACTACATTTCATTAAAATTTGTTTTTGATTGAGATACCAAGTACACAAGTTTTAAGTCAAAACCTAACCTATCCAACTGGAAAAACCACGTCGCAAGCAATCGGTCCAGCAGTTGATACGTGATGCGTGAACAGACAAAGAGAAAGACACCATTTTCAAAAATGTTATTATTCTTGTTTAATCGCTGGTTTTAAGTCCCCTAGACATTATTTTCATTATCTGGTTTGTACAGAGTTTTCCCAAAGAACCGATAACCTTTGGGGTAGACGAGTTCTCGAGTGGAGACCACGTTTAGGCAAACGTAGCTGAGGTCGCCCTGTGGCCTGAGCAGACAGACAAACAGACAGAAACGATAAAAAATTGGCTTATTCTAAGTACCTACGTTATATATTTTGTTTAATTATCTTTTTTGTTCAGTCTTTTTGTTGCTTCCTACGTTATAAGTAGTATAGATTGGCAACATAATAGCACTGTAACAAGTCAAAACTTACCTCTAGTTTCGTGAAACGTTTGTTAACTCTGACAACAGATTAAGTCTAATGCTGTCTTTGTCATTTGTTTAGTGCCAGACAAAGGCAGCATTAGAATTAATCTGTTCTTAAAGTTAACAAACGTTTCAGAAACCCGAGGTTAATGTCTCATGGATAAGAAGAAAAACATCTACTCGTATATAATAAAAATAGATTAAATCAATCAAATTAGGTACGATTATAAGAAATGTCGTCTTCATGTGCCGAAATTTAAACTCGAAGCAGTGCGAAGCAAAGCATCGTGTTCTCAGTACTCCCAGAACTGTAACACCTCTCTCGCTCCACTTTTTCGTGAAGGAGAGGGACAATCATTTAAGGACTACAGATACTTCTCAATTAATATAAGAAATTTTCGTCTTCCTTTTGTTTTCGTTGTTGTTTAATTCTCATAAGATTTAAAAGTTGTTGATTCACGATTAACATATATACTCTATACCCTAACGATCTCAATAGAATCCATCGAATGAATATCTAATAACACAGACAGTTCGGAATTTGCCAAAAGCCCAAGGGCGGTTATACCTAGCCAAACAAACTTGCCCAACATTTGTTACATTTATTGCTTTAAGCTTAGTTGGGTGGGCAATTTATAATGGTAGCACACGTGATTGCCCGCGTTTATTGGCGTCTGTTTGGGCAAAGGTTGAAACATTTCCAAGTACGAGTATGTAGAGTCCGTTGTAGCGAGACGCAGAAATTCTCTATTTTTTTCAGAAACTACGTCAATTCAAATTGAAACTAAGTTTTAAAAATAGATTTTGCTGTCCTTTATTTTGATAGAGGATACCTCAAAACTCATTTTTCTATAAAACAAAAGTGACACAGGCACAGTCGTAATTTTTTAGCCGACTGAGGAGGGTTATGTGTTTGGTTGTATGTTTGTTTTTTGTTTATATGTTTGTTTGTTTGTACATTTCTTAGGCGCGTCCTACAGCCTAAACGGCTCGATGGATTTTGATAAATGAGGTATCATTGGATTCGTCTTCAGAGAGAGTGCTATGGGGTATATGAAGTGTCAAGAAACTAATTTGACGGCCGGTCATTCTAGTGGCTAGTGACCCTAGGAACGAAATTAAACAGTCGTAGGTTCGAATCCTGCAAGGTGCAATTATTTGTGTGATGAGCAGAAACGTTTGTTTTCGAGACATTTATTTATTTTTATTTATTCGGAAAACTTACAGTGTTTTATAAACCTAGCTTAAAATTAAAAATATTACTAATCACTATTTAATAGTTTTCGCATATTGCATCCTATTAGCAAGTTTGCTCCAAAAGAAAAATCAACAGAAATATTCATCAATGAAACTCGACAGTTAGGAAGCCACATTAAACCATCTTTGGATATTATATTGCGAACTTTATTTGGAGATATGTTGAACAAGTCAAATTCAGGCAAGTCCAGACTATTAATAGTTTTAGGGGACCTAATAAAAAAAGATTTTTGCCTATAATTTGTGGAACATCGGGAAACGTTTAGACACTTAGGGTGCCTGACAGATTTTACAGGTGTGATTATGCCTATCTTGAAGAGGAGATCTGGGGAATCAATTAGAAACTGCGCTATTTACATGGATACATGGATGTGATATTCCCATTTATGTATGTTTATCCGATATCTAGTGCCCATATTACATGGCACCATTACATAACCATAAAAAGTGTTCATAAAAGTGCATGAACGTAGCTAAATGATACGCAAAAAAATGATTTTCCAATTTTCCTAACTTATATCTCCCATTAGTTCGGATCTCTACTAAACTTTAGATTTATTTGGTTTGAACTGCTTCTGCCACCGCATCCACGCTCTCCACGTTCTACTTTTAGACCAGTTTATACCAACTGATTTATATGGACACATTTTTGTGGCTTTCAGGATGAATAATTCTACATACATTTTACAGCTGTAAAGCTTGATTCACATCTACCAACACGCGATGAAGGCATAACGGTTCTATAGTGCAATTAGAATCCAACGATACTGGGTTCAAAACGGGTGGGTTTTTTTTCGCGATAGCCAGTAGTTCGCGCGGACGAAGTCGCGGGTGGGAAAGCTAGTGATACATATATATAATACATATTAATATTTTATCATCTCAATCTCAAATATTTATATCAACAATCATCAAATGATCATAGTAGCATGCCTATTATGACGACGATTAATAATGAATAGTGATGACGTTTACTATACACCTTATTCAACATGTAATATAGGGTAACCCTTCTCTACATATATTCACACAATCAATTTGACCTGACGTTATTAGAATCGAAAAAAAAACATGAGTGTCATGGCCATCTCGCCGAGATGAATGTGAAACCGGTTGATCCAGAATCTCGTGGTCAGGTCAAGCAAGTGGATTATAGCTTGACCAAAGGGTTACAAGGTCTGTTAAGGTCGGCTCGTGACCAACACAGGTTTTTGGGAGAGGGATGCTGTGTTATGATAATGAGATTGAATTGCAGGTCAGATGTCATATTGAGAGTATAAAGGGGTAATTTAACTAGCACTTACTACTCGTATGTTACAACTTACATTTATTCCAAGCTAGATGCTCCCCGCGGTTTCACCCTGCCAGAGAAGCAAGACTACCAGGCGTTTTTTGTTTATTTTTGAATTTCGAACGAAGCAGATAAAAACAAGATATAAGTTCAAAAACTTAAATAGCCTATGACACTCCTGCGATGAAGACGAAACGATTAATACCTCGCTTGTCAAAATCCCTTCCCTTCCTTTACTTCCTTTATTATCGGGTGGCGATATATCTAACATTGCGCACGACTTAACTGTGCGCAATGTTAAAGTTAATTTAAGAGTTAGGGTTAAGTCGGGTAAAAAAAATTGTCTTCAGGTATAGAGAGTGCTCTATACCTGAAGACGAATCGATTGATACCTCGCTATAAGGGCGACGCTATGCTGGAACATCCATTTAATCACATACTTCGTCGTACTGGGGTTTTTTGTTTTTTAATTCCCAAATTTAATAATTTCTGAAAATGTTTGCTAGTGTCGGGAGTGAAAGGTATGACACGCCAGATCATGGTTCTTCATTCACATCAAATATTATCCAATCCAACTATACTTAATGGTAGCATTATTTAAATCCAAGTAACGGCGACCGGCGACATCGACGTGAAAATGTGCGATAATTATTTTCTAAAGCTTCAGTCTTAGGAAGCAACGAGTTTTAAAACTAGTCAATCATTGGGTGGCGATATATCTGACATTGCGCACTACCACGCGCATTCTGCGTGAGCGCGTCGCGCCAAGCAAATGATAAGCCAAAATCTCCATTCCATATCTCCATATCTCACTTCCAAATTTCATAAAAATCCGTCCAGCCGTTATCGCGTGAAAGTTCCCCAACAATAAACAAACAGACAACGTTTCAGTTTTACATATTGGTATGGATGTTTCCATTATTATAGCCGCGAGCGTGACTCTCGCTGCGATTGCAGCGCTCGTGTGAGTCATGTGGCAGGGCAGTCACGTGATCACGTCACGCGCTGCCAATATTGCCACCTCAGCGATTTTATCACTAGATCAGGGCCCCGATTCTGTAACCTATTGAAGCGCGATAACGCAAGTCGATCGCTTGAGATTTTTTGAGAAATTTTCTTATTTGCCACTTAAAAGTGCTGAAACATATTGCTAAAATTTTCACTTTTTGTTTTTTTTTTTTAATATTTCCAAAAAAAAAATACTTCCAGCACTTTTAAGTGGTATATAAGAAAATTTCTCAAAAAATTTCAAGCGATCGACTTGCGTTATCGCGGTTCAATAGCTTACAGAATCGGGGCTGGGGGAATTCCAGACCTGGTGACTTTTGAAGGTTTTAGTGGGATATTTCTTCATTTAGCAATATTATTTCTAGCGTTTTTAGAAGTTTTTTTACCAGTATAGAACTTTGCTACACATTTTTATGTCATTAATTCTATCTAGAATAGAAATTTATATAGATGAATTTTAATAATTTTTCATTATGTACCTTTCTACTATGTAAACTTGTCAAATCACATCACAATATCATACTAATATTGTAAATCAGAGAATTGTAGCCACTGTCGTACGTAACGAGGCCAATAAGGGCTTATAGTTGTAAAAATTAATACTCTATTACCGAGCGGAAAACTTCGTTTGCGTGATGCTGAACTCCCTACATTATAAAATGCACACACAAAACGTCATAAAATGCATTAAAACCGATTAGCGCTACATTTCTTTTATCTTTAAAAGATTAGACCTTCCTGTAGATGATTCTGAAAATGATTGTTCCCATTCATTCATTTATTCATTCAGCTCCGTAAAATCTAGATGAATTTATATAAAATTTGATATGCGGGTAGCTTATATCCTGAGTTATCACCATAGTACACAAAACTAGATGGATTTCTATGAAATTTGATATGCGGGTAGCTTATATCCTGACTTATCACATAGTATACAAATTAAGTATGGGTATACTTAATTTGTGTCAAAAAATGTAAATGTAATTAAGTATACTTAATTTGTGTCAGTAATATATTCTGATGACATTTGACATTATAACTAGCTACTTCAAAATTGCTAAGGTGGCGACACTGCCGGCACCGCTCACAACTAGTCGCGCCTCCACGCAGCCCGACCGTGCCAAAGCGGAGATCGACATCATGAGTGAATTAAAAAAACATTAATACATATGGGGAAATTTCGACATCATTTCTTGGGTGAGTATAGAAAGTACGAAGAATTGTCGGATACCAATACCTGTAATTAGGTACTTATATGCGCTAGAACTGTTCTCGTGAAACGCGCGAATCACAGTCAAAATTTACAAACAGAATTGCGAATAGATCGCTGCGTGCAAACTCGCTCCGTGTGACTGAAGCTTAAGGACCGGTTGGGTCAACACTGTTGTAATATTAAACTAATCAACGTATCGCAGAGTCAGTCGCCCGTTGCGGTCACTGTTTACCGTCGTTCAGAATGCTATCTTTACAGGCCATTGTAAAATCAATGTTTATTTTTCTTCAGATAATCCCGAGACAGATAATAAAACCTCAGAACAACTAATTGCAAATGTTTGCAGCGTCGTTGCAGGTTGTTGTAAGCGCAAAATAAAAATGTCTGGATATTTTCCACTGAGTAATAGCGGTCTAGACCGGTAGGAGGACAGAGCCGGATTAGAAAGGATTATTATTTTTTGTTAATTTTTTTTTTTAATAACCTTGTATCGATTTACTATCACGTAGCAATATATATAAAATAATATATGTTTTTCTACGCACTTAATATAGTCTCTGTTTTTTGACATTTAGTAAAATAATTAAGACCCACTTGCACAGCTGTCTTAGCCCCGGGCTAGTGTCTAGTCTGGGCTAAATTTACTGCTACTGTTTGTGTATGTCTCTCGACATACACAAACAGTAGCGCGAAAGGGATAATCATATTTTGGGACTTGCTAATAACTATAGATACTTTGTTTTATTTTATTTCAAGTGGGCTTAAACACAAAACTAACAAAATTAATTAAATTATGACTTATATCCTAACTGAAATAAATTCCACAGCATTAACTTATTGGCCATTAATTGTCCTAATACAAACATACCGTGGGCAATGCTCACCGTAGTCAGAGAGGCCCCATTGAAAAGAGCACTTGGGAGATTCACACCGTGATACGAACCGCACGTGGTGTGAAACGTCCCAGTACTCTAAAACGTCCTCTTTGTCTAACTATCACAGTAGTAAGTACCAAAAAGCATTCGAAACAAAAGTTCAAAACACTAACGACCGCACCAACTCGGCAACTTGAACAATAGCGATGCCTAAGTTCGGCCCTGCGTATTGGCCGAACCGCGACGAACCCTCCCCACCCCTTTCCCCCTCCGAATTAATTGCAATCAAAAGGAAGGACACGAGTGTAGTCCACCCCTAACTTCGTGTGCCATGTTGAAAATTTGCCTGACTGTTGTGCTTGTGTGCGTGGGGTGTCGCGATAGTTGCGTCTGTGTGAGTCTTTCGACCGTAGTTTGTAGTTAGGTATCTTAGGGGAGGAATTAGTTTGATTTAGTATTGTCTAGATAGGTTATTAAGTAATTTTAAAGTTAAATTTTGTTTCCTTTTCATATTTGAGATAAAAGGTGCATCCTAATCGTTTTATTGTCACTCCACTCGACTGTACAAAAGTGTGTTAAAGTTAACAAAATTCTTGAATTTTTAAGGGTCAAATACTCCGTTTTTCTAAGTCACCATATATGGGGGTGCAATAGGGTGTTTCCATTGGTATGTAAATACAGTTTTTCATGTTTATGGGCATGGAAATTCCTACCAAATGCGTATGATGCAGTTAACTACGTGGGTGAAGCCGCTATTAACAGCTAAATGTTGAACTACTTAGCCAAAATGTACCAGCTCTTTACAATCTATCCATATATTTAAATCCATATCTAATTATTTACCTATACTTATAATAAAGCAGATTATTGGATTATTGGTGCAATGAAGATAATAAAAAAAATGGTCTAGGTATTAGTCGCCTAAACCATTTATAAGCTACTGAACAAGATTATAACGTTTTTTTAAATCGTGTCTGTCTGTCGGTCTGTTTGTCTGTTCGCGAATCACGTAATGACTAATGAACCGATTGCGATACGGTTTTGATTGTTGGATATCTGAGGTATTGACTTAAAACTGGTTTACTTGGGGGCTGCAGTCTCGACATCGGTAGCAATAAATTTACAACCAAAATCGTTCGCAAAGTACAGGTACCGATAAAAATCGATAGCTTCTGTCAAATGCTACCATACCCATACTGTATTGTCGTTATTCGTGTTGACATAGCAATCGGTAGCTTGCGATAGCATAGCTATCTGTGTCGAGACTGCCAGTTACTTCAAAGATATCAATTTTTATCGATTACATAACGAACTTTAAAGCAAACTTTACGATTCTCTTAGTGTTTGCGATGAACTTTGCGTCCATTTGTGACAGCCTGCAAAGTTTTCGGTACATACAGACCGAACCTGTTTGAGTATTAGACATACTGACGTCTAATACTCAAAGAGGTTGAATTACTTTAGTAAGTAAGTGTAATTTAACCTCGTTGTACTTTTACGACAGAAAGCGTAATTCAACATCTTTGACTAGTATCTTTTTAAGATTTAAAATAAAACTTTTTTTAAAAATTGGTACCCATGAAAATAGTTCCTATTTGTATTCACTCTGCCCATAATCACCATGGGCACAAGTAGGATTATTTTCAGGGGGGTGCATACATTATGCACAATATATTTATGTAAGCGTAAAAGTAAATAATAATTTTAAATCATAATGAATATTCTAATGTATACAACTAAATATGCGCAATCGAAGCAGCGCAAATAGTTGATGTTATTTATTTCTATCATTTTAGGAAATTTAAAGGAATACGAGGCTGAACGATCTGTGCATGCTAAGTGTTTACAGGGAAAGGAACTGGAAAGCTAAAAGATGACACTGATATCTGTCGACAATTATCCATTTTGGACAACAAACCAGACCTCAATTTTTTATTCATTCAATGCTTTTTCCCACAACCTAACCATGTTTACATAAGATAGGCATATAATGTACCTATGTGTAATAAAACAATAACTAAAATATGTAAAGCCAGGGGGGCGCAACTGCACCCCCTTGCACCCGTCCTCCCGGCGCCCACGGTGACACTAATAGATAATAGACGATTTTGCTCGGTACCTTAGTTGTAGAGACTTCCATTTGTTGTAAACTAATCAATTGTTTTCGTTAATATTTAGCGATTGGTAGCCTAGTTATCTTTGTCGAGACTGTAGGCCCTGAATCCGATGAGTAGAAGCCGAGCAATTGATAAGAGATTAATAACTATTGAAGTCTGAATTTAGTTTTATGAAATTTGGTATATTGGTACGTTCGGTTTTGGAATAACACATACTTTAAAGCCAGAGAAATAACCAAGCGTGCAAAGCCACGGGCATAGCTTAAACAAGTACAAAAAAACAAAAAATAAACACAGCAAATAACAAAAAGTCTGTAGACCAATATTTGTAGATAATTAACAAATATTGGTCTAGGGGACGTAAAAAAAGGGTACTGAACAAGAATATAACATTCCTTTAAATCGTGCCTGTCTGTTTTTCTGTTCGCGCATCACGTAAAATCTGCTGGACACACTGCAATTCAGCTTTTACTGTTGGATAGCTTGACTTAAATACTGTTGTACTTGGCCTTCAACAGCCTCCCGCACGGAGCAATACAGGAGGCACTCCAGTTTCATGGAGTGCCCTTGTATCTGCAGAGGCTGTTGGCTGACTACCTCCAGGACCGCGAGGTCCTTGTGGAGGGACGTGACGGCTTGAGCCACCGTCGCGTCTCCTGCGGGGTTCCACAGGGGTCGGTAATGGGACCGCTCCTGTGGAACATAGGCTACGAATAGGTGCTCCGCGGCACGCTTCCTGCAAGTATGCGGGTCCGCCTTGGGAAGGCTGCTGCCCAACGTGGGTAGCCCGAGCGCTAACTGCCGTCGATTATACTCCGGAGTGGTCCGGAGTATGGCCCTGTTTGGGGCACTGGTCTGGGTGGACGCCCTCAACCGCAGCACCAAAACCCTGCTGCGACGTCCGCAGCGGGTGATTGCGACGGTGGTCGGAGGACCTAGCTCCACCGATCCCTGGGCAGTGGACGGTGAAAGCTATCCGCCCGGTCCTGAAGAGGTGGGTGAGGCAGAAATTTGGGCTGCTAACCTTCCGATTGGTGCAGGTGCTTTCCGGACACGGATGTTTCAGAAAATACCTGCACAAGATCGCAAGACGGGAGAGGACTCCGGTGTGCCACGAGTGTGGGGCACTGGAGGACACGGCGCTTCACACGCTGGAGGCGTGTGCCGCATGGGGCCCACAGCGGCACACGCTTTCAGCGTTAATAAGACTGAATCTCTCTCTGCTGCCCTTGGTAAACGCCATGTTTGGCAGCGAGAGATCGTGGCAGGCGATGGTCTCCTTCTGCGAAGCCGTTATGGTGCAGAAGGAGACCGCGGAGCGGGTCTTCTGCGCAGAAGACCAGGTGGGAGGAGGAGGCGTTTCGCCCACCTCCTCCCTCCTCCGTAGTGGGGTCACTGGTGGAAAGTCGGGGGACTCTCCAAAGGCGGAGAAACCCAATAAGGGTCTGCCACTGGGGCAAGATGGTAGAATACTACCGCGACCCCATCTTGCCCCACCTCGGTGGAGGCTCACGGGGGGGTTTTAGTGGGTGCGAGCCCCACATATCCCCTTTCATCACCCCCGTGGTGGAAGGGAAGTGCGAAGGCATTTCCCCCCCTCAAAAAAAAAGAAAAAAAAAGGTATCTCAATCCAATAAGTAGAATCCGAGCAATCGATAAAAAACTCGTAACCAGATGCACAAAATTAGCAAAATAGGGCAAAGCCGCGGGCACAGCTAGTAATATTATAGAGAAGCTGAAGGTACCTTTTAGCATGATAATATTATCACGCTACCAACAATTAAAGAGTTCATCCTCATCATCATTGTCAGCCCGAAGAAATCCACTGCTAAAGATGGCGGAGTTTAGCCATAATCACCACGATTGACAGGCGGTGTGTACCCACTATTATGCCACATAGTGAAAGGATTATGATTAAACTAGCTTTGTCCCGTGACTCCGTCCGCGCGGACTTCAGTTTATCACGTTGACACCTGTGCTCTTGTCACTTTGACAACTGTCACTTTGGCTTCTGTCACTTTGGCTTCTGTCACTTTGGCTTCTGTTACTTTGGCTTCTGTCACTTTGGCTTCTGTCACTTTGACACCTGTCACTTTGACACAAATAACTTTGTCTCCTGCCAGTTTGACATCTATCACTTTGGCACCTGTCACGCTGACATCAATGTGGCAATTCCCATACATAATTATTGAATCAATGTCATTTTTTCGTATTTTTTTCTTTTATACTCGTAACATGTATGAAA
The DNA here is from genome assembly GCA_946251855.1 of Alsophila aescularia. Lineage (NCBI taxonomy): Eukaryota > Metazoa > Arthropoda > Insecta > Lepidoptera > Geometridae > Alsophila > Alsophila aescularia. Next base: position 39,654,985 of record OX276381.1, read on the forward strand.
GGTACCACCATATGTCCTTTTCTGTACCCTTGGCAACGTGTGTGCAATTTCATAATGATCGGTTGAGTAGTTAGGGTGTGAAAGCGTAACAAACAAACTATAATATTAGTAGGATTACAACATTTATAAGTTCACAAAACGAACTGTGATAGGAGGTGCCATCATCAACGCGAGTGCGATGGCGTTCACGATACAACCGAATTCACAACCGCAGCAGTCTGTTGGTATCGTTAGCTATACTATACGAGTAGGTAAATAACCAATTCATGCGTACTCGTGAAACTCGGGTTGTTATTTCGATAGTCCGATCGGTTGGTACAAGTTTCGGCCAGACCACCCTTCTCTAAGTTTGTTGAGTCTTTGTTGTCACGTCTTGTTTCCGGGTGTCTTCGGTTGCGTATAGCGTGACACAAAGCTATGTTTGCTGGATGTAAGTACTATATCATACTTGGTGAATGACATTATTTCAAGAAGTAAAGTGCTCCAGATTACAAGAATCATTTCAGTGCGCAATGCGCTGAACATCTAGCCCTTCACTGCTTTATAGCAGCATTATTTTGGAACCCCTTCCCTTAAATTTTATGGTATGGTTTCTAAAATATGTATTTTCCATAAAAATGCTTAGCTTAGCAAATTAAGCAATAAAGTTTATGTTATCAATATGTAAGATTAACTTAATATGTGTTTTTTTTTAACTTTTCATGTCGTTACTTAGGACAGCATACCATATATGCTCGTTTTTTTATACAAATTTATGTTATTTTTTCATTTTTTTAAACAGCTTGATTAAACATAAATAGTAACATGGTAAAAAACATGGAGTTGTAGATAGTAGTGGATATAAATCACAAAGATAAATAACATGAAAAGTCCTTGGTTTTGTGCCTACATTCCGTCTAAAAGGCGCAAGCAATATTGGCCGCAGACAAGATTAGTAATAAGATTGAATGTCGATTACTCGTTTTAGTACATCACACGCGAGTTTTTTTTGTTGTAATTTGATATTTTTATGCGATCGCAAAAACAAATAGAGTTGCTTAATTGTGTATCTACCGAGTCTAAGATTCGGTAGATTACTTATATTTTATTATCTTCTATGATCGATGACCTAGTGAGAGTTGCGGGAAGCTGGTGGGAGCAAACATCGAGCATCCCCTCGTTGTGGTGTTCTGGAGAAGACCTAAGTTCAGCCGTGGACTTATTCCGGGTGATTGAAACTAGACAGTGGCCGTACCAAATACCCATAGACGTGAATTATCGCTTTATTAGAATTAAACATCTAAAATCCTTTAATTTAACATTGTCAGCTGTGTCGATTCTAACGCGACCACTTCAAATTAAAATACTCTAATTAGGTTTAGGCGTGTCAACCTGCGGATAATCTATTCTGAAGGTGCACACTCAAAATTTATTTTGAATGTAGATGTCCTAATTTAATCAATTTAGTTTTATTGACCATTCTCTCTATAATTTTCGTATTCTAGATGACTTTCTAAACTTCACTTTTCGCCTAATTTTAGAAACGTCAAACTAACTTTGGGACATATCTCACGAGGGTCTTAAAATGTTCTTAGGCGCTCAAGCGTATATTTTGCCATGCTTCTTGCTGTTTTTTTTCGCATAGTTGTATTCCGAATCCAGTACTAGAGTCAATTAACTTTACCAAGCGCCCTCTTGGGGCCCTTATAAATAAAGATTTTTAATTTTATATCCGATCCTAAACAATATATTGGTATCCAATAAGTACCTCCCCGAGCGTCTCGAACCCAACCATTAGCAAATATCTAGAAAGCATACACCTCTCATATACGATTCTACGAAACTACATTAATATTTCAGAGTTTGGGGCAACTTGGGGTCCTTTCTAAACAGCCCTTGGTCTTCTAAAGTTATTCCAAGTTTGGGCCTACTCGCCCGCTCTGGGGGCAGAGTAAAGATTACTTTGTAAGGGATGGGGGCGCTTATCTTTAAGTTTGCTCTTAGTTTGTGCTTTTTGATAATAAATGGTGTTTGTGTTGTGTCCAAAATGTGCGGAATAGCTCGCCAGGGACGGTGGGAGCGGTTTGGCGGCTGGATGGGATTATAAAGTATTTTGTTTTAATGGGACAGCTTTTAATTAAATGGAAATAGGCCAGAAAAAGTAGGAATTCCATTAGATTTACTGGCAACTTCACATTATATCTCGCTGGTCCGAAATTCAACTTTACTGTGTAAGTGCGCAAATCTATGAATGCAATGAAATCTCTATATTGTTTCAGGTTCGTTACGACCTCGGAGAATTATTATGAAGATGAAAATGAAGAAGTGACGTCTGCAACATTTATTATATGACTAAAACAAAGAAGTGAAAAGTAATTATCTAAAATTTAAACTCACTTTTACATGATTACACTAAATCGTATACTAAATACAGTTTATCATAATGAAGTTACAATCAAGTGTTGATCAAAAGGCATTCATTGTATTTTTCTAGAAAGAAACTGCATAACAATTGCCTTTATACAAACTGTTTTACAACACTTTGCATATAGTTTAAAGGAATATCAGGAATTACCATTCCATCCATTCATTACCATTCCATCCATTCATTACTAAAACTTATCAAACACAATATCAGTATCAAGCCCTCAAGTACACTCGACGTCAGGCGCAATAAATCTAACCGTCTAACATACAGTCGAGTACATAGCATGGTGTAATCTCATTTGTGGGCATATTGTTAGTTTCCGATATTATCTTTCTACCGAATGAGCATTGAGAGTCATTGATACGAGTTGATAATACATACTTGGGTATTTTGTAGGGTGACTATAGGTGCAAAATTAGTGAGATCATCTTTTAATAGATTTCCAAAAAGAGGAAATTTTCAAGACCACTGTTTTTTAAAAGCTTTTATTTAACTTCACTTGTATGTATGTATGTATGTATCTATGTATTTCTGTCTGTCCTTCAATCTTGTAATTTAGATTTTGAGCACTTCCCGATTAGCTATCCGTCTGAAATTTTCAGGGCAGCTCAAAAATAGATGACAAAGCATTTAAAATAAAACTTTAATACATAAAAAGTGACAAAACATTTAATTAATATTAGTCCTAGCTTAAACAGTATTCCTTATAAAAGTAAAGTTTCGATTAAACAGAGAGACAAAGACAATATTGGAAAATTATTAGAATAGATGAAATACTACAGTATATTATGACTCTTGGATCTACACACAACCAGAATGACTGGCAGAAATTGCTGCCATAGCGCTCCTCTGTAGACTTGTATTTGTGCGTAATGTATTAAATAAATAAATCTGTCCACAGAACAATAATATGGTTTTTATTACCCAACTACGGCGAAGCAAAGGAAGGGTAATGAATGTAATATGTCTATCATATGTAAGTATGAATGTGGATGTTCCACCATAGTCCGATTTTGACTAGCGAGACTATCGATTCGTTTTCATTTATAGCATGGTATAGGCTATTTTTTTTAACCGACTATGGCTAATCAGTTGAAGGGTTATGCGTTCAAACTTAAAACTTGGTCCAATTTTGACGAACGAGGTATCTTTCGATTCGTTTTCATCGCAAGTGTGTAATAAGCTATTTTTTACCCGAACGTAGTCGGGTTTTAGTTTTTGAACTTACGCTGTCTTGTTTTAGAATCTATCTATGAATATCTTAATGCCGGGACACTTAAGTTGCTCCAGTAGTTTCTATATTATGAAACAAATAACAATTTCTTAGGTAAAGGAAACAGAGACAGCTTTTTTTGAAACTTAACAAATCTTAGGATGATTAAACATTTTTGCTACGGCAATGTCACCCTATCACTTACGTATCCGTAGCAAAGTCGAGGAGCCAGCGAGATTTTGACCAATTTATAGCGTGCCAAGTGGAAAGATAAGCTAATACGAACGCGGCTCAGAACGAGGGTGTATTCCAACTAATTTTGCATAATCTTCACCCTTATGCATGGTTGATGCAGGTAGAGGCTCTGTTGACAGGATGACACGTCATTTAGTTTGATTTATGTCGGATTTTGATGATTGAGTTGTTTGTTTGTGTCGACCGAAGTATGCAAACCTTCTAATATTACTAAGGAAGTAAATATGGTCCAGTAATTTTGGAAATCTGTCCCAGTAAAACCAAATCTGAAACAAACTAATTGTAAAACGTTTATAACATATGTTTTGTTGTAAAAATATGTGGAATAAGATACCAACTGGTAGTGGACTAGAACATTTGAGCTATCTGTGAGCCAGTAATGGCTACTAGGTTGTCAAAAAGTTTTATTTGGTAGTACCTTAATATGTATTATATTATAGTATTTAATTAACAAAGACATCAAAATAATATTAAATGCATTATGGATTGAGCATGTATTTTATGATAGAACACTATTAGGCGCAGTTCAATGCCGAGCATGACTTTGCAATCCAATGTTCTGAGTGGCACTGCAACTGTTCTAGGTGGTACTACAACCGTTATGGGTAGGTGCTGGTGCTGGCGCTTACCATCCGGTGAAATACCTGGCCGTCTAGTCCCTCTTTTGTAGAACAATTCTCCCTCTTCAATAATTATTTCGTGATCGAACGACAACTTTATTCAGGTAGTAATATTAAATGGGTGAAGCGGGTTGTGAAGGTGTGAGTCACGTCATATAAAAACTATTTCTACTTCTTCTACTTGTACTGTGATACCAATATGTGAAATATAAGCTGTGATAACAAGAGTCGGCGTAAATGGTACTAGTATTTTAAATATTTCACCAATCAAATAACTTCTAAAGCAATCACAACTCATCTTCTATATACTTATAATATAACTGTAACGGGTCCAATTCTGTACATTGAAGATATTTTGAAAATTTTTTTGGTCCGTACTCTAGATTCGATACTGAAGCCAAAACTATTTTATTTTTATTTTTTGTCTGTCTCTCTGTCTGTATCTTGGCTAGGCATCACGCCGAAATTACTGAATGAATTTAAATGAAACTTGGTATGATTTGAGTTCATACTACGAGGTAGGACATAGGCTACTTTTCATCCCGAAAAATGAAAGGGTTCCCGCAGAATAGGGGTTGAAAGTTATTTAAAAAAACACTTACTCTTTAACTACTAGACGGATTTTGATGCAACTTGGCACAGTTATAGTTTATATGATGGGTTAAAATTGAAGATACTATGTATCCCGAAAAAATAGTGAGTTCCTGCGGGATAATGTCCCAAATTCTGTAAAATAAAGATATTTTGTAAAAAAAATATTTGATTCCGTTCTATGTTCAATACTAAAGCCAAAACAGTTTATTTTTTATTTTAGTCTGTCTGTCTGTCTGTCCGTCTGTCTGTCTGTACCTTGGAAGTGCACCACGCCGAAAATACTCAATGAATTCAAATGAAATTTGGTATGATTTGAGTTCATACTTCGAGGTAGGACATTCGAATAGTTTATGGGTGGAGGATAGGGGTTGAAACTTATTTAAAAGAACACGTGCCACGTTGAAACTAATGGATTGGTTTTGATACAACTTGGCACTGTCTTAAGTTATATGATGGTTTAAAATTGAGGATAGGTTTTAGGAAAAAGTAAAGGGGTCTGCGGGATATGGGTCCAAAGTTATGTTAATATTTAAGTAATATAAAATATTTTTTGGATGGTTCTCTATATTGGATCTAGAATACTGAAGCCAAACTTTTTTACATTTTAATTTTGTCTGTCTGTTTGTCCGTATCTTGACCGCGCATCGTACCCCAACTACTAAATGAATTCAAATGAAAAACATGCTCTTGGGTGCTTAAAAAAAGGTATTGAACAACTTTTTTTTTTGTTTTCGTGTCTTTCTTTCTGTTTGTCTGTATGTTTGTTCACGCATCACGTAAAAACTACTGGACCGATTGCAATGCGGTTTCATTGTTAGATAGCTTAGGGTTTGATTTAAATCTGGTGTAATTGGTATTTCAATCCGGTGAGTTAGAAGCCGAGCAATTGATAAAAGTATTTTTGACGGCTGAAGAATATATTTTTTCATTTGAGGACCAATATACCAACATTTGTTTGCATATTGTTCCTTGAATGGCACATATGTTACTTTGAATCTAAAGAAAAGACCACGCGTGCGAAGCCGCGGGTACAGCTAGTCCACAATATTAAACTGATTTAAATCGTCCGCATACCTTTCACATTTCCATAAGACATTAGCAAATATTGCCTTCGTAATTAAAGGAACCTTTCCGCCATACCTGTTTATATAGCATCCTAATGACTCCAGCACGCGTCTGGCCGAGGGGTGACCAGCAAGGGATGAAAATTTCCTAAAGGGTTTACCCTAAAACGGGACCGAACAGTGATAATTAATGCCTTTAAACGACTGTACTTCAACCCTGCCAAAAAAACAATTTTCAACTTTATCACAGTTGGAATAGAGATGAAACTTTCAGGGTTGCAGTCGTCACGTTTGGTTCAATTTTATAGTAAGGGGTGGCAAATAATAAGAGGTCCGTACATACAAAGTTGGTGGCTGATGAATGACACTCAGAGGGCCCATTGCCCTTCGGTTGTTTTAAGTAGGTTGGGATAAGAAATGTCGGATATCTAGTGAAATATTTCACTCCGTTTGCTATGTGTTTGTTTATTTATGGTGATTATGTGAGTAATTAATGTAAAGTTTGTAATGTAGAGCGATTGGCGACTGGAGAGTGATTGTGCAAGAACTATACTATTCAAATAAGTAATTTTGTCTGTAGATAGGCCAGGTTTTCATATTAGTTTAAGCAAAGTAATATTAGAAAGTAATGTAGTGTTTGCCAAGATTATTAAAATTGATTTGAAAATAAATGGTTCGAAGAAGATCATGATTATAAATTGTCGGTAATAATTTAGCTTGGAAAAGATTTGGCTAAACCTACTAAATGTGACTAATAGACTATCAATTCTAACTTTTTTTTTTAATGACTATCTATGTGTTACTTGTTTTACTTACAATTTTATAGACACAGAGATACATACTTTAATTTGGAAATTTCTGTTACTGATGGACATTGACACCATACAGTCTAATTGTATCTTTCCCGCATGTGTTTTAATCTACTTGCAAAATATGTGTATCTCATATCTCCGTGATTTTTGAATCAACTTCAATGATTATTTTTTTATTTGCGAGGGTAGATTTCTCGTATAATTTATGTAAATCTCTTTGTTCAGGAGATGTTAATTTTGACTTGTAAAAGTGCTATTATTTTTGCCTATTTACAATAAAATACTTTGACTTCGACTTTGACTTTGACTTTGATATAGGAATTGGATGTTGTTTTTATTCGACGAATTATTTTCACGATCTTCATTAAAGATGTAGTTTATATAATTCTAAACATACGATACGATACGAAACTCTTTATTGTAATTACCCGTTACCTAAAGAAAACGTTACATACATAAGTTTTTTAGTAAATGCATTTGTAGTCGATTTTTTAGATTTGCAATTATTTATCATTTCATTTAAAATACTAACGACGTTTTATCATGGTATCTATTTTCTAACGCATTCAACCGTTAGTTTCACGTTACATACATTTCCTAACATATTAACATGCCAAAGAATGAGTAATTCATCGTTTCGTCACAGACCCCCATCAGCGCAGATGACTTGCAAGCGTTATATCAGCACGCCATGTGCCAAGGGTGCGGATTAGAGACGCTAATTATCTTGCTTTGGAGAGCTTCCTGTAAAGTGACAGTCAGTAAGGGTACTTCGGTCGAGCGATTTTGATTGATATGTATTTCACCTGTGAACGTCATAAAACACAATACTTAGAGAGTTTTAGATGTTTCTAGAGATTCAGCATAAATGGGGTCCGGGAAAACTTTTTTCCAAAGCAAGATTTGTCTGCGATACGAATCGAAAAATGGCTAACTAGCTAATTATTGCAGTTGAGCTTTCAATAATGTAATGACAATTCTTGTCAATGGTTTTGGTAACATTTATGAACTGATGAGGTTTGTATTGATGAGGTTGTAATGTAGTAACTACCATTGAGGGCTACCATTATATGCGTCACTAGGTGGCACCACTGAGACAGAATGAAGCTGTCAAAAGTTGAAGTGTATGAGTTTATTGGTTGTGTTTAAGCTTTGATGCAAACGATAGCCATAGAATCAGTAGCCATTTGAAATTTATCTATACCTATCGTCTTGGTCGCCTCACCTAGCGTCGATTTTTTAATTGTAGCTCTCATTCGTATCCATAAATTATTTAGATGTCGCACAAACACGGCTAATATAAAAGGCAAAAGATCTAAAAGTTCCTTACTGTAGTTTGTCATACGTTAACCCCTTGATTATTATGTTGTAAGTTTTACTAATGATTCGTTAGTGAAACCTGAAGCTGGATTAATTTATTTTTCGTGAAAAACTGTTCATCGTTTCTGTTAGATCTGGTAGAGTAGGGATTTTTGAGTTCGGGGAAAAAATGAGATATTACAAAATTATAATGGATCTTAATTTTGTTACCAGCCGATTAATTATATAAAATAAAAGTATTTTTGATAAAAAACTGATTTAAGACTTCACATCAAAAATTATCTATTAATTTGCTACATTGGGAAGCAACTATGTACGCAGTTACTATTATACACCATAGAACCTAATCTTTCACTCCAATAGAGGGAGAGTTGGTTAAATTATCGTACCACTTTTTGCTTTTGCGGAAATATCTCTTCAGTAATAGACAATAGACTTAAGGCCCGGTTCTAGCGCTTTTAGCATTTTTCGATCAATTTTGATCGTCTGTATCTTATTTAATAATTAACTCAGAACTATGAAAATGGTATCACATCAAAATGTTAGATATTATCTCATACTTTGTAAACACAGAAACATGATTAGTATGAACCCACATAGAAAATAAAATCAAAGATAACACTACTTTATGCTTAGAACATTAATTGGAAAGAGACCCCGTCACTAAATGATATCAAATATATACCAAGAGAAAGAGCTTATCATGATTGAGAAAATGGCTAGACACTTTTTAATTCAAAGCTTTAGTTTTCCTACAAATAAATAAATACTTAAAATTTTACACCCGAGATGTATCATCTTTCCCGCTCTACTTGATCACGGATGAGAGGGACAAAAAATTCACTGACACCCGGTCTTAAATACAGAAGCTTGTGTAAATAATAAACATATTATCGACAAATCATCGTGCACATTTAGATTACACAATCGGCGGTCTTCTCGCCATATGTAGTCTGTAAGTAGCTCGAAAGTAAAGCAAGCTCGGCATCTTTGAGCTCACATAATATTTTAATGATCTACTATACGTATACTCAGCCATATCTATATATAATAAAGCAATAAGAACGAAAAAGACTGTACAGTGAAGATAATTAAGAAAAAATGGTCTAGGGTACTTAAAATAAGCTACTGAACAAGAAAATAACATATTTAAAATTCGTGTCTGTCTGTTTGTTAGTTTGTCTGTATGTTTATTCACGCATAACGTAAAAAGTACTAGACCAATTGCGATGCGATTTTCACTGTTGGATAGCTTAGGTTTTGACTTAAAAACTGGGTTACTTGGTATCTCAATCTGATGAGTAGAAGCCGAGCAATAGTTAAAATTATTTTTTACGCCTGAAGTAATTTTGATCAAATTTTGGTATATTGGTGTTTTAGGTCCTGGTATAGCACATAGAGTACTTTTAACCAAGATAAATGACCACGCGTGCGAAGCCGCGGGTATCAGCTAGTGTAGTATATTACTTTATATATTCTGTAGTTACAGAGGGAGTCATTTGGGTACGCTATCAAAGCATGCAAAGAGCTGACAGGAATATTCAATATCAAAGTTCCTCATTAGGGAAACCTTGAATGAAGATGATATTTTAATATTAAACTAAAGTCCGTCTAGTTTTGTTGAACAGTTGACGTAGCGTTAGGTGTGAAAACTCAAAGCAGCGCGCGGTGCACAGTCAGGCTGCGTTCTAAATTTTATACATACATACGTTTTCTCTTTACATCAATGTTAAAAAAAAAACTTGATGAAATGCATAACTGTAATCTACAAAGTTGTATGTACTACTTACGATGTAGTATATTAAACTTCCTTGACATAATGATCTACAGTCGATTTGCAAACCACTTTCTTTTCAAAGTAAATTAAATAATTAAGTTGCTTAGATCTGTTTGACGTTAGTTCAAATAAATCGAGTATGGTCTCGAGCAATAAAATGAAAACATTATGGCTATTTACCAAATATGATAGGAATTAAGGACAAACAAAACGACAGTTAAAAATGACGACCAAAGACAATAAACACAATAAACAGCACGAATTATCGCCATGCTTTATACTCCGATCATTAAACGCACAAAGGCTTACGATCCTCTCAGATGCGTCTTTATGAAACTATGAAAACGTAATGACCATACGTCACGTCGTAAAATACCTAACAAAACAATGGGAGCCTGCGACAGAAATTAATATATCATTATGTCAGACCCATATACCAACCCTCCCATACCATATTCCTATCTCTTTCTAACTACAGAGCTTTGTGTATGTTTTCTCTCGCTCTAGGGCGGAAAACTTCGGTATGAATGCGCGAATCTCTTGTGATTGGGATTTGTTAATCTACCCGCAATGCTGAAACGGCTGAAGTTAAAATTCTAATGTGTTACAGCGCCTTTGGGTGGTGTTTGTGGAGTTAATGCTCTGGGTTTTGGTTAAATGATTTGTGTAAATAATTTGGACAGATTAATATATTTAACTGGTGACTTCAAAATATATATGTAAATAAAAATTAAATGATGTTTGTTGGTAAGCGCATCTTTTAGAACGGCTAGAAAATTTGGCTGTCTTTTGTTTTAAAATATTCGTAACGTACTGAATTATGTTTTAATCGAAAGAAAAATTGGGAAAAAATCTTGGAAAAAACTGAATGTTCTTTATTTTTTGTATGAACACAAACTTGTCTAGGATGCTTCGTTCGAAATTCAAAAATAAGCTAAAGATGCAGGACAGTCGTGCTTATCTCTTTTAGCCGGCCCCATGGCACGTCACGGGTAAAAAATAGTTTCGGAAAATGGATTCGTACGTTTCATCATCATCATCATCCGCGACACGATCAAACCGCGGGGTACAGCTAGAAAGAAAAAAACAATCTACAAAAAATACTTTCTTGGATTTGATTTGTCGTTTTGTAGTAGTTGAAAAGTATTTAATACACTTAAGTATCGTAGTATCGTAGCTTTTGAATGCCGTACTACGTTCGTTCTGTAATCCGAGTTCGTAGCACCCTTGCTACACAGTAAACGTAGGCTAAGCTACGACTTTTAATAATATTATAAAATATAATTTCTTAATAAGGGCCTTGTTGGAATACGGAAAACAGCAACAAAATAGGACGACCAGTTAGGATTTAAAAGGCAACTGACAAATTCAAAGTCCATGTCAAACGCACATAACACCTCTTATTTTTATCAGGTACTAGCTGCGCTCCGGGGGTTAGCCCGCGTGCAATCTTCCCCCTATTCTAATTAAAAGAGTGTTAAATTATTATTTATAGAAGCATTTTTTTTTAAATAGTGATGATTTTTTGGCTAGAAAGCCTCGTGGGCGTCGTCAGTCGTCCCTACTTCATTGGCCTGCAGACAACGCACTGCCTAAACCAGTGAACCTAGAGATTTGAAATTTGGAGAAAATGTTTCTTGAGTATCCTAGAGGTGCACCGAGGAAGTATTTTAGAAATTACATCTCTATATTAGTAGGTGAACAGGGGTGGCAAATTTTGCGAACTCTGCGAAGTGCAGCCAGTTTTGTAGAAAACCTCTGCATTACGTTTTATAACAAGACTTAGCTTCTATCTCACACATCAAAACGTTCCATAAAAAAAACTTCAAACTTAAAAGCCAATCTGTTCTCGGCTGCACGTAAAAAAAACCGCATCTATAATAACGAGGGCAACGTTGTGTTTCACAGACGTAGACGTAGCTTTGCCACGAGCACTTCACATCACAGGCTAATTTACACTGCGCCGGTACAAAGAAAAAATACGCTAATTAAAAACTGAGTCGTCACAAAGTGTCATAGCAAACGGAAAGTCGGGACGCGAGGTTGCCGGCTGTTTGTTTAGGCTTTGTGCTTTTCGTTTGAGATTAGCTCTAGTATTTTTGCTGTTTGATGGGATAATGTGTGGTTTTGCAGAAGTTGTGTGAATATAGTTGAACGTATACCTAGCGGCACGTAAGTCTAGCGGTGAATGAAACGTGGCGGAGATCTTGGCACAGTCAAAGTTTATATAAAAAATGTGTTAAAATGTTGAATACTTTTTATCCCGAAAACTGACTGTGCCAAGATCCCCGCCACGTTTCGTTCATCGCTAGACTTACGTGCCGCTAGCTATACCAATTGTAAAAAAATATGTCATCGAAAATTGTCAAAAAACAGGAAGTTGAGACGAGGTGCTACCTGTTTGTATACATTTTTTGTATTTTTTTGTCTAGTATTCTTTTTTGCTAGCATTGACATAAAAAAACGGAAAGTTCTGTAGAATGTGTGTTTATATGGCAATCATCAAGGACTAGTATATGCATTGCCATAAAAAAACGAAAGGTTCTGTAGAATGTGTGTTAATATGTCATTCATCAAGCACTAGTATATGCATTGCCATAAAAAACGGAAGGTTCTGTAGAATGTGTGTTAATATGTCATTCATCCAGCACTAGTATATGCATTGCCATAAAAAATGGAAGGTTCTGTAGAATGTGTGTTAATATGTCAATCATCAACAACAAGTATAAACATTGCCATAAAGAAAACGAAAAAGTTGGGACGCGAGGTTGCCGACTATTTGTTCAGGCTTTGTGCTTTTCGTTTGAGATTAGGTCTAGTTTTTTTGCTGTTTGATGGGATAATGTGTGGATTTGCAGAAATTGTGTGAATATAGTTGAACGTACCAATTTTATAGGCAGAATCATGCTTCGTACGTGCATTAAAAAATATGTCGTCGAAAAGCGTCACAAAAACTGGAAGTTGATACGCGGGGCTACCTGTTTGTATATGCTTTGTGTTTTTCTTTAGATTAAGTCAATTCTTTTGTTATTTTATGGGATAGTAGTGGTTCCGTAGAACGTGTTTGTTAATAAGCATTGCCATAAAGAAAACGGAAAGTCGGAACACAAGGTTTTCGACTGTTTGTTGTTCTTTTTGTTTGAGAATAGGTCTAGTTTTGACGTGAAACGTCTCTAAAATCACTCCGATACTTACGGGGTACCATTACTAAAAAAGGAACCTTCACGGAAAGGATTGTACCGTCTCGTTTCTATACCTCTGTATCTATAACCTCCAGAGATCTCATTTTGATGTAATGTTTTAGCTCATAATATAGTCATCTCAATGATTTAATATTTATTTTTTGTCAAAAGGAGAGGGGGCAGGACCCAACAAAATCAACAAAATTTATGTTTTTGTTAACATTTTGTAATCATTAATTTGTATAACTCGCGATTTAGATAGCGTATTGACTTGGATGTTGTTGTAAAGATCACGTTGAGAACATTCGATTAAATATAAAAAAGTTTACAGAAGGTCTCTTAAGACTAAGTCAATAAAAAAGGGGTGAAAATAAAGTAAAAATCACAAAAGTGGCTGTAGCGCCTGGAACTTCCGTACTGAAATAAAGACATTTGTGGAAAGAAATAGTTCTGGAGCTCACAATGGTACCCTAAAATTCACTAAAATTGTACGTAGCGTAGACGTTTCACGACAAACAAACGGCCGTACGCCCCGACACAGCTCCAACCGGTTTTTTTGCTGTTTGATGTGAGAATGTGTGGTTTGTAAAGTTGTGTGACTATAGCCATCTGTAAGATATGTATGAATATCGAATTAGATAGTGGCGACCTCTGGTATCAGAGTTTGTCAAGCTGTCCAAGGACGCCTGATGTGGCTTAATGACTATGCTAAATGCTATCAAGTCGCCAATCGCTTGTTTTTTGACTATATATCTACCATTGCGCACTACTGCGCGCATACTGCGCGTGCACACGCGCTATTAACAAGTGGTTAGTAACCGGAACTGATGGCTTAACGTGCCTGCGAAAGCACGGAAGTGTCAAACCTAATGGAAACAAGCTGTTCCTCTAGGTTTTCCACAGTTTATGTTTAAATTATACATTCAAATTCTTATGTGCTATATTATTATTATTACTATAGTCTTGATTAATAAATAAAAATATCAATCAATGAGAATGTATATATTTCACATAAAATATATACATTCTCAGTTTATAACAATACTGTTTGTTTGTTTGTTTGTTTGTCGTATGAGGTAGTGCTGGCCTCTAATGTCAGAGTTTGTCAAGCCGCCCGAGGGCCTCTGATATGGCTTAACGACTGCTATTAATCCATAACAGCCGGGACCAACAGCTTAACGTACCCTCCGAAGCACGGAGCGATGGAATACCGCACATAACTTAGAAAAGTTATTGGTGCGGAGCCTAGGTTTTGAACCCGGTATCGTTGGATTCTAAATTGCACTTTATAACCATTAGGCCACCATCGCTCTATAACAATACTAATATCGTAAACTTAATTACAATATCTAACAAACATTGAAACCCGTTCTATTCTTTATGATTCCATTCTGAATCATTCCATTTTATAACAACCCACTATCAAGAAAAAGGGACCTTTTATCACAGATTAAAGAATACCTTTTACATCGAAACGACATAAGAATTTGCGTAATGAGCTCATATTGCAATAAAATAGAATGGATAGAAAACACGATGTCAGAAGGAAATGATGCAAGGAAAGACTTTAATGAGCTGATTCGAGAGCAGAAAGCACGGCTCCTTAGGCTCACGTCAATGCTGGCAAGCAACAAAGAACCTTTACATCATGGCTTTCAAAGGAAAAATGACGTGGTAGTGTTATAATACGTACTGAGGTAGTGGTAGGAGACCCTCTTTTAAAAATGAGACGTTCTAATTTTAAAGCTGTAACTATTTTCGTTTTGTGTGGCCTGTACCTACTCTTTTAGTCAAATGTTATCAATTTATGTAGATGTTCATTTGTTAAAACTTAACTTCGTTCTATTTTGAAATGGGTGAAAGAAACAATAAAAATTATGCTATATATAGGAATATGTAATGTATTTAACCATGTGCATTTGATTTGGCTCAAGTTTAATTTAATACCGTTACTTCAGATAATAATATATCAAGTGACTATATACATTTGGAACCGATATACCTATTTAGGTAATGTACCTATTATATTTATAATAGGTACATTTCTCGCCATATTAATGTCGTGTGCTCATTATACCGTATTTAAACTCATTTTTCTCACTACATACTACATAACTAATTCTTATCGCTTTAATATTTAATAGTAGTTGCATGTAGGCAGTTATATCAATAACTTTCGTAAGAGTACTTCATAAAACTGTTTCATAAATAAACATTAAACGATTTCATGTTTGTTTCAGATCTATGTATCGACGTGAATAAGGAGCATCAAGAATTAAAAGCCTTTTAATGACAGCCTGCCGTGCCAGTGTGCCTTCAGGTTGGAGCGTGTTCTGCGAGAAGGGGTCAAAAAGAAAACATTTTTTTAGCTTTATATGTGTACCTTGACAGTTTTTATTTTATTTAAACGTATATAAATTTAAATTATAGTTTATGTAGTTACCTACTTGTTTTAAAGAAATACTAAAGTCACTACTCTACGCACGGAAGCACATTTGGATACGCTTGAAATGTTCATAGTTATATATTTAAACGGGACTTAATCGCGCTGAAAACTTAATATTTATTTACCTCGACGTTTCGATCAAGTTGCATAGATCGTGGTCACGAGAAGACTGAAGTAGCGGGTGTCAGCGTCGAGAAGGGTGAGCGTTGTCTCCAAATACACGCATTTGGTTTTGTAAAAAATCAAAATTGTCACGACACACGGCACTAACGACATCTGCAGTTTTTTCTGACATAAACCGCGACGCGAACACTTTCTTATCACGGGATTCCAGGACGCAGCCAACTTGAAACCATTTTGAAATTGGGATACTTTTTAATTTCAACCGCTTCACGTACAATCCTGGAGTAGTAGTGACGTTCCGTGGAGAGGATATTTGGGTCATGGAGTTCTATCCAGTGATTAGGGCCCGATTCGAGAAAATGCTCAAAAAAAAAAGTTCTTCCATGCCTATGTTTTCTGTTAAATATCCAAAAGGTGTTTTATAACTCACATTGAATTCGCTACAGACATACGTTCACAACTAAAATAATACCACAAATTAATTGCCTAGTGTCTTACATTTCGGGTTCCGTACTTGATTCTATAGCTACAAGATTAATTTCATAATAATAAGAGATAAAAAAAAAATGTACTTACAATACATGTCAACTATTATGTGCAGTATTTGTTGTGTAAATATTAAAGAGTAATTTTAACAATTTTCGTCAAGTTTCGAAAATAATTTTCCCTCATATTTTCCCGATATCCCGTAAAATATCATCTTCATCAGCCTATACTTGTCTACTGTAGGACGTAGGCCTCTCGTAATGCACGCCACAGAGCTCGGTCTTCAGCTCTCTTCATCAATTTTCTGCCAGACAATTTTTGCAGGTTGTCACTCCATCTGGCCACTGGGCATCCTCCACTAAATTTGGTCTCCACTCAAGAACTCGTCTACACTGATTGAAGACTTTTGTCGTCAGGCACTGTGGTATGGATGACGATAAAATTGACGAAGCTTGCCGAATGCTGCCCAACCCAGCTGAATTCTTCTGTTGGCTTTCTTCTCAAAGTTGTTCTTACTCAGTTGCAATATTTAACCAAGTTGCAATAAGTAAACATATTGTTGGACAACTTAAAGAGGCACACTATTAACTGCAATCGGTTCCGGGTCAATAAGATCGTTGAACATGATCTTGGTCTTATTGCAATATATATAAACTTTAAAAATATAATCCCCCTATTTATATAACTAATCTATTTTAAATACACTTTACCATTTTATGTAAGCTCAGCACGCAAGTAGCCTGCGCGCGTTTTGTCACAACAATTAGGTTCTGTTTGAACTCTTTGGGTATGGAATGGTTTTGGAACTATAAAAATTGAAAATATAGAAGACTTTTCTAAGTAACGTTTTTTTTTAACAAGTACTTGTTACAAAAAAAAACACGATGTTGCTTTCTTCTCACATAAACCGATCCTCCGTAAGTGCTGTTCTTAAAACCATACGCGGTTTTATCGGTAAGCTTCGAACGGCCGCAAAAAGAAAACATTGGCTTTCGATGACTGTTGTAAAATATTCAAGCGTTTGAAGATGGCGAATAATATGAAATCTTTGGTGCCAATATGTATTGTTCAATATTATTTAAGCTTGTCTGAGGTGGAGTTTAGGTGGAAATAGAAATATTGAGATGTTTATGTTTATGTTAAAAGACATTATAGAACATAACACAAACATAACATATTTACTAGCATAACTAAAATTTTACGGCAAAATCTCGTAACTTTTCAATAACCAATGATCTGCAACAAAATCATAGCCACCACCTCCACATTCATTAGCCCATCTACTGCGCACAGCAAGTGGCTCGCAGTTGCCACTCTACCACCGATTGTTTTTTATCGCACTCAATCGTCGAGATCACGTGGTGTTGCCAATTACGGGGGCGCTAGTGTCACATTGTTTGAGTGCCTTTTGATAGTTTGTAAAGGTACTAATTAGTTGCCACGGCTGCCGCTTGTTTGTGGATAATATTGGTGATAGTTTTTTTAACAACCATTTTCCTCGTAGTTGAAGTAAAAATTACTTATGTTTAGGGATACGGCCATTTCTTTTTTGGTGCTAATAAATTAGTTAAATGTGTTGGGGGATTACGATTCAATTGATGCATCCAAAACAGACGTGATGACGGAATTGATTCGAGTTATGATGTATTAATATTTTCACAGTCGAGGGTCCCGCGTGCCATAATATGTGGTACCTCGTGTAGTAACTGAAAGGGTTAAAGATGGCGGTGGAGGTTAATGCAAATTTTAAGTAGCACAGATTCTGAAGGGGTACTTACTGTCCCTGTTTGCCTACAATGAGAATGATCTGCTGATTTTTTCATTTGTATTGTGGGCAATATCAAGCAGCGACTTTCCAGGGCCTTACTAAAGTATCATCCAGGGCCTTACTAAAGTCACCCTATCTATATTGGATGACTAGTTTTCCAACCCGCGACTTCGTACGCGCAGACTATTGTCTATTGCATAAAAAAGCATTATAGTTTCTTCTAGGATATTGAAAACCAATGCAAAATTAGGTATAGCACCCAATGCTCTTGATGTTTTTTGACAGACTTGTTATTTCGTTTCCATGGCAACCATAGACCATTCTGTGATGGCGACCGTTCCTTACAGTGAGTATTCAACATTTTCCTTTTTTCCCGCAAATACTTAAAAATTTCCGAGATAAAAAGAATCCTGTTTTATTCTAGGGTATAAGCTGTCTCCATTCTGCATTCATCAAAGTCTGTCCAGCCGTTATTGCGTGAAAGCTCCCCAAACAAACAAACAAACAAATAAACAAACAGACAACGTTTCATTTTTATATATTGGTATTTATATTATCCAATTCCGTTCCAGCCTTACGGAGCTAAGTGGTAACAAACACACATATATACGCTATAATTTCGCATATTAAAATATTTGTAAAGTATTACAATACTACAATTTAGCAATATTATCACATGTGCAATTAATGCAATGTGCTCTTAATAAATATTGGTATTAACAATGGACTATTTGATTTTGTCAATGTACCTAAATACTGTCTGATGATTTATTTTGTTAGATGAAACTCTGCTAGTCTCTATCATAAAATACCGATTTAAGTCATAGATCTAGGTATCTTTTTTTTTCTTCTTTTTTTATTACGGACTAGGCAATCGTTTGACCACGATCTCACCTGATGGAAAGCGATGATGTGGTTGAAGGTGTAGCACGCTTGCCTAGTAGATACCTATTCACTCTTGACTTGAACACACCGGGGTTATAATCTATCTTATAAAGGGCAGATATCTAGAAAAGGGGGAAGATACGGCACGCTATAATATCACGAAAGCAAAAACTGGACTCGATACAATTTCAGGCAAACATACCTATACAGCTACATTCCCACCGTGTCGTTCTTCACTTCTAGAAGGCCGCTGGGACGCTGCTGGAACTGTATCGTCCCAACGTATTTGCATCCGTCAAAGGCTGTAGCCACGATCAACGAGCCTAGCGGGATTACAACTTTGTTTGTAGTGAAATAGAATAGAGTTTCCTATTAGTGTTACATATGAAAGAACAGAGCTTGAATCAAGAAATTATATTGTATCATAAAATGTTTTTTTGTGAGTACACGCTGTTCGAGGACGAAACTTGTCCAAGCGAGCTTAATAAGTTGTGCGGTTGTTTATTTTTGTTGTTTTTACGTCTAATAACAATGTTACTTACATATTAAAATAGTTTTTATCTACACTCACATCGTAAAACCCGGATTATGAACTCAAAAATTGACATACTTTACCCACAGCCCCTCTATAATAAAATAAATAAATTATAATGCTGTTTTTTTGAACTAAAACCATGTTATAATATATATTTTTTCCTATAAAAGCACCGGTTTGGCTCCGCACTATGAGGGTTTTCATCATTTATTATCTATGGCAGCGTGTGTTTTGTTAATCTGATGTTAATAAAGATGTGCTAAACATGTGAAAACAGTGTTCGTGAGGAGAATTTGACTCCACCTGACATCACGGAACAGCAACGAACATGACGAACGAGCTTTTACCAGCAAAATCAAGAAAATATTGAGACATGTTTTTTTCATTAAAAGTAAGTTCCTATATATTGCTTGAGTGTAGTGTATGAAGCGACACATAACTAAGTGATAACTCGAGTGATACTATTAAAAAACTCGCCTACAGCTGGTTTTTTAAACTCACTCTCGTGTTTTAATTCCCCTAATTATGAAACCGTTTCATAAACTACTATTTTTACATAAAAGCACCGGGTTGGCTCCGTCCATGGAGGGATTTGCTGTGGACTGGATTTTGGTGTCATAATTTACTTTACATTAGTACCCACATAACCAATTTGCTGTGGACTGGATTTTGGTGCCATAATTTACTTTACATTAGTACCCACATAACCAATTTAATGTGCTTTTGTTGATAAAAAGTTTTATCTATATTAAAAATGTCCGACAGCAGTGTTAGTGAGACTAATTTGACTCCACCTGACATCACGGAAACAGCAACGAACGTGACGAACGAAGTTTTACCAGCAAAATCAAGAAAATATTACGACAAATATTTGTTTCATTAAATTCATGAGTGTGGATAAAGTAGTGTATGAAACGGCACATAGCCCTCATTACGCAATCGTTTCATAAACTACTATTACTTTATAGTGCCGCGAGTGACTATCATAACAATGTGCCTCAAAGTTTTTATAACCCTCATTATGCAATCGTTTCATAAACTACTGTTACTTTACAGTGCCGCGAGTGACGATCGTCACAAACTGTCTCAAAGTTTGAATAGCCCTCATTATGCAATCGTTTCATAAACTACTGTTACTTTACAGTGCCGCGAGTGGCGATCGTCACAAACTGCCTCAAAGTTTGAATAGCCCTCATTATGCAATCGTTTCATAAACTACTGTTACTGTATAGTGCCGCGAGTAACGATCGTCACAATGTACCTCAAAAGCCGGGAGTGCCTTTTGTCACTTTTTGGCGGGAAAATGTTTTTTTTTAGAGTTTTAAAGGGTAAATGCTGAACAAGTATAGATGAACGATTGAATATCTTGAGAGATGTTCTAGAAAGCTATTGAACATAGCAATAAGGTAAGTTAAAAATAATATCATATAAATAAATTATTTTAATAATACTGCAGATAGATTCGAAACAATATAAATAAATAGGTTTATTTTTGGAAATAAATGACTTTTAATACAAAAAAAAACACTTTTGTTTTATTTTATTTTTACATCTTCGGTTTTTCAATAATTTTAAAATTTACCTTTCTAAAATAAGTAAAAAAACATGTATTCGTTCATAATAATAGTTCTAAATATCTTGGCGTACACCGTGTGTTGTTGCCGGACAGTAGCAAAACCCGCGCGCAAAACTTTTTTTTGTCAATACTTATAGAATAAAATACATAATAACATTATGTATAGATAAAACAATAAATAAACTCGAAAATTTACTAAATATTTAAACTTTCAAATACATACTCACTAAAACATTTTGATGATTCCATAAATTCTTCTGTATCTATAACAAATTTTGGACTAGAATTATTTTTCTGATTTTCGGCCAAAACTTGTGTTAAATTTGAATATATTTTTTTCTCCTAAATTAAACAACATTAGCACTTGGGAGTTTTACTCTACAATTTCAAATCAAAGTAACCATCGGTTTGTGTGAGAAAACAAGGATGTCAAATTTTTGGGTTCTATAACACATTGTGCTACGTCCAGCAGTGGACAAGTATAGGCTAATGATGATTAAATATATAAAAAACTATTAATATTACTAGATAAAGGCTTACTTAAAGGAATATAGTAGATCTACATAAATGAAACAAGGAAAAGCATTGTTAGAGCAATGCCTAAATAAATTATATGATTTCCCAAATGAACGCAAACTTATCAAGATAGTTGTGTACTTATACAAATTGAGATTACAAACGCGCCGTCTTTGCCAAATGTCTTAACTCAATCCCACCACGTGGTGTAGGAGGTAGACAGCTAAAGTTCATCGAAAACTCATGTTATATTTAGAAGTAAAATAATGAAAAAACACTTAAGATATAAGGTTACAATGCTAATATGCTAATGTCTGGTTGTTGGTTGCATGTACTAAATTAGTTTAATTTAGTACAGTTATAGTAAAATAAATAATAGCACAAGGTTCACCTACTTATCAGTCTATCTATATCTATACCAACATCGACATAGCTCTCAGAGTTTGCAAGTTGAAGTGGCAATGGGCAAGCCATATAGTTCGCAGAACCGACAACCGCTGGGGAATAAAGGTTCTCGAATGGCGACCACGAACAAGCAAGCGAAGTGTGGGGAGACCCCCCCCATACGATGGACCGACGACATTGTAGCCATCGCAGGAAGTCGGTGGATGGAGGTGGCACAAGATTGCTCGTCATGGTGCTCTTTGGGGGAGGCCATGTTCAGCAGTGGACTTCTAAAGGCTGACATGATGATGATGATGATGATGACCATGAAAACTTAAGATTTAGCAGCACTTAATGGTAAAAGTCCAAACAGTTCTGTTCATATCGCTCATTTTAAACTTTTCCCAGCATTCACTTGGTAAGTCTTAAGATCCTCAGAAACACTGTAAATGTTGAAAAAGAATAACCTAACTTAGCCTAATCTTACCTTTACAAAACCACTTTCTCGCGGTTTCCAGAGGACTTCCATCTCACCGGTAAAAAAAAAATAGCCTATCCTAACCAAAATAAAAAACAACCGTCAGTGGTAAAATCTAGCATATATTAAGACCAGGCTCTGCTTTTTAAGGGTTTGTTTTCCATAAATATGCTGGAATAACCACAAACCTGATAAATGTAAAACTTAACATACATGTTTTTGAGATCTTTATCTCTCTAAGACTAAGACAAAAACATGATTAACATAATTTCATTCAAAACATTTTCTTATCAAAAATTACGTTATATTCAGTAATATTTACATTGTTCTACTCAAGTTCTTAAGTTTTATCTCTAAAATAAATCTCATAGCAAGAAAATATAGTTTATCATCTAATGTTTACACAAAATTTACCTAACTAAATTATTAGCCTGCCAATAAAATGACATACGTCATTTAGTTCCGAGCTAAATTGTGTGTTCAAATAGCGCTCGGGATATTTGTTACAAAGCAAAAACAAAAAAAAATGTTACGCAGGCACTTCAGTGCTTATTGCAGGTAGCGGGTGGCAGAGTGCAGGGGAGATGGCAGGGGAGTGGGAAGTGGGAAAACGTAACCTTGGAGCCTGGCCTTAAATCCTAATGGCCTGTAAACCCGTTATGCT
This sequence comes from Alsophila aescularia, assembly GCA_946251855.1. Classification (NCBI taxonomy): domain Eukaryota; kingdom Metazoa; phylum Arthropoda; class Insecta; order Lepidoptera; family Geometridae; genus Alsophila; species Alsophila aescularia. Next base: position 39,678,090 of record OX276381.1, read on the forward strand.
AGCTCATGTCCTAACCTAAGATATACCAATGAACGGGCTTTTACAGTGAAATATTATGGTTGCACTACTACATACGGCTAGTGAAGCTGTTAGGTTTCACAACTATAACTTAGAGTTTCACACTTATCTGTTAGAGAATTGTCCCAGCCTCTTACACTATGCATCCTGTAAGTGTAAGCAAAGCGTGGTAAGTCCATATCCAGAGTACGTACGTATCAGCTAAATCCACCGTCCGACGGCCAACACTCGTTTGTATGCTAATGTCTGATTGTTGGTTTCATGCACTACATTCGTCTAAAATAGTACAGTATGGTTAAAACAACAGAAATAATAGCACAAAGTTTACTTGTCAATTTAACTGATCTATAATTATAATAAAATAGTAAGTCCCAAAAAATAAACGGCCAAATGCGAGTAGGACTAGCGCATCGAGGGTTCCATACAAACTTAACTTTGCTGCTGGAAAACTGTTGTCGTCATACATCGATATAGGTCACGGCTAGTTTACCAACAGCATGCTTTTTATGTATCTACATTTTTACGGTTTTTGGATATTTCCCTTTACTTGTGCTATAAGATATTGCTTCATGCCAAATTTAATGATTCTAGGTCAACAGCATTGCGTTGTTGTTATTTTTACAGCTCCAAGGGATTGCTGACCTGGGTATTTGTTATTAATTTCAACTAAATAGAGGTATTCCTGAGAAAAAGGGTCTTGACAGAGATAGACAGTCAGACAGACACGGACGGACAACGAGGTGTTTCTATCATGGTTCCTTTTTTCCTTTTGAGGTACGGAACCCTAAAATGCTCGAGGGGACTTAAATAAACTAGTGAACAAGAACATATCATTATTTTAAATGTTGACTGTATTTCTGTTTGCTTGTCGGTCTGTCTGTCTGTATATATATATATATACAACAATTCTCACAATTACATTCTAACTATCAGAGTACCATGTCAATATTAGAAACATGTAAAGTTCTGTACCTCGTAAGCAGCAGGTTAGACAACGGGCTTCTGGTCCCAGGTGGAGCCACCAGAGCGGCAAAGCGCGTCTCAATGGCCAAAGCTTCATCATCCTATCAGTTCTAAGGCTCTTTGAATTGCAATTACACTGCAATTCGTTTAATAGCAGTGATTGATTTGAAACTAGCTTCTGTCCCAGTGAGGCAATTTTAAAACGAATTTAAAGTTGGTGTGAATGGGTTGTTTCATTTTGTTTCCATACAATTAGTTATCTTAGAGTGTTCTTTGATAATGAAAACATTTGTAATCAATATCGAAATATATATAAAAAAATATTTATAATAATCTTTGTTTTCAAGTGATACACTTTTATAATTTAACTTTTAAACTTTCGCGATTCGAACACAGAGTTATATATTTAAACGGCACTTTACGCTTTTCAGGTAAGTATTTAGAAAACAAAATACCACTAGATAAACACTATTTAAATTCGAATTACATCAGAACAATGTGGAAATATTTTTCAATTACAAATTAAGTTGGTATTACGTTTGTGTGGAAAATTCACCCTCCGCCGACCCCTTAAGTTTTCAGCGCGATTAAGTCCCGTTTTGTATAGAACTATCTTTCCTAATTTATTTTTATCTGGCTTATGCCCGCGGCTTCGTACGCGTGGTCATTATAAGCACTTTATGTGCTACTCCAGGACCTTTTTTTTTTATCCTTCAGCCGTCAAAAAGATTTATTGATTGCTCGGCTTCTGCTTATAGGATTGAGATACCAAGTACCCCAGTTTTCAAATCAAACCCTAAACTATCCAACAGTGAAAACCACATCGCAATCTGTTCAGCAGTTTTTACGTGATGTGCGAACAAACATATAGACAAACTAACAAACAAACAGACAGACACGAATTTAAAAAATGTTATATTCTTGTTCAGTAGCTTATTTTAAGTAGCCGATACTATTTTTTTTAATTATCTTCTTTGTACAGACTTTTTCGTTCCTATTGCTTTATTATAAGCTTAGATAACATATTTGTGTTTGACCATTAATTACATTCACAGATCTGGTCACCATTATCATCAAAAACTCAACACCTTCCACCAGTAATTTGTCAAATTTAACCCTCCGACAATAGCACCGGTCTATCGAGCCCACTGTTGACAAAACTTTATTACCGAAAATTACTACAATATTACCCCAAAATCGGGCAATATTTTTTTGTGAGCTCACCGCGCATTTGTCAGTAGTCTTTGAATGGAATGATCTAGTTTGGGGCTTTTTGTGACCCCAAAATGTTGTTTACAAAAGTGACAATGGGACTGGAAATTCTGGTTTTTGGATTTACATGCGCCCGTCCTTGTTCGTGTGGATTAAATTATTTTTGAAATTTTGTTTGGCTTGATCGTTTTAAAATTATACGGATGTACGCTGGTGAAATAGAAAGGATAAAGTAAAGTTCGCTATATTATTTAATGTTGTACTGTTTATTTCGTTTAAATGTGTATAACCATGGTTTCATTTATTCGTTATGATATTGAATATTCGTTAACCCTTAATCAAATGAGAGCCTGTGGAAGAGTAAATGAAACACTAAGATTGGTTTAAGATAATTTTGGGTAAAGATTTCAAAAATCCATAAAAAATCGTAAATGTGGGGGAAGTGACCAATTTTTGGTGGGAAATGTAGCTCCCGTTATCTGTAAAGCGCTCACCTAAATCTTGTAAGTGGGAACTATTGCTCCCATTGTCTTGTATTACATCGATATATTTTTTTACTTGCTATTTGCCCTGGCTTTACTTTTGAAAAGGTTTGTACTCAAATTTGTAAATAAATAAAATAACTTTTTAGGAAAGTAGTGTTTTTTTATTCATTAATTACCTACTTAGTGGCATAACTACAAAATCAGACAATCAGACAATAATATCTACGTACCTACCTGTTTTTTTCCAGCTTAACACAAAAAACAAATCGTAAACAAAAGCTTGAGTGCAAAATATCTTATCACCAACCTTTGACGTTGAATGACGATGACAATTGACATTTCTTGGAAGACTGTTGCCATTAAAAATATTATCTTTTTCTTATGTCTACGTTTAGAAATATTTGGATTAATTTGGTGTTACCATATGAAGAAAAACAACGATTTATGTGGTGAGAAGCATAGCTCCCAATATTTTATTAAGGGTTAAAGCATATTTTCTAGGTCTGGGTTTGCGGTACGTTTCTTAATCGAAAAATTAGTTGTAATAAGATTTTAGTATTGCCATAGATTCGTGATTCTGTCAGATTAGCACACCCGTTAAATTAACTGTTTAGAATAAGTACTTGTTGTTAGTTTTATTGTTTAAGTTAGTAGTTAAAAACTATAAGGACTATGATTTAAAATCCAATAAATTAACAGATCTTTATGGCATTTTAAGAAGCTAACCTGTGGTAGCTTATCACAAAATGTACAGCCCTATTCTAGGACGCTTCCCAAAATTAGCTCACTTTAGTTAACTTTTATCTTTACCAAGGAGAACATTGTTTTAATTCTTATATTAGAAATTGGTCTCAATCAACGCTGCTTGTAGAAACATTTATTTTCTTACCTACACTCACTGAATATGTATACAAAATTTAAGATAATTTTGGTGCTTATAATTTATAAGCATTTAATAAGGTTCATATAATTTATGAACGTAAAATGTTATTATGAATGAAATAACAATAACAAAAATATGGAAAAAATCATAATCTGAATTTTGTAACTATTGCATAAAGTTTTGTTGTATTTTAAATCACCTGAGATTTGAAATTTTTCAGATTTAAGCCAAAATTTTCTATAAAACATTGCTACGAGCATACAAACACGAGTCTGCGAAGCTGGAGCGTATCTCGCGAAGCGGAAGTAAGCGTACACGTGGTCTGACTCTGCCTTATTGTGTACTGCTCTACAGTTTGTGGGCGTGTGTGTGGAGGGTGTGAGGGTGTGAGGGTGAGTGTGTGTGTGTGTGTGTGTGTGTATGTGTGTGTGTGTGTGTGTGTGTGTGTGTGTGTGTGTAGTGTATGCTAAGGACCTCCTAAGCGAAGTGAAGATTGAGTGTACGAATGGAGTGAAGGGTCGACGAAGCGAGAGTTCTGGCGAGATCTTATTTTTAATGAATTAACAATAAAAACCATACGGAAAAGTAAATAATCTGACTTTTGTAACTATGGTAGTTCTAAATAATGTGTGTTTTGAAAAAAAAGGAAATTTAACAATCTTACCTTTTAAAATATGAAAATGTAATTAAGGACAAATAAAAAATAAATAAATAATAAAAAGTGAAATGTACATACGTAAAAAACCGCTTCAAAATTGGTTTCTACGTTTGGAAGCTACGATTCTGACCCCTGGGGGTGAGAATTCCCATCCCCCCCTTCCTTCCGTCCCCTAACCACCATCCACCATGGTAGCTAAGAACCATCCCGATTAAATCAGCTTTGTAGCATAAAAACCGCATCTAAATCCATTTTTTTGGAAGCTCACCCTCCCTCTCTCCCTTCCCTCCTTCCCCCCATTATAGCTAAGAACCATCTCGTTTACCCCAGCTTTCAAACATAAAAAACCGCAGCTAAATCGGTCCATTCATTTGGAAGATATGATTCTCACCCCCCCTTTTCTCACCTCGCCACTTTTCCCTTCCCGCCCTCCTCCAAATAGCTAAGAACCATCTCGATCAAGTCAGATTACAACCAAAAAAAAACGCATCCAATTCGGTCCTTTCGTTTGGGAGCTACGATGCCACAGACATACACTCACACATACACACCCTAAACTTAGAACACCCATCTCTTTGTTCGGGGGTTAATAATGTAGCAATAACAGCTGGGGTAGATGAGTTCTAGAGTGGAGACCACGTTTAGGCAAACGTAGTGTACGATACTCTGTGGCCAGGTGGAGTGACGAAAAGCGGCTGGAAGATAATGGATGAGGAGACCTGAAGACCGAGCTCAGTGGCATGCATTAGGAGAGGCTGATGAACGAAAAATAATAATCGTAGTTACAAATTCTGCACTATGATAGGTAAAAATAATATTATATATTCGTTTTTACACAAAAAAAACCTCCTCGACTAGTTTTGAATAATTTCATCACTTGATTATCCATATTTTTAAGGTTTTTAACGTATTAACTAATTAACAACACCCTCAAACCGATTTAAAAATATTTTAACATCTACAGCCACACAATTTTTGGAATGACAATACGATTTCCCATAAGCATATAATCATAGCAAAGTTGTTATCATATGCAATATCTAGTTTTTAAATGTTATATGTGTGTAAATTTATTGTACTATACAAAATACTTGTACCTATTTTGATAAAATGTTATGCTTAGACTTCGTTATACGTACAAATTATATGCGGGTCAATTTTAGGGATATGGATTGATAAGCTAACAAAAGTTATGCGACAAAAAATTACCAAGACAATTGTTCTAAATTATATATTACTAGCTTTCCCGCCCGCGACATCGTACGCGCGGAATACTGTTTATCGCGAAAAAAAGCATCCTATTTTCTTATAAGATATTAAAAACCAATGCAAAAGCAAAAGTAGGTATAGCACCAATGCTCTTGATGTTTTTTGACAGACTTGTTATTTCGTTTCCATGGCAACCGTTCCTTACAGTGCGTAATCAACATTTTCCAGTTTTGCCGTGGAAACTTACAATTTTCAGTAATGAAAAGTATCCTATGTTTTATTCCAGGGTATAAGCTATCTCCATTCCAAATTTCATCAAAATCCGCTCAGTCGTTATCGCGTGAAAGCTCCCCCAAACAAACAAACAAACAAACAAACAAACAAACAGACAACATTTCACTTTTATATATTGGTATGGATTATCTTTAAGAGTACTGAATGGATTGCGAAAAAAATACTCTAAATTATGACAAAACAAATTAAGCGAGTCAGCCCCATTATTAATAACCATAGGTAAATTATGGAACGCTTAGTCATGTCATATAAACAAAAATTTATTTCAATTTTAAATAATATATGAGTTCAGACATACTGAGGCGTAGTCTAACAATAATTAAAACGTTGATAAAACTCATACGCAGTACAAGTTATTGAGTATCAGCTGTAAAGGGGCTTTGTCAGAAATAACAATGTACTATATATTTTTCAGCCGATGAATGTGGCCGTATTATGTAACAGAACATCACTCTCAGCCTTCGACAGAAATCTGCAAAGTTAGAAAAGACTAAAACAAAAGCCACATTCAACCTCTGCAGTGCAGACTCAGCCGACCTCGAACAATAGGTCACTATTGTAGTACCACCGTCCATTTTAAATGAACAAAATGGCGGCTGCTCCAAATTCAAACATAAAAGCGGAATTTGAAACAATGCCGCTCTCTGCCTCTAATCCAAAGGGTTAAATGCATGCGATTGGTCAACTCTGCCCCCGGACAACTTTTGTCGGGACTTGGAACTTTTGCACTTGTGTGCGTGACTTGATTAAGTTTTCGCGATAATGATGTTGTAGATTTGCATGTGCGATATACCGATAGTAACAAGGGGTTTAGAGCAGCGTGGTGTCTATTCGAATATTATTATTATTATTATTTGTCTATTAGATTAGAAATAAAGAATATGAATTAAAAAAAAAGATGTTTTAATTCTATTAATTTAATTTTAATAGTAAATTAGTATAAGAACTTACCTTAAACGGGTGTTATCTTCAGATAAATATAAAAAGAAAAAGTTGTTATCATCGGTAACAAACATTTTTCTGCGTACTTTACAAATAAAACGTTTAAAAGCTAAAACAACACGCTTGCCCTGCCACAAAAGAACTTATCAGAATAAATTATGTATTGTTGGAATGTGTTTATCACCTACAATTTGATACCCATATAGTAAAATTCGAAGAAACATATTTTTTTCGCATTTGAACAACAATGGAGCCATACTGCCGCTATGCTACTACTTTTTTTTTAAATATAGCCTATGTTACTCGGGGGGATCTAAGGATTCTAACGATACCACATACGTCTAAATCTGTTAAGGCATTTAAAAGTTATGGTGGAATAAAGAAACTCACATACAAACATACATGAACCCTGAAAACATTACACTCCTTTTTTGGGCAGTCGTGTAAAAAGGACAATACACCGTTCTTGTTACTCTCATACATATTTTAAGATTCGAACTCTCCACAATCATCGATTTACCATCCGCAATGGATGACTACAGACAATAGACTGAAAAACATTAGGTACCTAGTCGAAATCTCGCAGAAGAAGAAACACATTCGTCAGATTTTTATGAATTGAATTCGATTTAATAGAAATATAAGGTATAGGGGTTATAGGGATGTTACAATCCCAAGAACTAGATATTATTATACAAGAGTGGAACATAAAAACAAAGGGTCCTCCTCACAGTCGCGGCGACCCATCGAACCCTACCGCGGCGTGCGGGTCGCAATCAAAACTTCCCTTCGTACATTGTGACCGACGCCTACTCCACTTTTCTCTAAGAAAGTTATTTGGTAGATTTCTAAAATACGGCTTACTTAATTAATAATTAAATACTTATCTCTAAACTAACTGCGCTGCGTCCTGCGGTGTCAACCTCGTGGATGATAATGATTATCAAAAGTTTCCTATGTGTCCAGGGTAAGCTATATCCATACCAAATTTCATCAAAATCCGGATGGTGCCTTGGTGCAGTCTGTGGTCGAGGAGTGGAGCGGAAGAGCGTCAAATCATCCATCTACGAGTACTTCCGTCAAAAAGCGACAGTTGGTATACCTTGGAAGAGTGGTATTTCCGTCTAGGCAGTTGGCGGTCTTGGGAGCGCCAGCTAATCAGCGTGAAGCATTTTGCCGCCTGTAGAATGGCGCCAGCAAGGCAATCTGTTGGATCTTCAACATTTTTTTGGTTCAGTTGTTCATGATATTTAGAATCAGCTAGATTGGCATATGTTTAGGAATGGTAATGTGTGGCTTCTATTGAATTGTGTAAAGCTAAGTATTTTATGTAGAACTAAGTAAGTGTTTAATATTATATTTTGGTTCTTAAAGTGATATAATAATAAGTTGCTAAGTTTTAATAATAATGTGTCTGTGGTCATCCTTTGGAAGTACTTGAGTGAGATTTAAGATTTATATTGTAATTACATTTGCAAAATGTGGAAAATATAACTAATGGTTAGATTTACTGTTCAATGATTATTTTCTATCCTAATGCGTATAACAATAACCAGAAAATAGAGCGATGGTGGCCTAACGGTTCTGTAGTGCAATTTAGAATCCAACGATACCGGGTTCAAAACCTAGGCTCCGCACCAATGACTTTTCTAAGTTATGTGCGGTTTTCCATCGCTTCGAGCTTCGGAGGGCACGTTAAGCTGTCGGTCCCGGCGCTGTTATTGATTAATAGCAGTCGTTAAGCCATGTCAGAGGCCCTCGGGCGGCTTGATAAACTCTGACATCAGAGGCCAGTACCTCATACGACAAACAAACAAACAAACTAGAAAATAAGAACACAGATAATATTTATTTCGCTTATGTGTTATATCGTTTACATTCTGAATAGCACAAAGTGTTCTGTACAGTGCACAGCACAAAGTGTTCTGTACAGTGTACAGAACACTTTGTGCTATTCAGAATGTAAACGATATAACACATAAGCGAAATAAATATTATTTCGTATAGGCCTAGCAAATGGGAATACGTAGTGTATAGGGTAAATAGGTTTTATTTCAGCATAAATAGAATCTACGTGCCATCGCGTATGATATCTAAAGCATACGGGATGGCTGCGTACCTTTTTAGGAATAAATACAAACATGCAGCCACAGGCAGACTGAAACTTTCTGTGGATGTTTGATGCTAGAAGGTACGGGTTCGCTCAGGTATCCGCGTATGTAAAAGGTACTAATTTACACAAGCAAAGCCTAAAATGAATATTTATCAATTAAAGATGTAAAACGTAGATGGTAAGAGCGAGAGAAAGCTCACGGGGAGAAACGTTTCTAAATTCGGCAAATGTGTTGACTTTTGGTGAGTTATACATAGAAATGTTCCAAAACTGGATAAACTTTAGGAACATACCTAAAGTTTGGGTACCGTCCTCGTACGGGTTAGAGCAGGTCATATGAACGGAAGTTCTCCTCGCACTCGTGGCAAAGCCATAAAAGTTAGGCTCTCTTCGTGGTGAGGATTCGAGGTAGAACCATAGGGGACTTCTGGGACAGCTTTTTATGCCTATTTTTCGAGCGTGGCAAAATAAGGCTCGAGAACAATAGGGTTACAGTATGTAGTGAATAAATTGAAATAAATCACCCAATAGGAGAGCTTCACTTGTTTTACAAATAGTATAAAAGGCGATACATTTAAAACTCATCGTGCATTCATCAGTTCCCGTTAGCAGTAGCCGTCAAAGACAAGAAGCTCTCCTACAAGTGACCAATAATAATAATAGTAGCACCAACAAGTATATCAAGGCTCCGATAGCCAACCTTTGTAACCGGGATATCAAAACTATAATTCTAACTACTATCCTTGTTTTCAAAGTTGTGAAATATAGAATCTAACGTGTTAAAAAGTGCGTTTCATATTCATCCTTCTATCCTGAGCACATCAAAGACTCATTTTCTCTGCAACTGGGACCCCGCACCTACGCTAGAGTCTGCAACAATAGTTTTTGTAGTAAATAGTCGCACGCTTTACTATGAACGCATTCTGCCTGTTATGTAGCTAAAAATATGTATTTAAAAGCAAGATCTCTCTCAGCCTTCATCATTGCATTTTCCTGCACGAGACTTAATGACCGCAGAGCTCAATGTAGTGATTTTTATATAGCAAATAATATGTCCAGCAAAATAAGTCAGCTAATAGGATGGGTTATCATGTCACAATTGAGTATTCGGCAATAGCAGCCAATGCATAGTTTTTTTTTTAGGTATTGCTATGTTAATGTGACATAGGGAGTGCGCCGTGACTAAGTCTCAATGTAAAATGCAATACCCATTCCTGTCAAAGCACAAGAAACGTCTATTTAGGGTACATTCTTATGAGATGAATGATTTTCAAACGCACGGATATGGCCCCCTGATATTAATAAAAATTACTCTCTTATTCCAAGATGTTATAGGTAATTTTTAGGTAACTAAATAAATCTATTGACTCGACCATCGAGGCTGTTTGAGTCAACCGACTTCAACGAGAGTTATTTATTCTGTGTCGAGAGAATGCGGCCGATGGAATTTGAAATCCACCTCACCGACTCACGTCTGCTAACAGACCTTTTATTCGAATGTCTTCAACCCGTGAGAAGGGTCCCAACACTCCCAACACCCCACGCGTGTGCCGCCCTGATAATGTAATTAAAATAACACCTTTATTCTAAGTCGTTTTGGGACAGTTTTAGTTAGGGACCCGAAATGTCTTCGCGGAGTTGGTTACGGGTCGTGATCATGATTGAGGTCTTTAGTCCTCCTTGCAATGACAGAGAGCAAGGATTGTCTGGAAAGACTGTTACTCTGTTTTACGCGACCTTTGAGGAGATGAGACGTTCGGAATAGCAACTTTTGTTAGTTGCTAAAAACAATTGGAATGAATGAAATATATATGTAGTTTTTTGAACAAAAAATAGACTTGAAGTGGATTCATTACAAAAGCTGTCAAACCAACTTTGATGAAATTTCTTCCCTTTTAAAACAAAAAAGAATCATGTAAATCGATTCAGAATTTTCGGATATGAGTGACCAGTAATCAACTTGAGAACCTGCTGTTGTTTGTCTCGTCAATTATTACTTCAAAATGGAGAAAGTTCAAGTCAAGAACATAAATGGTAGGGCTGGCTCTTCTGGTTAAGTGAAGAAGAGTCTCAAGTCTCCTTATTTTTAGGGTTCCGTGCCTCAAAAGGAAAAAACAAGGAAACCTTATAGGATCACTTCGTTATCCGTTCGTCTGTCTGTAGCCTTTTACTCAGGAACGCGTATCAAGTTGAAATTATTATCAAATACTCAAGTCTGCAATCCCTTGGAGCTGTGAAAAAAAAACTTTGATGTCAACGCAATCAAAAGATACGTCCGTTTGTGCCATTTAGTTTGACACTCACAAGGGAATCAAAACCCGGGTACTTCCCGATGATTAAGAATTATGAAATTTGGCAAGGAGCAATGTCTTCTGTCGATTGTACTTTTTTATATGTGCAATATATCATGATAAATTAATAAGCATATAAATGTACCATAAAACTCGCAAAATTAAAGAAATAACTTTGTTATATTAATTTTAATCATCCTAACCTACAGTGACAGATTTCACACCAAAAGCAAGATGACAGTCATATGTTAGCTCAAACCCAAGTAAATACTACCTCATAAACATTTTACAAACCATTCACAAACAAAACGAAAGGGCGTAAGAAAAACACGCATTAACCCCCAGTCGTGGCATAAAATATAAACCAGAAACAAAGGACAGCATTAAAGTCGCGAGATTTTCAAACAGAGAGAGGTTTTCTCGGCGAAATTTTCGGGGTAACATTATACCCGTACATTAGGGCTAAGTGATACCGTCACATTTGTTGGATTAATTCATCATCTGAATTGCCGTGGCCAGACTGATGGGCTGGAACGGCCCCCACCCTCCTCTCGCCCTCCGCCCACGGGGGCTGCCGACGCACAGATAGCTTCGCCGCCCGTTACGTATGGGGGTTTAATTATGCGTTGTTTTTAATGGTTGGTTTTCATTTCAAACGTCAAAATTAAAAATGAGATTTTGATTGTGAATCTTTTTTGTTAGAGAATATTTTTTCGTATATTTATTAGAAGCCAAAATTTACAAAAAATGTGGGGCAACCAATGCAGAAATTTTATTTAAAAAAAGGTATTTTATAACGTTATGCCAGTAAAATCTTAAAATCATAAAAGACGGATGTACATAATTATAGATAGATTATACAATATACTAATTGATACTTAGTCTATTCTAAGTTTCTGGTAAACTGGTGTAAAATAAAGCATTTTCTATCTTCCTAGCTATCTATTTAACCTGGAACATCACTTATTATAGTACATTGTAGGATATTTATATTTTACTTCTATGATTATTGACAAAAGCTGTTTTGTTCTTGTAATTTAAACTTTACCTTTGACATTAGTGTTTCATGAAAAAAGGTCAACGCCATTATTTTCGTTTTTATTAAAAATTGCTCAACAAAAACAATGAAATCTCACAAAAAGACATTAGCGCAACCAATAAATGTTAGCGTTTAGACAGTTGCGCTAGCGCCCGTTGCCCTATGCCCCCTGAATTAGCCCCCTACCACCCCCGGGGGGGTCTCCACAGGACAGCCAGTGTAAGGATAAATGGGAGGGCTGGCTCTTCTGGTTAAGTGTAGATTTTCCGAATGCGGTGTTGATGACGGCTGCGTAGTGCTTGCAAGTTAGCTTATAGCGATATCTTGGTTATAATATTAGAATTTGAAAGATGGAAATGGAATTTTATATCCATACCAATATATAAAAGTGAATATTGTCTGTTTGTTTGTTTGTTTGGGGAGCTTTCACGCGATAACGGCTGGACGGATTTTGATGAAATTTGGAATGGAGATAACTTATACCCTGGAATAAAACATAAGATACCTTTGATCTCAGTAAATTGTAAGTTTCTACGGGAAAACTTATATCGGGGGATATTGATTACTCGCTGCAAGGAACGGTTGCCATGGAAACGAAATAACAAGTCTGTCGAAAAGCTTCAAGAGCATTGGTGCTATACCTACTTTTGAATTGGTTTTCAATATCCTAGAAGAACATAGGATGTTTTTTTCGCGATAAACAGTAGTCCGCGCGGACGAAGTCGCGGGCAGGAAAGCTAGTAAATACATAATTTTTACACGTATCTTACGGAACCCTAAACATTTAAAAAACCTGTTAATTTCGTAAAATTAGCTTTCTGTAAGTAAATTAATATTTGAAATCGGTGCCCGTGGTAAGTTCTTCAAAAGTTATAAAATGATAAAATTTGTCTTTCTTTTTGCCAGTTCTGTTGGTAGACAGAATGTCTCACTTTTTCAATATTTTCCTTGTTTTGTAGACTGTTCCAAATGTCTGCTTCTTCGGACTACTGTAAGTACCATTATGGTTGCTTCTATGCGTGTTATGTCAATAATTAGTAATACTATTTTACATTTGAATAGCTTTAAACGGGAAAATATAAAAACTTGAATTTGGAGTTTCTGTTGGACTGTAGTTTTGAACGTGTTAGAAGCTTTCTAGTCCTGTTGTAGCCGAAGTTAGGTATTTAGACATTATACATATTCTCCTGTTTGTTGCTGATCATCATCGGAATTTCAATGGATAATAGCCCATAACCATATCATGCCCGAAATTCGCATTCGCCAAAAGGAGGTTCTCAGAACGCTTCGAGCTCTAGATGTGAACATGGCTAGTGGCCCTGATGGTATTCCAGCGATTGTGTTGAAAAACTGTGCGCCCGAATTGTCTCCCATCTTAAGGCGTTTGAACCGCCTCTCTCTTCACTCAGGTAAAGTTCCGAAGAGCTGGCTTGCCAATGTACAACCAGTACCAAAAAAGGGTAGTGAGTGAAGGGTGCTGATCCGGCCAATTATCGTCCCATCTCGATAACCTCCTTACTCTGTAAGTGTATGGAGGGTGTCATAAACATTAGGCTCTTGGCATACCTTGAAGACAATGATCTTCTCAGTGACCGGCAATACGGATTTCGCCGAAACCGGTCTACTGGGGATCTTCTCGCGTATGCCACTCACGTACTGAGCGAAGCCATAGAGATGCATGGTGAGGCGCTTGCCGTCTCCCTTGACATATCGAAGGCATTTAATCGGGTCTGGCACGATGGCCTTTTAAACAAACTTCCCCCATATGGTTTACTTGTTGGCATATGCAATTGGATAGTTGATTTCTTGAAGGAACGATCTATTCGAGTAGTCTTAAAGGGCTGCTCGTCTGATCAAATGGCTATCAATGCCGGTGTACCTCAGGGATCGGTTCTCTCGGCTACACTCTTTTTACTGCACATTAATGACCTTCTGAAGCCCGGTACCTTTGGGTATGCTGATGACTGTACTGTAGTTGAGAGATACACTTCCAATGCTCAAGCCAGCTATAATGCTGTCCAGTTTCAGAGAGAGAGGCTATGGTAGACAGTTTAAATTTAGCCTTAGAAGCCATGTTCGATTGGGGCGATGCTAACCTGGTTAAGTTTAATGCTACTAAAACGCAGGCGTGTTTGTTTTCTGCTAAAAAGAGTACTCTAACCGATCTCCGTCTTTCCAAAGGGTACCAATAGGCAAACATTTGGAGCTTTTGGGTGTCGAACTCACATAAAACCTGAATTTTGGGTCTTATATTGAATCCAAAGCCAAGGTAGCTACATAAAAACTTGATATTTTGTCTAAGGTTAGGCGGTACTTCACACCGGGACAGCTTTTGAATCTTTATCAAGCACAGGTCCGATCTTGTATGGAGTACTGCTGCCACCTCTGGGACGGTTCTGCCAAGTATCAGCGAGTCTTTGGATTCAATTGATAGACGTGCTATCAGGCTCATTGGGGATGACACTCTGGTAAAGAGTAAGCTTCAAAATCTGGCGCAACGACGTGAGGTAGCAAGCCTGGCGGTATTCTACAGATTGCACCATGGAGAGTGTGCACAAGAACTGCACAACCTGATTCTCCCATCACCTTTCCATCACCGTACGACTAGACGATCAGCAAAGCAAAGGGTGGCGACCCTTTCATGGTTAAAATACCTCGCACAAGAACGAATCGTTACGCTTTTTCATTTATTATAAGAACTGCAAAGGAGTGGAATGCCCTGCCCTCGTCAGTGTTTCCGGTAAATTATAACCCCGGTGTATTCAAGTCAAGAGTGAATAGGCATCTACTAGGCAAGCGCGCTACACCTTCGACCACATCATCGCTTTCCATCAGGTGCGATCGTGGTCTAACGATTGCTTAGTCCGTTATAAAAAAAAACATAATACCATACGTTTTTTTCAAGTCTGGGTTCAAAAATGCATTTGCTACATTTTAAAATTTTAAACTATCGATAAACTGTTCCCATCGACACCAAGTTTCACGTCACTAACGTCGGCAATTCCCCTAGACCGTTGGACAGCGGGCTGTAAATACTCGTGTAAAATTGTCCACATTCCTCCCTGGAAGCCTTTTGTGTTATATATTTCTTTGTTATTTACCTCCGTGGTGTAGCTTACCTTACCTTATGTATCTGTTTGCGTAACTTTACCTTATACCTGTAGGGGAATGACTCCTTATGTGTAGCTTTTAAGAAGTAGTAGGTACTTTTTACTCTCTTTGTGAGGTGGTGCAAATGGGTATTCGAGATATTAGAAGGGGTGATGTCTTCTACACTGTTTTCATGTAGTGTTTTTTTTACTATATCCGAGTATTTTCTTATTTATTTAAAGGATAGTCCTCCAATGTAGTCCCCTAATAAACATTTTACCAAAATTAGTTCAGCAGTTCAAAGAATAACAATAATTATGGTGAATTATCTAGGTATTAACGATGCAGATATGGCGTACCAGACTAAATGCAAAGTAGCCATCATTTGCTGTTTCCTGTTTTGTACGGATCACCATTGTAATTTGTTTTTTAAATAGATAATGGGTATGATTATTTGTATTATTTATGATTGATGTAAATGTATATACGGTACTTCAATACCACGATAAGTTGATCATATGTTATGTAGCAATATTTCAATACACGTACGTTCGTTCGAAATCATTAACAAAATGAAATGTACTGGATACCAGTACCCACTATCCCTACTCCCGCTCAATTTGCATAAGGAGGAACGAGGGAAAAAAATGAGAAACGCTGTGGTCAAAGTCGAACGTGGGGTTTTCCGTTAGGATTATTATAAAGTATGTAATAATGAGTTAAAGTAATAGAAACACTTAAAAATAAATATAGCTCGATGTAAAATAAAATAGCTATAACCTAAACAAAAAATAACTAGGCTCAAGCTCTTTCTCTTTTATATTAAAATTTCAACAGCGAAATCACAAAATTCCATACAAAATAGACAATATCCCAGTATTGTGTGTTCTGCTCACGGATCCTCCGGGTTAATTGCTAAGCACAAATGAGTGGCGCGAGTTACCCCGCTTATTGCCGGCCGACCGACACCTGAAGTAAGGGCTAGCGTAAACTGAGGTAAAGGTAAAGACAAAAGCAGGTATTAGACAACAATAGGTAAAATATAAAAAACATGTAATTTTAAAGGCAAATAGTTGGTTAAATGGTTACTCGCGTATAGCAGTTGGATTATTTTAACTATAAATTCAACCTCTTCCGGTGGTCTTTCTCAAGGGAGGGAAGAGGTTGGATTATTCAAACTATAGTTTCTACTATCGACCATATGGTTGAAACTATAGTTGGAATAACCCAAAAGCTATACGTGAGTAACTCCTGTTATTATGTTTAACATGTATAAAAACCACTTTCATAAGATGTCATTGTTGCAATTTTGATTACTTACTTGTTAGAAGAAATAATCTGAGAGTTACCTACTTCTTCTTTTTCTTTCTTTAATCCTTTTCCAGAGCTATTAGCGACAATTACTGACTACAGAAAAACGTATTTAAAAATAATAAAGATCGCTTAGGCTGGCTTGAAATTCTGTATCTGAACATTTCAACAACGACATAAAATTTGTGTTATGCTCACGGCGAATGAGTAGTGTCAGTTACCTTGCTTCATCCAGCTGACACTATATATCTCAGGTAAATAAGTATAACATGTCTTTTTATCCAACGATGGTCAAGCAAGGGAAAGGAAATGTGTTTAATTTAAATAAATATGAA
Source organism: Alsophila aescularia (assembly GCA_946251855.1). Lineage (NCBI taxonomy): Eukaryota > Metazoa > Arthropoda > Insecta > Lepidoptera > Geometridae > Alsophila > Alsophila aescularia. The sequence continues at coordinate 39,694,933 of OX276381.1, forward strand.
TTCTTACTGCGCGGCTAAAATACTCATTGGACTTCGCGCCTTACAACAAAATGTCTCCCTTTCACCTTCTACTTTCGCTTGGATAATCTTATTTTTGTCTTAGCCAACGCGCTGTTATCCTTCCCAGCTCAACGATAAAGTCTAAGATCCCTTGGCATTTGCGCAGGAGTTAAAATGTATTACCTTTTATTGTGATCCTCAACACGGATTAAGAGAGAGCGCGGTTTTGAATTTTGATTTGGATTGTAGCGCTCAACTTGGCCATTTAAATTGGACCTCTTGAGGATTATTTGCTTTCCCGTATTTTAACTAATTTGTAGAAGAATGGAGGAGGCGGGGTAGGTCTTCGTAGAATGGTCTAGTCGTAACTATGCACACCTATTTCGCCTATTGCTTTGATTACATTCTACAGAATGGTCTTTAATGAAGATTTTGAATGTTGTAGGCGTGGTTTTGGATGTTTAGAGACTTAAGTAGACGTTGTTATTGTCTAAGCATTTGTGAGTTTATAGTTACTGTTTATAAAAGCTTAGTGGACATTTTATTGTAAACTTTTTTTAACGAGTCTTGGTGTAGTAATTTGTGTAATAATTTTATATTGATTTTTATATTATTTTCGAATTTTGGTGATCAATAACAGTGTGTTTAATTTGATAATGATTATTAAGCTTAAACACCAACTACAAATTTTTAATTAACAAGATATTTCTAAGTTCAAAAAATAAAACCTGACTAAAGTCGGTTTAAAATTAGCCTATGACACTCTTGCGAAAAAGAAAAATCAATTGATACCTCGCTTGTCAAAATCTGTCCATTTTTTGTTTGAACACGTAACCCTTCCTTTGCTTTACCGTAATCGGGTAAAAAGTAGCCTATGACACTCTATAAATGAAGACAAATTGATTGACATCTCGCTTATCAAAATCGGACCAAGTTTTTAGTTTGAACACATAAACCTTCCTTTGCTTTGCCGTAGTCGGGTAAAAATATAGGCTATAACATATATAGGATATGCCTATATAACATATATAGGCATATCCTGAAGACAGATCGATTGACACATCCAGAGCCACCATGAGCCTCCTCCGTGAAAAATCCCCTGAAAACTGATAAGTCGATTTGTTGACATCGTGTGGCCACGAAGGTCACCGAATCTCATCCCTATGGTCCTTTTTCTGTACGCGTATCTCTAGGTAAAAGTGTACCATATCAACCCAGCGGACTTATCGAAATTAAAAGAAAATAACTTGAGAGAAGAGAACGCCATTCCACAATCACTGATGCAACCGCGTCGCTTGGAATAACCATGAGACACCATGTACATACATAAACTGTTAAACTCATCACCCTTTCCTTGATTTGCTAAAGTCGGTTAAAAAAATACAAAGACCAATGACTTTTCTAAGTTATGTGCTGTTTTTTATTGCTACGTGCTTTGGAAGGCACGTTAAGCTGTCGGCCCCGGCTGTTATTGATAAACAGCAGTTGTTAAGCCATGTCAGAGGTCCTCGGGCGGCCTGAAAAACTGTCATCAGAGCCCAGCACGACCTCACACAACAAGCAAGCAAGCAACTAAATCATGGTCACGAGAAGACTGAAATAGTGGGTGTCCGCTTCGAGAAGGGCGAGCGTTGTCTCTAACTACTCTCATTTGGTTTATATGTTCGAATCACGAAAGTTTAAAAGTTACGATACCTAAAATATGTAAGGGAGTACAAACACCACCTCGGCACTCCAAGACAATCTCACCTGCCTGTGGTACATCCTGCCGAACAACGGACGAGGCTCTGACGACTGACAAATGGCAGTATAACCATTCAGAATTAGCGCAGTTAAATTCTACGACTGCTGCCCGTCACCGGGGTAGCAGCGTCATCGGTGCAAGAAGCTGTGCTCTGCAATCGTTGACCCGCTTGCCCAGTATGGAGTTGTTGGGCATAAACTCTATGACAGGCACAAATTATACACGGCCACCAGTTCCCAGCCGCCCCGCTATTCCTGGCAATGACAGTGGCCACGGTAACGGCAAGGTTGGAGGTGCAAAGAATCCCCGGGATACGGAAGGCTGCCAAAACTGACTGACCCTGGCTAGGTATAACGGACGCGAGCTCTACGCTACGGCTCGTCGACGACATATGGTTCAAATAGAGGAGGAACTGAAAAATATAAGATGGCACATCATGGGATTGTGTGAAAGCTGAAGAGAGGGGGAGGATACCGTAAACTGAGAATCAGGCCATCTTACGTGAGGGAGAGAGGGAGACCAGTTATCCCAATGAGATCCTCTCTGACAACGTTATTGAAATCTCCAGTGTGTCGACAAAGGTTGCTAACCTCATAATCAAAATAGCCGAAAGGTATAATAGCTTCAAGGTTATTCAGGTGCGTATACCTGAATAACCTCGTCACTCTCAGATGATGAAGTAGAGGATATGTACGACGAATATATAGGACATATCCAAAGCCTTGCACAACACCTTCAAGGCTCACTTCAACGTTGTCATAAACTTTCGGAAGAGTTTCTGCAGCTAATGGGGAAACGACGCGAGAATCCGGAAATCACATCATCAGAACAGCGGCCTTTGAGCAAAAAAAAACTGACGAAGCTGACCACTTCAAGTGAAGAAGTCGTCGTTTCGAAGCCAGAGATTCATGCGGAAATTGAAGATTTTTATGGCCATTTATACACGTCGCAGGCATCCAAACTAGAACCCAACACCGAGGATTCTAGAAACGCCCTGACCCGCCACTTTACCGAAGAGGTGCCAGAAGTCAGCCTTGATGAAGTAGTGAATGACTATTGAAAATAGAAAAGCCCCCGGAGAGGACGGAATTACCACGAACTCCTAAAAGCAGGAGGACACCCACACTCAAAGAAATGCAGCGTATATTTAATTCCGTTCTCTTCTCTGGGAGAACTCCACAGGCATGAACCAGAAGAGTGGTGTCCTATTTTTCAAAATGAGTAATATTTCCTTTCTGAAAAGCTATCAGCCCATCTCGCTTTTGAGCCATATCTACAAGCTGTTTGCAAGAGTCAGCACGAATCGTCTCGCTAATCGACTCGATGAATTTCAACCTCTGGAGCAAGCAGGGTTTCAAGGGGGATACGGCACCATAGACCAAATTCATATAGTGTGGCAAATTATACAGAAAACCGAAGAGTATAATTAGCCCCTTTACTTAGCGTTTGTGGACTATGAGACGGCATTTGACTCCATGAGACCTGGTCTGTCCTGGAGTCCCTGCAGCGAATCCAAGTCGACTAGCGATAAATTCAAGTATTTCTCAACACTGCCTGTATGACAAAGCAACAATGAACGTCCAAGTACAGAATCAGCAGCAGCAGACTAAGCAAATCTCCCTACAACGAGGAGTGAGACGAGATGTTATTTCCTCAAAACTGTTCACAAGTGCTTTTGGGGATATGTTTAAGACTCTGGACGGGAAAGGACGTGGCATAAACGAGTACATCTCACACTTGAAATTCGTGGATGACATTGTCACAATGGCAGAAACGTTGCAGGACTTACGAGTACATCAGATGCTGAACGGCTTAGCTGATTCATCTTAATGCATCGGTTTCCGAATAAATTTAGATAAACCCAAGATTATGCTCAATTAACATGTCTCTCCGGAACCAATTGCTGTTCACGGATCTCCTCTTGAAGTTGTTCAAGAGTATGATTACCTTTGGCAAACACTGCAGTTGGGTAAAAACAACTATGAGAGAGAGGCCCGTAGAAGAAAAGAGCTTGGCTGGGCAGCATTTGGTAAATTTAATCGAGTCTTTTTGCCACCAATTCCCCAATGGGGGAGTTTATAAAAAGAGTGGACAAAAAGAGTACACTCACGGTACGACTAGTTCACCAATTCAAAGTCACTCAGTGTCCTATGGAAAGGGCTATTCTCGGAATTTCTTTGAGAGATTGAATCCGGAACGAGGTGATCTGACAGATAACCAAAGTTATTGACATAGCCCATAGGATTAGCAGGCTGAAGTAGGCTGTTCATATTTGCCGGGTGTTCTTGAGTGGAGAGCGTGACTCAGCAAACTTGATGTAGGATGCTAGATGGCTAGGTGGAGCGATGACATAATATGCAAGATGGCTGGACACGGTTGGAAAGGAAGAGCCAAAGATCAGGTTCGGTGGCGTGCTTTGGAAGAGGACATAGCCAGCAGTAGACTGATGAGGGCTGATGATGATGATGATCGCTATTAGCAATTTCTAACAGGCAATCTTTGGATGGACAGGAATTGACATATATAAATTGCAGTCAGTGAATATACATTGCGGTCAGTGCGTATTATGTTACATTAGCCGTCAGACCTCGTGGCTGACTGACTGTGAATCAATAACAGCCGAGATTGATAACTAAACGTGCCCTCCGAAGCATGGAGCGATGGAAATTCGCACATTACTTTGAGCCGAACCCTTTATCGAATGTCTAGAAAACCCGCTTACTAAAAAACCCCTCGTTCTTACTTTCAGAGGCAATAACTTATCAAGCCATCATCACAATCAATAAAAATAATAATGGGTGAGGACATGTGTTTCACAATAAATAATAGAATTTTAGTATGAGAATATTACGTTTTTACCCCACAAAGAGCACGCGTCGGGGGTTGTAGTTTTAACAGGAAAGCAGGGAAATGGGTCGAGGGTCACTTCGGCCCAGGGGATGCAGTGAAGGGTTAAAACGCCCTAATAACTGGACACATGGAGCAGTAACAGCAAGAAAGGGACGTTAGAACCGGTTAGAAAAAAATCCTTTTATATAAGGAAAGTTTGATGAGCTTTTGATGTAAGTAATTAAATTGAATTTTCTGTAAAATTTATTAAAAAGTAATATTGTTTCATGAAATCTGTAGTATTTGAGTCAATGAATTCGATAGATTTATTTGAAATAAATCTTAGATAATTCAAACTATTGATTTAGTTGGTTATCTAATATTTTAAGTTACATACCTACCTAAATTAGGTACCTAGTTGGTTACAAATTCAATATAAGTATGTGTTGGTTACAAATTCAAGACAAGTGGTACCTATCTATTTATTATTGGTACTCACATAGAGTCTAAGGAAAATAAAAGAATATTAAAAAATATACAATTCAATACAAAACTCTTAATCAACACCAAGGATATACACTACAGAATAGCTAAATGCGATCTCTTCCAGACAACCTTTCAAATATTTATCCGGGAAGAAGTCAATAAGAAACTATTTTTAAATTTAGTTTACGTATTTATAAATATCCAGACTCCAACTCTATGCGTGGGTAAATTGAAGGAATCATTAAAGCTGGGAAAAGATGACCTCGTGGCTTAGAAATCTCGGACGTAGGTCAAGCTAAGCATCAGATGCCTGATTCAGAGCAGTAACACCCAATAATATACCTCCAGAGAAGATGGCACATCAAGAAGAATAGGATTTGTAAATAATTAGCTGCACTCCGCAGCTTTGCCCGCGTTCATACTTTGCCAACCCACCAGGGAAGGGAATTTCAAAAAATCCTTCCATAGTGCACGTCTAGGATACTAGAATAGAATATAGAATATTCGTTTCAAACTTCAAATCTCTATGTACCAGTTTAGGCTGTGCGTTGTCTGTCATTCAGTCAGTATGTATGTCATGGTACTGTTATATAGCTATAGATTATGTTACTCTAAAACTAAGTATAGGTTGTTTTAGGTAAGTAAGTACATAATATCTTTGAAGTCCACAGAAAATGGAAAACGTGTTAGACATGTAAGTTAGTAGGATAGAGATTTGATTTAATTCAAACACGTTCTTTTTTTATTAACCCTGTCAAATATAATATCATCTATTCAATTTATTAATGCAAACTCAAAACCAGTTTTTCTAGAAATCTAACCCTTTTATGTTTGCGAAATGCAACACGCAAAAAATTGCATTGTCCAAATGGCAGATGGTCAAATTTTATAACGGCAGCATGGAACAATATCGAATATGTTGCAAAAAAAACATTCATTGCATATAACGGACATTTATAAAATGAAATAAAAAGAAATGAAAAAAGAAATAGACTTCAATAGCATTTACTTAAAAAAACTACTAACCTAATTTTGATTAAATTTATATGAAAAAACAATAGTTAAAAAAGGGTCAGAAATCCCGGGAATATAAGTGACACAAACACTAGAACACAGTAAAAGTCTGTAAGTAGGAACCTCTTCTTGGAAGTCGATTAACAAACAAAATCAATATTAATTAAGGGTGTATAAAAAAAATAAAGATTTTCTCAAAAGTTAGATTAGTTAGATTTGCTTTGAATTGATGTCTCTGTTTTTTTGATCAAGTTAACTAAGATAAGTTTTGGAATTGGCGGTGCTGATTTTGTATAATCTATATGATGAAGCAATAATAGGATTTCTTTATTGACCTAACAAGATGAAAAATAATAACATGCAGTTAAATAATACTAGAACTAGTCTATCAAGCCGCTGCCAGTGGGCAACATTCCCAAAATGCTGGCAGCGTTGCCACTTTGTATGGCAATAATGCTTAGTCTTTGAGAAAATTAAAGGCCAGCATTTTGGTCTCGTGTTGCTTCGACCAGACGCCCTGTTAGATCTTTATTTTTTTTGTGCTCCTAGTCCCCACGGCCCTATTGTTTCTACCCCAAAAGGCTCAAATATATATCCGCTGTCAAGGATACTATATTTGTGCCTTTTGGGGCTCTCAGCTGATTCAGCCGCCGCTCCAGCCTTATAGTTCCTTGAAGATGAGAGGGCACAAGTAGCGTACTAATAATTAACAAAAAGTCTGTACAATAAAGATCATTAAAAAAATGATCCAGGGGACTTAAAATAAGTTACGCGATAAGTCCGCCCGTTGTACTTTAGTTATAAGATTGTTTCTATTTGTTGTAAATTTTTGAAAACTGGTGTACAATAAAGTATTATCTATCTATCTATCTATCTATATAAATAAGACTATAACATTTTTGAAAATTGTGTTTGTTTCTTTGACTGTGTGTCTGTCTGTTCGTGCATCACGTAAAAACTACTGTACCAATTACGATGCCGTTTTCTGTTGGATAGCTTAAGTTTTTGACTTAAATTCTGATATACATTGTAACTTAATCCGGCGAGAAGAAGCCGAGCAATCGATAAAAAACTATTTGACAGCTAAAACAAATTTGGTATTATTGTACTGTTTATGGATACGTTTGGTCCTGGAACATCACATTGGATACTTTCCCCCCAGAAAAGTATCCACCCGGGTAAAGCTGCGGCTATATTAGCCGCAGAACCGATAACCGTTGGGGTAAACGTGTTCTCAAGTGGAGACTGCGAATTGCCAAACGTAGAGTAGGACGCCCACCGGCTAGTTGAAGCGTCGATCTGCGCAAGGTTGCTGGCAGAAAGTGGATGCGTAGAGCCGAAGATCGGGCCAAATGGCGTGCGTTGGGAGAGGCCTCTGTCCAGCAGTGGACGAACACAGACAATTAGAAGTTTTTTTTTTATAAAAATACAGTTAACAGTGCCTTGAACAGTTAAATTAAAAAAAACTTCTACAGAAAATTTATTTTAGATTTTTGTTCTAGAGCAAATGTGGGAATGGTAAGTACTAAACAGAGCAGGCAAAAATGCTTACCTCTCAACTTGCAAATATCCATCTAAAATAACACTCAATTTTACCCTTCACAACCACCCAATATGACCACTGTCCGCACACTGGGCGGGGCGAGTGTGCCCCTGCCCATTGGTCACTCGCCTGGACAGTGCGTGTGGTGGGGTGATTCCAATAAGATCAAGGGTTCCAAAGTCGGCAGGGGTACCTTTTTCTATTATTCAGATAAGAATTCTATTTTTATTTTTATTTATGCCCACGGCTTCGCATGCGTGGTCATTTCTCTAGGTTAAAAGTACTCTATGTGCTATATTCCAGGACCTGAAATACCAATATACTTACCTACATTTTATCAGTATTCCTTCAGCCGGCAAAAATATTTTTATCGATTGCTCGGCTTCTACACATCGGAGTGGGACACCAAGTACCCTAGTTTTTAAGTCAGAACCTAATCTAAACAATTATGAATATATTGATTTTGTTTATTAATACGATTAATAAAAAAAAGTGTAAAATTTACATTTGATATTTGTTTTATTTACCTTTGTACTTTACAGAGACATGATATAAAAAAAAACTGTCGTAAGGTTCCGGCATAATAATAGGGATACTCTTTTTCGTCCCACGGGTACTGGACGAGAAGGATACTGAAGATGGCCCGTCTTCTAAGAGAGTCCGCTTGTGGAAGTACCAAACGTTTACCAGAGGTGTTTTTTTTATTCAACGACCAAGCAGTAGTGTGCCTACAATTCCGGTTTCAAGGGCAATGTTTTCAGCTAAATTAACAGGACAAAAGACTTAAAAACCAATGTCTCAGGGTTTATTTGATTGTCGTATGCGGCAGTGCTGGCCTCTGGTGACAAAGTTTGACGGACCACCCGAGCTCCTGCCAAACTACTGCTATCAGCGCCAAAATATAGTCAAATGCGCTCATTGTGTCTAGAGTACGGAGTAATGTGCAGTTGTATAGGAGTGCAGTACATTTACTTGGTCTGGGTGGTATATTATTGCAATTGTTACCATAGGCAAGTAACATCCGAGTCTCGACATTCATTTGAATAAAAATTTATAAATCTCTGGAGAGTATGAGTAGGCGCCAACTATGACAGATGAAGCATAATTTAAAAGAGTTTTAATTTCACGCCATCTATTGGGATTCTTTCGCACTTGTTAGCAGAAATCTATAGTGCATCTTATAAAATTATTTTTCCTGTTAGAAAAATCAACACATAGCAGGTATACAATTTAATTGAATTCAAATAAGAAATCGTACACATACAGTAAACTAATAAATATAAAGTCAACTAATATTTGCTTATTAGTTTAAAGACGAAATATTATCTTATCACGTTTTTTTCAAAGGTGTGCAAAATTTATATTTAAGTACTATCAATATACAGATACAAACACATTTATGACCGTCATATGCCCAAATAAATATAAGATATTTCTTGTATAACCTCAGTTTTGTATAAGACAATAGGAAAATGTAGGTAATTTTAATTAGAAAAGGATACAATTGCCTATAGTGACTAAACAAATAATTATAAAATTATATAATTGCCTATAAATAACATAAAACGTTTTTTTTTAATGTATCGTAATTATTTTCAGATCTACATCAGCTTATACGTAATATTCATATTTTCTCTCATTATTACAACATGTATTTTTAAGGTATTATACCGTCATTTATGATTAATAATTAATATTAAAAATAATTATTAAAAAGTATTTAACGATGTAGATCTGAAAATAATTATGATACATTAAAAAAATATTACGTTTCATAGTTAAAATGTTTATTATTCTTGTACCTTTCACGTTCATAAAAACTCTTTGGGGTGTACCCCAAAGAGTTTTTATGAACGTGAAAGGTTCTGCTACTCGATGACAGATGGCGCTAGTAGTATGTTTTGCTTCGTTCTGCGTCTAGGAGTCGAGGGGAGGAAGGCGTTATATTGTAAAAGTTTTATTTGAAGGGCATGGAATCAATGGAATGAATCTGATATTAGTATGTTTTAAATTTATTTTACGCTGTTGTATCCGTGATAAGCTTAATATTCGGATTGTACTGATTAGATTTTTCGCCACGCTATCTCATTAGAAGCAGGGTGCGATTTTTGAGTATCACCGAGTGATTAAATATCAAAAGTCATCAAAAGTCGAATTTTTGAATTTCATTGGGTGATAAAAAATATCATACGTATGATTTCGTTTACGAGTGCGTTCGTTTTCGTTTTCGTTTACGTTTTGAAATCACCCGGTGATATTTTTGACATTTCGTTCATAGTTTCATAAATTAACCTACTTTTCGTGTGTTGTTTTTCCTAAAATACGAACAACGAATGAGAGAATACAGGTATGATATTCAAAAATACCACTTTTGAGAAAAGCTTCGAAATCACCGGTGATCTTTTTATCACCGGTGATTTCGAAATCACCGGTGACACTCAAAAATCGCACCCCTGGTATCAAAAATTACATCATTTCAACGGAGTTAAATATTTGCAAAATTAAATTCATAAGCACCGAACACGGCTCATTAGGCTCGGTAGCAATAGTCGAGCACCTATTTTTCGAAAACTTTGTGAAATAACATAATTTTTAATCACTTTGTCAGTTATTACCAATTTTGACAAAAATCTAAAACAAAGTACTTATTCACTTAAAGAAAATTAATATTTACAAGTCAAAAATTAACATTGCAAAAACAATGAGTTTGTTTGCTATAAAATTAGGTAAACTATGCTTTGAGTTTGAAAAAGAAAATTTCCCTTTTATGTGCAGTCTCAGAGTTGAATCTCACACACTCTCATCTCTCCCTTCTGACTCTGCCGGTGCTTTGGAAATACGTCCGTTAGAAACTCGGTACCCGTTAGAGAAAAAAAGCACCAAGAAACGCATATGTCATTACTTCCATATTTGACGACATAAAAAATAACATTATTTAAAATGTCTCATATTTATAATTTCTGATATTTATATCAGAAATTATAATCATCCTCATCAGCTTATATTTGTCCACTGCTGGACGTAGGCCTCTCCTAATGCACGCCACTGAGCTCGGTCTTCAGTTCTCCTCATCCATTTTCTTCCATTCGCTTTTCGCAGATCGTCACTCCACCTGACCACAATTTTTAATCGACTTTGATAATAAATGTGGTATTAAAATTTCACAAAGTTTCCAATTCAACAGTTTTTGATATATATGTTCAGTTCACTCATATTAGCTCCTGGAGTACAAAGTACTATTATTATTATTGTGTTACCTCCAGTGTAATCTCATAATAATAATGAATTTCATCAAAATCGGCTTAGCAGTTTTTTAGTCATCATCATCATCATCATTATCATCATCAGCAGCCTATATTTATCCACTGATGGACGTAGGCCTCTCCTAACGCACGTCACAGCTCTCCTCATCCATTTTCTTCCAGCCGCTTTTCGCAGGTCGTCACTCCACCTGGCAACACCATCCACTCGAGAACTCATCTACCCCATTGGTTATCGGTTCTTCTGGAAATGTGACCAGCCTACTGGATTTTTATTTGGACTGGATTAGTAGGTACTTGTATCCATTTGAAGTTTATTTTTTATTCAAAGTAGTATCATTATCCAACAAAAAGCATCTCAAAACCGTACTAATTATTATTATCATAATGACTGACGTTTACAACTACTTTTTGATAATGCTGGCATTTGCACAAAGACTAAGGTTTGCCATACAACGTGGCAATGCTGCCAGCATTCAGCCCGTTGCCCACTTGTAGCGGCTTGTTTGAATATATTTAGTTTAATTTATGGCTAGCACACTAAGAAATATTTTCAAAAACATCTACATAACTGCAACCACTGAATTCATTAGGAAAATAAAAAACTAGATTTTCCTTTCTTCCAGAGATGTACACCTACTAAAATACCTGACCTTGATAAGCCACTCCATGGTAACGAAGGATTATAGATATCTACTAGCTGTACCCGCGGCTTCGCACGCGTGTTCTTTTCTTTAGGTTCAAAGTAGGTACCATAATGTGCTATTCCAGGACCAATAAACCAACATTTGAACAAAATTTCTTCAGCCGTCAAAATTACTTTATCAATTGCTCGGCTTCTAACTCACCGGATTGAGATACCAGTTACACCAGATTTAAATCAAACTCTAAGCTATCTAACAATGAAAACCGCATCGCAATGGATTCAGTAGTTTTTACGTGATGCGTGAACAAACAAACATACAGACAAACAGAAAGAAAGAAAAGATTAAGAAAAAAAAATGTTCAATACCTTTTTTTAAAGCAACCAAGAGCATTTTTTTCATTTGAATTCATTTTGTAGTTTGGGTGCGATGCGCGGTCAAAATACGGACAAACAGACAGACAAAATCAAAAAGTAAAACAGTTTGGCTTCAGTATCGAATATAGAGAACCATCCAAAAAATATTTTTATTACTTAATTATTAACATAACTTTGGACCCATATCCAGCAGAAACCCTTTACTTTTTCGGGATAAAACGTGTCCTCAATTTTAACCCATCATATAACTTAAGACAGTGTCAAGTTGCATCAAAACCCGTCCATTACTTTCAGCGTGGTACGTGTTCTTTCAAATAAGTTTCAATACCTATATAATAACCCATAAATTTTTCGATATGTAAAGTATCCTATGTCCTACCACGTAGTACGAACTTAAATCATACCAAGTTTCTTTCGAATTCATCCAGTAGTTCCGGTAGCGTGATGCGCGGCTAAGATACAGACTGACAGACATACACACAAAAATGAAAATATATTCAGTTTAGGCTTTTAAATAATTTTCCACCCCTATCCTGCAGGAACACTTAATTTTTTCGGGATGAAAAGTATCCAATGTCCTATCTCGAAGGGTGAACTCAAATCATACCAAATTTCATTTGAATTCATTAAGTATTTTCGGCGTGGTGCGCTGCCAAGGTACAGGCAGACAGACGGACAGATAGACAGACGGACAAAAATTTAAAAAATACAATGTTAGCTTTAGTATTGAATATAGAACGGCCTCCAAAAAAAATACATTTAATCTTCAATTTACAGATTTTGGGATATTATCCCACAGGAACTCTTTATTTTTTCAGGATAAAAAGTATCCTCAACTTTAGCCCATTATATAAACTACAACTGTGCCAAGTTGCATCAAAATCCGTCCAGTAGTTTCAGAGTGGTAAGTGTTTTTTGAAATAACTTTAAACCCCAATCCTGCGGAAACCCTTTCATTTTTCGGGATGAAAAGTAGCCTATGTCCTACCTCGTAGTATGAACTCAAATCATACCAAGTTTCATTTAAATTCATTTAGTAGTTTCGGCGTGATGCCTAGCCAAGATACAGACAGACAGACAGACATACAAAAATTTAAAAAAATACAGTTTTGGCTTCAGTGTCGAATATAGAGTAAGGTCCAAAAAAATATTTCAAAATAGCTTCAATGTACAGAATTGGACCCGTTACAGTTTTATTATAAGTATAGATTTAAGCTTAATCTTCATATTATTGCTTTGCACCTAATTTGAATTGGAATCTAGGTTATAGATATTCGGTCATAAGTTTAGAGAATACTATAACTTGTATTTTAAAGTAATAAAAGATTAATGAAGCGTAGCATTTAATAATTTGTAATATCGCAGAAACAGCAGTGTGCAAGCACAAATATGTAAGGATCCCTCGGAATTTAGATTTTTCCAATGTACGTTGAATTCAACAAGCACGGTCAAACACCTTCACAAAAACCCGACTGCGAACGAAACTAAAAAGTGTTTTTTTTTTAGTGGGAATGGTTGCTAACCAAATTTAAATTATGATAAATCCTAAATGGTAATTTGAAATGAAAAATGATATGAGAAACCTAAAGATGGTTTTCAAATACCTATTCAATGATACCCCACTTAACATAGTTCGTCTACTTTCATATTTTTTTTTATTTTTCACTATATGGCGTCTGCTTGTCGCCAAATTGAATTTTGATTACTGTCATGTCATTATTATCACTTGCAAGGCTTGCATCGTATAATGTAAGAATCATCAAACCGGTCCACGCTTTTGGTATATATAGTGCCACAAAGAAACAGACAGTGTATGTCTGTCTGTTCCTTTGTGGTACATACATACATACATACATACATACATACATACATACATACATACATACATACATACATACATACATACATACATACATACATACACACATACATAGGCTGATAAACACATTACCCGGCCTTTGCGCAGTCTGGTATAACTAAAATTCAGCTCGAAAACAAACTTTGAATGTAGATTAAGTTGTAGGTACCGACCGTGGTCAGTTTTAGATTTCAGTCATCATCATCATTAAGCTCCCAATGAACGCCAAAGAGCCCGGTCTTCGGCTCTTCTCTTCCAATTTCTGCCGTCCGCAGGTCGTCACTCCATCTAGTCGGTGGGCGTCCTACACTTGGCTATCGCGGTCTCCACTCAAGGACACTACCCACGCGGCTGTCCGTCCTTCGCCAAGAGTGACCAGCCCATTATCAATTCAGCTTGCTAATCCTTTGAGCTTTTATGGTGACTTTGGTTCTATATCAGATCACCTCGATTCGGAGTTGAGTTTTCAGTACGAAACATATTAAAAAATGCAGATTTTCCAAACTCTGACTCTTTTTTTTTATGACGGATTAGGCAATCGTTTGACCACGATCTCACCTGATGTAAAGCGATGATGTGGTCGAAGGTGTAGCACACTTGCCTAGTAGATACCTATTCACTCTTGACTTGAACACACCGGGGTTAAAATTTACCGGAAACACTGACGAGGGCAGGGCATTCCACTCCTTTGCAGTTCTTATAATAAATGAAGAAGCGTAACGCTTCGTTCTTGTGCGAGGTATTATGGAATCTTGCATAAAAGGCCTATCACTACCAAATATAAATAGTCGTATAATATTAATATAATTATTAGAAATGCGAAAGTAAAAGAAAGCTCTCTCTGTCTGTTTTGATGAATTTGCAAGGAAATAAGTGTGAATTATGAAGTACATAGAAGAAGATTGTTTATTTTAAAACTTGAAAAAATTATGGCGAGAGGTTCAGCTAGTAAGCAATAAAATGTCTATGAACCAACCCACTTTTTATTTCGCTCTCCCATTTCTTTCCATCTCCTCCTTAAACATACAAACATACAAAATCTTTTCACTTTATAACATTAGTGTAGATACAAAAGAGCGTTGAGTACACGTGAAGTCTCGTACATTACGCTATTAAAACCTACAAAGTGTTGTATACGTATATATGTATATACTAACTTACCCGCCCGCGACTTCGTCCGCGTGGACTACAGTTTATCACAAAAAATAGCATCTATGTTCTTTTAGGATATTAAAAACCAATGCAAACGTAGGTATCTTGATGTTTTTTTGAAAGACTTGCTATTTCGTTTCCATGGCAACCGTACCTTACAGCGAGTAATCAAAATTTTCCAGTTATCCCGTGAAAACTTACAATTTTCCGGGATAAAAAGAATCCTATGTTTTATTCCACGGTATTAGCTATCTCCATTCCAAATTTAATCAAAATCCGTCCCGCCGTTATCGCGTGAAAGCTCCCCAAACAAACAGATAACGTTTCACATTTATATATTGGTATGGATACACAGAATGGGCTACTGAAAGGTTTGTAATGTTGTAGTTTACTATTTAACTATAACTTACCACAGCTGCGGTCAGAACTGCATAGATCTAACTTTAAATTTCTCCGACGACTTAGGAAACACCCTCTTTAAACGTTCTTGGTAACTTAATACAGACTATTTCAATATACTGAAATTTCAGGCACTGTTGTTCGTCTAATGAGTGTAATTTTTTATTCCGATAGGTCTTGGTCTTGGCTTTATTAGCTTTTTGATTAATATGGAAAATAAACTACCAAAATTGGCTGCCTTTTCCGTCAGGTGAAGAAGATATTAACCTCCTTTTCATTTCTGTAGTCTGAGAAAAATGAAACAACCTCATTTGATTAACAAATCGTGGATATTTATTGAAATAAAAATAATAAAAATGAAAAATAATAAAAACAGTTCATCTTTCACGTTACACAATAAAATTTGTCTTAGTTTTGTTTTATCTATTTTGTGTCCTCTTGTCGACCGTTTCATACAGTTATTTTTCAAATTGGTTTAATAATATGTTTTTGACATGTTAGAAAATTATTGTATTAACATTTTCCAGTTTATAGTCATTTCTTTTCTTACGTATATCAAACGAAGGTAGTTAGGATAGGATCGAAAATGACTACTAATTGAAAAATATTTCAAGTTATTTCATTTTTTTATATAACAGTTTAATTATATCATTAGGTCTTGTTCGGGCGACATACTTATTCTCTGACTAATAAAGAAATATTAGTGTTTCTGTACATCGCTCGTAGAAGACCTAAAAGGGCATAAAGAGACATCTTTTGGACGACAAAATGGTTATATTATAATTTACTTACAATTATCTAATATAAATTCTATATTAATTTACATTAAGTACGTATACTGAAAGATTTTTCACGCTTCTAGTTAATTTAGGTACAAGTGAAGTCATTCCACGAATCAAAAAATCACAAGAAAACATTTAAAACAAAACTGGAATATTTGTCAGTCTTAATAAAAAATAACTAGCGTCTTTAAAAAACGAAACTGGATGAGAAGATCAAAACTCTTCATCAGATAGTTCAATAATTATAACCACTAATTAAACATACAAATACCGCATTAAGAATAACATCTACACTTAGAATAGATTCCAATTTTGCTTTCTAAAATGCTTATTTAGTTTTATCGATTACAGGAATCTTACCGTTTTTCTTCCAATTCTGATTATAATTTTTCAAATTGTCCCACATAAATATGAACATCAATAGGTAGGTTCTCCATTTACACATTACACTTAACACCTAAATATTTACATAAGTTTTGTCTAGGATAGGAAACATTTTGCTTAATATTGTACAAGATACTCTAAAATTACGAAACAATCTTACTCGTACAACACATACTACATCGAACTATGAAGATCCTAGAAAATACTGGAAAATTCTAATTTAATTGACACTATACACAGCTTAACTAAATCGTAGGTAAATCAACATAGCTAACTTTGGCATTGGTTTCCACATTTTTTGTCTATAAATAAAAACATGTCAAAACAATTTCGAAAGCACATAACGTAAGTAGACAAAAGTAGCGACAGCCTCAGATAGAACTAAACAGAATCTTGCATAAGTAACATCAACAACACAATGAGAACATGTCTAAGTTCAGGACAAGAAAGATATGTCACCTAACATTAGTTAAATATTAACTAAGTAATGCCCTAGTATTCGAACGACTTTGGGCTCAATTGCAGGGCCTAATGGTTCCGCCAATTCAACTCTTAAGACTAGAAATTGAACAAATGTCTCCAGTACGTACACGGTGCTTCGATTCTAAGAGAACGGCAGCGCAACATGTTTCTTAGTTATAGGCCTTAGAAGATCTGGCTCGGCGGCACAGGCGGTGGCAGGCGGAGACCACCCCACGGGTAGAGTCACGAGGCCTCGTCTCGACATGCGTTAGAGTCGTCGGACAGAGCTAAGGGAGCACCATTACTTTGATTCACAACACATTTCCGCATATGCTTCTCGAGCGTCGAAGGTACTGAGAAAGGCATCTCGCAGAACCTGCATCGGTACACATCCTTCCCGAGACGTCCGTGTGTCTTCATATGCCTCGTCAGTTTTGAACTCTGGGCACAGGCGTACGAACATAGTTCGCATTTGTAAGGTTTTTCACCAGTATGTGATCGCCGGTGAACTGTCAAGTTTGAGCAATTTTTAAACACCTTCCCACAAAACTCGCACGTGTCATTTCTGCGACTTTCTTTTGACTTCAACAAGGGATTCTGCAAGAGGCCGTTGGTGCTGTTTTTTAAACCATCAAAAATATTTTCAGGCGGCCTCTGTGCATGCAACGTGGGCAACCACCAACCCTCGCCTCTCTCCATATCTAACTTCATGCGTTTCGATGCTTCGAAAGGGTTCTCAAATGGGTTGAATAGAGGATGCGGCTGAGGTGGCATTTTCGCAAATTCCTCTTTTAATCGTAATGCGGCAGTCGGTGGCATGCCGTTCGGCTTTTCGCTTGGAGGGCCGTTGTTGTTATCACGGTCCTTCGCAAGTTGCCAGTTTAGTGACTTCCCCGATTCTTGTAAAGCTTGCTTGAATGCTTCGCTATATTGAGCAATATTCGATAGTCCAAATTTATCCATGAGCTCACCGACCACTGATGCACTGGGTGGGTGAGAGGACATGGAAGGAGCTTGTTTTCTTGGATGGGGTATAGGAGCACTGCTGTTTGATACCGTCAAATCTTCAGCCTCTTCCACATCCTCACCATCCTCATTTTCTTCTTCCTCTTCGAGCTCTTCATCCTCAAGCTCGTCTTCCGAGTCATCTTCACCAGTGTCTCCACCTGACTCAACCTCCTCATTGTTAGCGTCTGCGGGTCGATGTACTTTCATGTGTCTTTTTAATTTGGATGCCTTTTCAAAAGCTTCGTCGCATTCGGTACACTTGAAAGGTTTTTCGCCAGTGTGCGACCGCCGATGTACAATCAAACTACTTTCTAAACGGAATTTCTTGCCACAGAACTCACACGAATGCGTTGTGTCGTCGCTACTCCGTTTGATAGGTGGAGATGAGGTGGCACGTTCGGTTAAAGGTGCTTCCGCTGCCATAGGCTCAATGCGGCGCTCTGGCGAGCTGTGAGGCCTCGTCGCTTCACGAGGCGTGTCCACCGTTCCGGGTCCGGCGCCCGCCGGTGGAGTCTGGCCGACTCGGGAGGGCGACGGGGAAGCGAACGGAGGAGAATGCTTCCTGGGGCTAGGAGAGCTCGAATTGCCTGTGGCCGCCCCTGGACTGGTTGTACCGGCCAGTTGCCGCAAGCGCTGCGAGTAAAAATCCAGCTGGGGTTCAAGTGAGAGAGGTTGGGAGACTGGTGGGGGCCTTTCCCGGCCCGAGATCGATGTCGGCACAACAGGAGGACGGTCAGCCGGCGAAGGGAATGCTTGGTGTGGTGGCATTGAGTTGGCTGCCACCGCGGCTGCTGCAGCCGCTAAGTTTAGTCCATGATGACGGAATTGTTCAGAAACGAGCTGTTCCATTCGGAAACGATGATCGTGATGGTTTGGCCGTGCGAAAAGCGGTGCTGGAGGCACCGACGGGTGAGCTAGCGGTGGCAAACTGCCAGGCAGCGGCATTCTGAGTAAGCCACCAACTCCAAAAGGGGAATGCATATCCGGTGGGGGTAGTAAGGGGTGATGACGCAACTGCGGCGGTGGCAGGGGTGCGCCAGTGGAGGAACATCCCGAGCTCGATGACGAGGAACTCGACGAGGAATGGTTCTGTTTGTTTGGCAGATGCTGCGGCATCGCTTCCACGTAGATCTTGACTCCGTGGACGTGTTGCACGTGTTGCAGCAATCGCCAAGCGGAATGTACTCGCGCCTTGCAAGTTGAACACACGTAGTTGCTAGGTTCTGTGGGCGATAGAAAAAAACAGTTAGGCAGATGAAACCGATGGCAAGATTTAGGGGAATATTAACAGGGGTAAAGTGTCTAGTAATAGCTCTCACATATCGTAGTGTTGGGCCTAGGGCGGGCGCGCGGGCCGCATGCTAAGCAGAAGGTCCGAGGGTCGAGCGGCGGCGGTGAGTGATGGCGGCTCCGTGATTCATGCACCTCGGGAATCTTATGAAATATACGCGGGCTGGGATCACGTACGCACGCGCGGGTTAAGACTGTTGATATTGAAATCTATAGGTAACGCTACACCGACAGGCAAGAGAAAAATTATGGCCGTTAAAAGGATGCTGGTTTAGTTTTACTTGCGTACGGTAGTCACGCCTCAACCCAAATATGCAGTTGAATTTCCCCATTGCGCATCGTAGTACATAATATTTATTTAAGGATCAAATGAAAACTAGCCATTAATGTCAAGCAATTGAGTATTCTTTACATCTTCTTTACATTGAAAAGGCGAAGTTTATCTTGTAGCTAATCTGGCGAATCAACTCAATTTAAATTATACAGAATGATGTAGATGAGGTCACATGGTCAAGGCAGCGCCCGCCAGATTTGACAGTAATTTGATTGCTCATTGTGAACTCGAGACACATTTTATTCTGAAGACAATCGCGTCTCCTGTCAGACATTAGTGATGTAGTCGCATTTACTTGACATCGATAAGCTCTGTTGAGAAAGTAAATCACTAAAATTTATTACAGGTTATTTTATTAGTAGTTTTATGATTTATTTATGTTTTCTTAAATCTATTCACACTTTTTTTTTACGGTACGATAATCAAAGAATTTACAGTACTACCTGATGTGCAATTTTTGTAAACAGATATTAGTCCTAGGCCTTTATTCGCTATGACTATTCAGACTCGTAACGTGTCGCGTTACAATATCTTAGTGGAATCGTTCGTGAATTGTCGTAATGACGTCACTTGTTTTCTGCAATTTTGTGTGGCATAGCGAATAAAGACCCTATCTTTTTGTTTATTTTTTCTTTCGTTGCATAGTAAATTGTTGATGTATCAACAGTATTCTTTTACATGATGTTTTTTGTGTTTATTGAAATAAAATAAAAAAAGTTTGTTTACATTAGTTATGATTTTAAATTTATTATAAAACATGTTTTTTTTATTTATTTTTTATTTTATTCCAAACAAAAACTCAGTTTTTAAATACAATCAGTTACAACATTTCGTTTATAAATATTACTGCTAAGTCATCGATATGGAAATCACTAGCGGAGTAGGCGCGGTCCGATAAACATCTAGACTGTTAAGACGATTATTGAAATGTAACGGTCAGATTGTGACCGACCGGAAAGGGTACATATACAGGTTGGTTACGAATTCATAATTTAATAAATAAGCTACCCAGTAAAAAGTTTTATGTACCTTCTTGCGTGCCTTTTATCCTGCTCATAGAAAAACATCCACCTTACTTTTATCCTGCTCATAGAAAAAAAAACACCTTACTTTTATCCTGCTCATAGAAAAAGATCCACCTTATTTCAGTTTACCTATTCGGGATCATGGAGATTGCAACAGAGACAAAATATAGGAAATTCAAAACAAAATAAAAAACGTTGTAAAAATCCCGTTTATGGTAATGATCTTGTCAGTTTAAAAAGATTAATATTATCACAATCAATATCACTAAAAATATTAGGTTAAGGCACAAAACATGTTCAACAGTTAAAGTTAGAGTACATTATTCTTGGTACGGATCCGCATTGTGACCTTTATTACCATTTTTGACTATTAAGAAAAAAACTTTTTTATTCTTCATTTTTTTTTTAGTGTTATGTAATATAACTCGTGTTCTAATGTGAATCAAACAGCGAGTCGCCCTGGCACGACTCAATGACATCCTTCATTTTTGTCGTGTCTTGTTAAATAAGAAGTTGTAGAATCACATATATTTTTTTTGTAATTATGTTTTGTTAAATAAATGCTTTTTCTATTTTCTATTTCTATTTTTCTAAATTGAAGCAGCCTGTATACCTCCTGTATCCTCATATCAATATTGTGACCTTTTTGTCCAGAGCATTGTTCATTGTATTGAGGTTTGGTCATCATTCGGTACTGACGGCAAGAAAGGTTAAGCTTTTGCCTAATTCATATAAAGTTTTGGTTTGTGCAATTTAACAAGATCTTTTTACTTATTTACGTTGGGAATATTCAGAAAAATAAGCTCACGTAGATAAATATAAAATGAGATTTGGCGAATGAATGTAAGATTTGAAGCTTCAAATGTGAATTTTAAATATCAATGTGGCTCTTTCTGTCTACAGAATTTGATTTGGGTCTGACTTTTAATTGAAAACAGGACGACTAAAGGATGATGTGTATATCAAACTTTCTTACTAAGCAACATCTTTTTTGCTATCCCTACAAATTTAACATTGTCACTGCCATACATAACATAAGTACCGTCAACAAAAAGCTCCCAAATCGCTGGCGGCTTACTGAGGCTCAAGCGGCTTGTAATTCCTCCTGATACGATCTGTGGTCAATGAGATCTGATAGTGATAATTAAATTAAGTGTGGGAGGAGGTTTGGGTGGTCGTGGATTTATAAACTTGGTGGTTTAGCAATAGTTGCCATCACCAAAACTGTCGGTAAAATATCGGGAGGTAAATAGCATGTCCATAAAATTCAAGGACATATGCAAGCCCGCACTGGCCTTACATTCACCCGAATACGTCTACTGCTGAAAATTGTATAAAGTTTGGTATTTTTGTCTGTCTGTTTGACTGTTTGTTCCAGCTAATCTCCGAAACGGCTCGACCAATTTTGACGGCAATTTCACTGGCAGATATCTGATGTTATAAGGAGTAACATAGGCTACTTTTATTTTAATTCAATTACATTTTTGTACCATACAGTGTAGAGTAGTAGAGTACAGTGTAGAGTACAGTAATATTAGATAGTTTAAAATAGTATTAGAATAGTATTAGAGTACAGTGTAGAGTATAGTAGTATTTGAACAGAATTGGGATTAGATGGCGTCACTTGCCATTTTCTGCCCCATATACGCATGAGTAACACAATGGGTGATCTTAATACTCATAGCGATTTCTACCAGACAACCTGTGAATGGACATTATCTAAGGAAGGAGTAGACTACGATGTACTACATTTTTAAAACAAATTTTGTACCTAAATCCTTCACATCATTTCCAAACAATCCTTTCTCAAACTACCTCCATCCAACCGCATTTGAAAATGTGTTTAATAACCGTTTCAATTTCAAAAGGCGATCGGTGATTACGGACCATTGTGAGCCGGCAGTGGGGGTGAAATTTTTAAACGCAGGGGGGGTCCAGACAGGAGAGGAAAGAAGGGAGTGGGGGCGTTTAGGGGAGGCCATTCTCGGGAAAGCGTATCCGGCTGGAATAGTAGCTTTATATGTGGGTAGGTTGAAAGAGTTGTTGGTGGTCAATTTGTATGTCTCTGACTGTGGTAAAGTAAGTTATGTGTGGAATTGCTCGCTCTGTGTTAGGCCAATGGTGTTGGTTGCTAACAATAATTGTTAATAGTCGGTAAGCCAAGTCTGAAGTCTCTGGTTGCAATGGTCAGCACTATCTTCTGCGACACACATGTGGTAGAGTCGATAAATTATTAACATATTATGGAAAATATTTAAGAATGCCGGTCGGTTGCACAACGGTACAATAAAACAAAATTATAAAAAAAACAGCGACAAGATATAATTATATGTTACGCGCCAATATAGTATTATGTATCCCACTAGATCAAGCTGCACCCCGCTGCTTCACCTGCGTGGACCATGATGAAATCTAGAACTTAAAATATCTATACTTATAGCATTTTATCAGAATCCGTCCAGCCATTTCGGAGTTAGTGGTACTCACGATACATAATTATTTAACGCATCTATACTTATAATACAGCAGTAAGTAAAAAATAGTCTGTACATATTTTTTAAGCGACTTAACAAAAGTAGACGGTTATATGTTCGATTGTATATATATATATATTTATATATATTTATATATATATATTTATATGTATATATATATATATACTTTTATATACATATATATATATATATATACAATCGACTTAAAATAAGCTACTGAACTAAAATATAACATTTTTAATTTTTAGTTTGTCTGTCTGTAAGTTCACGCATCACGTAACAACTACTGGACCTATTGAAATGCGGTTTTCACTGTTGGATAGCTTAGTGTTCGACTTATATTCTTGTGTAATTTGTACCTCTAACTAATTAGAAAAAAAAACCGAGCATAAAATAAAAAATATTTGACGACTGAACGAATTTTGATAATATGTAGTTTATTGTGCTTTAGAATACTTAACACAAATGTATTTTATTTATAACCCTAAAAAAACAAAAGAGCAAAGCCACGGGCACAACTAGTTCACAATAAGAACGCGTAACCACAACGGC
The DNA here is from genome assembly GCA_946251855.1 of Alsophila aescularia. Lineage (NCBI taxonomy): Eukaryota > Metazoa > Arthropoda > Insecta > Lepidoptera > Geometridae > Alsophila > Alsophila aescularia. Next base: position 39,718,571 of record OX276381.1, read on the forward strand.
TCATATAGAACATTCGTAGACCGGAAGCCGACGGTGCTGCTTCCGGCAACGACAACAGTTGTTCGCACCCCAGCGCCTCTCGCGGACACTGAGGAAACTACCCTCAATGTTGGAGTGTGTGTTTGTGTAGCTGTAGAGATGCAGTTCACTCTTGAGATTTTAATGACATGGATATTTTAAATAATGCTATACTTAGATTGCCTAAAATTAATACTATAAAATTTAATATTGTAGTGGTCATCAGAAACGGGCTAGATGATTGTCGCAATTATCTTACGCTGGATATTTTGTTTTATTTTGTCATATGTGGTAGTGTTGGACTCTGGTGAGTTTGTCAGAGAGCCCGAGGGCCTCCGACATGGCTTAACAACTGCTATTAATCAATAACAGCCGGTACCGGCCGCTTAACGTGCCCTCCGAAGCACGGAGCGATGGAAAACCGCACAAAGCTTAAAAAATCATTGGAAGACAGAACCCTTGGATACTTAGTTGCACTATTGAACCGTCAGGCTACCATCGCTGGCTATACAATTGTGGCTATAATTACCGAAAAAAACAACAAGCCCGTTCCTGAGGGAACTAAGAATTGCTCCTTTATTCATTAACTTGTAAGTTTTTTTTTGCTTTCTAAGAATCCAGATTGGACAGATTCACAACTGCGAGAAAAATGCTAGTATAAACAAGTAAAGCTCATCATCGGTCTATTACGTTTCACTGCTTGGACACAGGCTTTCTCTTAGAGTGCGAGAAAGAGAGAGAGAGAGAGAGAGAGAGAGAGAGAGAGAGAGTGAGAGAGTGAGAGGATGGGCCATAATCCACCACGCAAGTTGTATGTTCTTTAACTTTGAGGTTCACTTTCAACGTTTTTGAGCGATATCATCAAAATAAGCACCTAACTTATTACATAAGCCATTGGTTCAGGACCGAGGTTTTGAACCGGACGCTGTTGGATATGTGAAGCAAGCATGTTCCCGCTCGGCCACCACCGCTCTTTTTAAATCTCGAAGGACCAAAATTTCAAACCAAAGACTACAAAACTGAAATGATTACCCAACTGAAAGATTGTTTGTAGGATATTTACATTTGTTATTAATTACGTAAGTTAAAATATCGGAACGTCTGCTCGAAGTACCAAAAATGCTAACCAATGACCATAGGATAGTTAAATTGTATCAGATTGTATGGATTGAACTAAGTATATTATTTTAAATATTCTCATGAATGTTATGCACCTCTGCAACTTTAAAACAAAACTATTACAAAAAAAAACGTCTTTAAAAAGACCTATTCTCTAACTACTTTAAAATAAAAACAATAGAAAATCGTTGTATTATGACATCTACGCAAACTTTAAATTATGAAAAATTATAATGGCTTGCTTAAAATAAAGAACCATCTCCTAGACCAACTACCAACAAAAAATAAATTGAAAAAAATAAACGGTCTATTCTAGAATCTATGCGAAATTTGAAATAAGAACGACTTGGTTCCAACGCAACGAGACTCGCCATCGACTTGTTATGCGGCGGATGTCCGTCGCGCCGCTGCGCTGAATGACCGCCTTCCCCTTCCGCCCCCGTTGCCCCCTTAGCCTACGCCGTGTTAGTAGCGATTAGCGGACAGTAGGCGAGCTAAACTAATTCGAAATATTTTGAGAACGTGCTATCTATGACGCATCTTTTGTATGAAATAAAATAAGCTTCAATTCATTCGTGCAGTATTTCGTATAAAAATCCGCCTACAGTGCCCGAACGGCAGCCGGCCAGTGGAAAATCGTGTCACTAATTTTTTTAAAACCGTGCCGTCGCTGGGGGCTGGTGCCGCCATCGACGTTAATAATGGAATACGTCCAATAATGGAAAATTCCTATTTTCAATTATAACGATTACATAGTTTAGATATTGAACTCTAACTAGAATTTTTAAAATTTATTTAGTGTATCTTCCAGGACTACACTAAATAAACTTAATTTAGTTATTTAATTAAATACAAAATAAAATTATAATAAAAAAAAAAACAAAAAAGCCAAAAGTAAAAAAAAGAAATGAAAAAAAAAAAACTACACTAATAATATTATAAAGAGGAAAGATTTGATTGTTTGTATGTTTGTTTTTTGTTTGTAATGGATATACTCAAACAAATCATAAACCGATTTAAAAAAATCTTTTACCAATAAAACTCGTATAGTAGCCGAACGGTTCAATTCCAACAATGTAACCCAAATTATCAAAAATACAGAACGGAATGACATGTTGTCATGGAAACGAAATAATAACAAGTCTGTCTAGTACGTGGGTAATAATGTAGTTGTCCGTGGTCAAAAAACACCACAATCGTTGCTGCCAAATATTCTGAATTAAACTTACTGGCGTAGTTTTTTTTAAAGATCCGATTTGTTTAAAGATACTAATAAATTAAAAAATGGCGTGGTGAGAGCGCTATCCGTGCGAAGCCAGTAGTGATTCACTAGTATATTATAAAGAGCAATGTAAATTAAAAAAATACTGAATCTATTATAAAAATTATTTCACCTCTATAGCTACATTATCAGCGCGTAACATGGACAACTTTATTTTTCAGAAAGTTGGGAAAATTGCCAAGTACGTTGGATTAGTCAAGTACGTTATTAATGATGCAGTTGCATATGGTCAAACAACACCACGATCGTTGCTGGCAGAGATTTTGAATTACGCTTAGTGGCGTATTTTTTTTAGAAGTTACGACTGCTATAGAAATGCAAGTAAGAAAAATGCCGCAGTGTGAGCGCTACCCGTGCCGTGGCGAGTCACTATTATGTAATAAAATAAAAAAACTATATAATATGGCGTGGTTCTGTTAAGATACAGTACATTATCTACCACGCCTATATATTTGATAAAATATTACGTAAGTAAAACTACATCAAATTACCAATAAATTTTGTTTTGAAATGAATAATGTAAATTAAATTGAAATGAGATACGTTTAAACGCTTACTCAAGATATAACTGACAAAAACTCAATAGTTGCCGAATTTAAAACAAAACAAAGGATTGAAAATGTAAATCTTTAACCTTGATCTAGAACAAGATAGCTCTATGAAAACTTATTTTTTTCTAATTTCTTATACCACAATGAAAATGTTATGAAAATTTTCTTCAAGCTTAAACTTATATTCCATCCACCGATTGAGCTAGCAAAGCGCTTTCCTTCCTTGCAAACAACAGAAAGAGAAAACAAGTATAGAAAAAAAGTAAAAGTATAGTAAAACTTACAACCTAACTAGAACAATAAGTACAGAACTAACAATCGCTAATCGCGACATCTAAGACCCAAACCTATAGTGGTGCGAAGTTATAACCCGAATGGTGCAAATTGTGACCCATAACTGCGAGACATGTTGCTGGCTGCGGAGAAAAATAAAATTTGAAAATGGAACGCCATGCTCGTTGGCCGGTGACATAATATTGGAATTGGACCAAGAAGGTTTAGCTAGCATATGTGAGGTTCCAATTTTAAACGAGAACTTTTTTTGGTTGTTTTGTAACAGTGATAGAGAGGTTTTGATTAAAGAGTTTTTAAGAACTCATTTTAACTAGAATAAAAATTATAGCTCCTGGTTTATTTTAAACTACGGTAAATTCTCTAGCAGACTTTGTAAACAATCGATTATCCATTAATTTTTACCCTTTACATTGTTTAATGACGAATCTCAATGTTGTCTGGGTCGCGAGAAGGCAACTGAAAAAATAACTTTTTAATTTATATATTGTTTCAGAATGCGCATTATGTACGTGGACGCCTAAGTACCCTGTCACTATAAGAGAACACGTCTTACATACAAAGTTAACGAGGTGTAATAAGAAAAACGTAGATTTGGTCATGTATCGCTAATTTGACAAGGCATTCCAGACCGCACTGTTACTTTCCATTCCTGTCTTGCTATCTTTCGATTATATCGATAGATAATTTCTCAACATTGTTTTAAAATATTTAATATTTTCTATGAAAACCAGAAGACGAGTTCTGGTTTTATTTTATGCTCACTTCATACATACCCCATTATCAAATCAACTTTCTGCTAAAAAAAACTCCTACTTAACTCGTTTCCAGCCGTTTTAGGCAAGTAACTTAACCGTTGTTGTGTATCCTAATTTAAGTTAATTAATAAAATAAAATATGCTAAATTATTCTAGTAATAATATTTACTGCGACAAAGCAACAAATGGTGTCGCTGTCACCAACTGTACTAGTACAGTGTGAGCACACAAAAATGACCGATTTGACCGCCCGCTGCTTACACAAGTGTTTTCAACAATAGAATGTACAAAATAAACAATAAAAAGTGACCCCGACATAGAAATAGGTAGGTCACTACTTGTGATAAACATATTATACGCGTTTTTTTAAACTTACTTATTGTTTTATTGTAAAAGTAGAAAATCAAACAATATTAAATCCTACCTATATATATTTTTAAGTTGTAAGAGCAAGCGTTACATTTTTATTACATTAAAAATGATATAGCAATAAATCTTAGTTGGAACTGTTTAAACTGATTTCTAAGTTCCTCAAACATGGAAAGTAGAGGGTTATAGCTAGAATCGAGTCCAGTTCCCATAAAACTATTGACAAAAACAAGAGTTTTCAAGCTGACCGTAAACGATGGGGTAGACGAGTTTTCTAATGGAGACCATGGTTATTGGTAGACGTAGTGTAGGACGCCCTGTGGCCAGGTGGAGTGACGCCTTGCGAAAAGCGGCAGCAGAAACTGGATGCTTAGAATTGAGCTCAGTCTAAGTACTGTAAATTATTCTGTGTCTCAGCGCATTGAGAGAGGCTTACTTCCAGCAGTGGACAAGTATAGGCTTATGAAGATGATGGTATATACAATTATACGAACAATATACATTTAAATCTATAAAATTCAGTTCCCACTCCCCTATCAATCAGTTTACATTTAGTTCATCAGTTAGTTTAGCGCTTAACCGTTAGTTAATGCTAAAACCAGTGTTTCTGTAAACTATCGCATTACTTTACAAATTGTCGCTCCCCTACCAAAAATAACGCCCTTTTAACAAAGAGGGAAATGCGTGAAGCTTGTTTAATGGAAATCGGACAAAATATTGAAAGTAACATGGAAATGAAATGAAAGGAGACCATGTATAAAATACTATTAACTAGCAACACGCCCCGGCTTCGCACGGGTGTAAGAAAAAAAGAGGTCAAAAATGTAGTAATCGTACACTCGAGCTTCACTCCGCTTTGGGGGATGGCGGCGGCTCGCTTCGCTCGCTACCTCCCTCCTCACCACGTTCAGGTCTCGTATGCTCGTATTACATATATAAAACTTTCGTGGAAAAAAAACTAACTGATGGTGAAAACCGCATTACAATCCGTTAGGTAGTGTAAAAGATCAATATGTACTGCTTTCTTCCGACTTCTTGAACATTTATCGTCATACTTCAACAAATTAACACAAAACAATATCAAACTATACGTATAAACCTTACTCTGGAATCACTATAACTATTGATGAAAACCGCATGAAAATCCTTTGTGTAGTTTAAAAGATTAAGCGTTTCAAAGGGACAGACGGCAGGAAGCAACTTTGTTTTTTACATCTTCTACTATTGTTTCTTCATTTTTGTTATTTTTCTTTGTGGTGTGTACAATAAAGAATTTATTTATCTATGTATTGATGAATGATCACAAGTTATCGCAAGCTTACGTTCTCCTTAAGGCTATTAATTAGCTCTCAGAGCAATCCTCTACGTCCAGTCCCAGCCCAGTCCTTAAATGTTTGTGGTTCTAAGATACAAGATAACACTGTTTTTTTTTAAATTGTTGTTACTTTTGCACAGTTTCAACAACTGATTGAACAATAATTAATTAGCTGCACTCCGCAGCTTTGCCCACATTCAAATTATGCCACCCCCTTACACCTACCTACTGGATGGATTTTCAAAAAAACTTAGTGCACCCCCTATGAGTAGATATTCAAGGAATATTTCCCCCAAATTTAAAATCTCCAGGTCCACTGGCTTAGGCTGTGCGTTGTCAACGCGTTGCCTGTCACGATCACAGTTTTTTTTGAAATGTATATGTTCTGTTCACGAATTGGACATTTTAAAATTAATGTTATATACTCGTAGTTGTCGCTGGCAGATAGCTTAATCCACCTTTTAATTACCTGCCTAGCCTTTTGATTGCATGGTGCCATTCAATTAACAGCCTGAATGATATTCAGCCATTCAATCAAACAGTTAGTTAAATGATTTGGATCGATCACGTTTAACTATATTAATTTGAATTTATTTTCACATTTAAATTTTGTTCAATATTTTTTTGTTGCATGTTTTTGGTTATGTTGCTCTATTGATTTCTGTGTTGCTGTGTACAGTATGTTGGGATAAACATTTACCTATCTTATCTTCTTCACCTGGCGCTGAAGCCCATACACTGTCAATATACGGAATATCGCTACCTAGTCTGTGGTCAATATGGCGTCGGCAAGCAACAATATTGTTGTTGTTTCTCACAGTTTGATTGCGTTTACGCAAAAAGTAGTACAATGGAAGAGTGCTGTGACAAAAATAATGTGAGTTTAGCTGTGACTCGTCTGTTTGCAAAGTACTATGTTTAAAAGTAGTGCACAAAAAAAACTATGTAGGATAATGAAAACTGTGTATAAACATTTGTCTGTTTGCTATCTACTACGTTTGATACATTGGCGTCGTTTTTTGTCACATGGTCACCCTATTGCATGAATGACCAAAGTAATTAGCCAGCCAGTTCAATAAATTTCATACGGCTGAAAATCATTCAATTTGAATGGCACCAATCAATCAAAAGCCTAGGCAATTAATTAAATGGCGGATTAAGCTATCTGCCTGCGACATAGTTATAGGTTTAAAAATATTATTATTTTGTTTGTATCGCCAATAATTCTTTGGACAAAAAACAAATGAACGGATAAACTAAATTAAATTCCTAATATGGAAGTAACTTCCAGATAAATTACGGAGTTAAGAAGTACGTAAAAATATATTATCAGATAGAGAACCTTCCCCTTTTTGAAGTAGATAAGTTTTCTTTTATCTAACTTAGATACGTTTCTTAGGTACTAATTCTTTTTAATATATCCACGACAATCACAACCTACCCCAACGCAAAACAACCAACATATCGAGATCAAAATGCGATGCTCAAAATTGGTCTACGCCCGATGTGCGGCTATTTTAAACTCATAACCGTTGTCGACACATGTGGTAGGACCATTATCACATATTACAAAAAATGGAGGAAAAACAATAAAGTGGATGGGGAGACACGGTGGACGAGATTTTAAAATTGATTTTAGCTAGCCGATGTGACATCAGATTTGGATGTAATAACAGTTTGGAATAGAGTGCTGTTATGACCTGTATCTTTTTTGGTGGAGTCGTTTATGTCAAATCATAAACCCAAGAGTTACTAACGTGACAAAAATAATTGTACAGTATCGTAAGATTCAATCTATAACGTTTTGACTCCATTTTTCAGAGGTAGAGAATGAAATGAACCTAATACCAGAGTAAAAAAGGTGTCAATGATGTATAAAACCTGGAGGCTGAAATTAGCTCCTTGCTTGTGTCATAAATATAAAGAAGTTTAGAATGAACTTGACCAGAAATATCAAACAAAAATCAATTTAAAATCAGGAAGGTGATAGAACTGTAACTTTTTTCTTGATTGGTTGCCACGTTGACTTTTCCAAATACTTAGATCACAGCTCTACTTTTAAATTTACTAGACTTCAATTACACAATTCACAAACACAGCTGCAAAACAAAACTACCTAATTGCATCCACGAGATAACCCACCCAGACTTTGGTCAATCGAAACGCAAATTTTAATCAACGCATTCCGAACGGTCACTCTCCAACCCCATGTCCTAACTGAACACAAAGCAACTTTGACAGCTATTCAATTGCAGCCATACATTTCAACCACTCATATCACAATGCACAATCCTTTAAAATTCCTGACCTAGGGGCCAAATCGATAGAACATCAGCTTTTGTCCGAAAACCCCAAACTCTCCAAACCAAGTCTTCAAGGCTATCCATCAAAATAAATCTATGATATATTTACACACACTATGCATTATCAGTATTCCTAAATCAGCTATCAACGGACTCTTTTCACTAAAAGGGTGAGGTTCACTATAGAAAAGGTTGACCCCTCATAAAGACTTATCACCTCATATACAAAATAAGGTACTACTAATCCCAAAACCGAAAGACGATTCAAGAGTTTAGAAGTCAGGAGTTAGAGACGAAATTTGAATGAAAGTAAAGATGCAGATGGGATCTAGTCAAAGTTGGCGGTAGTTTTTTTCACAACAATCTCCTCTCGGACTTAACTTACGTTATCTCGCCCACGAACGTCGCAAGGAATAGAAACCCGCACGTACATAATAAGGACGATATTTCTAAAGAAATTTAAATTCGCCCGCAAAGGTCCCGAGATAGGATTAAAGATTGGGCGCGGAGATGGCCCTTTTGTGGCCGACCCTTAAGAAAACATGTCTTGATATGGAAATATCTTGAACCTAATCGAGGAATCATTCGCGGGGGTGATCATTTATCAAGAAAACGGTCCGCGAATGCGTAATTAGTTCGGGTGGAAAGGTTTCTTTGGAACGGTGCCGTTTATTTTGCATGAGTGGACGAGTAAAAAGCTCAAGCTCACCGTTGTTTAGACGTCTGACCGAGCTTTCTGATGCAGTAGACCGTACACGGGAGCTTAAAACGATAATTTACTAAGGGTCACAAATGAAATCGATATGAGCCAACCGCTCGTGACACATTTTAATCTGATCTTTTTAAAAAGCACGTAGGAAAGTCCAGAGACTTACAAATAAAATATTTAAAGTGATGATACACATCATTTGAATACGAAACACTTAGCTAGCCCGACAATCCTTCATTAATTTGTAAGCCAAACAAAGGAGTCCAAACACTGGACCCGATCCACACTTGGACTAATATTTGTTTTTATACAAATAAAGTGACGGCCATCGGTTCACGAACGTTTTGTGATGGTAATAAAGCGACACAATGTGGACACAGATTCCTTCAGTCACATTTTTCTTTGTGATACATTAAACTTGGAAATTCCGGTCGATTACATTTTCAAAACAGAAGTGTCATAGTATCTAAAAATATTCAAGCGCTAGTCAAAGGACACGCGTTAAGCACGAGACAATCTTTCCCTATCCCCTCACCTTCTACAAAGTCGCAGACGTCACGTCTAAAATTAAAAGACCACTTATTTAAACCCGCCACTTACCCACCTTCAATGTACAAAAACTAAATATATCCACCACCATTGTGTCACACTCAAAGCAGTTCCATAGGTCACGGCGACGCATGAGCGTACCACGTGTCATGAACACGCCAAACATTTTTTATCTCTAAAAAAATTATAAAAGACCGCTTCTGACAATGGGGCCTCAGTAGCATCTTTGACAATTATAATATCACCATCATCAGCTTACACAAAGTCGTTTACACCAACGAGGTTCTCTTTAATCTTGTACACTATTAAGTTAACGTTAGAGTTGAATATTCAATGATCCGTTAACAACGCTTACTGTTTTTCGTAGATAGCCTCATCACGGTTAACATAAGGGTCATCACAAAAGGCGGATGATAACAATGCGCGCACGTCAATCGTGAGCTCATGCAATTTTTTTTTCTTCCTAAACATCCCCTTTATCTGTCCTTAGAGCGATAGGGTTAATTAATATGTACGAAATAATACAAATAAAATTAAGATATTTTTTTTAAGTGGCACGAGGTCACGACTCACTGTCACCGTTAGAATTATATCCCTGTTTTGACAATAAGGACAATAGCTAATTTATGGATGCGGTTTAAAAAGTTGGATAGATTTATGGATATAGTTCTTTTGTTTCTTCATATGAATTTATTTTATTGCAACGGGGTGCTATTGAATTCTGTTTGACAGCTCGCTGAAGGGGTTAATATGAACGTTTAGGATGAAGCCAATAATCCAAAACAACTGGTGTTGGCAAAACCTGCAATTGACATTGCGATGATGGCGCAACGGTATTATATGGTGGCAATATTGTACGTCAAGGATTCAGTGAAGATATCATATTACGCATCACTGTCACAGATGTTTTGAACATAAGTGCTAGTGTATTACATATTACTTTCTACATCGTATTACACACACGTCTAAGCTTTTGAAAAAAATATTTAACTAATATTAATCGCAACTGACTGTTGAATAGGTATGTATTTTCAGTTTGCTAAACATGGAAAGCGAGAGCAGCAAAATAGCATACATGTATAGTAAACAATAATTGAATATGGTATGTATTTTTTTCTAAAAGCCCTTTTAGTTGCTCATTACAGTATGTAGTTAGCTATAAATATACAGTTAAATTATGAATATAGATACTTTTGACTTGCTGATACAACTTCTTGAAAGTGCATAAACATAAGAAATTAATAGAGGTATTAATTCTCAAAAATAGAGTACAGTTAAACCACAATTTCTCTCCCAAACCGTTTATCAAACAAAGCAGACAAAATGCGGGTAGATGCCAGAAATTTTGAACACTGCACAATTTTCGGCTATAAGAATCCCATTGTTGTGCAACGGGTTTAATACAAAAGTGTCGAATGACAGCACATCTGGTGGCACAAAGGGTTGGATAGATTATTTCTCGAACCACCCCCGTAAGATTGCTCGGTTATACAGATGTCCCAAGATTTTGTGCCTTGATTTTTTCCATTTTAATTCTTAAACGGTTTTTTGGATAAATGAATTTAGATTTAGGAAAAATATACAATGGGTTCGGAAGTTCAGAAACGGAGAGTTTTTTATTTCATAGAGTCTGAGCACTTTTTACATTTATAAAATTAATAAACAATAGCTTTTTTTTTGTTTTCAAGCAACAAATCTTAGATTTTGTAACACACAGCATAAGATTTTATATTGGTACCAACTATTCATCAGAAAGAGCACATACCTAATAATGTACTTAGGCTATTGATATATTGAGTCTAGCCGCTCATCGGTCTTATTTTATGTATATGTTATGTATATATCTCAGGCAGATAGCTTAATACAAGCCGTTCAATTAACTGCCTAGTCTGTTTACCAAAAGGCGCACTACAAAAAAAAACTGCCTGAATCATGTTCAGCCATTCAATCAAACAGCTACGCAAATGACTTAGATCGATAACGTTTAACTACTTGACTAGCCTAGTCATTTAAATTTAGTTCCACTATCTGCCATCTGGCGCTGAAGCCAATATGGCGTCGACAAGCAACAATATAGTTGGTGTTTCTCACAGTTTTATTGCATTTAGGTACACACAGTTTGACGCAAATAAATAGTACAATGGAAGAGCGTAGTGACAAAAAATATATTAAAGAAATATTCGATCGAAAACTTCTTGAATAGGAAGAACAGCATCGAGGTAAGTTTGTTTTGTTTTTATAATAATAATATAATAATATATTCGGGACAATTCCACACCAATTACCTAGCCCCAAACTAGGATACTCTGTACTATGGGTACTAGATAACGGATAAACATACATATATACGAATATTATAACATCCATGACTCGGAAACAAACATTTCTGCTCATCACACAAATGATTGCACCTTGCAGGATTCGAACCCACGACCGTTTGATTACGTACCTAGGATCACTAGCCACGAGACCAACCGGTCGTTAAGTCGGCCGGTTTTAAAAGTTAAAAGCTTTTATTTAATACTAGTTTTCCCGCCCGCGACTTCTTACGCGCGGACTACTGTTTATCGCGAAAAAAAGCATCCTATTTTCTTCTAGGATATTCAAAATCAATGCAAAAGTAGGTATAACACCACCCTTGATGTTTTTTGACAGACTTGTTATTTCGTTTCCATGGCAACCACAGACCATTCCTTACAGTGAGTAATCAACATTTTTCAGTTTTCCCGTAGAAACTTACAATTTTCCGGGATAAAAAGTATTCTATGTATAAGCTATCTCCATTCTAAATTTCATCAAAATCCGTCCGTTATCGCGTGAAAGCTCCCCAAACAAACAAACAGACAACGTTTCACTTTTATATATTGATATGGATCATTTGTATATGTTATTCTGTATGTCCTGTAAATCTTGCGACTCAAATTTCAAGCACTTCCTGATTAGCTAGCCGGAAAGACTTTCCTTTTTTTATTTAACTTTTTATTGTATAATTATTTCGTAGTTATTGTTTCTTCTGTGAATTCAATCATATTAATAAAGACTCATCTGCTTATAATCTACTATGTTTGATAAATTGTTTATAAACATTTGTCTGTTTGCAAGTTTACTATGTATAAGCTATGTTTATCAAACGGTCGCGGGTTCAAATCCTGCAAGGTGCAATCATTTGTGTGATGAGCAGAAATGTTTGTTTTATATGTTTTAAGGGTACCCCTTTGTATGAATTGGCTAAGCAATCAGCTAGCGAGTTCATTAAATGTTGTAAGGCTAAATATCATCCAGGCCGTTAGTTGAACGGCACCGTGGATGCTATCTGCCTGCGATATGTAATGAGAGGGATGATTGTAATGTAAGTTATGATATGAAAAACTAATCTGAAACTATCGCTTTTTGAACCATCCGAGCACATCCTCTATATTGCAACCAGGCAGTGAAGTGACGAGATTAAGTCCTAAATGTATGGACACAAAATGACGAGGCGTTTTCGCCAACCCTCATTGTTGTGCAACATCTTGCATTACCCCACAAACGCGATACAAAGACCAACAAAGACAAAACTGTCACCAAAGGCTCCTTTGATGCTGCGGACTTCTTTGGCGTCATGTAAGTCATTAATAAAATAGCTAAATACTGGACCATGACGCAGCAATGACGCGGAACTTACAAATAATACAGGAATTTGTCAGACACACGTGTGTCCGCCCAGTTATCGAATATTCTCAGAAAAATGAGACACTTTAGGCCGGATTCGCTTATAAGCACAGTCTAAAATTATTGTCTAGTCCAAGAAGCGAAGCAATTATGAATCAATAATATGATTAGAGGAGTTAAGAATGATGCAAGTAAATAGATTACTACGTTAAATGGCCAGCGGAGGATGAATTTGTCCAAACAAACATAATCCAAAAATAATTTGTAATGCATATATTTAACCGCCCCATTATGATATTATTCGGACAGTATTTATACAGGTTTACCACTTTTTTTTTATTGCTTACCTAAAACGAAATGTTAGCGAATATTGCATTTTACAATTCGTTTAGATTTCGTCCCAGTATTTAAAAAAATAACATTGCCATATGATATTTCTACAATTTATTTGACTTACCACTATGCATAGTGTTGGACTCAGCATCAGCAACTTCGGTTCTCGATTTTTTCAGGTCTTCTGGTGAACCTGAGATGTCCATATGCTCCTGCTTGATCTTGGGCTTGATGTCCACATCAGGGGAACTTGATGGTAGTAATGGTGAAGTTGACGCTCTCCTCTTGGGTGTTGAGGTCTCCGCATCAGCTTCTGTTTGCAAAAGAAATTAAGCTTATTTCTTGGCCCCAGTAACTATTTATGTTTATTAAGATTACCTGTGCAACGCCTAAAAAGCTCATCTACATTCTATCAATACATAGGTAAGTTTAAACTCACCATCCAATAGCCTTTTAGGTGTACTTGAAGCGCCTCCGTCCTCATGCAAGTCATGGTGTGCCATAGAAGGACTAGCAAGTGGTGGGGTATGAACCCTGCTGCTAGGTGGCCTCCTGGCTGTAAGAAGTGAGGGTCTTCGCCCTGTACTCCCGGTGGACACCTGGTCCGGGCGGGAGCCATCTTCAGGGTCGGAGTTGGGACCTATAGGAAAAATTACATACAAATGGGAGATTGTTTTTTTATTCAGATGAAGTTCGTCTTTGAAAGTAGGATTGTCAAATCGATCGATAAATTTTGTACTCATCTAGTAACATGAATTGCTCAAAAACAATAATCTTTAGTGTCTGAAACAGTCTACCTTCATCAGTTTACTCAAAGATAGACTTTTGCCTTTCAGAAGACCAATATTATCAATATTGGCTACGAATGAGAAGAAAGCACGTATATTTACCAGCGCTATAGCAGTGGTACGACGTCAGGTCCTTGTCGCACGATGAAACCTTATGCTGGATGAACCTGACGATGTCAGCGAGGGCGAAGGCTCGTCGACAGGCGCCACAGGTCAGGGTGTCAGCTGGGACACCAGGAATCGGAGACCCCCCGCCTTCTGCCGCGCTGTCCGCATCCGCTGGGGAAAAAGGGGGGATTAACACATAGCTGATATCCATGGTCTTGTAGAGAGACTATTTGGAAATGGAAAGCTCTTCTGTGGGGGGTAAGATTTGTAGGTCACTTAGGAGTTATGTGTCTTATTATTACGAGTATATCCCCTTCTACTTACTAGTCTTGTGGGTTGATTAATTTACGTCTTTACTTATCAACAATAACAGAAGATTTATCAGAAGATAAATTTATAAATAAACATTGTCTAAGTTAGAAAACAACAACTCTCAGTAATGTCAACCAATTAAGCTAACGTTTTTGCGTACAGTAGTTAGTCGATTAAACTAACTCTCTGTACTCTAACTAAAGGCTCAATATGCGTGGAGCGACAAGCAACAGCGAATCATTCAACATTTACGAATATTTATGAAAGATATAACATAGACAGTGGTAGGCAGAGCATCAATGGACAATAATTCGTCACCGTTCCCTCGCTAAAGCCTTATTATTGCATTAACAGCATTAAAAAACAAAATTATTAAAGACACCAGGCCACCTGTACTAATTCCAGGGCCCGTGTTTGCCCAGCTGTTACAAGCCAAGACACCCTTTCTCAATCTTTTATGCCAATGCCAATTACAGTACAATGTTTCACAACATTCGGCCGACATATGGGGAATGACGGGCAATGACTGCCAATGACACTTTCTTCAACCCCAAGTGTTAAATTACAGTTAATAACACCGTATCGCAGTCACGGTGAGGTGTCAGTTGCGAGAATGTCCACTTATCTCTTGAATACGGTAATTGACCGTCTTGTGTTTATCGTCCATTTCTGAATGGTATCTTTTGGGACGAACAAAGTTAATCGCATGTTTTGTGTTTTAACAGATGCGCAAAGTGTTTTGTGCTGTTGGATGTCAATTTGGCATTCTTGTTTTATTGTCGTCGATTTATAGAATTTTAAAATGAATGCGCGTATTAAGGTTTCCAGGTAGGTATACTATTCGCTGAATGATAAGTCAAGGTAAACATAGTCTTAATATATGTTTTATCTATATAAATAAAAATTAAATGCATTTGACTTTATTAATAAAATAAAATAATAAAATGATCATGATTATATTGTAGGTGGTGGTCGGTATATTTAAACAAAGTCAAATAAAATTTTCAGACCCGAAGTTAATCAATATTAGCAATGTTCGGTTGGTCAGTTCAAAATACTTTCAATAGATGGCATTACCGTCCCCCGTAAGACGGGTTGGTAACTAAGAGAAAAATTTGGATGATGATGCACTGGTCACGGTAGCTGAATTGGTTAGAGGCATGTGCCGCGTGGGGCATGGATGTATAGGGGTTCGAATCCCGTCCATGATCACTTTTTATTTTGGTAAACTATTGAATAAAGTCAAAATACCGCCAATTTATTAATATGATATTTGAATAATAAAAAAACCCTGTATTAGTAACGAGAGCCGGAATCCAAAAACCATGGTTTCATTAAACCCAGAAAAAAACTAAACTAACTTCAATTAAACTGACAAGTGTTTTCTTTTCCATTGTAATTTTGCTTTACTTCGAATTAGCATGAAGAGCTTTTGTCAAAATAAAACTACTTTTATGAAAGCTTACATTTACAACAATCGCAGCTCAATACAAATTATTGATTGCCATTACAAGCATTTAAATTGCCCAATAAATAAGCCGAAAGGCATCGCCGCCTTCGAATTATAAAGGCGCTTTCACATTCAAGTCTCGTACAATTGCTCGGGCACATCAAAGAGGTTCGCGAGCTAATTTCACATAAGTACTTACTATGCAGACGCCCTTACATTCCGTCTATTATTATTTTTCTTCAATTTCTTTGTAAAGCGAAAAAAGTAGGCCGTACTTCTGCACACAGTACAGGGGTTGGCTGTAACCGGAGTACTAAATTAAGCAAAAAAAGCACGTGATTCGGTCGTTTTGTTTACAATGCCGTACCTAGTTTGCTCAGGGGGTATATTATGTAAATGTATATCGTTAATTTTTTACAGATTTGTTCAGCGAACGGTGGCGGCTCGTGGCAAATGGTGTTTAAAAGCTTCCTTTAATAGTTTTATTGCCCCTTCTATCTGTTTGAGTTGTATGACAAGACAAATAGGTGTCAGATTGATGATTATATTTGATTTGGTAAATTAACATGTTAATGTTACTAACTTCAAGTTGATAATGAAATCGGAATTAATGTATATTATACATTATATACAATATATTATATTTATTATTATTATTACTACATTAATATTATTATTACAAATAAATAAAATTGAAATGTCTGTGTTTGTAATGTTAAAAAATAGTTTTTTACTAAATTCATATGAAAGTATAAACGGTATTTATAACAATAAGGGTTTTTTTTTTCTATCTGTTTGTTTGTTCCCGCTAATCTCCGAAACGGCTGAAACGATTTTGACGTGACTTTTACTGGCAGATAGCTATAGGTAACATACTTTTATTTTAGAAAAATAATTAGGGTTCTGCGTAAAAATATAATACTCATGAATTTTGACCACTCGGGCAAAGCCGCGGGCACAGCTAGTGGTTAAATAAATACAACCTCATTTTGTAGATCATAGATAAACTATTTCAATTTTACACTATATATATGGGCTTGATGTTGCAGATGACCTACAATTTGAAGAAAAGCCTTATAATTAGCACTTGGCATCTTTCCCTTTATTCGTTTATTCAAGCAGAAACATACATTGGATTGAGAGATTTGTTCACGCGGCCGATCAGGCACTCGATAGACTGCGGGGCAATTACCTATTTTGTTGCAATCAGATTTTCATTATCACGTGCACTTAAGGCGGCGAGTTAGAGTTGATATTGCTTTGAAAATCTGATTGCAACAAATCGCATTGGCTTAGAGAATTCCACTGCCAAGCTTATAAAAACTGCAACACACTCCACCATGGTACAGTTTGCTCACAATGCATTCTTTCAAACCGTGAAAAATGCCAGTCGTTTTTACGTGAAGCGAGAAGAAACATTCTGACAGTCAGAAAAACACAATTAAGAAACGTTTTATTCTTGTTCAGTTGCTTAATTTAAGTCCCCTGAATCTTTTTACCCGGCTGAGCGGAAGGTATTGTGTTTATTAGCCTTTGTATGTATGTATTTATTATGTATATGTCTGTTTCTTTGAGGCACTATATAGACAAAACGCGTGGACCAATTTTGATCATTCTTACGTCAATCAATTTTTCTTAATCTTGCAAGTGTAATTGCATGATATTAATCAAAATTCAATATGGCGACAAGCAGACGCCATATTGAGAAAAAGAAGTCAACGAGCTATGCTAAGTGGGGTATCATTGAATAGATATGTATATGAAAATCATCTTTAGATTCTTCTTATCATATTTCATTTCGAAAGACCATATAAGATCTATAACGATTTAAAGTTGGTTAGCAACCATTCTCTTCATGTTTTTTCTACGTTCGTAAATTTTCTTTATTATTGTTTTCATTGTACAGACGTTTTGTTACTTCTGCTATATTAATAACAATAAATAATAAACAATAAATTTATTTATAACATGAAAATTTGTACAATGAATTTGCGGCCCTATCTACCAAACTGGATGCTAGAACACCCATATCTTGGTAGCTAGTACTTATAATGTACACATATAAGACTCCACATTTCTATATACGAGGTAATCTTACAGCGGAACCTTACAATGATTTTCTACATCACTTGACACCCGACCTAAACCTTACTAAACCCCTACGCTTACGCCCAATCAATATACCTATTCACCATTTACCTAAACATAATCGAACCCTATCGGTAACCATTTACGTGGAAACCCGGGATTTACTGCACAGTGGACCGATTCAGCTGGCCACTTGGCCACACCCACCGCGTCGCGAGTGGACAGTGGTCAGCCTACACATGCGCCGTGGACAAAAATTTTACACCCACACCTATGATGTTTGTTTCCGCAATTGTGTAAACTGATTTGTGGGTGTGAAATGTATTATCGAAGTAGGGATGAGTAATTTATGGTTAGCTATTAATAGATACTTGAGGGAGAGTGTTTGTATTTAAAATGTCTATTTATAGTTAAATAGCAAAGCGAAGCATCGTCGCTAGTGTTAAGTTCATGTCTTTGTTACTGCGTAGAGCCATCGATAAAAGTAAAATTAATCTGACAAACATTTTAAAATCATTCTACACACAGATTTAATTGATTGTATTATATATTTTTTATCTTCTTTTGGGGTCATACAAGATTATTTCATAAGAATCTCGACGAAAGCAAAGCGTAGTTTTTTTATTTTATGTTAGAAAATAATATTGTAGTTTATAAGTAGAGCCTCAACGAAATTAATCGATATAAGACATAAATTCAAAAATTAAACCCAACTACGACTACGTAAAGAAATAGCCTGTGACACTCTTGCGATGAAGACAAATCGATTGATACCTCGTTTGACAAAATCGGAACAAGTTTTTAGTTTGAACACATAACCCTTCCTTTTCTTCTCCGTAGTCGAGTAATAAAATTTCTATGACACTCTATAGCTAAAGACGAATCGATTGATACCTCTCTTGTCAATATAGGTTCAACAGGGACGACGCTATATAGTGGAACATCCACATATATACATACATACATACATTCATACATACATAGACTGTTAACTTGCTTGATTAGCTTCGCTGTAATCGGTTAAAATCAGGCAGCAGGCGCTCATGTCTCTATTCATTGATGTACTAGCAACTTGCCTAGGCTTCCACGGGTTTAGCTACCGGGTTTAAATATTTCTCTATACCAAATTTCGATTCTTCTTACCAATGACTTGATTGATTAATTTGCCAAAATACGGTTATTACAAATTTTAAACAATTATACATATAGCCTCGCGGACTTCTTTGTGGGTAATGATGAGTACCATAAACATGTAGTATATTGTTTTACGTATCATCAATAGTTTTCTTAGCGCGCCAAACGACCAAGCGACCTTTATAGGCATATTTTTGATAGCTCGGGGTTGCAATTTTCGAAAGGATCTCCATTTAAATAAAAATGTACTTTCCATCTTATAGCTTTCTACAGGTGTTTTTTTTTAAATCATTTAGCATTGTTTTAGTTTATCCATTACACACAAGCAAACACGCAAAAACACAAAAAAACTAATCTTTTTTCATTATAATATTAGTAAAATTACCAAATATATATATTTGTGCCCAACCAACTTTTCAACGATTCGCCCTTTGAAAATTTAATTTTAAATATTGACAATTTTGGTTCATTATTACGTGTCCATAAACTGGTTTCGTTTAGGCTCCATAGGCCAGACAGATAGACAGACAGATAGCTTTGCTATAACAGTAGATAGGTGCATCATAAAATTGAAGTCTAACATTAAGAATTGACGACCGGTTGGCTGAATGGTTAGTGACCTGAGGTCGAAGTCAATCAACAATCGCGGGTTCAAATCCCGCTAGGTGCAATCATTTGTGTGATGAGCAGAAATGTTTGTTTCCAGGTCATGGATGTAATATTCGTACCTATGTTTACCCGTTGTCTAGTACCCATGGTACAGGGTATCCAGGGTAATTGGTGTGAAATGTTCCGAATATATTTATATAACTTGAAAACTCCAAATCAATAACAGGAGTCCAGCACGTGTGTTTTAGTGTATTGAAATTGTCTAGCCACAGAGATAGAACGGGCGCCTCAGGTGACGATAGGGGACCACCCTCCGAAAGGACAGAGGACCGAAAAGTTTAAATGAGCTCGTTACGACACACAGAGTAACACGCCAGTTATAGCAGAGCTTTGTTTTTTCACCACAGGAAAGGTAGCTTCAACTTCTGTGTTAAAACTTTCTACATAAGTGCATACATTGCTAATTACATTTTGTCCCATTGCTTTTGCATTGTGAGCTACTGTGCACAGGGTCTGTGTTAATCTATACTTATAATAAACTAATACGAACTAAAAAGTCTGTACAAAGAACATAGTCAAAAAAATGGTCTAAGGTACTTAAAATAAGCTACTGAACAAATATATAACATTTTTAAATTTCGTGTCTGTCTGTTTGTTTGCCTGTTTGTATGTTTGTTTGTTTGTTTGTTTGTTTGTTTGTCTGTTTGTCTGTTTGTCTGTTTGTCTGTTTGTCTGTTTGTCTGTTTGTCTGTTTGTCTGTTTGTCTGTTTGTCTGTTTGTCTGTTTGTCTGTTTGTCTGTTTGTCTGTTTGTCTGTTTGTCTGTTTGTCTGTTTGTCTGTTTGTCTGTTTGTCTGTTTGTCTGTTTGTCTGTTTGTCTGTTTGTCTGTTTGTCTGTTTGTCTGTTTGTCTGTTTGTCTGTTTGTCTGTTTGTCTGTTTGTCTGTTTGTCTGTTTGTCTGTTTGTCTGTTTGTCTGTTTGTCTGTTTGTCTGTTTGTCTGTTTGTCTGTTTGTCTGTTTGTCTGTTTGTCTGTTTGTCTGTTTGTCTGTTTGTCTGTTTGTCTGTTTGTCTGTTTGTCTGTTTGTCTGTTTGTCTGTTTGTCTGTTTGTCTGTTTGTCTGTTTGTCTGTTTGTCTGTTTGTCTGTTTGTCTGTTTGTCTGTTTGTCTGTTTGTCTGTTTGTCTGTTTGTTGTTATTTTTAACCTAGACATATGACCACGCGTGCGAAGCCGCGGGTACAGCTAGTAGAATCTATAATATTATTTATTTTATCTACTCATATCGTAAAATCCGGATTATGATCTCAAAAATGGTGGCACAATGACATACATTACGCACGGCACGTCTCTAATAAGAAAAAAAAACATTATAACACTGTTTTTTGAACTAAACAATGTTAGAATACACATATTTTCCCATAAAAGCAACGGGTTGGCTCCGCACTACTGGTTGGTTTTCCCCATTTATTATATATGGTGTCAACAAATACAATAACTTATTTATTAAATAAGTTATTGTATTTGTTGCTTATATTGTGTAATAAAGTGTTTATTGTTATTATTATTATGGTGGCGCGTGTTAGACCTTATGCGCCCGAATTCGCAGTGGACTGGATTTTGGCGCCATAATTTACTTTACATTACCTAACCTAACCAATTTAATGTGTATTTTTGGTGATCAAATGTTTTATCCAGATTAAAAATGTGTTATAGATGTGTTAAACATGTGCAAACAGTGTTCGTGAGGAGAATTTGACTCCAACTGACATCGCGGAACAGCAACGAACATGACAAACGAGCTTTTACCAGGAAAATGAAGAAAATATTACGACATTATTTTTTTCATTAAAAGTAAGTTCCTATTGCATGAGTGTAAATAAAGAAGTGTATGAAACGGCACAGGTATTAAAACACTCGAGTGATACTATTAATTATCTTATTACTACTACTTATTATATTATCTCGTCTTTTAATTCCTCTCAGTATGCAACCGTTTCATAAACTACTATCACATTTAAGTTATTTAACAATTTGAATGAAAATTTGTACACCCATTAAATACTTTTGTTTTATTACTTTATAAACAATTTAGAATATTCTCTACAAATTTTTAGAAAAGTTTATTTACAACTAACTGTAACCGTGACTTTGCCCGCGCATTTTATTTAAAAATAGCCCACACTTGTTATTCCAGGACCAAAAGTACCTACAAAGTACAATAATGTACCTACTACATTTCTACAAAATTCGCTCAGCCGTCAAATAGTTTTTTATCGATTGCTCTGCATCTAATCATCGGATGAAGGTACCACAGTTTTAAGTCAAACACTTAGCTATTAGCTTACATATATTTTAATATGTTCTTTGTACAGGTTTTTTCGTACTTATTGCTTTAATATAAGTACAGCTTACGCCCGCGACTACGTCCAAGTGGACTACAGTTTATCGCGAAAAAAGCAGCCTACGTTCTTCTAGGATATCAAAAACAAATGCAAAAGTAATATAAAGCACCAACGCTCTTGATGCTTTTTGATAGACTTGTTATTATTTCGTTTCCATGGCAACCGTTCCTTACAGCGAGTAATCGTCATTTTCCAGTTTTCCCATGGAAACTTAACATTTTCCGGGATTAAAAGTATCCTTTATCGTTCGTTTTTGTATCGTTTGCTGAGTTGGGACCTGTTTGTGACAACACACAGCATTAATTTCGTACCTTTTATTTATGTTTGTAATTATTGATCTTTTTTTTCTGTGTAATGTTGTGTGTTGTCATAAATAAATGTATTTTCTTCTTCTTTTTTTCTTCTTCTTCTTCTTCTTCTTCTTCTATGTTGGTATCTATATTGTACAGTACCTATTTACAAAGTTTCATTGATATCGGATCAGCCGTTTTGGCGTGAAAGCTCCCCAAATAAACAAACAAACAAACAAACAAACAGACAACGTTTCACTTATATATATTGGTGTAGATAGAAGATTGATTTCATATTTTCATTTGTTTTGAATGTTTTGACCTAGGAAAGCGCTCACACACACTAAAAAGCGAATACAATCACAATAAATGCAAAAGTGACTATTGTATTAAACTGCTAAACCAATTTTGATGAAATTTGACAAGGAAATTGTGTGCATCATGAAGAAGGACATAATAATATGCTATTGTTTTATCTTCTACTCCAAAATGTCCACGCGGGCGTACAAAGTAAAAATCCTTGGAAGTCTTAGAATGTAATGTACATAATACATTATTTAATTATGTCTGAACCTACCATCAAATTGAAAATTAAAGCATAATCGTGTAACAATAAGTACTCCCCCGCAGCATTCGATAGCTATTCTTATTATTTTATTCGCGACCTATTGTCCAAAACGGTCGATTTCCATGACCAGATTGGGGTGACGTGTACCCCTGCCAATTAATATTGGTCACGGTGGTCAGAATTGTGTCAAAAATAGACATATTTTTTTGTCCTGGATATGATCGGTTCATCCGTGGCAGTAGGTAGACTAGTGATCAATCTTTAGATGTTATTCAAACGTTTGTATGATCAAACAACTTTAGATTCAAATATAATATAACGACCGCTACGATTTGTTTTTTTTCTCTAATTCAATGTTAAATTCATTGATTTCTGTATACGTACAAATCAAAATCGTGTTAGTTATAATATTTATAACTCAACAACGGCTGGTTGGCTAGATTTTTATGATCTCTGTTTTTTTTTAGAGTTGTCACCGAACGAATAGGATATTAAATAACATCGAAAAAATTATAGTTTTATTGTATTTTTTTCTCTTACTTTGTGTATGGAACGGTTTTTTTGCTGCCATCTCGAGAATGAATTGAAGCTTCTGAAGCGTTTTAATGAAATTTGACCAAAAACCCTACGTTTTAAGTCTCTTGAATTTGAAGAAATTTTCAAAATAGCAGGTGTCAAAGTGAAAGGCGTCAAAGTGACACCAAGGAGGGACTTTTTTGAAATTTCTTTACTAAAGTGGTGATGGGAGTGGCGAAGTGTGACCATGTGTGTGTGGGGCGCAGTATTTATTATATACATTTTTTAAACGTTTTTTCTTTTTGACTACTGTCAACCACTGGAAATTTAGAGCACAAGACGCGAATTTTGATATCGGCGCCTTTGACAGCTACTTATTCAAAGGCTCAAGTGGTCGGAAATGGACATACGGTACAAAAGGCCATTGGAGTAGGCCTTGTGTCGGTGATTTTGTTTTTGATTTGCTTGACAGCCTGCAAAGCTTGAAGGGAGCTATTTCAAAAAAAAATATGGACTAACAAAACCTAAACATAATGCCGTGGTATAAATACAAAATTTGTTCTGTTTTTCTTGATTGTGCTTGGACACATAATTTTAAAGCTTCTAAATAGATTAATTACCAAAATATAGAATACACAATTTTTTATTGGTCTTTAGGTCCCATTAAATGGTTATACCTATTTATCATTTTGAACCCCATTTTTTATTGTTTATCAATTCTTTAAATTCAGGTACAAAATTTAGATTTTTTACAGTGCAACCAAAACCGTAATCAACCCTTTGAAAGTAACCACCATGTTGTACCACGCCCATCTTGCTCATTCAAAGAGGCGGTCTCAGCAAACACTGGCTAATGACGTCATACTTCTCGACCTGGCCACTCTAGGTACTATTATTTATTCTGTGCTCTTGGTTTTGTAAAGTACTACTAACGGCAACGCGCATTTCGTACTTGGGCCAATTGGTGGATGTTTATTACCAAGCTTTGGCATATTGGCCCATTCTTTGGCGCTATTTATAGCTTACTATGACCACAGAATAACCAGTAATAAAATTATTCAAGTATACTCTTCAAGTATATTCTCAGAATTTTAGAGTAAGTATTTTAAGATATTTGTAAAGAGTGCGGGGGCCACCTTGTAAAAGTAATCTCTTCAAAAGATATTTGTCTATTTCTGAATTATGATCGCATTAACACCTAAACTGTCTAATGGTCACATTAAAGTTTTATGCGACAAAGTTAAAATAGAGAACAGAACTGTCTGCATAGCGAATAGATTATGTTGTTCAAGGGAAAATTCTTGCTCAAGTGAAGTTCTTTTTAGCTCAAGTGAACTCAAGAGTAAGGTTTTTAGGCCTACTTAATTATCTTACAAAATAATTAAATTCAATGTAAGTCTATGATATAATTAGCTACTAATCTTATGATTTCATAAATATCTTTCGATAAAAGTAAGGTCACCTTTATTCCATAATTTAATTACATTCTCGCTCTGTGAAAATAGTAAGTACAACATGCCACAGCCATCTAAGAGGTTGATTAAAAAAATTAGTCTCATATCATCAATTAGTTAATGAAGCACCTAAACCATGAGTGACTCTCGATTTTTTACACGACTGGCCAAAAAAAGGAGTATTATGTTTTTAGCATTCATGTATGAATGTATGTATACATGGGTGTATGTATGTGTGTATGTATGTATGTATGTATGTATGTATGTATGTATGTACGTATGTATGTATATATGTGTGTGTTTCTTTATTCCAGCATAACTTTTAAATGCCTGAACAGATTTAGACGTATGGGGTATCGTTACAATCCTTACTTCCCGCCAAGTAACATAGGCTTTATTATTTTTTTGAAAACATTCAATATGGCGGCAGTATGGCACCATTTTCAAACTCGAAAAAAACTTTGAAATTTACAATACGGGTATCAAATTGAAGGTCTGCCTGCCCTGCCAAAAAATATATAAGCCAATAAATTACATACTGTTAGAATGTGCTTTTTATGGCCTTCAATTTGATATCCATTTTGTAAAATTCGATAAAATATATTTTTATCGCATTTGAAAAAGGAGCCATACTACCGCCATATTTATACGCAGCTATATTGTTTTTTTCCAACAAAAAATAGCCTATGTTACTCGGTGCTATGTAAGGATTCTAACAATACCCCATACGTCTAAATCTGTTCAGGCATTTAAAAGTTATGGTGGAATAAAAAAACTCACATACAAACATTCATACATACAAACATACATGAATCCTAAAAACATTACACTTCTTTTTTTGGGCACTCGTGTAAAAAAGGGCAGTTAATGGTATATTTGCCTGTCTTACGGTGCTCAGACGTGGTCGCTAACTGAATTTCAAAAGTCCAATCTCAAGGTTTGCCAACGAGCAATGGAGCGAAGCGTGTTAGGAATTAAAAGGGCCGACAAAGTTCCGAACTCCACATTTCGCTCCAAATCTAGAATCGCAGATGTGGGGAATAAGACTGCTAGGCTGGAATGGAATAGAAATGCACCCAGTTCGCTGGTCAAGGGTCGTCGCGCCATGAGTGCCTGATTAGAGGCAACGTCGCCGAGGCTGACCCCGGAAGCGATGGCGTGATGATGTCTATGCTTTCCAGGAGGGATCGTCTCAACTGCACGGGACCGGGATTGGAAGGAATGGAGGAGACCTTTGCCTAGCAGAGGGACAATTTACATACTATGCAATGATAGATAACTACATAAACATATACCTACTATAAAATAAAAAAAAATAAAAAAAATATATATAAATTAAAAAACCCGACTGCGCACAAAATTATTGAATACGAGCTCACCGCCCGCAATAATAATCACATTAATATTATAAAGACGAAAGTTTGTATGTATGTAAGGGCGTGTGTGTGTGTGTGTGTGTGTGTGTGTGTGTATGTTTGTTACTTCTTCACGCTTAAACGGCTGAACAGATTTGGATGAAATTTGGTACGGTGGCAGCTTATACTCTGGAGTTATGTTAATTTATGCTACTTTTTATCCCGGAAACGCAGCATGAGGACATGACAGCTGTAAGCCACCATATTAGTTTTCATGACACTTCATATATCCTATAGCACTCTCGTGATCAAGACGAATCCAATGATACATCATTTATTAAAATCCATCAAGCCGTTTAAGCTGTAGGACGCGCCTAAGAAATGTACAAACAAATAAACATACATATATACAACCCAATCACATAACCCTCCTCAGTCGGGTAAAAATACAACATTCGTTTCCTAACTAGTATAATATTGTATACGCGAAATTTTGTGTCTGTCACCACTCAGGTCCGTAACGTTTTTTAACACTTTTTTTAACGTGCTTTCATTCATGTAGGAAGAGTTCCAGTCGTAGTCGAACAAATGAACTACTCCGTCTAGACATAGTACTATTAAATAATCTAAACTATAGAATATTATGTGTACTGTGATTTAGATTAGGGCAGAAACACGTCCTGTCTGAAAGCACGTATAGTCCCTATTAAAACAAAACACAATCAGGAACCACGCAAAACACCTAACGTCTATCAGATTAAGGACCGTACCTATAAAATAGGATTACCTCTTAAGGGGCCGCCTCTCGCCCACCGATACCTAATCAAATTATCCTACGTAATTCCTTGCGACAAAAACGGCTGATTATCTCCATCTTGTTTTTTTTTCAAGGTTTTTTTCGACCCGAGGGAGCTAAAGGGATCACTGTCCGATGCCAAAGTTATTTTTTCAGAGGCTAAAGAACCCGTGTTTATTAGAATTTTATTATCGCCAGTTACCACGGTATTGATTAGCTTTTTTCAAAGGAGAATGCCAGCTTTCGGCTTCCGAGACTTTTAAATGTTTAATGCCGTGAACACGAAATCTATCCACATAATTGACTGCGTAAAATAATATAATTCATTCTTTTTAAAACAATAACATTCGGGAACTAATATTTAAAAAAAAACAATTAAAATGGATAGAAATGACCCGAAATTTCTGTGAATTGATACTCATTACGAATTATAGTGTTGCCACTATAACTCGTAATTAGTGCAAATAAACTATTAATAAATCGATACATAACATAGATTTAATACTAAACGATATCTCAGTTTATTCTAATAGAAATCATCCCGTTTATTATGTTATGATATTTTTGTAATAAACAACAGTAAACGCAAACGTATATTTTTATCCTTCTTATACTTTAATTCATTATTTGTTGTATAAACGTTTCAGTGGTTTAGGTACCAAGCTCATGACAAGAGCCGAGAAGGCCCAGAGTTCGATTCCTAGATTAAGTACCTAGGTGCCTACTGCTATAGCAGGTACTTTCTTATCGATAGCCATAAGTAGCCATAAGTACCGGCCGCCTTCACGCGGTTTGTAGGGGCAGACGGAAATATATCGCAGGTAAGTACCAACTACATAATATCTCAGTTTAATTTTAGATTTCAATAATTATCTAGGCTATTTTATTTCCTTGAACATTAACCGTGTCATAATCTAACGAAAGTCACATAACCTCAAAAGTTAAATTATTTCCTCATAACTAGTTTTTGAAAAGTTCCCGGCAAAAACTAATATCACACAAAAGCTTTAATATAATGCTTTAAAAATAAAAATAGTATTCAGTTGCGTCCGTGACATTTTTACATCGAGCCTAAGTCACTTTGCAGATCTAGCATAGTTCTTTAGGTAGATGCCAGCTGAGTAACTCACTTGTCTGTAGTTTTGTGTCATACGGATTCTTGTGTAAGTACCTTTGTTGAACACACAGTACTTTTACCTAGAATTCGTTCTGTTTTAGTTATACCATAATATATTGTAGGTACTTCTAAAAGCGTATTTAATCCTTAAATACACCATCATTTTACATCAGATTCCTAAATAGCAACTTTTATTAAATTATCTATATTTTATTTTATTACATACTTTACTAAAAACCTAATTTATTAAATAAATTGAGTAGTTTTTTTTGGATATAAATTCTACAATTGTACCTTACAACGTTAGCTTATTCGTTTGGCAGAGCATCTACCTACAAAACAGGTAAACTCAATTTCCCTAAGGGAGACAATAAAAAAACATCCATCGACCGCGACGGGTGCTGATCAGATTAAGGCGAGGTCAGTAATCGTGTTACCAATACACCGAAACCAAGCGATACCCAACACTGGCTCGCAATACGCTATAAACGTACAAAAACAGAGGCCTCCAGTGTATTGGCCTCTTCGTTAGTACAATTTGAATTTCCCTCTATCTCTTCTTTCGCATTTTTCTCGCTGTAGGTGCGTAACACGACACCTCTCCCGGGAACCGATGGACAGCCCCTAATAGAAAAACTGGATAAAAATTGGGAATGAAAATTTATATTGTCAATTTTTGGGAAGCGGTGTCGATATCAGTTTAACTATGGGATTAAAATTTGTAAGTTTGCACAAAAATAACCTCTATTAACGGAGTATAAGAGCGAGTTTACTGAATGGAAAGTGTTAATGAAAAAAGAAATGGAAAACTTCTGTCAACAAATACTTTGGTAACAATATTAGCTTCGGTTCGGATAATAGGATGTCACTTATTTATGTAACGGCTATTTTATTAGAAAAAAAAACAGACTTTAATAAACTATTCATACTAGGTACCTATTTGGAATTGTACCCTTAAATTTTACTTAAACTATGTTTATGCCTATGAGCATGACACAAAACCAATTACTCCTAAAAACTTGATCTAATTTATTAATTTTAAATGAAATAAATCAACTTTCATCACTCTGTGCGTCTGAGGGCAAGCTTTTAAGCCGTTGGTCCCTTCTGGTATTGATTAATAACAGTCGTTAAGCCATGTCAGAAGCCCTCGTGAAGCCTGACAAAATCTAACACCAGAGGGCAGCACTACCTCAAATCAACAAACAATTAAATAAACTTAAAAGTACTGAACAGTTATTTACTACAATTTAAATAGAGGTAGGTACTACAATTTAAATGAATAAAATAGAAAAAATGATTGATGACATGAATGAATGTTTCTTTTATGTTTTTTTCTTTTATTTATTTTCTTTTATTGCATTATCACTTTTTACATTTAAAGTTATTTTTTTATTGCATTTTCACTTTTTACTTTTTTTTTATTGCTTTGTCATGGGTTTGAGAGCTACCCTGAAAGTTTCAGCCGGATAGCTAATAGGAAAGTGATCGGAATTTGAATTGCAAGATTCCAGGATAAACAGAATAGATACATACATACAAGTGAAATTAAATAAAAGCCTGGATACCTCGCTTGTCAAAATTGGACCAAGTTTTTAGTTTGAACACATAATCCTTATTTTGCCTTGCCGTGGTCGAGTAAAAAATAGCATATGACACTCTATACCTGAAGACGAATCGATTGACACCTCGCTTGTCAAAATCAAACTAATAGGGGCGACGCTCTGGTGTACATCCACATACAAAGATACATACATACATAGACTGTTAAACTCATTACAGTTCCCTTGCTTTGCACTCTGCCCTATAAACATAGAAAAGTTTGAAATTCTGTAGCCTTTGTTTGTGCTTACTCAATATAAGTAACTAAATTACCTATAACAATTATAGTATTAAGTAACGTTTATCTTGGTAACCTAGTTTCCTAACAGTAGTTAATCAGAACTGACGAATTACATTAAGCCTATATACGACTTTTCCTTACGTTACTAATAAATCTATAAGGATAGTAAACCACCCTTACTGAATATAGCAAAGAGAGTACTGACATTCTTCCTAAGATATTTGTCACGGTACAAGTGTCAATAAAAACGCCACACCGGACTGTCTGCCACTACACTTCGAAATAATAGAGACGGGACAAGAAGGAGCAAATAATATATCGATGTTTTATAGACATACAAGTAAAATACAAGCATAATCACAATCTAAAATATAAAAAAGGCAGCCTATAAGATAGCAGTAACTTCCAGGCAACATTAAACCCTACTAGACATCTGTTGTTGTTATTTTAACGTTGAGTTAAATTATAAAATTAGTACGGCATGAGACAATTTCAATTTATAAATTTATTTATACGAATACAAGTTAAAGTTAATTTCACTAATAGGTCTGGTATCTTCATATTGTTAACGTGAACTCCCAATGCGTTTCTTTTTCACACTACTCCTGTCTAAGTTTAACATTAATTTCAAGCGAATGAAATTAAAACAATGTTAGAATAATTTTATTTAATGAAAAGCTATTTTCAGCAGGGGATAATATACAGAAAAATGTGTTAGGTCTTGTCATCTTGAAATTTGTCATGAACATGAATTATTATTCAAGTTGCGAGAGTTACACAATCGCTACACAAAAATCAATTGGTATATTTTTTCGGCGTTTGTCCGTAGTTATTACCTTAAGATCGTGCTGAACATAGATATCGCTCTTTTAAAATCCTAATAATGTGCAAATTTCACGAAACCCTAATCCAAGAAAAGTATAGATAGATGGATAGATACATAACTCTATATTGCACTAAAAAACTTAAATTATAGTACATCAAAATTGCCCTTAAAGTAGTACAATCAGTGGCCTTATCACTAAGCAGCGATCTCTTCCAGACAACCTAAGTAACTAGGTTCAGTTCTTATCAAGCATAGCTAAGTTTTTATTCTATCGATATCGATAGTAATTTTAACCTGTCACTACTACCACACCCGTTAAAGCGGCCTCTTAACCCCTAATCCTGGCGGCAGTTTTATCTCCGAAAGCATTTATGGCAAAAATCTTAATTCCACACACTGCCGTTAACTGCCCGCCGGTAATTATCGCCAGGAATCGAATTTATTACTGGAAGAG
Source organism: Alsophila aescularia (assembly GCA_946251855.1). NCBI lineage: Eukaryota > Metazoa > Arthropoda > Insecta > Lepidoptera > Geometridae > Alsophila > Alsophila aescularia. Next base: position 39,749,926 of record OX276381.1, read on the forward strand.
CTTTTTATATTTAGCTTTAGGTGTAAAGTAGCTAGTAGCTTCTCAAGTTTTTTCTCCTGTGATGAGAGTCAGTACATACCAAGTATGCTTATTATTTTAAAAGCTTTGATTTAACTTCACTTGTATGTATCTATGTATCTTTGAATTTTGTCTGTCCTGGAATATTGCAATTAAAATTTTGAGCACTTCCCGATTAGCTATCCGCCTGAAACTTTCACAGTAGCTCACAAATCAATAAAAAAAAGAAAACAAGAACAAATAAAAAAAAAAAACGTTATAAAGCAAAAAATATATGGAAAGACGAAAAAAAAACTTAAAAACGTAAAAAGTTCGTTACGTTCATTAAAAAGAACCCGTAAAAGCTTTGTATTACATTTATTTTTAAAATTATTCTTATTTATAATAATCTAATTTAGGCTTGATTGTACTAGGCTCAGAAGTATTTAATTTATTTATTTAATTTTATCTGTATCTCTTATTATAATGCTCAACAAGCACCAATTGTATATTAAGAAACTTATCTTAGAACCACTTTTTTTTTAAATGCATTTTCATCTAGATCTTGTATATATAAAGTTTCAGACGGAAAGCTAATCGGAAAGTGCTCGAAATTTGATTGCAACAGTCCACCCGGAACGACAAACAGACAAAAAATAAAGTATTAGTATTTTTACCTGACTACAGCAAAGCAAGGGTAATGAGTTTAACAGTCTATGTATGTATACGTGGTTAAGTCGATGTTCCACCATAGCGTCGCTCCTATTGGTCTGATTTTGACAAGCAAGGTGTCAATCTATTCGTATTAAGGTACTGAGAGGCATAGGTTTTTTTTTATCCGTCTACGGCGAAGCATAACAAGGTTTATGTGTTCAAACTAAAAACTTGTCCAATTTTGACAAGCGAGGTGTCAATCGATTCGCCTTCATCTCAAGAAAGTCATAGGCAATTTTTTACCCGAACGTAGTCGTGTTTTAGTTTTTGTACTTATATCTTGGTCATAATATTATGTTTATTAGAGATGACACTTTGCATCGGTAATCAATCTTAAATAATTATTTAAAAAAACGCTGAACTATGCGTACAATTAATATGAGAATAAAAACATACATAATACCCACAGTACATAATGTTGCTGATTAAATCAGCAACCTTAATCTGTTTTTTATTTTTTTATACATACACTATCAACACAACATACACTATCAACACTATATACACTATCAAGTACCTAGTGTAGGCGCAACATGTAGGTACTTTTCAAAACTTATAATCATCATTGACCCACTACCAAAAGCACAGAATAAATAATAGTACAAGTACCTACCAAAAGTCAAAATAAATCATGCTCCGATTCCATAATATACTTACAAAACAGTATGTAATACACATTTATATCTATGCAAGTTTTTGCCATTACATTTTATGCAATAATAAAACATTATGATTAAGAAACAGTAAATATCGAAGTCCTCGTGTTATTGAGTAAATTTTTAACCAAAAGTTTGCAGCCCGCATTCTGGACGCACACCGCACTTTTCCAAAACACGAACACGAAAGATATGGTTTTTCTTATGCAATAAAAACAGGGTCGTAAAGCAACGTCCGGCGTGGCCCCGTGCCAACCCTAGCTCGAATGGTAGTGAATCGATGTTTTGCATTTTTAAACTTCATGGAGCTTGGAAATCATAGAGCGTGAAAGAGAAATTTCGGTGATCTAAGTTTATTTTCTTTATGACGGTTCCAAAACATAAAATTAAGCACAATATAAAAGGATAAAAAATTATGTTTTGGAAATCTTTTAAAATAAACCAAACTTAACTCTAGTTTTTCGAAACGTTATGAACGTCCAATTGTAATAAGTGTTACCAAAATTATTGTATTTTTAACAAAGTTCATATAAACACATTTCAATTATTGGTGTAAAAAATCAAACTACAAATCTATTTCTCCTATCTATACTTACCATAAAGCAATGAGTACGAAAAAGTATGTACAAAGAAGATAAATAAAAAAAAAATGGTCAAGGGTAGGTACTTAAAATAACCTACTGAACAAGAATATAAAAATAGTCTGTTTGTTTGCGCATCTCGTAAAAACTACTAGACCGATTGCGATGCAGTTTACATTGTTGGATAGCTTAGTCTGACTTAAAATTTGGGATACTTGGTATCTCAATCCGATGAGTAGAAGCCGAGCAATCGATAAAAAACTTTTCGACAGCTGAAGGAATTTTGATCAGATGTTGGTATATAATATATATACGACAAAATACCAATTTTGATATTTTAGGTCTTGGATTTGCACATAGAGTACTTTTAATCTAGAGAAATGACCACGCGTACGAAGCCGCTGGCACAGCTAGTAATCTAATAAGAATCTTAAAAAACCTTATCGATCAAAACACATCAAAAGTAAAACTAGTAGTACATCACTAAAAATCTTTTTAAATTTTAAATTAAGGCAAAGGCCGTCTCTCGCAGCCACATATTCTAAGCCGCCTATTACAGGCTGGTCATTATTTTGACAAACAGCCGCTGTGGCAAGATATTTGCGGTCAATGCAACCGAGGAATGTCTATTTATTTGAAATATACTTTTAAATATCGCTTATGTTGATATAGTGGTATGGTAAGCTTTCTTGGTTTACAGTTCCCCGCTTTCTACAAATTACTTGTGGAAAAGGTGGGAATTGCAGTTATACTAGACGTATATTTTTGTGTAGTAAAAAAAGTGTGTACGTAAGAAAAAACTGTTTTCTTTGTTGAGAAAAAGTTAAGTATAATCCATAACACATTTATTTTACTACGAGAAAGTTTGTCTCCTAAGTCTTATAAATAGCAGTCACCTATCAAATCCAAATTACGCTACGCCAATTTACGAGACCCATACACCACAGACCAATCTATAGAGAAACATAAATATACTGTAACGTCCCGTCCACTTACTCACTCATTTATATGTTAATGCGAATGGCATACTTCGCCCAGATTCGTACAGAGATATCTATCGGGGGCCAGATATCATTTTCACTGCCTTATTACTTTCCAATTTGTCCCCAGTATCGGTTATTGCTACATTTATAGCCCCGTCCTCTATTAACTCAAATAAATAATGTTTTTCGAATAGAAATACCTTTACGCCGCAAGTCGATGCCAGAGTCGAAAAATCTTGACTTACAGCGACTCCGCGATGACAGGTCCATTCTTCACGACTCACAGTCCAATAAACCCACGAACACAAACTTCACGAAAATCCAAAGTCCAAAAGACCACTGGCCAAGTGGCAAGGAACCTTAGCCAGTCATAAAGCATGTGATCATCTTCGCAGATGAACACAGACTGACTGGCTACCTTGATAAAACTTGGGCCAGAAATTAAAAAAGGGACCCCCAAAGGCCCAGGTAAAAAACCCCCGTATCAAAACCGCCGTTTCCTAGTGACCCCGATCGCTCTCCCATCCCTTTGTTGGGCTGCTTTTATTTATAATAGTACATTTTTTTCACACACGGCACCCCTAATAACGTGTGAGCGAAAATATGCGTAATAGTCGCGGAGCTAAAGTATGGATAGGCTGAATGTGAAGTCCATAGAAAAGAAATGCAACTGTCCCCTATTTGAAAGGCAAAAAGTGCATGTCACTGCGAAAATGGTATTAGTGGATGAATATGATTTTGTACAGATCAGAATGGATGGATGACTTATAATTGTGCTGTTATATTTAGCATGAATTATTGGTTTGACGTGGTTTTTGTACTTTGTAGAGCGGAGTCAGTAGAGCTTTGGCTTAAGTGAAGCTTGGATTATTTTGATCGTGGTAAAAAGTTATGATATAGTTACCTGTACTTGTTTTACCACGATGATTACACTTACTTTAATTGATAATGTAGTATAAAAGTACATCAAGATCATTGGCAGTACGCAAAAGAAAAAAGCGCGACAAGATCTCTCTAGAGCAGAGCAGAAAATGTCCGAGAAGCAAATTAGAATGCAGAATACTTGAATAAAAAAAACGACTTCAATAGGTTTTTTTTAAAACTATAGTAATATTTATGTAGCACTAAAAAAGAAGGTCTAAACATTTTACAAAAAAAAAACACATAAATTAGGCACTAATCTGGTCGTCGGTAGAGTTTGTCGTCAAAGTTATTAAATTAAATGCAGAAGCTCACTGACACTTCGTCATTTAAATGTCGAGCGATCCAGCTTCTCGACTAAAAGACTCAAAAGAACAAAACCGTTCGTTAATGTAATGATTTTAGAATAAAGTAGTGTTTGGAAGTTCTACCGATACAGAACACATGTCTTCGCCTTACTAGAGACGATAAGAAAAGTGCAATTGGTCACATTCTAAGTTAAGACTAAAATTAAATTATTTAATTAAAGATTAGATGGTAGTAACTTTATGGAAAATCATTATGATATTCTCTAGGAAAACGGAAAACAACGTTTCAGAAACCTCGGAAACATGGCTGAACAAAAAAGGAGATCCTAAAAGATAAAAGGCAAGCAATCCAGAACGAAGGTGTAAAACAATAATTTTACAAGAAACGGTCTTGCATGTCAACGGTTATGCCATTGTAGAATAAAAATCACAACTTTACAAACTGTTCAAGAACCTCTTCCTAAGAAGGATCGAACTGAGCGCCGTCCTCTGCTATAAAAATATTCCATACCATTATGATTAACTTCCGAAATTGCCTCCGAGATTTGCGGGAGAACCGCTCATAATAAAATTATGACAATCAAATTTGACGACCAAAATGTGAGCGTAACTATAGTGACCCCAGAATGTTTGCTATTTCTGCGTAAACAAACATGGAAGATTGACATCGAGTGTACATCTGGCCTGACGCAAATAATGAGGATAAACAGTATAATTCGATTTTTAGTTGCGTTGCGGACAATTTACGTGACGGCTCGGACGTGAGCAAATATTTGGTCAATTTCGGAAGAGTCCTATTGTTTTTGTTGGGCATTAATCGTTAGGTTAAAGGCTAAATACGAGCAGTAACTCTGAGCACCGTTAGTTACACAATAAATAAAACCCAGTTCTGCACGAGTTATAAAGAGAAATCTGTGAGAAAAAAACCTAAACAGAGAAACCTGAATCACAATAATAATCTACATTGCCTGTACCTTTAATACTTGTAATTAAATACTAAGGACAAATTACTGAAACTGACACAACACCAGTGGGGGGGACCCCTCCCCATTATAGCTAAGAACCATAGCATGAACTTAAAAAAAACTGCATCGAAATCGGTCCATTCGTTCGGCAGCTCCGGTCCCCCCAAATCATTCCCCGTTCGCTAAAAACCACATCGGTCACATCAGCTTCAAACAGAAACAACCGTATCAGAATCGGTTCATTCGTTTGGGAGCTAAGATTCCACAGATAGGCACACACACATATACACACATCGACGCACTCATTTTGCGTCGGGGGTTAAATAACACTCGACTGTCGAAGGAATGTTCTTTTATTTTGAATAAATTACCACTAATAAGAATCTTACAGAATAATTTAACGCTAAAATTCATCCGGAAAATTTTCCGCCAATAACCACACAAAACAAAAATTCCACCTTACAATTTTGATTCCAAAGAGAATCGTGACGGAAGAACAAAGGATACCGTTGTCCGAGAATACGAACTTTTGGTACCTGTTTTCGACCGTGTGAAAACGGAACAGGTGTTGCGGTCCTTCCGCCTGTAATTATTATACTCGAAGATGGACAATGGGCGCGTGATGCGCGGGAGTGGAGGAGGTTTCAACTTTCAACAATTGTTCTGTATTTTGATTTGATAGAGCTTTGTATTGGAAATGCTGAGGTTAGTTTCATTTAGGCTAGCTGATGTCAGTTGCTTGGATATGAAAACTGTGATGGTCATAAGGTGCTGTAAAAAATAGCACGGTTCAAAATTTCGTAAAAGTAACTAAAAAATTAAAATATACTACAGATCCAATTTATATAGAACCAACCAGGAGGTATTCAATCAAATTTAAAAAAGCGGTCTGTAATTGACTGAGAAATCGGTGAACAAACAAAAAAAACATACAGTCGAACATGAAGCTCCTCTTTTTGTGAAGTCGATTAAAAATAAACTTATGTTAAAATATTAGATTATGTTGCCTTGCAGTTTGTGGAATGGCTTTGGTTCGCAACGATATTTTTACAGGCAGGCTTGACGCTAACTTAGCTTACATAAAAATGATTAATTTTAAACTCTAAGCCCAGACTAAACCTATAATGGGTACAATACTAGGTATATAGGTAGGATACTGGTGAATATAAACATGGGGCAATTCAAATATCTGAAATATATAGCATAGAATAAAATAAGTGGCATTTCAAAATAAAAATAAAACTATGCTGACGGAAGCAGCGTAACCAAATCAATTTATCAAATTTCGCGAAAAAAAGGATCCCACAAATGTGCTCTGATTCTGGTCAAGACATCCATTGTGGACATTTTTGTGTGAATTCCGATGGATAAAAGGGTTTAATACCACCTTTTAGGGCAAAAAATCGCACTGACAGCGTGGGATCGGGCAATGTAGACTTGGGGCATTTAAAGGTTAACTCTAAGGAATCTGTTGACATCAAAGTTAATTCAAATAATACGGTAATTGACACCACGGTTGTTTTTGTATCTCTCTTTTGTTTTTACATCTTGAGAATGAATTTTACTAATAATTATGAGACATGAACTAAAAATATGGTTCAAAACACTATAGGCAACTGATTGATTGGATTAGATGATAAACCAGAAGAGATTAACTAACAACATAACCTTATCACTTAAAGCATCAGTGAGTAATTAAGAAGTGTTTATTTATAGCTAGCCTGCTAATAATGAAGCACAGATTTCTAAGCCAGTAAAAACTGGTCAGGTTGTCTAGCTCTTCGATCTTATTCCCATAAGTTCTTACTTTTAACTGATATTCTTACTCTCCAGTTTAATTAGAACTCTGTATCTTTATAGCAGTAAGACATCTTGGTATTTGTTGGGTGTATGGTAGTTCAGATTATAGTGGACGTGTGTAAGTTTGCTACGTTGATGAAACCAATTATCTGTGGCGTGAATTAAGTCACACAGTTTAATGGTTTGCGCCGGTTGTGACATAGAGCTCGTATGTTATAGATTGGACAGATTATTGTGTAAATACCTTTCAAAATTTGGTTGAGTTGCTTTTGAAAAACAGTTATCATAAAGAAGAAGAATAAGAAGAAGAAACAAGTTTATTTCCTAAAATTAACAGGTACAACAGAAATAATTACAATGTCATAACATTGTTTTTAGTAATAATTAAAAACTAAATGATAAAAGCAGCAAAAAGGTCCCAACTCAGCATAATAATGGTTGTAAAAACAACAATTGCTGGTCTTCCGTTGGGGTCTTACAGTGACATCACGGCACGGTAAATAGAATAATTATAAAAAATAATTTGGTCAGAATAGTATATGGAAAATATCATTTTGATCATTGCGTCAACGATCAATTATATTTTTACAGATGTCAATTAAAAAAAATAAGTTTCTATGTCAGCTATGTTACTGAATGTCTTAGTATATTCGTTTCCAATTTCTCCACTCAGATTAAACCCAATACTAATATAATTCCAACCTTTACCAGTGAACGTTTGAACCGTCTCCTGCGCAACAATAGACTGCTCTCGGGTCACTCCGCGGTTATCTACCGATCGAAGAGGCGATCTGCGGCGTACGAATTTATCGCTGTGCGCCTCTGCGTTTACAGTTAGTTTTATATTCTATGCCGCACGCATGGGAGTTTCAATTCGGACTGGAATTAGGTTTTGCGATAGTTGTAAAATGTAATTGAATTAGTAGTATAACCTAAAAAACTACTTATTTGTGTTCAAGATGTAATTTTTTGTTTTAAAACAGTATTGCATCCGTTTACGTTTGTTTAAATTGTGTTTTGGGTATAAAGCACATAGAAAAGGAAGGAATAGGTATGACACATTAAGTAAGGTTTTGATGGAATGTTAACGAATTAAAATTTCTTATGTGCTCTATCTACTCTGCTCTTTTCAATCATACTACTCCGGGTTTAATCCTCGGCCGCACCAATAACTTTAAATAAATTATGTTCCGATTTTCCATCCGCTGCGTGCTTGTCGATTCCGGTTGCCAACAACTCATCATAATCATTATCTGTTTATACTTGTCCTCTGCTGGACGTAGGCCTCTCCTAATGCACGCCACTGATCTCGGTTTTCAGCTCTCCTCATCTATTTTCTGCCAGCCGCTGTTCGGCGTTCTACACTACGTTTGCCTAAACGTGGTTTCCAATCGAGAAATCATCTACCCAACGGTTATCGGTCTTTCGGGAAATGTGACCAGACCACTGCGACGTTAGCTTGCTTATCCTTAGAGCTATGTCGGTTACCTTGGTTCTCTGTCGGATGGATCACTTCATTACGAATCTTGTCCTTCAGAGAAACTCTGCTAGCAAACAATTGCTAGGAGTCACGTCAAAGACCCTTGGGTAGACTGAAAAACTCTGACACTACCTTCATACATACAAAAAACATTGCAGGTGAAGCTACTATGTTAGATTTCTCCTCTACGATATGACCAAAGACTAAACAACAACGATTTCACATGGCCGCAAAAATGCCTACACCTTACGGTTCTCGCGAAAAAAGTCGCGCTTTGTGTACCGCTTCACATAACCTCAATTAAGCAGTCATCATTGAAACGGATGTGAGTGCATAATCTGGAGTCGGGTCATCGTTAACAAGGCGAGCGGTCACGAAATGCCCGGTATGGGAAAGCTCCCAGCATAGAAATGCAGATATGACCTTATGCAGTTAGACGGTGGTTATGCATATTGCGCTGACACCTACGTATTTGCATCATGAGATGTGGATTGCTTTATTTTAGGATCTGTGGAGACGATGTAGTATTGGTAAGATTGTTTTTTCTCATAAAAAGCTTATTTTTTTAATACTTTTGGAAGATCATCTAGCTAGAGTAAATGCGTGATTCTAAATATGTATATTCTAAATATATATATATCTATATCTCACTTAATGACACTTATACGTTCGATCGTAATGTTTCTATAAACTAATATATTAACAAATGAAGCATGACATCAAAATTAAAACAGAAAAACATATTGGAACGTTTTATCTTATGTAGATATGTATATAAATAGATAGACACTTATTGCGTAGTAGGTATAAAAAGTAAACAGAAGAATGAAAGTATATATCCATACCAAGATTTAAAAGTGAAACGATGTCTGTTTGTATGTTTGTTTGTTAGGGGTGCTTTCACGCGATAACGGTTGGACGGATTTTGATGAAATTTGGAATGGACATATCTTATACCCTAGATAACACATAGGATACTTTTTATGCCGGAAAATTGTAAGTTCCCACGGGAAAATTAGAAATACTCACTGTAAGGAACGGTCGTCATGGAAACGATATAACAAGTCTGTCAAAAAACTTCAAAAGCACGGGTGCTATACGTACTTTAGCATTGGTTTTTAATAACTTAGAAGAACATAGGATGCTTTTTTCGGGCATATACTCGTAATACTTAAATCAAGTACTACATATTAGCGGTCTTATCGCTTACTGAGATTATTTAATCTCATAATACAATGTGAACAAAAAAAACTCGGACTATCTTTATTTCCAACAAAAAGCAACAAGCAATAGAATTTAACAATACGTATGCTATCGTTATAGCATACGTATTGTTAAATTCTATTGCTTTTTCTTTCTAACATATATTGTCCCATTGCTGGGCAAAGGTTTCCCCCATATCCTTCCAAGAGTATCTATGCTAAGCCACCTAAAAGTACCAAAACTTATGAATAAAAAATACCAATTTCTTTTCCTGATGAGAAAGAAAGATACATACGAGTACCTACACCCATAGTGTAAAATCTAAATGAAGATATCCCCTTAACGTTAACAGCATTTAGTCATAGAATAATCTATTATAAATCTAACAGGACGCCTACACCGCTCAAGCGGCCCTACGAACAATACATGACGTGCACAACACAACATAAATCATTTTAGAACACTCAGCTATCATCTTTCACTCCTTTGGCTGTGTGTCTTATGATTTTTAACACCCACTTAATCTCCTCGGCGAAACAATAAGCCTTTTCGTATTACAACATTATGGTAAATGTGCCGCAGGTCGTGGAGTTGGCATATCTATTTATTTGTTGATCTTTGACGCTTTGATTAGCAAGTCGGGAAAAATATATCATGATAATGACCAATCGGAAGGCAGTTTTAAGCGATATCATTCTGGTAATTACTTCATTCAAGATACCTCTTTACTGTCTGTGTTTTATACTGAATTAAAATAACATTATTTGAAACTAATTAACAACAACAAAAAGTGCTGCAGTAAATATACCCTACATATTGCCAATAGTTAGTGATTTGAGAGAATAAATTTACATTTATTTTTTATTCTGTTTGAAATGAAATTGAACATGGGTTTGTGCAAAATTCACCGCAAACATAAAAAATAAACCATAACATCTAGCAATTAGGGAAAAAAAGAACCAGAACTGGATGAGGCCTCTAACAATACCGACGCTATGCTCTATCAAAAGAGCTTGCCCAACTTGACAGGAACACCGTATGGCAAACGCGAAAAAACTAAACTCGGAGAGTTTAAACCCGACACGAATCAAAAGACGTTGGACAATGGTCACGAAGGAATCATTCAAGCATACAGACAGCTCAGAACATGAATAATGGTTGATATAAAAGATCAGGTAGAACTTGACACGTTGCAATCATCCCTTCAACCAAAATCGATGGTAGAGCTGAAATTAAAATTCAACCAAATGTTCAATAAAAAAAAAATAAGTTCAAAAACTAAAACCCGACTACGGTCTTAGTGTACTAAGAAGTCAAAAACAAAAATATTCAAACGTTTTAGAAATTGATGGCTGGGGGAGTGCGCTTTACCTACTTGGTTAAATACTGATAAATTCATATCGCACTCCGCCCTCCTGTTTGTGACTTCTTAGTACACTAAGACCGTAGTCGGGTTTTAGTTATTGAACTTATATTTTTATTTAAATTATTTTGGAATATATATTTTCGAAATGTGTTAATTAAGCCCTTTCATTTGATACAAAACAAAGCATAACAGAAAAAAAAAAGTTCATGACCTTAAGTCCTCTAGAGGGCGCCATATTCAATTTAATGTGACGTCATATAACCTAAAACCAGCGGACAATGAAGACGCTTCCAACGATACCTCATTTGTCAAATTATGATAAGTAGTTTAGAAGTTTTGAGGGAACAGCTGAACATACATACCGGTTAAAATCATAGCTCTCCTTTTTGTTTCGCCGTAGTTGGGTAAAGAGAATAGATATCGCCTGGCAAAAAAATAATTAATTAGTTTCAGATTAAGATTAAAAAAAATAAACAGATTTGTTTTACAATTTCCCCAGCTCGTTACTAGTCCATATCTTATCAAGCAATGATTTCCCTAAACCGATAGCAAAGAGGCAAAAATGACCAAATATCGAAATATCGAAACGAAATGCAATACAAATGACAAAGGTGAGAAGAATTATAAACGAACCAAAGGAAAGTGACACTTGTAAGCCCTTTTCTATCAAATTGATGAAAGGGTGTCACATAAAGATGCACAATAGTTATTTTCGGTAACCAACTCTATACCGTATTGTTGGGATATTATCGACTGTTCGATCCATGTGGGTACTATAGAGCCTGTTTAGCCAAAAAAAGGTCTCTTTGACCAATTGTTTGTCAAAGGGCTGGCATTATTTTTTGTCAGGTGTTTATCGAAGTTTGACCATGGGAAAATATCGGAGATTCAGGTGCCTCTATCGGATGCACGGCTTTTGTCAACTTGTTCTGCGGGTCCGATAAAATCTTTGCACCTTTGTTTGACTTTGATATTGTGTACACAGTTTTTTGTTATTAATGACGTCATATTTAGAGCAAACGAACCTCCAGACCTTTGTCCTTCTAAAACCTTAATCCAAAGGAGGGCGATAACACCTACCAAACTTTAAATCGTCTAACGTTGAAAGGCCGACAATAACAAATTGGTATCAAAGCCTGACAAAGATGGACTCTTGAGAAACTGTCCACCCACTCCCTTTCTATTGATCGTGGCCTGCTCACAATAAATTAATTCTTGTTATGAACGTTTTTTATTCCATTGTATAATACTGGAGTATTTATTTTATCCGTTAATAGATGCTAATGGTCGGACATTGGTCAAAGGAGATTTGGTTTAGAGTTAAAGCGTTGAATAACCTGAATAGGTTCTTTAGATTGAGCTTGTCTGCTCAATCTCAATCATTTATTATTGGATCTTTAGAGTTTGAAACTTTCGTTATCTGAATTTATTCCAAATGCTTACATGTTTATGAAAAAGCAACAGCTGTTTGGCTCCTTTTAACTGTTTATGCTAAGCCCGTTTCTTTGGACAAGGTAATGATTCTAATCAATATTTCAATGTTATTTCTATGAAGATACAATAGAGATTACTTATGTACGATAAATTAACGTGAAGTTTTATTATCTCTCAGTTTCATCTAACAGCTTAAGTCTTTGAGAAAAAAAAGTTTGGCTACTGTTGTGATTGTTTGTAATACGATTTGTATTGTTGTGTATTAATTCTTTTCTACAGAAAGGGTAGTTTGTTCTGTCTGAAGTGTTCTCATATTTATTGGTATCTTTTTCGTTTGTTAAAGTCTAAATCAGATCATTGTTTTCACCAGTCTCATTAAGTATCATTTCAATAATGCCTCCAACGATGCTCCCGTACTTTAATAGGGCCGGACTAATAAATCCAATTTAAATTGTATCCGGACCTCCACTGACATAACATATGTAAATCCATACGTCTTTATCTTCGGAATCACAAATACAAAACGCCGATGCGATACAAATAAAAAACTGGCCGGTCCGGTTGACAATTCAAAACGGGTGGCCGTCGTCCGCAGAATCATTATTCTAAATAAGAAAATTAACTTTATTCCCATAATTTAAATACCCACTTTCGGTGCTCTTTTGTATCTTTTGCATCTCTTCCCTTTAATGGGATGTTGAACGTCGATTGCTAAATTTATATGTTCTATTGACGAATTCAATTTATTGATCCTTCGCATTGGACTCGCGATCTCAGATTCATTCCCACGATCAAAGTCCACTCATTCACTTCATCTTGTTAGTAAAAAAAGGAAGGAAATGTGAAACTATAGTTACTTAATGTTTAGTACATCAAGTACCTATAGTTTCACAATTGTTTCCTTTTTAATCACTCACATATCGCGGAACACACTTTCATGGATACAATAATAGATAACGTTGTTTACGACATGTACGGCGGGATTGTGATTTGTATGTTTATAAAGATGATACATTTATTTTAGAAAACAAGGTACCCATTTAAATTGTCGTCAAATTGTCTAATCTATTTAATTGAATATTTTTTGATAAGAATTAATAGGCAAGGGTTTAATAGTAATCCTATAACTATTGACCAAGTATCAAGATCGTAAGGTTCCTTTGTAAATACGGTCCTTCGATATTCGCTTAATGAAGACATATTGAATCGCAAACCGGCAAAGGACAAGATATAGGCAATGTTTAAATTGACATGCGGTCCTTTTATGCTACATCCGCTCAAGTTTTAAGTCTTGAGAGTAATCAAAATTGTAATTATGTTCATTAAAGCTAATTCAAATAAGTTGCACAAAGGCTCAAACCGAGTGCTAGTGCAGAACCGGTTTTTTGTGTAGTATAACCAGAGTTAGTTTGTAGCTTGTAGACCCAGTTGGTGTTATAGTAATACTGATAGGTTTAAACTGAAATGTTTTCAATTTATGAGGATTAGAAATGATACATCTGTGAAACAAAATGAAACGTATACCAATTATAAAGTCGACAGGATAAAGACCCACATCAATTAGTGACAAACGTGACAAAGTAAAAACAAAACGGTGCTCCGGCTAATGTTTTATTTAGCTGCGGAACCGAGGCACGGCGCGAAAGTTAACTTGGATTTTGAAAAGTTTGTTCAACAAAAAGTTACGCCTGCGGTATCCCCCGTCCGTGTCTGCCCTCGCACCTGATAAAGTAATTTTACGATTCCCTAATTCACACTTTTGTGGAGAGTTTTAAAAAGGCTTTCTATCCTTATACGTAATTGGGTACGCGTAAGGTCTTGACGACCGTTTTAATTTTTAATTTGCTATACCCCTCCACTTGAATTCTTGATGCCGAACAGTAATGTTTTGACAAATATTTAATGTATCGTTATTTATGGCGTTAAATTCGTCACGGATAAAATAATTACCGGTCTGGTAGCTAAGTATGCATATGTCGACCACACATAGGCATCCGATTTCATATACGTGAACGTGGTTGCAAAGGGGGTCCCATTGTTGGCTATAACAAAAACCGAGTACCTCGAACTTCTTGCGTACAAAATAAGAACAAACGTGTCATCGACGAAATGACGCGTGTCGACCAATGGGGCGCGACGGCCGCAGACGACGGTGACGTCATGGTGCCAGCGACCAATCGGAGTGGCCCGTCGCCTCCGGTCAACTTGGACTAATTGCCCATGTGTGCTGTAACGCTAGTTTTGAGAGGAATCCGTGCGCGTGAGTCGACTGACGGCACACATTCACACGTTTCTAATAACAAACATGCATGACACATACACATGCAAAAAATCATCCGAGCTTTATTAGTATTGCAAGCACAGATCTTATACTTAACAAGAAACCTAAAGCTTGATTTTAGTGGAAAAGTGAGACAATGGCATGGACAGTAAAAATAATTTTGATGTAACTTTCCTCTTTAAAAATAATGCTCCCAAATACAAATTAACAGTTCTGACCATATCATTGTTCTAAAGTAAAGCATGTGAAAATATGTACTTACACTTTTGCTCGTAGTTAATTAAAATTTACTGCGGACAGTGGGAAGTGAACTTAGGCAAACAATGGGAATTATATTCATAAAAACAGTTTCTAATGTTTGCAGTCAATGTTCTTGGAGGAATTGCTAAAAATCTTTGGTGACTGTAATTATTGTTATGAAGACACATTTATATCTTAAATCATGTTTTTTATACTTGCTTAATTTTCGGTCTTTATAGAGAAATGTGATAAAATAGTGTTTTCTTAATAGACATACACCTACACACAATACCAATGTTAGATAATGACAATTCTGCTAATAAAAGAAATATTTCCGCTGTTGGAAGGGAAAACTAAAAACCTAGCTCCATGCATTGCTTTGGGAGCTTGGGAGAGACCTGTGTTTTTCTCTTTATATTTGAAAGGCTTGCCTTTGATCTCTGCAGATTCTAATATATGGGGTGGTTGACAAATTTCACGCTATGCTTGAGTCACTTTCAAGCTGGAAGTATTTTGCCCGACCAATTTCATTACATTCCGGGTGCATATGTACCACTTGCAATTACATCGTCACTTACTACCTCACTATCTACTAATTGTGGTCAAATGCTAATCTTTAAGAAATAAACATTAACAGACCTATTGCAGAAACAATATGACGCTACCGCAACGTCGGTTACTGCATTTGTGATCCATATAAAATCTTCTTTTAGAACTAATACATTTATTATCTACGGCGAACATCATGCAACAATGTAGATTGTTTAACATGTAAAGTTGTTTTTCTTGTAATTGACTTCACTATTGATTATGATGATGATGACCATAAGGATCTAAGTCCATTCAATTTAAAATGTATTTTCTCAAGTGTGAACTCTACATTAATTTTCAAATATTGTTTTAGTGTTTCTTATTTCAGCAAATTTTATTTTTGTGTCCGGTTGTTCACAACATTCTAATTGTGTGCATGCCAAAGATTTAATTTGTTACTTATAATTAAGGTATATCTAATGCTGGTATTTGTTTGGCTCATCGAATTAGCATTGCACGAGGCTATGCGGACAGCATCTTGGGTATGCTGTCAACTAGTAGTGGGCTAGAACACTTGAGCTACCTTTAAGCTTGTAATTAAAAGATGTCCAACTATTTCATGTGGTAGTTAGTTGTATTTTGTGAATCATTAAATTGATTAGTACTTTAATAATTTTAGCTTTCAGTGGGCGGTCAAACTAGTTCACAAATTTAAGGTCGCTCAGCAAGCTATGGAGAGAGCTATGCTTTGAGTTTCTCAGAAGGACTAGATTCGTAATGAAGTGATCAGAGAACCAAGGTAACCGATATAGCTCTAAGCATAAGCAAGCTAAAGTGGCAATGGGCTGGTCAAATTTACCAAAGAACCGAGACCAGGTTTGGGCAAACGTAATGTAGGACGCCCTGTGGCCAGGTGGAGTGTCGACCTGTCCGAGCTCGAAAAGTGGCTGGAAGAAAATGGAAGAACGAGCTTAGTGGCGTGCATTAGGAGAGGCCACGTCCAGCAGTGGACAAGTATAGGCTGATGATGATGATGAACTTCAGCTGTGTGACTTACCTATACTATATGTACAACTTAAGAAGACTTATCTGGAAATTTTATAAAAAATACACACGCTACATGTTTTGAAAAATTATATGTTATATCAATGTTTGTTTTTATTTTATATATTAAATCCGTCATAATTTTGTGCCGACTAAAATGATAAAGTTAATTTTATGCTATAAAGAAAAATAATAATTTTATGAAATTAATTTTAGGCCACGAAATTTACAAGGACGTGGCAAAACGTCTGATGGAAGCGACATGTGACCAGAAAGCTGGCTCCTATTTAGGCCAAAAAAATAGTATTCCAATTCAGCAGCGTAGCAATACAACCATCATTCTCGATACTTTTTCTTCCACCAAAGGGCTGCTATATTTATAGTTTTGTGTATATAGTTTAGTAATTTTTATTTTTCTTTTAAAATGAACTTTTCTTGTATACGTTTTATCCTGTAAATAAATTTATACCTATTTTATGTTTGAATTGGAAAAGAGCAATAACTTTTTAAATGCAACTTGATTCAAGAAAAGGTGGGGGGCGGCATCATGTTTTAAAATGTACGTTTATAATTAGGAATGGAATACCTACTTTTTAGGTAGTTATTTGAAACTTTTATGTTTATGTTACGCAAAAATTTTAAACATCTTATATTCATAAATTCACATTTTATAAAAATATAAATATTTTCTTGTAGTATGTGATAAAATTTCAGATAGTAGTTTTATTGGTCATTATTTATTTGTTAGTGACCGTTAGTTTATTAATAAAATGAATAAACGTGACAGTGTCTGCTATCTTATCTTTATTCTTATTATTTATTTCTGAAGCGTGTGTTTTATTTTAATTTATTGCGTAAACGTTTTTTTTTCGTTTCAATTTAAAAAATGTATTTACAATGTCAATCTTTCTCAAGACAAGTTTAGTGTAGAATGGTGACACCTAGGTGTTTCATAAGTGGCTAAAAATTAATAATAGTATCCTTAACTTATTATAAATACTTTTAAAGAAGTTAATAAAATTTTGACATCAGTACGATCAGTCTGATTTACTTAAATTAGCGATAAGTTTGATCTTTCTAGTTTAAAATCCATATTTTTTCTACTATAGTAGATATAAAAATGTAGCTGTAAACAGTCAATAATAATTATTGTTCTCAAAGAAACAACAAAAATTTAAAACGGAGATTAACTTTTGTTTAAGTTGACCCCCTGACAGCAATTTTGGAGCGTTAAAGCCGCATTATTCTCAAACTTTTCACATCTTGCTGCTGTGAGCTTTTTGAATATTTCAACGTGGCTACTCAGTTCTTTTCAATGTCCTACCCTCGGTCAGTGATGACCACAGTCGACTGTCAATATTGACACGAGCTCCCGTATTAAGTAGCTCGTTGCGCGATGAATAGAGTCTCGGCAACGGAGATGGGATACTGACGCTTGTTTGTTTATGTCAGGTTTTGTTGCGAGACTGACAGATTCCGGAAAAAAGTTACAAAGAATTTTAGGTTGTAAATAAAAAAAGTTTAAGGTTTTGCACATATTTGTACTGTTGCTTATTATTAAGTGGCTTACCTTGCGCGATGCGTACAGCTGGCATCTTGATTCTCATCTTGATTTGGTCACCTATTTTTAGATCTTCAACAACTTCTTTTATCCTCGGAAATTTTATCTCAATGTCTTTATCATATGACAGTTTGTTAGCTCACTTCACACGTGCCGCCGGCGGTCCAGCGGCTTATCGTCCTATTCCTAAAACGTTTTTGATAACAGAGTTTTAGCTATCACAAACTCCTCGAATGTCCGACGGTAAACTACAGAGTCTTTAGTCATCTTCCTAATTTCTTCATCACAAGTTTTTAAATTATCAGCAGTTTCAATTTTTACTTTTTCCTTTTCATGATGCGATGATTCAGTTCACACGTCACCTGAGTGTTTGCTCGCCGAAATCGACCGGTCATAAAGAGGGCCTTATCGACACTTGAATGAGCGTCTCAGTGCTTTATCTAATCTGTCCACACCTAGTGGCGATCCTGCGATTCGGCGATTGAGTTCCGTCGCACTTCATTTATAATCATCTGTTTAAACTGCTTCACTTTCAGTCCGCGCGAACTAAATTCACTGTCTTTAAGTTTTAACAAAATAGTTCCAATTAGAATATAGAGTTAAGATTAAATTAGAGATGGTGTTGATACACGTAGAGTTAATTCAAGAGAAAATAATTTGCAAGTTGAAAATGTTGTATCGTGTTTACTATATTTCGAAGTAGCGGATCGCGTTCGAGCTCGTAGCGCGTGCGGAGCGGTGCTGGCAGGTGCGCGGCCGGCCGCCCGCTCTCGCCCGTTGTCCGAGAGCGTCTGTCCTGTGTCCCTTCGCGCCAGGGCTCCGCGGCCTCCGCATGTCCACGACTCGCGCCGTCTCGCTCGGCCGGCCGACGACGGCGCGTGCGAGTCCACACGAAGTGGCCAGGGGTTACTCGCGGTCGCCACCGCTTCAGCAGCCTCGGCAGCCCGACAGAGACCAAACCACGCGTGGTGTCACACCTCCCCCGTACGGACGACAGAGATGGATATATGTCGTAAGTGCCGTGCGTCGGTGTGCGTGCGCGGGTGGGGCGAAGATGCAACGCGTACAAAAGAAAAGGGATAATATTTGCTTGCATATTTCATGACTCGATTAGGAGATGGAATTTTTAATTGAATGGACCTGAGCGCGGTCAGTCTGTAAAGGGCAATTTGGCACATTTTATTCGACATGGGTATTTATTTGTTTTTCGTTTCAACCCTTACGTTCTCATTTTTAGTTCCCATTTAGGATCTGGGATACATAAAGTTAAATCAACTTTTAATTTCATAATAAGTCAAGAATGTGTAGACACATATTTTCCAATAATGAATTTACTTTGTTAACGTTCAAGGCAATCATAGTAGTTTTTCAATATCTTGACCGCGGTGTAAAAATTTAACTATTTCGTAGCAAAATGCTACGTATGCTACGCCTCGTAGCACGTGACGTTACCGTAGTAAGTTTGTAACAGAAAAATGAATAGTTTTTCTTTGTACCAGTCCAGTAGGCAGTTAATGTTTGTTCTACTGGCGCATTTTACTCTCGAGTTTCAAGATTAAATAAGCTTTATATTTTGAGTTTGGTTTCTTTTAAGAGCGTCCAGAAACTGTGTCACAAACTACCTAAAAGCTGAAGGTAAACACAAAAAGTGCGACGTCCAATAAACAAGTAAGTAAGCGCAACACGTTGACATCGCCTCGGCTAGATCTTCACTCTCACTCCTACAACTTTTCCCCGCATTTTTTCCTCAACGTTATTTTACTTAAGACGCTCGAGGAACTTATCTCGGTCGGTCCTTGACTTTAATAAGTTTTATGAGTGTCAGTCGGGACTTAACCGGCGCGCGAACTGGCTGGCGAAAAACCAACTTTTTCATAATTGTTTCTGAAGTACTGGCAACTTCGCGGCGCGTTCGATTATTGAAATTTCGAATGGGGCTTGATTGATTATTCGCTGATTTTGTTAGGCTTTTGTTTTGTTTAGATTGGTTTGGATGTTTTTGTGGGTGACGCTGATACACAGTCTTGTTAGTATTAGATGTTTAAAAGAAATAGTTAATGAGAATTCGACGCATGCTTTTTTGTTTTTGTTTATTGTATGTGCCTATTCGAAGAACATCTCTGAAAAAACACCGTTTGCGTAACCTTCAAAATAGATGACCTTTAGGTAGGTTTGAAGTAATTAAGTTTTTTAAGAATATTCGAAGTGCTCCAAAAAGAAAACTCTCTCTATACTTTCCTACACCAAGCCTTACCGTGAATTAAACAACGCTTGACCAAACATTCTCGGATAGGTCGTAAAAACTGTTCAATGGTCATCTCGTGTCCATCCAGATGAAAACCTCCTATACACCCGTCCCTTTCTGTCCATCATATGTGGTAGGAGAAAACAGAGACGGCTAAAGGGTTGTCCGTTTTCACGAGTGGAAATCGTGAGATAATGACCGATGTGTTTCCATCTCTCTCGTATGTAGGGGTGTGTGGGTGTGTGGAAAGGGACAGTGTGTGATATGGGTCGGGATACGTGTTTTCTCGGCGCTACTCGGCGCTAGGTGGCGAGGAAAATCGTGTGGTGGGTTCAGTTTTCAGGGAACCTTTTTGTTTGGGTTCTTGTTTATTTTAAATTTAGCTTAGAGTCTGAAAATGCGATAGTCTGGGTTTGAGAGATGAACTAAAATTTAGAACTGTTCAATCATGCATCACTTGTGAATACAATGTAAGATATCGTTTTTTATAAATTAAATTTAAGCTCTATATGGAAAGAAAATTTGAAAATAGCCTGTTGTGAAGTGATGCGGGAATTAACCTTTTCGTACAGGCATAGTGAAGTTTTTATTTTAAAAAACTACAAGATATATGAGATTACGCTACGAAAATATATTTATAATACCCATATTTTCTTGTTTTGAATTAATCAATTAGAAAAAATGCTACGTAGAGAACTATTGAAAACTAAAACTTGCTCAAATTTAGTCAGTTTATGTTTTTACACCTCGATAATAATTTTAAACATCGGCAGCGGGCTTTTGACTATTTTAGTGTATACACGAAACAAAATTATATATTGATCTGAATAATATGCAATTGAAATCGTATGGAATCTTTGACAATGGTGGCCGAGCAGTTTTATGTGTGTTATTTACAATTCAATGACACCGGGTTCGATCCTCGGCCCCGTACTTACGTCCGGATTTACCATTGCCACTTGCTTCGGAGGGCACGTGAAGCCCAGTCCGGTTGTAAAAATTTATATCAGTCTTAGGCCATGTAAAAGGTGCCCTTGGGAGGTTTGGTAGACTTTGATACCAGAAAGCTCTACCTCATTCCATCAAGGAAAGCATGGGACTTTGTAAATTAACTCATACGACAAAAAATAACCAACGACAGAATCAATACGCTCGTTTCTCCGTTTCAACTTGTGTCTATAATTATTGTAACCTTCGACGGATACTTTTTTCACCATCCTGCGCAACAGATGTGGGGCAGGATACAAGAAATTGCTCAATATGAGACGTAACGTTATATCTGAGAAAGTATCGGATTCAGTGTTGACATGTTACGTTGCTGACTTTCTAGCAATTACTGTTTTAATTTTTGTGTTGAATTTTGACAGCATATACGTGGCGATTTTTGGAGTCAATCCATTGCTGACCTAGTTAAACAATATACTGGGTTTCTAAACTTAGTACCAAACTATTAAAATTGCAATTTTTCCTTAAACTATAGAAGTCAGAAATTTGAAATAAAAATGCTTTACAGAACGTTTAAAAAAACACATTAAAAAAAAACACTAATTTTAAATAGAGCGCCACATTCCAATTTATTAGTAACTAGCTGCGCGGCTTTACCCGGGTGTTCATTTTTCTGGGATATAAGTATCCTTTGTGTTATTCCAAAAGTATCAACTTCATCAAACTTCGTTCATCCGACAAATGATTTTTAATCGATTACTCGACTTTTACTCATCGGATTGAGATACCAAGTACACCAGTTTTTATTTATTTATTTCAATTCAATGCTTACTGCACTAAAAGTATTGCTACCAAAGCGCACAGTAAGTCAATCCCTCAGATTGTTAGTGATAATCTCATTGCAATCGGTCAAGTAGTTTTTACGGGATAAGTTATTTTTATATCCTTGTTCAGTAGCTTTTTAAGTCGCCTAGACCAATAGTTTTTTTAATTATCTGCGTTGTACAGCCTTTTATTTTGATACTTACTGCTTTATCATATATGTAGATATAGATAAAAATAGCTAGATATAGATAGATTAGCTATGCTCCACAGCTTTGCTCGCGTGCTAACATTGTCACCTCTGTCACCCTCTTAGACATGGAATCCCAAAAAACCCTTCTTAGTGCACCTCTAGGATACTCAAGGGATATTTCCTCTAAATTTCAAATCTGTAGGTCCACCGATTTAGGTTGTGCGTTGTCTTGCAATCGAGTTGGTTCTGTGCTCGAATGTTAACAGACGGTACTATTTTATAGGTATACTAGGTTACCCGCCGGCGACTTCGTCCGCGCGGATTACTGTTTATCGCGAAAAAAAGCATCCTATGTTCTTCTAGGATATTAAAAACCAATGCAAAAGTAGGTATACCACCAACGCTCTTGTTGTTTTTTGTCAGACTTGTTATTTCGTTTCCATGGCAACCGTTCCTTACAGCGAGCAATCAACATTTTCCAGTTTTACCGTGGAAACTTACAATTTTCCGGGATAATAAGTATCCTATGTTTTATTCTAGGGTATAAGTTATCTCCATTCTAAATTTAATCAAGATCCGTCCAGCCGTTATCGTGTGAAAGCTCCCCAAACAAACAAACAGACACACAACGTTTCACTTTTATATATTGATAAGGATAAGACGTCTTATAAAATAAAAGTATAAAAAACAATATCATTAGTTCAACCCAATTTGAAAGAAAATTTTAAAAAACAACCAGCATCGAGATCCTCCTCAATGCTTGAAGGTTCTTATGAGCCACATATTGTTTGATCCGACCAAGACGACAGACCATTTGAAG
Organism: Alsophila aescularia; assembly: GCA_946251855.1. Classification (NCBI taxonomy): domain Eukaryota; kingdom Metazoa; phylum Arthropoda; class Insecta; order Lepidoptera; family Geometridae; genus Alsophila; species Alsophila aescularia. The sequence goes on from OX276381.1 coordinate 39,773,016, forward strand.
TACACTCGTCCCAAAAGCAAAACTGATGTGGAATCAGTATACTGTCAGTAATGTAATAATGTAATAATAATGTACAGTAATCAGGAAGTTGTCCGTGGTTCAAGCTTGGACGAAGCCGGTCTGCCACCCTATAAACGGGGTGATATAGTGAAACCAAACATTTTCATCTAATCCTTCCAACAAGCCCAAAAAATACCAACAAAACTGTATATAATCCTCTATAAATTAAAATTTTAATAATCACACACGCATCTCTTTGTCCTTATGAAAGTATATACTGCAGTGGCCTTCAAAACTTAGTACCACAATTTTAATTTCTGTATTTTCGAGCATCACGTTAAAACTACCTACTCAATCGATTGCGATGCAATTTACTGTTGGATAGCTTAGGGTTTGACTTAAAAACTGGTGTACACGGTATCTCAATCCGATGAGTAGGAGCCAAGTAATTTAATAAAAAACTATTAATTTTAAAAGTTTGGTACTAAGATTTCAATAAATCTACTGGACCGATTGCGATGCGATTTTCACTGTTGGATAGTTTAGGTTTTAAATTAAAAACTGGTGATCAATCCAATGAGAAAGCGCCAAGCAATTTTATAAAAACTTTATTAATTCTAAAAGCGTGGCACTAAGTTTTGAATAAATCTGCCCGATGGCGATGCGATTTTCACTGTTGGATAGTTTAGGCTTTGAATTAAGAACTGGTGTACTTGGTATCTCAATCCGAAGAAAAAGAGCCAAGCAATTTAATAAAAATTCTATTAATTTTAATAATGTGGTACTAAGTTTTGAACACCAGTGTATTACTAAAATAGCCTGGTCCCTTTCAAGGGCGAGAGACACATGCGTCCGATAGTATTGATGCCACTCTTCGGAGCAAAACTTTGTGCTATTTTGGTAACCCTTCATAGGCTAGGGAGTTTCATTACTAACCGCCTCATCACTTTACATCAGGTTAAATATTCATACGTGAGCCTATTATTCATAAAAATGACAACGCCTTGCACAATTCCTGACACAAGTTTAGTACTAAAATTGTACAAGGGCGAGCCACGTATGTCCAACGAAATTGATGTCTCTTGGAGTGAAGTGTTGGCGTTTTTCGTAATGATAAATTGTTAAGTGATGGTAGCCTAACCGTTCAATAGTGCAAATTAGAATCCAACGATTCCGGTTTAGGTCTAGGCTCTGCACCAATGACTTTTCTAAGTTAAGTGCCGTGCTTCATCGATCCGTGCTTCGGAGCTGATATTGATTAATAGCAGTTAGCCATGTCAAAGGGCCATGGGCAGCCTGACAAACTCTTACACCAGGGGCCAGTACTACGTCATTCCACAAACGTATAGATTTCCACCGCCAATACGTCCACCGCAGCTTGTGACAGTAAATTTTGTGACATTGATAGACTCACATCATGATAGTCTAAGAAACAAACTTGAAGAAAAACTTAATTACTAATCGTAAAAAGTCGGAATGTAGTATAAAACAAACAAAACATCAGTTTACCATTAATGGACATTATGTCCATTACTAGATAAAGTCGTCATCACGTGTACCAGTAATGAACATAATGTTCATACAACAAAACGAATAATTATTTAAGTATTTCTAATGTAATTTGTTCGAAAAAAGGGTTTACCAATGCCTCATACATAATCATTACTCAAAAACATTAAATATTTTTAAGAAAAAGCCTTGTTAGTCACACCTCACTAATTAATTTGCTAAGAAATCTAATCGCCACGGATCCGCTGGCCACCATTTTGGAACTGAATGATTGACAAACGTCAACTGTCATATTTTGGTGGCTAATTACATATTGTCTATGGTTTTGTGTTGCCATGAATGGGAAAACTAGTAGAATTCTTATTTTTGTAGGTTTATTTAAAAGTGATTATTACTGGGCCACATTCCACTTACGTTAAATGTGTCCCAGTAATAAATACTTACGTTATTCAAGTTTATGTAAATACTATAGTCTAATGTTGCAATTGCAACTATTAAAATAAAGTAAAATATGTAGGTAAAAAGAAACATAAAATTTATATAAATACTAGTTTTGCCCCGCGATTTCAACCGCGTCCCTCAGGAACCATACATTTCTCTCGGATAAAAAGTAGCCTTTGTGTTAATCCAAAGTATAAGCTACTCTCGTACCAAATTTCATCCAAATCCGTTTAAGCGTGAAGAAGTAAAAAATATACACACTTTCATCTTTAAGTATTATTAGTGTGATTATTTTTGCGGGAGGTCAGCCCGTTTTTAATAATTTTGTTCGCAGTCGGGTTTTAAGTATATTCAAAATAATTCGACTTTAGTGTCTTAAGAGAAGCCAACTTAACTTTCTTTCCATATTATGTCCAAAAGATCTTCGTGAGATGTCCATTTAAATTTAAAAGGGACTTCGTTGGTTGTCTATTACAGAAATAGGATCGTCAAATTAGGGAGGGTCTTCCCTGTTTCTATTTATAAAATGGTCACGCTTCGGCAGGACTTCGATGGTAGCTAGAAATAACAAATAGAAACATGTAATAAAGTAACAACTTTAAGTGTTATAGGATGGTGATTAAAGTAAGCACCAACTTTGAGTAAACATAGGTCTATCTGCTTGTATTAAGTGTATTCCATCACGCAGTGGATTTACTAAATAAAACAATACATAAATATAGCCTGTGACACTCTTGCAATGTAGATGATATGATTGATACTTCGCTTGTCAAAATCGGACGAAGTTTTTAGTTTAAACACATAACCTTTCCTTTTCTTTGCCGTAGTCAAGTAAAAAATTGCTAATGGCACTCTATATATGAAGAAAAATCGATTAATACCTCGCTTATCAAAAACGGACCAAGTTGAACACACAACCCTTCCTTTGCTTCGTAGTAGTCGGGTAAAAATTGCCTATGACACTATATACTTGAAGGCGAATCGATTGATACCTCGCTTGTGAAAATCGGACCAATAGGGGCAACGCTATGGTGGAACATCCATCGGGTAAAAAGTACTGAACCAATTTTCCTACAATAAATATACTAAGGAGGTGTACTTTTTCCGGAATTTCCGAAGCCAAATCAGTTCAGATATCTAGAACATTTGAGGTAACACAAAAAAACAGTGAAATTGAGAATGTCCTTCTGTTTGATGTCCGTTAATAATAACAGATCACGTTTAAATCAAATTGAACCATAATGTACTGACCAATATCTAGTTAAAAGGGGAAGATACGGCACGCTTTAATATCACGATAACAAAAACTGGACTAGACTACAGGCAACACACACCCACACAGCTACATCCCCACCATCGTGCTTCATGTGCATCAATAACAAAGAAAGAGAGACATACGCAGACTGTAGCGCGAATGAGAGTCACTGCCACACAAACGCCTCTCCGATTGTGACTAAGGCCAAAGTAGGTAAACTGTGTGCGTTGCACCTAATTTATGCTGCTGCTTATGGTACTAACTGTAAAATTAAATATCCCAATGATGTGATCAGCCGTTTCCTGCCCTGACTCCGCAATTACTAATCGGTAGATACAGTACAATTATAAAATCCATAACAATTCAAATTACTTCTTCCACACAGTCGTGTGCGAGACCTTCCTTTCAAATAATGGTACATTAGATTCAGGTAAGTAACACTAATTAGGATAAATGTTGGTGAATCAGTGGCAGCGCCTACTCGCTACTTGCACGTCTAATCAAGTAGCAGGCTAAATAAGTCAACGGGCTGCATAGTGATGCAAGAAGTAAGTACCTATATCGATAGTTTTGATATTTTTATCGAAATTATAGTTTGTAGCTACGTACCACTTCTGTGTTGTGATATTTTTTATTTGAATATATATTTCAGGCTTACGTTGAAGACTGTAGTGTAAGCAAGAATTGTAAGTACTTGTCCAATTGTAAAGTAAAACTATTATAGCAATGACGATTTTTCTCACTCATTTATTTTATTGTTACTACAAAAACACTATAATTGCAAGCAATAATATAAATAGACCAATATAACGGCTTCATTTAAAAAAAACTTTATTGTTCCACTGTAGATTAAAAAATATGATAGAGTTTATCACAATTAGTTTATCAAGCATGCTTGCTGCTTAAAAATGAGGCATGTTTAGGTTTGACCAAACCTGAAAATAAACATTATTCATCGCACTGTGACATTAAATAAGTGAGTTAAGTGTTTAGCATAGTTATTAGCAGTGTCGAAATCTTTCTGGTTTTGATCTCTGTAGGTTTGAATTTATTCACTAACCCGTTTGGGCCAGCATGGTAGATCTCGGCCCATCGGCTGTTTCTCTAAAAGATGGCCTGTGTCCCGGCAGTGGGAAAATACATAATAGGCTGATGGAATGAATGAATTTATTCTCTCATCATGATCACTTGTAATGTCATTTTCTATCTAAGGAATATAATTTATTAGACAGCCACCCACACCGGCTTTGCACGGGTATAATTAAGAAAAAAAGAGGTGAAAAATGTAGTTCTCGCAAACTCGACCTTCACCCGTATGCTTGTATTATATACCTTCCGTGAAAAATAATCTAACTGAAAGTGCAAACCGCATTAAAATCCGTTGCGAAGTTTAAAAGATCTAAGTCACTTCCCGCCTTCTGTAGATGGTGGTCTGTCCCGGCGTCTGTAGACGACGGGAAGTGACTTTGTTTTATCAATATGTATTGATTTCTTCCGACACCTTAAACATTTATCGTCATATTTCAACAAGCTAACACAAAACAATACCAAACTATACGTATAAACTTTCCTCTCGAATCACTCTACTATTGATGAAAACCGCATTAAAATCCGTTGCGAAGTTTAAAAGATCTAAGTCACTTCCCGCCTTCTGTAGATGGCGGTCTGTCCCGGCGTCTGTAGACGGCGGGAAGTGCCTTTGTTTTATCAATATGTATTGATTTCTTCCGACACCTTAAACATTTATCATCCTATTTCAACAAGCTAACACAAAACAATACCAAACTATACGTATAAACTTTCCTCTCGAATCACTCTACTATTGATGAAAACCGCATTAAAATCCGTTGCGAAGTTTAAAAGATCTAAGTCACTTCCCGCCTTCTGTAGATGGTGGTCTGTCCCGGCGTCTGTAGACGACGGGAAGTGACTTTGTTTTATCAATATGTATTGATTTCTTCCGACACCTTAAACATTTATCGTCATATTTCAACAAGCTAACACAAAACAATACCAAACTATACGTATAAACTTTCCTCTCGAATCACTCTACTATTGATGAAAACCGCATTAAAATCCGTTGCGAAGTTTAAAAGATCTAAGTCACTTCCCGCCTTCTGTAGATGGCGGTCTGTCCCGGCGTCTGTAGACGGCGGGAAGTGCCTTTGTTTTATCAATATGTATTGATTTCTTCCGACACCTTAAACATTTATCATCCTATTTCAACAAGCTAACACAAAACAATACCAAACTATACGTATAAACTTTCCTCTCGAATCACTCTACTATTGATGAAAACCGCATTAAAATCCGTTGCGAAGTTTAAAAGATCTAAGTCACTTCCCACCTTCTGTAGATGGTGGTCTGTCCCGGCGTCTGTAGACGACGGGAAGTGACTTTGTTTTATCAATATGTATTGATTTCTTCCGACACCTTAAACATTTATCGTCATATTTCAACAAGCTAACACAAAACAATACCAAACTATACGTATAAACTTTCCTCTCGAATCACACTACTATTGATGAAAACCGCATTAAAATCCGTTGCGAAGTTTAAAAGATCTAAGTCACTTCCCGCCTTCTGTAGACGGCGGTCTGTCCCGGCGTCTGTAGACGGCGGGAAGTGACTTATCAATATGTATTGATTTCTTCCGACACCTTAAACATTTATCATCATATTTCAACAAGCTAACACAAAAAATTATCAAACTATATGTATAAACTTTCCTACTATTGGTGAAAACTGCATTAAAATCCGTTGCGTAGTTTATAAGATGAAGCGTTACAGAAGGCGGGAAGCGACTTTCGTTTTTACTATGTATTGATGATATTGATTGATGGTTGATTGAAGCAGCAACAAGAGTCAGTATTCAGCTCTTCCGAAAGTTGAAACTGCTTTATAGATAAGGTGATATACGAGTTTTTGTCGATAGATCTTGGCAGCACTATGCCTGTAGGCTACACTCACAGCTAAATGCAGCGAAGACGCAGGTATAATAAATTGAAGAGCGAGCGCGTTAGGTCACCTAATGAAAATTATGAGGCGACGTCTAGCAGGCTAGAATTCTACACGGGTATTAAAAAGATCCAGAAAAGTTTTTTTGGAACCTCATAAGTATTATAAAGGCGCGCGCATAAACCGATTTTAGAACTGAGTTTTGGTAACCACAGTTACCGCACGTATTGGGCCTGTAATGGTGTAATCAACTTGAATATTGTGAAAGTAATCATTATCAATATTTTAAATATAAATGTTTTGTTTTACTCTTTATTTATTTCTAGTTTTACTCATTATTCTGTTTAAATTGGTAACTTTTAATAGATTTTAAAAAGGAGGCATATAGCAAATTACCTATTTTTGTATGTTCACTCATATCTACGGGAATACGGAACAGATTTATTTTCTTTTTATTTCAATGGTCCAAGTAAATTCATCAAATATGGTTCAGTGTTTTTTTTGTAGTAAATAGATTAGCAGTCGATTTTTTGGTCCAAAGAATTATACACTTGAAAACATCGCAGAAACGGCAATATAATCCCTCACTAAAGTAAGTGCATCTTCCACTTTTTACCCGAGTACAACGAAGCAAAGGAAGGTTTATGTGTTCAAACTAAAAATATGGTCTGATTTTGACAAGCGAGGTTCGTCTTTATTTATAGTGTCGTAGGCATTTTTTTTATCCGAATTCGGCGAAGCAAATCAAGGTTTATATGTTTAATTAAACTAAAAACTTGTTCCGATTTTGACAAAAGAAGTATCAATCGATTTGTCTTCATCGCAAGAGAGTCATAAGCTATTTTTACCCGACCCTAGACGGGTTTTAGTTTTTGAACTTATGTCTTGTTATCAGATGAGATTGTAGATCAATCCAATAATTTGCATTTAAAGAACGAATGCAAATGCTTCCTCTGTAGCGAAAGTTAGTGACAAAACTTGTCCATTTAGTAATACTCCTTCAAGACCTTGTATCATTATGCATCTGCGTAATGCAGTGAAAATGTTAACTGCATTGTTATCAAATTATTGATCAAATGTCAATCGTGTCTCAGATATCAATAACTCAGACTCAAGTGGGTAAGTTACTTGAATATGCTAATAGATTCTCGTGTAAACTTATACCATAGAATAACAGCTGTATAATACTCCTATCTTATACCTCAATTGTTGAGAGTTTCATTCTGTCTGCATTCGACTACTGAGGGCTGATTTTTTAATCTATGGTTATACTAAACCAAAAAAAAATGAAAAAAAAATATACTATAAAAAATATTAAAAAAAATTATATATATATATATATATATATATATATATTGAGACTACTGTCATTATTTATTATTATTTAGGGTGTTTGTTCATTCTACCGTCCACTGCAAAATCTGTAAGCTTGGAAAATCAATCGCAGAGTATAAAAAAAATGTGAGGGTATAAAAAAACACACGAATATATTCTTCTTATCGGTCTTATTAGTGTGTTTGAAATAACTCACGTGAATATTAGACCGTTGAGTAACGATGAAAACGAGAAACGAGGAATTTCACGCATTAATTCAAACTAAGTTATGGAACGCGTTCATTAAAAAAACAGATCAAAATCAATATTTAGGTATTATAGATTAATAAGTTGACCTAAATCATTGTTGTTTTATATTTGTACTGAAGACTAAAGGCCTAAGCAAACCATCGGATGCGTCCGGCAGCCGCGGTGGATGCCGGACGCATCCGATGGATATACACTTCCTAAAAAAAAAAAAAAACATTTTATACTAAACTGTGCATACTTAGCATAAGTAAGTCGTGGACTTGACCTTGGGCCCTCGGACGTCCGCCATCAGCCTGCCGCATCCTGTATGGTTCAGACGCGTCCAAGCGTCAGAAGGTCATGAATTCGACAAGTACGAGCATTGCCTGATAATACGGCATCCGCGGATGCCGCGCCGTCCACGTCATGTAAGCCGCGGCTGCCGGACGCGTCCGCCAATAAGTGTAGTTTTTTTTAATCGGTATAGCATTGTAATACAAAATTTGTAACTAGGTACCTGTTTATCATGGGACTTCATCTATATATCGAAACTCCAACTCATCGCGCTAAGTCTTTCCAACCTAAGTGTAATCTATGGAGTTTATTTAAACAATGCAGTGCTCAAGGATTCCTCAACGATGCTTAACTAATTAATACAATTGCGATACAGCCCAGGGCTCGGGACTTCGCAATCCCGCCCACACAGGTTCTCACAGCTTACTCATCATTGTGAAACTATAATACGAGCTTTTAGAGGTGAGAATCTGTCAGTTTGAACTTTTGGACTATTGTAAGTGCGCCTTGAAGACTGTAAGTTCTTCAGGCGAAGGTCACACTAAGCTGAGTTACTAAATCTGCTTGCAACGAGGTTGATAGCATATAAATATTGTAAGTATTCGTATTCAAAGTTGGAATTTGTGTATATAACTAAAATAGTACCAATTGTGTTAATGTCGTGGCCAGATCTAATAATTGATCACTTTATGATGTGGCCGACCATATGACCTGGGCCGACGCAACTTGGCCGGGATAGGCTAGAACCTTCGTCGTGGTGTTTTTTGTTTGATAACCTATTGGTCTGTTTTAGCTGGGAATATCATCAAATACAACCATTTCATGAAATGTTCCACATCATGAAGTGATCAATTCTAAGATCTGTCCACAACATTAATATGAATATGTCGATCCTACTTTACAATCAACAAGCAAGCGAAGTGTAGGGAGACCCCCACACGATGGACCGACGACATTGTAGCCATCGCAGGAAGTCGGTGAATGGAGGTGGCACAAGATCGCTCGTCATGGCGGTCTTTGGGGGAGGTCTATGTTTAGCAGTAAACTTGGAAAGGCTGACATGATGATGATGACTTTACAATAGTTACAATGTTGCCTGCTATGAATGATGTAGCACTTGCCAGGTTTTGTTTCAGATTTATCAGGGTCAGCAGATTCGACATTGACAGCGATTGCTTTACAACCGAAATCGGTCGATAAAGCGACACTTGGTAGTCTCTACCAAATATCTATGACAATCATAATCCATGTCAGTACAGATACCGATGACAGTCGATAGCTTTTGACAAATAATGTCTATGGTAACGATTTTCATCGGTATATGTATCGATTTCGGTAGTAAAGCAATCACTATCTATGTCGAGATTGCAGGCCCAGATGAGCAAGGAGCAAACTAAAAAAAATTACCCCTAAAACCTGCCATAATTACCCCTAAAACTATTGACCTTCTTTCTATGAAGTGTTTTTTTAGTATTTTTTCAAATAATGCAATTATGAGATATTTTTGGTCAAAGATATTCAAGCTCATTAGAAGACAAACTATAAATTTTTAGATGAACATAGAAGACGAAGCAAATATAGGCAAATCCACAGAATCGGGCACTGTAACCATACGCATGCGAACCTACAAAATTTATGCGAGTACCACACAATCGACATTGTTAGGTACCCTAGGTATGCTACAGGCTAGGCTATGGATAGCTTACAAGTTAAATACCTAAGGAATTCGCTATTCATAATAACCATTTGAACTTTGTGGATCCGTTTTGGCTACTTTAGTTGATGTGAAATGTCATGGGATGCCTAACGTAGAAGGTTTATGGATGCCTTTGGAATTTTAACTTGGTAGAAAACAATAGTGAATTACCATTTTGGAAATGGTATTTAAAGAGCGATGGTCGCGGAGTAGTAATATGTGCGTGCGCTTTTCAATCCAATGACATTGGATTAGATTTGAAACTTTACACCAGACTTATGAGTTGTGTGCGGTTTCTATCGCTCCGTGATTTGGAGCCGTCGGCATCTGTCTGGATTCCTAACATCATGCCACTTCAGAGACCTTAGAAGTCTTCATTCATCATCATTATGATAATTTCAGCCATTAGAAGTCCATTGCTGAACATAGGCCTCTCCCAAAGAGCACCATCGAGACGAGCGATCTTGTGCCACTTCCATTCACCGACTTCCTGCGATGGCTACAATGTCATCGGTCCATCTCCCTACAATTCGCTCGTTGTTCGTGGTCGCCATTCGAGAATCTTTATTTCCCAGCGGTTATCGATTCTGCGAACTATATGGCCTGCCCATTGCCACTTCAACTTGCAAACTCTGAGAGCTACGTCGGTAACCTTGGTTTTTCTACGGATTTCCTCGTTTCGGATTCTATCACGTAGTGAAACACCGGTATATCATTACCTCATATGATATAGGTACCTATAGTGCCTATAGGTAGATACTTATAAAACTACAGAATAGTTTTTTTACGAAATTGCTTGCTGTTGGTCTCTCGCCGCAATTGCTAGAGCAAAAGAGGCTCTGCCAAAAGTGCGTGGAGGAGACGGCGCACGCCAAAATTAAAATTTTGGCTACTAGCTAAGGACAGAATAGATAATTACTGAGATCATCTACAGCAGCCACACTCGGTAGACCTGGGCCCTTCCACCGACTGCTTCGCACAGCCGCTGTCACGCACACGATTTGTCAAAATATATACGATGCGTTAAAAAAAACGTGTACCCTTGCCATAAGCCGTAATAGACTAACGGCCTAACAGGCCCGTGGATATTACTTAATTTATTCATTTATTTACTTAATTTTACTTAACAGAAATATCCACTGCGTTAATTTGATTGTAGCTAAAAGTAATAAATTTAATTTAAAGAAAAACAGCACTTACAGAAGTAGGCAAAAAAATAAAAATAATTACAACCGTGAAAATTAAAAACAAAACCAGTATTAGCAGTATAGCAAAGGGCTTGTTAAATCATTTACTATAGATTAGCTCCTATCTGAGTGAAGAAGGTAAGAAGCCCTACTGCTTTCCAAATCAAAGTGCTGTACGACACCGCAATAATCCTACTTCATAAAATAAAGTCGACCATTAAATTAATTTATGACAAAGCCTTACTGAACAACTTTTGGTGGTTTTTGTAACCACACTGAAAATCTTCTCCTTCAAACAAAAAAACAAAAGCCAATTTCAAGTTGAACTCGCGCACCAAGGGTTCCGTACAAACTTGACTTTTCCGTTGGAAAACTGTTGTTCCCATAAATCGAAATACTTGTGCTACAAAATATTGCTTCTTGCCAAATTTCATGATTCTAGGTCGGGAAGTACTCTATAGGTTTTGAATTCCTTATGTGTGTGAAATAAACGGCTGTATCTTTTGATTTCGTTGATTTAGATGTTTGATTTTTCACAACATCAACGGATTACAGACCTGAGTATTTGATATTAACTTCAACTTTATATCTCCTCCAAGACAGACAACGAAGTGATCCTTTTTCCACGGAACCCTAATAACATAAAAATTGATTAAGAAATATCTGCCATTCCTGAATCCATTTTTTTTGTTAGTTTAGTGAACTTATACATACAAAATAATACAATGCAAATTGTGAATATCCACTCGTGGAATTCGATTAAAACTAACATTCGCGTACAGGTCCTTATTGTTTATCAAAATTATATTACAAATAAATAAGTCAAAAAAACAACTTTTTAACCTGCTTAAGCGGACCTTTGTCCTTATCAGCGAGGGCTACACGCAAAAACAAAGCCAGAATTAGACAAAAGAAGGGTCCAAGCCACAAACGTGGGCGCGTGCCGGCACATTGTACCGCAGCTTTGCCGATAACATCGTTGCTGTGTCCTTCACTTTATTAAAAAAAACATACTTATAGCGTGTTTTTATTTCTTCTAAACTAATATAATAAAAGAGTAAATTGTTTGGATAAACTGAAAAAATAATTACTTAACCAATTAAAAAGAATATATCAGCTATGGAAAGCTTAATTATCAGCGAGTAACATGGGCGGTAGGTATATTATTTTTCAAAAAATTAGGATCCCTTCTCAAATTGTGTAACCCAAGGTATCAAAAGTCATTGTTTGGCGTGCGCTTCGAAAACTATTGATAATACATAAAATATTGTAATACATTATTTTTTTTAATAGTATTTATCATTACCTACAAAAAGCCCGCGAAAATTATGATAGTTAAGTCACAGTAGCCGTATTTTGTTCAAATTTGTCAATCAAAACACTGGTAGAATCGACATTTCGAATAAAGAAATATATAGAGAAACCCTTAGCTTCCCATGCGAAGCCGGGGCAATTCGCAAGCACAAAATAAATTAAGTACGACAAAAACTCTCATAAAACCTACCTATATTTAATGTGGAGTCTTCCTCTTGGTACTAGCTGTACTTTGCACGCGTGTCATTTCTCTAGGTTAAAAGTACTCTTTGTGCTATTCCAAGACTTTTGTCAAACTTCCCTCAGCCGTCAAAATGTTTTTAATGATTGCTCGGCTTCTACTTACTCATCGGATTGAGATACCAAGCACCCCAGTTTTTATGTGAAACCCTAAGCTATCCAACAGTGAAAACCACATTGTAATCAGTCCAGTAGTTTTTACTTAATGCGCGAACAAACATAAAGAGAAACAAACAAACAAACAAGCAGACAAACAGACAAAGACAAGATTTAAAAAAATAAACTTGTTCAGTAGCTTTTTTGTAAATTATATTCAATAAATTTTAAGTAACCTAGAGCATATTTTTTTAGAATATCTTCTTTGTACAGACTTTTTCGTACAAAACAAAAAACAACAACAACAACAATTGGTTTTTAATATAAAACAATTTGGCGGCTGGACAAATTTTGAAGTAATGTAGTCTAATTATTGTACTTTATAGATACTTTTGTCCCTGAATAACACATGTGGGCTACTTTTAAAAGAAATGACCACGTGGGATAGCCGCGGGCACAGCTAGTAATAGGTACATTACAACTTATCACACTATGACCACACTAACCACATTTCACACCAGTTATATCACAGATATCACTCTTCTACGTAAAATCACATCTAAGGTATTAATAATAATAATAATTATAATATATATTCGGGACAATTCCACACCAATTACCTAGCCCTAAACTAGGATACCCTGTTATATGAGCACTAGATAACGGATAAACATACATAATACGAATATAATATTGTTTTTATTATGGCCTCATTTTTACAGTCTCTAAAATTGCTAAATTATTGTCAGGTCAGAACCCTTGCCAGCTTTATAAAAAAGTAAAAATCAAACATTATGGTCATTATAAAACTGCTTCTTTACCGTAGCGCGCGTAATTTATATTTTCAAAAATGGAATCATACTTTTTTAATCTAATCACGAAATCAGCGTACCCCTTATTGGCGGGTGGTACTGGCAAGCACCAGGTATTGACCGGCGGCCGAAGTAGCGGTGGTTACTTTACATTGATCCAGTGCAGTACAAAACGAAACGTATCGTTTTAATGTTAGTACTTACAAGCTGCTCATGGGTTAGCGTAAAATCAGCAGGTGGACATCATCCGGGGTATGATTCAAGTTCTTGATCACGAAACTCCTCTAGTTTGTATTTTCCACGGCACATTAGCTGGTTTAGTTCTGTTTTTAAAAATCATAATTTTATACAATTTGGTATATCTAAGTAGATACTTTAGTTTGTGTAATAATAATTACAATAATAATTTAATATATTTTTCATCATTAGCTACGCAACTAGTATTAAAATACTTGCACTGTTAGTTTCGAATTAGTTTAGAATGTCGTCTTTTCAGGCACAAAACAGTTAATTTTAACCACTGCTGGATCAATTTACTAGAGCGATTGTTATAACCATATGCAGCCTCAAGTCACGGGTCACTTCGATCGGGTAGAATGCATTTTGAAATTAGAACAAGAAGCTATTGAATTTTTGAAAATAGTACTTGGGATTTTTGTTTCGTCAGTGGCTCATTATTTGATTATTTTCACGATTGCTGATTTTGTTGTATTTTTAATTAATAGTAATCTTAGTATGTAGATTTAGATTTTGATTTTTATAAAAACCTATAGGAGTCAAGTAGTAATATTTATTTTGTAAAATAATTAAGAAATAATGGTTCATAAGTAGGTATGTAAACCAGGTCAAAATGTAGTTGTTCCCTTATGAAATAGATTTTAAACCACCAAAGGGTGACTTCATTGTCTATTGGCACCCTAAAAAAGTAAAAGATTCGTGTGTTATGTGGAAGGCACGGAGTGGCACCACATATTGACCGAAACGATGGCCAGGGGACTGACAGGTGAATACTTACTATGAAATACTTATTATTCGACTACCTACCCATATACTCGTAAGAGAATAAGCGTCAGTCTATCACTCAGGGCGCGAAGGCGCTCCGCCGCAATGCGTGACGCAGAAGGCGCACGCCACAGTTACATTTAAGCGACTTGCTCAAGGGCACCCAGGGGGTACGAACCTCGACTTGGACCAGCGCTTGGACTACGAGACATCTGATTAAACTCCTCTGGGTCGGTATTAGTGTTTAATAGCGATCCAGGGGGCCCTGAACTAGGGCTAGGTGCCTTTTAAGTGATTTCATAGCTGACCACCATTTCAGAATACATCTCTGAGAAGAAATGGTAAGAAACTCAGAGGCGAATAAAAACTGACTAATTACGGGGTCATCGACCCTGGGTCGGGCTGGCTGGGTCAGTGTCTGATTACTCGTGTGTTGTCAAGGGACTGGCTAGACAATTCCATCGCTACCTGCAGAGCAGTAGCGATGTCATCATCTGGATCACTCAGGATATCGCGCGGACGCCTACGGAGAGGGGACCAATCTCAGATGACAGCAAGTTTATTTTATAGTCTGTGCGAAAAGTGTGAAACGTTGTACGAGAGAGAAAGAGATTTCCCGCTCTCATGAACCTTTTCGGTATGACCACTTTTGTATTATAGAGATATCATTCCAGTTGTAGGTACGTTAGTACTTAGAACTTCCATGGTTCTTGGTAGGTACATACATCAAAAATAGGTAGATATATGATAGGCTTAGTTACGAATGTATTTAAGTCGATGATGAAAGACGTTTGACTAAAAGATAACTATTTAATCCAGTTTTGATCAATAACGTTTGCGAGTACTTTTTTTGTATCGAAATGTGTACGCAGTAATACTTAAACCTAACTACTTAAAGAAAACTCCAACAAGTTACAGTAAAAATCATTAACAAGAGACAAATACAATTCTCTAGAACGACAAAAACAATCGTTAGCGTCACTGCAGTGTCAATCAAATTTGACCCTAGACCCCGACCCTTGGTCAAGTTCGATTCCTAATACATTCCTGATGACTTTAAGGTCAAGGTCACATGAGATGAAGGATTTACATACAACAGCGCAACTTGAATAATGACCATTCGTTCAATAGGGGTCACTTTTTGTCAACTCTACTCATTACGTGCTTTGTCAACTGTTTAAATTATTATAAGCCTTAATATCTATTAAGTAAAGGTTATAATTGAGTGAGAGTCATTTCTTCATGTGCAGGGTAAGTTTGTAGATTAATGTTTTTGTTTCGTCGCTAAGTAAAATTATGAACAATGGCTTGGAACGTGAGTCGCAGTGGACAAACTCCAAAATCGTCTCATAACTGTTCAGATAGCTTAAAATATTTGACTGTTAAGCCAAAACTTAGTTCAAGAATTGCTAAACGATTATAATTTGTCTGCGATGCCAGAAGCATTAAGTTATTTGCTATATTCAAGTTTAATATCAGATTTCTTCTTGTTGCTCTGAAACCAGATAATGGCGAACATCAGTATTTTTTTATATATCAATAATATATATATTCGATACAATTCACACCAATTACCTAGCCCCAAACTAGAATACCCTGTATCATGCGTACTAAACAAGGGATAGACATACGCATAGCTCTTCTATACTTATATTATAGCAATAAGAACGAAAAAGACTGTACAAAGAAGATTTAAAAAACAAAGGTCTAGGGTACGTAACATAAGCAACCGAACAAGAATATAACATTTTTAATAATCATGTCTGTTTGTTTGTCTGTGTGTCTGTATATTACATTTCACGCATCACGTAAAAACTACTGGACCGATTGCGATGCGGTTTTCACTTTTGGAAAGATTAGGATTTGGCTTAAAAACTGGGGTTCTTGGTATCTTAATCCGATGTTTAGGTGCCGAGCAATCGATAAATTATTTATTAATTAATTAATCGATGTATTATGGGTACTAGACAACGGATAAACATACAAGGATACTAATATTACATCCATGACTCGGCAGCAAACATTTCTGCTCATCACACAAAATTGATTGCACCTAGCGGGATTCAAACCCGCTACCGTTGGTTGACTTCGCAGTTAGGGCAGGGTCACTAACCATTTGGCCAACTGGTCGTCAAATATAAACAAAGTAACTGATAATTGTGGGTTTAAATAAAACAATTATATTTTAAAAGGCACACACGGGAGTGACTCAAGTATATTAGTTTAACTATTCCATCTTTAGTGCGTTCTGCACTCGCCTTGGGATGTGGTAGAAATTATAGTTCGAATAATTCATATACGCGTATAACTCCCGTTTTGCCTTTTATAATGTATAAAAACCATATTAACTTTCATAGTGAGAAAACAAATCTACTTACAAAATACCAGTACTACCAAGACAAGAATTCTATCTAACACTGAATAAGACTACGATTAATTTTAACACATCGATTAATAATACTTGTCTTGCATCACATTACAGGATCGAAGAAATAAAAGACGACGTATCGACAAAATTGTCGTAACAAGAGCTGTTTATCATAAGATCGATCTCGTTTGTGCAAATTGACAATCGAATCCTACTATCGAATGACACATTATCACAGATCCAAAAATAAGGAATAGAAATTAGAATGACAATTACATGCTGTCACGGATTTCAATGCACAAAAAGCAAATGGCATTATTAGCCCTAAGGACCCTTTTGTCAAAAATCGACGGGCAAAGTAAATATTTTGACAAAAGCCCGTTGCGCTAGAAGTGAGACTATTGAGTTACTTAAAAGGACAATTGGCTCAATGGGCTACTGAAAAAATATTGAAGGAAAAAACTAAAAGTGACGCCTTTGTAGTTTTGTACCTACTACGAGAACATAGCCTGTGGCGGTCTTTGGAACTAAGATTGACACAATCATTGGGATCCGTGAAGAATAAGTTAGGATGGCTTTTCTGTAGCTCTTATGCATTTAGGCGTACCGCGTACGAAGCTGGTGGGCTAAAAGCTTCTAAGCAAATTAAACTACATAAACCGAGAAACTTGTATCTCACATCGTACACAATACACACAAGTAAAACGGTGAGCGGATGGGATAAAACAAAATCGTTGAATTATTTAGTAAACAAAATTGGCCAATTGGCAGCTTTGTGCTAAATCCTCAATGAAATGAAACTCTTGATCCAGCGCCAAATGGTTTAATAAAACAATGACATATTGAGAAAGTCCCGTATGAAATGCACTGACCATGTTATGGCGCCATTGTAACATGGCCTTTTGTTTTTTTTTCTATTTTTTGTTTTTTTTAAGCATGATTTTCATAGAGACTTGTACAATCACTCTGATTCTTTTCTAATTGACTGAACGAGTGCGAAGCGCGAGCGAAGCGTCTCCGTTTTAGCCTGGGTAAAAATGCGTTGGATGTCCGGCGGATATCCAGCTGTTCTCCTCTACAGGTTGCATTACTCAAACGATTCTCGTGAAAATTTGTTTTTTTTAAGATGGCGGAGATATGGGGGACTGAAAACGCAAAAAAACATATACATATCAGCCATTTAAAAAAAATATTCAAAAATGACCCAAAACTTTTTTTTAGTTACCCTTATTAAGACGCATAAACTTCAAGAGGTCGGTGGAGGATAGGGTGGAAATAATAAAAAAAAACGCTAATTTTCCGTATCACATAAAATCATAAGGGAATTTCATCAGCTTTCGGAATATTACTATGATTTAGACCTAAAGCGTTAGGTAGTTAGTACAGTGATAAATAATCTAATTAATATGAATAAATAAAAGTAGGTAAATTAATTATTATTATTGGCTTAAGAGAGACTCGCGAGGTCTACAGCTCACAAAGCCACTAGTTATTATAATATTAACAAATCTTTTTTAAAACGTAAACTATAACTTTAACTGTAGGAGCTTGAATAAAACCTAAACATTAGCACATTTTTACCAAAAAAAAAACTAAATATAAATAAAAAAATGTCTTATAGCTTCGAGCAAACAAACAAATCCGTTCATGAACAGAGTTGGTTCCTTCTCGAAGACTTGATATAGGTTTGATTATAGATTCAACTTATTTTGTAAATTCCATGAAAAACAGGTCCACAGGTCTTGCTAAACTGGCTTATCTGGCTGGATATTCTGTGGATGCGCTTTATTATGACAAGCCTTCAAACTGTCGAAACATTCGAAATTCGAAAAGTAAAACAATAGGTACGCGGCCCGAATCGCAAATGCGCTGTGGGCCGCCATGTGGGCCGGAGGTCATGCGCACGTTTGAATTCCGAATCCCTGGTTGCGTAATGGATATCCCATTAGCGAACGAGGTGAGATGAACATCATTTATTGATTGCGAGCTTTAAAGTTACACATCTAATAGATAGTTAGAATAAACTGAATTACTTATAATAAAGCAGTATGTACCAAAAAGCCTGTACAAAGAACTTAATTAAAAAAGAATGTGCTGGGTTACTTAAAATAAGCTACTGAACAACGTTATTAAAAATCGTGTCTGTCTTCTTTTTTTAGGTCTTGGCAATCGTTTAACCACGATCTCATCTGATAGCGGAAAGCGATGATGCGGTCGAACGTGTAGCACGCTTGCCTAGTAGATACCTATTCACTCTTGACTTGAACACACCTGTGTTATAATTTAACGGAAACACTGACGAGGGCAGGGCATTCTACTCCTTTGCAGTTCTTATAATAAATTAAGAAGCGTAACGCTTCGTTCTTGTGCGAGGTATTTCAACCATAAAAGGGTGGCGCTTTGTCGATCGTCTAGTCGTAGGGAGATGGAAAGGTGATGGGGGAATCAGATTGTGCAGTTCTTGTGCACGCTCTCCATAGCAATCTGTAGAATACCGACAGGCTTGCGATGTCATATCGATGCGTCCAACTTGTATGTCTATTTGTTCGCGCATCACGTAAAAAATACTGAACCAATTGCGATACGGGTTTCCCTGTCCGATAAGTATTATCCGATGAATAGAAGCCAAGAATCGATAAAAATGATTTGACGTCTGAACGAAGTATGATGAAATTTGATATATTGATACTTTTAGTTCTGGAAAACTCATTGGGATCCTTATACAAACCAAGGGTTATCACAGAAAAATTATACGTGGGCATCGCTGAGGGCACAGCTAGTTATAATAAGCTTTGTCTATTGTAATGGGTGATTAAAAAACTTTGGAATTGAGGGAAGATATGATATTTTTATTTTTATTTAATTCCCTAAATAAATTACAATCATTAAGTACCTATACGTCTTAAACCAAATAACAAATATATGATAAATAAGTGTACGGGTTTTTTTTCTATTTGGGACTAAATTGGGCTAGCGACGCTCAAACTACCATTTCTCTCTAAAATAAATTCCTAGCAGTTTATTATACAAACACTCAAAAATGCATTAAAATAGAGTTTTAAGGTTAACATAGAAAACAAAATAAAGGACCCGTGATTTTTCATCTTAACTATAACTCTAGTCAGCCCTAATAACTATTTAGAAATACACTAAACTTGAAACAAGATTCTTAATTACTATAGAATCAACTGGTCAGAATACTTAAACAAATGTTGGCAAAATACATACTGCATCGATTTATTGAATAATGTTTTTATTAATTACACATCTGACAGCTGACTGTCATAATTATGTTTTTTCATTGACAATAGTTTAATTACTCAATGCAGCCACCTGATTATTCGGCATGAAAGCATGGTATTGAATGAGGAATATTATTGAATTGTTACAATAATAACAGGTATCGAGGTCCGCATGTCAAACAAAGATGCCAACAATCCCAATTTCGTGGTTTGAGCAAATGTCACAGCGTGTGGTCAGAGTAGTAGTAGTTTGATAAAAATTCAAATTGATTTTATATTAAAGGCTCCACTGCACGTGGCTGCCGCGGCAGCTAAAACCCAGTACCAAAACCGGTACCTAACTCGAGTTTTTATTAATCGCCTACTAAAGCATACAATTTTATGGCCACCTAAGCCTAATTCTGATTTAAAAAGTATTCAAATTTCAGTTCCGATCTACCATCAACCTCGTGAAAAACAACGTCAAACTTTGCTTGAAATGCTAGTGATATAATAATGTCACCGAGTTGAGCTTACGGTGGCTCCAGACTACCTTCCAATAATGCAACTGATCTTCCAACCATCCAACTGGAAGCCTGCGCCGGAATTCGCAAGCTGCTGGCCTTCCTGAGGGACATCTGGTGGCTGAACTAACTGTCGCCGCCCGTTTCACGCAAAAGGGGCCGATGATCGGCCTAGTTGCGGAAAAGAAGCCCGGCACCAAGTACCCAGTAACCATCCAACTGATCTTCCAACCTTCGATAATATGTGGATGGACGGTTCGTGCACGTTTGACATACCTAGTTCGGTTGAGTTGATCCGAGATTGGAGTGGCGGCAGTAAATCGGCAACAAATCAAAGGAGTTTAATACATTACATATCGAAGGTTGGACGATCAATTAGACTGACGTGCGAAAAAAAAACTTGTCTCATTCAAAATTTATGCCACATTTACCATTTATTGCTAGTATCCATTATCGTAATTTAAGCATGTTTTTTAATTTATATTTATTTGGCCGGATAAGTCCGAGCCGCGCCCTAGCCGTGACAGTCACGTGTCGCGTGATACGTCACCCTTTCTTTCTTTTTACTAAGGTCATATGTTGATCTATAACTGACCTCTATAGCGTCACCGGGCTGGGTGGGCACGTAAGCGCTCCGCCGCAATGCGTGACGTAGAAGGCGCACGCCAAAGTAAAGTTTTGGCAACTTTGCTCAACCTCGGCTTGGACAGTTGCCAGTGATTACGGGGGTCCAACTTAACACCCCTGGATCGCTACTTTTGGAAGTGATCGAGGGGCCCCTGAGAAATGGCCTGGAGCCCTTTGAATTATTTGCATATCTGACCACCGATTTGGAATACACCTTCGAGAAGAATCAGCAAGAAACTCGAAGGCGAATAATATCGACTTTAATTACGGGACCTTCAACCTCGCCGGCAAGCTCGGTGTCTGTGTCTAAATGTGATGTCAGATGGTGAGGACGGGTTGGACGACTCTTTCGCTGCTTTCACTGCGGCAGCGATTTTGTCGTCCGGATCGCTTAAGATGTCTCTAGGGCGTCTACGGAGGGGCATCTTAAACCGTATCCGTATCTACGTAATGGTTTTTATAATAATATATACATACATACGTAAATACTTACAGATATGGACGTACAACCCCGTGTAACCAGCTAGAATAAGTATTAAATTTCACACGGGCCTTGAATTGACACACTTTTCTGTTTCTACTATGACTTAGTCTGGAGCTACCAAAAACGAAATCAGAATGTAAATTTTTATAAAATTCACAATTCAATCTCGATTCGGTTAACTTTCATTCATAATCAGAATTAGGGAGATCTCGGATGATAATAATTGTTATTTTTACCAGACAAATATCTACGGAAGTTAGCTTTCCACTGCAAAGGCGATCCGGAATACAGCCACAGATTAGTTAATGATATGACCAGTGAATTCACAAGGTATGAGGCTAAAAATATTCACACTTGACAACTCTACTAAACCTTTGTCCGTTCAGCGAAAATAATCTCCAACCAACGTAAGTACGTTCCGTGTAGTCAATAAAGCGTTATCACTCACGATTTTCCTGGCTGCAGGCCCCTTCAGACTGCATGCGTTTATTTTTATTTTAGTAGGTTAAAAATTTTACCAATCTTATTCTCTATTCGTTCAACTTATAAATAACTAAATTTCCCGTCCGCCACTTCGTCCGCGCGTACTACTGTTTATCGCGAAAATATACATCCTATGTTCTTCTAGGATATTAAAAACCAATGCAAAAATAGGTATAGCACCAATGCTCTTAAAGTTTTTTGACAGACTTGTTATTTTTCCCGTGGAACCTTAAAATTTTCCGGGATAAAAAGTATCCTGTTATATTCTAGGGTATAAGCTCTCTCCATTCCAAATTTCATCAAAATCCATTATCGCGTGAAAGCTCCCAAAACAAACATACAAACAAACAAACAGACAACGTTTCACTTTTTTATATTAGTATGGATTTCCGTCCAACTCATGCATACGTTCTGTATTTTCAATAAAGTAAACATCACGTACCTTGATGATCAGTGTCACACACGATATCCTGGCGCATGAATTTATTTTGTGCCCGCGGCTTTGCCCACTTGGTCAACTCATAATAAGTAACCCCCATACGTGTTATTCCAGAACCAAAAGTTACCTATACAGTACAATATACTACATTTCTTCAAAATTCGTTTAGCCGTCAAATATTTTTTTAATATTTTGCTCGGCATCTAAACATCGGATTAAGATACCAAGTACTCCAATTTTCTAAGTCAAACCCTAAGCTATCCAGCAGTGACCGCATCGCAATCGGTCCAGTAGTTTTTACGTAATGCGCAAACAAACATAAAGACAAAAAGAAATACATGATTTAAAAATATATTATATTCCTGTTCAACAGGCTATTTTAACACTAGAGCATTTTTTTAAATTATCTTCTTTATAAACAACAAGAAAATAAGTCTAAGTCTTCTTCATAAGTTTTAGTTTTAGTTCATTTGTGTACGTAAATGTTTGGTGTGCTTACTGCTTTATTACATATATATATATATAAGTATAGATAGATCAGTAAGAAAACAAATTCGATGCTTATTCTCCACAGAACCTCTGTTCGCTCAGCCCGAAATGCCTAATATATCCGTCCAGCGCTAGTGTACGTTCTGCATTGTCAATAGAGTGATTACCACACACGATATCCTTGAATGCAGGCCCCTGCAGACTACATGCATTTGCATGCACATTGCATTTGGGATTATAAGTTGCATGATGAATTTGATGAGGTGGAGGTGAGAAGTTTCCATGTACATTATAAGGGACTCGCCGAATTTAATAACAAAACCGGTTTTCTATAATGTCACTTGTTCACCTAACATTGCCGTGTCACCGATCCTATCTCTGATAGGCATAAGCTGATTTGCTACCTTGGCAAGTAGCCGCCAGCTGCCCAAAAAAGAGAGACACAAAAGAAAAGTTAACAAGTTAATTTACCTAATTTTATATTTTAAAATGATTCTCTCTAACATTGTTGCTGAATCTTCACCAGAAGGACTAAAATCCACCGCGCTGCACTTATGGAGTCTTGTATTTTTTAAAACAGGCCATGAAGTCTCAAGTTGACAGGTTTTATTCCTACTTTGTCTCAAATCAGACCAAAAATAGATGAACCATATCAGTTCTTGTAAGTTCTTGTAAGTGTTTGTTTTGAAATAATTTAGAAA
Organism: Alsophila aescularia; assembly: GCA_946251855.1. NCBI lineage: Eukaryota > Metazoa > Arthropoda > Insecta > Lepidoptera > Geometridae > Alsophila > Alsophila aescularia. Next base: position 39,796,719 of record OX276381.1, read on the forward strand.
TACTTGATTTTATTGGTTGGTCCAATATTTTTAATCTTGCTTCACAAGCTTGGTCAAATTGGACCTTCTAACTTTCCTGTCCGTTTACACAGCATTACGAGTATGGAATCATTAGCCATATGCGTTACGGCCCGAAATAATGTGGTCACGGGTAATGGTAAATAATTTCCCGATCAACGCGGTTTGGTGCAGCCAATTGAGTATTTAGGCGGTCAGTTGCTTTCACCTGCTGCGTGGTTTTACTTTTTTCATTGGCGAAGTGACAACAATTGGAGGACAATAACCTTTTTTTGAGGAAATTATGCTTTATTGTTTACATACACAAAATCCGCATATAATATGCCTATGTTGAGCAGTGGACTTATAAAGGCTAAAATGATGATGATGATAATGACCTAGCGCTCAACTTTTTCAACTTATTATTTTTGTTTAAAAGTATTCGAAAGTGCTAAAACTTATAAAACCTTAATATAAATTGATTTTTGTATTGTCCCTCAAAGACGACATGCAGTGAAGACAGACAGTAGCCAGTGCTTCTTTCATATCGACGTTTCAACCATTCTGCCTTGAGATGGGCAATTTTGGTAGCCAGTCCCACCGCGTCAGTTAGGGATAATTGGTTCGGGGAACATGACAGCAACATTGTCTGAATTGCAGCAACAGTTTCATCATCACTGGTAAACCACTTTCCTCACTCTAAACCATGTCAAAATAAATCCCAAAAACAAAAGACAACTTTCAATTATGATTCAGTTTTGTTACGCAAAGCTTTAAATACTAGAACATACAAATAAAAACAGTAAGGGTAAGAACGATCCTTATTTGACTCGAACACAACGGAACTTTACGTCTGAGTACTAAGTATTGGCACAGAATTAATAAATGTACTACGGTATTGGTAACGCATAAAACCAAAACTCATTCTAATAAAAAAAATGCTTTAATCACTCTGTTTTATGATTTCTTTGGGTTCACAATTTATAGAAAATGCAAATGCCGGGTATGGGAAAAGGTATATTGTGAGTCGAACTGTACAACCTCCATCACCTCATGTTACCTCGCATCACTGATCTCTACGGATGAATTGTGCCGTACTTTCGTTTGTGCTAATTCAAAGTGCCCCACCGAGCGTCCATGGAACTAAAATTTACATTGTTTCATCTCCCGACGTTAGTCACATAATAAATAATAGTACAAAAACCTTAGTGTCGTCGACGCTCACTACTGCCAAACTAGTGCTATCAGCGCCAAAATGGCGATAATCAAATGCTCTCAATGCGACGTTCGTCAAGAGCTTATCTAGATTACGGAATAATATGTAGTTGTCTATGCCTCACATGCATTACTACACTGCGCTGGCTTCAACAAGTGGTGTTCAATAAAGAAAGTCTTTATCTATCTAGTTTTTATAAATTGTTTTACACCAAGATGCGTTACTGCCTATCCCGAAACTGCACGTACACTCTAGCACAATAAAAAACTAAATTAATCATCGCACTAAGTTCGTATGTTGTGAAAGATTATAATTGGTTTTGTCTATTTATAATGAGTTGTAAGTGGCGTTTAATTGATGGCGGCTTGAGATGATGAACTATGGATGAGTTTGTGAATGGAGCCTCGGCCCACAGTGCGTAGGTAACTGATGATTTTAGTCTGGAGATAAGATTAGGAAACACTTTTTTGCTTTTAAAATCATCATGATCTCGTTGTTAATTTCTTTATCAGGATCAATTAAACATTATATAAAACGTTTTATTAATTTTTAATTAAAGGTTGGGCTTCTTTACCGGCTGCTTTTGATGTGAATAGTGTTTAAAAAATACACTATGATACACACTACGTTATATATGTATATTTCTAGCGTATAAATATACTAGTTTTTATGTTTGCGACCTAAAGAACTATCCTCGTAGCATAAGCAAGAACAAATAAACTAATTGATTCATAAATAGAATATGTTTGAGTACGACCATGAGTGAACTAATCCTATGGATGATGACCCATTGAAAACATGGCTCGAAAAATGGGAGGGTCCAGAAAAATGTACAGTCATCAACAGAACATGGCCGAAGAGTTTGACATTTCATTTTTTTCTTGTCCCTCGTATTGTCAACATTAGCATACTGGCCAGTGACTTGCCCCTGTTCGTCATCTAAATATTTACGTGCAGCCTTTTAGTGGTTACTTAACAGTTCCTCAAGTTATGACTAATAAAATGTTATGTGATTCTATCTCTCAGTTTTCGCTTTGTTGTTTCCTTAAGATTCGCAAGAAAACTTTAAGAAATACGTCTTGTATGTATGTATCTATGTATCTATTTATTTCTGTCAGTCCTGGAATCTTGCAATTAAAATTTCGAGCACTTCACGATTAGCTAACATCTTGCTGAAACTTTCAAGTTAGATCACAAATCGAAGACAAAACAAAAAACTTATAAACATAAAAAGAGACGAAACAAAAAAAAATGTGACAAGTATTAAAAAACTCATAAAAACTTTTTTTTATTTTTTCATTATTCTTTTTTTACATAATGAACCGTCGTAATCGTAAGTTAAACAACGTCCAACGTTTGTAAACTATAATTCATAAATTGAGGTCAAAAACAAAAGTCATTACTGGTAGTAGTTAAATCCGTTTTTATTAATTTAATTTTAACAAAATGATTAATACGATGAGGGCCAAATTACAAATCATATCTGACCACAATAAGAAATGAATAACCGTCGGCCGTTTAGACAACAAAACGTCTGCCCACTCGTGACCGTTGTAAAATAAATAAAAAACCGTTCCAAATATGTATGAATGGACGAGTTGTAAGCACCGAGATAGGTGTGATTAGAGCCGGCGCGTGGGCAGCCTGTCATCGGGTCGAGGGAAGACTGCAGCGGTTTGTAGAACAGTCGTGGAAGATGAAGAGATTTTAATCGGGACGTGTGTTTTGTTAATCTAAGCTGTTTGTGCAGGTATGAAGTTCGTGTGAAAAAGTTTCATGCAGTTTTAATATTTGGATTTCTTGAAATAGTACATTTTATGTCCAAGCAACCACATTAAGTTAAACTTATGAAACTTTCGCATTTGATTTCATGTTAATGTTAAACTAAAACGAATATTCTCACATAAATAATGTTATACCGTGATATCCTACATTTAACCATGTTAACTACAATTCATGACGATTTTACTATATGTGGAGCCTCTAATTAAATTCCATACCAATAACCCAACACAGCCCCAAAAGCATTTTCTATGTCATGTCTAACAATTCTTGCGCTTAGTTCGGATTTGCATTGAATGAGCGGGCTGGACACACGCGCATCCCCGGCCTGTCATTAACGGTCGAGCCCCACCCTATTCGAAACTCAAATTATTGTGTTCGAAGAGCGCTCTGGCGGCCGATTGCGACACTCGCGTAAATAGGTGTCAATTGTGTGCGCGATTGTACTTGAGATGGAGGATCTTGTGTAGGCGTGTTGCTAAAATATAAATAATAGAATCACAATTTTATCATCAAAGTATTTTTGAAAAAGTACTTATGTACATAGTGTGTGTCCAGCTCGTGTTGATTATTTAGAAGACTGCACATTTACAATGCAAGCAGTTTTTTTTCTCCTTCTGAATTTGCAAAGAAACCATACATAACTATTTTACAAGTAAGCAGATAATAAATAATTTCGAAAATGTGTTTAAAACTAAGAAAACTTAAAACTTGGAATGCTAGTAGCAAGTTTTTCTACTGTTGTACGAAATTTACAAAAGGGAAACAAAACGGCTAGTAGGTATAGTTTAAAGTTTAAACAGTGAACTGAAATATTGCAAGATAAAGTAGCCAAACAAGATGAGACTAGACGAGTTATGTAAGACTTTATAAACTTTCACGTATTGAATTAATATTATTTAATAGTAGTTTATAAAACAGTTGCTTAATAAGGGGCATTAAAACACGAGAGTGAGTTTTTTAATAATATCACTCGAGTGTTTTAATAACTAGTTGTGTGCCGTTTCATACACTACTTTATCTACACTCGTGCAACAGGAACTTACATTTAATGAAGAAAAAAAAATCGTAACATTTACTTCATTTTTCTGGAGTCAAGCGTAGTCAAATTTTCCTCACTAACACTGCTGTCGGACATTTTTAATCAATGTTATAATATATTTTTTGTTTTGGGACGTGCCGTGCGTAATGTATACCATTATGCTACATATTTGAGTTCATAATCCGGATTTTACGATATGAGTGTAGATAAAAGCATTTTAAAAACCTTGACGTTTCAATCAAGTTGCATGGTCACGCGAGAAGCGCACAATAAGTACCTAAACAAAAAGTAAGTAAATAACATTTTTAAATTAGACATGTTATAACATTAATATTGTTACAATAAAATATCCAATAATTAAACACCAATAGAGTGCCCCACAGGTAGACTGGAGCACGTATGCACGTAAAACTATACGTCCATCAGAAAAAAAGGTGCATTAAAAACCTCCTTGCACGCCTTTGTCCGCACAGTTTTTTTAAACGCCCCTATAGAAGCTTTTTTGCAGCGAAAAAACGGTTTCTAACATCTCAAAAGAGACGACGCGAATAATTCCACGTTTCATGTTTCTTAGTTTTTTGTATTTTCTGAACTCCCACAGGCATTGTTGGCCCTTATCGATTTAATCTCCTTTTGATAGACCTCTACCTATGGACCTCATTGTCCAGCGTTTTGAAAAATGATTGCTTTTTTCTATGAAAAGTTGGGAAAGAGTTTAAGGATTGGAAAAAAAGTAAAACTTCTTATGTTAAAATGCTTCGATTAACTCATGCATCCGTACATCAGATCATTCAGGAAGATTATTAAATAGTATGTATTATAGTTAGAATGAGATTGATTGATATGATATCTGGACATGGACTGGGATTCTTAGCAACCTACTTCATTTTCCATATCACTAAATGGTGGTTTCAAAGTACTGAAATACAACCATGTTTATTTTTAACTCAACCTTTGATTTTTTTAGGAGATTATGTCATTGAAAGAAACTTATTTACATGCAGGACAAAAAATACTAGAATCGGCCGATCTACAGATGCGGTCATGTCCAATTTTGTAATCTTTTGTCTATTTGGCGACCGTATCACAGTTTATACACTAGTTACTACACACTACTATACACCATATAACTAATAAACATTATTTATAATCACCAGGATTTCGATGGTATCAGAGACACATGTTGGGTACACTAATGAATTTAAGGACATCGCATAAAAAGTCTGCCTACCTACTTTTGTAGCGGCTTGAGTTTTGAGTGGTTATAAAAAAAACAGGGTCCGTTTGATCTCTGTTTATGTGTTTACGGTAATTTGAAAACAAATACGACTTTTGTTTTCAATGTCGTCGTAAATATAAAAAAGTTTTTTTTTAATATTTGTGCTAAAATAGTTCCAAATAGCACTTGATGTAAAATGTTCTGGCTTTCTTTTAGTTAAAATATGCACAATTTTGTACTTTACAAATTGAATCGATTTGAGAAGAAGCAAGCGAAGTTCGTAGACAAATCTTAAAACCCAACCATTTATGAAAGCTCGGTTGTGTTGTGAATGTAGAGCGCGTCATGAGGAAATGTTTATTAACAACCTCAAAAAAAATGCTATATGACGCTGGAATGCAGCTAGAGTTGTTAGCACTATTTCTCTACAAAATGGACACCAGCTATTTTCTTCTTATTTACGGGTTTGTAAAAATCTAAGAATCCTAATTTTACCAACTTTTAGGGGTTTTATTCCTTTGAAACTTTGTTAATGTTTGTAATTTCGATGACAATAGAATAATGTATTATCATCAGGGTATAATAACGGAACTAAAAGGTGGATAACGGAACTCTTGAATGGCTATTAGTAAATCCATCGAATTCAGGCTCATTAGGTTTGTTTTAACGTCTAATAAAAAAACAACCATTTATGTCGTACTAAAACGATTTAAACACATATTATTTTAATAGATTCATTTATAATAGTTAAGTTTACTAATTTACTTCTAGTTTTTGTGTAAAACTATCTGTGCCCGCAGCTTTGCTCGCGTGGTCATTTCTGTGTGTTAAAAGTAACCTATGTGTTATTCCGGGGCCAAAAGTACCTTGAAAGTACAAAATACCAAGTTTCGTTCAGCCGTCGTGAAGTTTTAATCGATTGCTCGGCTTCAATTCATCGGATTGAGATACCAAGTACACCAGTTTTTAAGTTTAAACTTAATCTGTATTACAGTAAAAACTGCATCGCATTATCTTCTTTTTACCTACAGAATTTTTCTTACTTACTGCTTTATTATAAGTATAAAATATAAATAGAAGGTGACAGATTATACATACTTAATCATCACTTTTCTCAACTAAAACGTCACGATACCATATAAATTTGTTTCTTTAGTACCTATTCGTGTACAGTGTGGAAAAATCTCTATAAAAATAAAAATAAATAAAACGTTACTCAGAAACGCAATATTTCTTTTCAAGCTAACACTTGAGATGATTTATGCAAAACGTGTTTGGTGTCCAACGGTAAATTTTTTTGATCTCGCCAGAATTTTGAGACCCAAAAAAACGTTTGGGTGTCGTATGGACCCGACCCGACCGACCAAGTGGGACTAGTAGGAATCCATTTTGAATTTGCGATAAGATTTAAAAATTTACTGTTTGTATGGATTAAATTATGAGGTTAGAAGTTAGTCAGAATTGTATAAATAAACTTGATATTTAGGTACCTATTACTATCACTTCGTTTCTTTATTAATTTTAGCGTCAGAAATGGTACATAATAAGATGAATATCATTCAGCCACAATAATTTTTAAATTTTAATTCACAGATTTTAAGTAGATTTCGAATACATCAATTCTGTGTACGTTCAAACTTGTACTACCAGACTCTAACATTGATTTTAAAGATTTCCGAAATATTCACCTTGCGAACCCAATACCCCGAGATATCGATCAGCGGCGCGATTTTTTGCCCCGTTTTTTCAACCCCATGTTGCGTCTGCGTCCAAACTTGGGTCAATTTTCGTCCGAATCCTGGCTCTCACGTAGGTACTGATTTATGTATCAAACCTGTCACAGTTCAGTTTGGGACGTGGTATCACGCCCAGAGCCTTTGTCATCTGTGGACATTAGATTTATATTTTTTTCTAGTTTTGATACTATGATAGAAATCTTGGATTGATTTTATTGTTGTGGAAAAATTAAAATCATGGCACATTATTTTACAGCGTTATTACAAATCCAAGAAGTGCCAGTGCCAGTATAGGCAAAAGACATATCTAACTACTTAGAGTGATTGCAAAGTACAGCAAGTAACCAGGTACAAGATACTGCTATTTATTCTGTGTGGTACATGTAAGTACGAGGGGTAAGTACAGTAGAAAGTTAGTTACTGTACCTAGTTAGGTAGCTACTGCTTTTAGATCAAAATATTACACAGAGTAAACAGATAACTTAATATAACTTAATTGTAATTAAGTTCTGAGCTTCAGCAGACCACAGAATATAATAAGCGATCTGCTGCGCCGATGGTTCAGTTGAGTTGAGCGCGCCATACTGATCAGATCAATTTCAAATCAATGACAATTACAATTAAGTGTCTTCATGGCAATAATTAAGCAATCGATCAAACTAATATATATATATTTATATATATAGTATCCTAGTTTGGGACTCGATAATTGGTGTGAATTGTCCCGAATATATATACTTCACACACACACTTCACACCAATTATCAAGTGCCAAACTAGGATACTAGACAAGGGATAGACATACACATAGCTCTTCTATACTCATATTATATCAAAAAGAACGAAAAAATCTGTACAATGAAGATAATATAAAAAACAAAGGTCTAGGGTACGTAACATAAGCAACTGAACAAGAATAAATCATTTTTAATAATCATGTCTGTTTGTTTGTCTGTGTGTCTGTATGTTCACGCATCTCGTAAAAACTACTGGACCGACTGCGATGCGGTTTTCACTTTTGGAAAGATTAGGATTTGGCTTAAAAACTGGGGTTCTTGGTATCTTAATACGATGTTTAGGTGCCGAGCAATCGATAAAAAACTATTTGACGACTGAACGAATTTTGAAGTTAATATGTAGTTCAATGTACTTTATAGGTACTGGAATAACACGTATGAGCTACTTTTAAATGAAATGAGCACGCGGGCAAAGCCGCGGGCACAGCTAGTACGAATATAGTATTATAGTAGTCTGATCTGCGGGCGCACCAAGAAGGTATTAGCAAATCTTTTCTTGTAGTAGAAGGTGCTGGCTTCTGGTCTTAGAGTTTTTCAGGCCGCCTGAGGGCGTCTGACATGGCTTAATGATTAAGCTATAACAGCCAAGACCGAGACGGTTTAATGTGTCCTCTGAAGTACGGAGCGTATTAAAACCGCACATAAGTCATTGGTAACCGAGGACCAAACCCGGTATCGTTTGAATCTAAGTTGCTGTAGTAAACCGCTACCATCGGTTATTACAACATTATTAATGAACGTTACGTAATTATTAGCATTATAAATTACACGAACAAGCAAGCAAAGTGTAGGAAAACCTCCCACACGATGGACCGACAATATTGTTGCCATCTCAGGAAGTCGGTGAATGGAAGTGGCACAAGATCGCTCGTCATGGCGCTCTTTAGGGGAGGCCTATGCAGCGGACTTCTAAAGACATGATGATAATGATGATAAATTAATTAAAAAGTATCCAAGTGTGGCTTTGGAAACTTGACAATTGAATTGGTTGGACCGCTCAATTTAAGGAAAAACCAAAAACCTTAGGAAGTAAAGAGAATAGTTGTTCCTATCTCGGCCTATCATAAAATCTGATTTCGTATCCGAGTCGACTACATTTTTTTATTATTAATTCATTCCCAAATCAGATAATTGTCCGAGTTGACTTCGTGCTTCGGAAGGCAGTTTAGCTGACGGCCAGGGCTGGTATTGATTAATAATAGTCGCTAAGCCATGTAAGAGGCCCTCGGACAGCCTGTCAAACTGACACCAGAGGCCAGCACTACCTCATACAACAAACAAAAACAACCCATGACGAATGCTGCTAGAAACCAATTGTGGGATGTAGAAACAGCAAACGGGGTGTAGCAATAGCAATAGAAAAGCCAAACAAAGTACCTAACTAAACTACAAGATGTATAGGTAGGTCATATTTAATTTTGGTCTCATTTATATCATAAATTCGTCTAATCCTGACCTTTCTTCACAGTCTAGTCGGGCGGGGAGGGTCGCACACGTGTGGCTACCACATGTGTCCGACCACCACATGTGGGTCTGTGTGTCCTGTGGATATGGACACCGTATGAGAATTTATGTCTCGATGTACGCGTGTACTGGTAAGGTAAAAAGTTATAAGCTGGTTTCAGAGCAGTGCTTAGGCATTTTCATGCGGACCTTGGAAGCTCCGGGGCGAAAACATGCGTGTGATATAAGAACATCGTTTTACAGCGACACGGACAGTCCGTACGGACTGTACATTTAGCGAGCAGTCTAAACTGCATCTAACTGCCCCACTCATAGATGAGAATTAACTCTAATTAGCATGAAACTCTCGAACTGCTAGCTTAGACATTTGCCAAAATTGACCCATAAACACAAAAAGCGCTTAATATCTTTAATTTATTAACATAACTGCACTCACTGCCGTCGCCTTTATTTGTACAGAGACACTAAAATGTGGGTATGTTCAAGTCAAGAGTAACAACATAAAAGAGTATAGTAGAGAGCAATGTTTTCAGCGAAATCACAGGGCATCTAGACTTAAAAACTAATGTCTCAGGGTGACGAGCGCAGTGTAGTGACAAGCAAGAGTTTGCAAGCACAGTTATGGGTGGCACTGCAACTTTTTTGGGCAGGCGTAACCGTAACGCACCAGCTCGCAAACCTGCTCGTCTTCACTAAACCGAAAAATAAAAACAAAGTATTTACTAGGTAGCAAGCGTGCCTTCGACCGCATAGTCACTTTCCATAGGGTAAAATATGATTACAAACGCTTAGGACGTTATGCGCCAGAAAATTGTTGTAAGTGAAACTAAATACATTTTAGTATATACATTTTTTCCTCGACTGTACTGAGGCCAACACAAAGTGCTATGTTTTTATTAGGTCTGACCAGATGGGTCACTTCGATGCTTTATGGAGTCATGGACTGTACCTATTTATAGACACCTACTTACAATAACATACGGGAAAACGCAGCTTGAACCATATTCCTTTATATAATAATTATTTCATGCAGAGTTGATGGTTCTATCGTTTTCAGTATTGTTTTAATTTGTCAAATCATCAGCATCCTATACACAGCAGACAAGGGGTTGCATAAAGTCGTGGAAATTCATCTATTCATACATTCGTTGTTAAGTTTAAATCAAATGATCATTTAAATGAAATATAAAAACTTTCTAAAAGGTGGGAGAAAAGTGGCCAAAATGTTGGATGCATCCATACTTTTAGTTACATATCACCTCCACAAAACGTTTTGTCAAGTCCCTGTAAATTCCATGACCACGCCCCCACGGACCCAAAGTTTCTACGTAATTTGTGTAGAAAGCACAAAACGGAACTTTGTTATAGTTTTACAATGACTTTTTATTTGAAAACCACAAGGCGGATTGAAAACAAATTATATGGATATATTGAGCTTTGGTATCGATCTTTAAAACTCATGTCTGATTTGAAAAAACAATCAGAAAAAAGTTTGAGGTTATTACAAAAAAAAACTTGGTCAATTTTGTATCCATGTGAATATATTTCTTAAAATCGGTACATTACCGTACGGTACGGCACCCGTTCTACCTAAAAAAACTTTATTTTTTTAACTTGTGGTTGTGGAATGAAAAATAAACTCTATGGGACTTCATCGGTATGGAAATTCCATAAGTATCCATTAACCATAAGCTACCTAAAAATATAATCATACACAGCAGACAATGGTATATTTATTAGGAAAAGCTAACTAAAAATAATGCATCTATAAAACTCATGACTTTCCAATTCCATCCCTATATTTACGTTTCTCACCACACGCACCGCACAGTGGTGAGCGTGTCGTCAAAACATGGGCAAAAAATCACAGCCGTGTACCGCTAGCCGCGAGCGCATCTGGAAGTCATTCCGCTCTCACCGTTACACAGCGCGCCGCTCTGACCTGGCCCTGGACAAAAAACGTGTGTAGGAGTTCTCCAGCTTTGTTCTAATGAAATTATACCGCGATACTAGCAATTACCTACGCTTCCATGTTCGTACTGGAGAAATGACACGGAACCGTGCTTGGGGAGGCTTTTTGCGGCCGCGTCACACATTCGCAGTTTATTTTTACGCCATTGTTTTGTTGATTGTTTATGAAGTGTAAATTTTTAACATTCTATTTCCGAGGCTGAAGAAAAACAGGACAAGAACAACATTACGTGCTTAATCACGTTAAGAGACACAATACATGTTCATGTTTCAAGATATTTTTACCATCATTTCAAGCGTGCTAAGTAAGTAACTTTTGGGACAGGAAGAGAAAAACAAATATCAATTCTTTTAATGTGATGTACAAACAAAAATTCCTACGATACCCAAAATTAAAATAAAATTTTGGCCACTTGGCTTACTTTCTTACTCTGTTCATCTTGCAGTTAGATAAAAACTGCTATTTTAGAACGTCCAAACATTAATTGATGCAACTTTTATTTATTTAGATGTCTAAATGCTCCACAAGAAGTCCCACAGGATAAGACGGTGGTAATAAAACAAATATCCTCCGGTTAAGGGTCAAAAACCATATTGCGCAAGGCGGCGCAGATGAGCTGCGGCTCACGTAGTTTTTTGTCCACCTCCGTTACTATTTATAACCACTATGCGACCCACGGAGAGCAAAGGGACTGCAAAGTTAACGGACCGATGTGTTGTGGTTGATGATTTTGAATTTTACAGTAAACACATGTAACATCGTTGTAACCAATGTTAAAAGGAGCTTAGGCTAGGTACTCTTAATAGTCTGTTTTATTTTTACTAGCTTCGCCCACGACTTTGTCCGCGCTTTGGACTACAGTTTATTGTGAAAAAAAGCATCGTAAGTTCTTCTAGGATATTAAAAACCAATGCAAAAGTAGGTATAGCACCAACACTCTTGATGTTTTTTGACAGACTTGTATTTCAATTCCAAAGGCAACCGTTCCTTACAGCGAGTAATCAACATTTTCCAGTTTTTCATATTTTTTTTAAAACTGACCATTTTACGGTATAAAATATATGCTGTGTTTTATTCCAGGGTATAAGCTATCTCCATTCCAAATTTCATCAAAGTCCGTCCAGCCATTATCGACTTAAAACTCCTCAAACAAACAAATAAATGTTTTCACTTTTATATATTGGTGTGGATATCAATAAGTTTTCGTTTGTCAATTTTTCCAATTCATTTGAACTATACACTAAAAATACATTGTATTTGGAAATGAACAATATTGTTCAAACTTCAAATGTTCAAGATCCTAACGACTCGGCCATCATTACAGATAACCTATTTAACACTCAAACTAATCCTTAGCGGCGCTCTAATAAGAAAGCAAAACTTAATTAATAACTTGAAAGACCAAACATCCGTCGCAAGTCAAACTTAAAACCAAGCACAAAAAGTTACCAAAAATCTTTCCCACATGTGGTTACGAAAACCAACTTATTCTTACGGTTTTGAAAACTTACCTGTTTCTTGTCTTTATGGTTCTTAAGTCGATATTTGCGCTGCGTTCTTACAGGTTAGATGTGGATGTTTAATGGTTTTACACTACGTTTTTTTCATCACAGGATAAAATAGGTCGCAGGTTATTTGCCGATGCAAGGTGCGTCTTCTAACGGAACTTAGAGCCAAAATAAACGGGATGACGATGTGACACATTGTGGTGGCGAGATAAAGGAAGCTGTTGAAGTTGTATGTAAAGCTGTGTTTTACTTAGTTCTTCAAACATGATTGGGCGGAAATGATCAAATGGAAAGTACCGTTAGTTTTACCCTGTGCAGGATATTTCATTAATCCGTCAGTCTTTTTCAATGTCCGTTTGCCTGCCTCAAATAATAAATTGGTTCCAAATATACTTAGAAAGCACTTTGCTTCTATATGAAAACTGCCAAGGAGCATGGAATGCTCTGCCCGCGTGTGTTTCCCGATAACTATAATCTGCGAGTCTTTAAGGCGAGAGTCTTTAAGAAGATACCTGCTTCTGGGTGGACATGTCATTCCTGCAGCATTGGTCATCGTACGTGATAGTGGTTAAACGCAAGGCAAAACAAATAAATTTAAAAAAAAACAATAAAAAGTTGACATATTCTCATGAGTTTCACGCAATAGACGGAAAGGCTCGGTTTTCGTGGGTTGTATTCGCTACCCGTTACCAAAGGACAACTGTTCATGCTCCATCCTCATCCCAGCGTGTCACTCTGACACGCACCTGCACGGTCACGTTTCTCCCGGTCACGTCCCGGCCCGTGCCCTCTCGTAAAGAACCTCCGATTTATCGCCGACTCTAGCGCCAGACAGCTTGAATTGTGACAGAGTTATTGTGGAAAGTGACGGCTGTTACGTGGTGGACTTGCGTTTATTCAATGATGGAGGTAGAGCGCTGCTTTTCAAAGGTGTGGCTGGAATCTTTGTGAAATCTTAAAGCTGCAGATAACTATAGTTCATGAGATTCGCGACAATCAACAATCTGGTACAGACCTGATACTGAGCTCGCGTATCATCAGGCAGTTCAGGCAATACACTAACTAGACGTCATATAAAATGGAAAAAAGCAAATTATATACTCTTAATCAAATCAATCTCTGGAATCAAATCAATCTTGTTATGACATATAATCTTTCACAAAATTTTGAATTTCAATATCCTCAGTGACCTTCCTTACGTCTTATTCTAACTGGTCTCTTCAAACACGAAATCTGAATTAAGCCACACATTCATCATAGTAAAATAGCCTTGTACATATTCAACTGCCCACACGTCCCGCCTCTTTAAAACCATGTCTCAACAAGCTCAATTCAAAACCCAAGTAAATATAGAAAAAACTAACATAATTGAAGATGTGACAAAGTGCTAAAGTATTGACGATGTATTGTAAAACAGCCTTCGCGTTACAGTTAGCTCCTTTGTGCTTGCTTACGAGCCCAAGTTTCTAATCAAATGGGACATTAAGAAGAATAATTGCTATATATAGTTGTCATACGTTGAATGGCAAATCCGGAGATTGATATGAGAGCTGGCGAGTTGGGTTCAAGCAGTGAAATTGAGTAACTTTGAGATTTTGTGTCTGATAGTACCACAATTATCTAGGATAAAATAGCTTGTTCTTCTTTTCATATCGTTAATTCAGCCTTTAAGTGGTGGAGTTGTTGTGGTGGAAGAATTGATCAGGGGTAATCATAGATCTAGCTACAGAGGGAAAGATACAAAACAATTAATATCACGTAAACAAACCGGACTAGATAGATATGCAAACACCGTCCGGTGACGCACCGTCCGGTGACGCTGTAGAGGTCAGTTATATATCAACAGCACATATCCTTTCTAAAAAAAATATATGCAAACATCCACAGCTACATTTTCATTATTGAGCTTCATGTGCATCAACAACATAGATAGAAAGAATGTAGCGCAAATGATATAACAATGCCGTTGCTACACAAATGCCGCTCCTATTGTGACTGAGGCCAATTATGTGCGTTGCGCCTAATTTTAATGATAAATGGTGGAAATAGGTACACGTAGTATTTGTATACTCTTTGGGAGTACCTAACTCCTTAATACCTGGTGCGAGGGTACGCCAAGCTTATTTAAAGGTTTAAAGAAAACACCATCTGTTGTTTTTGGTGTTGGTGATCAAAAACAAGGCTCGGGAAATTCCTTCCATGTACCGTTGTCTCTTTTTTAGTTCCCAAATTTTATATTCATGTGGGGTTTAGTAAAATTGTTAACATGACATTCTAGATTTTCGGGGTAGCTAATATTGAAAATGCTTTCGTGATAATCGCTAACTCGTTTATCATCGTAAAGTAAAATGCTTAGTGACCATTTATTGACCCAGTTTTTGTGGACATGAGGCGGTCACGCATTGTAACGTTCCACGCTAGCATTAGTTTGGTTTGCGTGCATTTGCCCATGGACTAATCGATGCTATCCACAAACGCGAATACGGAATTATTGACCTCGTGACCACTTCTTGTCTACATGATAAATGTATGTAGTTGGTTCATCCATCATTCATCATCATAATCATCAACGGCCTTCATTAGTCCACTGCTGGACATAGGCCTCTCCTAATGCGCGCCACTGAGCCCGATCTGCGGCTCTTCTCATGTCATTGCTGCCAGCTACTTTGCGTCCATTGTCACTCCATCTGTCCTACACTACGTTTGCCTATACGTGTTCTCCACTTAGAACACGTGTACCTCTCCAGTTTTCGATTCTTCGACTAATGTGACCGGACTATTGCCACTTCAGTTTGCTTATTCTCTGAGCTATGTCGGTAACTTTCGTTCTCTGCCGGATTATTTCGTTTCGGATGCGATCCCTTAGAGAAACCACGAGCATATCCCGTTCCATAGCTCGATTAAAGTCCATAAATTTGTGGACCAGTCTCATAGTCAGTTGTCAGTTGTCCTTCGTTCTATAGGTAATATTTTGAGCAAAATTTGACAAATCTGATAAGGCTACTGAACACAGATATAACAAACAAAATTATCAAAACATGAGCCAAAGAAACAATAATCTTACGTGCCGGTATAGATGTTCGTCACTTTCATCTCGAAGATAAGGCTACGGGTACAACGCACGCATGATAAACGCTTGATGGACGATCGCATCATACTGTGTTCTCACGGTGCACCTTTGAATAAAATTAGAAGTGGCAAACCATTTTAGTTCCAATTTGAAACGAACTCTGTGACGTGGCTGAGCCTTAGCAGCTCATTATAGTTGGATTTAGGTATTGCCAGCTAATATTTACACTGCACACAAAACTGTGGACAAGGCCACATTTTTCAATAAGCAGGTTGCAATGTTTATAAAATAGTTCGATTCAGTTTTTTACAGACAAAATAAGCCTGCAGGCCACATAATATTAGGTACAATGTTTAGTTAGTTTTGTGTGAATGAAAAACCTGATAAAGATATATATTTTTTTGAGTCCACATCCACACTAGTATATGAAAGTGAAAATGTTTGTTTTTTTGTTTGTTTGGGGAGTTTTAACGCGATAGGATTTTGATGAAATTTGGAATGGAGACAGACCCTGGTATAAAACATAGGATACTATTTATTCCGGAAAATTCTAAAATTCCACGGGAAAACTGGAAAATATTGATTACTCGCTTGAGCCACTTGAGCATAAAAAGTGGTATTAACTGGTATCCCAGTAGTAGCTACGTTACTTTTGTGTAGTTTTATGAGGGAACGGTTGCCATGGAAAATAAATAACAAGTCTGTCAAAAAACATCAAAAGCGTTGGTGCTATACCTTCTTTTGTATTGGTTCTGGTTTTTAATATCCTAGAAGAACATAGGATGTTTTTTCGCGATTAACAGGAGGCCGCGTGGGTGAAGTCGCGGGCAAAAGCTAGTTTTATATAAAACTAACCAAAACCTTAGCATAGCATAGACTACACAGAAACAAAACAAATGGTGCTAGTGAAAAGGGAATCAACGCAAACAATTTCTGGTGACGTAAAATATTAATTTGTTACTAATATTCTGGTATTATCTTTTTCCTGAGTAATATCAAATCAAACTTTCACATAATTTGCCTTAAGACGCGCAGTTCTAAATGTTCCTAGCCCCACGGTCCGCGGAGGCGGATACTCGCTGATAATGCGCCGCTTACTGATGGAGATTGATCGCCGCGCCGAGTGTAAACACACCTTTATGTACTCGCGTGGGGTTGAGGTGTGCACTGGACCTAGTTACGTGATGTACTTCTCAGTGATATAATATATATCAAGTATAGCAGGATTTAGTATACGAAGAAGACAAATACGACTTGCCTACTAATTGTAAAGATTAATTCTTCGAACCTATTAATCGACTTAAAACCAACTTTTTGATGACAATTATATGAGAAGACACTGAAGGTCTATAACAAAATCATCATCATCATCAGCAGCAGCCTATATCTGTCTACTGCTGGACGTAGATCTCTTCTAATGCACGCCACTGAGCTCGGTCTTCCGCTCTCCTCATCTATTTTCTTCCAACTACTCTTCGCAGGTCGTCACTTCACCTGGCCACAGGCCGTCCTACACTACATTTGCCTAAACGTGATCTCCACTCAAGAACTCGTCTACCCCAATGATTATCGGTTCTTCGGAAAATGTGACCACTGACTAGACCACAGGTCTATAAATCCTTTCATACATAATAATATAAACAAGCACAAATTAAAATTTTATATTATGCCCGACTCCCCACCCCCCATTATAGCTAAGGAGCATCTCGACCACATCAGTTTTCAAACATAAAAGTCGTCCCATCCGTTTGGGAGCTACGATCGTCACCCCCATTCCCTCCCCCCCTCTCCATTATAGCTAAGAACCATCTCGTTTACCTCAGCTTTGAAACCTGAAACACTGCAGCTAAATTGTTCCATTTGTTTGGAAATACAATTTTCACCCCCTTTTCTCAACATCTCTCCCCTTTTCTCAACATCTCCCCCCTTTTCTCAACATCTCCCCCCCTCCCATATGGCTAAGAACCATCTCGATCACATCAGCTTACAAACATAAAAAACCGCATCAAAATCGGCCCTTTCATTTGCAAGCTACGATTTCCATCTCTACGTGCTTCGGAGTTCTAGCTGTTATTGATACAATAGCATATTGTCTGAGGTCTTGAAGAGGATTATGTACCGCCTCCTTGTCCATACAAAAAGAAAGACTCTTTTCTACCTCCTAATATTCTCAAATTTTGGTGTTTTTTTGTTGTTGTAATTACCACATTATTTCTAAAGTCCTATTTTTTCATTTTTTAAATCACTTTATAGTCGTAGATACAAGCATCTGAATCAGCCATATTTTTGCGCTGAAACTATTGAATTATTTTTCAGGATACAAAACCTTTTTGAACATAACATAACATCCTCTACCAGCGATTGACACAGATAACAAAACATTTTGCTACAATTTAAGGGGTGGAAAGTGGTTTGCCCCGGAACGTAAATTCTATCAAAAATGTACCTAATAATCTAACGAGCGGCAAATCTCAAAGGAATCAACAACGGAAACAGTGTTCGGTATCGCAGCCTGACAAAATCTGACATTAGAAGCCAGCACTATTTTACTACAAAATTTTGCCTTATGTCATATCTTCTAATTTCTTGTCTTAATATTTTTCAACAATCGCGAACCATCAACAAAGTACAGACCACAATAAAAAAAAGAATGCTTCAAACCGCAAAAAATACATTAACATTCAGTTGCACTCCTAAAAACAGTTACAACTTCTCCGAATGACCCTACTTCTCAGATCGCCTTGCTGATAGCAAGGGACTCATAACATTTTGCTATGACATCAACCTACTATAAAATATACTGAAAAATGGTTGAAGATGGCAGGTATGGTCATAGCAACATTTTGACAGAAGGTCCATGATTAGGCGAAACTTAAAAATGTTGACCACCTGTTATGAATCCTGTTGTATAAAAATATTGTGTTTTTGGTTCATTAATTATAGAGAAATTTATATGTAGGGACAAATCGTTCTGTTTTTTAGCTGGGCTTGTATGGTTAACATAAAAATGAAGTCATAATTAAAAAAAAAAACAATTTGCATGCTCGTAAAAATCTTGTTTATGCTGGGTGGAGGCGACATAAAACTGCATTTATTGCTCAAGTGCATAAAAGTGTTTTAGTTATCTTATTCTCTATGGTATCCTAGCCGAGTCAGAGTGTATAAATCGTTTATAAAACAAGGCATTTAATCCTCGACTTCAACATCTTCGCCTATAGGTCGGTCGGATAAATGTCGCCTATAAATGGCTTGTTTTATGCCCTTGTTGTACAATCTACTATTTGAATAGTATTATAGGATAAAAAAATACCTTATAATGTGCACTTTTTTCTACAATTTCATATTAAACGCATATTGATGTAGGCGGCGCGGGCGCAGTAAAGAAGAAGTTATCACGTACGGTTCTCTTTCCGCACTCTCCCCCCTTGGATTCTGGTCCAACGGTTAGGAATATAACCAACAAAGTTGCAGCACAACAATACTTTCAGAAATAATAGCACAAGCCTAAAACGCCTCAACGTCTCTGTAACGGTAGAATAAACATTTCTGCTGCCTCTACTTGCACAAAATGTGGGCACGCACCGTTTTTTGTCAGTAAACGCTAGGGCCATCTGGCAAGGATTTTTTTAAACAAAAAACTGAGCCTGACCCTTTCTTACCTACAACGCTGGCCCTCGTTTTTTATAAAGGCGTAGAGACCCTTTAAAGACGTAGAGACCCCTTACAATATGTTGAATTACCGAATTAGTAGAGTTTCTAAAGGCTCGATGAAGTTTTTGATTGAACCGGCAAACGGATTGTCCTAACGGTCCGTGTTGTTTTGTTTTTTTTTTGTTTGTTAGAAATTTAATATCGTTTCCTACAAAAATTTTTTTCATCAGATTGAGACTTATTGAAATTACGCCTGCAGACCCTTGATTGTTGGAGCATTAATTTTCGTCGTAATAGGTGAAAATGCCGTAACGTTGACTCAAACAGTAGCTTTATCAAAAATTAAGAGTTTGTTGCGTTGTTGTTATGTAATTAACTCTAGTTTTGCAGAAAAATCACCAAATCTACTGATTTAATTGAATTCAATACCTTGTTTTTTTTTTATATTCCAATATATAATACTCCTCACTTATAAAGAGGGCTTTATGAATAGAATAACAAGACGTAAGTTCAAAAACTAAAACCTAACTACGGTCGGATAAATAGCATATGTTACTCAATAAATGAAGACGAATCGTTTGATACCTCATTTGTAATAGTCGGACCAATAGGGGCGATGCTATGGTAGCACACACATACATATGTATTCTACAGATCGCACTATGGAGAGTGTGCACAAGAACTGCACAACCTGATTCCCCCATCACCTTTCCATCACCGTACGACTAGACGATCAGCGAAGCGCCACCCTTTCATGGTTGAAATACCTCGCACAAGAACGAAGCGTTACGCTTTTTCATTTATTATAAGAACTGCAAAGGAGTGGAATGCCCTGCCCTCGTCAGTGTTTCCGGTAAATTATAACCCCGGTGTGTTCAAGTCAAGAGTGAATAGGTATCTACTAGGCAAGCGTGCTACACCTTCGACCACATCATCGCTTTCCATCAGGTGAGATCGTGGTCAAACGATTGCCTAGTCCGTTTTTTTTTTTTTTAAATACATATACTGCTAAACACAATTACCCTTCCCTTGAGTCGGGTAAAAAACGGATAATAAGGTGACCTACGTGGTCAAGCCGTCTTGGTTATTAAGTTGTCATTTTTTTCAATTGTTTTGTTCTGGTGACACGATAATATAAAATATCGACACACTCTCCTCGTTTCTTAGATTTCATATTCTTAGCAGTTACCTCTCATGATGGATGACTCAACCCACCCGGCAACAGCAAATTCCAATATTTAGCATTACGTGCTTATCAATAACTTGAAAGCCAATACAAGGACCCACGTAATCTGTCTCCATAATCACAACGACACAGGACCTGCATTCCATATCAAAGAACGCCGCCTCTCAGCCAATCGAAATACTTCAGAAGTTCATTCAAATAGTTCGCGAAAGAACGAATGAATGAATGATATCGCGAGCGGATCTCTCTTTATCGTTTTAATTGTTTGAAGTTTTTTAGCTTTTAGTAGGTACTTGGTAATGCGGGGGTTGTAGGAATGCATGCAGCGGTATTTACTATTTTTAATGTATGGGTTTATGACAGTTCGATTTGATGTCCTAATTTATTAGACTGGTTTTAATTCAATTTTATTATTGTTAACATGAATGATTGATTATGTATTACGGGTGAGACGGACTTACGTACATACTATGAGAAAATTGATAATATAAAATTATGATACTTAAGTCTTTGGCAAAAAATTAAGGAGTTATTTTTTTCGAAATATATGCACGTTAACATAGAAATTGTGTGAATTAACATCAGTGAATTTGTAAGTTTATTTATTATTTTTATAAAGAATATCATTGCTACCTGTATTATGATAGCCGCAAAGCGGTAAATAGTGCGTGAATTCAACAATAACGGGTTCGTTCCTCGGCTCCGCATCAATAAGTTTTCTAAATTATGTGCTTTTATTTTCATCGTTCTGCGCTTCGCGGGCTCTATAAGCTGTCGGTCCTGGTTGTTATTGCTTGATAGCAGTCGTTAAGCCTTGTCAGAGGCCCTCGGGCGGTCTGACAAACTCTGACACCAGAGGTCAGCACTATATTATGCTCATACGACAAACAAGCATCTTTACCTTAAATAAGGCGAACCCCCGAACAAAGAGTTATAAGTTTAGGGTGTGTGTGTGTCTGTCTGTGGCACGTAGCTGTGGATTATGATGTGGTTTTTTATGATTTAAAACTGATGTAATCGAGATGGTTCGAGCTATATGGGGGGGGGGGGGGGGGGGGGGGTTGGTTGTTTGTCGTATAGGTAGTGCTAGCCTCTGGTGTCATAGATTATCAGACCGCCCGAGGGCCTCTGACATGGCTTAACGACTGCTATTAATCCATAACAGCCGGGACCGATCGCTTAACGTGCCCTCCGAAGCACGGAGCGATGAAAAACCGCACATAACTTAGAAAAGTCATTGGTGCGGAGCCTAGGATCGTACCAGGTATCGTTGGATTCTAAGTTGCACTATTGAACCATTAGGCAACCATCGCTCTTAAAAGGGGGTTGAGAATCGGTACTTCCAAACGAATGCACCGATTTAGCTGCGGGTTTGTATATTGAAAGCTGAGGTAAACAAGATAGTTCTTAGTTATAATGGGAGAAGGGGGGGAATTGTAGCTCCCAAACGAATGGACAGATTTTGATGTGGTTTTTATGTTTGAAAACTGATGTGATCAAGATGCAGCTATAATGGGGGGTAGGGGTTCGGGGATTATATAAATTTTAATTTGTGCTTGTTACACTTTCATGCATTAAGTGAACCAATCGGAGGACTTATAATGCAAAAGCCTTTTGTACCGTATTGTGCTGCTTCAATATTCCAGCTAACTATATTTTCTACTAGCTTTCCTGTCCGCTACTACGTCCGCGCAGGCTACTGTTTATCGCGAACAAAAACCTCTTATGTTCTTCTAAGATATTAAAAACCAATGCAAAAGTAGGTAACTATAGCAGCAACACTCTTGAAGTTTTTTGACAAACTTGTTATTTCGTTTCCATGGAAACCGTTCCTTACAGCGAGTAATCAATATTTTCCAGTTTCCGTGGAATCTTACAATTTTCCAGGATAAAAAGTTACTCTATGTTTTATTCTAGGGTATAAGCTATCTCTATTCCAAATTTCATCAAAATTCTTTCAGCCATTATCATATGAAAGCTCCCTTAACAAACAAACAGACAACGTTTCACTTTTATATATTGGTATGGATTTATAATATACACGTCAACATTTAAAAACTTCACAAACAGCTAGGCTAGCTTAGAAAACAGAGACAATAACTTCAAAAGCCATATCCGGGTGGCACAAAGTCCCATGGCATTGGGCGGGCAGGCGGCTGGGGCGGGAATGGCCACGGGTCACGCTCGCCCGTGCCGTCTCCGCCCCGCCCTGGACAGAGGGTGGAGTAGGGGGTGATAGTTGATGTCGTTTGAAAAAGTTTGAGCTTGTGTATAGTTATTTAAATATCACGTGTATAGTTAACGACTACACGTGATATTACCGTGAGGGTTTTGAAATTGTTAGACGAAAGAGAAAAATTGCATATGTTAAACAATACCGTCTTATTATTGTATGTTTTATGCATGAATGACCAAGTAACAACAAAAGAAAATAGAAATATAAAATAATTTATTGACATAAATATGTGCCAATGAATAAAAAAAAACATAGGCTCCTATAAACCAGCAAAAAACTGAGTCAGGTGCCAGTTGCTTCTCACAAAAGAAAAGCAGAAAAATAAATTTATTTCCAAGCCAAAAAGTACAAAATATTCAAAACATAATTATATCAATATTTTTAACACTAAAACACGTATGTATGTTGTTGTGTATGTCTGAGTGTGGGTGTGTGTAATTTGTAATGTAATTGAATGTAGTGTGTGTGTAACAGATTAACTAATATCAGCGCCCCAATTATTCAATGAAAATTTTCCGAATCGAGATTGAATTGTGAATTGAATAAACATTGCCATTCTGAATGAATTCATGGTGGCTCCACACTATCGTCAACCCTCAAACTCCAAACGATCGGCCACAGACAGAAGCGATGGGTGCGGCCGCGCTTCGAACTGACCAGCGCCTAAAATTATTATATTCAAGCCTATAGATAACTAATAAATGAAAAAACATGCGTAATCGAAGATGGTGGACGCTACCAATAACTGTAAAATGTGGCACACATTTTAAATAAGTCGCGAAAAATAAACGCGCGTCCGTCCAACCACCCTTCCACATATCGAAGTTTGGGCGATCATTTAGATTTTAGATGGTTGAAAGATAGTCGAGCCATCATAAGCTCAACTCGCGGTATCATTACAATAACATTCGCAATTCGAGCAACGTTTGACTTTGTTTTTCATGAAATTGATGTTAGATGGAACTGGGATTTGAATACATTTTGATAGATAATTAGGGTTCAGATGTTTGGGAATTATAAGGAATTTCACCGATTTTAACTATGAAAAACTCTGCAAAGCAATGTTCTCGGATTTGTAATTGTTATAAGCAAAGTGCTTCCTATTAGGTAAACAACCTGCTCGACTAGCACTAAGTGATACAGAAAAAACAGTTTGTATCTACTGTGAGTTTATATTAGTTAGCCACCGCCCGCGCCCGCATAGCATCGATGTGTTTGTAACCTACACAGACTACTTAACTTTTGTGCCTTTTCACAGTAGTCATAACTTAGTGCAGAGCTCGGCATTTGTTTAGCTTTTAGACCTTCAGCTGTACGTTGTACCATGTAAGTCCGAGGGCGGGGCGGCGACGGCCGTGCCACGGCGCGTGACCTCTGGCCTCTGCCCATCGTCTAACTACTTGGTATGCAGGCTTTGTTTATCTTATAAAGCTGTGGATTGCTAAAATGCTAAAAAAACATTGCATTGGCTTTTTTTACTTGGTTTTAATAAAGTAGGCTATTACGTCGTCTCCATTTTTACACACATAATTATGTTCAGATTATTTCGAAAACTGTATCTCGAGCAAGAGCTTGAGTTTGAGTTCCGTTTTCCGTTTTTTAGTTTTAGTTTTATGTGTCGATGTACTCATATTATTACACTCATAATCTATGTATACTTCTATCTATCTGTCTATAATTATCATAACGAAATAGAAAAGACCGTAAAACGAACATAATTTATAAAAAAATATTAAGGGTACTTAAAATAAGGTACTTAACAAGAATATAACATTTTTAAAAGGCGTGTCTGTTTGTGTGTTCGCGCATCACGTCAAAACCTCTGAACCGATTGCAATGTAATTTTCATTGTTAGATAGCTTACGGTTTGACTTAAAAACTGGTGTACCTACTTGGTATCTCGATCCGATGAGTATAAACCGAGCAATCGATAAAAACCTATCTGACGACAGACTGAAATTTAGTTTTTTGTACGTATAGGGTACTTTTGATCCTGGAATAACACATAGATTACTTTTAACCCAGAATAATGACCACGTGGGCAAAGCCGCGGGCACAACTTGTACTCATAATAAAGCAGTAAGTATCAAAAACTCTGTACAATGAACACCATTCAAAAAAAATGGTCTAAGGTGCTTAAAATGAGTTACTGAACAAGACTTAACATGAGTATAATATTTTTAAATCTTGACTTTCTGTTTGTTAGTCTGTTCACGTATCACTTAAAAAACAGTGGATCGATTGCGATGTGGTTTTTACAGTTAGATAACTTTGGGCTTGACTTAAAAACTAGTGTATGTAATATCTGAATCCAACGAGTAGAAGTCGAGCAATCGATAAAAAACCATTTGACGTCTGAACAAAGTTTGATGATATTGGTACTTTTGGTTCTGCAATAACATTTAA
This sequence comes from Alsophila aescularia, assembly GCA_946251855.1. NCBI lineage: Eukaryota > Metazoa > Arthropoda > Insecta > Lepidoptera > Geometridae > Alsophila > Alsophila aescularia. The sequence goes on from OX276381.1 coordinate 39,822,001, forward strand.
GATCCTTATATCCCAGAAAAATTACCACGCGGGCAAAGCCGCGGGCACAGAGCTATCATAATAAACATCATGTTAGTATGTTGCCCCAAACCCCAACAATCTAAAATAAAAAAAATGTCCAGGCCAAGTTTATCAAGTTTCTATAAGTATAGTGGCTCGTGGCTAGGCAGACGTATTGATCCAACTGGCTACTAGGGTGGACCAGTCCGAAGGGCGGCGACGTCCGTGCCATGGCGTGTGACCTGTGGCCTCTGCCCACCTTGCGGTGCCTTGAACTATACTGCGATACTTGGAGCTTTTGTTCAATGCCGTTTATTTATTATTCTGTCGGGTGACGAGACGAGCGGGTCGCTCTCCTGATAGTAAGCGTCACGCCTTGTCATACAATCGCACCCAGAATTTTGATTGCAAAATCTCACGCGTCACTGCACTGAAAACCACTTGAAACCACACTTGAAAACCATATCTCAGGGTGACCCACTGGTCACCCTGAGATATGGTTTTCAAGTGTGATTGCCCAGTAATTTCACTGGAGTTTATTGCGATTTGTTTTTACTAATAATTTTACAAGGTAGATACGTGTTGGTCCAACTAGGCACTAGAGTAGATCAGTTCGAAGGGCGGCGACGTCCGTGCCATGTCAATCTGCCTATCTGGTGCACTTTAATCCCTGTATCTGGCTTCAAATTCATACCAAGAATACTTAACGCACAAATAGTTTTACGTTCCATCGTATTTTTACACGACTGCCTTAAAAAGAATATAATGTTTTTATGATTCATGTATGTTTGTTTGTTTTTATGTATGTATAGGAGTTTCTTTATTCGACCATAACTTTAAATGCCTGAACAGATGTAGACGTATGGGGTATCGTTAGAATCCTTATATCGGCCCGAATAACATAGGCTTTAGTTTTTTTTATAAAAATTCAATTTAGCGGTTGTATTGTAATAAATTTTTTCTTCGAATTTTACAATATCGGCATCAAATTGAAGGCCGGGCTAAGCACATTTTAAAAACATATAATTTACTGGCATAAGTTCTTTTTTGGAAGAACTAGCGTGTGTTTTTAGCTTTTAAGCTATTTATTTCTTTAATTTATTCTTATTGAGTACTAGTTTTTGCCCGCGACTACGTCTGCGCGGACCACAGTTTATCGCGATAGAGTTCCTCAGGATTCAAACTAACTCCATACCAAATTTCATGATCGTTTTAGCCGTTTAGCCTTGAAAAGGTGACAAACTGACAGAGTTACTTTCGCTTTTATAATGAGTCTGGAAGAACGTATGGGTTGCAAGAACGCAAAGACCAAACCTACCACAAAGAAATGTGCCACTTCTTTTCGTTCCCCTCTTAAAACCCGTACGTAGGTACTATACGGATTCAAGATAAAAAAAATGTTACCGTCCCTTTTTTGTAACCTTCTTGAGAAATCTGCATGGCTTCCTAATTTTTTACTTAACTGTAAATTATACGGTAAGTAAGTCGTTTGCAAAATAACAAAGGATTTAAAAACAAAACTTGTAAATACAATGCAGGAGCTTATGAAGTGCAAATGTGTGTGCTTTTTACGAGCTTTTTCAATGCTTTTTTTTCTACTTTTTAGCATCTTTGATGCCGAGATAAAGGAACTCGTTATATGGTAATTTACAAAAAAAATATTGTAAGGATATATTACATATTTTTATTTATGGACCCTGACAGTCCAGTCCGTTGGTTTTATTTATTAGAACTGGTTTTGAACTCAAAAAATACTTTTTAATAACTACTGCCTATGTCTATGTATCTAATAGTAAAATATAAACATATTAGAAGAAAAGGAGACTTCACTAATAAAAAAATATTACAGTTAAGTTTAAGAAATAAACTCACCTTTCGTGAAAGCTTTTGTTTTTTTTTCGAACAAAAATATATCTTCCTCAAACGTGCGTTAACTTACGCGTAATACGAATTATAATAAGTTCTATATTTTTTGTAGTTTATTAAAAAAAAAAAAAAAAAAAAAACTTTTTAAAACGAGATAAATAAATTAAATTCATAGACCCTTTTTACTAAATAATGTTTTTATGCACACTTCCTGTTTATGTAACCCTTTATAAAAGCAAGTGTATAAAAACCTCACCACGTGCCACCCACGCATTTTTTATGATTTTACATTAATAACGCCCAGCTGGTCTCCGACCATGACCATCGAGAATAGAAGAAAAGAAGCCTCTAGAATACGTATAATATCCCCATGTACAGAACGATCCGTGATTTGTCATTAACATGAACATACACGTAAAGCTTCCAGGAGTGCAAGTCTATACTAAGTACTGTTTCTAGTCGCCCTTACTTTTTGAGTCGAGTCGAGTGACTAGTGACTCTGACTGCAAAGGAAATCGGTCGCGGGTTCGTATCCTGCAAGGTGTAAACGTTTAATCCTGCATACCGCGCATGCTATCGCACATTACGTTAATTTGCGATATCGACGAATTTGGATTCTTACAGAATACACCTTTGTGACCAAAAATGTATGTAACTGAAAGGTGTCACTTCCCTAGGTCTTGTACAATTTCAGTCATCAACTGCAAGTATCCTCAAGTATAGTATCAAATGTATAAATAAACTGATATCACAGCAGGAACATGACACGAATAGATATTTGAAAGCAAGCTTGGCCTCAGAGAGCACCAACTATTCAGTAGACGAACTAATATCACATACCGTTGAGCGATTTTTATGATCTTCCAATTTACTAGTTTCATGTTCCATACCTTGGCTACGCGGCGGCTAAAATGACGCTCTCGGACAAGGTGTGTGATTTGAAATAAAATCAAAACAAAAGACTTCAGTTGACTTCGTAATCGTAGTCACTAACCACTTGGCCAACCGGATGTATTGCCTACACTGTACTGTATTCGTTTCCTTCTTTTGAATAGACTCAGTGGAAACATGTTCAATGGTATTGCAGCTCATACTCGTACCACATCGTGTAGGTGTAAGGAAGAAAAGATCGCAGAGTATAGTAAGTGATTGTAAAATGGCCTGTGCGGTAGTTCTAAAGATCCAACTATACATACGAAAACTAAAATGCTGTGGCGAAGATTCCCTACTCAATATTAACGTGTTGCCTAAATTCAATTCTACACGCCGCAAATAGAATATTAATGAGAATTAATGAAAGGATAAAGGACTTGAATCTTATTTTTATCTTGCCTTACATATGTATCAATGAGAGCCAGGTATGATACCATGAAATCACACGGGAACTGCAGTTACGCAGTTGACCTATGTAGGCGATGTCGAGTGTAGAAGATTCTTGTATTTAGTTTTTCCACACTTTTTGAGACTCCTAATCTCAATTTTTCTTTTGTTAACATTGGACGTCCGGACAGCAGGTAACATTATACGGCTAGCCCCGTTTTATTAGATGCGCCATTTTACCAGCAAACCATTGACCAAAACGCAAGCTCACCGTCACGGCGTGTGCTGATCAGGCTCGCCGACGGTCACATGTAGGAAGTCGTTTGTCCTCCGTCACACCGTGCCTCGCTCCCATTGTCTCAGCGCCGTTGGTCGCCGTGACCATCATTATGAGTCAACGGTCGTGATGTGTGATGTTATAAGATCGTTAGATGATGGCCGATTGCAATTTGCAAAGCTTTACTTGTTATTCTAAGAGTCAGAGTTAATAGTACCAGTGTGAAGTGAGTTCCACTTGTCCTTTGCGATGTGAAAAACACAGATATCGTGTCAAAATTGATAAGGTTGCACAGCATGCACTCGTATTACAATCGTGTAGTGGCTAGTGGGGCGACATGTCTCTCCGCTCTTTACTTTTTAACTATTATAGTCGAACCTTTCTACCGCCTATCCTACCCATAGGCGTTAGAAAGATATATAAAAATATCTTGCTACTTATTTAATATGAAAATTTTGAATTAATAATAACAAAAAATAATAATACATATATCTTCACTGCCTCTGAAATAGTTACTACATATCGTGATAAATAAATAATTTTAAAATGTTATGTGTACACTTGCTGTGCGCGCGGCTTTGCCCGCGTGTTTATTTCTTTTAAAAGTAGCCCACACTTGTTATTCCAGGACCAACTCTAAGTACCTTTAAGGTACAAAACTACATTTCTACATTTTCTTCTTCTTCAATGTACTACATTTCTTCAAAATTCGCTCCTCAAGCCAATAGATTTTTAACGATTGCTTGGCATCTAATCATCAGATTAGAATACCAAGTCAAACCCTAAGCTATACAACAGGGAAAAACACATAGCAATCGGTCCAGTAGTTTTTACGTGATTCGCGAACAAACATACAGAGACATGATTTAAAAAAATACTGTAAAAGGCAGTAGCTTCTCTGCCCTAGACCTCTTTTTTAAAATTATTTTCATAGTTCAGACTTTTTCGTACATATTACTTAAATATAAGTATAGACAGATAACGCGCTTGTCGCTAATACTAGGTTTGTTTCTATCTCTCTACCTATATTTACTTGGTAGGTATGTACCGAGAATATTCAGTACTTAGAGATTCTTACTCGGTAGGCAACAAAAAAGGTTACTGAGGCAAAATTCCTGCAGAAAGCTGATGAGGAACCTCATTAACCCGGCGCCAATGACACTGGGTGAAATTGACCCGAGCTGAGTTTAGACGGTCATATTTTTTATTTTACGTGCACCGTGCACTCGAACGTTTGTGTAGCTGGAGAATCTTACATCTCTCTACCAGCACAGATTATGTACTCAGTTCGATGCCACATCACATCAGCGAGATACTAGTGCGTAAAGCCAAATCGGGCGAAATTTAAGCAGTTTTATGTCTCTCAACGATAAATCTGAAGATTGATCTTGTGTTATTATGATAATAAATGTGTCTTATTTATTTTATATTCAATAATATTTTTGAGTTCTATTAATAGCAGGAATAAATTTAGAAACATATAAATGTATGCAAGTAGTATTTTCAGAGTTGATTTTATTTTAGCTGTAGGTACCAGCGGCTTTGCCCACGTGGTAATTTTATTTAAAAGTAGTCCTTACGTGTTATTCCAGGATCAAAAATACCTATAAAGTACAATCTTCAAAGTTGTTCAGCTCTCAAATAGTTTTATCGATTTCTCGACATCTAATCATCGGATTATGATACCAAGTACCCCATTTTAAACGTGATGCACGAACAAACATACAGACAAACAGACAGACAAACAGAAAGACAAGATTTAAAAAAATAAAATTTTAAATTATTTTCTTTGTATTGACTTTTTCGTTCTAATTGCTTTATTAATAAGTATAAGATGTTGTTATTATTATAATTATTTCATGTACCTAAGAAACCAGATAATTTTTTAGTTTATAAAAATACTAGCTTTCCCGCCCGCGACTTCATCCGCGCGGACTGTTTATCGCGAAAAAAAGCATCTCTGTTCTTCTAGGATATTAAAAACCAATGCAAATGTAGGTAATGCACCAATGCTCTTGAAGTTTTTTGACAGACTTGTTATTTCGTTTCCATGGCAACCTTTCCTTACAGCGAGTAATCAACATTTTCCAGTTTTCCGTGAAAACTTTCAATTTTCCGGGATGGAAAAAAGTATACTTTATTTTATTCTACCTATCTCCATTCCAAATTTCATCAAAATCCGTTCAGCCGTTATCGCATGAAAACCCCCTAAACAAACAAACAAACAAACAAACAGACAACGTTTCACTTCTATATATTGGTATGGATAGTTTGTAAAGAATACTGTCAAAATCTGGGTCATCCTGACCCGGTGTAATTGTACCCGTAATTATTTTCTCGTCATTGGCGCCGCCGGGTTACTTAATTTAAGGCCCAGCAGTTCCATCGTAAGTACCTAACCTGTAATCTTTGAACTAGGCTTACCTACTCCTGCATAATGGCGAACGGACAATTACAAAAACACTGCTATAGAACATTTTTCCACTTGTTATTTCTAACCTCAGCAGTCAGCACCATGTCCAAACGACAATCAAAACTAGATGGAGTAACGATCTTAACGCTTTGCTGCCTCAAAATAACTCGAGACCATTGCTCTGGTGCGCCTCCACACATAACAGTACGGTGCCATGTCCAATGCTTCCGCATTTGATATAATTCACTTAATGGGGAAGATTATGGTGTGCAGTGGATGGTCAGATCTAGCGGCGATACTCTGTTCAGTGCTGCAATAGTTAAAAGAGCTTATAGTGTATCATGAAAGAGAACATAATGGTTCTACCAAACAGGTACTAGAGTTGTGTTGCAAGAGATGGTGGTCGAGTAGTAATAGGTGCGCTTGGCAATCCAACGACGCCGGCTTCGATCCTCGGCCAACGACTATTTATAAATTATGGGCGAATTTACCATCGCTCCGTGCTTCACAGGGCACCACGTTACCGTCGGTCCAGTTTTTTTACAATTGATAGCAGTTGTAAAGCCACGTCAGAGGCCAGGGCCTCTGGCGTGCTGACAATGTTTCTGACTTCATCGTCATGTCAGCCTTTAGAAGTCCACTGCTGAACATAGGCCTCCCCCAAAGAGCACCATGAGGAGCGATCTTGTGCCACCTGCAACCACCACCGACTTCAGATCTGACTTCATAGGGGCCGGTAATACCTTATTAACACTTACATATACGTCTCATACATTTTGCAAGAGTCCATGTGGGTGGTAGCTACAGTGTCAAGGGCAATGGTAGACAGTGAAATTCTTGGAGACATACGAGTAAAAAACTAATACAATCCTCTCGTCTTTAGCGTTTAACGTCCTAATTACAAAATTTATTTTGTAGTGGTAGATCGCTTAGCAAGAGTGTGACTGGAGAACTAGCACATCTTTGTTAGATATTCAGCCACGAAGCAGTAGTGTGTAAGCATTTCTGTGTGTTGGGTTTGAAGGGGAACCAATGTCTCAGGGTGACAAGCGCAGTGCAGTGACGTGCAAAATATTGCAACTAAACTTCTGGGTGGTACTGCAACTGTTATGAGCAAGCGTGACGCTTACCGTCAGGCGAGTGAACTGCCCGACTCGTCAAAGGAATAAAAAATGCGGTTTTGTAGGATAGCACCACATATTGCGGTGTATTGTTGCGGTGTGTCAAGTCACCATTATCTTTACTTGGTAGGTTCATCTCGGCCATCAGCGTGCTTATACATGCGCTAATTTAGAAAGTGATTCAGTAGCTAATCTTTTCTATTTCCAGTTTGACAGCAACATTGCATGTACCCAGTACTTTGTCGATGTTCGGTGATAAAATAAACGCAGCACCAGATATGCAACAACATTTAAGTTTCTAAAGGACATCACCAGGCTATTGCGCAATAAGTCAGACTCTCATTCATATTTCCGAGATTTCTCCACAAATTTGGATTAATTTAAAGTCAAGCGTATTTTCGTATAATTTTCGTCAAAATTGGTAGAGTTTTTTTATATAACCCAATCCCTTTTAGCTGGCGCATTGTCTCGAATTTGATGATTTCCCAGTGTAGAGGTGCATTGCACTTATCGTGACTTTGTGGATGTTAGGTTATAAAATAAGCACAGCGTCACCAGTTTCGCATTAACTAGAAACAACTTTATTTACTCGTCACTACTAAACCAACATTCTAAAGGACATCGGTTAAAACCGTGCGCAAACACTATTGCGCAATCAGACGGACTCAAACATGCCTTAAACACAGCACTGCGCAAATACGACGCTCGTCTCCATAATCAAGAATTAAATAATCGTAAAACGAAAGGCTTTACTGTCCTCTATAAATTACAACGTTATCTCCCTCTGACAAACAAGAGAATGACTTGATTAAATAAGACAATCTGTTATCTAAGAAGATGTAATCAGAACGGACACAGGTCCCAGTCAGGTTTGTTTGGAATATGTGAAATTTACACTTTTTCTTGACGTCAGTTATGACTGTAACATTGTGTAAGGTAAGGTGGGTGGTGTGATAATGTTTGTATCGTTTTATCAAAATTGATCACTATTTGAACCGATGCTACTGAACCAATTTAGATTAAATTTATATGGGTTCACCCTTCTCGTAGAGAGAATGTGACGATGTCAAACCTCTTTCATCATAATCATACTCATATTAATTCTAAATTCAAATAACCTGTCACTCTTATATTGTCATGGCAATTGGCTCATGTCCATGTTTTTACAAAATATCTGATCAGGCAGTTTAAATTACTGCTATCTAAAATAACGGCCAATAGAATGCCCACCAAAATGCTGACTTCTAGCTTGGGGCGTGTTCGTGTTCAGTAAGGAAGGACCATCTCGACTAGCAGAGTTCTGCAAGCGTTGCTGATACGCCAGCTATCTCTGTACATGGTCATCTTCTGCTACAACGTGTCCATGAAGGGGAAGCCGCTGTTTATGAACATCTCCGAGTGCTCCTAATTGTTCCTGTTCTTTTATGTTGTCCACTGAGGTTTGGTCCCTGGGCTAGTGGAACAAACCCTAGGACCACCTCGTGACAAGAGTATCAAGAATAGTCTCTCTACGACCCTTCCAAATAAAATAATCATACAAATCTTGATTTGAATATCCCAGGGAAATGAGGTAACAAAAATGTTTTTAAAAACCTTTGTTTTAAAAGAATTGAGAACTTCGTACTTATTGACGCCGATTAAAAATATTTGTAGTTTTTGTTTTGCTTTTATTTCACTTGATATGTTTCTATGTATGTATGTTTGTTTAGGTCGAATTTTGCAAGCTGAATTAGAACCACTTCCTCCTATCCTACGGAGTTGAATTTTTATATATTGGTTCAGTTTTGATGACAATGCATTTTTAATGTAAGCATAACCTAAAGGAACATCCAGGATTAGCTCCAAATAAAGGAGCTCTTCAACGGTTAACAGAATAGACACAAAATTATGTGTACGCATTTTATTATAATAGCCGGTTTTAAATTTTACCAATACGTAGTCTGCAGATAAAGGCCCTTTGCAACGGTCAATACAGATCAAACAATAATATTTGTGTACGCATTTTATTATGATGGCTGGTTTTAAGTTTTACCATGACATGGTTGCTGCATTCAGGGTTGCTGCACTCAGGGTCCTGACTAGGGAACTCCTCAGCTTTCAACAGCACAGAGACAAAATGTTGTAAACGCATTTAGTTGTGATAGCCCGTTCTAAGTTTCACCATGACATGGCTACTGCGCTAAGCTTTATTTTTAAAACGTTTTTTAATTAACTTATTTGATTGTTAATACGATGCGATGCTGTCTCATTTCAATAGGACCAATGTGTCTCGTCCAAAGATTTTACTTTCCTTCAGAGGTTTAGTAAAATGCCTAAGATTCTGTTACTTCGTCCATTCTGAACGCTTCATATTAACATGCCCTCAAAAGATGTGAAGCGAACGAGTTATTATAAAATACAAACACATTAAAAACCAGCTTGTCCTTAAATTAGCCAAAAACTACAGTAAACTAATAAATACTACATACATGAAACAGATCTTAAACATAATTGCCAATAAAGGCTTAAAGGCAGCCCAAATGTTGTAGCCCAAGTGTTGTAGTACTCGTAGCCCAACTACACTACCAACTGGTAGCAAACCAAAATGCTGGCGGCATAACCACGTTGGAATGCAATGTTAACTATGCGTGCCAAAACGTAGCATTTGGATTCGCCTAAACCAGAGTACTGCGAAGCAATGGAAGGGTAATGAGTTAAACTGTCTATGAATGTATTTATATGTAGGTATGAGGGTGATCCACCATAGCGTCGCCCCTATTGGTCCGATTTTGACAAGCGAGGTATCAATTGATTTGTCTTCAGGTATAGTATCAAAAGCTATTTTTATTTCCCGACTATGGCAAGGCAAAGGAAGGGTTATGTGTTCTAACTAAAAACTTGGTCCAATTTTGACAAGCGAGGTATCAATCGATACGTCTTCATCGCAAGAGTGTCATAGGCTATTTTTTGCCCGACCTTAATCGGGATTTATTTTTTGAATTATGTCTTGTTGATAATACGATGAGTTCTCGGTCCCCACGGTCCCAATATCTAAACGCAATAATATCAAGGTTAGAATACATTTTAAGCTTTAGCTGCTCTGCCGAAGAAGCCGTATCGCCAGCCCCACTCTGTTGTCTCAGAAAGATGTAAATAATAACTCGATTTTCACTCCAAATCTCTCAATACGTCTTTGTTCATCTTTGCCACAGATCTACATACTACTAGTCCTGCAAAACTTTCCCCCTACAAATTAAAATGGTATCATTTGCAACACAATCTGAAACTAATTCTTACACAAATACACATCAGGTATATTTACCAACCTGTTAGACATTGATAAGAGATGAACAATCGTCGCTTGTTTCCCAAAGATAGAGGGTTGATAAGGACTCTATAATATGGTCAAAGGAAACGCCGTGTTTGCTGAACTATGTTTGATGTGGCCCTGTTTCCTGTCATTAGGTTTTATATTAAACATAGTGTTTGATAGGGGCAGGTTTTATTAAAAACAAGGAACCAAAAAGATACTCAAAAATAAGGCTACATCCCATTTGAGTAACTTTATAAAATACCTAGTCAAAAGTGGCATTTCGGTAACTTTTTCCTTTCTATAAAAAACTGTAAATATAATGTATATATATCAAAAGTGTGATATATAAAAATAAAAATAAAACGCGACCAAAATTAAAATGAGGAAAAACAAGCTAAAGATTTATGATTTTGAAATATAAGATACAGTTGAAAGCATCATGATTCATGATACAAGATTCTAGCTGATCCTGTCAAAGTAGAAATAAAATACGTGAATTCACAAGTTAATTCGCATACACTGTTAACTTACCTTAAGTCAAATTAGTAAGAATTTGAACAGAAAACAAACTAATTAAATTGATTGTCACAAGAACCAAAAGTGTGTGCTAAGGTTCAGCCCGACAGCTTCAGTGGAAGTGGATGAAATATTGATTACAAAATTCCAGGACATACATACATACAAGTGAAATTAAATAAAAGCTTTTAACTGTTAATAAATGCTAAGTATCTTTATTTTGTTGCTTATAAGCAATAGCAGCTGTTGTAGACAACGTTCTGGTTCAGAATACCTACGATACGTACTCGTATTCCAGTGAATCCAGGTACACTATTACAAACAGTAGGGAGTACATGTACCTACTCATTACTCTGTAAAAGCACAGAATAAATAATAGTATGACGAGTAAGTATTGGGATACTGACGCGACTTCGCGCTGACGAATTATTTTAATCGCGAAAAAAAGCATCAGTTCTTCTAGGATATTAAAAACCAATGCAAAAGTAGGTTTTTACAAAATTGTTATTTCGTTTCCATGGCAACCGTTCCTTACATCGAGTAATCAACATTTTTCAGTTTTCTATAATAAGTATCCTTTGTTTTATTCCAGGGTATAAGCTATCTATCATTTCAAATTTCATCAAAATCCGTCCAGCCGTTATCGCGTTCAAACTTCCCAAACAAACAAACAAACGTTTTCACTTTTATATATTGGGGTGGATTTATGACGATCGAATCTTAATGACCAAAAGAACCCCATTTTACAATCGACTTCAAAAAGTAGGTTCGAAATTCGAATATTTAAATAGATAGATACTAAATAATATACGCACCAACAAATCAACCTACAAATTATAAATAAATAATACATATAGAAAGTAAAGACGCGTTAATATAATCGTTGGTCTTATCGCTTTCAGCCATCTATAACAGACAACCTTTTTTAAAAGGATAGGTACCTTATTGACAAACTAGACCAATGGAACTTATAGGTATGTAGACATAGATATGCTTTGTTATAGAAACGTTATAGTCAAAAGAATCGATATAAAACAGCAACTATGCATATCGAACGCGGAAACATTGTATTTGTCCAACATAATTTATGTTTCTCATTGTCCTACGGAAGCTGTAGGCTCGTTTCGTTAATCATCTATGGAAAAAAATGCAATAAAACGGACCCCAAACGGTCAGCTACCATTAGCGCTGAACCGTGATTGCAGAATAATGTCCTTCGCACACTCGATGCCTTTTTAGCACTGTGGTACGTGGTAGGTACTGAGGTACTATGGGAGTACAGCTGCCACCTCTGGGAGGCTCTGCCAAGTATCAATTGAGACTTTGGATTCAATTGAGACACGTGCTATCAGGCTCATTATGATGACACTTTACTGTAGAGTAAGCTTCAAAGTGTGGCGCATCGACGTGACCATAAAAGCGCCACTCTTTTATGGTTGAAATACTTTGCACAAGAACTAAGTGTTACGCTTCTTCACTTATTATAAGAACTGCAAAGGAGTGGAATGCCTTGCCCTCGTCAGTGTTTCCGGTAAATTATAACCCAGGTGTGTTTAAGTCAAGAGTGAATAGGTATCTACTAGGCAAGCGTGCTATCATCAGGTGAGATCGTGGTCAAACTATTGCCTAGTCCGTAATAAAAATAAAACAAAGGTTTTTCCCCAGTTCCCTGGTAATTTCAGGTGATAAAGCACAATAAGGGTATATATATATATATCTCTCTCATTCGGTTGGGTGCCCTCGGCAAAAGTATGGTTATGATATAAGGCGATAAAAAGAAAATGTTGCCGCAGTTTATATGTTGCTTTGGCGGTGGTTTTGTTTTAAATGAACTAAACTATGATAATGTGGACTCCACGATATCCAAGCATGTATCGTTATGGAAAGCCGATTTCAATGCAGTTTAGAGTTATTATATTGGGCTGGGAAAGAGTTGGTTACAGACTCAGATTATATACAGCTGGCTAAAAATGGATGGACATCATCAATCACATCATCGGTTTCCATCGGGTGAGATCGTGGTCACACGATTGCCTAGTCAGGAATTTAAATAAAAAAGAAAAAAAAAGGTAACTGCTAGCGCATGATTATGGTGTCATTATTATGCGTATTAACAATTGTCTATTGGGTCGCGCATTTTGATGACACTCATCCTATCAAACCACCTCAGTTAATCCATTCGATTGGTTTATCCGGTAACAATTATTATTATCAATTTGATTATTAAACAAAATTCTATGTGGAAATTGTTGTATTATTAAAACAAACATTATAATGAGCAATATATAAAAAATATGGGAATAGAGTTCCTTATTCTTCAAATAAAAAGCACTTCGCGTGGGATGTTTGAAAGCCCGACTTCTACAAAACAACGAAATTTTTACTTGTAAAGATATTCTAGCGGTTCAACATTTTTGTAACTTATTAAATAAGATTGCAGATTTCTTCTGACATAAACCGTGACGCGAATACTTGCTTATCACGGGATTTCAGAAAGCAAGCCAACTTGAAACCGACAAGAAAAAAAAAAAAAAATGGAAAAAAGAAAAAAAAAAGAAATCGAAAAAAATCGAAATCTGCAGAAAAAAAGAAGTGAAAAAATAAGTAAGTAAGTTAAAGTATCCCAATTTCAACCGAGAGGATTCTCGGTTGAAGACAGATTTCGATTTTTTTCGATTTCTGTTTTTTTTTTCTTTTTTTCTTCTTTTTTTTTGTCGTGTGTCGTGACAATTCTGAATTTTTTACAAAACCAAGTGCGGGTAGTTGGAGACAACGCTCGCCCTTCTCGACGCTGACACCCGCTACTTCAGTCTTCTCGTATTTGTGACGAAACGTCGAGGTAAATAAATATTAAGTTTTCAGCGCGATTAAGTCCCGATTAAATATATAACTATAAGATACTTAATGTATTCAGTGTGCGCGCGCCGTTAAAGTTATGATATTTGTGACCATTTTTTGCGCAAACTGTGCGATCGATTGGTGCCATGCATTCATTTATCAATAGTATAATCTCAGATAGTTATTCATATTGAGCTCGATTTATTGTCTGGTGGACGGAATTGAGTCGCTTTACACTAAAAAAATATGTGTGATATTTTTGGGAAACAATAGAAATTATGAATACGGATTGTCATATAATATGAATACACTTTGTGAAATAACTTATAAAATAACAAATCTTCAGATCTTGTTAAATCTCAGATTTTGCTCAAGCTACTATTTCTGATCACTAGCATGCTTTTACTCTCATATATTTGAAATTAAGTCGTATATTAAATGCACATTTTTTTTATCCTCGCACTAATTACAATTTGGAAATAGTATACGAAGATCTCTCTGTAAACCTGTTTAAAAAAGCACATGTTCTAAATACTTTATTAAAACTATATCAGTACAATGGACGCTCTTATCGTTTAGAGATATCTTCCAGATACAGTATCGAATAACCCAAAAATATTCTAATTTATTTATTTCTAATTACTCCATTCCTTGCTCTGTCCGGTCCCCTAAGGTGAAAGGTCGCGTGGGGCACACGCCGCCGGTCAGTGGCGAATGGTACCGCCTGGAACCTATACAATCCATGCTCACCATACTCATTTTTTTACAATCTATTGCTTCTTCGCTACTAAAAGAATCAAAACTTTGTGAAGTAAGCGAGCTTTGGTTGCGCTACAGTTTGGTTATGACGTAAAACATTTCTGTGATGATATTGTATTGTATTGTATTGGAGCAATACTTTTCGATTTTTCTCTGTAACTTGACTAGGAAATAGGACAGTAAGGTACAGGTAGTAAGGGCATTTTTTCTTTGTATTGTATTTGTGGGGAAGCAATAGAAACCGATGTAATTAGATATTTTTGGTGGATATGAATCTGCGGCTTATATTACTTTTGTTGAAGGTACTCTCATATTGCCCTTACTTTGCCGGTATAGAACGGTCCTCTAGATCCTAACTTTGTTTCTATTATAACACTCAACCGCGAAAAACGTATAATTTAAATTTTATTTTATTCAAGGCATCATTCGTGATGCTTTGAAATTGACCCCTAACACCTTATTTGATTATTCTATACAAAAGTCGGTTAACGCTGTTGGGTTATCATATAAAAACCACCACCAGTTTGGGTCACCAACGGAAGACCAGTATCGACCAGATCGATTACAACCAGCATAACTCTGAGTTGAAACCAATTCATAACAATTTTCTTAGTCTATTTATTGTGTTTTATTTTGTTATGTTTTTGTTGTGAATTACAAACTTTGTCTTTTCTTTGTTTCTTTCATATGCTTAAAAATTAGCCACTAAAAATGCAGTACCGAAACGTTTTCTTTGAAGATATATAAAAGTTAAAGTAAGTATACATAAGTCAAAAGCTTCACTTTCTTCACCAAAACAGCTCTTCTTATCGCTAACCTCAAGTAACCTCCAAGTTGAGTCGTAACTACCACCTACAATCGTTATCAGCACAAACTGGTCGGTGACCAGTCATCCAGCTACTTATTTACATGCATATCGGAAAACAAGTTGCCCATTGTCGCTTTACACTGTTCAAGTTGTAAAGCTACCGGAAAAACCTCGCATTTACATGCGAAAACCATATATGTAGTCATCAACATAACGTTTAATTTTGGATGTCAAAATCAATGGGAAAAGAGATGGAAAAAATGACCGCACCCAATTAAATTTTAACTCAAAAGCATATGACTTTAAAGTTGAAAATAGAATGTTGCATTTTATGGTTAAAAACAATGAGGTATCCTATGTACCACCCGCACGTCCTCTTTAGATAAGATAAAGGCCACCTGAAACGGCGACACCAATACTCGGCTAATGGTACCGGTACGGTACCGGTTTTAGATAAAAATACCGGTTGGACCGATAGCCAGTCAATTTGTTTTTAACGTTCAGTGTAAGTAATTAAATGTGTGCCCAATTTTCCGGCGGAGGTCAACACTTTCTTACAGAAAATGTTGTAATTGAACAAGTATTTTATTTCTAAAGTCATTTGTTTTACAAAGTATATTTATCTATGTTTTTATAAATATCTATCTATCTATACTTATAATAAAGCAATAAAAACGAAAAAGTCTGAACAAAGAAGATAATTAAAAAATATGCTTTAGGGTACTTAAAATAAGCTATTGAACAAGTTTTTTTTTTTTTTTTTTTTTAATATTATATTCTTGTCTTTCTGTTTGTCTGTGTTTGTACTTGTACGCGCATCACGTAAAAGCTACTCGACCGATTGCAATGCAAATAAAATAAGAAAGTATAAGATTTTAGCACAACACAAGAACATCAATGTTTTTGATCATCTCGATTTTTTTCACAATCTACATTATTAGATGGTAAAAAAAATGTAAGGAAAAAAACGCGTTTGGTCCGTGCTACTGGGAATTGATGCGCGTTCCGGAAAATTTTCGAAGACCACTAATACTTATTTTGATATGAGTATGTACCTATATAATACAGTCACGAGCCATGTCAAGTTTGTGTCAAAAGTAAGTATAAATTTTTACTTACAAAAAGTGATACAAAATGTATACATATCTCATACAATCTCAACAAGTTATTGCTCGTGACATATATAAAACAGAAATAGTAGGTATATTTTCTTTTCATAAGACATCCATTCAAAACTTGTTTCAGCTCTGATCCTGTTGACCCTGCATGGGGTTCCTAGAAGCCCCGTGTGGCTGAAAATTGCATAATGATCACTCATTTTGTGGGTATCTAGGCACACTCGACTACGAATCGAGACACTAGTGAAGGGAAACGTAAGGACTTTATCGATAATGCAGTGGTTTGTCGTATTATTTATTTATTTTTAACTAATAGTGGTAAGGCAGCGATGGTGCACCTGATGGTAAGCGTCACGAGTGCCTATCGCACAATTTTACTTACCTACAAAATCCTGCGCGTCACTACGCTGGATAACTAGTTATTTCGCTGAAAACATTGTTTGATGCCTGCTTTCCACAAAGCAGAAGTATCTGGCAACGATGTAGATGTCACAGTCAAAACTCTTAACCAGTCAAAAGTACTTTTCACTAGCAAAATCAGTCAAAAGTACTTATGACCGTAGGCTGTACTTTTGAATGAAATAACAGTCAAAAGTAGTTTTGCGCAATGTGCTCTAATAGAATGTAAATTTAAAAATGCAATGGAGCTGGTTAAAAGTACTTTTGACCACCTGATTCCGTCAAAATTAGTTTTAACTAGTTATATCACTCAAAACTCTTAAAATGTTGAGGAGGTTGATGAATGAAAACTGTTCATATATATATTCGCCTGTTTGCAATCTACTATATTTGTTATTGCACCTAAAAACAAGGTGGGTAGGTTAGTTACATTGAACATTAAAACAGTTTAAAACATTCATTTGTTTGCAAAACTACAATGTTCGATAGAATTGCGCCTAAAAAACTAGGTAGGTTAGTTAGGTTGAACATGAAAACTGTTTATAAACATTAGTCTGCAGCTTTAGGTGATTTTGACGCTCTAGCGGTTAAAATTAGTTTTCACCAAGAGCGTCAGTTAAAACATCTTTTAAGCGCGTCACAGATGACTAAGATACCATAATATTTTATCTTAAGATAAAATATCACTCGCCTTACAATTTATATGAACCGTCACAAACGGCGAGGATAATATATATTTGCATCTTACAGTGTCTTAAGATATCGAGCGGTATGGACTTTTTTAAAAGATGTCATCTGAAGATACGAAATATATCGTAAGATCATATATTAAGATACAAAGTATATCGTAAGATCATATATTGAGATACAAAATATATATTAAAATACTAACTTAATATACAAAATATATCGTAATATTCTCTACAGGTTGCTCTATTTTGTATTCGTGACATTTTTTTTATTGGTTTCATTGGCTGGACCCATGGCTTTTCTCTAGGTTAAAAGTTACCTATGTGATATTCCAGGAACATAAGTACAGACAGATTAACAGAAAGGAAGACAAGATTTAAAAAAATGTATATTATTGTACTTACAGTAGTTTATTTAATGTACCCTAGACTGTATTTTTTTAATTATCAAATTGAAATTATTCAACAAATGAATATTTTAGTATATGTATGAAGTATATGTGCTGTTGGTCTATAGCTGACCTCTAAAGCGTCACCGGACGGTGGGGCGGGCGTAAAAGCGCTCCGCCGCAATGTGTGACGCAGAAGGCGCACGCCAAAGTTAAGTTTTTGGCCACTTGCTCAAGGGCACCCAGGGGTACGAACCTCGGCTTGGACAATTGCCATTGATTACTTGGGGAGTATCCAACTAAACACCCATGGATCTCTACTGTTAGGTAGTGATCGAGGGGGCCCTGATGAAATGGCTGGTGCCCTTTGAATGAATTGCATAACTGACCACCGATTCGGAATACACCTTCGAGAAGAATCGGCCAGAAACTCGAAGGCGAATAAAATCGACATTAATTACGGGACCTTCGAACTCGCCGGCGAGGTCGGTGTCTGTGTCTTATTGTGTTGAAAAATAGTGAAGATGACGGATTAGGCGAATCTATCGCTGCCTGCACTGCGGCAGCGATTTTATCGTCCGGATCGCTTAAGATGTCTCTAGGGCGTCTACGGAGGGGCCGTGCGTCTGTTGTCGCGTCTGTCGTGTAGTCAGAGGCCTGCACTACTAGGGGGTTAGGGTGATGGGGTGCCGCGTCAAAGTATAGATACACTAAGATGCTATAATATTTTATATGCAGATATCTTAACGTGAAATATTATAGTATATTAATCGTCTGTGACGCCCTTTAGCCGCAAATTGCAGTTAAAAACACTATTAACAAATGATTTTCAGAGAAATCAACTTTTGACCAACCTGTTTAGTGAAAAGTAGTTTTGTCGGTTTTATTCAGTTATAAAATACTTTTGCCTGGTTAAGAGTTTTTACTGTAACGTTGATACTCTTGTAGTAAGAAGGCTTGCGCTACCCTGATTACTTAGAAAAATCCTACTGTCCATTTCCTGAATTCCCTTAGCTGGTTCTCACAACACCCACGAGATGAGGGTACTAAGAATCTGTGACTAAAGCTGGTTTTTACACACAGTTCACTTGAAATTCTAAGTTCAGAAGTCTTCTGAAGAAGAAGTTTTCTGAGCGAACAAGATCCAACGCGCGTACTGTTGTGTGAAAGAAGATTATTTGTATCTAGTACAGCATCTTCAGTTATTAATTCATATTGCACAAGACGTTTCACAAATAATAATTATTAAATTTATCAAATTATTAAGCAGCTGGCAACTGACAATAATGTATCAGGAGTGGTACAATTCAATTGTAGTACCTACCGCATTATATAAAAATAATCTTTCTGCTCTTTCTTATATATTTAAAGTGAGTTCCATACTATTGAAGACCTATAAAACGATATAGACCCATAAAATACGAGCTCATCAAATTATATACACTAATAATGTAATCTCATAATTTTTGTTTCATACCTATCGATGCATAAATTATTTTTCAAGGTTAAACTTACCTTAAATTAGTTTTTTTCTGATTGAATGTTTCAAAGCAACAAATAGCCAAAAACATCGATGTAGCAAATATCAATATATATCAATGTACAAAGTTTGACTTCGATCCAACTTGTGGATTATGAATAAAAATACTTTCGGATGAAAGGATCAGTTTCTGCAATCTTAGACACACCACTATCCTTGTGACTAGGTAAATAGCCTGCGACAAATCTAGGCTTGGTTATCTGTTTACTACTAATTGTACTATTGTGTTATTGACAACTAAAACACACCCACAGCATGAAGCTCAGTTGTGTTTACTTTGCAGTAAACGGCGAATGGGAAAACCACTTGATAAAATTATCTGCGTTGAGAAGCACATGTAGATACCGTTTTCATAAATATTGTATAAATACTGATATCTGCTTCTATTCTAGTATTTTCTATTTTGTAAGGTTGGGTGTTGCATCATGATTTTCTACCATAAATACCTGCAATCCTATTTCAGTCATGTAAAGACAATACTGACTTTGGAAGGGTTTATTATAAAGGATTTGATCATAAAAACTACTACTGCAACGCCGAGATTTGTATAATTTTGAACACTAAAATCTCGTATACTGTTCTTTCTTTCTTAGTTATACAAATTTTAGGCATTGAAATATAGAAAAGATAAAAAAAGTGGTTAAATCCTCGACCATCTCTGACTCTGCCCTCTCTGTCGGGTGCGTGAAAGATAAAGGTGTTCAAAACACTATCTAACTAAAGTTTTAGTATTTTTATGACGTTTTTATTGAGTAACTTTTTTGTTTGTCTTTCTGTCTGTCGTTCCGCGAGGAAACTCAAATTTCGAGCACTTCCCGATTTCCCGTTTAGCTATGCGGCTGACATTTTCAGAGTAGCTCACAATTCGATAAAAACGCAATCTGAAAGCAGAATTTATTTTTTAACTGCTTGCAAATTTTAGAAATAAAATCTAAAGTTCCAACTTTATCGACAACGCAATTACCCAGCACTATTCTGACCATGCGTCTCGCGCTTTATTTCCATGCCTAATTGCAAATTGAACCTGTCATCGTGCGCTAATGTGTCATAACGCGACCTACACGCTGGAACACCGGCCACGTTCACGGACGGGGCTACAACTCTGCTGACCCCTAATTCAACGGCTGCCAGAGTGACCCTTGAGATAACATGACTGGATATTATAGGCCCTCAACTCTACTTTAAGGCTCATATAGATATATTAATTTATTACTTTAATGCACTAAGAGAGTACAAGCATTTACATAAAATGAAAAAAATAGAAGAAAATTATGACGGTTTTAAAATTTACTGACCTCTCAATGACTGTCAGAGTGACCTTTGTGTTTGGCCTCGATGATGGCATGCCTGGAATAAATATGTATCAAGCCCACTACATTATTCCGCGAACTCACGGCGTACTTACGCGCCATAGAACAAGCACTTCGAAAAATGTGCCTTTATAGTGTCGTGAACATCCGTGAAAACTGTTCTGAGTGAAAACTGCACACTTTTCACGGATGTTCAAAATGTGTACAATCTATATCCACTATCTATACTTATAATAAAGCAATAAGAACGAAAAAATCTGTACAAAGAAGATCGTTACCGAATGGTCACAGCGGTAGACCAGCGCTGGTCGTTTTACGACCAGCAATATGCTGAGCTGGGTCCATTTTGCAAATGGTTACATTTAGACGTACTTTAGTGTTAAGGTATTTAAGGTACTTCCAACAAGGTTGCGTTAAACGTTTAACGCTACCATGGAAGCCTTCCTTTTTTCATTTCCACATTACGAAGTTTCACTTCTTCCACGCGGAGGGACACCACGATCGTTTTTTTTATTTATGTCAGTGTTGTAAATGCTATTTTTTGCAAAGAAATTGATTTTCTTCATCTTCTTTCTTCATTAAAAAAGAGCTACTAAACAAGAAAATAACATTAATAAAATTGTATGTCTGTTTATTTGTCTCTTTATCTGTTTGTATGTATGTTTGTTCGCGCATCACATAAAAACTACTGGACCAATTGCAATGCGGTTTTCACTGTTGGATAGCTTAGGATTTGATTTAAAAACAAGTGTACTTGGTATCGCAGTGCGATGAGTATAAGCCGAGGTATCGATAAAAACTTTTTGACGGCTTTAGGAATTTTGATCAAATGTTTGTATATTGGTATTTTAGGTCTTGGGATAGTACTTACTTTAATCTAGAGAAATGAATTTGCGTGCGAAGCCGCGGGTACAGCTAGTACCTATAATAAAACAGTAACTACCAATCAAATTTACAATAAAGATAATGCAAAAAAATAGTCTAGGGTACTTAAAATAGGCTACTGTACAAGAGTATAACATTTTTTTAATGTAACTTTCTGTTTGTCTGTATGTTTGTTTGCCCATCACGTAAAAACTAATGAACCAATTGCGATGCGATTTGCACTATTGAATAGCTTAGTGGTTGACTTAAAAACTAAGGTGCTTGGTATCTTAATGCGATGTTAAGAAGCAATCGGAAAAAATATTTGACACGAGAAAGCATTTTGGAGAAATGTAGTATATTGTACTAAAATGAAGTGACCACGCGGTCAAAGCCGTGAGTACAGCTAGTATACTCTTACTTAAGTCGTGAGTATGGGCACATACTCAGAGTTTGTACTCAAGGATCGCGCGGTCGGATTGGTGTAGCAACGGATTGCAGTGAGTCGTAGCCAAAAATCCCTGCGCGTTCTTTCAATTCCAAAACACAAGACCACCAGATTTACAGTTTTAAATACATTGCAGCAAAAAATTTGAATAATATTCCTCCGCCTATGAGAGGTAAAATAAGCTACAATCTTTTGAACCTTAAATTTAAAGCCATCATAGACGGTTTACGTCTTGAAAATAACTTTAAAGCAACCTTTAAAACCGCGTAATAATATACACACACTACCTCACACCCCCACACATCCACTCTCACAAACCCCCACACACCCTCACACTCCCCCATACACACACACACACACTGTAGTCAACATAAATAACTTCTTGTCCCACTTAAAATTATTGTAATAATCTGTATCTAATGCTGTTTTGTTCTTTTTATGTGCATTTTTTTTCTGTTTCGCTTCTATTTCTATATTTTTTCGTGCTTGAGTAACATCTCAGTTCAAGCAATGGGGTATGCTGAAAACCAGCCCTGTGTAGACTAAACTTAGTTTGCGCAGTACAGTGCTGAGCTTACAACAATTGCCAAACATGCAAAGTATGGACCACAATATTCTTTAAGTTGTTTATGTTTCTTGGCAATAAATTAGTTTCCGCTCAGAATACGCCACTTCTCACGTCAATTTTTTATAAGTAGTCAATGCGTGTTATTCCAGGACCAAAAGTACCTATAAAGTACAATATACCACATATCTTCAAAATTTGTTTTGCCGTCAAATAGTTGTTATCGATTTCTCGGCATCTAAACATCGGATTAAGATACCAAGTACCCCAGTTTGTAAGTAAAACCCTAAGCCGTCTAACAGCCATGAAAACCGTATTGCAATCAGTCCAGCAGTTCTTACGTGTTGTGCGAACAAACTACAGACAAACTTACAAACAAACAGACAGACACGATTTTAAAAATATTATATTCTTGTTCAGTAGCTGATTTTAAGTCTCTTCTTTGCACAGACTTTTTCTTTCATATTGCTTTATTATAAGTATAGATTTTTCATATCAGATGGCACTATACGCTGAACTTAGTTGAACTCAAAAAATGCTAGGAATTGCTATTCTAACGTAATTTGTAGTGTTGCTTAATGTTATGTTATACATACTGGCTGGGAGCTTCGCGACTTTAATGTATAGCTGTAGTTATTAAAAAAAAAAGGAAAAGTTGAAGCCACGACATTGTTGTAACTTGGTGAAACTGAATAACAGTAGGTAAACCTAACGTTTCCATCAATATGTAGATAATCTAAAGTATGCAATGAAAATATTGTAATTACCTTTCACAATGTACATACCTGTCTTATCAATCAATTCAAGTGCACCCACAAGCTAAGTATTCCAAAAATGTACTTCTTTGACGCACGCTTGCAAAAACTACTTCAAAAGTACCGCCGTCAGATTAATCATATTCGAACATAGATCCAAGAAATTTAACACTGTTGTATCGGCTCAATTCGGCCAAAATTTCATACCATTATTTGGTAAAGTTGGGAAGGTTTTGTATTTTTGAGCGATGTCCGCTGAGCAAACACTGGGCTGAGCTGGGCGGCCAAATACTTTGCGGTTCGTTTAGCTTTTTCAATAGGACTTTGTTATGAATTCCAGGCACATTTACAATTTAAAAATAAATTTCTGTTCAATTCTAAACCGTATCTCTTTGTAATAATGTCCTCTAGAATGTTTTCAGAAGGAATATTTCTGCAATATTTAAAAAACCTAATCATGTTATGGTCTACGGTAGCCGAATCATTTGTGGGCGGTATGCTTTTGAATTTTGATGGTAAAAAATGATAAAAATGTATTAGAAGAAAGAAAAATGCGTCGAAGTTTGCATTAAATTCGATAGAGTCCAATTTTATCGATAGAATTTTAAATCAGATACAGCTGAACATACAACTAAATTTTGTGTTCACATTTTTAATAATAATATTTATTATCATCTATCTATCTATACTTATAAGTTATAACAAAGCAAGAGGAACGAAAAAATCTGTACAAAGGAGATAATTGAAAAAAAATATCTAGGGGTACTTAAAATAAGCTACTGAACAAGAACAAAACATTTTTAAAATTCGTGTCTGTCCGTTCCTTTGTCTGTTTATCTGTTTGTATGTATGTTTGTTCACGCATCACGTAAAACCTACAGGACCATTTGCAATGCAGTTTTCACTGTTGGATAGCTTGGGGTTTGAATTAAAAACTGGTGTTCTTAGTATCTTAAACCGATGAGTAGAATAGAAGCCGAGCAATCGATAAAAACTTTTTGACGGCTGAGGGAATTTTGATCAAATGTTAGTATAATGGTATTTTAGGCCTTGGAATAGTACATTTAGTACTTTTAAAATAGAGAAATAACCACGCGTGCGAAGGCGCGGGTACAACTAGTACCTACTTATAATAAAGCAATAAGAACGAAAAAGCCTGTACAAAAAAATAAATAAAAAAATATGTCTAGGGTACTTAATATAAGCTACTAAACAAGAATATAACATTTTTTTAATCGTGCCTGTCTGTTTGTCTGTCTGTCGGTATGTTTGTTCGCACATCACGTAAAAACTACTGAACCGACTGCGATTTCACTGTGGCGTAGTTTAGGGGTTGACTTACAAACTGGGGTACTTGGTATCTTAATCCGATGATTAGACGCCGAGTAATCGATAAAAACAATTAGACGGCTGAACGAATTTTAAAGAAATTTTATATATTGTTCTATAGAGGTTCTTTTGGTCCTGGAATAACACATATGGGATACTTTTAAAAGAACTGTCCACGCGGGCAAAGCCACGGGTACAGCTAGTACGAAATAATTTGATGTTTTTTTAATACATTCCTACTCAATTTTACAAAAAAAAACTTTGCTCATTGACATATCATTATATATAATAACTAGTTGATGCCCGCGGCTTCACATGCGTTGTCATTTATCTAGGTTACAAGCACAAATAAAAAAAAATTACCCACGGCCCCCCACCCCCCCATTATAACTAAGAAGTATCTCGATCACATTAGTTTTCAAACATAAAAACCACAGCTGAATCGGTCTATTCGTTTGGAAGCTACGATTCGCACCCCCTTTTCTCAACTGCCTAGCCGCCCCCATCATAATATAGCTAAGAACCATCTCCTTTACCTCAGCTTTCAAACATAAAAAACACAGCTAAATTGGTCTAGTCGCGTTGCAAATAACTAGAAGGCTTCTTTTTAAATATATTTTCCGCATATGATTATTTATTCCTCTAAGCTTACCGAGGTCTTTCCAGATTTACAAACAAACCTCACACTCTTAAAAACGAAGCAAGTAAGCAAGTATATAACCATTATAAAATTACAACCGCGGACTTATCACAAGCAGTACAATCATGCACAACCGCTTACAGCCTAAAGCCACTTCAAGGCACAGAGAGGCACACGTGTCGATGTGCGCTAATCCACGGCTTTGGTCTATAATCCGACCACCCACCGTAGGACCATCTATTACAACGCTGCCCACAATACCCCTATTATTTTATAGAAAGAACATTACACTATCAAAAAAGACGTAACTGTTCCCGCTGTCGTGAAACTTAGGACGTTTTTCTACTGGTTACTTGATGTATGGCCATAGGTGCCCATATTATTTTACGCCATAAAATTGAGACCACCAACGTGAATGCTCTTTTTTGCAAAACAGTTTTTGATGTGAATGTAATGATGCGTTCGTGAATTTTGGCGGTTTTCGCGTATTTAGTTTCTTTGTGATTGCGTTGTAACTTATTTGAATAGTTTCAATTGAGGAGTGAGTTTTAAAGGTTAACATAGCAGAAGAGTTTCGTCCGTGTTTAGTGCAGTACAACACGTTTGAATAGTAGATACCTGAGACATTTTTGTAATAGTTTCTAATATAATAGAATTTACTTGAACTTTTTTTGACATCATTGTGCAGTTTTTTTTTCTGTCCATGATAACCATTTATTATGAGTGCATAATAAATGGTTATTTTGATTCAAATAATCGATACAAATGTATATTACGTCTGTATTTACGAAATACACGGATATTGCCAAATCTTTCAACATGCACAATAACTTCCAATAATACCGCAAGCTCTTCAAAATTCTTTAATATTCCCGTAAATCTAGAGTCTTCCTGAGTATATCTTTTTAACCTGTAGGCTCTTCTCCGACTCTCTCTCTTCTCGATTGTAATAAATAAGTAATAACTGGGAGCACACACTAGAACTCTCCCTAAAAATAATTTTATTAATAACAAAAATCTAATTTTAATAAAATTCCCTATTCAAAGGCAATAATGATTATTAATAACTGCAGCAAAAAGATAATTCGTATGAAATAATTTTCTTTCGTCACAGTCGATATATCAATACGTTGATGATGGTCCGATGTCAACAATACGGTACTGTGTTTTGCAAAAGTGTTAGGTAATGTATTTTTAGATTTAATTAGGACATTTTATAGCCATTAAGTCCAAGTAACAAGTCATATGTTTAAAAACTAAAAGTCGACTACGGTCGGATAAAAAATAGCCTATGACACTCTTGCGATGAAGACGAATCCATTGACACCTTGCTTGTCAAAATCGGACCATGTTTTAAGTTTGAACAAATAACCCTGCCTTTGCTTCGCCGTAGTCGGGTAAAAAAATAGGCTATGACACTATAAATGAAGACGAATTGATTGACACCTCGCTTGTCAAAAGCGGACCATGTTTTAAAATTGAATACATGGCCCTTCCTTTGCTTCGCCCTATTCGGGTAAAAAAAATGCCTATGATAATCTATACCTGAAGACAATCGATTGACAACACGCTTGTCAAAATGGGGCCAATAGGGGCAACGCTATGGTTGTACATCCACATACCCACATACATATATGGATACCATACATATATACATATATACGAGTACATAGACTGTTAAACTCATTACCCTTCCCTTGCTTCGACGTATTCGGGTAACAAGACACACAACTTTTAAACAGGATCGTTTTATTTTTGACAAGCATTGAGAACGTCAATGTAGGATGATCACTGATCATATTCATTACGAAAACTTTTTTTAATAAATATGGAAAGAAAAGAAAACATTTTGAAATCTCTCCGCATTTGCTGTTTGCGAGAGATTTGTGTCTGCAATTACGCTTGGTAAACAAACTTTTCTTTCACTCTCGCGTTGCACAATTTTGCTCCGCCTGCGTCGTGAAGATTTTGCGCTTTTACAAAATCTTCATCTCATGAACAGTAAGTTGTTTCTTCACTTGATTGCTGTAATTAACTAAACTGAACTTTTGCTCACTTCGGGCTTAAACCATACTTCTCATAGATAAACTTTTGTGTACTTTTAACTTTAAGATATTATCTATTGGCTACCAAAAGGTTAAGCTCTATAGGTCTGTCTTGAACACATTGTTCAAAAGTCCTAACCCGTCATAACCATAAGAAAAAATATTTAAATAAAAGACTGGATATCTGACGTATATAATATATGACTGTGATTAAATGGTTTAGCTTGGAAAAATATTAAATGCATTCTGAACCCGATAGTACAAATGTGACTGCTTACTCGAACGTACAGCAATGTGTATTAATGACGTACGGACAGACAGCGATTACCGTCCATCTGTTATGACGCTTTCCTGTCCTGCGGGAGAAACCCGGAGATGGAAGCTATAGCTAATGTTTCTGTAGGTTTAATTCTTTTCGGTATGATGGTTCATTAGATTTTTGATTGATTTGATTAACTGTTTTCTCAAATTTTATGAATAAAGATACAAAGAGACGGAGAGGCAGAAGTGGCGGTATTACATCGCATTTTTATATAATATTTAATTAATTATACATCATTACTAACTTATGTATATAATGCGACCACAAATACGACTATGAACTTAACAACTAACACATTTTAGGGCATTATCAGTGAATTTCACAAAAGAAACTACGAGTATGAAAATGACTAAATCGCTGTGCTCAGCATTGATTCCATTCAATAGCCGGAGAGTCGAGGTAAATGGTGCTTGGGGAAGCACACTAGTTCGGCATAGGGGAAAACTCGCCTCTAGGCCGCAACCCAGTTAGGCCTCTCTGAAAACAGTAGGGGTTAGATGGGCCGAATGTATGGGCCAGTTTCCGATCGTCACCTGTAATGTGGTAAGCTCGACGCAGGCTCTTTTTTCAAATGAATGGCAGTGCAACCACTTTGCGATAAACGCACGTAAATAATTCTATAAATAATAAATATTTACTAAAAAAAACTACTTAATCTCTTTTGATGAAAATAGTACCTACTTTATAAAAATAAACTACCAAATTTGATGAAACTTATCTATTACCACACTCTACTGTATAGAATAAAAATAAACATACAAATCTGTACAGAAATCCCGGAGATATGAAACAACATATATAAAAGCACAGAGTTACTAAAAATGGTTTCATTCATAAAAATCTACTTACCTAACCAATTTTGATGATATTTATTTAGGACACACAACAAAATATGAAAATTATCGAAATTGGTTCATAAATCCTGGGACATTATTATGATGTACCTATCCAGTAGAATGTAAGATCCAAAAAATAACCCAAACCTCGTAATTAAACCTCCTCGTTTTGTAAAGTAGATCTAAAAACAAATGAAAACACCCGTCCGTTTCTATGGAGCATCACCGCACCGTGCTCGCCAATGCTTCGTTTTCTCTGTATCCTAAGTCGGCGGTGCAAATCGAAAATATCTAATTCAAAGCGTTGTTTGATAAAGCGATTATGTTCCTAATTTAGAACAGTTATGACAAAGTAGCCTTAAACACACCTAGAATTAACATGTCGATTGTCCTAAATGCATACATTTTCAGTTTTACAAACCAACCTTATCCCTGTTAAAAGTTAAGTACAGTCGGCCACATTATGGTAAGGTACAGGCAGGAAAACTGGACCCTAAGTTAAACGCAAAAACTTTTCAGTTTTCATTTTATACACAAGATTAAAGCAGGTTGCTAATTTGGTGGAAAGCGCAACGCGCCTACCCGTATCAATTTCAGTGTCTCCGTATACTTTGGTAACATGCAACTTGTTACTGTATCGTTTACTAATACCATAGAAAAAAGTGATAATAACACTCGTAGAGTTATTACTTATTCATAATGGGAAAGACATTATTTATTACTATGTTCATACTTGAGGAATATAGCGTTCTATATTTTTGATTGACAAATATTCTATGGGTAAAAAATAGCCTATGACACGCTTGCGATGAAGATGAATCGATTGATACCCCGCTGGTCAAAATTGGACCTATTTTTTAGTTTTAACAAATAAGCCACCATATGCTTCGCAGTAGAAGGACAAAAAATAGCCGAAGGCAAAATAAATGAAGACGAATAGATTGATATCTCGCTGGTCAAAATCGGACCAATAAGGGCGACGCTATGGTAGAACATTTACATACGTACATAGACTGTTAAACTCATTACACTTCCCTTGCTTTGCCGTACTCGTGTAAAAAATAAGAGAGTCCTGACAAATGTCTAGTAAGATCTATCTTTACTGCTTTATATTCCTGAAGTTGAGAATGAACAAGCATGCTCCAATCGACCGTCTACCGCGCCGCCATTTACCATCAGGCGAGACTGCGGTTAGTGTTCCAACTGTACCTACGTATGTTTGTAATGTATGCATCTAGCACACGGCGACCGGCGCTCGTGACGAGCTGTCTGCAACGTGCTAGCACTATGTACTTAATGTAGTTAGCCTTTGTTATGTCAAAGGACACGAGCATGTAGAGACTGGCAATATTAGATTGACTTCAAAAAGTAAGAGTTTCTCAAATCGTTTTTTTTTTAAATTTTACGGCACGTCTGGATTTCTGAACGGCTTTAGATGATATTTGAAAGGGGACTGCATATAAATATCATTAGAATAGGGTCAGTAGTTTTTCAAAGTCAATCAAAATGTATATGTTAAAAGTTCTATCCTTTTTAGGGAGTTGGGTGGCATACGGTAGCCCGGGATTCTTCGCACCCCATACCCTGCCATTTCCGTGCCTGCCACCGTGGCCAGGACTAGCAGGACGACCGGGAACTGGGGCCATTTTTGACTTGTCTTTCATACTAGGAGGTTTTTCCTATAATCGCCAAGCTGGGCATTTGGGTTGGTGATCGCAGGGCGTAGCTTATTGCACCGATGACGCTGCTGCCCGTCACTGGCCTGTGTTATTTGGCTAAGCTTGTTTTTGGGATGGTTATACTGCCATCTGTCGGTCACCAGAGGCTCGTTCGTTTTGCAGCAGGATCACCGCGTGCGTTTTTTATACCCGTACATCCCTCCCTTAGGGTGTATAGCCGTAGCAAATGTTCTGATTTGACTGACATAAATACCCACTTCGGATATCGACCAATCAGATGTTCTGGCCCTAATCAAAGAATAAATAATAGTACTATGTACACTAATGTCGCAGTGGTCTGATTGGTTGATATCCGACCGAAGTAGGTACCTTTACTCAGTAGGTACCAGGTAGGTAGGGCGTAGTAGGTAGTAGTAGTAGTTTTTGTAGGTACCTACTTAGGTCAGCCAAATGAGTACGTCTAGTACGGCAAGTAGATTGATTGTAGTAAACTTAATTGCCTTATAAGTACCCAGCAGGTTTGTTTCGATCAAGCATTTCAATTAGTTTACGAGTGCAATGGTTGAATACATGTATATAAAATTCCCAAACAAAAGTAAAAATAAGAAATTTGTGACAATCCTAAATGTTTGTTATCACGTCGCACCCAAAAGTAGGTAAGTACATACATACTGCTCCATCTGCGGGTTCAGGTTGCTAGGCCTCTCCTCGCTTGAGCAAAGGAAAGACCTCATTCAGTGTAGACGGTTCACCAGTCCGGTCAGATGTGGGGCGAGCCCACGCTAGCCAAACTGTTGTCTCTCTGCATGCACATGATTGAAACTGACCACATAATATTCACTTTTTACTAAATAATAAATAAAATTCGTACTCTGACGTTCATATTTCTCTCTGATCTTCGACTGACTACTGCGCAGTAGACTCCGATGCACAAAATCTGTCCAACAGACTTGACAAAGAGAACAAGTTCAAGGTATTTTGTTTTTTTTCCAGCTGTCTACTTAGGGAGTACTATTATTTATTCTGTGCTACTAGGGTTTGAAGAACAGTCCTTTTGAAAAGTTCTTTGAAAGTAAATTCATGAATGAAAACTTCGAAATCTTAAAAGTCGTAAAAATAAAGATGTTCGCTATGACATGTGGAATGCCCCACCCCGGTACTTAATAGGTAATTATGTTACAAGTTGTATAATTGCACAGAAATCTGTGTACATTTTTCCGGTTGACCGTTATACTACTTACCGTTCTTGACATCAGACGGTTTTTTTTAAATACCTACCGATAGCATCTCTACATGTTACACTAAACAGGTTACCTTTAGTGTAACATGTAGTTACACTAATTGTAAATATATGTGTGTGCGTGGATTTAGCAGTACAGTACTTGTAAGTGAAATCGCGGTAAACATACATTTGTCATGTCAAGTGAGCAGTGGTTTAAACACTGTTGAAAACATATCATCATTAGTCTATCTGACCCACTGCTACATCCACTGCTAGATATAGGCCTCTCCTAGTAAACGCCACTGAGCCCGATCCTCGGCTCTCCTCATCCAGTTCCTGCCAGCCGTAAATACCCCTCCGTCCACTTGGATCCACAGCTCTGCTCTATATGTGGATCCGTGGACACCTTTAGCTCCTGTGTCCATGGATCCACCTGTGGATTTCAGAGGAAAAAGAAGTATCCACGCATCCACCTGTGGCTTTAAGAGGAGATAAAGGTGTCCACAGATCCACATGTGGAGCCGAGCTGGATCCAATTGGACGGAGGGGTAAATACAAGGATTCGATAGCAAACCTGTTTCTGTTCTGCCACTCGTACTGCGGAATCGCTAGCCTTGTACAGGTCCTCATATGAGCAGGTATCGGGATATGAAGGGCATTTAGTTAGGTGAACCACGGTTTGAATAGCACCGCAATCGCACAAAATTAATACTGTATAACTTTATGTATTATGTTATTAACAATGCAAGAAGTTAGAGGCTGATGTAACAGTCTGCAGGGCACGGAATAGCTCAGAGATAATTCGAGTGTTGCAAACGCCACCGCAAGCTAATTGCGTCCATCTTTGTCTGTAATGTAATATTGTGTTGATGGGCTGGCAACACATTGGCGGGATTGGCGGTTTGAGATTGAATGCGATATTATCATCATCAGTAGCCAATATTCTTCCACTGCTGAAAGTAAGCCTTAGCTCCATGTAAACACATGAGCCCGATTTTAGGCTCTTCATCCAGTCGCAGCCAGCCGCCGGATGAAACTTCAAAAAACCCTTCTTAGTGCTCCTCCAATATACTCAAGGAATATTTCCTCCAAATTTCAAATCTCTTGATCCACTGCTAGGTTGTGCATTTTATGTCAGCCAGTATATTATGGTACTGTTTTATAGGTTTAGATTATTTGTTTCAGAAATACTTTAAACTTGATACTAATAAAAGGAACTTTTAACTAGCCGCCCGCCCCGTGATCAAGTCGTCACTCCACCTGGCCGGTGCGGCGGGCGCCCCACACTTAATTTGCCTAAATGGGGTAAGATCTAGAAATCGATAACGCGATACACCTTTAACTAAATTATCTCCTTTATCTATATCCAGAATACCTATATCTATATACAAAAGATTAATAATGTAAAGTAAATTACATATTTTTTTTTGTGGGAACGCCATAAGCTGACGAAGATGTACATGTACGTACCTACTACTTTTAAACAAAAATAAAAACACTATCAAAATCCAGAAAGGAGAAAAGGAAACCTTTTAGTGAAAAAACCGATGTAGGTGAAAAATATTAGAACACTGGTATTCTTAATTGACGCATTTCTGACATTTTGGACCTTAAAGATTGCGTATTACTCATTATATGCTATCTTTGATATCCAATATCTCAGAAACGTAGCACTTTAGGATACTAGTGCGCAAACATGTTTTGTTTGTATTGAAATCTTCTAACGAGCAAACTTCGTCTTTTTCACTTGTAGTTGTATCAGGTGCCATTGTAAAATGTAGGGACCCCTTTAAACAAATATGAATTAAATATTTAATAGGAAGAAAAAACCCGTCCCTGTTGTACACCACCCTTACCCACCGGTCGTGTCTGTCTGGACACAGCAACGCAAATTGAAATTAAAACTGAGCAGAGACAACGGCGCCATTAACCACGGTATTTGCACTTGTGAAACGGTACTGTCGCTAAAGTAAACATTAGAAACGGGATATTTAGTATTTACCATGTGATATTTTTTTTGAGTCTCCGATACTTCAGCACTGTTGCAAGCGTGGCCTCAGATTAACTGAAATAAATGCGGATGGGTGTTATTTTTCTACGAGCAGACAAAATTCTGGTGTGATGATCGTGTTTTGTTTTGTTGACAATATTCCACTGTTCTCAATATCACTTCCAACTCCAAGAGTATTTTTTATTTTATTTTGTTTCAGACTAGGCAATCGTTTAACCAAGATCTCACCTGATGGAAAGCGATGTGGTCGAAGGTGTAGCACTCTCGCCTAGTAGATACCTAATCACTCTTGAACTGAACACACCTGGGTTTTAATTTACCGGTAACACTGACGAGAGCAAAGCATTCCACCTTTGCAGTTCTTATAATAAATGATGAAACGTCACGCTTCGTTCTTGTGCGAGGTCAGATATTTCAGCCATAAAAGGGTAACGCTTTGCCGATCGTCTAGTCGTACGGTGATGGAAAGGTGATAGGGGACTCAGATTGTGCAGATCTTGTGCACACTCTCCATAGTGCAATCTGTAGAATACCGACAGTGCTGAAATATCGGAAACTCAAAAAGATATACATGGTAAATATCCCGGTTCTAATAACGACTTTATGTTAGTGATCATGTCAGTTTAAAATTTTCTAATAAGTACTGTCGCTGTTTGTATGATTATCGAATTATTTGGTTTAAATTTAAAAATCCCGCTTAAAGATGTGTGGTGCCCAGCATAATAGAAGCACCCCTTTTCGCGGCGTACCCTATTTAAATAGGTACTACGCGAATTTCTGCCTTTACTCTCCGTACAGTCGTCAAGTCTGTTCACTGATCACGTTTGAGTCTTTAACATTACGTATACCACAGAATAAATAATAGAACTATTTAGTATAATTTTTATTTTTCAATGACCTCCAACTTCCCCTTATAGCCATCCTATGCCTCGCAAGATCTGGTCTGCACCTGAAACTGATCTGTCCAAGTCCAACAGCTTAAATGCTATGATCCCAATACATACTAGTAAAGTTGCTAACCAATTTTAAATCATCATAGATCCTAAATTGTTATTAGAAATTAAAAATGATAAAATAAATCTAAAGATGATTTCCAAATACCTATTCAACGATATCCCACTTGACATAGTTCGTCGACCTACATCAATCTGGCGTCTAGTTGTTGCCATATTGAATTTTGATTAATTTCATGTCATTAGTAGCTCTTGCAAGATTAAGAAAAAACGAGTGACGTAAGAATCATCAAAATCAGTCCACGCGTTTGGTCTATATAGTGTCACAAAGGAACAGACATACATACATAGGCTGATAAACACATTACGGGGCCTTTGCGTTGCGCAGTCTTGTAAAAAAATACTGTATGAGACGCTTTTAACTAAATCATCCGTCTTTATGCTTCGGGGTTTAATAAATTTTCTTGTGAGAGTAAACACGGAAATTCCGAAGATATGAGTTAACTTAAATAAATAACAAGTTAATTATAAGACATTTAATAAAAAAGCTTTTATGGAGTAGCCATGCCATGGTGAAACTAAGAAGAATGCGTATACAACATTTCGTGTCTGTGCTGTTAACCGTTAAAGAGTTTATTTATCTGGAGCTAATCCTGGATGTCGATTCAAGTCTTTAAAATGCATTGTCATCAGAATTGAACCAACCTGTTCATCTCCGTAGGATAAGAGGAAGTGGTTCTAGCGAGCTTTATTTTGTCTTTGAGTGTTGTGACACAACACTCAAATAAAAGCTAAATAAAAGCTTTTAAAAAACAATCGAACTAAGAACCTCTTCCTCTTTAAAGACGATTAAACAGACACATTTCTGTGAGTGGACTTTTCCTTACAGCCCAGCAAACATTTCATAAGATTATAATTACAAAAGGCGTAATTACGAGAAACTCACGATGATTGTGTGTGGTCCGAAGGTGATGCTGTCGGCCAATATTTGTACGAGTATAAAGATACTGTTGGAAACTACCATGAGTAACTGTGAGTGTCGTTAAAAGCGGAGCGAGTAGCGTCTATAGAACAATAAATATAGTGTCATGCTCCGCAGCAGCGCCACCATTATTTATAGGGATCAGTCATAGCGGAAAGTAATGTAGGTTAAGTAGAATAAGACATAAGGCCATTTATTGAGGTTTGCACAAGAGCGAAAGTAGCGTGAACGAGAGACCTATTACTATTATTATTACTTATTATATTTCAGCAGTGGATGGATATGGGCTGATTAGACATAAGACATCGAAGGAGAAACTCACTTTGCTCTAAATTTTGATAATTTAATCTTTTCGAAGATTAAATGAACACCAAATAAAACCACACATCACATGAAGACTATGAACTTGTATTTGTATTCAACCTTTCAACAATTAAGTTAATTAATGTTTACAATTAAACTGCTTATTTCGATATGGTTATGATATTATAGAATAGCAATTTTAGAGCCTAGATTGTGTAGGCTGATGTAGGTCTTTACTGAACAAGGCAAAGTGAGTAAAAACAAATATAAAAAATATACTACGAGTCAAGCTGTGAGTGAATGAGTCAAATGTATGAATGACAAACAATGAAGGCGATAGAATTATTTGAATTTAAAAATTGAAGTATGAAAAATGTGTGTGTACTACTGTGCACAGTCCTGTGCACTGTTTACTGTCCACACACACTATGAAATGAAATGAGGTTGTACTTTTCATGAAAAAGGACGTCTTTATCACAGTACTGTGGTCTACGCCAAACTGAGAATGAATATTCGGTACATTGCGAATATTTATGCAATCAATGGTAGCGATTTGGAGATCCCCTGAACTAAACTTAATTTATTCAAATGTAATTTAAACCTTTTTGGTTTCGTAACAAAGTATTTTTTCCCCTGGCATCTAATCCTCACTCAATATACTATCACTAAAGCCTGTCAGCGTAAAATCAACTTTATTTACAGGTTTTTCAAACGCTGTTAAACAGCGTGTTGAAAAACCTGTTTTAATTACGTTATTTTAAGCGGTGCAGCTTAAATTGACGTAAATTTAGAATAGATGACAGGGGCAATAAGACCTTATGATTTTTTATAGCAGTTATGCCTGCTTAGCGTAAATAATATATATAACAATTTTCTAATGGAAAAATTTGGGTCACGGACGATATTCGAACTCGCATACTGTGCCTCAGCGCGGCACATGCCTTTACCAATTCGGCCACCGAGACCTATGCGTCGTCATCCAAATCATTCCACTAGCTTCTTTGAACCCGTCTTATAAGGACGGTAACGCAAAACGACCGACGAAGAAGACCCAAATTATTCCATTACAAAATTGTTATATGCAATAAGACCTTGTTACAAAGTCCACAAGGTTTAAATTCCATTGAAGAAATTTAGTCTAGTTTAGTATAAAGAGTAAAATGACCAAATTGCTGCCAATAACCGTTATTTTTTCCTATTTTGTCTTAAAACTCAAAAATTGCCATGTATAAAATTAAACAAAAAACAGTTTTTGAACAAATGTGACAATATGTTGAAATAATACCTAACCCATACGACAGCCGTACAACTTACGACTTATTGAATATTTTAACCTTCCGCTTCGGACTTTTAGACTACAGTATCTCACAACAATCCCCAAACTGTTTCAACTCATTGAACATAAACATACAAATGAATCAATAAATTTACCCAATTATATTTTGAGCTTGTAAAATCCTTCTTTTAACAAGTAAAATTCTTATAAATTACGAAAAGCCCGACTGCAAACAAAATTATTGAATACGAGCTGACCGCCCGCAAAAGTAAATCACACTAATATTATAAAGACGAAAGTTTGTATATATGTAAGGGTATGCGTGTATATGCTTGTTACTTCTTCGCGCTTAAGCGGCTGGTCGGATTTGGATGAAATTTGGTACGTAGGTAGCTATAACCTGGATTAACACATGGACTACAAACTCATCATTCATCTCTCATTCATAAATCTTATAGCATTCTCGTGATCGAGACGAATCCAATGATATCTCATTTATCAAAATCCATCAATCCGTTTAGGCTGTAGGACGCGCCTGAGCAACGTGCAAATATACAAACATACATACAACTCAAACACATAACCTTCAGTCGGGTAAAAAGCCGATTCAATAGCCTGTACTTTATTTGAACCGCTTTCAATCACAGCCGCATCTTTTACCATCATGTCCTCACCCCACCTGTCATACACATGAACAAATTTACAACCCAGCTTACATCCACGTTGCCTTCGTCGCGGTCACCGTATCCTTAACTAAATAGCGCATTGGTATCAACAATTATTACAGTCCAATGATAGCGCTGTTTGCGTTACCAATCTGTCACTTGTTTTAGTATTTCTCCTCTGTGATAGGGATTATTTCTGCAAAAGAGACGGTTAAAAATAGTTTTATCACTCCTCATGCTCGGTCTTATTCTCTATGGTCACCGAAACAAATCTAATGTTTTAAAAAAGAAGGAGCGGGAAAGAAGCCGTCGTCTTTTATTAGTATTTAAATGTTTGGTTATTTACTATATCATTGTTTAATTTCCTCGCAGTCGAAGTGAAAATCAGAGTGTATAACTCGTTTATAAAACAAGGCATTCAATCCTCAATATCTACCCTAGCCTACGGTTCAGGCGGATAAACGAGTGGGATAAAATGTCTTTCTGTACAACATATATATATATATATATATATAATAATTTATTGTACAGCAAGTGTATAATTTCATCATCTTTGTCTATATGTGATAGAGTAAACTTTTGCTAAACATGGTGCACGTTGGTCCTCTTAGATGGTAGTTGCATACATAGGGCTTTTGAATACTCGCTCATTGGCGACACAATGCACCAGTGAACTCTTCAGCTTTTCACAGTAACTCAACTGAATAATATGGTCTCCAGCCAACTGCAGATAAAGATCTTCGAAATTGTCTAGTGTTATTCTATTGTTTTAAATATTGTTTGGTTGTTAAGACATAACAGTACAGGCACCATTCGCCGACAGTGACGTTTTTTTCAAGGTTCCATTAACGTAATAAATGAATTAAGTGATTTTTGTCATTTTATTTTAGGTTAGCGCTACGGGTTGAAACGACGGTCGAGCTGGTCGATTGTTGCGTTCACGAAAAGGTCCCAGATCTTTGACTAAGTATTTTGTTCAAAGGTTGACTTGTCTGTATATCGATGACTAGAGCAATGAGGCGTCAATTACAAAAACAATTCCTTCAAAAGAAAAAATATCAATAAAATATCCAAGACATATGTACGTATCCACAGCCATAACGTAGGCCCACCGCAGAATCCCAACAGCCGTTTGACATCAATTACCAGAAACCATGGCGCACGATGGTTTCTCACGACGCTGGTGAAACCGACCGCATAGCGGACCCAACGTATTGTTTTCTTTATTTATTTGTAAGTGGTAGGTGTGACTGTTTGATTGGAAGCTAAGTGCTGTGACTGCCTGTGGCGGTACAATGGGGTTGGCGTGAAAATGATTGCCGTTAGATGGTATGAAAAGATGAAGGTTCAAATTCAATATCTATACGAGAAAAGTAGAAGCAGAGACAAAAAGTAGAAGTAAAGATCATTTAAATAAAACCATAAAAAAATTAAGGAAATGGTTCAAAAGAAACAAAGATCAAAGAGTACAAAAGTTGTGGCAAAGTAGTATTGAGAATGTTATAGATACGAGTACTTAGCATATTTGGTATTATAAGGTGGTATGTTTGAAGGATAGGAGCCAATGAACAAATAAAAAAACCGGACAAGTGCGTGTTGAACTCACGTGGACAGGGTTCCGTACGTTGAATATATTATCTCTCAATATTGAGAGATTTACCATATTATAAGGCCATAGACTTCTGATAGGTTCTCCTGTAATCTTTAAGTAAAAGCTTCTTTTTTTTTCAAAGTTCTCTACCCCTTAGTTTCGGAGATAAGGGGTTAGGCAATGGTAAATGTTCATCTATTATCTTATATAAATTCAAAACTATTTATTTTAACATTGTACAAAACATATGCTTGAGACAACAAGCCCTTTTTGATAGGTATGTGATTGAACAAGCCCATTTGATATGTCACACGGTACAGATTGCAAAACACTTTTTTTCGGCCACTTATTCAAAATTCATTTATTTACGTTGCACTTCAGGTTTTTCCCCCAGTCTGCTATAGATTAGGAATTTCCCATGCTGTCTGGAAGAAAGAATAATAATGTTTTTTTTGTAATTACGTATTGTAGTACTTAAAAAAAATAAAAAAATCGTTTAACTCAAAAAAATATAATAAAAAAACAATTTTTCGTTTAAATATAGTTATTTTTAAAAGTGTTCTACTTGTCAAGCCCTTTAATTTGATACCCATATTGTTTCCGCCATATTGTGGTGGCGGCCATCTTAAATTTCCATAGTTTGCTATATTCTAATAGT
The DNA here is from genome assembly GCA_946251855.1 of Alsophila aescularia. NCBI lineage: Eukaryota > Metazoa > Arthropoda > Insecta > Lepidoptera > Geometridae > Alsophila > Alsophila aescularia. Next base: position 39,861,800 of record OX276381.1, read on the forward strand.
TCATTTGATACCCATATCGTGGGGATTGGAAAAAAAAAGTAATCCGCCATTTTGTGGTGGCGGCCATCTTGGATTTAGAATTTTCATGGTGTACTGTATTCTACTAATTAAGCCCTTTTATTTGATACCCATATAGAGGGATTTGAAAAAATGTAATCCGCTGTTTTGTGGCGGCAGCCATTTTGGATTTACAATGATACTGAATATACATAATTGTATTATTAGCAGAACTATAGGCGTGTACCAAATTTCAAATCAATCGGTCAACAGGAAGGGGGTAAAATTTCAATTCATCTAGATTTGACCCAAACAAACAAAAAACAAACAGGTTAAGCTAAATAAAACAGTTTAAAAATACAAAAGATTTTTTGATAAAATATTTTTAATAATTTAGAGAATACAATACAGAATACCTTAATCAAGTTTGTGTGGACACAACACCACAAACAATTTGTGGTCAGATGGTTAAATTATTTAAATTCCGTACAACTGTGGGACTATTTACTGCTATATTTTGTTTTCTATGTTCTGAAGTTGAAGTTATTTTTATATGGAATCCTAGATAAGTGTCGGATCTATGTAGGTGATCGTGACATTTTAAGTTGACGTTTTCGAGTCAACTCTCTGTGGTTAACTCGTGGCCAAGCGTGCGACTGCGGTCTACCACATAAACGATTAGGTATGGCTAATGTATTAACCTATCTTGACACGGGTTTGATTACAGAACCGCTTATTAAAAATTATATAAAAATTAATTGGAATATTAGATTATTAGTTTTATATTTTAGTATTCATTTCAATTAATTTAAAATTAAATATATAAAAAAATGGAATATTGGATTATTAGTTTTATATTTTAGTATTCATTTCAATTAATGAAAAAAAAAATGAGCAGTTTTTTTTTTTCCCGATACATTGATGTAATATTCTTATCTATGTATGTTTATCCGTTATCTAGTGCCCATAGCACAGGGTATCCTAGTTTGGGGCTAGATAATTAATTGGTGTGGAAATGTCCCGAATATATTATTATCATTATTATTATTAATTTATCTTTATTTTACTGTCCATATCGCGAGTGCACGCCTATACACATCTTTCTTGCACAACCAGGATGACTGGCAGAAAATGCTGTCTTAGCATTAAGTCCTCCTCTGTATACTATTTTTGTGCATAAAGTATTAAATAAATAAATAATATTTCAATGTTAGGTCTTAACTCAATTATTATACAAGTAAATCATCAAGGTAAGAGAACAAAAACACACTGCCCTGCCAAAAACAAACTTTAAATAAAATATACAACCTATTTCACTCGGGATGGTGCAAGAATTCTAAGGATACCCCATACATCCAAATCTGTTCAGGCATTTAAAAGTTATGTTGGAATAAAGAAACTGACATACATACATACATTAAAAACTGACAACATTCCTTTTTTGTGCAGTTGAAAAAGTACAAATGTTTGTTTTTCGGTGATTTAAGTCAAAAGTGAAGTTTTTAGTCACTATTTCTTATTATATGAAATACTAGTTGCTCTCCATGGTTTTACCCACGTGAACAATGATCATGATGAAAATTGATGATGATTATGAAAAGTAGACAATATGTTAATCCAGGGTTTATGGTACCATTCCAAATTTCACTCAAATCCATACAGCCATTTGAGCGCGAAGGAGTAACAAACATACATCATACAAACTTTCGCCTTTATAATATTAGTGTGATTAAAATCTCAGACTAACTTTATCCCTTGCTCGCAGCAGGTACGAGTAGCTTATGCGCCAGTAGTAATGGCCCGTCAGAAGGTCGAAATAAATATAATTTAAAACAGATCTAACCATAATACTTCTACCAGGAATAAAAAGGTTATGCCCCAAATGACTTCAAACTACTCACAAAATTGTACACCTACCTTTGTGAAATACTTACCGCCTTCATAAATATTGTCCAGCTAATATCCTACTGTTATATTCTTAAAGCAGTCCAAACAACAACAAGTTTTTTTGTTGTTCAACAGTTACAACAATCACAACAAACTAATAAACAACAAAGAAGCTCATTTAAGAAATATCGTGAAACTGCCAGTTTTCATTGTTCCAACGAAAAAAAGAAATGAACTTATTCCAAATTCGAAAAGGCTATTGACTGACCATTGACATAACTTTACTCTTTTCATAACGACCAGTCATATTGTCCGCCATTTTTTTGAGAGCAAATTTGTCTATGGCTCTAATAGGGTAAAAGCACCAGTTAGTGGCTGTAGCGACCGCAAATTTGTCAGACCACCTTGCAGCTAAACGTAATTTATGACCCAAAGCCAGGAAGAGGACGGTAAGCCGTGCCGTTGCATAATCTCCGCAATTTATGGATGCTTTTGTTGACTGTATTGCGCTTTGTCGTTTTTATGTAATTTTCTATTAACTTAATTATCGTCACAATTAAAAAGTTGAGTAGGTAATTAAAAAATCATATTCTCATGAAGAAATATTTACGAGAAATGTAATCTCAAGAATCAATAGAATTATCTGTAATCAATAGAATTTAAATTGATAATAATAACTATTCTAATAGTAATATCTAAGTAATAGGTATGTCATAAATTATAGTCTCTTACGATTAGACATGCATACAATAAGTGGGTATCGGAAGGAGATCCGCCCGAATCAAATGATTGAAATTTAAAAAAAATGAAGAGTATCTCTAAAATCGATCACGCCCATGGAAAATTGACGGTTTTGTTCAGAATCTGCACGTGAGGCAAAGGTCGGTCCTTGTATTAAAGAGAGGAAATCCGGAGTCCATTGTTGTATCCAACACTTATGCACTTTACCTGACCGGCAGATAAAAGAGCTTGGCAGAATAGGGCCGCGGCACGGTAGCTGCCGCATTTTTTCTATTTAAAAAAATAAACACCGAAAAAAATGAATTTGAAATTCGAATACATAAAAAATTAATGCAAATTATTGCAACGGTTGTGAAAGATCCAGTTTTATGAATAAAAAAATAGAGGTTTAATTTTCTCACGTTAGTGACGTATTTTTTCTAGAAAATTTCTAATGACGGTTTAATTTGAAGAACCCTTTGGGGTTTGATTTCGTGGCCTTTTTTTTAGCAGTTGTAATTGTTTAGAAAACAAAGTCTCGTAACACGGATGTCGCAAAAAATAATTACATTGTTGATTTATGCATTCAATGTTGCATAAATTTTGTTTATAAATTGGATGCATTTTTTTGTTTTAAAGTTAAAAAAAGAAGATGTAGGGTAGAATAATTTTAAACTTTGCATCGTTTTCCTTCCTTCGCATACTAGTGGCTCTGTGAGCTGTAAACATCGCGTGTATAAACTTTTTTGCAAAAAAAAAACTAGCGGTGCACAGTAGCGCCATCTAGTTACCTTATTGTAATACTAGCATTAATGATCAAGGTGCTCCGTCAATCCCTACCTAGTAGGTAAAGGGCTGGTTCCACTGTTAGAAACATAAAAGTGAGAAATTTACTGCATTTTGAGGAGCTATTCTGCTCATCACGCCGAAGATCCTCATCAAATCTTCACCATATTTTTATAATAGATACTAACTTCTAAAGACCAAATAAAACGAAGTTATGTAGGTACTTATGTACAACCTACCTAAATAACATAGTAAAAGGTTTTTTTTCTGGCTTCACCTAACACTCTTAGAAACATATTTTTGTTTCATGTTACGCTAGTACTTCACAAACTTCACAGTTTAAAATATCGCATAATTTTTTATTCATTACCAAAAATGAATCAATAAAAATCACAGATCTTTCAATCGCAATCTTTTTTTAGCACCATGACACACACTAACAAAAGAAGACCGCATCTTCCATTGTACATCAGAAGAAATAAATTAGGGGAGAGATTTTTACCGTTATGTCTAATCTACATGGAAAAAATGATTAAAAAACTCACGGATGTCTGTGGGAAAATATTTTAAAAAGTTAAGGGCAGGAAGCGTTACGGTAAGTGTAAATATGAGAGGTGACATAGAAAGTTTAAGAACGGATATTTATTTGAAAGATTTATTAGTTTCACATTTTCAAGTTTATAAGGACTTATTTACACAAGTTTCTAAAATATTGGTTAAAATATGACATTAAAGGTAAAATAAAAAATAAATTTATAAGTATATATAAACAAGGTTTTTACGATTTACGTAACCAAAAAATATTTTTCGAATAATTAGAAAGACCTCCTTACCTTTGTGGCACAGCTACAAGTGAAAACCTGAAAAGACGCGGCCACTAATCAAACCTTAATAAATCTATAGTGGACTTCAATGCAAACAAAAAATGATAAATCCTAATGTGTCGCGTTTCTGTGTTATTGGAGCTCAACCATAGCGTTTTCGTCATTAAGCTAACTATGATGTCCAATATATCAGAAACGCAACACTTTAGCATACTAGTGGCAAAAATATTTGTTTACATTAAAGTCCCCTATCGATTAATTAAGGTTTGGTCAGTGGCCGCGACTTTTCGGTTTCTTCACTTGTAGTTATGGCCAGACTTCATAGAAATGTAAGGTCCTGTTTTAGAATTAAGATAATAGGATTTGTGGTCCTTTATTATGAACTAGCTGTGCCCGTGGCTTTGCCCGCGAGGTCATTTCATTTAAAAGTAACTCATACATGTTATTCCAGGACCAAAAGTACCTACAAAGTACAATGTTTGTTCAAAATTTGTTCAGCTGTCAAATAGTTTTTATCAATTGCTCAACAGCTAATCATCGGATTAAGATACCAAGTATCTCAGTTTTTAATTCAAACCCTAAGCTATTCGATAGTGAAAATTGAATCGATCTAGTAGTTTTTACTTGATGCGCGAATAAACTTACATACAGACCTTCAGTTGCGACCTGACATGGCCGTGATAGGTTAGAAGACGAAGGTGGGAACGAAGCGTTGCGAAACATTGTGAGCTCCCGCCTCCAGCCTCTATCACGGCCATGTCGGGTTGCCACTGAAGGTTGATTACATAAATCTATCTGTGTTGCATTAAGTGGAGGTATATTTTCAAAATACGCCGCGCGAAATCTTAAATTTGAAACTACCTATACCCAATCTCAGCTCAGCCACTGATGTCACAAATGTTCGAATGTATACCTTTACTATTAATTTATTTATTTATGTATACTTTCGAAGAATACATTTTTGCTTTCTGGATTTGAAAATATACGCGATGCCAACACGGTCTCTAACGTCAAGAGCGTCGTGTAAGTAATGTTAATTTTAGAAATAAGCAACGACGTCTGCCCTCACTTTAGAGCATCACGGAAGAACCCGTGGTTGCGCGGGCGACCGAACAGCTGTGACAGTTCTGTTAGTACAACATGTAAAACAGTAAGCAGTTTGGTTACTAATACAAACAGCCGCAAGAGGGCGTTTTTTTAAATTATAAATGAAACACACACTATCAGTAAAACTAAAAAAAAAACAAAGTCAAAAAATATTACAAAGTAAATTGACAGAATTGTTTTCTGTTTTTGAGTTTTTTCTCAATAATCTAAAGTGGTATTATTTTGATTGTAATGATTTAAAACATCGGCATCGTCAAGCATTTGGTATTTCGCAATTTTGGCGTATAATAGCTTACTGAGAATTTGGCATTAATCGTACCATTTTACGTCTTTGGGATTTTACATTTTTGGTATATTGCGTCGAAAAGGTTATAAATTACCAAGATTCCATGATATAACAAACGCGCAATCGTCTGTATATGTTTATCTACTTATTTTCAAACAAAACTTGACGGTTTACTTCGGTAAATTACAGAAACTTTAAAAATATCAAATAAAATTTAAAAATAACGGATAAAATATGTGCTTATAAATATTAAGGTAAAACATTTATAGAAGCGCATGAATTCGATCCATGTGTCTCTTGGTTACAGGCTCGACACGCTTCTGTTGCGCCACCCTGCTTCGTGGTAGGAACGCCAAATTTACGGTGCCCTTTTATAAATGGATATACTATTTTTATTACTTTAAAGTTATCATAAATTTAGACTCCTATCCCGCAGGAACCCTTTATTTTTTCGTGATAAAAAGTGTCCTTGATTTTAACACATAATATAAACTTTAACTGTGCCAAGTTACATCCGTACAGAAGTTTCAGCATGATACGTGTTCTTTTAAATAACTTTTAACCCCTATCCTACCGGAACCATTGTTTCTTTTGGGATAAAAAGTGTTCTAAATATTAATCCATAACATAAGCTATGATTGTGCCAAGTTGCATCAAAATCCGACTGGTAGTTTCAGCGTGATGCGTGTTAAAAAAGACAGACAAACAGAGAGAGAAAAATAGAATACCTTTTTGCAATCCATATCGATTATGAAGTTAATCTCAATTATAATTTTCAAAAAATATTTAATGTACCGATTTAGCTCAGTTACAGTTTTATTATTGTATTTATAGATGGATACAAAAATATCTATCATAGACCACAATAATGTTTGATTATTATAAAGAATTTAGTTTTAACCATGGTTTCATCTTATAAACTTCTGCCTTAAAGGGCTAAAAGAGGTTAACCATCCATCTCTTTTTAACACCGTCCACAAAAAGGTTCTAATAAAATTACCGTAACGGCCCACATTAAAATACGAATTAAAAAATAGACCGGACGCTGGGAACTGTTTACTTCCGCCTAAAAACTCGTAGCACGAATCTTGCCGGAGGACTATCAAAAGATTTTATTGGTACAAAATTCAGTGAAAACACTGGCGTTCAAACTTAAAACAACCTCACTGAGAAAAATAATTGCTGAATATGATAATTCGCATTTTTCGCCAAAACAGTTTAAGGCAGCGTTCGTAATAGTTTAAAAAGTATTTGTAATAAATATCAAAATATCCTGTGACTATTATTTATTCAATATAAATTAAATGATCTATAATCTAATATCAATAATGTAAATGCGGAAGTTTCTATGCACCTATTTATGTTTGTTAACTCTGAGCACTGAAACGGATGAATTGACTGTTATGAGTATATAGGTAATAATATGGAATAACACTTAGAATACCTTTCATCATCATCATCATAATCATCGTCATCATCATCATCAATCATTATTGTGTAAAACAGCAGGGTGCATTTTGCTGGCCTCAGATGTCAGAGTTTGTCAGGACGACCGAGGGCCTCTGACATGCTATAACGTCTTGGTTTACCGAGGGCCTATGACATGATTTAAAATAAGGCCCTCCTAATTATTGTTTTTCTGTAACATTCTGTTACTCATTTTCATTTAATAAATAAGAATCTGATATTAAGTATAAAGTTTCATAAAAAGTTTTAGTGAATTGATCACGAATTGATATTAGAAAATTGATCACGAAAATTTCTTAACAAAACGACCAACCCAAAATGAGTTACTTTACCATTAAAAAAATCATCTCAAAATCTCACGGTCATCTTTATCACTAAAAAAGACCCCTCACAACTTTGACGTCCACTGGTCTCAAGCTTGCACCCCATATTTTATCTCATCCTCAATGTTTATAAAAACATACGAGTATGCACATTTTTTTTTATCTTCGGCGATATCAAGGTGCGCGGATTGCATTGTACAAGGGACATCTTCGAGGGTTTTTAATAATTGTAATGAGTGCATTTTTTTATGTGCGAGTGTGTTTTTTACGTTTTCTCACGCAGAGTTGTATGGAGAGCTGATCTGTGGGTAGATACATCCGTGGCGTATTGTTGAATTCACGTATGAGTGCTCTTTGATGATGGTTTGTTATGAAAATTTAAATTTAAAAGTTCCGATGCACCTTGGTATTTCAAAATGGTGTAGGTAGGCACGATGTGCGTTGCTTTTTTTCGATTTATACAAAATTTTAAGAATTCTACAAAATGAACTAAATTCAAAAATATTTTGAATTTATTTCATTGTGGACAAATTGGCTTTCACTGTAATGTTGCTAATCATGTTTTTTATACCCTACCAGTTTCTTTTTTATGGGATTATATGTCTCTACGTACACATTAATTACACATAGACCCTTTTTATTATATCACAATAAAAAAACACAGTAGGTACTAACGAATGCAGCCGTTAAACAAAAAAATCTCAGCGATAATAGTCACGCATTTTCGTTGCAATTGCATAACTCTAATGGCTCCCGCATATTAATTACGTCACAAAAACTGTAATTTAATATAAACTAGATGACAAAAATACGGCCACTGTTATACGACAAAAAGTGTTTGAAAAACATTCTTGGGGGAGCTACTGGGAAGAAAAAAATTAAAAGGGTGTAAAACAATACAAAAACTCTGTAGCCCATTATCAGCTAACTGGGCTTCGGGACAAGCGGTTAATTTTGTTTAAAGCTGATTTATGGCTTTTAAAAACGGAAACTTTAGTTTTCACGTAGATGTTATAGCTAGCCAAACTAATAAGCAAGAACACCTAGTGGGTAAGCACACTTAGGTAGCGGAAGTGCAAACAATTCTGGAATTTCATATTTATGTAGCGAAAGAGGAATATTGAATCGTATTGTCTCAAAGTGTAGACGGCCAACAAAAACAGTAAGTGAGATTGCAATCCAAAAGTTAAGGTTGAATTTGAGGTTATTTCAGAGACCGGCAGAGATACGATGCTAATGACAAGGTTGCTTCGAAGTCTATGGCGTGAGGGCGGGCTCATCAAGTCATCAACATTGCCGATGCAATTTCGTGACACAATTTGGCAATACATCCGTTTGTCCGGTTTCTTATATCATTTTCAAAACTACAGTCTTGAATCTGGAAAAATATAAGAATCCCGAAACATTGAAATCGTATGTAAAAATAACCTGAAAGCTTCGGAAGGAGATACGGGGTGCAGTTACAGTTAGTAGGTAACAATAAAACATAGAAAATAAGTTACTTGACCGTTAAGGACGGGATATTATATGCAGACGGACATTACGTACATTATAAAGGTTTTCTTTTCGCAATTCGTCAACAGAACCCTATAGATACGAAGAGACTCTTTTATAAGCGACCAAGGTTACGATAGTCCGAGGGCGGACCCATCAGCATTACCGATACAGTTTCGTCATCACACTGAGAATGACACGATCTTTAGACGCCAAACGACAATCATTCGACACAATGGCGTTCATCCCTTTCACTTTCGATGTGTCAATTGAGTTGTTTTATTGTTTCGATATTAAAATGGCATTGTTCATTATTTTTTCGAGGTTTGGGGCATGTTCGAGATTGTCCGCTATGTTGGAACCAGTAAAAGATAGTTTGATCCACATAGCTGTAAAGTAGTAGATTTGTCAAATTTTACCACAGTTTTCAAAAGTTTGAATAATAAAACATATTTTCGTGCAAGTAACAATGATATTGTATACTAGTTGTGCCCGCGCCTTTGCTTGCGTGGTAACTTCATTTAAAAGTAGCCCATACGTTTTATTCCAGGACCAAAAGTACCTTTAAAGTACAATATACAACATTTCTTCAATATTCGTTCAGCCATGAAATAGTTTTTTATCGATTGCTTGGCATCTAATCATCGGATTAAGAAACCATGTACCCAAGTTTTAAAGTCAACCCTTAAGCTATCCAACAGTGAATATCACGCATCGCAATCGGTACAGTAGTTTTTACAAATAAAAACATACAGACAAATAGATAGACACGATTTAAAAAATGTTATATTCTTATTTAATAGCTAATTTTATAGGGTATTTAACATAAGCTATTAATATAGGGTACTTAATATAGCATGTTTTTATTTTCTTTTAATGTACACACTTTTTTTTTCTTTTTTTTTTATTACGGACTAGGCAATCGTTTGACCACGATCTCACCTGATGGAAAGCGATTACTTTAGAAAGAATTGCTTTATTATAAGTATAGACTGTCATTGGAAAGACACTATAAAAAGTTTTGTTACTTTCATTAGGAAACCAGATAAATTATGTATGTTTTGCTAGAGCTTAGTAACGTTATGAGTTCTAGAGCGTTAGAGAGCCAAAGATTGGGATCAGTGGAATTCACAAGTGAAAGGCCTACGTCCTGTAGTGAACGATACGGGCTGATGATTATTATGATGACGATGATGATGAAGGTAACCCCAAATCTCTTTAACAAAGGTGATCGATAATTTTTAGTTTTATTTAGTTAAATTTCTTATTAGATAGTCAATCAGAAAATAAAATATATAGAATTTAATTAAGCCGTTTATTGAAAATAAATGTATTAATTAATGTCACGATAATATTAAGCTAAGGGTGTGGCCCTCATCAAAATAAATCTTCCACAAACCGCCTGCCCACGTACTCAGCAGATGCAAAACAGTAAGAACACTATGCAGGACATAAATTATTTAAATTTAACTTGTAACACTGTACGGGCCTGACACAGGATATGCATAAAAGGGTTGAAAAAATCCTGGGGTGAGATTTTTTATGCAATCGCGAGGGTCACAGTTGCCATGACTCGTTTGGTTCTTTGGACAGCGTTCGTTACGCTATTGACTAAACGAATGTATTGAATATTTAAATTGCTTGAATATATTTCGCACGATGATTTGGTTCTTCTTGGGCTTGACAAAAGGATAAAAAAACGGTTATTATTAGAAGTTGCTGGAACTGATTCTGTTTCAATAGAGTTCATCTTCGAGTTAATATAAAATTTATGCACTGTATTAAATAGCATACTCAAAATGCAACCTCTAGGATATAGTCTTGACTAATCTCTGTATAGTTCCACAGTCCTCAAACAAACACCATTTCCACACTAGTAAAAGGCATGACCAGTTTGTTGGCTCAATACGAGCGGTAGCTGTGGTTACCAAAACTCAGTACAAAAACCGGTTTATGCGCGCGTGAATGTACTGAGCAAAAACTTACAAACTGGTATAATATGCTGAATTAGTTCTCCCCTTATTTAACTGGCTGCCCTCATGCGTTTTGCCCTATTGCTTAGTTACATTAAAAACCACTTGAAGAAATTAAATACATATGTATTACAGTGTAAAGTCAAAAATTACATGTATTACATAATACATGTAATTTTTGACTTTACATTACATGTATTATATAATGATGATGCTGTATTTTATTGGCAACACTACCGAATATTTTCGAATACAACTCATAACAAAAACCTTATCTCCAACCCCACAAATCACGAACCCGCGAATCATTATCGGCGGCTACTCTTTAAATTCAATCTAACACCCTTTACTGTCCTACACAAGCACCCTTTTCGGACCTGATGGGTCTCAATTTTTTATCTGATGCAACCCTGACTTTATCTCATGACTGTGCAAAAAAATGCCGACCAGGTGCGCTAAAAAAGGAATAAAAAAATTGCGATAGATTTTACTGAATTGTTAATCCTTTAGGATGGTTTCTTTGGATGTCTCAGACATGTGTAACGCCTGGGCTATCCTTTTGTGTTGGACATAAGGAAGATTTTTTTGGAGGATTGAAATTAACAGTCTTGTTGGTATAAAAATGTTCACAGGAATACTTTTTGTGTCTTGCCTGAGGCTTTGTAAAAGTTTTAATATCGGTTGCGTAGAAAACCATACAAAAAGTGCAAATTCCTAATTATTTGTAAAGTGTTGCTCCCAGTAGCTCGTGAAAATAATGTGGCCGTGAGGGTCGAACTTGGGTGCGCATAGCACAGGTCCGAAATTGATGACGATTTATAATGAGGGCTTTGGACATGTCAGTTTCTCACGATGTACTTGTTTCTCTGTTGTTAGTTACAAAATTCATATAAATATCTAATATATCTCCGTCCTCAGAGTTTTGCGTACGTTGTGTAAAGAGGGGTAATCTAACCTTCGTTCAAAAGCGGACGGGCACAAAAACAAAGCACTCACAGTCCACGGCACACGTGTTCGTTTAGCATTATCGATTGCGCTCATATTGTCCTCTTTCGGGCACATGCGGGTAATGAGTTATCGCTGGATACGCGGCGATGCGTTTTTGTTTTAGTCCAGGGCCCTTAGTCGCATAACGCGACGCGTTACGAGTGTAAAAGGTCATAGCGAATAAGGGCGCAGTTGGTGGGGCCACTGTGCTCTGTCTATTGCATAAAAATAGTCAATTTCCAGTAGCTGGTATAAGCTTACATTGAGGCTGTAAACTCGAGCATAGCATTTACTACTGCATGCGACGAAAGACTTGTAAAAGAGTGTATGCCGAAACATATCGTGGATGATTATGAAGGCTCGCGCCTCAGTTTTTGTTGTGCGGATTTAATTAATTGCAGACTATCAGTTTCATATATTGTGACGGTTCAGTTCTTCGTTTCTTAATACACATTCTTTCTTATTTTGCGTGTAATAGTTTTTTTGTTAGATTTTAACAAATTACCCACTTTTACCCGACTATGGCGAAGCAAAACGGAGGGATATGATTTTAACCGATATGTATGTGGGTATGTATGTATGTTCATCTGTTCTCTCATGACTTCTAAACTACTCAACATATTTTAACAAAAGAAGTATCGTTGGAAGCGTCTTCATTGTCTTCAAATAAATAACATTAAAAAAACTATGATGCCGTGTTTGGTATCAAATGAAAGGGCTTAATTAGCACATTTCAAATATACATGCCATCCTCTGAACATAATATTGAATAGTTTGTACGTAATAATAAGATGATAATATTTTCTTGTTTCATATTTTTTAAAGCGTGATTTTTCAGTAGTCGGGTTTTTGTTTTTGTAGTTACTTTTTATTGTACTCTCAATTATTTATTCATTGAATTTTGAGACCTTTGCGGGAAAGACTTTTACCATTTTCTTGTAAAGAACCTAAATGCAAATAATAATCGATATAAATCATCTTCACCAGCTTCTCACGCGAATCATCCACATCTATTTTGTACGACATCGGACAAAGCAGATGTGCGAACTGATAAAAGAAACTATTAAAAAACCCTGAGAAGTGAGAATTATCCTGAGCCACCTATGACCCCGGGCTATTGGCAAAGTCCCTGGACCGTTAAAAAAATAAATTACAACCCAAAGAAAAGAAGCTTTTGTTTGGCAAAAATAAAAAACTTAGGGGCACAGTTACTTTCTGATTTGAATAAAAAACTTGAGGGGTGATCGATACAAAAAGCTAAACAGGACCGTGGGTCTATAAGACCGTTTTTTAAAAGGATGTGTAAGAAATAATATGCATAGTTGGTTTGCAAATTGTTTTGGTCAGAGTTCTCACGGTGTGGCATCTGCATTTTTTATTATTGCTCTATTTATTTGTTTGCTAAATACAGATGGATTGTATGCAGTCAACTAAGCTTTAGATGGATATTCTTATTTTTGTCAGATCTATAAATTGTATATATAATTCATTGAAGAAAATGATTCCTGGAACCATAAAATCGACTTGGATGAAATTACTAAAAAAAACTACTGAACAAATTTTAATTTAATATTTAAGAATAAACCTATGATTAAAAATACCTAAAAATAAACATACAGTTGAATTATTGGGAACCTCGTTTTTTTGGAAGTTGATTAAAAAATCAATAGTCACGTTAGTTTTCAACTCCCAAACGCAACGCGAAAAGAGAGGGGAGTTATAAGTTTAGGGTGTGCGTGTGTGTTTGTGTGTGTATGTCTGTCCTCCAAGGTAACCGACATAGCGCAAAGGATAAACAAGCTAAAGTGGCAGTGGGCTGGTCACATTTCCCAAAGAACAGATAATTGTTGGGGTAGACGAGTTCTCGAGTGGAGACCACGTTAAGACAAACGTAGTGTAGGTCGCCCTGTGGCCAAGTGAAGCGACAACCTGCGAAAAGCGGCCGAAAGAAAATGAATGAGGAGAGCTGAATACCGAGCTCTGTGGCGTGCATTAGGAGAGGCCTACGTCCAGCAGTGGACAAATATAGTCTGATGATAATGATGTGTGTATGTCTGTCTGAGGTATCGTAGATCGCAAACAAATGCATCACCTATTTTGATGCGTTTTTTTGTGTATGAAAACTGATATGATCGAGATGGTTCTTAGCTATTACGGGAGGGGAGACTCGGCTTGCTAAATGAAGTAAACACAAACTTTAAATATTGCAGGCAATAATTTAAGGAACGAAATGAGCAACACATATTTCTCTACCTGCTTCATTTGCTCAATTAAGGCGGTGTAAGCTCTCGAATGTTTGTCCTGCTCGTCCATATGCAGAGTGAGCGGGAGAGGTGATGCAGCTTGACAGTCGTTTTAGATACATTTTGTGGTTTTCTGTCGATATCTCACTACATAAAACTCAATTTAAAAAAGTGTTCGGTTATTTGTTTAGTTTAATAAGGTAGCTATATAATTATTACAAAAAAAAGTTGTTGTCGCTGAAAATAACGAGAACAGCGATGAAACTATTTTCATGTGGTAGTTCGTGTTTTTTTTTTAAGTATACCAAGCCATTTCTAAAAATTCTGTTCGGTTACTTGTTTAGGTAGTGTACTTTTCTATGCATAGTGTCTTTTGGTTTGCTATAAAGTTGTTTCATTACGTAGTTCTCGACGTTTTGCTATTCGTGTTTTTGCTGATTTCGGTTTGACTTCGCCTTAAATCCAGCAATCTCCAGTCAGGCAGAACGGGTCACCTGCTACGACTATTATAATACAAATTATAGAATTTCTATTATTTAAATAAATGATACGTAATTTATTTGGAAGAAGAAAAAACATTGTTATCAGTTATCATTATCACGTTTTCCTATCACCACTATCTCAGACACCTAAACAAGCGAAGTGTGACTGTAAAATTGGGACCATGCGGGCTAACGACGAATTTGTATGCAAGATATGCGACTGGTCAATAAAAAGCATGAAGTTAAAGTTTTAAGTAAAGAGTTGGGTATAGAAGTCTAAGAGCATATAGGTAGTCATTTAGCCCAGATCGAATCCAAGAGTTGTCGTAGGTACCTACAGCAGGACGGTATTTATGCATCTTCTGAGTTGTAAGCACCGAGTTTGAATCCAATCTGAGCAATTAAGCTATTTAGTAAATTATGAGCTGATAAATCGTTGAAAAAAAGGCAAAGTCATGTGAAAATTACCAACAAGATGCTAATGGTTATTAAATACAAACTCTTTTCAAAACATACATAAGTTTAAGAACTATAACTCTACTACGGTCGAATAATAAATAGCCTATGATACTCTTGTGATGAAGACAAAGCGATTGATACCTCGCTTATCAAAAATCGGACCAAGTTTTAAGTTCGGACCAAGTCATAAGCCTTCCTTTGCTTCGCCGTAGTTAGGTAAAAAATATATAGACTGTGAAACTCGATCATAGACAACTGCATTACTCTCTCTACGATTAAAACGAATTGATTGATACCTCGCTTGTCAATATCGTACCAATAGGGGCGACGCTATTATTATTATTATTTTTATTCGTGTCAATAATGAGTTAATCAATCTGTCTGTGGTGGAACATCCACATAAATAGGTACATACATACATACACTTTTAGTTGGATAAAA
Source organism: Alsophila aescularia (assembly GCA_946251855.1). Taxonomy (NCBI): domain Eukaryota; kingdom Metazoa; phylum Arthropoda; class Insecta; order Lepidoptera; family Geometridae; genus Alsophila; species Alsophila aescularia. The sequence goes on from OX276381.1 coordinate 39,877,276, forward strand.
AGGTCTGAACCCCAAAACGTAATGATGATCATAATGATGATCGAACTACGTATATTTTGTATACTACTACGTTTATTTTGAATACTTTTTGTTGTAAGTAGTTAGTAACCTTGTATTTACTAACTTAAGTCTTTGATCAGTATTTGTTTGTGTAATCGAAGACCGAAGTACTTCCTTGTAATAACGTACATTTAGGTACTAATACAAGTTTTTTAAGCTCAATAGAAGAACCACGTCATTCGATCATGTGGTAGTCAAGTTACCAGTATTGTTATGAAAAAAATGTTTTTGAATATCGAACGCTGCGCGCACGCAGATGTTATGTTTTGTCCACTTTTTATGCGCTTTATTGAAATGTTGGTAGTACCGTTATTTAGCTTTTTTTTATTTGATAGATCAATTGTTGACAGATGTGCTTTTAGCCAAAAAAAAAAAAATTGATGATGATAGTGAACAAACGAAAATATGATTTTATTATAATGTTAAATGTTACTACAATGAATTTTTGACTGATTGACATGTTAACATACCCTTGACCATAAGCACTTTTTAGGTAACTTTAACAATATTATTGAAATTAGACTGTAATTATGTGTTAAGTATGTATAGTTTTAATTAGTTTTAGAATATTCTATCTAATTAATAATAATTTTTTGACAGTGGGACAACTCGTTTGTCTGTTTGTACGTCTGTCACAGACAATTTGCTGCAAATGTACTGGATCGATTAAATTTAAATTTGGTACTCATATGAATTTGCGACCCATACGCGGACATGAAGTAAATAAATGAATATTGAATATGGTGTTGAATATGTGTATTGGCGATAAAATTTGTTTTTTTTTGTTATCTGTATATATCAAATTAAAGGGATTGTTAAGGGTATGTATTTATACCCGACTACAAGGAAGCAAAGGAAGGGTAATATGTTTAACAGTCTATGTATGTACGTATGTATGTATGTATGTGGGTATGTGGATGTTCCACTACAGCGTGACCCCTATTCGTTATGGGGTTATGTGTTCAAACTAAAAACTTGCAAGAGTTTCATAGGCTATTTTTCGCTTCGGATCAGTTATACCATTGAATTGTGCCATTAATGGTACAAATGGTTACCCGTCCGTAGTCGGGTTTTGGTTTTTGAACTTATATCTTGTTTATAATTTTAAAATAAATGGTTTTAAAGTTATTTATTGCAGTCAGGTTTTTTGTATTTATATAATAACTAGCTTACCCGGCCGCGATTTCGTCCGCGCAGACTACTGTTTATTGCGGAAAAAAAGAATCCCATGTTCTTCTAGGATATTAAAAACCAATGCAATATTAGGCATACCACCAACGCTCTTGATGTTTATTCGTTTCCATGGAAACCGTTCCTTACAGTGAGGAAGCAACATTTTCCAGTTTTCCCATGGAAACTGTCAATTTTCTGAAATAGTGTTTTATTCCAGGGTATAAGCTATCTCCATTCCAAATTTCATCTAATTCCGTCCAGCCGTTATTGCGTGAAAGCTCCCCAAACAAACAGACAGATGGATTTAGACATTACTAGAGCATCTGAGCACCCTGACATTTTTGATATCACTAGCTTTTTCTATAAACAAGACATAAGTTCAAAAACTAAAACCCGATACGGTCGGGTAAAGATAGTCTATGTCTCTCTAGCGATGAAGACGAATCGATTGATACTTCGCTTCTCAAAATCGCACCAAGTTTTTAGTTTGAGCACACAACCCATCCGTTGCCTTGCTGTAGCCGGATAAAAAAAAGAAGCCTATAAATAAAGACGAATTGATTAATACCTCGCTTTTAAAAATAGGACAAAGTTTTTAGTTTGAACACATAATCCTTCCTTTGGGTTGCCGTATTCGGATAAAATAAATAACACTCTATACCAAGCTGAATCGATTGTCACCTCGCTTGTGAAAATCGGACCAATAGCACACAATAAATAATAGTACAAGTCCAATAGGGGCGTTGGTATGGTGGAACATCCACATATAGACATACATACATACATACATATACTGTCAACTTCATTCCCTTCCCTTGCTTCGCCGTAGTCGGGTAAAAATACATTTGACGTTTGGCAGGCTTTGCCGTGTCTATTGATCAGTTCAACAAAGTTTGCTAAGACCAACTTCGAATAAAAACCAACTAGAATATCTATATGCAAACCAACACCAACGTCGTCCTTTTGAACTATTGAAGTATTGATTCATCATCCTGAGGCTTCGATTGAGCCAATATATAAGGCTTGGTTCCTCTCTGCCCACGGGTTCCGTTGTGCAACACATCTATTATTTGATCGATCTGTGACTCACCACTCCCCCGCAGTTTACCAGACAGCCTGGTGCGTACAGGGCTATTTAATTTTATAATACTGAGTTTGTGGATACCTACGTTGTTAATTCAGTTAGGTTTACCGAACGCTGGCAGATGTTAAACGGCACATAGACGACGAGAAGAGATCGAACGTACCGTTGTAGTGTGTCATTCAATAGATCAGTTCTCATATTTCATCATCAATAGCCTGCATTAGTTCACTGCTGGACATAGGCTCTCCCAAGGCGCGCCATTAAACTCGTTCTTCGGCTCTTTACATCCATAGCGACTTCAGACTTGATTCTCACATATACCTTATCAGAATAGAGCTACATTAGACGTGGCATGCGGAAACGTCGCATAGATTTCGCATTGGCACTACCTCAGTCCACTCTTGTTCTTCTTGATTTAGTTCTTGAATTAGTTCATGAGTTACCCCCCATTCCTATAAACATGAAATGAGTCGTTTTTCCGACGTCTCGTTACTTTTTTGTATGGCGTTTATGTCAAAAGCTGACGGACAGTAAGCGAAAACGGTTCGTTTTAAGATATAGGGACCGGCCATTAGTGCGTTGTGCGATCTCGGTTAGCGTATAATATCAAAATGATGACAGTGATGAGGACTAAAATGATATTATGTTAAAGGTATAATATTACGTTTTTTTTAATTAAAAGCTTTTTATTTAACTTCACTTGTATGTACGTATCTATGTAACCATGTATTTTCTAAAATCTTGCAATTCAAATTTCGAGCACTTCTCGATCAGCTATCCGACTGAAACTTTCAGGGTAGCTCACAACCCGATGACAAAGCAATAAAAAAAGGAAACAAAAACACTTAAAAACGTAACAAGTGAAAATGCAATAACAAAACAATATTTAAAAACGAAAGGATTTAAAAAGAAATTAATAATTAAGAAATTAATAATGAAAAAATATATGTGATATGCATTAAAGAAAAAGGTCCTAACAGTATTTTATTTTTATTTTTGTTGATATTATACTTATTTCTAATAAGAATAATTTTCCAGTTAGATGAGTCACAATAATTAATAACTGCTCGGAATAACTTTTAATCAATAACGAATCTTGAATCGCATCTCCAACGCCTAAACTTTCATATCTCATGCAAATTCGATCTTCTGACAATGAGCCATTTGTACAATACATGCCAAAATCACTTGCACATCACTAACTATCACCTACTTTATTAAAAACTCTATTTCAACAATGACAAAGCTCAAATTATCATCAGATCGATTACGTTGACAATTGAGCACAATCGGAACCTTACGATTGATGAAATAAGGTTGATATTACAAACGGTAAAATCGTGGAAGTGTACAGGTAACTTGGTTATTGATATTCATATTAAAATGTAGACGGTAAAGACGGACGGACGGACATAGAACAATACAGGGCGTGGGCTGGATCTACTCATTATTGTACCCTGGACGCCTTGACCGATATCCACGCTGATGGGTAGATGATGATTAAATTAAAAGATAATTAAGCTTGTTGGCTAAGCAAATATATAATTTTGACAGGCGATGAGGCAATTGGTTTTCCCATATAGGGATAAGATATCAATTATAATCAAATAATCAATTATGGTTCAGAATCAGATAATAACATAAGCCAGACTATTTATTAGAACTTTCTATGCATATTTAGAAAGTAAAAATAAAATGATCCCAAAGTTGAAGGGAACAATTGTTTTTTTTGGGATCCTGTGCTGTGGTTACCGAATTAATTTTCAGACCATCTCATTGGTGACTTAATATTGTATATTGTCGTCAGAACTATTCGGTTTCAAAGGTGGCGGTGGTGTCTGAGCGGTATACTAGTGCGCGTTGGAATCGAAAGACTAATAATTGAACCATCAGGTTCGATTTAAGGGTTCGCACCACTTTCCAAGTTATGTGCGGTCCATAGCTCCGTATTTCAGAGGGCACGTTAAAATTGTTTTATAGTCGTCGTTGAAAAGTGCCTACGGGTAGAACTGAAAAACTCTGACATCAAAGACCAGCATCACCTCTTAAACAAGCAAACAAGCAAAGGGGATTTGCAAGATTCAACGGCTGTCGGTTATTTTTGCATTCGAAATACTTGAAATATCGTAATAAATTTTGAATATTACAAGTACCTTATATCATACTCGTACTACACCTTCGACCAATAAAAATGACCTCTCTACTCATTATAATATTGCTAGTAATGTGATGAGGTTATGACATGAATACAGGTTGTCGGTACACCCGATACGCGTTGGCTCCGACGGGACATCCTGATAACACCGCGTGCCCGCGTCCATACTACACTGCGAGACATAAACAATTGAACATCCGGATTCCCATGATTAATTTGACCAACCATATCTAATTTATTTATTTATTTAATAATTTATTGCACTACGAAAGTACAAAGAATGACTTAATGCTAAAGCATTTTCTACCAGTCATCCACATATGGTACATGAGAAGGGATGTAGGCGTGCATCAAAAAATTTAAAAAAGAAAAAACAACTAAGAATAATATTTTTCAAGCTCTTGTGCATCGTAAAGTTGCTAATTAAATTTTCTGAAAGTTCTGTTAAACATAGATCTAATTAAAAGTGGGAAGATAAAGTACCAGCGCCTTAGGCATGGACCGTATAAATTAGGTGCAACGCACACAATTGGGCTTCTTTGGCCTTGGTTACAATCGTAGTAGTGGTTGGTTGTTATTAGTAACATTCATTCGAGCTACCGTCTGTGTATATCTTTGTTGTTGATGCAAATGAAGCACGATGGTGGGAATGTACCTGTGTGCCTGTAGTTTTATCTAATCTGGTTTTTGTTCACGTGGTCTGGTTTTATTTTACGTGATATTAAAGCGTTCCGTATCTTTACTTACCACTTTAACTAGATTTATGTTGTTAAATTATTGTTTACTGAAGCAAGATTGTTCCTATAAATTGTCGATCTAAATCAACCTTTTAGAATTAAAATCATCTTTGTGATGTTTAAAAAATTTGACACTTAGTTTTCGCAAACGAGACAGTCAAACTACTGGTACTTTAAATTTGATTTCGAAAACTATCGTGATTGGTAACGGCTATAAAAATACCTATAAAATTCCGGAAAGTTGCAATGACCATGCTTCGGGCCATTTTGATGTATTTTTTCCGAGAATCTGACTTAAATATTATGGTCTTATGATATTTTAATTATTATTAATACAACAAGAAGAAGACAGTGTAAGAAGTGTTATTTGAACGGCTTTATTTAGCTTGCCCTGTTTGGTTTTTTGTTTGTTTGTTGGGATGAAATCTAGTAATTGAAATTCTACCCCTTTCCTGTTGACCGACTGATCTGAAATTAAGTACACACCTTAAGTTTTGGTGTCAATACAATTATGTATATTCAATATCATTCTAAATTCCAGATAGCCACCGCCACAAGATTTTATTATTTTTTTCATTCCCCTCAATATGGCCAGCAAATGACAGCGCTTCACGAGTAGAAGAAGAGTACACTTTAGAAATAATTAAACAAAAATTTAAAAACTTGATAATAATATAAGTAAAAAACAGCAAATGTAGATTAAAAACAAATCTAGCAACTTTTATTAATTTATATTTTTAAATGCATGTTCATCGAGTTGTGAGCTACCCTGAAAGTTTCAGCTGGATAACTAATCGGGAAGTGCTCGAAATTCAAGTTGCAAGATTCAACCTAGAAAGTGAGTCGAATTTCTATTACTCAGTTTACGCTACGCCCCACGATTTTATTTTACTTTTTATCTTTTAGTACAGACAAGAGTTAAAAAAAATATATAAAAACAATATGCACTTTGGATACCTTTGTTTGATATTCATCACAATCAACATAATATCGGCAAGTATTAATCCACGTCACTATTTCCGGTTCTGCGTTCAACTTATTCATTGTTAATCTTCTATACTATGTTATAATTCAGCAGTAAGTACCAAAAAGACTTAAAAATATGTCTAGAATACTTAGATTGAGCTACTGAAAAAAGTTTTTTTTTAATCTAGTCTGTCTGTTTGTCTGTTCACGCATCACGTAAAATCTACTGGCCCAATTGCGATACCGTTTTCAATGTTGGATAGCTTACGGTTTGACTTAAAACTGGTTAGTGTACTTGATATATCAATCCGATGAGTAGAAGCCGAGCAATCGATCAACAACTCTGACGGCTGAACAAAATTAAGTACATTGTACTTTATAGGGTACTTTTGATCCAGGAGTAACAAATATATCATTTTTAACTCAGAGAAATGACCACGCGGGCAAAGCCACGGGCACAGCAAGTAATAAATAAAATTATTTGAATGTGCTATTTTTTTTTGTCTCGCAATGTACAAATATAATGGTGCGACCATTGGCGCGCGGACGGTCGCCAATTACCCTATTGACAGCAATTGTTGTGCGACAATCCTGTCATACGTCGTTTAGACGGTTATATAGTTAATGTCGTCTATTATAAACTGAGCTAGAACACGTGTTGAAAAGACCTTGTGGTCGAGTTTAATTTATATTGGTTCTAAGATAGAGTTTGACCAATATGTCATGTGGTTGAAGACGAAACACACGCTTAAACCTTGAATGGGACTGGTTCAAAGATTCATTATTTTATTAACATCTTTTGTCGTCAATATTCTACCGTCACTGCTAGATATAGAGCTCATTTTTCTGTCACCACAATTTTCAATTCTAAGACCTTCTTTCCGTTATGTCGATCTCATAATTTGCTAGGAAATTTATTTACCGACCGGCCTTAATTGATATTTGGATCATAATAGCCAATACTATAAGCTGCCAGACCTCCCTCCCTTAGTGGTGTCTTAATCAATCGATCCTTATCATTATGAAAATGTCCGCCGCACCCTGAAAAGCTAAACTGAATCACATAATAAATCATAGTATGTCACCACCTCCGAGCAGCAGGTTTGATTTTGTGGTCACCACGTTGCTCAACCAAACAGATGAACTGTTTGGTTGAGCTCAGAGAACAATGGTCGACTCGTCTTTGGCTACAAATTTGCATGAGAGTGGTGGCTAGCCAGGCGGTATTTTTAACAATGTCGTTTACTGGAAGTTCCTGCAAACTATTGCACCCATTTTGAAACCATGACCTGCGTCGCAGCGTCCGTAACGACCAAGCAATTATACTTGTCCACTGCTGGACATAGGCCTTTCCTAATGAACGCCATTGAGCTCGGTACTAAGCTCAATAGTCATATATTATGTACTTAGAAACATTCCTTTGTTGATTGTGCATATTTTCTGTCCCTTGGTATTTGCATTATATTAAAGATAGATAGATATAACTATAGTTGATAGATTCAGGCGTTACTTTGCGGAAATCCATAATTAAAATGAACAAAATAAAAATATGTAGCTTACTTCCGCCAAAACCGTAAGTCAGACAAATGATAAATAGTAAAATTAAATTATAACAAAAGTAAAACACGCCAACATTGACCTTATATTAGTACAATCGGTGGCCTTATCACTAAGTAGAGATGATTATGCTGCACCTCACGTTTTCATAGGAGTGGATGATGATGATGACGATGATGACGATGGTAAAAAATGTCCTATATGTGTTATTCCAAGGTATAAGCTATCTTTATGCCAAATTTCATCTAAATCCGTTCAGCTGTTACAGCGTGAAGAAGTAACAAACACACAGTTTCGCATAAATTTATAATATCAATTAGGATTGGTAGATAGATAGTAAAAAAATAATTGTCAACACTCACAAAAGTGCAAATTATTTACATGAAGGAAATAAGTATCATGCTAACAGTCCAAAAACATAACCCTCAGCAATTGGGTAAAAATCAATTAATAAAAGTGGTACTGAATGGACCTTAGCTCAGCATTATGCTGGTTAACGAAAGCATCGTGTATAACGAACTTTTCAGGTATAAACTGCTTACCCACAAGAAATATAAGGTCCGATAACCAATAACAAAATGAACCACAAAAGTAAACGTGCATAAAACTGTGCCTACTAGATTACACAACCCCTGGGCATTTGTATTGTTGCCCTTTACTCCCGAACGTCGAATGTTACGCAGTTAATCATAAGGGCAGTAGATTGAATTGTTTTAGTTTTGATGGATTTGCCCAGGAGGGAGAGGCTGGGTGGAGCGATGCGTAAAACGGTCTGTTCTGTGATACCTACGTTTTGCGTCATACTTAGCTTTTTTGTGTCCTATATTTTGTACCGAAACCAAATGACCACAAATGTAGATAGGAAGATGAGAAAGTTTTCCAACTATTTCGCGCTCAGCCTTGTTAGCTTATTCTGTCAATGCTATATATGCTTACTTACTCAACATTATATCGACCTATGACAGAATTAATTGCCTTTACCAAAATGTTAGGAAATGGGTACCAGACCAGATGGGTACGCAGCACGTTGTCAGTTGTTATTCCATGAACCAATAGTACCCAAATCTAACGGTACCTAAAAATACATTCATTAGAAAATCAAGTAGGTAGCGTGATTCACGAAGATCAATCGTACATAATATTTTTCACCATTTCAAAGGAACCCTCAGAAAATCTCATGGGACTACGAGACAAACACCCAGTTCCCGAAAAGCATGTCAAATCAAGAATCAGACAACAGGCTATCACATTTGATAGTCTTTTAACTCTCGTCGGGTTTCTGAAACGAAATTCATCAAGGTAATACGGGATTTAAGACGGCTCAAAAAAATAATTACTAAATGATTTTAACAGATGGCGTTGACAAATAATGAAGTCAGTGTGACCCTTCGAGCATTTAAGGCCCGGTTCTAGCACTTTTAGCAATGTTTGATAATTTTTGAACGTCTGTATTTTGTTTTATAATTAACCCAGAACTATGAAATTGGTATCTCAACAAAATTTGAAATTACTTTGTGAACACAGAACCATGATTAGTTCGAAAATAAAATGAAAGGTAACACTATTTTATGCTTAGAACATTGATTGGAAAGAGACCCCGTCACTAAATGATATCGAGGATATACCAAGAGAAAGAGCTTATTATAATTGAGAAAATGGCTACACACTTTTTAATTTAAAGTTTTATTTTTCCTACAAATATAAAAACCTTAAATTTTACTCCCGAGACGTATAAATTTTACTCTTTCCCGCTCTACTTTATCACGGATGAGAGGGACATAAAATTCACTGACACCCGGCCTTTATTTTACCAAATAACCTATTCGGTACCTGTATTTTTGAAGTGTGAGTGACGTTTACAATAACTTTTTGATACATTCGACATCGTGATCTAATGTCAAAATAAAGATCCAAGCTAAATAAAATATAGTCAAATGTCATTCATTATCATTTTTCAATTTGTTTATTGCCTCTCTTGGAAGTAAATAAAATAAATAAACTGTTTAGAAATGGCTTGTGTAGCTTGTAGGAGCTTTCTGCACTAAAATCGGAACGCTTACTTTACCTAAAGCTGAAAATGGTGTCACAGAACACCGACTAGGTCTGTGATGCTAACTATAAGCGCATTCGCACCGATAGTACTCTGTGACAGTCAAAGAGGATGGTAACAGTGTCCGACTTGATTTGATGGCAGTTGGCTACTCGCTTTTTATCACTTCATTGTTTGCTGACGCCATCTATTGGGTCATTTTGTAATTATTATTTTTTGTCCCCTTTAGTAAAATCCCCCATTAATTGTTAAGAAGAGTTTTTATATTGATATGGTCACACTTGATAGGCTCATTCTCTTTTGTACACTCTTTAGTGTTTTTAATATAAACACTAAAGAGTGAAGGAAGAGTAAAGGATAATCATAAATAAACGAGACAAAAATATAGCTCTATCTTTGTCTCTTGTTTTTGACATGCATGCATTTTTTTTATTTTTTTTTGTCCCCGAAATGCGTGTCGCAAGAAGTAAATATAATCTATTATCTATATATCTTCTATACTTATAATAAAGCAAGTCTGTACAAAGAATATAATTTAAAAAAAGGTCTAGGGTACTTAAAATAAGCTACTGAGCAAGAATATTAACATTTAACATTTTATTAAATCGTGTCTGTCTATTTGTTTGTTTGTTACACATCACGAAAAAACTACTTGATCGATTGCAATGCGGTTTTCATTGTTAGATAGCTTAGGGTTAGACTTAAAAACTGAAGGACTTGATATCTCAAACCGAGTAGTAGAAGCCGAGCAATCGTTAAAAAACTTTATGACGGCTGAAGGAACTTTGATCAATTGTTGGTATACTCGTATTGGTGTTTTAGGTCTCGGAAAAGCATATAGGGTACTTTTAACCCAGATAAATGACCACGTGCGAAGCCGTGGGCACAGCCAGTAATATAAATTTCTAATATGTAGGTACGGTCAATACAAAACCCAATAATAGCACCACTGAACCGATAAACCTGTAATCCTCATTATCGGCCTGTCCGGCCATCCGTCACAATTAATAAACGATCACGATACCCGTCACTACCGGGACGTTGATCACTTGTAATTAGATTAATACAAGTATCTTGGCTAGCATGAGGACATGTAAATAGAGATGTGACGTCAACTGATATGCTATCCTGGACAGGCCTGTAAGCCGCGTTTGCCCGCTATCATCTGACGAAAGTGACCTTGGACATTTTAGCTGATAATACGGTATCCAGGTTGATGGTAGTGAGTGGTTACAGAGGCAATGACAGAAAAAAAAATGGTCAATAAGGACTCGAAGTAGGTAGACCAGATTCTTGATGCGATAATGACACTGTAGAGGTAATTTACTTAGTCTAAAAAAAAATAACATGCAAAAAACTATACTTACATATAAAATAGAAAACATTCCAATAAGCCACACATGTAATAGCATTATCTTATTAGAGCGGGCACTTAAAACTTGCACATCAGATCCGTTTATTATGAAAATTATTTAATATAACAAGACATAAGTTCAAAAACGAACACTTTACTTTGGTCAGGTAAAAAATTGTCTATGGCACTCCTGCGATGAATACGAATCGATTGATTCCTTGCTTGTCAAAATCGTAACAAAAGAGGCAACTCTATGGTGCAACATCCACATACATACATACATACATACATACGTAGACTGTTACACTCATTACCCTTCCCTTGCTTCACTGTAGTCGGGTTAAAAATTAAAATGCATGCAATAACATGAAATAAAATCTACCTAAGTACACAAAATATAGAAAACATTCCAATAAGCTCCACATATATCAGCAGTGTCTTATTGGAACGGGCACTTAAAACTTGCACATCAGATTGCTCTAGTATGGAAGTTCTAACACATTAATTACTGCCTCAAATGTATTTTTTCACAATAATCGATATTTTTGTTAGGTTTTCACGATAGGGCCCAGACCCTCGTTCACTTAGTGTGGAATCAATATTCTGTATTTTTTTGGAAATTGTGTTTTTGTTATCTCATAAACATAATGTCACAAGTCATAAGCTTCCATTTGTAAAATGTTGGAAATAAACATTTATCATTATAAACATTTTTATTTCAAAGTCATATTAGCTGGTATATCGTGCAAAAAATTGAGATCCTTGTAAATACAATATTATATTATTTTACTTAAGTTATAATATAACATGTTTTCCATCAAATGTGTACAACCTTGCAAAATTCCCACTGCACTCCCATTAGAACCAAAACTATCCCATAAAGTACACGCATGCTCACTGTCCGTCCTAATGAAAACGTACGACTCTTTGATAACCTGTTATGGACCTGCGGGCTCCTTAGGCCGCTCAAATTGGCCCACGGAACTTTAAATTAGAGGCTCTATTGTACAGTTATTTTTGGAGCTTGGTATTGTTGGAATTTGTGTAAATGTTGTTTATGATTTGCGTAATTGAGGAGAACTTCTGTGGTCAGGAATGTTTTTTTTTCATGAAAATATAAATATATTATTTTACACGTATCTAATAATGTCTATAAATACTGTTTATTTATTATGTGGTAGTGTTTAAGTGTGTTGGTCAATATAAATGTCAATTTTCACATTACGATGTCCGTTGTACGAGTAAGCTTATACAATTATTTTAAAAAGCTTTTATTTAACTTCACTTGTATTTATCTATGTATCTATGTATTTTGGCTGTCCTGGAATCTTGCAATTAAAATTTCAAGCATTCCCAATTAGCTATCCGGCTGAAACTTTCAGGGAAGCTCACAGGCCGATGAACAAACAATAAAAAAAGGACAAAAAAAAGATACTATACAACAAAAAAGTGACGTCAAAAAACCGTAAAAGTTTTTTTGATTTAATTGATTTTTTTAATTATACTTTTTATTGTCGAGGTAGGCTAGCTACTTGCATTGAGTTGGACTAAATTGAGACATTTGACATGCATTGACTGTAAATTGAGGAATAGACATGTGTGCATGGGCCATGGCGCCGGAGTGAAAATCTGTCCCGTTACAGAGGGGACACAGACGAGCGGTAAAGGTAACGAAAACTTGAACGCGTCTTATGCATATGGAACTAACTTCAAGTTAGGGATGTTCTCATAAGAATATCCAGCTGCTAATATTAATGTAAGTACACTCATATTTATTTCTTTTTATTCTAAGGAGTAATATTCATAGAGCCAATATTTTGATTCTTATAATAAATAGGATCTGTTGAAACCAAAGGAGGAAAACGTGAGATTAGTAAATTTTATGCTGACGGTTCTGTATTTTTTTCAAAATCTGTAAATCCAGGTTAAAATAACCCAACAAAGGGGGGGGGGGGGTACAATAGCTACAATGGTTCATATAGCTGCCTTTACATAACCATTTCATCCCTGCCTAGATAGTGGTATAACATTAATACGTATAAATAATGACAACACAAAGAAACTCAATCATCACATCATCCAATTTGAGTTTAAGTTTACAACAAGTGCTGTACAAAATGCTATGGTACTAAAAATCGACTTCAATCGGATTAACTATTAACTAAAAAAAGCTACTGATCCAATTTTGATACAATTTATATCGGAACACCTCGAGAGTTTAAACTTACAAACAAAAAATTAATTTAAAAAAATAAAGATTGGGCGGCCTTTGGTGTGGGACGCTACTTGCGTAGACACCCTTGCGCCATCTCATCTTCAAGGAGCTCAAAATAAGGCTGGAGCGGGCGGCTGAATCAGCTGAGAGCTTCAAAAGGCGCAAATATAGTACCCTCGACAGCGGATATATATTTGAGCCTTTTGGGGTAGAGACACTAGGGCCGTGGGGACCAGGAGCACACAAAATATATAAAGATCTATCAGGGCGTCTGGTCGAAGCAACACGTGACCAAAATGCTGGCCTTTACTTTGCCCAAACACTAAGCATTGCCATACAACGTGGCAATTCTGCCAGCATTTTGGGAACGTTGCCCAATGGCAGCAGCTTTATAGACTAGTTCTAGTTTTATTTAACTGCATATTTATTATTTTTCATCTTGTTAAGTAAATAAAGGTTATTTTGTAGGAAAAAATAAATAAAAGGAAATAACCGACTTCAAGTCGTATAAAACTTAAAAGAAAGAAATAATTCAACATTTTTGAGGTCTGTGCGCGTCCAAACAGAGTAAAGTAAGTAAATAGGCACTTACCTAGCACAAACCTCAATTTGTTTGAATTATTTATATATTTTAAGTTTATACGATTTGAAGTGTTATTTTATTACTTTTTATTTCTACTTATTAGTTTCGTTAAAGTAGGCCTATGAAAATAAAATACTTATTGCGTTCATTAAGAAAAAAGCTCTACTGGAAACAGTTAACAGTCCATATATTTTAAAGTACTGAAACAATATTGATGAAACATGAAAAAAACTAAAACAATAACAATATTATTATTGCAACCAGACTTGTAGTTTCCGAGAAATACGTGGACAAACACACATACATACATTTGCGAAATTTTGAGTATTTGTTCAGATATACACTCATAATAGACAATATGAATAGTAAGCATTTTTAACAAATATCACACCATACATGAAATCTGGTACATAATTGCTTAAACACCCATACATTGATTAACATTTATGAATATTACGATTTTTCAACAATATTACATGCATCATAACTTGTGAACCTTCATTTTTTGAAATCCGTTAAAAGTGAGTCCGCAATTGAAGGAAAAATAGGTAAAAATACTTAAAAAAAAGCGTACGTGCAGTCGAACTTAGAACTCTTCTTTTTGTGAAGTCGTTGAAAATGATTGACTCCACTAAAACCGCTCGTCTGCACGGTCCTCTATGACCATGATTCGAATCGACACTCGCTCGGGGCATGTCGCCCACTCCGTGGCGTCTCTGATTTATTGCAAATGGCGCGAAAGCGAAAACGCTCGTAAAACGCTGCGTTCAGCGTTTATAGCGTGTTGTTTGGCCGCGCGATTGCATCGTACGGTGTGCAGTGCCCTTTGTGAACTTAGATTGGGATATTTGATTGAACGTGTGTGGAATTAGATTCGCGGTCATCTAGGCTAATTGGTAATGTTTATGTTTCTAACGTAAAATGTTGATAATTTTAAAGCAATCGGTAAAATATCCATATGTTAACTGATTATTAGATATGTTATCCATGCCAATATATAAAAGTGACACGTTGTCTGTTTTTTTGTTTGTTTATTTGGGGAGCTTTCACGCGATAACATTTAAATTAATATTTTGATGAAACTTGGAATGGATATAGCTTATACCCTGGAATAAAACGTAGGATACTTTTAATCCCGGAAAATTGTAAGTTTCCGCGGAAATCAGGAAAAACTGGAAAAATAATTGATTACTCGCTGGAAGAAATAACAAGTATGTCAAAAAACATCAAGAGTGGTGCTTTACCAACTTTTGCATTGGTTTTGAATATCCTAAAAGAACAAAGGATGCTTTTTTTCGCGATAAACAGTAGTCCGCGCGGACGAAGTAGCGGGCGGGAAAACTAGTAAACAATAAAACTTCTTGAATAAAATTTTGGACAAGTTTTTCTTATGTATTATTTACGTAAGAAAATGAAATTTACCTTAGTGTCGCCGCCAATTAAAAACAATCAGCAAAGCAACACGTGACCAAAATGCTGGCCTTTACTTTGCCCAAAGACTAAGCTTTGCCATACAACGTGGCAATACTGCCAGCATTTTGGGAACATTGCCCACTGGCAGCGGCTTGATAGACTAGTTGTAGTATATTAATAAAATAATAATAATAATTAATAAACTGCATGTTTATTAATTTGTATGTACGTAAACAGCAAATTGTAACATTACGCATTCATAATTCAGGGGACTAGTATCAAAGGTAACAAACTCCACTGTTTTTTCTTTGTTTTTATGCTATTATTTTCTCGGTGGCATTTTGTTAAATATATAAATAACTAGCTGCGCCTCGCGGCTTTGCCCGCGTGGAATCTTCAAATATGTCAATATAGGTGGTATTGTTTTTTTAAATTTATTTTTTATTTTATACGTTTTTTTGGCCATAAACCCTCGTGGGCGTCTTCAGGAGTCCGT
This sequence comes from Alsophila aescularia, assembly GCA_946251855.1. Lineage (NCBI taxonomy): Eukaryota > Metazoa > Arthropoda > Insecta > Lepidoptera > Geometridae > Alsophila > Alsophila aescularia. The sequence continues at coordinate 39,893,119 of OX276381.1, forward strand.
AGGGACTTCTTTGATTTTGGAGTCCTCTTTTCATTTTGACAAAAGCTGCAAAAGCTCAAAACCTTAGGAATTTTGGTCAAATATGATTCAAAAGCTTCAAATACTTCATATCCATCAAAATGTAAAAAGTTAAACAAAGTTTTAATTATTATTATTTTTCTAAATGGGGCCATAAAACATTCCGGGCATCATCAGGAGACGCTGCCAAAGTTTGGTCATAATCCGATCATTGGTTAGGAGCGCATCGCGCACAGAATCCAAGACTGCAACGAAATCAACCCACACGTCCCATAATTGCTGTCAATGCAAATATAGATAAAGATACTGAATACTGTCAGTCACATATCTCCACACTAATAAGGCAGCGCCATTAAATAGGCCGTTCACATTGCCGTTCATAATAACCCATTTTGCCCCTCTTTAGGAAACCTCTGATGATTCTCAGCAATTGGCATTATAATCAGCATTCAGGCAATAAATTCCCGTTGCCGTTTGCAAAGATGTAACAAAGGCTGTGTGCCGATCGTGTGTAGGAATCGTGCCGGACGAACGGACGCTCTCACGGACTGCGCTAGTGTGAACTGAGGAGTATTGATATGCAACTTTGTATGGATTGGGTGAAAACATTTGGAAATTTTCTTAGAAATTTTGATCAAACTGAAATATATGCTACATAGTTGCACAGGTCGGTTCCAAGCATGGTTGCGTGTTGGTATTATAGGATTAAATTGTTCAATAAATTATAGGTAACGCGGGAACGGTCATATATTGCTCTTGTCTAGATTGTCCACGATTGACCATGGTCTTTTTACCCGACTGAGGAGGGTTATGTGTTTGGGTTGTATGTATGTTTGTACGTTTCTTAGGCGCGTCTTACAGCCTGAACGGCTTGATGGATTTTGATAAATGAGATATCATTGAATTCGTCTTGGTCACGAGAGTGCTATAGGCTTTATATGAAATATCAAGAAAACCAATATGGCGGCTTACAGCTGCCGTATTGTTTTTCCGACGGAACAAAAAATGACTAAAACCTATCGAGTGAGGTATCGAAATAAAGGTCTTTAAAACACCATTTCAAAAATATATAACTCGTATAACTAAACAGTAGCAATTTTCTTATAAGCTTCTTACAAAATATATAATATTAGACTGTTCAAGTTAGTGTAAATACCAAAGTCTACTGTTGCAATTGCAACTATTAAAGTAAAGCAAAATATGTAAGTCAAAAGGAAACATTAAATTTATAAAAATACTAGTTGCACCTTGCGGTTTCACCCGTGTCCCTCAGGAACCTTACTATTTTCCGAGATAAAAAGTAGTTTATATATTAATACAGAGTATAAGCTACCTCTGTATCAAATTTCAAAATCCGTTTAGCCGTTTAAGCGTGAAGAATTAACAAAAATAGACAACCTAACATACAAACTTTCGTCTTGATAATATTAGTGTGATTATTTTTACGGGTCAGCTCGTTTTCAATAATTTTGTTCGCAGTCGGGTTTAATGTATTTTTGTATTTTTTTTTTAGTTTCTGATTCCTAAAATACCGATATAAAAAGGACATTTGCATAGTTTCTGACACTCCTGCCCAATGGTAGAGATCTTTATAATACTACTTATGTAGTATCTGGCGAGCGCGTCACTGCGCATGTTATACTATTTTCCACAGAGTTCACTTAGATCGATGACCGATAGTAACCACAACACAACCAAACAACATGATTAAGTTGTCATTAGTAAAATATCAGGATCACTGTAGCGTCGTAAGGCATTGTGTACTTACGTCACAGAATAAATAATAGTATATAGTTTGGGAGGTTACCTCACTGACCTCCCATCTCCCCTTATATCCATTCCAAACCTCGCAAGACCTGATCTGGACCTGAAATGTAATAAAAATTCATTGACTATTATCTACCTTTATCACTTGATAGGTCTCACCCGATTCCTTGTTACAATCCTTCATCTTCCTCGATCTCCACCTTGTCGAGTATCTCATCGCAGTTTCTCCACACCAAAGCACGTAGCACCAAAACTCGTAGCCACACTGAAGTGTGGCCCCTTCAATGTTCCTGGAGACAGCATTCTTCTCTCCATCCGGTCCATGGTCTCGTTCGCGCCATCGGAGGTTAGCCGCGATAATCCTCTCTATCCGCTATCTTACCATCGACCACTTTCCACAGATAATATTTTTAAATCTCTCGTCAGCCAACCACTGACAATTTTAACACAGTGATGCCTTAGTCATAACGCTAAACTATTGTACTTATAATGTAAAGGGAAAATTCCTTACTCTATGCGCTAAACTGACACGACTCCATCGTGTGACAGTTGACAGTTGACACTTCCAGTTGTTATTATGCGTAGAAAGATACTACTACATACATAAATATATATGTCTATGACATACATACTCCCGTCTACGTTATTAAGCTTTCGTTCAGTGTAGCAGTTTGATAAATATTCAAATATACTAAAGTTAAAGAAAACAATAGTAATTAGTCTAACAATCAAGATTATGATTTTAATTTTCCTGCTTCTGAACGTAAAGCAAGTAAGTACATCAAAACCTGAGTAACTATGCTGCAATAACATACAGTACCTTAGTGTAGAGGTCCTCGTGCAGTCTCCTAACGATATTTCACAAGAGTCCGTCTCAGGGATCACGTTTAGCATTATCGCCAAACCTCCTCGCGGTTCATTGACAAATACCTATGCAGATTTGTAGTTACGCTGCATGAAGCCATTTATATCATACAATACAAATACATCTGTTAGAGCTTTTGAGAATTAGCTAGCTATTAGTTTACTTCGTTTTCGATAGACCTGCGGTATTGCAGCCATTCTCATTCACTCCATTATGTCAATCCCATTGTATTCTATACCATTTTATCTAATTGTGGCGGTGGGGGAAGGCCAGGATGGAGTTTCCATTGGGCTCATCATGAAATAATCAAACCGTACGTTATATTCTGCCTTCGCTGCTTTTCTTACTACCCGCACAATTCACTCCAATGATAAATCATGTTTATGATGTTCAATGACATTTTGCGGCGATTCCACCAGGCATGGGTTGGTTATGACATGGTGTCAATTTTGAAATATTTGGATATGCTGGTTTCCTCCCTATATTTTTCAGGATTTTGAGTGATGCCTGATCCATTGGTGCAGGGCTGAAATGTGAATGGGTGTATGAGTATGTCACAGGCAATTTGTAAAACTCATCCTTTTACAAACGGTATCGTCGGTTTATAAAAACTCATACGTTTACAAAAATAAAACTTTGGATGTAGTTGTAAATAAATAAATGAATGTTTCCTTTCAGTAAAGTTTGCTATCATCAATATTTAAGGTACTTTCCCTTCACCTGTCTACGCATCTATCTACTCAGCCCGCATCCACCCACTGCTGGGTACAGGCTTCCTCTCTTTCACGCCATTTGTTCCGGTCCTGTGATAGTCTCATCCAGTGTATTCCTGCGTGCGAAACAATGTCGGACCATCGGCTCAGAATAAAAAATAGTACTACGTACCATCGGGCTAGTGCTGCGGTCTGCCCCGTTAATGCTGCGCTCTTCCATTCCACCAATGCGTTATCACCTTGGTCCACCTTTGATCAACCCGTGTTTCCAAATGTACGTACTTTCGGTATCTACTAAGATACCGAACGTCGAAATGCCTTTAAATTCCACCCTGTATACACTTTTATGGTGTGAAATAGATGCCGTTAGTTAACAAGATTAACAAGTTTGTAGAATACTGGCTGTGCCCGTGGCTTTGCCCGCGTGGTAATTTCTATAAAAGTAGCCCACACGTGTTATTTCAGGACCAAAAGTACCTATCCATACCAATCCATACCAATATATAAAAGTGAAACGTTGTCTGTTTGTTTGTTTGGGGAGCTTTCACGCGATAACGACTGGACGGATTTAAATGAAATTTAGAATGGAGACAGCTTATACCCTAGATTAAAACATAGAATACTTTTTAGCCCGGAAAGTTGAATGTTTCCGCGGGAAAACTGTAAAATGTTGATCACACTGTAAGGAACGGTTGCCATCACAGAATGGTCTGTGGTTGCTATGGAAACGAAATAACAAGTTTGTCAAAAAACATCAAGATTGGTGCCATACTTACTTTTGCATTGGTTTTTAATGCCCTAGAAGAAATAGGATGCTTTTTTTTCGTGATAAACAGTAGTCCGCGCGTACGAAGTCGCGGGCGGGAAAACTAGTATAACATAAAAGTGAAACGTTGTCTGTTTGTTTGTTTGTTTGGGGAGCTTTCACGCGATAACGGCTGGACGGATTTTGATGAAATTTAGAAATAGAAATACCCTGGAATAATACATATAATACTTTTTATCCCGGAAAATTGAAAGTTTTCACGGGAAAACTGGAAAATCTTGATTACTCACTGTAAGGAACGGTTGCAATCACAGAATGGTCTGTGGTTGCCATGGAAAAGAAATAACAATTCTGTCAAAAAAACATCAAGAGCATTGGTGCTATACTTTATTTTGCATTGGTTTATAATATCCTAGAATAAAATTGGATGCTTTTTTGCCGCGATGATATATTTATCATCGCATTATATTATACTACATTTCTTTAAAATTTGTTCAGCCGTTAAATAGTTTTTTATCGATTGCTCGGCTTTTAATCATCGGATTAAGATAACATCCCAGTTTTTAAGTCAAACTCTAAGCTACCCAACCATGAAAACCGCATCGTAATCGGTCCAGTAGTTTTTACATGATGCGCGTAAAAACATACAGGCAAACAAACGAACAGACAAAGAGACAGACCCGATGTAAAAAAATGATATTTTCTTGTTCAGTAACTTATTTTAAATGCCCAAGACCATTTTTTTTTAAATATTTTTTCTTTGTAAAGACTTTTTTTTCCTTATTGCTTTATTATAAGTATAGATAGTCTATCTGATGTTACCATCTGCCACCACCATAGAGAGTCTATAAGCAGCAAGCTTCTTCTTTATCAAGCATATGATTTAACCTTGAGCTGTTGACTTTATTCTCTTCGCACGTCCAAAAGCAGATCAGAAATAGCATCGCTTGTTGCATAACGCTCCAAATAAGTCAATGTAAATCAAAAATATCAGAATGTTCAATGCAAATTGATTGACAGCTGGACACGGTACAACAAACGGCAAACAATTATGTACCTAAAAATATAGTACGACAGTAATTGGTATGTGTGTTTGTTTATGTCTAAAGTCTATACATATCTGAATCAATTTTAAATGTTAATAATTAATTTTAAATGCAAGAAAGCGCAAAATTTCGGCGAACGGAATAACTGGAATTTGTACTATATAATAATAGGCGAAGTATTTAACAAAAAAACATATTGAATAATTTTACAGAACAATGAACCAATCCGTAGTATTTTATATATTATCACGTAAAAGTAAGCTTTTCGTGATACTTGCGTTTTTTAAGAATTTAACTGTTATTATTTTCTGTGAAATAAATGTCACACTTTACACTAATACCACAAATCAGAGAAGTAGCCACTGTCGTAAGTAAGCCAATCAGAGTTTTAAAAATGAATACTCACATATCGAGCGGAAAACTTAGTATGTTTTTTTTTTAGGAAGGATATGCATCGGACGGTGGGGCGGTGGGGCGGGCCGTCTCGGTGTAGAGGTCAGTGCGCGATGCAGAACTCTATGCATTAGATTGACGGTCCATACAAAAGGTAATAAAATTCATAAAAACCGATAGCTCCATCCATCTTTTATTTTCAGAAGTGTGTGTATATTTGTTACTCTTATACGCTTACACGGCTGAACAGATTCAGATGAAATTTGGCACCAGGATAGCTTAAATCATGGATTGACACATAGGCTACTTTTCATCATCATCATCACCTATCATGATAGATCATCACCTCAGATGATGATCTGGCACAGCTAGTACCGGTATAATGAAAATATTTTATTGTTTACCCAGGACAATATAACAAGAGAATGCAAGAAAATACCAAGTGGAACCGTTGGACGTGACTAGTAATAGATATAATATTGCCATATTACGATCTCGCAACGCTACAAATCGATGCAAAGGTCACAAAGTCTTGACTTTGTTTTGATGCCATTGTCAGATTTGGTTTGGTGCGATCTGTGGCGCTTGCGTCACGAGTTGTTATGGAAATTATTTCAATTTATGCAATAACAATATCACTACCATCATCACGCCATCCTTTTTACCCGCGTTCGGCGAAGCAAGGGAAGGGTAATGAGTCTATATGTATGTATGCATTTGGGTATGTGAATGTTCCACCATAGCGTCGTATTGGTCCGATTTTGACAAGGGTGGTGTCATTCGATTCGTCTTGATTTATAGAGTGCCATAGGCTTTTTAAGCATATTTTTTTATCCGACTACGGCTAAGGATAGGAAGGGTTATGTTTTCAAACTAAAAACTTGGTCTGATTTTGACAAGCTAGGTATCAATTGATTAATTTTAATCGCAAGAGTGTCATAGGCTATTTTTTACCCGGCCGTAGTCGGATTTTAGTGATTGAACTTATGTCTTGTTGGAGAGCGGTTTTCAAAGACGTGTATGATTTGGAGATATTTTTAGCCCCAACAAAAATCATTTGCCCTACATTTTCAATCACAGTTTCAGTTTTAGTGCTGTAACAGTAGATTGTATGACAAGGGAGCAAAATAATATTTGACGGTGAGGGCGCTATTTTGAATCCAGAGTGCAGTGAAGGATTCTAGAGTAGAATCCCCAGAGCAGCGAGGGATTCTTAATTAGAATTCTTCTTTTATATAGTCTGGAAAAATAATTTTGCGTCCGAGTGATACACTCTAATTTTCATCCCCCTCTAAGAGAAAAACAAATAAAAGGCGCTTTTAGATACTTCATAACTCATATTATTTAAAAGGGTATTAAATAGACTTAAAATTAAAAAAAAATACACCAGAAATTACCTAACTGAAAATTTATATTCATTTAAAAAAATATTTAAAAAAACTTTGATTTAAGTCCTTCAGACAGTCTCTTCGGAAACTGTGTTCTAAATTTTTTGTAGATCTCGATTTGAATGTAATTATTTGTACTGGCCGCCAGCATATTGTGAAAGATGCTTACATTTGGGTAATTCTTGAAAAAAGTTACAAGTTTCCGAAAAAGACTTCGCGCTTCTTTTGCATATTCCCACTATATAAAACTAAGCTTACTAATATTTTTCCCCAAATTTAGTTGGTAATAGAATCTGTATTACATTTAATGCGTAGTAATATCAGGTGTAAGTACTATAATATTTTCGCTACACTTGCATTTTCGTGAAATTATTTAGTTTTTGCACTGGGAATATACTTTGTCTCCGTGACCCATGACGATGATATCGTAATTCGCGCGCTTTTTTCATTATTTTCCTCCTCTCCGTACATTCACATGATTATTTTTTTCAAATTAAGACAGTGCGCCACGCGACTCAATGAACAAGTCTTGAACAGAAAATACCTACATTGCTCCCACTTATCGAGGAACCAATCAGCGTTTTTTGAACAGATGGGATGAAAAATAATATGTTGCTGTCAGCACAAAACATCATCGATTATTGAAATACTTCTACAATAACATTACTTAGGCAAGTTTGATGAAATTAATATGGGCCCACAATTTGAGGATCACCAAATTGAATAAAAAAACGGCCAAGTCCGAGTCAGACTCGCGCATTAGGTTGTAAAACTGTTGTTGCCGTACAACGACATAGGCCGCGGTCGGTCTACCAACAGCAAATAAAATATATTTAATGTTACCACATGGCCTTCTAACCTTAGTGGCATAGTAAACGTCCACCATTTTGAAATAAAAGCGAAATCGTAGCCACCAATCTAACCTTAATAAATCGACAGAAGACTTCAATATGAACCAAAAATGTTAGTAGCTATAGTACGAACCAAACTTAATGGCGGCTGTGAAGTGCGCTGTTAGCGCAGCATTATGAATCCCCACACCCCTCCAACGCCCGCGCATACCTAATATTTCCTATTGCGCAGCGCTCCGCGCCAACTTCACAGCCGCCATTAAGTTTGGTTCGTACTATACACTAGTTTCCTAAAGTGGTACGTTTCTGAGCTATAGGACTTCAAAGTTAACATATTACCTACATAAACATTGCTCTTTCTAAGTCATACTAAGTGTTTAGTAACTACTTCAAAGATTTTGCAGCTTTAAATCAATACATAGTATAAACAAAGTTACTTCCCGCCGTCTATCCCTATGTAACGCTTAATATTTTAAACTACGCAACGGATTTTAAAGCAGTTGTAATCAACAGATAAAGAGATTCAAGAGGAAGGTTTATATGTATAGGTCACAAACTAAATAGTAGATACGGGTACAGTTTGATATTGTTTTGTGTTGAAATAGAAATGAAGCCGACTGAGAGCTTTTTTAATTTGGAACGTTAAAGTTTCCCAGGAAACTCGCATAGATACGGGCATTGTTAAAATAGTTTATTCGAAAACTGAACTGGCCATCATAGGCAGAAAATAAAAAAATAAGACGCGCTATCCTCGTATCTCTTATATGGTCTGTGGGCGCGATTGAAAAGAATGTGAAACCAATAACCGTAATTGGTGGTATTTTAACAGTTCCTTATTTTAACATTTTCAACACAACACAAAAATGTCGTCGAATTCCCGAAGCTGAAGCGGTCTGCTAGAACTATATTTTCACCTTTTTTTATTCTAAATTACTCTAAGTACTCGTGTGGCTTACTATGGATCACCCTACTGATCCCGCAGGTACTGTGAGAACCAGCATAGGGAATTAAGGAAATAGGCAGGAGCATTTAACTGTGTAAGTATCATCTACTACTGCGAACAAAAACACCTGCCAAGTTTATGTATGACAAAGCCTGGTTGCGTGGAGGAGGACCTCGTAATTATTATTATTATTATTTATTTATATTCAGACAATGTCCATAAAATTGTTAGTATAGGTCTTATTTATCTATGTTAGTCTAATACAGTCCAGAAAAATCTACACAGTAAAATAAAAAAATATAAAAAATGCTAGTTATGAAGATATTCATCCGAGTCCCGGCCAGACAGCCTGCAACGAGACTATCTGATCTGAACCCGAATGAACTCCTTCACAATCGCGGAATCGTATCTTCCACCAATGACTTTTAGGATGCTGTTAGTACTTCCCCGCACTCTGCTTAGCAGGGAGGCAATTCTCTTGCGCATGATGACATGAAAGCCATCAACCCGCGCCTCCGCAAACATACTCGAAGCACTACAGAAACGGGGCAGCCCCAAGAGCATCCTAAATCCATTGTTATACTGGACACGCAAGGCATTGAGCGATCTCTGAGTATAGCTGGCCCACAGACTACTTGTGTAGAAAGTTTGACAATATGACTTAAACAGTGTTATTTTGACTTCGTCACTACAACGAGCAAGCCTGCGTGCCAGCATATTACTTCTAATCGCCAATGCCCTGCGTTCCCTTTCTATATCAGTTTGATCATCGAGGCTTTCAGTAACGTAGTGTCCGAGGTATTTAAACTGTTTCACCCTCTTAAGTTCTACACCGATCAGCTTTAGTGGTGGCACATTAGACGGATATTTACCGGAAGCCCCGAAGATCAAATACTCACTCTTCGCACAATTATACACAAGGCCATGTTTATTAGCATAACTCTCACAAATAGCTAATAACCTTCTCATTCCACTAATAGAAGGGCTCAGCAGCACCATGTCGTCTGCGTAGCTGATATTGTTCATACAAACATTATCAACCGAGCAGCCGACACGCGCATTGCTGAGCTCAACTATCAGCTCGTTCACGTACAAGTTGAAGAGCTTGGGAGAACTCAACCCACCCTGCCTTACCCCGCACTCCAACCTGTACGCGTCAGAGAGGTCGCCAGCCCACCTAACATTATTGGTCTGGTTCGCGTACCAGTAGAAAAGAGCCTCAACACCTGAGTATGTACGTCTGTTTTCAGTAGTTTTTCCCAAAATGTGTCGTATGATACCAAGTCAAATGCCTTTGATAAATCGAGAAAAATAATAGGGATAAGTGCGAGCAAAGAGGTGTTTTCTCCAATAGGCTAGTAATAGTAGTTTGAGTTAAGAACATTAATATTATTCCGTATTTTCCGTGACCAAAGAGATCGAACGAAAAGGGCGAAAGTAAAAGAGCGGCGAGCAATCCGTATTTAAAAAAGAAGCACTAATTTGTTCATTTTACTTCATTTTCCCAGTTTCGCGTTAAAATCACCCATCACAGCCAGAATAAAGTTTTGGAAGCATGCATTCACTAACATCATCTAGCTAGTGGATCCACTCGCTAATAGGTGGACCTTAGGTGGCGGAAAGCCTTTGTAAGCGATTGTCTTGCAGGAATGCTTGGTGGTGAGCCTTGAAGCCCAGAGCCCCACTAACGATCACGTTGATCCTGTCCACATCGCCGCGTTGGAACGCGAATTAGAACTTAGGAACGCCCTACCCCTGACAGACCCCACCTTCGAGCCCGTCAAAGCCACAGAGGTTGAGTCAATCATCAAGGACCTCAAAGTGCCCTAGCGCTGACGGCGTCAGGAACAGGGTTCTCAAGCACCTTTCTATCCCGCTAGTTTATCACTTATTTAGCATCTTCAATGCAGCTATGAGCAATTTCACCTTCCCCGACGCCTGGAAGAGTGCCAACATCATCGGCATTCACAAACTAGGAAAGCAGGCATCTGAGCCCTCTAGCTACCGCCACATCAGTCTCCTCAGCTCTCTGGGGAAGATCTACGAGCAATTTCTTCTGAATCTACTCTGGTCCATCGCGAAATCCCAAAAGCTCATCCACGATGAGCGGTTCGGCTTTAGAGCAAGACACTCTTACCTTCAGCAAGTGCACCGTATCACGGAGCACATTCTCATGGGTTTCAATAGGACACCAAAACCCCAAACCACGACCAAGCCATCTTCCTAGACGTGGCGTAGGCTTTTGACAAGGTGTGGCACTCTGGGCTAGTATACAAGCTGTACCAGCTCAGGGTGCCAGATCGTCTTGTGTTATCGTACAAGACTACCTCTGGAGCCGGAGCTTCCGCTATCATGTCAAGGGCGACCGATCCAATACCCATCCCATCAGAGCTGGAGTCCCTCAGGGCTCCGCGCTGTCTCCACTCCCATTACACAAGCTACTTCCCGCGCACTCCCAAAGTTGAGATCGCTCTCTTTGCGGACGACATCGCGATTTATTCCACCGGATGGAAACCAACCGTACTACAAAGAAGCATCCAACGAGCGCTCCAAGCAGTCGAGGTATGACTTTGAAAGTGACGAATAACGGTGAATCCCGAGAAGAGCGTAGCATTACGTTTCACTCATGAGGTGAAACGCTATTTTCCACCCGACAACGTCACGATTAATGACCGACCCATACCGTGGGAAAGGTCAACTAAATACTTAGGAGTCACCCTTGACTATCGACTCAACTGCGATGAGAACATCAGCACCGTCCACAAAATGGCGGCCTTCTACCAAGGTCGCCTTGCGTTACTCCTAGGCAGACGTAGTAAAATGTCCCTTAGCTATAAGTTGACACTTACAAAAACCTGCGTCTGACCGACAATGACATACTCGTCTGTAGTATTCGCTCACGCCTCCCGCGTTTCCCTAGAGAAACTTCAGACCTTACAGAATAAATTCGTCCGCAGTGCAGTAGATGCCCCCTGGTATCAGAGGAACATCGACCTGCATAGTGATCTCGAGCTTCCCTCGATCCTTCAATTCATGAAGGATGCTTCTCACCGCTGCTTCGACGTGGTACCTCGTCGCCTCAACCCTCTTGTAGTCCAGGCATCTGATTACTTGACAGACGTGACAGACGCACGGCCCCTCCGTAGACGCCCTAGAGACATCTTTAGCGATCCGGACGATGAAATCGCTGCCGCAGTGCAGGCAGCGATAGATTCGTCCAGTCCTTCCATACCATCTATCACACACTTAAACAAAGACACTGACCTCGCCGGTGAGGTCGAAGGTCCCGTAATTAAATTCGATTTTATTTGCCTTCTAGTTTCTTGCCGATTCTTCTCGAAGGTGTATTCCAAATCGGTGGTTAGTTATCCAAATAATTCAAAGGGCTCCAGCCATTTCATCAGGGCCCCCTTGATCACTACTAAAACTAGCAATCCATGGGGTGTTTAGTCAGAACCCCGTAATCAATGGCAACTGTCCAAGCCGAGGTTTGTACCGCCTGGGTGCCCTTGAGCAAGTGGCCAAAACTTTAACTTTGGCGTGCGTTTCTGCATCACGCATTGCGGCGAAGCGCTTCCGCGCTCGCCCTACCATCTGGTGACGCTGTAGAGGTCAGTTATAGACCAACAGCATCATCATCATCATGTCAGCCTTTAAAAGTCTACTGCTGAACATAGGCCTCCCCCAAAGAGCGCTATGACGAGCGATCTTGTGCCACCTCCATCCACCAACTTCCTGCGATGGCTACAATATTGGGTATATTGTAGCCTCGAACAATTCGAAAAAAATATGTCTTGCAAAACCGGCCAAACTGGAGAAAGCCTGTGTCCCGCAGTGGACGTATAAGGGTTGAGCTGGTAATGACACTGTTTTATCACATAACATAAATACATAGCCGGGCACCGTTAATCAAATAGTTAACTTTGTTAATCGTTAATCCGCAACAAAAAAGTTAGCTTCGTTATACGTTAAAGAGTTACATTTAGGAAGAATTAACGCAAGTTAACGTTAATCGTTAATCCGTTAATATGTGTAAAATTGGATCTTTATATCGTTGCGTTAGTGAACTTATAAAACCTGTTGGTTTAGGTTCTGGAAGTTAACAGGTTAGGAACAAAACAAAATACTTGTATAATTCAAAGGTGTAATTTAATCGTCGGGCATAAGGTGCATATTCCCCTTCATGAACATGTTGAAGTTCTCGTCTGAAAGCGAGCCACGTTTTGGTTTTGTCAATTAATAATTAAATTTTTGTTAATGTCTTTACCCGTGGAAAAAAGACGTTCAACCTAAATAACAATGCACTCTTCTTTATCATTATATCAACACGCAAATGATCACTGACAGTAATTTATAATAACAACAAACAAAACAAGCAAACAAAACACTCGTCACTCTAAGCACCGGCGCTAAGTAATGAAATGATCAAACGAAAGAAATGTCTTCGCAGTTTTCTTTCTCACTCGCACGCGCCGGCAAAATATATCTAGTTTTGTTTTTGTTTCACGCGCCGCCTGGCACGCCGGTAACTATTAGGCATTGGATTAACGATTAACGGACTTCTGCATATTAACGGAAGTTAACGTGTTCGTTAACATTTTTAAAAGTTATCTTAAAAGTTAATCCGTTAATCAAAATGTTGACTTCGTTAATTAACGATTAACGGATTAATGAGTTAATGCCCAGCTATGCATAAATAGCAATCCGCAATCCACGATGTTTTACCACAACTTTTTTACGAAACGGCCTGTTAGACATGGTGAAGAAGAATTACTTGCAATAAAGCTGGATACTATGTTATTCATACTTAATTTATGCAATATTCCTTTTTGATTATGCTATTTATTTAGGCATATTTAAATATTATATTTAGTCCAGTCAATAAAGAAGTTGTAGAAGCGTGAGTAGGTACCTGAGTGATGTCTTCAGAAACTTGTTCAGGGAGTAAACATACTAAAAGTCCTGATGCCTAAGAGGTGAGCCGGAGTGAGGAGGGGGGACACAAGGTTCCCACTTTTGAGGTTTTCTCTTAAATATCAAAAACGGTGCGTTGTAGGGAAAAGGTTTCTGAAACTAATTGAAAGGTCATAACATTTTCTACAACTTTTATTCTATACACTTTTTCCTAATTCTCAACTGTTTTCAGGCTACAAAAGTGAAAATAAAAGTTATTTAGCATGACTATGACTGATCCTTATAAATTATGGTGGCGCTGCTGCGGAGCATGACACTGTCTGGTGGCATCGTAGCTCCCAAACGAATGACCGATTTTGTTGCGGGTTTATGTGTTTGAAAGCTGATAAGATCGAGATGGTTCTTAGCTATAACGGGGGAGGGGTAGGAGGGGGATCGTAGCTCCTAAGCAAATGGATCGATTTTGATGCAGTTTTTATCTTTGAAAGCTGGTATGATCGAGATAGTTCTTAGATATAATGTGGTATAAGATTGTAGCTCCCAAACGTATGGATCAATTTTGATGCGTTTTTTTATGTTGGAAAGCTGATGTGATCGAGATGGTTCTTAGATATAATGGGGGGGGGGGGGGGAGTCGGGGGATATATAAAGTTTTAATTTGTGCTAGTTCAAAATGGCGGAATTCTACTTTACCAGTCGCCAAAGTATAATGTAGGGACCCGTTTACGGTTTTTGGATTTTTCATTGTTTGATGTTGTGCTCATTTACTGGTGCTAGGTATAAAACATTGCTGCTTGCCAAATTTAATGATTCTAGGTCAACGGGAAGTATCCTATAGGCTTTGATTCCCTCTCGAGTGTCAAAATACACGGCATAAACGGTCCTATCTATTGATTGCGTTGACTTAGAAGTTTCACAGCTCCAAGGGATTGCAGACCTGAGTATTTGATATTAATTTGAATTTGAAACCTCCACGCATTCCTGAGAAGAAGGTTCTTGACAGATAGACAGACAAACAATAAGGATTCCTTTTCCTTTTGAGTACGGAACTCTCCTTCGGATATCGCCTTCTGAACATACACATCATACACACAAAAAAGTCTAAATCATAACTAACTCCTTTTGGATGTCTAATATTACTGAGGAATTGTGTAATGATACCACAATAGAGCTCTGAAGTAGATGTTAAAGATAATTTTTGAGGTGCTAATTTAAAAAACCGTACTAAGAGACGACAATTAACGCTAATTTGCCAACTCCGTTAAAATCCATACAGAATCAAATCTGGTTGGTGATTAGGGTGTTTAGATATTTCTGAGTACGGCAGAATGCATTGTTCAATTGCTGCAGAAAAAGCTTGCCATGGGACCTCCTCGAACCCATCCCCGACTATAATATATGCAGAGTCTAACTAGATACTTATATTCCAGGGTCCGTGAGAGTTCGACGGCGACTGACGAGCGTCACGAGTGCACGTGAGCTCCTAGCCTGGCAAAATAGTGTAAGAGCCAGCTATCAGCTAAGCTAATTATACGCTCCTTTGGTACTTTGATGAAAATCTTCGTCATTTACTTTTTCTTTTTTTATATCTAGACTTAACCCTCGCCTGTCGTTTATTCACATTGTTTTCTAGTTATGTGAGCTAATCATATTTAGAATCAGATACCTTCCAAATATGTTACATATCTCTATGTAGAAAGCTTTTTCATAAATGATGAGTCCAGGTGGCAGAAATATTCATCTGTCGCTTGAGACGCCATTTGTTAGATATTTTAAATAAAGTGGTTTTATTAGTACATCAACTTGGTGATTTATTTCTGCGTTAAGTATTGGCTATAAAAATCTAGTATAAGTTAGTTTTGTACATCTATTTCTCTTCATAATAACTTATTAATATTTATTTAAACAATACTATCGCATAGGAAAAGACTTGTGAGCAGTAAGTTTTCCTTTACTGACTTTTGACTACCCGCTCTTTATGTAAATGCGTAAAAGTTACTCAACATCAAATGAAAGATAATAAGATAAAAAGTCTATAATTAGCAACCACTGAAAAGCAAATAATCTTTCATGACCACGGCTCTTAGCCTAAGACTCGCAACCTACATACGAAGTCGATGTGGGAACTCGCCAATGTGAATGTTTGACCACGATAATGTAAGGTTCGATTCCCATAATAACATGATTAGCTGTACGGTACAAACCTGGGAGTTGTCAAAGTTCAAAGAGATGAGTCGAACTGTCAGGTAGTCACAGTGCAGTATTATTATTTACTAGCTTTCCCGCCCGCGACTACGTCCGCGCGGACTACTGTTTATCGCGAAAATAAGCATCCTTTGTTCTTCTAGGATATTAAAAACCAATCCAAAAGTAGGTATAGCAACAATGCTCTTGTTGTTATTTGACAGACTTGTTAATTCGTTTCCATGGCAACCGTTCCTTACAGCGAGTAATCAACATTTTCCAGTTGTCGCGTGGAAACTGTCAATTTTCCGGGAATAAAAGTATCCTATGTTTTATTCCGGGGTATAAGCTATATCCATTCCAAATTTCATCAAAATCCGTCCAGCTGTTATTGCGTGAAAGCTCCCCAAACAAACAAACAAACAAACAGACAACGTTTCACTTTTATATATTGATATGGATATGGATACTGTAGTCACATTAAGGTTTGGATTTCTGCCTCTTGAAATCTGCTTAGAAATAAGTTACTATGACATCCACATATTTTACGCGTTTGTGTTAATATTCTCGCGTTCAACATAATATGTATGTCGTAGCCATATCGTAGAATTGATAACTTCATGAAATGGTTCTATTTCGTGAAATGCCCAGGTAAAACTGACTGTTGAAACATCAACGTTTAATGATATTTCAATCCACGTTTGGCCATGTCATTAAATATCATTAATGTAGGGTTTTCATGATACCAAAGGTTTCCAACCAGATAGGAATACACAGCAAAAAAAACACGAAGACTATGGCGGGAGCTCGCTACGCTTCGCTCACTCCTTCGCCTTCTAACCTATCACGGCCAAGTCGGACTTCCACTCTCGCGTTTTATTTTACGATATTATCACTAATGATTGGCCATATCATGAAGTAGCCGTGCGTTTAGTACGTTTAGCGGTTCATATTGTGACACGCTGATTATTCATTAATCTTGCCAAACCATTTCATGACGTGCCTGATAATTTCATGAAATATACCTAACTTTTTCATGATGAACCGTTTCATAAAATGATCATTTCTATGATATCACCACGACATGTAACCCAATAAAGTCAGTATGCGTAATATTTTATTAATAGTAATGCATTTTCAAAGTCATCATAATTATTCAATTCATTTAAATTGTAGTGTTTTGACACTATTTTATTAACAAAATTGGGTTCCTATTTTTTATTGGATCTAAACGTATACCATGTAAATCTGGTATCCTCAAATTATCGTAGACTTGCGTACTTGGATTAGAAAGTTTAACCAACATGATGTGATGTCAGTTGGTTTTAACATAACCAACTCAAATCACCTAATTACCGGTATAAAATCAAAACTATGCTATTCATGAAGAAATATGCTAAACCCTGAATAAATGAAATGAGAATGTTTGTTGATAAAAGTTCATAATCCATTGGTTCTAGTCAGACATTTCATTTCTAAACGTTTTCAAAGCTCTCAAACTTTATTGTTAATCCAAAATCTCGCATCATCTCCAGATTCCTGCATAAATCAATTGCCAGAAGTACCTTGCGTCTGTGCATCCAGCAATTATTACCTCTGACCTTATTTTGGCATTTGATTGTGTCGCAAGCGACCGTGACTGTAGTATAGATGCAGGCTATCAGTTGTTTCATCGAGCTTGCAGTGTAAGTGTTAAATTGTTAAAAGTACTCCTTAGAAAGATTTAAGTACCTTTAATAAGAGTTGAAAACGCCCATAAAGTAGCGCACGCTCTCAAATGTTTGTCCTGCTCGTTCAGGTGCAGTGTGAGCGGGAGAGGTGATACAGCTAGTGAGATTTAGATACATTTTGTGCTTTTCTATCGATATATCAATATATACATATTGAATCAATATATAAGTTTATAAAAAAACGGTCGTTTGTTTAGTTTAATATGGTAGCTATCTAATTACTACAAAATATTGCTCTCGCTGAATATAACAAGAACAGCGATGCAACAAGTTATTTTCATGTGGTAGTTTTTTTTCCAAGGATACCAAGCCATTTCTGTAATTTTTATTTTTATTTTTTTTAGGTATCCAAGTATTTTTTGGTTCGCATGAAGATGTTTCATTACGTCGTTCTCGACGTTTTGCTATTCATATTTTTGCTGATTTCGGGACTGAGCCCGTCATGTTTTTTTTTAGAATATGTTTTGGGCTCCAACTCACCTGGTAATCGACGATACGGCTGAATGTTGACGCCTAGAGTATTATAGTCTTGTAGTATTGTTTATAATGTCGTGTAGTGATGGGAGGATTTCTATTTATTATCGGTACGCACATTTTAAAAGCTACGCAATATTCAATACTTACCTATAATTTCAGTAAAGAAACAAATTACGTGTCAAATTACAACGTAGTGCTATTATCATGGAAGTAATATCTACGTTGTACGTTAGTACATATTAGGTACTTTCATGGCTATAAACGGTCATAGCTGACTTCAAAAAGGTGGAGGCTATATTCAACTGTATATTTCTTTGGGTTTGGTACCTCTTTCTCTTGGTATTTCTGAATTGATGTGTGTATATTATTTGAAAATGTAGACCTTGTGGCAACATCCATACAAATAAATAAAATTGAAGTGTTTGTGTCTCAAAATAACAGCTCTTTACTAATTGCATATGAAAGTATATACGCTACCTATAACAAAAAATTCATTTTTATATATTTTGTCTCTCTGTCTGTTTGTTTGTTCCCGCTTATCTCCGAAATGGCTGGACCGATTCTGACAGGACTTTCACTGGAAGATAGCTGATGTTATAAAGAGTAACATGTTTTTTTTTTAATCAATATTGTTACGCGCAAAAAAGCATGAATTTAGACCACGCGGGCATAGCTTGTACTCGTGTTATTATTAAAATGGGTTCAGTGGCTTTTAAGTAAATTCGTTAAAAGTTAGTTTTTGGGTTGTAATATAAATTATTTTCGATCCGTTACCATTTGAGTGTTTAACGACTTGAGAACATCCTCCTCTTTCCGTGCCTATATTTACGAGTTTTATTGTTGAAGAACAATTAAATATATAGACGGAGAAAACAGTTTGCATATGACCATTACCAAGTAAAGCATAAAAAATGTAATCAATTAAATTGACAGAATTCTATAACATTGAAGTACCTATAACTGAAGTGCGCTTACGTTGCCCGTACTTATATAGTAAACATAGGAATAAAGCATCTACTTGCAAATGAAGGTGGTGACTTGGCGAGGCAATGGGTCAGTGAGCCGCGCCGCTTCCTACGGGAAAGGGCAGGCGGCCACGCGACTCATCTGTTTATATGGAGCTGTTAACACCGCTCGACTTAACAGTTTTCATCTTTTTATGGTCAACATTGGCTATGATCTGGTTTACAAGTTGTTTGCCCTTAGGCTTGGCAAACAGAACAATTAATAAAACAAGCAAGGAATGTGCCCATGATTCTAGGCTATAAAATACACATAAGTTTCAGAAAAGGTACCTTTTAAAACCACTCTTCCAATACAGTTTTCTGCTTGTTCTGGTCTAAAATTAGATGGGATCTCATTTACGTGTTAACTTTGCCCTCAGGCCTAGTAAATAAAAGTGTAAACATTAATAATAGTTGCAAAACCCAGACTTCCTAATGTAAATATGTTTGTGCATCATAAATACTTTCTTGCCACTTTTTTATTTGTCAAACATTTTTGAAATGGTATTTTAAAGAGCTTGATACCTATCATTATCGAACACGGTTACTTTAATTTTCAAGCTCATACCTTTATGGAGTACCTCGGAT
The DNA here is from genome assembly GCA_946251855.1 of Alsophila aescularia. NCBI lineage: Eukaryota > Metazoa > Arthropoda > Insecta > Lepidoptera > Geometridae > Alsophila > Alsophila aescularia. Next base: position 39,912,766 of record OX276381.1, read on the forward strand.
GCCATAATATTTTATTACCCGACTACAGCAAAGCAAGGGAAGGGTAATGAGTTTAACAGTCTATATATGTGGTGATGTAGATGTTCCAGCATAGCGTTGCCTCTTTTAGTTCGATTTTGACGAGCGAGATGTTGAATCGTCTTCAAGTATAGTGTTATAGGCTAAAAAAAACTCAACTACGACATGGAAAAGTAATAGTAATGTGTTCAAACTAAAAAAAAATGTACAAAAGCCGTCAGTACCAAGATATAGATTGAAAATGTGTGCCAAAAACATTAACAAAATTGCTATTAAGATTTCTAATAAACTAGCTTTCGCCCGCAACTTCGTCCGCGCGGACTACAGTTTATCGCGAAAAAAGGCATCCTATGTTCTTCTAGGATATTAAAAACCAATGCAAAACTATAGCACCAACGCTTTTGATGTGTTTTGACAGACTTGCTATTATTTCGTTTCCATGGCAACCGCTCAATGTTATAAGCTATCACCATTCAAAATTTCACCAATATCCGTCCAGCAGTTATCGTGTGAAAGCTCCCCAAACAAACAAACAGACTTTTATATATTGGTGTGGATTACGTAATGAATGAAGACAACTAAACGGAAATGAATTTAATAATAAAATGTATAAATGACTCCGCGACAGATGTTTTTATTCAATAGACAAATAGTTGAAATGTAAATTAGCATTTTAATTTAATCTGTGTACATAACCGATTATTTATAATATTGTTTTGATTGTTTTATTTTTATATTTTAATTTGCGTTTTCATTATATTTCACTTTGACATTATGATATGTAAACAATTAATTACTTTGTATATTTATTGCATAATCAATTTTCCCATTATATGTTAATAATTTAGTCTCTTGTAATTTTATAACATTTGCACGACAAACTAATCGAAAACATATCCCTGAACTATGTCTAAAATGAACCTGTTCATGTAAATAGATTTATTTTATTTCAAATTTATGTCATTTCAAGAACTTGGTCCGATTTTGACAAGCGAGGTATCAATCGATTAGTTTTCATCGCAAGAGTGTCACAGGCTATTTTGTACCCAACCGTAGTGAGATTTTAGTTATTGAACATATTATTATTATTACTTAATACTTTATTGCACTAAGAAAGTACAAAAGGAGGACTTTATGCTAAAGCATTTTCTACCAGTCATCTACATAATATTGTACATGATAAGGGATATAGCCGTGCATAAAAAAATCGAAAAATGAAAAAACAACAAAAAAAAATTAGCGTAAAATACGAATAATAATAATATAACTACAAAAACATTATAATCATAAATACATTTAGAAAGTCCAAGATTACTACTATAATAAGATAATATTAATGATACATAAAGATAAAATACACACATAGTTACTGCTATAATAACTATAAATACATATATAATAAATATAATATAATGATATGAATGACAAACATTTATGAAGGCAATGAGGCCTTGTAATAGTATTCTGTCATTCTGTGAGGGAACAGACCAAAAAGTTGTATGCTATATAGATACCTACATGAAGTACATATGCTGCTAAAATCATAAACATTATGTTTCTCAATCGGGTAATAAAGGAATCCCCAAGTAATGTAGTAATGTCCCCAGGTAATGCGGCCCATGCACGACCATGATTACAGGCTAAACAAATCACACAAGTTTCTAAAAGGATAATTTCTCTTGACCACATTCATTCTTCCACTTTGTAACGAATCATTCATCACAAATTGCTAAACATAAACAACAAATAATGACCCGTCTTGCTAATGGAAACGAACACAGTTGAAGTAAAGCGATGACACTTAACAGATTTACACTTATTAAGACGGAAGGCCATGGTGTATATCGCATAAAGCCTTACTTAGCTTCCTCTACTTAAGTCTACGGTTGTGTTAATCTCTATTTTAAAGGCAGTAAAAGTCAAATTCATTTAAATAATGATCCGAATAACTAAGCTAGTCCTCCGGTCGGCAGTCCACGCGCTGTCCGCACGTTCATTGAGCTCTTCCCATGACATTATCCGAGACCTATATTTACTTCTGTCGTATGCGTTACAACTGCTCAATGTATTTCCAACCTTAACTTTAAAAGTTTTGAGTACATTTTTGCTGGAAATGTAACAGGAGTTGTGTTGTTTTGGTTTGGGTGGGAAAATAGCGCATCTGAGGCTCCGATGGCCCCAGAGATGGACCTCGCGTTTTATTTCCACCAAGGAAGACACGACTTAGTACGATGCATGGGGGAAAATATGGCCCAAGTCCGTTCAACCGTATTTCACCGAGGTCGGTGGGGTCGCAGGCGCGGACATTATTAAACTGTTACTCCTCCAGAATCGTGAGACGTGACTTATGCAGATGTTTAAGTAGTTTGACTGATAGTTTCACGTGCACAGTGGTCGTTACTCATGTGAATCCTCGGCGCACGATCCGCTATGTTGGAAATTAGTTGGAAAGTTTCGCCATGCCCGTATTTGGTGGCAATGATATACGTTTTCTTATAAATATTGGTGTTTTGTAAGTTTTACACTATAAATATTGGTATAGTCAAGATTGTAATATTGAGAGTTTAACCTATACCATCTAAACTAAAATTACAATGTAAACATTTTAGCACAAAATTAAAACAGTCCACATAACCATGTCCCGCGAGTACTGATTACCAGTAAAGGAAGTTCAGGTTATGAGCAGTAGTATTTTAAAAGCTTTTATTTAACTTCTCTTGTATGTATTTATATATGTATCTATGTGTTTCTGTCTGTCCTGGAGTCTGGCAATTCAAATTTAGAGCACTTCCCGATTAGCTATCCGGCTGAAACTTTCAGGGTAGCTCACAAACTGATGACAATGAAATAAAAAATAAAAAACTTATGAACATAAAAAGTCAAAAAGAATTTAAAATAAAAAACTTATTCCTGTGTATATCTCCAACTACTGCTATCACTACGACGCCTGCCAAATTTTGTGGCTGATTATGGTCCCATCCCATCTTATAGGTATCTATATATAAACCTTTTATTATAGGACCTTTATATAAGGGGGCCTATATTCAATGAAGAACGTCGTTCGGAAGACACTACACAATTTTGCAAATAGTACTTATTAAGGGCTTACGTTAAACTATACGTTTATTGCCGATTAGGATCTAAAGCAAGTAGCGTAATTCATGATTACAGATTATTCGTTACAGTACATATTACAGCTACTTTTAAGATTCATACGATGACAAATCCTTTTAACTTTACATATTGGTAATTCAACGTATTCCCGTCACCCTTTATTCCTGTATGTCACCCCCTTGTTTGCCATCGGGTTGGCCGACGCCACTAAATCGTTTCACTGGGTACCAACGTGGCCAACGCCAGTAACATTTATTCCTGTATGCCACCCCCTAGTTTGCCACCGGAGAGGCCGTCCTTGACACCGATGTAGCCAAAGCCAATATTTTCTTTTCCTGTATCTCATCCCCAAGTTAGTTATAGGAAGTAAAAACGGAAACAGTTTTTAGCATACTGTACAATTTAATCACAAAAAGAATGTACAATAATTGACTAGTTTTTAATTTAAAACTTTAATAAAAAAAATACGAAAGTACCTATCATTGACTAAAATCACAGTTATCATATTTACAATAACTGTCGTCATCGTGGTGAACTAATAATTCTTGAATTGGAAGATTTATGTTATTTGTAATTTAGTTGTTGTGTTACTTTTTAATGTTTTTGTTAGCGTTATTTTCTTCAATAATTTAGTAATTAGGTAACAGGTAGGCAGGTAGGTAGGTTATGCTTTGACCTAAGCCAAAGAAAATGAACTAATTAAATAATCATTATATTGATGGCGTTGGCCACCCCGGTGGCAAAATAGCGGGTGACATACAGGAATAAAGGATCAGGACGAGTTAGGGATACTCCAATGTACGGCCGAAATTTAGTTATTTTTTATAAAATCATAAACGCGCATTGGGTATTTTTATAATAATTGCTTAATTTTGAATATCTCCAAAACTATTGAATTTGTGCCATACATTGGGGGGCTTTAATTTGTTGCATATTTGCTTGCATCCCTACCACGTCCTGCCGGGAATACGTCGAGTTACCAATAGCCCAAATATATGTTAAATATAAAATGATTCGCAAAAAAAAATATGTCGTCAACTATCAAATAAATGAAAAAAAATATTAAATGAAATACTTTTATTTTATAACCTTACAATACATGTGAAATTACGAACTAAGTATAAATTATCAAAAAAAAATAAGGCTGTAAAAAGGACGCAACTCAGCATATGTGTTGTTCGTAAGGAAACAACACGCTGATTTTCAGTTACGACCTTTTCCGCAGCGAGTAGTTGCAGCAGTTTTTAATAGTAGTATACAATCTATTATTATTACTTATAATAAAACTGTAACGGGTCCAATTCTGTACATTGAATATATTTAGAAATTTTCTTTTGGAGGGTACTCTATATTCGATACTGAAGCCAAAACTGTATATATTTTTTTCATTTTTGTCTGTCTGTCTGTCTGTATCTTGGCTAGGCATCACTCCGAAACTACTGAATGAATTTAAATGAAACTTGGTATCATTTGAGTTCATACTACGAGGTAGGACATAGGATACTTTTCATCCCGAAAAATTAAACTGTTCCCGCAGGATAGGGGTTGAAATTTATTTAAAAGAATACTTACCACGCTGAAACTACTGGACGGATTTTGATGCAACTTGACACAGTCATAGTTTATATAATGGATAAAAATTAAGGATAATTTTTATCCCAAAAAAATAAAGAGTTCCTGCGGGATAATGTCCCAAATTCTGTAAATCGAAGATATTTTGTATATTTTTTGGAGGCCGTTCTATATTCAATACTAAAGACAAAACTTTATTTTTGTCGGTATATCTGTCTGTCCGTCTGTCTGTCTGTACCTTGGCAGCGCATCACGCCGAAAATACTCACTGAATTCAAATGAAATTTGGTATGATTTGAGTTCATACTTCGAGGTAGGACACTGGATACTTATCATCCCGAAAACTTAAAGACTTCCTGCAGGATAGGCGTTGAAAGTAATTTAAAAGAACACGTATCATGCTGAAGTCACAGTTTATATAATGGGAAAAATTGAAGATACTTTTTATCCCGAAAAAATAAAGGGTTCCTGCGGGATATGGGTCCAAATTCTGTTCATTAAAGATATTGTGTTTTTTTTTTGGAGGTTACTCTTCTTTCTATGATAAAGCCTAAACTGTATGTTTTTCATTTCTGTCTTTATGTCTGTCTTACTGTATCTTGGCTGCGCATCATGCCACCGGAACTACTGGATGAATTCAAATGAAACTTGGTATGATTTTAGTTCATACTACGAGGTAGGACATAGAATACTTTACATCCCGAATAATTAATGGGTTCTTGCAGGATATGGGTTGAAACTTATTTAAAAGAACACGTACCACGCTGAAACTAATGGACGGGTTTTGATGCAACTTGGCACCGTCTTAATTTATATGATGGGTTAAAATTGAGGACACGTTTTATCCCGAAAAATTAAAGGCTTGATATGGGTCCAAAGTTATGTTAATATTTAAGTTATAAATAGTATTTTTTGGATGGTTCTCTATATTCGATACTGAAGCCAAAACTGTTTTACTTTTTATTTTTGTGTGTCCGCCTGTCTGTCTGTTTTTCCGTATCTTCACTGCGCATCGCACAGAAACTACCAAATGAATTCAAATGAAACTTGGTTTGATTTGGGTTCATACTTCGAAGGTGGACATTGGATACTTTTCATCCCGAAAAATTAAAGAGTTCCTGCAATATAGGGGTTGAAAGTTACTAAAAAAAACAAGTATCACGCTGAAACTATTAGACGGATTTTTGATGCAAATTCTTATAATCAATACTTATAATAAAGCAATAGGTACGAAAAAGGCTGTAAAAAGAAGATAAATAAAAAATGCTCTTTGTTGCTTAAAAAGGGTATTAAACACGAATATATATATTTAATAGTGTCTCTCTGTCTGTTTGTCTGTATGTTTGTTTGTTCACGCATCACGTAAAAACTATTGGACCAATTGCAATGCGGTTTTCATTGTTAGATAGCTTAGGGTTTGATTTAAAAACTGGTGTAATTGGTATCTCAATCTGGTGAGTTAGAAGCCAAACAATTGATAAAAGTATTTTTGACGGCAAAATAAATTTTGGTCAAATGTTGGTATATTGGTCCTGGAATAGCACATTATGGTAACCTAAAGAAACAACCACGCGTGCGAAGCCGCGGGTACAGCTAGTTTGAAATAAAAATAAAAGTAAATAAATAGGTAAACAATCCAAAACAATACAAAGTCAGTATGTATGTGTCAATAACATATAAACAAATAGAAAATGCAACAAAATTACGTCTGGGCGAGTTTCCACTATCAGGTTAACATTTGTTTAGAGAGTAACATTAATTTAAGTTTTAATCGAAACGTAGCTTTTGACATTGGTTTTTGATTTTGATTTGATTGGTTCAAATATCAACCTGGCCTGTCAGTATCAATTGTGTGTTCAAAGAATACGCTCGCGAAACTGACAAAATTTAGTGCAAAAAAACGTCTCCTTGTTGCGCAATAAAAGTTTGCATAAACTACAAAGGACCCGGTTATAATCAATACCATCGGTACGTAATCCGGAACCTTATCATATCTCATAAAAAATAACTTTATTATGAACAATGTTTACTTCTCCAGTTTGGCAATTTTCAAGTGAGCAAGTCCAATTAGCGTCAAATTAAAGTATGATGAACGAAGAAATGTTTATTCACTGTTTGCTTAAATCATAATAAAAAGGGTCAAAGATCAAACTTAAGGCTCCAGGCACAGGCTTTCAGAAGGAGTAGAGGGAGAAAAGGAGTAGGGTTACAGTCATACACAACTGCGTATTACTACGTACCAGGTACCAGTACACATAAATATTCTTACGGTCAGTAGATTAATGTGGAGTACACGGCCGAATAAACACAAGCGGTGCGCGGGGGCACGGGAGGGTGGGTCTTGGAACCGTTTTGAACCGAGACGGCTAGCGAATATCACATGAAATACCTAATATCTTCAATATTTTTTTACCTACGTGACTGTTTCTGAAATAAACACCCGGCCAAGAAAAATATATACGCGGATCGTTGATCCGATTAAATTGAAACTTTGTTCAGTTGTTGTTCCCACTTGCGTGAAGGAACAATTTTGCTTCTGAAGTATAAAACCAGCCAAGTAATTTTCGACCCTTAAGATATGAACCTTGTTTTTTTAAACGTATTTTGAATTAATCAACATCGTAGATGCTGAATCTGTCTAAATCTTAACAATATCTTAAAGTAAGTATTCAATATATTTCAATATTAGACTGCATACAAGTAATCATAATAATAATAATTTATTTCATTTCCAGACAATAATAGGTACATTAGATAATTAAAATTAATACTTATTGAGCTATTACCAATTAATCTTAATAATAATTATATCTTAAGTTTGCTACGGGCCCCAAACTAGGCTATGCCTGTATCATGGGTACCCAAGTGACTACCTTGTAAACTGCAAACATTATCAGTTGTTACCTTTAGAGAAGCGGCATGAAGCTGCAGATCTGGAATTCTTATATAATACTAGCCTGTGCCCGAGGCTTTGCCCGCGTGGTCATTTAATTTAAAAGTAGCCTATACTTGTTATTCCAGCACCAAAAGTACCTATAAAGTACAATAATCTACATTTTTTCAAAATTGTTCAGCCTTTAAATAGTTTTTTACCGATTGCTCGGCATCTAATCATCGGATTAAGGTACCCAGTACCCCAGTTTTTAAGTCAAAACCTAAGCTATCCAACCATGACCGCATCACAATCGGTTCAGTAGTTTTATGCGATGTGAGAGCAAACATTTTTATTTTTTTGGTAATTTCCTGTTCAGGACCATCTTTTAAAATTATCTTCATCTTACAGTCATTTTCGTTCATGTTGCTTTATTATATGTTTAGATACTTTATCTGTAGAGTGGATTCACCCATACTACTGTCTTCTATATATCTTGAGGTTCCCAATAGCACATTATTCAGGCGTAATTATTTTCATCTTCATATTCCTTCTTGTCGCGTTTCTTGTTTTTGTCTTTTTAAATAAAAATATATATAAATATTAACGATAAGTATTAATAAAAACGAAATTTGTAGAGATGACTCGGCTTTGTACTTACTCAAGATTTTGTATAGGTACTTATTGATATTTTTTAAAGTTTATTGTACTGTGTATTTTATTACAAATACATGGAAACTTTTGTAAGCTGCATGTATAACCATAGTTTTTATGCTAAGTTATTTCCGTCGCTGTAGTTTTCCTAAGAAAATAAAATATCAAAAAGGGTAAAAATATAGAGAAGCAAATTTTTGTAAATAACATAGCAGCAAAATTATTTAAAAAATGTCATAATATTTTCGAGCTTTATGACATGAACTAGAGAGAGTGTTAACTATTGGAAATATTTTTACAGGCATTTACAGGTTTTAGAAAAAATATACAGTCAGAAAAAAAATGGGCAATATACACAAAATGATATTTTTGATGCCAATCGATCCTGTTTCTTATTATGATCAATACTCTTTACAGGACCAACTGAAGTTAATCCACTATTATTTATTCTGTGGTTAAAGTACTAGAAATGTCAGAAATCGGTAAAAACTTTTCCTACAGATTTTGTTGTAGCTACATAAGGATAAAAGTTTCTATCGGCCCAACTGAGGTAAGAGAACTAGCGAAGTCAGATATCGCTTAAAATCCCTTACATTTCTAATTAGGACAGTCTACTAACAACGTTTTTCTTCTATATCTATAACGGTTAAGGGATCTGCCCTTATGCCTCATTTCAAAAATCCACCCTGGGTATACTGGGTACCACGATTTAAAAAAAAGAAAATTGTTTTCGTTGCTGTCATCTAGTTCAGATAAAAAAAACCGGTGGAGCTGTGACGCATGGCTGTTTTTTTGTCGTGAAACCTCTACGCCACGTTCAATTTGATTTGGTCCTGGAACCTTCTCGTTTGGTCTGTGCTGGAGTTTAGGGTACCGTTGTGAGCTCCAAATTTTTTTCTTTCCTACGATGTGCTAAATCTTTATTTTAGTACGGGCTTTGCGGGCGATACAGCTACTTTTGTGAATTTTACTTCTTTTCCAACACTCTTTTCTAAATTTACTTAGTCTTTAGTTGACTTTTGTTTTTTTATATTGAATCAAATGTTCCCAATGAGATCTTTACAACACCCAAATCGATACGCTACCTTATCTAAATAACGAGTTACACTGAATTTAAGATCACAAAAACATAACATTTGTATATTTTGCCCTGTGCCTCATTTTTGTCTAAAGACAGAAAAAATACCGAGGATCGGACCGATTTTGGTGCGGTTTATTTATCTTTGAAAACTGATGTGATCGAGATGGTTCTTAGCAATATGTGGAGGCGGAGAGGGGGTTGAGAAAAGAGGGGTGAGAATCGTTTTTTTCAAACGAATGGATCAATTTAGGTGCGTTTTTTTATGTTTCAACGCTGAGATGGTTCTTAGGTGGGGGGGGGGGGGGGAGGATCGTAGCTCCCAAACGGATGGAACGATTTTGATGCGGTTTTTATGTTTGAAAACTGATGTGATCGAAATGCTTCTTAGCTATAATGGGGGATCGGGGGTTTTATAAATTTTTAATATGTGCTTGTTAGTCACAGTACTCCTTATGTATCGGAGTGATTCACTCCAAAAGTTCTGATTGAAAAAAGTAGAGCAGTGGAATCTCACAAAATTATATAAGTCTGCCACTAAGATATCATGAAACGCGTGGGTCAATAACGAAGTCAATTAATCCCTAACCAGCGCTCAGTTAACAGTAAACTGTAAACAGATGGAATCAGGAAGTTGTAATAGTGTGATCACTGAACAATAACTGCCCAGTCCATGGAAATGGGCTCGCTTTCTCAGCTTCTTGCCCCGCATTGTATGTGCTTTTCCTCGTGAAAAACTTGAGAACGACACCGGTGGTACTGACAAGTTAATCAGTTGTTAAAATTGATGGACGACTGTTGTTTACAAATATTTGACATATCGATACAAGTTTTTAATTATTAACTTTTCAGTTTATACTAGCACCGTCTGGCAGTTTCACCCGCGTGGAAAGCTACTCATGAAAAGTATCTCTATGTGTATAATTTAGATTTTTTAATACCAACTTAGCCACTTTGACACCTGCCACTTTGACACCTGTCACTTTAACACCTGTCACTTTGACACCTGTCACGTAGACACCTGTCACTTTGTCACTTCATTTTGCCAATTTCTTCTTATGCTTCAAAAGGCTTCAAAACGTTCGGATTTTTCGTCAAATTTGATTCTAACGTTAAGATCAAAATCTTCAGAAGCTTCCTTTTTTAAGTCTTAAACAAAAGTTTTTTTCCCTATTTGTGGATCAAAAGTATCCTATGTGTTAATTCAGGATATAAGCTATCCCGGTACCAAATTTCATCCAAATCCATGCAGCCGTTCGAGCGTGAATGAGCAACAAGCACACACACACACACACTCGCGTGCACGCACAAACACACACCCTAACTTTCGCATTTATAATATTATAGTGTGATTTTGAATTTATATATTATCTACATTCTGTTTTTCTAACAAGCTTTAAAGTTGCCATGTTATTACGAGTATGATGGGATCGAATGTTTAGATCTGTTCAAGTAAGCTAAAAATTGCTGACTTTCGGTTGTCTTATCTAGTTGAAATTTTGTTGAGACCCGACGACAATGCAATATTTTGACACATATTATCAAATCAAATCAAATTCAAATTTAATTTATTGTAATAAAAAACGGCATTAAATACACCAATTACACATTATTACACACAAAAAATAAATAAACTATAATTAACAAAATTTTGTGGCAAAGCAAATGTCAATTAATTAATTAAAAATGTCAACTATACCACATACATGTAAAGTCAAATAAATCATAAAGCCAGATACCTTATCTACAATAAAATAGTACACAGAAACAATCACAAAAAAAATGACAAATTAAATACCTTCACAATATGTCAAACAAATAGACAAAATGGTTTTCCAGTTGTCAATAAATAGGTCAATATCAGGGTTAGCGTCAAGGAGTGCATTGAGGTTGTGCAGAGACTGACACAGGGGGGACTTGGCCCGGGCAATAGTGCGACTACCAGGAACACAGAATAACTTATGTCTTCTGTTGGGCCTGTGCCGCATATAGTTGTCCGGGACAAATAACCTGCACATTCGTTCATGTAATTCTGAAGATTTGACGGACCCTCTCAGTACTTTACAACAGATAGTGAGCTGGTCTAGCAACCTTCTCACTTCCAGAGAATTGAATTATGATCCCATGCAGTCAGGAGAACTACTGGTCATTAATGTGCTTCTAAGTCGTGTTTGGACTTATTTTGTTTAAATAAGCGACCAACTACGATACGATCAACTATCAATAGGGACTACGTAATGAAATCAATACCAATATATAAAAGTGACACCTTGTCTGGTTTTTTTGTTTGGGGAGCTTTCACGCGATAACGGCTGGACGGATTTTGATGAAATTCGGAATTAAGATAGCTTATACCCTGGAATAAAACATAGAATACTTTTTATCTCGGAAAATTGCAATTTTCCACGGGAAAACTGGAAAAATATTGATTCCTCGCTGTAAGAAACGGTTGCCATGTAAACGAAATAACAAGTATGAAGTATGTAGTCCGCGCGGACAAAGTCGCGGGCGGGAAAGCTAGTAACATATAAATGATTATAAATCTCTTTTATTACTCCCGGCTTTCCGGCCTTTAATATTCGATTAAACTACAGTAGAACCTGCCCCGCGTAGCATACGTGCTGTGCACGTAATTACTATCGAAGAGCGTTCTTCCAACGGAAAAAAACACCATCTTTCCCATTGTTCCCGCCTATTCTCCCACATTTCGTCTTTTACAGTTACGCTTAGATTCCTTGGCGTCAATTCTAGTGCAATCGACATCATACTGAATTCAATCTACATGATTTTGTCCAAATACTAGTAAAATTATTATATAAATACAAAAAACCCGACTGCGAACAAAATTATTGAGTACGAGATAACCGCCTGCAAAAATTATCACACCAATATTATAAAGGCAAAAGTTTGTATGGGGTAAGGGTTGTGTGTATGTATGTTTGTAACTTCTTCACGTTTAAACGGCTTAACGGATTTGGATAAAATTTGATAAGGCGGTAGCTTATAACCTACATTAACACATAGGCTACTTCTTATCCCGGAAAATTGTGTGGTTCCTGAGGGACGCAGCTAGTATTTATATAAATTTAATGTTTCTTTTTACTAACATATTTTACTTCACTTTAACAGCTGCAATTGCAACATTATACTAGTATTTACATTAACTTGCATAATCAAAAATTTTAAATTTTGTAAGTAGCTTAAAAGAAAATTGCTACTGTATAGCTATAAGAATAATAATATATATTTTTAATTGTCTTTTTAAGATCTTAATATCGTCTGTTACCTGTTAGAATGACATTCCGAGACTACAATAATTGGATTTCAATCGATTTTCGCCATTTTGCTTCGACATAATCATAAATCGTTATCGATATTTTGTCCATGATACTAGAATTAGCGTCACAAAACGCATGTAAAAAGTGTATAAATTGGATTCCTCATATACATTAGTGATGCTGCGGTGTCGTGCGCTTTTTCTGCAGACAGGAAATCTGCTTTGTATTAGATAATTCGGTGTGAGACTTGCCCTTATTAAAAACTTGGGTTATGACACTTCTCTTTCGTAAACATGTTTCTACTATTGTGTCTTAGATATAGGCTGTTTTAGCCACGATAAACCAATAGACTGCATGACGCATGCAAAACGTAGGCTAGTGATAATCTACGTGTCATAAACCTGAAGAAAATAGACGAGGAGAGCTGAAGACCGAGTTAGGTGGCGTGCATTAGGAGAGAAATACGTCCAGCAGTGGCCAGATAAAGGCTGATGAAGATGATGAACAAGAACGTGGTCTTGCTGCGATGTGGCGTCCGATCGGCATAAAAAGATATAAATGTGTGCGTGAGTCTTGCGAATTCGATTGGATCGGCATAGATATTCGTGACAGTTCACACCAATTACCTAGCCGCAATCTAGGATACACTGCACTATATGTACTAGAAAACGGATAAATATACATAGATACGAATATTACATCCATGACTTAAAAACAAATATGTCTGCTCTGCTCACACAAATGATTAAACCTTACGGGATTCGAAACTGCGACCTTTGGTTGACTTCGCAGACAGGCTCACTAACCACTCGGCCAACCGGTTGTCGAATATATTGAGTTACTACACTCTTGAATTTGGCGATGAGGAGTCCAAAAATCAAAACCTAGCCATAAGTATTTAACCATCCTAAACATTGTATCACTCCACTTTACCGCCACTTGCCGACCTTGCCCCATCATCCGTCACTAGATAACTGGAATACCAGGTAGTGCTGAGGCCGAAGCAGATATCCTTGACATGACTTCACGTTTCCATCGGAAGATCAGAGGTCACGATGATTAGTGGCTAGTGCATATTCTGTTCCGTTATATTAGTATTGCTTTAATCTTAAACGTGGCGTCCATCGGCAAGCTTAGATTTTCTATGGCATTTTTATTCTCGGCGGCCTTCTTACATCAGATCTGTAAGAGACTTATAGTTTATATCTAGTTTACTGCTTACTATTTCTCATTGGGAAACTAGCCGATATATTCGGCCCATCTAACCCCTATATACCTACAGTATTCAGAGTAGCCTAACTGGGCCGCGGCCCGTAGGCGAGTTTCCCCCTAAGCTAGAATCTATCTTCTATCTTTACTTATAATAAAGTCGGTACAAAGAAGATAAATAAAAAAAATGGTCTAGGGAACATAACATTTGCTAACAATAAAAATAAAAAAAAAAAAAAAACGTGTCTGTCTGCTTGTCTGTATGTTTGTTCGCGCATCACGTAAAAACTACTGGACCGATTGCGATACGGGTTTCACTGTTGGATAGCTTAGGGTTAGGCTTAAAAACTGGGATACTTTGTATATCAATTCGATGAAAAGAAGCCGAGCAATCGATAAAAACATTTTTGAAGGTTGAAGGAAATTTGGTCAAATGTTGGTATATTGGAATTTTAGGTCTTGGAATAGCACATAGAGTACTTTTAACCTAGATAAATGACAACGCGAGAAAATACTCAATAAATTGAAATGAAATTTGGTATGATTTGAGTTCATTCTTCGAGGTAGGACTTGGATATTTTTCATTCCGAAAAAATAAAGTGTTCCTGTAGGATAGGGGTGGAACATTACTTAAAAGAACACGTAGTACGCTGAAACTATTAGACGGATGTTGATGCAACTTGGCACAGACATAGTTTATAAGATGGGTGAAAATTATGGATACATTTTGTCCCGAAAAAATAAAGGGTTCCTGTGGGATGTGGGTCCAAATTCTGTACATTAAAAATATAATGTTTTTTTGGAAGTTACTCTATTTTCGATAGATAGATAGATAGATAGATAATACTTTATTGTACACCAGTTTTCAAAAATTTACAACAAATAGAAACAATCTTATAACTAAAGTACAACGGGCGGTAGTGAAGCCTAAACTGTATGTTTTTTTTTTCATTTTTGTCTGTGTGTCTGTCAGTCTGTATCTTAGCCACGCATCACGCCGCCGGAACTACTGGATAAATTAAAATGAAACTTGGTATGATTTGAGTTCATACTACGAGGTAGGACATAGAATACTTTACATCTCGAAAAATTTATGGGTTCTCGCAGGATAGGAGTTGTAACTTATTTAAAAGAACACATACCACGCTGAAACTCATGGACGGGTTTTGATGCAACTTGGCACTGTCTTAAGTTATATGATGGGTAAAAATTGATAAAGGGTTTCTGCGGGATATGGGTCCAAAGTTATGTTACTATTTAAGTAATAAAAAATATTTTTGAATATTTCTCTATATTCGATACTGAAGCCAAACTATTTTACTTTTTTAATTTTGTCGGTCTATTTGTCCGTATCTTGACCGCGCATTGCACCCAAACTACTAAATGAATTCAAATGAAAAAAATGCTCTTGGGTGCTTAAAAAAGGTATTGAACAATATATTTTTTGTTAATCGTGTCTTTCTTTCTGTTTGTTTGTATGTTTGTTTGTTCACGCATCACGTAAAAACTACTGGACTAATTGCAATGCGGTTTTCATTGTTAGATAGCTTAGGGTTTGATTTAAATCTGGTGTAATTGGTATCTCAATCCGGTGAGTTAGAAGCCGAGCAATTGATAAAAGTATTTCTGACGGCTGAAGAAATTTTGTTCAAATGTTGGTATATTGGTCCTGTAATAGCACATTATGGTACTTTGAACCTAAAGAAAAGACCACGCGTGCAAAGCCGCGGGTACAGCTAGTTAATAATATGCATGTAGGTCTATACATTATCTCATTTGCCTAAAGGAAAAATTTGGATGACGGACGGGGCTCGAACCCGCATCATTCCGTGACTCTGCGCGGCACCTGCCATTATCCGATTCGAGTACCGTGACCAGTACATCATCATCCAATTTTTTTGTTTAGTGACTAAATCCGCCTTACGGGAACACACTCTATTGTGCCAACCCTTGATCTAAATTTTTCCTTTAAAAAATTATTTGATATGTTCTCGCTAAACAGGCTTTAATGCTAAAATTATATAAACATTAAGTCCTATGTTCACTCAATAAGCATGGAGATGGAATTTAACGATCACTTAAGCATCCGGCTTCCTTAACCTAGCATTCTAACTGAAGATTAAATTCGTGAAAGGACAGCACTTTAACTGCATCTCAATACTTATTAGTTAGCCTTTTCACAGCTGTATCGAACCAACGATACCAACCAATCAATTTCAAGCGTATTTATTTATATCAACTTACTCGACTATCGCTTCATACTTCAAAGGGCAAGTTAAGTTGTAATAGCAGTCGTTAAGCTATGTCAGTAGCCTTCAGGCGCAGCTTCATATTGTCCCAATATGTGTACAGTGCCTCGGGCGGCCTGACAAGCTCTGACACCAGAGGCCAGCACTATCTCATACGACATACAAATAAGCAACTCTTCTATCGATGGTCGATGGTGGTGGTGGATGGTGTGCGCACTTCAATTAAGTACGATGACTTTTTACCCGACTACAGCGATGCAAAGGTAGGGTTTAACAGTCTATGTTTGTATGTATGTATATATGTATGTGGGTATGTGGATGTTCCACCATAGCGTCGCCCCTATTGGTCAGATTTTGACAAGCGACGTGTCACTTGATTCGTCTTCAAGTATAGAGTGTCATAGACAATGTTTTTACCCAAACCGACCCGTTTTTAGTAAAGCAAAAGAAGAGTTATGTGTCCAAACTAAAAACTTGGTCATATTTTTACAAGAGATGTGTCAATCCATTCTTCTTAATCCCAAGAGTTAAAGGCTATTTTTTTACTCGAGCGTAGTCAGGTTTTAGTTTTTGAACTTATTTCTTGTTGACGTGTAAAAAGCTAGTTTTAGAATAAGTTCGATAATATACGGCATATAATATACACACATTTATAATAACCATTTTCAGTAAGGAAATGTTTTTTAAGACGATTAAAAATCAAATACCTTGCTAGAGTTTTCTTCTTATGTCTCTCTTCTGTACTCTTTGGAGTAGTTTAGGTGTTTAAATGATTTAAAAACCAATTATTAAAGTTCTTTTGACCACGTGAAAAAAAAAGATAGCGTCTTTAGTTGGTTGTGGTCATGTTTTAATCCTGTCAATCATCATGCTCTTGTCATAGGTATTAAAGAGTACTTCAATACTAACATATTGCCGTTGCTTCCTTAGTTCCTATTTACTTTAAAATAATCGTAAATATTACTATTTTGTGGTTTTTTTTCTGAAAACCATCCCAATCTTTTTTCTCCTTGCACTGCTTGCATTCTGCATGGGCTTAGACTATAGTTAAAAATCCAAACCATCTTCACAAAAAACCCGACTGCAAACAAAAATTAAGAGAGGCAAAATTTTATGTGAGTATGGTTGCTAACTATATGTAAATCATTATAGATCCTAAATGGTCATTCGAAATGAAAAATGATAACAAAAACTTAAAGATGATTTAAAAGCAATTTTTTATTTTTTATTTTTATGTAATGATTTAGTTTTAATTTTTAATCTTAGTGAACTTGTTGTTATTCGCTCAATTTCAATTTAAATTTATTTTGTTGTGTACTTGCATGTTGTCCTCACCTATAATTACTGTGACATTTGATTTTATTTTTACTAACAATTGTATAATATTATGAATGTGTTGGTGTGCACCGTGTTGGTGTTCGAATAAATAAATAAATAAATAAATAAATACCTATTCAATGATACCCCAACATAGTTCGTTTACTGTCATACGTTTGATTTCTGTCATGTCTTTGTAGCAATTGCAATATTAAGACGAATCGATTGACGTAAGAATCATCAAATCGGTCCACTCGTTTGTAGGTTAAAACGAACTTAGTAGGTTTCTCCTTTCGAAAGTTGATTAAAACACTTTATTCCGCAAACAACAACCTTATTCCTAAATTGGTACAGTCAGGATACCAACAGTTTGGTATTTCGTTCCTCGTAGCCATTTGTACCAGTCATTAGGTGCATGAGGTGATGCGCTGATATTTCGCCGTCCGCTGCGCTTGCGCCACACGGATGACACGACCGCGCAGTAGAGCCAGCGCTGCAATCTTCTGACCGAGGGTTAGCTATGACTTTTTTACCTGTGATCTTCGATTGCAACTTATTTTTTTTAATTTTTTTTTGCACTAAGAAAGTACAAAAGAAGGACTTAATGTTATCGTTTTAGGACATCTTATTTTCTGTAGACGGCGGCCCATCAGTTTTTACGTATATAATACAATACAAATATACTTTATTGCACACCAAAGAATAATACAGTCAATGATACAAATTATAAATTAAAGAGTACAATTGGCGTTCTTATCGCTTTAGAGCGATCTAATCCAGACAATTTAAGTATGGAGATCAGGGATTAAATACCTTTCAGTCGGTGGCGCAATAATATAGTAATTAACATACATACGTATCTGTAATACTGTACTGTAGTATAAATTACAAGATGAAAGTACGCATCGAATTAATTCCCTACTCTTCTGGACAAAATGTGCCAATTAAACCTTTAATGGAGACGAATATTATAGTCACCTTTTATTTTAAACATTTGTATCAATCTTTAAATAAAGTTAAAATTGATATCATCATTACCCGACTGAAGGGATCTTCTCTCATTGTTGAAACAATGTTATAACAAATAATTCACAACTTCCTGTACCTCTTTAGGTATGCTGTACCTTTCATCGTAACCACAGATCGTTCGTTAGTGGTGCAGGCCCCACAAGGTCTAGCGGGCGGTTACTTCGTGTGGTCGTGCTCTCGCCAGATTAAACTATTGCATTGCGCCGACATTTCGGTCGCCCTGGTAACTGACAACACGACGAAAATCCTCTCATCATTATTAAGTTTTGGTCCTTCTCCATACATTCTATCTGATGATGTATGAAAGTACTACAATGTCGAGCCTCCCGAATGGTATTTTTTTTAAAACTGATCCCTATTGATGCTATTTTTAGCGTCCAGCGTACTTTGGTCCAGCTACATTGCAGACTATTCCTGTCACCATGGTGTTTCAACCAAAAGTGGCCATCTCATGAAATAAACATTCACGCACGAAAGAAGAAGATCCGAAACTACAGCATAATCATGGGTACCTTATAACCCTCGACGAAAGAGAGGTGGGGTATGTATCCATGTGTCATTCTGTGGCATCGTAGCTCCCAAAGGAATGGACCGATTTTGATGCGGTTTTTTTGTTTTCAATGCTGATGTGATCGAGATGGTTTTTAACTATTTAATAGGGAAAGGGGGTTGAGGATCGTAGCTCCCAAACGAATGGACCGATTTTGATGTGGTTTTTCTGTTTGAAAGCTGATGTGATCAAGATGGTTTTTAACTATATAATAGGGGAAGGGGG
The DNA here is from genome assembly GCA_946251855.1 of Alsophila aescularia. Lineage (NCBI taxonomy): Eukaryota > Metazoa > Arthropoda > Insecta > Lepidoptera > Geometridae > Alsophila > Alsophila aescularia. Next base: position 39,931,931 of record OX276381.1, read on the forward strand.
TTGAGGATCGTAGCCCCCAAACGAATGGATCGATTTTGATGTGTTTTTTCTGTTTGAAAGCTGAAGAGACCGATATGGTTCTTAGCCATAATGGGAGAAGGGAGCCGTGGGGTCGGGATCGTAACTCCCAATCGAATGGACTGATTTTGATGTATTTTTTCTGTTTTAACGCTGATGTGAACTAAATGGTTCTTAGCTGTAATGGGAGGTCGGGGGTTACCACGGGGTTACTTACATTTTTAATTTGTGGTTGCATTTATACGTAACTCGGAAATTGTTTCGGCGAGCATTTCATCTAGGTATAGTTGTGAATTGTATGCAAGCAGGTCAATAAACGCCTATTGCAATTTATGCATATTATTAAAGAGTAGATAATACCACATGGTCATAATCATCCCACTACACTTTCACTAAGATGAGAGGTCGTTAATCACGTAATTTTCTTCCATTTCTCCTTATCAGTCATCTCAATAACCAATAAGATTTTCCAAGCTCAATACTTTGCCATCGTCAACCCTTCAGCTTACGTAATGTACTTACCTACTTAACTTTTCATATGCACAGGGCAAAAATAGCCCGCATAAACTCAGAAGAAGGGCGAGATTTGTACTTACAACTTTATTACTAGCAGACTCCAAGCAAAAATCTTGGTCTAATTTTGACAAGTTAGGTATCAACCGATTCATGTATAGAGTGTAATAAGCAATCTTTTACCCGGTTAAGAACCGGGTAACTAATATCTACTGTACTAAATAACTCTAACCCAGCTTCCAGACGTCGTGAGCCATGGCAATACTAAAACGCTATCCATACCAATATATAAAAGTGTAACGTTGTCTGTTTGTTTGCTTGTTTGTTTGTTTGGGTAGCTTTCACGCGATAAGGGCTGGACGGATTTTGATGAAATTTGAAATGGAGGTAGCTTATACCCTAGAATTAAACATTGAATACTTTTTATCCCGGAAAATTTTCCACGGGAAAACTGGAAAATTTTAATTACTCGCTGTACGGGACGGTTGCCATGGAAACGAAATAATAAGACTCAAAAAATTCAAGAGCATTGGTGCTATACCTACTTTTGCATTGATTTTCAATGTCCTAGAAGAACTTAGGATGCTTTTTTTCGCGATAAACATTATCCACGCGGACGAAGTCGCGAGCGAGAAAGCTAGTGAATAATAAAATAAGTTATTGACTAAATCACAACTCTATATACATCGTGTCCTGTTCGTGACCGAGCCCCGCTAATGTGTAGTAATCCGCAGTATGACCGCGATGGAGATAGCACCGCCTATATTAATTCATTGCAGCGGCCTGGCGTACAAGGCGTCGGTCATTATCTGCGCTTCCTGCGTGCCCTTGTTGGAATTCCTAACACCCTGTGGATGTTCGCACGCTTTAATTAAGATATAAGAACTGGGAACTATTTTATTAATAGGAAGATATTATTTTCCATTATTCCAAATAACACTAAACTTTCTAGTTATAATAGAGACTAGGGCTCTGTGAGCCCTAGTCACGATCTTGGGCGTACAAACTTTTTTGCAAACAATCTAGCGTCTAATTACCTTATTGTAAAACTAACATTAATAACCATGGTGCTCCATCAATCCCTACCTAGTGGGTAAAGGGCTGATTCCACTGGTAGAAACCCACAAGTGAGAAATTTACTGCATTTTAAGGAGCTATTCTGCTCAATACGCCGAAGATCCTCATAAGATCTTTATAATTTTTTTATGAGACCAATTTAAAGTTATAAACTTTCAAAAAAAAAACATCGAAATCCGAATTAATGAGGCGGAGATATTCAGTAGCTCCCTTTTTGCCCCTTTTTGGTGGAAGTACCCTTCCGATCAAAAATCCCCGACGACTAGAAAATTCTAAAAAAATATTTAACCTGTATACTAAGTTTCGTCTAGATCGGTTGATAAATGCGATGTGTAGAGGAGAACAGAGATCCGGACAGACGGACATCCGGACATACGAAAGCATTTTTGCCCAAGCTGAAACGGGGACGCTTCGATCGCGCTTCGCACTTGCTCGGTCAATAAAACAAATAGGTATAGTAGACTAAGAAATATTAAGAAACTAGCTTTCGCCCGCGACTTCACGTACAGTTTATCGCGAAAAAAGCATCTTAATATGTTCGTCTACGATAAAACCGATGCAAAAGTATAGCACCAATGCTCTTAATGATTTTTGACAGACTTGTTATTATTTCGTTTCCACAGCAACGTGTCATTCCGTTCTTTACAGCGATTAATCTATATTTTCCAGACTTCCCGTTTTCCGGGATAAAAAGTATCATAATTTACAATACTCAAATGAAATCTAATATTGTCGTTGCGTCTACAAAAACGTTGCATTTTTAGCAACATAACTTTGTTCCATTAGCAATGTTTAAATGCAATGATTTAATGTTTTGCCGGCAAAATGTTTTACGGCTAAATTACTATGTTTTGCTAACAACTTTATTTTGCTATTCTATCATAATTATTTTGTTTTGCTATAATTTCGTATTGAAATAATTTTGTATAGATGCAATAAAAAAGGAAAGGACCAAGGGGAACCTAGATTAGGTATACATTGTATAAAACAAACTATTAGAAAACGTATAGACGGACTTATTTATTATTCAAGTAATTTAAAAACTAAGCACGACTTCGGTGTTCTTAAAAGATAACTTGACGTCAACCGTCCAGTAGGGCTTGACAATCCAGGGACCTCAGAGTCAAGCGCAGAACACTGAAACCAAAAAAAACTTTCAAATATATTTTTGTAATAAATGGTTATTGCCCGTGACCTCGTCGTGACGTAACGTCACATACCCTTTTTCTTTCCCGCGCCTACCAGAAACCTAAGTAAAAATTTCAGCTCAATTGGTTCAGGCAAAGGTCCAGATAGACAAAACCACTTTGCATTAATTCGACAGTTCGTTTTAAGCTACTACGAGTATAAGTACCTACTGGATGTTTCTTTTTTTACTGTAATAATAGTTATTCCATGTAAAAAAGTAATATAACCAAATAATCTAAATAAATACTCTAAACTCCTAGGTACCTACCACAAAAAAAAACTACAAAGAAATTGCAACTTTTTTTGCAAATATGCGCAGTGGGCGCCCCTTCTCGTCTAGTTATAATATGTCGACTACTATACATTCCTAATATTAAGTAGGTACTTCACACAACACCCACTATTAATTATCGACGGCTGCTAGCGAATAGATACAACTAAAACCTTGAACTTTCGAGTTAGTCAAATGCACACTTCAAGCATGCATGCCACCATATGGCCTGGACGGATAGTGATACTTAAAAACTAAGATAAAGTACTTACCCAGCATGCTATTTAATAAATATGGAAGTCCAGCAGTATCTAAAAACTTTTACAACTCGTACAGGACACGATCGATGTTTATTTTACTCAATAACACACGCGCACAGTCGACGGTAATTACAAAAAAACTGAACAAAAATTGAGACATTGACAACGTCAGTCAACGTCTGATAGTTCCCCCCTACTGATTAATGCCCCACGCATTGTTGCCATAACAACGTTAATTTTGTACGTTTTCAATATGAAAGCGAAGGATGTAAAGTTATTTTGTTAAATTTTTCCTCTGTTATTAGATTGATTTTACACTTTCCTAACTCTGCAAAATACTACTACTGCTTTGCAATGGCAAAGAAACAAAAGAAACGTCTGACAATAAAAACGATGTGACAGTAACAAAACTCGCTTTTTAAGCAAGACAAAGTTTTTTGTTACTGCAACTATAAAAAAATTACAAAGCTTTTATTGTGATTTTGTTTGCCGTTATTTTTTCTCAGTGTATATACAAAGTTTGATCAAAATTGGATCAGCCGTTTTGGTGTGAAAGCTCCCCAAACAAACTAACAAACAGACAACGTTTCACTTTTATATATTAGTAGGGGTAAAGTTTATTTTGAACAGAACTTCATGCAACGTAACAATTTATGTAGCGTTATAATGTTTACATGAATTCGTAAATCTGTGGCTCAGAACTCGTGACACTACAACATAACTTGCTTATGGACTTACATTAAAGTCCCAAAGACGAGTACCGCCCAGTCAATCTGCCCTAGACTAAGACAGGGGATGGAATTCCTTGATTGTAGTACTGGCGAATCGAACACGATCTTCGGTAACTTACTAGGTAAAATTGAATTAAGACCTCAGCAGACTAGACAGGCTTGTAGATGTACATCGGGCTGAGACCGTTACGGTGAGAACATTGGCGTTAAGTGCTGTTGGGACTTCATAACTCTTTGTTAATCACGATTGAGATGGTGTGATCGTTGAATAAAACAACTGTCTTAGATAATGTACCTATAGTACTGGCCATTAATAAAGCCATTTCATATTAGTTAACTGTTCGACTGCGTGGTGGGTATTGCGTTTATCAGCATTTATATGTATGTTTGTTCTTTTGTGGCGCTCTAGAAAACCATCTCGTTTACCTTAACTTTGAAATATAAAAAAATGCAACTAAATATGTCCATTCGTTTGGAAAATACGATTCTCATCCCTTTTAGTAAACACCCCCCTCCCCATATAGCTAAGAACCATCTAGATCACATCAGTTTTCAAACATAAGAAACCACATCTAAATCGGTCCATTCGTTTAGGAGCTACGATTTTCACCCCCATTTTCCGCTGCTCCCCCATTATAGCTAAGAACAATCTTGTTTATCTCAGCTTTGTAACATAAAAAACTGCAACTAAATTGGTCCATACGTTTGAAAGATACGATTCTCACCCCCCTTTCTCTATTCCCCCCTCCCCCCAATTACCCGCCCCTCCCTCCCCCCAATTCCCCACCCCTCCCTCCCCCATTATAGCTAAGAACCATCTCGTTTACCCCAGCTTTCAAACAGAAAAAAACCGCATCAAAATCGGTCCATTCGTTTGGGAGCTACGATGCCACAGACAGACAGACACACCCCACACAAACACAGTGATACACACCCTAAACTTATAACACCCGTTTTTTTGTTCGGGGGTTAATAATAAAGTTGACAAACTATGTTACGTGGGGTATCATTGAATATTTATTTGAAAAATTCGAATGAATATTTATTATGTACTAGCTGTGCCCGCGGCTTCGCACGCATTGTCATTTCTCTAAGTTAAAAGTACTGTATGTGCTATTCCAAGACCTAAAATAAACATTTGATCAAAATTCCTTCAGCCGCTAAAAAGCTTTTTATCGATTGCTCGGCATATACGGCCTTACTTATAAAAAGTTAAGCAATGATTAGTAATACTGCGCACTACAATATTGTACTGCCACAGAATAAATAATAGTACAAGGTAGTGCGCAGTATTAATTGACATTTATTAACTTTTTATAAGTAAGGCCTCTAATCATTGGATTAAGATACCAAGAACCCCAGTTTTTAGGTCAAACCCTAAGCTATCCATCACTGAAACTGCATCGCAATCGGTCTAATAGTTTTTACGTGATGCGCGAACAAACATACACACAAACACACAACCAGACACGAATTTCAAAAATGTTCTATTCTTGTTCAGTAGCGTATTTTAAGTACCACAGACCAATTTTTTAAAATTATCTTTTTTGTACACACTTTTACGTTCTTATTGCCTTATAGCTGTGCCCGCGGCGTTGCTAATCATCATCCTTATGGATCCTATGAGTTATTCCAGTACCAAAAGTACCAATATAGGTACCTACCTGTGTTAACAACCTTCAGTGGCGATCCGACATGGTCGTTATAAGTTAGAAGACGAAGGCGGGAGCGAAGCGTAGCGAGCATCATTTGTGTGATGAGCAAAAATGTTTGTTTCCGAGTCGTGGATGTCATATTCGTATCTAGGTAATTGGTGCGGAATTGTCCCGAATATATTATTATTACATTTATATAACCCCATTATAGCTAAGAACCATCTTGTTTACCTCAGATTTGAAACATAAAAATCCGCAGTTAAATTAGTTTAAAAGATACGATTCTCACCCCCCTTTTTTCAACTCCTCCCCCCCTCCCATGTAGCTAAGAACCATGATGATCCATCTCGATCACATCAGTTTTCAAACATAAAAAACTGCATCAAAATCAGTCCATTCGTTTGGGAGCTACGATGCCACAAACAGACACACACACACACACACAAACACACACACACACACACACACACACACACACACACACACACACACACACACAGTGATTCACACCCTAAACTTATAACACCCGACTCTTTATTCGGGGGTTAAAGATGTAAAACAGTAATCAATTTGGTTACCAATAAAAGCAGCCGCTAGAGGGCGCTTTTTTATGAGAGAATGTGAATTATAAATGATAATGTATTTCTTTTTTAAACACTTCAGGTAAAACTAACAAATTTACAGAGTAAAAAGTATTAAGAATTATTTTCTGTTTTTGAGTTTTTTCTAAATTATCCGTATTGGAACTATTGTGACTTATTTTGTTGTAACAATTTAACGGTTTACTTCAGGAAAAAAAAAATTATATAAAAAATTAAAGAAATTGTAAAAATAACGCATAAAATATGTAAATGCATAAAAATATGCAGCAAAACAATTCAAGAAGCGCGTGATTTCGATCCACGCACGTCTGGGTTGGCAGGCAGAAATGCTCCCACTAAACCACACAGTATAGTGGCTAGGGGGTCGAAATTGTGATACTGTTTTAATGTTATATTTATATTACATATAAATTATCATAACTTTGAATACCTATCCCGCAGGTACCCTATATTTTTTGGGGATAAAAAGAATCCATAATTTTAATACATAATATGAACTTTGACTGTGGCAAGTTACATCAAACTGCGTCCAGTAGTTTGGGCGTAATATGTATTTTAAATAACTTTCAACCCCTATCCTGCGGGAACTCATGACTTTTTCGGGGTAAAAAGTATTCTAAATGTTAATCCATAACATAAGCTATGATTGTGCCAAGTTGCATCAAAATCCGTCTGGTAGCTTCAGCGTGATGCGTGTTCAAACAGACAGACAGACAGACAGACAGACAGACAAAAAATATCCTTTTTGAACTCTATATCGATTTTGAAGTTTATCTCAATTATAATTTTCAAAACATATTTAATGTACAGATTTAGACCAGTTACAGTTTTATTATAGTATAGATAGATAGATAACGATTTAAAATTGGCTAGCAACCAATTTTATTTCATTGTTTTCGATGTCGGGTTTTTGCTTTTACTCTTGTTAGTCTGAAGAAATATCAAAATATTTGAAATATTCATAATATATTCTTGTGGTTCTTCTTGAGTGAAAATATGACGGATAGGTTACACTCGTGATAATTTTTTGGGTATAAGTATTTGCACACAAATTGATTTATTAAAACGGACCCAGCCGTGCAGGCTGTAGGCGGTAAAAAATATAGTAGTATTGAAACAAAAGTAATTACCTATTTTCTAAATGTTATTTTAAATTAACTGGTGAAACATGACATTCGTGCTGTATATCGAAAACAGCACAAAACAATGAAATAAAACGCATCTAACACACTGATACAAAACTGAAATGTAGACATACATACGTAACGACCTACACTTATAGATACCACTTCTGTCAGTCGGGTAAAAGTAGTTCACTATGTAAAAGACTAATGCTGAATATCAATTCTGAATACTTGGGGTAGGGCTACGTATCCAGAATTGATATCCAGCATTAGATCTGCAATCATCAGTGCGCCATATTTTAGCGCGTGCGCGTCGTGATTCAAGGTCCTGGCTAAGTGTGGAAGCGTGGTATATGCGGTGATAACGGGTGGAAGCTGGACTTTGGTAAATTGGGCGTTATCTTGCATATTTATAAGGCTTCAAAGGTGCGACGCCAATGTGGAGTTTGCACTGACTCCATATCACGCGTTCGACAAATAAGTACACGACATGCTATAAGCACAGCTGGGCTTTAGAGCGTCAGGACTAAAGCTCAACAGGTTGTTGAGGTGATATGTCAAAGGTTCGATAGATTGACTGTGAACTGTAGATAGATAGATAGATAGATTAACTCTTTATTGGACAACACAAGTAAGTACAACAAGAAATTATATCTAAAAATAAAGTATAACAATGAGTGTCACAAGGGGCGGTCTTATCGCTCAGAGCGATCTCTTCCAGACAACCGTGCATGAAGAGGAATAACGACGGAAACGACGGACCCATCCGTGGTTATCAGTAAATAAATGAATAACCAATAAAATATATAAATGTAATGCAATATACAAAAAATAGTAGACATACTTACTAATATCAATAAATACATATATATTTATAAATATACCTACACAAATAACAATGACAGAAATTGAGACGTAGCAGCTCAGTTAGTGCGATAAATAAAACATTTTAACATGATGTTTAAAGACGTTGAGTGAAGGTGAGCGTCTAATATCTACAGGTAGGGCATTCCACAATCGAACAGCTTCAACTGAAAAGGACCAATCACAGAAATTATAATTTTGTCCTGTACATCGGGACATCCATATTTTTATGTTTTTTTATAGCAGTTAACGCCTGCTTAGCGTAAATATATATAATAATTTTCTAATGGAAAAATTTGGGTCACGGACGAGATTCGAACTCGCATACTGTGTCTCAGCGCGGCACATGCCTTTGCCAATGCGGCCACTGAGACCTATGCGTCGTCATCCAAATCTTTCAATCATCCAATTCAACACCGAATACTATTATTACGACGGTTATATTTCTCTAAATCAGTTCATCGAATGGTTACATCCTCGAAATCAGAGCTCCTATCTTATTTCTGATACTACTCACAGCCAAAGTTCTGATTTATTTAACACCCTAAATAAAATAAAATCCGATCTGGTTAAGTCCACACGGATTTGAAAAGTTCTCCGCTAAATGAAAGACGTTCTTTATTTGATTGCATTTTTGTGTTTCCAACATCAAAAGTACCTTCTACTTAATAACATAAATAAAACAGCATAAAATGAAACTTAATAGTTTTCTCGTGCCCACGATCAATACCATTTGATCGAAACGTCGAGGTAAGTAGAAAAAACGTTTTCAGCGCAATTAAATAAATAAATAATTAACCATGCAAATAAACCCGTTTAAAAAAATGCCTGATTGATTTATTTGCCACTAGATGGCGGTGCGTGCCGACGCGGCTCTTGCACAGTTAAAATACACAATAATATTTACTTGTAATAAGCACGCCTCTATCCTATTACTGTTCTTCGGTGAGATTATCGTAGGGTTTCGGTGTCAGGAGGCCTACTAAGGATCTACGAAAAAGTACCTATCGGTAGTAAGAGTTTGGAATTGGTAAGTGTTTTTCTTTGTGAAATTCTGTGGCTTTTAAACAGCTCACGGATCGGATTCAGCGTGTCTGTGTACAAAATCTAGTAGAGTATATTTAACCATGCGATTGTATATGAGTATATTTAACCAAGCGATTAATAGTAATGGAGATTGAGCTTTGAGCATAATTAGTTATAGGAAGAATGTGTTCTCATCCCAAATAAAATAGAGAAAGAAGCAAACCATATAATCGGACAAAGTGCATATAGCAACTCACACGGATAAATCGAGCCGAAATATACATATACTACATCGTTAAGCTCTACCAGTAAATATAATGCATTCAAAATAAATACGAGTATGTCCATTTTAGTCGAGCAAGTGTAGGTCCCCAAGTCTAGGAAAAGCGTGTGCGAGTATTTGGGTCACCAAGATAATTTCTATACACACAACTTAATTCAGAAAGATTATTATTTGTCTGTTATTATCCACAAAACGCAAAAAAAAAACAAAATAAGACTGAACAGATAGATTACATGAATACTTGATCAAAAATAAATAGATTAAAACAAATATTAAAAAGTTTAATGTAATCCGTATAAGAAAAAATACATATTATAAACTACTTAGAAATTATTTGCTTATCAATAAAAATATTGAATTTCTCTCAAAATGCTTTAGTTATCTCATTAACATCTAAGTAACGAGATGATCCTTCGCTTGATTAAAAGCTTCACTGTCCATAACAACGGCAGTGTCAATCAGAACTTTTGATGCGGAATCTTGCGTGACATTGCTTTGAACTGACTTACAAAGTTAAGACGTGGACACATACGGAACGGCTGGTCCACAAACTTAAAGTCGCTCAGCGCGCTATGGAGATATACATGCTTAGAGTATCTCTGAAGGATCGAATCCAAAACGAGTTGATCCGACAGAGCATCAAGGTAACCAAAATCCCTTTGAATTAGTAAGCTGAAGCGGCAGTGGGATGGCCATATTAGCTACAGACCCGATAACCGTTTGGATCAACGTGTTCTCCAGTGGAGACGGCGAATTGGTATCGTATGCCCACCGGCTAGATAGAGCGATGATCTGCGCAAGGAAGCGGCCAGAAAATGGATGCGAAGAGCAGAAGACCAGGCCAAGTGGCGTGCCTTGGGCGAGGTCTATGTCCAGCAGTGGACGAACACAGAATGAGGGTGATGACTGCTTTGAACCATTAATTTTTAATTTGATTGTTATAAATAAAGTAGGTATTCGTTAAAAACACATATATTTGAATAAATGTGGTGTACTAAGCCGCGACGCACAGCCAATTTGTACAACCCGCAACTTTCTACTGAAAGGTATAATTCGACCTTCAAAAATGTGAACACTAAGTTCCCCTTAAAATGTTCTCTCCGCTCTAGACCTAATGACTAAGCACTTCCGCTACACGAAAAATACGAACACGGCTATTGAAAGACAAAGGCGATTGTGAAGGCTCTCTCCTGCCCACATACGAGTACCTGTACTAAGCTATATTGAAGTCAGTACGCAAGGTTACGTTATTTTATATATTTTTTATGGTAGTAACGACATCTAGTTGCAAAATTTATGCATGCAAGATGAATGAAGTAATAATACTGACGTTACAATCACTGGGATAATTATTAGTAGTAATGACGTTATCTTAACTCTAATCAAATTTGATATCTCGCCACGCTAAAGGTCCGTTGATTAGCTACGTCACAAGATTATTAAAATTAGTACAGCACAAATAAATACGTTAGTTAAAATCATTAAGAAATACATTAATGCAGTAGCCATGTCATGGTGAAACTTAGAACGGGCTATCACAATTATATGCATATACACAGTTCGTGTATGTGCTGTTAACCATTGAGGAGTTCCCTATTCAGGACCCAACTTTGAAAACAGTAACCATGCCATGGTAATACTAAAAACCAGATATCATAATAAAATGCGTACATAAAATTTCGTGTCTGTGCTGTTGACCGTTAAAGAGTTATTTTATCTGGAACTAATCATGGATGTAGATTCAGGCCATACAAAAAATGCATTTTCATCGGAATTGAACAAACATATAAAAATTCAACTCCGTAGGATAAGAGGAAGTGGTTCTAATTCATCTAGCAAGATTTGACCCAGTCTATTTGAGAATATCCATAGTGAAGTCGATTAAAATTCAAAATTAAAATTCAGCATCAAATACAATACCCGTAAATAGAGATCGCTCATTATGCTCTATTCTAAACTCAAGAAAATAGATAGAGGAAGAACAGTGCATGCTTTGTTTTTTTTTTTCAGGTCAGGGGTTCAGCAGATAGTACATGTACACGCGTTTTTGTGCAAACTTCAAATAACACACATAACACACAAAAAATTGTTTGTTTTTAATTTTTAGCCTCAACTGTAAAGTTTCAATACTGCTTTATACTGCGGTACAAGTTAATCACTAGTTAATAGATTCAAGCGCGTGGGCAATGTGGTAACGCGAATACGCGTGCGCGTATTGTAAGGCCGTGTAAACAGCTATTTTATGAAGGGTATGGACAACCCAACATTATTATAAGTAAACTGCTGTCGATTATGTGTGATTTAAGAATAACAATAATTTATTATCCAAAAATTATAGTAGGTTCATATAGGATTCGATCCGGGGATCCCGAAAACCTAGGACCCTGACCTCTTTTCAATCCCGAAATTTTCGGGATTAAGTTTACCCGATCCCGAGATTTTCGGAATAGACATACGAGTAATTTAAAAAAATATGCAAATAAGACTGCGTGTGTTATTTCTACGTAAGATCTAATTTCCCGATTAAAATTAAAACGTTCCTTTTATATTAGTTTTCTCTATTAGCATCATCATCATCAGCCCTTATTCATTCACCGCTTGACGTAGTTCTCTCTTTGTGAATGCCAATGAGCCTGATCTTCGGCTCTCTTCACTTTTATTCATATTTAAGAGAAATGTGACTGATAAATATTTGTTTTTCAATAATTTTTTATATGATACTTACTGTCTTCTCACTAAGTTGTTACATGAAATTCATCTATTTAGTCATATGTCTATGATTTAGTCGATGCTAAGAAAGATTTTTGATAATATTCTTATTATTTTTTGCGTATTTTTTACATAAAGATTTTCTCAGCTATCGTCGTAACTTTAAAGGATCTCACTCAACTTTAACATTGGGATAGTGATTTTAAATCTAGTTAGCCTGTCCTTAGGTCTGAGTTATAGTGATTAGATTAGCTAGGTGTATCTGTATAATACCGTAAAATACTTAGATTTTTATATTTTGATTTGTTAAGAGCTGATTTCTAAAAACAAAACTTGTTTTTTATTTGTAACCCTCAATACCGGGATTGACTAAGTATAATGCCAAAACCCCGGGATTAGAAATAAGCGCCAGGATTGAATTCTCTACAGGATCATTAGAATTTGCAACGGGCCTAAACTAGGCAACGCTTGTATCTTGGGCACCCTAAAATCAGTTAAAATAATTTAAAAAAAAAACACTTTAAACTTAATTGGATCCTTTTCACGCCCATGAGGTTTAAAGGTGACAATAATCATTTTGTAAGAAAAAAATATGTAAAATTTTAAAGTAAGTTGTTTAATATACACAGTAGATAACAAATTAATATGTCAGACTGACAAAAAAAAGGCTGGAAAGGTTGAAGAGTTCATCTGTTGTAGACCAAAATATCTAGCACACTTAAAATATATACGTTTTGAATTCATAAGTTCAAAATACATAATTTTAAATTATGTATATTTATTTAAGGTATTTCGGCCATTATAAATAACAACATTTATACATTTTCAATTTATTTATTATAACGGTTTGGTATTTTAAAATTATGTATTTGAACTTGTGACGAGTTCCAAACCTCTTTCATAATAATACTCTTTTGATATCTTAATTCTTTCATAATCCATTTCTTTTCATTTTGATAGTTCATTATTCATTCTATATTCAAATAACCTGTCATTCTAAATTGTCTTTCCGATATTGATTTTTAGCAGAACTGCAATTTTACAAAATAATATGTTATAAAATATCTACATAAGTTTATTACAAATATATATGAGTCTTTTAAATATATATAACAATACCTACGTAAGTGGTTTTAATCCGTATCGTCGAAGTACAAAAAGTCTGTGATCATCTCCTCCTGTTCCTGTGCTCCTAATTGAATGCTGACCCTTTTATGTTGTCCACTGAGGCTTGGTCCCTGGGCTGGTGGGAGCAGCCCAAACCCTGGGACCGCCTCGTGACAAACTTAAGAATTCAAAATGTATATATTTTAAATTTATATTTTTTTAGCTTACTATCATCTGGCAATATGTTGATCATCACATGTCAAGTCTTAACAATTGTGGAATTCAACTTTGTGGTAGAAAATTTTACAAACTTGAATTACTAACTAAAGTAATTTACGTCTACAAATTACAAACTATTACAACAACAAACTTTAGCACCATTTTAAAAGGCAATTTCTTAAAAAACATTATCTTCTGACATTTTGAGTGTTACAAAACAACGCCTACACAGGCATTGTTCAATTTCTTCTCAATAATATTTTACTTCTAATATATATTTTAAGACTTTGAAACCTTATTTCAAAAGTAATAAAGGCTATGTAAATTTTGATTGCAGTGCTAAGTAATTTTGCAATACTTCCACTATTGTCGTAGACTCTACAGAGAGTTTGTTCTGAGTGATTTTGCAAATTTAATGGCATTATTAAGTGACTCATATCCGTAGATGTGACATTACTTAATAGTTGGGCCATAATAGTCCGGACTACTAAAACATCCGACTCTGCTGTTTTACCGGAGCGTCCAGACAACCAGCAGGGTTGGGCAGCAATCGGCAAGCTTCGTATCGTATCAACATATTTTTTTGCTGATAAACATACTTTTCGTAACTTATCTTACAGTATTTAATTACTAGCTGTACCAGCGTCTTTGCCCGCGTGGTCATTTCTTTAGGATTAATTATCCTTTGTCAAAACAAATAAATATTTAACATATATTGATATTTTAGGTCAAGGAATAAATTCCAGGTCCTAAAATATCAATAAAAAAAAAAGGTAGTTAGGTGTCTCTTTAATGTAGTGTCAGCGTCTAGAATGACAAGCGTTGCCCGCTACTTCAGTATCCACGATCAATGCAACTTGATCAAAACGTCGATGTAAATAAAATAAAGCTTTCAGGTCTCATTTAAATAAATCATTAAAATAAGATTCATCTAAATCGGTTCAGAAATCCTGGAGTTATGAGAAAAAGTTAACAAAAAATACATTTGAATTGAGAATCTCCTCTTAAAAGTCGATAAATAGATAATTCTATCACAAATAATCGATCCGATGACAATTATAACAATTAACTTTAATGATAACTGACTCTGAAGATGTCTTAGAAAATCAGCGATCTCTCAGACCGCTTATTACTTCCATCACCAGATTAGTGGCTGTCCGAATTATTGTGGCTCTAATCCACTGCAATAATATACGAGTATGTACCTAATCAATTAATGTATCAGTGTAATTTAATTTCCATTATTGGCTACTCATTAGGTTGAGAGATTTATTAGAACGTTTAGTTAAAATAGAAATATTGATGTATGGATGCAAACCGCAAACGTCAATTTGAGCAAAAATAAATATCTGACGGCACTTGGAGCGGATCCTGGCTATCCTCGACGCTGCACTAATGACTTTGTGGCGATATTATGTTTTCTCAAATTAGTGCAAAAAACATCATGAGGATGTCTAAGAACATCTAAATTTCAGGACATGACGTTCATCTACCGGCACCAACGTTGTATTATATTATGTCAATTTTATACCAGTTTACAGTTTACCAGTTTAGTATATGCAATGTAGGTATAGGCTGATTAATCGCTTAGAGCGATCTCGTCCAGTCTACCTTTGGAAGGATGTCGTTGGTTATTAAATTATGAATTACATTAATAAATACTTTATTCAAAAAAAAAAGAGAAGAACAAAAATATTATAAGAACAACTTTGAGAAGGAAGCCAACAGAAGAATTCAGCTGGGTTGGGCAGCATTTGGAAAGCTTCGTCATGTCTTCTCGTCGTCCATACCGCAGTGCCTGCAGACAAAAGTCTTCAATAAGTGCTTCCTACCAGTCATGACCTACGGAGCTGAAACGTGGAAACTCACGGTTAAACAAGTCCACAAATTTAAGGTTGCTCAGCGAGATATGGAGAGAGCTACGAGTATGCTTGGAGTTTCTTTGAAGGACAAGATTCGTAATGAAGATATCCGACGGAGAACCAAGGTGACCGACATAGCTCAAAGAATAAGCAAGCTAAAGTGGCAGTGGGCTGGTGATATTTCCAGAAGAACCGATAACCGTTGGGGTAGACGAGTTCTCGAGTGGAGACCACGTTTAGGCAAACGTAGTGTAGGACGCCATGTGGCCAGGTGGAGTGACGAAAAAAGCGGCAGGAAAAAAATGGATGAGGAGAGCTGAAGACCGAGATCATTGGTGTGCATTAGGAGAGGCCTACGTCCAGCAGTGGACAAATAAAAGCTGACGATGACTATGATGATATAAATAATATTATATACAAAAGTACAAGTAATAGTAAGTAGGTCACTATATACCCACAAATAAAAAAATTATATAACCTGGATTAACACATATGCTACTACATCATCATAATCCACGCGTATGAAACTAGATTTCGTTTAAAGTAGCACGAAGGATGAATTCGTTTATATCCTACCACTATATACAAAAAAATAATTTGGTAAAAGTGACAAAATATTAACCGTACAAAGCAACCGTATTTAAGCTCTCTTAACTCAGATAAGGTCTTTAAACATTTTCTATCGTCGTACTGATGAGTACACATTTGTAAGATTTGTAAAAATGTTTTTTTTGTTCTTATTTTCGATATGTCTATCTCCCTTCTATCTATTTATTTATATTTATCTAACATTACTTATAATCAAGAAGTAAATAACGAAAAGTCTGTAAAAATAAGATAATCAATAGAAAATGGTCAAGGGGACTTAAAATAAGCTATTAAACAAGAACGGAACATTTTTGAAAATCTTGCCTGTCTGCTTGTCTGTTAGCTCATCACGTAAAAATACTGCACCGGTTGCAATTCGGTTTTCACTGCTGCATAGCTCAGGTAGAGACTTAAAAACTGGTGTACTTGGTAACTCAATCCGATGAGAAGACGCCAAGCAATTGATAAAAAACTGACGGATGAATAAATTTTGATGATATGTAGTATATTAATCAATATTGATCGAAACGTCGAGGTAAATAAAAATTAAGTTTTCAGCGCGATTAAGTCCCGTTTAAATATATAACTATGTGTTCGAATCGCGAAAGTTTAAAAGTTACAATGTAGTATATTGTACTTTATTTGTACTTCTGGTATTGGAATAACACATAGGTTACTTTTGACTTGGATAAATTAACACGCGGGTGAAGCCACGGGCAAGGCTAGTACTTATAATAAAGCAGTAGGTAACAAAAACATACTAGTAGGTGAATAAAGACGATAGTTAAAAAAAGTCTAGGTGACTTAAAATAAGCTACAGAACAAGTTTTTTTTTAATGGTGTCAGTTCGCGCATCATGCTAAAAGCCACTGAACCAACTAAAATACGGTATTCACTGTAAAAAAAACTTTAAAAATTGAGCTTTAATACGCTTGAAAACCTCTAGATGAAATTCTAAGAATATCATTTTTTTATTACGGACGGCTCACTTGATGGAAAGCGATGATGTGGTCGAAGGTGAACCAACGCTTGCCTTGTAGATACCTATTCAAACTTGATTTGAACACACCTGTTATATTTCACAGGTTATATTTTACCGGAAACACTGACGAGGGTAAAGCATTCCACTCCTTTTCAGTTCTTATAATAAACTAGCTTTCCCGTCCGCGACTTCGTATACGCGGACTATAGTTTATCGCGAAAAAAAGCATCCTATTTACTTCTAGGATATTAAAAAACATTGCAAAAGTAGGTATAACACTTTGCTCTTGATGTTTTTTGACAGACTTGTTATTTCGTTTTCATGGCAACAACAGACCATTCTGTGATGGCAACCGTTCCTTACAGTGAGTAATCAACATTTTCCAGATTTTCCGTGAAAACTTACAATTTTCTAGCATAAAAATGATCCTGTTTTATTCCAGAGTATAAGCTATCTCCATTCTAAATTTCATCAAAATCCGTCCAGCCGTTATTGCGTGAAAGCTCCCCAAATAAACAAACAAACAAATAGACAAAGTTTCACTTTTATATATTGGTATGGATGAAGAAGCGAAACGCTTCGTTCTTGTGCGAGGCATAAAAGGGTGGCGCTTTGCCAATCGTCTAGTCGTACGATGATGGGGAAAACTAATTGTGACCAACAGGCTTGCGACCTCACGTCGATGCACTAGACTTTGAAGCTTACTCTTTATCAGAGTGTCATCCCCAATGAGCCTCATAGCACGTCTCTCAATTTAATCCAGAGCCTCGAGCTGATACTTGGAAGAACCATCCCAGAGGTGACAGCAATACTCCATACAAGTTCGAACCCGTGCTTGATGTCTCAAGATTCAAAAGCTGTCACGTCGTGAAGTACCGTCTAACCTTAGACAAAATACCAAGTTTCTTGGCAGCTACCTTGGCTTTGGATTCAGACAGAGATCGGTCTAAAGGAGTCTTTTTAGCAGAGAACAAACACGCCTGCATTTTATTAGCATTAAACTTAACCAGGTTAGCATCGCCCCGATCGGACACGGCTTCTAAGGCTAAATTCAAACGGTCTACCATAGCCTCTCTCTGAAGCTGGACAACGTCGCAGCTGGCTTGAGGATTGAAAATTTATCTCTCAATTACAGTACAGTCATCAAGGTACCGGGCTTCAGAAGGTCATTAATGTGCAGTAATAACAGTATAGCCGAGAGAACCGATCCCTGAGGTACACCGGCATTGATAGCCATTTGACCAGACGAGCAGCTCTCTAGAACTACTCAAAATGATCGTTCCCTCAAAAAATCAGCTATCTAATTGCATACGCCATCAGGTAATCCATAAGAGGGAAGCTTATTTGAAAGGCCATCGTCACAGACCCGATCAAAAGCCTTCGATATATCAAGGGAGACAGCAAGCGCCTCACTATGCATCTCGATGGCTTCCCTCAGTATATGAGTGGTATACGCGAGAAGATCCCTAGTAGGCCGGTTTCGATTTATATATCTTTAAAGGCAATATCGTAGCTGTCATAGAGATTCCAATGATAAAACTAACGCTTATAACATACGAAGAGTCTCAATATTGAAGTATAAACATTAGAAACGGAATATTTACCATAGATACTATTTATATTTGTGGGAGATCCTACATTGTTCAGACCAAACGGACAGATACATGCAAAATAAAGAAACACATTAGCGCAGTCAAGAACAATGTCACGCAGAAGTGAGCCATCGCTCAACATTTTTTGGATTCGGGTCGGGTTTTGGTCGTGATCGAGTTTCTACAGAAAGTGTGAACAATTTTACTGGTGTCGCGCGTAATAAAATAGTGAAAAAGAGGGTAGACCATTTTGCCTGCTCGTAAAATCTAATCCACTCGAATCATAAAATCTAATCCAATCGTTACTTCAGTTTTCGTAATCATCTCGCTTGCAACAGTGCCGAAATATCGGGAACTCAATACAAACAGGTAAATAACCCGTTTTTAATGTACTCCTAGTGTTTGTAACCATGTTAGTTTTAAACCATATATTGTCTTAATATTAAATATTATGTCTTTACGGAACATAATTATTCCGAACACTATTCGATATTTCATTTCAACTAAACATCTACAGCATCAAAGCTTTCGTGCAACATTGACCTTCTAAGCACTTCCCTTTCCACCAGTACCACGTTGCCAGCGATGACCATCAACCACGAGCATCTTAGTGACCCCGCGACGGTCATTTATAAACACGACCATGGGAACTGGCAGATAACGCATCGCACGTAGCCCAGCCCAGTCAGACTCTGTACAGGCTGTACTTGCAATTACGCTTAGTAGTTACCACCTGCCTCAATTTTTGGAGTCCTAAATTGCTAATAATGTTTTCTCGAAACTAGGTTTTTGTTGATCGATAAGTGCTTTCAAACAAAATTTTGACAAACTTATTTAAAAGTGATAAAATACAATGATAATAAAAATGTGAAATTTTTACTGAAGATACGTTGATTTAATAATAATTCATGAAATATTCCTTTTTTCGTAACGGGAGTTGCGCGCTGCCACAGCCTTTGAAAACTCCGTAACCTAAAAACAAAGCATTAAAACAAAGAATTAAATAAAAACTTCAGTTTTCATTGAAAAAATATATTTTCTTTAATTGTTTTCCTCAGCTTGCTTTCAATATCTACAAAATGTAGAATGCAATATTGGTCTACGACAGTATTAGTCTACGAAATTCTACCAAACTTGTATGCAACTAACCTGTGCCACTGATCTTGTCGACCGAGATTGACATCCCTCGTTGGCTGACAATGGGCGGATTTTCATTATTGCACAGCGAGGGCACGGTATCAGCGGTAAATGATGCGTACAACTACAAAATAAAAACTCCGTAATAAAAGGAAAAAATTAAAAACGTTTAACTCTAAGCTAAGGGTCTTACTTGTTCACAGATTTTCCTTCATTCAAGACCCCAGTTGACGTCGCAGCCATGACACGTGATATCGGGCGAGATCGCGACGTGTGCGCAAGAGTTGTGTGATACGATCTGTTCTCATGGTCTGTGGTACTTCCGAATGAAGGCTTCCGAGCTAGTTTTAAAAAATACATGTTCTTGAAAATATGTGAATCAATCAACTTCCTGGCGAAAATAAAAACCTAGAGACTTAGTAGAGATAATCGGTGAGTTTGACGAGCATCCGTTGCCAGTACCCGTAGTACAGGGTTGTACTATGGGTACTAGACAACTGACATGGATACGAATATTCATAAAATGACTCGAAAATAAACATTTCTGCTCGTCACACGAATTTTGCACCTTTGCGATATTCGAATCCGCAACCGTTGGTTGACTTCACAGTCAGGTTTACTAGCCGCTCGGTCAACCGGTCATAATTAGTTACGATTTACTCATGCTAGTAAAAGCATGTGTTTTTTTTTCCTAGTAAGTACCTACTATTATTGGTATTTAGATAACAATATCATCCAAATGCATTATAAAGAATAATAAGTTTAGTTTATCATGCCACTGAATTTTACTTCCTATCCAAAGACAGACAGAATAATAACTATACTTATTTGTAACCTTAAAATTACCTAAACATTTTCACAATAGGCACTTCAAGCTGTATATCCAATGCACGTTTAAATTTAACAGTAGTTTAAGGTTACCACGGGACGAATCATTCATTGGTCATAAAACGGAGATTTCACACTTTCCCTCGATCAGCTTTATCGATGTCTTATTTGATTGTATGATTTTCTCCCCTATTACTGGTAGGAGGCTACTGCGCTTTCGTTTTGTCAATTTTAGAAGGTTTTTCATTGGGTGTACTGGACTCTTTTTTTCCTAACCTTGTCTCTTGTAATTAAGTTAAAGTCATGTCTACATTTATTTAAGTCGGGCACTTGTACAGCACAAAGTATCGATAACTGGACAAATTTTGGTCACCATATTTAGAATAAATTGTTTTTATTTAATTTTGAAATCCAATTAGCTCAGGATCGAGTCAATTTTTAGAGAAATATTTTAAATAATAAGGTGCAGTGCGATCATAAGGATTGATCGTGATTTTGAGTTAGTATCAGGAAGAAACAGCGAAGCACGAATGAACGAACGAAGCCACTTTTTTGGATAGTTGGATTGACGACCTGCGAAAAGCGGCTGGCAGTAAATGGATGAGGGTAATTGAAGACCGACCTCAGTGGCGTGCATTTGTATAGGCTTATATACGTTCAGCAGTGAGCAAGAACAGGCTGATGATGATGATGATGATGATGGATAGATGAGCCTGTAGAGTAAGCAAGACAAATAAAATATTTATAAAATGAGGAAAGGAAACCAAGTCATTAAACTTCGCATAATTATAACAAATAGCTATAAACAACATAAACACGTTGTAACAGTTACATACGGCATAATTGTTCCATGGATTGACGCAAATCTAGGGGCACAGGCCAAGCGAGATCTATAACTCATCTGTACTACTCAAACATTATTACCATCGGCCACAGCCTATAGAAACCAGCTACCAATAGCAATATCAGCACGACCAATGTTGAAGATATTGTAAGGGGATTATGTTAGACTGTGGGCAAGGTATTATGTTTAAGGTCATGTTATACCACACGTCCCAAAGACTCGATAGGTCATCAAGGTGCGAGTCAGGGATCAACTCGAGTTAGGTCAATGTTATTGTCATTTAAATATAGCGACGTTTTCCGAATCTTTTTTTAACTTCTATTGTTATTAAAATATTTGGAAGGAAAAATTGTGTTGTCATCCTACTACTTAGCGTTTTTTTAACATTTATCGGTCAGGTTGTAAGCCACAGGATCGTCATGGAATCTCTTTCTTTTTCGGAAAGTGGAATGGGTTGGTTCGATTCCTCATAACTATAATCAGCTTGGGAATCAAATCGAGAGTGAATTGTCTTTTAGATAATTTAGACAATCGCACCATGTCCTTGACTACATTATAGCTTACCATCACGTGGGATAGTTATAGAAAAATAAGTTAGGTTAGATGTATGCTTTTCGATAAAGAAAAGAAGAAATCTAAGATTAATACCTTACAGGATATAAAATAGCTTAGGTCATAAACATTGTTTTGACCTCTGTTCACTGTGAATAGGATGTGCAGCATTGATAAGATGGACACGTGTTTTAAAGCATACGAGTAATAAAGTTCTCAGATAATTTGTCGTAGGTCATATTGCGAGCTAGGAAACGGAACGAAAGAACAATCTGCAATATCGTCAAGTAACAAGCTAGAGCGTTAACAACATCTTCCATTTATCATTTAATTATGTTCATTGTTTTTTTAATATTTTGTCGATTAGTCACAGTTCAGTATTGTGTAGAGGCGTGGAAATTCACCTTTTTTTCATACAACCGTAATTACGTGTTGTTCATTAAAAACTAAGTCAGATGAAATTAAAACTTTAGATAGATGAGATGTATTTAAACCCCATTATTATTTTGCAACTAGCTGTGCCCCGTGATTTCATACGCGTAGATGATGATGATGATAATGATGACGAAAAGAACGTATATCCATCGTTCGAAACTTGTTTGCTTATAACCGGTTCCTATATCTTAAAACGAACCGTTTTCACTTACTGTCCGTCAACTTTTGACATAAACGCCATAAAAAAAATGAGAAATAGTAACGAGACGTTGGAAAAATGACTTGTTTCATTTTTACAGGAAGGGGGGGTTCGCGGTGACGGTGCATAAGGCCGCTAAAGGACAGAAGCACGACTGTCTGGCGTTTTTTGTTTAACGAAGCATTCAAGTCAAGTCTGAGTTCAAACACAAATTCCATTGAGAAAAGGACGTTCAGTTTTTCCCGAACTTGGACATTTTCCGGAAACTCTTAAAATTTTTCTTTCCTTAAACCTAATTTGGACTATTGCGAACATTTAAGCACATTTCTTTTTTAATACGCACGCGCATATATGCGCTCACTACTGCGCAATGTTAGAAATAGCGCCACCCGATAATCATGTACATATACAAGATAATCTATAAGAAAAGTTATTTATTGAAAAGTACTTTAAGTTCAGTGCTGACTTTAGTTTGGTATAAACATAAGTAGTACTTTGATTTATTCTGTGGTAAACATAAATTCAAGCGTTATAACTCATAACTTCTGAATATCAAATCGCTCTAGCTCATCACCTGAACTTTAGTACGGAGATAGCGTTGTCACGTTGATTCAGATGTGGGTTGACATTATGAAAGTTTGTCTGTCATCGCGACGTGGTTGCTACAGGTTAATGATACTACAGACAGTTAACTATTCTAGGTTCTTTAGGATGCCTTTATTTATATACTAACTTCTCAGATGTGGTTGAAATCTTATGTTATTTCAATTTCGACCGTAAGTGCATGTATGCAATTAGTGCAATTATTATCAATCAGCAAATTATGTACAATAACGATTATCTATTCCAGACGAATAGAAAAAAATAAAATAAAAAAAAACTACTCAAGTTGAATAAAACTTAGAAGAAATAAATAATTATTTTTTGAGGTATGTGTTACGCCCAAACCGACTAAAGTAAGTAACTAGGCACACACCTGGCACAGAAAAAAAAAAAAAAAAGTTTTAAACGACTTGAAGACGGTTTAGTTTTTGTTAAATTAGTTTTTATTTCTTAGTTTTTAATTTCTACAAAGTAGGCCTACGAAAATCAAATACTTATTCTGTTCGCTAAAAAAAAAGCCATACTGGAAATAGTTTTCAGTACATATCTTCTAAGCTACTGAACGGATTTTGATAAAACTTAAACTATTCCCTAAGTTGAATGATACTGAAACTATTGTTAAAAGAACTATTGCAATCTAATTTATGATTTCCGAGAAATACGTGGACAAACATACATACACATATGCACGAATATTTGTTCAGATACTCATATACATGCATACATGAATATTACGCATTTTCAACAATATTACATACATACATATCAACTTGAGAACCTATCCTAATCTAAGTTCTTTCTGCTATGTCCGCGAATCTCTCAATTATTACACCCCAAAAAAGTTTTACATTTCAGCAACACCCAGAAGTTATATAATAATTTTATTATAATGTACTATATTATGACTTAAGAAGGCTGTCAGTTTGATAACCACTATAGATTAATAAAACAACGAATAAAAACCAAACTCCGACCTTTATATCCCCCACGCACGCATTAAAACATGCCTGCCCTGCCAAAAATGAAGTTATGCCAATAAATTATATACTGTTGGAATGTGCCTTCAATTTGATACCAATTTTGTAAAATTCGAAGAAAAAATAAATTCTTTTCATATGAAAATGGAACCATACTGCTGCCGCAATAATGTTTTGTTTTAAAGTATCTTTTACTTGGGGCGATGTAAGGATTCTAACCATACCCCATGCGTCTAAATCTGTTCAGGCATTTAAAAGTTATGGTGGTATAAAAAACTCACATACATACAAACATACATGAATCCTAAAAACATTACACTCCTTTTTTTGGGCAGTCGTGTAAAAACGCGTCAAAATTAGTCCATTCGTTCAGGATCTACGATCCCACCGCACCTCTAATATAACTAAGAATATCTCGATCACATCAGCTTTTACACATTAAAAACCGCATCAAAATCGTTCCATTCGTTTGGGCGCTACGATGCCACAGACAGAAATACACACACACACACACCCTAAACTTATAATACCCCTCTCTTTTCTCGTTCGGGAGTTAAAAAGAAGTAGGACTAGTATATACATTGTTTTGAACTCATATTTTAAAGAATATCTGTACCTACGATGCAAGGCTGCGTAAACAACAAAGTCAATTCACAATAAAGCTTAATTGTGCTCCGATATTACTAACCAGCAGATTTTTCCATCAGAGCTAATAACACAAATTGTCGATTAAAATCTGATCAAATTTTCGACCGAACCAAACTCACGATTAACCTTTACGGTTTCCCACAATTATGAATAATATCTTTAAAACAAGAGATGCTGAGGACAATACATTTATTTAAATTGAATACGACAGCAATAAATCGTCATAGAAGGCTATCAGAGCCGGAACTATCTGATGCAGAATTGTCCGTGGTCCTAGACCATTGTAAGAGCATAATGGTACTGAGCCAGGGTCCAAATGGTATTTAAATGGATGCCCTTAGTTGGACGTCGGCAATTTGTGCTCGACAGAGTGTTTTGACACCTTCATACATAAACATTTCTCCGGCTAAAAAGTTAGGGCCCGGTTGCGCTATCGTTTAACCATTCTAAGAAGTTGATATTGCTATCGTTGAGATCGTTATAGGTAAGAAGGTAAAAAAATTGAATATAAAAGATTTTTCTATTTTGCGACAGCTGTTTTAAGAACCCTGAATTACCTAGAGTTTTTTTTTTCACAGATATTCAGCAAAGTTTATAAATTTTTACAATATCAATAGCTTTCATTAGAATCTGGACATGAAATGTCAACCCCAAATGAGAATTTATCTTTTTAAAATATACTTACCTACATAAATACTTTAATACATAAGTTACCTATAAAAATTATTTAGCCGAACTAAACCTCTGATAGAAACTTTAAACAGTACCTAAACTATTTAGAAGTAGAAGTCATAATTTTACCCTCAGCATTTAACCCAAGGTTAACCCATCATCGCCAACTGGCCCACAATGACATAATATATTTCCAACCCACCATTGTGTGTAAGGTGAATGCTTTTATACCCTGCTGCGGTCACCACGGCTTATTATTGTGTTATTGGAATATAATAATATTATTATTGCATAAATAGAGGCGCAGATGGAACGGAATAAGGAAATGAATGTGTTGAATTGGCTTAAGCGGTTTTGAAGTTTCCGCTTTTACCTACTACGTAATAAAATAGTTGCCCATAATATTATCATATAATAGTTTTGCATCTTTAGGAAATATGAAGTGATCCGACAGAGAACCAAAGTTATCGATATAGTCCGTGGGATAAGCAGGCTGAAGTGGCAGTGGGCTGGTCATATTTGCCGAAAGACCGATAACAGTTGGGGTAGACGGTTTCTTGAGCGGGGACTGTCACTCGGCAAACGTAATGTAGGACGCCCTCCAGCTAGGTGGAGCGATGACATATGCAAGATGGCTGGCGACAGTTGGAAAAGTAGAGCCGAAGATTGGCAACAATTAATAGCAGTCCGAGACCCTTGGACGGCCTGACACCAGAGCACAGAATAAACAGTGGTTGGTTCAATCTAATGTGATATGCATGCACCTGGGTCAAATTAAAGTTTTTTTTTTAATGGTGCTCTTAATAATGAGAGAAACAATATCTCCTTCAAGATTCATCTTTCAAGGCGGGTTAAGCTGTGTTGCATGATAATGATAATGCAAGAAATTAGTTTAATTGTCAGTCAGTCTATCAAAGAACAGTGCTAAACGCAGAATAAGAAAGATAAAAACCTATCAATATCATTCTTTGAACATTAAAACTCATTGGTATCATCAAAATTAACCTTAAGTTCTTCGCAGTTATAACAGCAATGAGCCTTTGATTGAACAGCTCATCCGTAAGAACATAAACCACGCTAAGCTTTAGGGTATATCTTAATAAGGAAGCCCACACGATTAGAGTTTATTGAAAATGTATGTTCGACCTAAGTTATTGAAGTAATCTTGCTAATACATGGGTAGTATTTAGCTAGATTCTTATCCATAAGACATGTCTTTAGACAGTTACATGCGCTGACCTTAAGGATCTTCTGACCAAGTTTACTAAAATATGTGTTAGTTGATAAATTGTGACGAGGTCAAACCTCTTTCGTAATAATACTCATTGGATCTGTTAATTCTTTCATAATCCATTTCATTCCATTTGATAGTTTGTCATTATTAATTCTAAATACAAATAAGTTGTCATTCGAATATTGATTTTTGGCAAAACCGAAATAATATTATAAAATTAAAATACATAAACAAGTTTATTGCAAATATATATGAGCCTTTTAAATATATATGAGAATACCTACGTAAGTGGTTTTAATCCGTATCGTCGAAGTACAAAAAGTCTGTGATCATTTCCTCCTGTTCCTGTAATTTTGTGTCACGGGCGGGGTATTGTGACGAGGTCAAACCTCTTTCGTAATAATACTCATTTGATCTCTTAATTATTTCATAATCCATTTCATTCCATTTGATAGTTTGTCATTATTAATTCTAAATACAAATAACCTGTCATTCGAATATTGATTTTTGGCAAAACCGAAATAATATTATAAAAAAAAATACATAAATAAGTTTATTGCAAATATATATGAGCCTTTTAAATATATATCAGAATACCTACGTAAGTGGTTTTAATCCGTATCGTCGAAGTACAAAAAGTCTGTGATCATCTCCTCCTGTTCCTGTAATTTTGTATCACTGAGGTTTGGGTCCTGGGCTAGTGGGACAAACACAAAACCCAGGACCACCTCGTGACAAAATGACACACAATATTGGTTAGTTATAACATACACAATATACAATATGGCTTATTTTGAGTGCTACGGGCTGGTATTTACTAGTCAGTTCTATTTTTTTACTTCTATAGTGATCTATAGTGTCCCATTGCTGGAAAGTGGTCTCCCCAATTTCTTCCATTTTTCTTCGTATTTTTATCCATGATATAAGGAATTGTACCTTATCCCACCACGCCTGGGCCAATGCGCGTTAGCGGGTTGCCAGAGCCTCGTTGGTTGTCAGCAGGGCGCACCATAGGCAGATGAGGTTGATTTGAATCCTAAAGGTGGTATTAAAGACTCCGTTCACCTCATCTAAATAAATTAAAAAAAGCTATCGTTGTAAAATTCGAAAGAAAATGAATTAAGATAACGTTACTCTAACAGATGCCGATGTACACAAATATTAGTTGTACAATCATCTTTGTATAGAAAATAATGCAGAGACGAAGCATCATTCATGAATCATCATTATCATCATCATCATCATCAGTCTGTTTTTACAGCTGGACACCGCCATTTTCGACTTTGTATCGCATTGTTCAATAAAAAGAGCACTTTTTCATGAGGAAGTAAAAAATATATAAAAGTTTGCAAGCAAGAATTTCTCCTCTTTCCCTTGACATCAAATTGTGTCTATAAAATCAATCTATTTAATTTTATATTTCTATGTTTTAATTCAATTAGCAATGAACCTGCATTTCACCAATAACCCTAGGATATTCACATGCGCCGGCAGCGAGCATCTTCAAAGGTCGCCGGGTGACCGATAACGACTCCGGCCTTCTGCGGCCCGATTCGGCGGCCGTTGCACCATGCCCAGCCACGGATGCCCGGTTAATATGGGAACCTGCCCGCTCACTTCCAACTTGGGGAGTCTAGTATTAAAAAAATGGGTCCCTGCAGATAACAGACTAAAAGATCGGCCAATAGTACAATCGGGTCGGGCGCGCCATACATACAATCCGACCAATATGAAATCGGCCGATTTCTGTATACATTCTAAATAGATAGAAAATGCTTTATGTACACAAATTTACAATTTTTTATTTTTAAATTGTCTTTAGAACCGATCTATTTCAGATTTCAGTCAATCTTTGTACGTCTTTTTTTTCTCTTTTTTTTATTACTGACTAGGCAATCGTTTGACCACGATCTCACCTGATGGAAAGCGATAATGTGGTTGAAGGTGTAGCATGCTTGCCTAGTAGATACCTATTCACTCTTAACTTGAACACACCAGGGTTATATTTTACCGAACACTGACGAGGGCAGAGCATTCTACTTCTTTGCAATTCTTATAAATGAAGAAGCATACCGCTTCTTTCTTGTGCGAGGTATTTCAACCATAAAAGGGTGGGGATTTCCAAACATCTAGTCGTACGGTGATGGAAAGGTGACGGGAGAATCAGATTGTGCAGTTTTTGTGCACACTCTCCATAGTGCAATCTGTACAATACCGACAGGCTTGCGACCTCACGTCGATGCACTAGATTTTGAAGCGTACCAGCTTTTTGTTAGCTTTACCAGAGTTTAATTCCCAATGAGCCTCATAGCACGTCTCTCAAATGAATCCAAAGCTGATACTTGGCAGAACCATCCCAGAGGTGGCAGCAGTACTCCATACAAGATCGGAACTGATTCAAAAGCTGTCCCGGTGTAAGTAATCTTTTTAACAGGGTTGCTTTGAGAGTGTAACCAACTACGTCTGAATAATGCTCGTGTTTATAGTAACCTAGGACATTATGTGTACTGTGCCTAGGATAGACTAGCCCTGACCACAGAAAGCTGGACTAGCAACTTTACTACCAGTTAACAAAATTAGCATTTCGCGTGTGACAGCAATATATCTGTCTGTCCTCAATCCAACCGTAGTCCACCCAATCCATCACCAGTTATTGCCCACTCAATCACATTTTCAACAATCAGCCACTCGACGGCAAAACAATGTAAAATTATTTATAGAGCATTAACTGCAATGTATAATGTAATGTTATTATCATTTGTAATTCTGAGCCGAGGTCCTGGACAAGTCGCTAATTGTTGGTTGTGCAATGTACGGACAATGCTATGAATGAATTTACATCGCAAATAGTGTGGAGTTACGTACTTATAGCATTATGGGAGGTTAAACATTTGAGACGGTGCTGTCCAATGCTTCACAAATGCTAAATGTGGCAAGTGAGCTTCGCAGTAGGTCAATGTCTATTGATTTCGTAGTTCTCACACTGACAATCAGTGATACAAATTCGTTCCAAGGACTACCTTCAGACAGACTACACATAATTTGAACACTTTCATGCTGAATGAAAGTGTTTAAATTCTGAAATGATTCTGTAGTGGTAGGCCTCCATGGGAAAGTACCACACCTTTGTCAAATATTCAACTGCTTAGCAGTAGTGTGTAAATATTTCTGTTTCGCTTTGAAGGGCAATATTTTCGGTGAAATTACTGGGTACTGAGACTCAAACACAAATGTCTCAGCGTAACGAGCGCAGTGCAGTGACGCGCAATATTTCCCTACAAAAGTTCTGGGTGGCACGGCAACTGCTATGAGCAAGCGTGACGCTTACCAACAGTCAAGCAACTTGCTCGAATTATCACTCAATATAAAAATTTATAACCAGCTTAAAAGCTAAAAAAAACACGCCTTCCCTGCCAAAAAATAACTTATGCCAATAAATTATATACTGTTATAATGTGCTTCATCAAGGCCTACAATGTAATACCCAAAAGTCTTATCTTTCTCATTTGGAAACGGAGCTATACTGACGTAAAAAATAAATTTCTCAAAATAAAATATCCTATTTTACTCGGGGGTTGTACAAGATAGTGACTGTAAGGATTCTAACGATACCCCATACGTCTAAATCTGTTCAGACATTTAAAAGTTATGGTGGAATAAAGAAACTCACATATATAAATACAAACATACATGAATCTTAAAAACATTACACTCCTTTTTTTGAGCAGTCGTGTAAAAAGCAAGCCCAGGGCACAATTTATATAAATGTTAAACAATATTTTTTCAAAAGTTTTTTAATTCCTTGCTTGTCGCACGAGGTAGTCCTGCATGGAGTCAGAGTTTGTCTGGCAACCCGAGCACGGAGTGTTTGTAGTCCGCACATAACTTAGAAAAGTCATCGGTGAGGAGCCGAGGACCCATAGAGGGGTCCTCGGCTCCACACTCGAGCCTGCGAGCTCGTTATACTTTTTTTTAATAAATCAATTTTTAGTCGTTATACGTGCTCTATGCCACACAAAGCGTTAAACTACGCATATTAAAATTGAAACATTATTCAAGGCGATCATTACCATAATAAATGTTAATAAAGTCGCGTACATGCGCATTAGCTGGTTGTAAATCATCTCGGTCGCTATTGGTTTTTAGCATCGGCGAGTATCAATTATGGCGGACTATGGCGAGCAGTGGTGACTATGGAAGATGCTTTACTTTGAATAATGGCGACTCGAGATTTGACTGCTGTTGTTTGACTACATATTAGATCGATGTTGATTATGTATGTATGTATGTCGGTAGTGCCGACCTCTGCGCTCTTATTCGCTATGACTATGACCATTCAGACTATCTTCGTGGATTCGTTCGGCAATTGTGGTAATGATGTCACACGTTTTCATAGCGAATAAGCGCTAAGGGACGTCCAAGGGCTTCGCACATAACTTAAGTAATTGAAGTCATTGGCTGCGGGTCTGAGGATTGAACCTGCTGTCGTTGGATTGCAAAGCCCATCTACACTAATATAGTAAAGAGGAAAGATTTGTTTTTGTGTACGTTTGCTTGTTTGTAATGGTTAAAATCAAAAAATTATAAACTGATTTTAAAAATTATTTCACCTGTAGGAAGCTACATTATCAGCGAGCATAACGGGCTGGTTTTTTTTAAATTAGAGACTCCTCCGGTAATTGCAATAATGTACCAAGTGTGGTTTTTGATACCCAAAAATTTGCCTACAAAAATTTCGATTATTCTCTGTAAGTAACGGAATGACATGTTGCCGTGGAAACGAAATCATAACAAGTCTGTCAAAAATAGGTAATAATGCAGTTGTCTATGGTCAAAAAGCACCACGAAAGTTGCTGGCAAAGATTTTGAATTACGCTTACAGACGCACTTTTTTAGAATTTGCTTCGTTTAAAAAAATGCTAACAGTAAGAAAAATGCCGCAGTGTGAGCGCTACCAATGCGAAGTCGGGGTAAGTCACTAGCAGTAATATAATACCGTTCGGCTACTAAGTTTTTTTTATTACTGAGTATTAGAACGTATTGGATGTGACTTACTAAGATTACGCGTACCGCGGCTTTTGCAAAATTTGTCGCCACCTCCGTTCACCTCTATGGGAATGGAGCTTCAAAAAAACCCTCTTTAGTGCACCTCTACAAAAGGAATATTTCTTCCAAGTTTCATCCACCAGTTTAGGCTGTATGTTGTCTGTCAGTTAGTCAGTAACGGTACTATTTTATTAAAAGCTTTTATTTAACTTCAATTGTATGTATCTATGTATGTATCGATGTATCTATGTACTTTGTCTGCCCTTGAATCTTGCAATTCAAATTTCGAGCACTTTCCGATTAGCTATCCGGCTGAAACTTTAAGGGTAGCTCAGAAACCGATGAAAATCCAAAAAAAAAATTTTTTTTATATTTACCTGGTGCGTAAATAGAGAAAATGCCCACCTAAAAACGTAAAAAGTGAAAAAGCAATTAAAAAAAACTGTTTTTTTCTTTGGGAAAAAACCCATTAAAGTTGACATTCATTAAAAAAAAGGTCGTACAAGCTTTTTTAAATATAATTTTTGAAATTATACTTACTAGAGATTAGTTACAAAGTGAACTAAACTGTCACTATACCAAATAATGTCTATGCTTTCAGCGTTTACTTTTAGCCGGCTCCGTTACAAAGCAAACCGCAAAACGAAAACGTAAAACGGCTGAGTAAAGCCACTTTCTCTCGCCGTTCATAGAGCGGGCGTCCATAATCGCGGTTAGGGAGACGCTGCGCCCACGCACACCGGCGATTGTCCTGCGGAACGTAGGATTTCGCAGCTCTTCTTATGCATATTCAGCGGTGAAATGTGCTGTGATGTTCAAATATTTGTTGAAAAATGTAAATCAAATCATCAACTTTTACGTTATGAGGACTAATTTGCCAACATCTTAAAATTAAATCCACACCAATATATAAAAGTGAAACGTTTTCTGTTTGTTTGTTTGGGGAGCTTTCAAGCGATAACGACTGGACGGATTTTGATGAAATTTGGAATGGAGATATCTTATACCCTGGAATAAAACATAGGATACTTTTTATCCCAGAAAATGGCAATTTTACATGGGAAAACTGGAAAATGTTGATTACTCGCTGTAAGGAACGGTTGCCATGGAAACAAAATAATAACAAGTCTGTCAAAAAAACATCACGAGCGTTGTTGCTATACTTTTGCATTGGTTTTTAACATCCTAGAAGAACATGGAATGTTTTTTTTTCGCGATAAACTGTAGTCCGCGAGGACGAAGTCCCGGGCGCAAGCTAGTAAACTATATAGTTTACTAGTTAAGCAAGAATGCTTAAAAAAGAATAATTTATCACCGCTAATTCCAGAGTGAAGCACTTAAGATAGGCCGATTCGCTCGTCCACACAAGCTCCGTCCACACTACACGATATCATGCTCTAAAGATCGTAGAAAGCTGGTGTACAGAAATTGGATTAACCTGGAATCCAATAAAAAACAATCATTTAGGTAGGTACCTACAAAAACTTAGGTAGGTACACTGCCTTACCTTTTTAACACTCAATTGACCCTGACTGAAGATGTAAAGAATTTAGGTATCACATTAGATAGCAAACTCAACTGGGCTAGACACCTGGAGAGCAAGATAAACAAGGCTACTATCTCATTTTGCCAATGCAGATGAATTATAGGGAAAACATGGGGCCTTAGTCCAAAGATTACCTTTTGGCTTTGATTAGGCTTTCAGTAGCACATGGAGCTCTTGTTTGGTGGTCAAAACCAATTAGCAAACTAGAAAAAAACCGTATGCTGGCTTGTGTGGCTGTAATTGGATTTATGAGAACGGCAGCACTTGAGGCATTATTTGGATTGAACCCTTTACAGCTTCACATCCAACAGGAAGCTGTTGCATCTGCTTACAGGCTTAGGGCTCTTTGTTTTTGGAAGCAAAACAAACAGGCATCTCACACGAACATCAGAGAGGAGTATGTAGAGGGAAACCCATTTATACTCTCCATCTACGGTAGGGTGCCAAAACAAAATCAATTCATTCAATGCTATAAGGTGCTACTATATGAGGAGTCAAACTCACATGAAGTTAGAATTTACACTGATGGCTCTAAAATAAAACAGGAACGGGCGCGTTCTTCACGATCTAAACACATAGCAGCAACCCAGGGTTCACACAACGCCATCTTCCAGGTGGAATGTGTAGATATAATCCAGGTGGCATCTGCGGAATCCAAACCCATTATCATAAAGGATTACCGGTAAACGTAGACAAAAACACAACGTAGTGTGGGTCGCCCGCCGGCTAGGTGGAGAGACGTCTTGCGAAAGACAGCTGGCAGTAACTGGATGAGAAGAGCCGAAGATCCGGCTCAGTGGCGTTCATTGAGAGAGGCCTACGTCCAGCGATGAACTAGTATAGACTGATGATGATGATGATGATGATGATGATGATTTTGTAGACACAAAACTCGCGTTAGGTTTATTCTGTGGTTAGGTCGCACAAATGGATTTTTAGGACGTTATTAGGATAGATACCAGTAGCGTTAAACTAAATTTGCAGCTTCGAAAGACCTGGGCTAACTTCGTGGTGCTCGAAAAACAACCAGATTTTCGCACTTTTTTTAGATTTTGGCTTATAACTTCTAAAAAGTCCTTCCCACGGAAAAGTTATTTGCAACATTTCTAAAGAAAACAAAAATTTCTATAATTTGAGCTCAACCGCAGCTCTGTTATTTTTTGAAAAACGTGAGATAAAGTATTTCAAACATTGGGCATTTTTTCTAAAATTTTCGAAATTTTAGTTTTAGCCGCCTTCCGAGCAGAATATCGGCTATACGTTACTCGTACTACTCGTAATACATGAGTATCAAAAGCTCCCCTGTCTGGACAAACCAAAAAATTAAGGAAATCTGATTTTTCAACATATATAAATTAATATTAATATTACACAGTAATCTATTGTAATGTTATTAAAATCCAAAATTAATAATTTGATTTATTTTATTTATTTTATGATACACATAACTACATATAACATTTTTTTTAATCGTGTGTGTCTGTTTGTCTGTTTATCTGCATCTGTTTGTTTGTTCGCATCACGTTAAAACTACTAGGCCGATTGTGATGCAGTTTTCACTGATGGATAGCTTAGGGTTTGACTTAAAAACTGGTATACTGGTATCTCAAAATAATGTATAGAAGCCGAGCAATCGATAAAAAACTTTTTGACGGCTGAAGGAATTTTGATTAATGGTATATTGGTATTTTAGGTCCAGGAATTGCACATGGATTACTTTTAACCTCAAGAAATGAACACGCGTGAGAATCCACGGGCAAAGCTTGTATATTAATAAAAATACAACATACAAAATATTAATATATTGAATAAAATAAGCTAATACTTATAATAACATAATAAATATAATTAAAAAGAGGTTAGTATAAACAACCGAGTCACTCTCCAATGGATAAAGGGGCACAGCGGATCTAGAGGCAATGACGCGGCTGATGAACTGGCGAGGCGAGGCTCGAACTTGCGCGCGGTAGGTCCGGAACCGATGATCCCTTTGCTTTTCAGCCAAATGCGCTCATGGATTCAACAGAGAACATACGAGCATAGTTAAGCAGAAAGCGACCAACCCTGTTTTATGAGAAAATGAGTTATAATGCCTATGCCTATGCCTATGTTTTATTTACTTTATGTATTCCAAAGAAACGTTTCTTCAAAGCACATTCTGAGGTCAAGATATTAAATTGTCCAATAAGACCTCATACCATTATCCCCCTTTTTTTGTGTAAAAGCCGACCATTTTAGGGGATGGTCTAGCAAAATATCCCTAAAAGAGGAAATTGTGGTAAGCAGAATCCGACTATCGCAGTTGGTCTGGCTTCTGTAAATTTTATTTAAAATGAAATAGTTCCCATTTTTTATTTGCAGAAGCCGACTACGGCAATGGTCTAGTTTTTCAAAAATATTATTGGTGTATTATACTCGTAATATATTTCTTGATCAGATTTCGTCCATGTTAACAACACAGTTAACATGTTTATGTTTATAACACAGGGCGCTATGGAAAGAACTCATGCGAGCATAACAATCCCTTGAGTCGCTCTAGGTTTATTTTATATGGCTATTTCAATGTGCAGAATAACACCATTTATTTGGCTTTGCATATCTCTCGGTTGTGTTTCAAACCTCAATAAGCTGAAGGAGACCATTTCTATGGATGCGTACTGCAAAAAACTAAAATATGAATTGTTGCAAAAAGCAGAAAACGACTACGTGTTTAACTCATAAGTTTATTAACAAAACATATCCATTTTCTAGTTATAAATAACCTATTTCGTAGCCTCTGAAGTGTCCTTTGATATAAGTATAACATTTAAATCAATTATGAATTGTACATAAAAAAGCAGTGAAAAACCCCTTTAAACGGCTTTATCTCAAAATGCGTTTTTCGTCGATGGTCGCTTTCTGTTTAACTACGCTCAACAATCTTCATAAAAACTCCTGGGCAAGTATTAAGGACTGCAGGCAGTCGAGGAAGGAATTCCCGGAGGTAAATTCGAGATCCCTCCCGTAAACTCCTAAACCTAAACAGGACAAGCTCCACAGCGATTATTCTGACAGGTCGTCAGAATAATCGCTGGTCATTGTGCCCTTATTAAACACCTATTTACCATTGGTACTTGGTTTGGTATTGGTATTTGGTTTTTACCTATTTACAGCCCCCTGTGTAGAGGCTGCATGGAGGCTGAAAAAACGGCCGCGCATGTGCTCTTAGAGCGCAGTGGCGCATGGCGTGGCGATGCAGATAGCTCATTTCCTGGGAGCACCGGGAACCCTGCAGGAAGCCTGCATCGGAATGCAGGAGATGCTGGCGTTCCTTGAGAACATTGGGTGGCTGAACTGACTAGCAGCACCACTGACTATTATAGCAGCATCACGCAAAAAGAGCCGACATCTGGCCTAATTGCGGAGAATAGCCCAAGCCAAAGCATGTTGGTGTGAAGATAAGTTGAACCCTGAATAACATAGGGATACTTAATATCGTGATAAACTGTAGTCCGCGCAAAAGCTAGGCGATCATATTATCATAATGAACATTTACTTTACAAATATTACAAATATCAGGGTGATAGGTAGAACACAGTAGCAAGCAAAGGAAAAAAATATTGTTGTTTAGATTTACGTAACATTTAACAGGCTAAAATGAATTTAAAAAATAGGTCATATAATCAATTATTCAGTGTATTAAAATTAACTTTTTATTGACTCACCAAATTATAGGATAAAAGAAAGCAATGAAAACGATATTTATAAAAGAAACCAAAAAAAAAACCTTCATTTTAAAAAGCCGACAACAACACAAACTTCTCCAACAAACTACGCAATTGAACTCAGAAGGTCTTCAAAAGTTCGCGGACTTGTCAAACCACAGTGGCTTGAGGATGGAAACTCCAAGGTTTTAAGGTGGAACTTTTCAATCAGGCCCCTATACCGAGTGTGAAGCAAAGGAAATTAGAGTCCGGGAGACTGCCCGGCGGAATAAGATAAAGTGGAAAAGGCTTTATAAATATTTTTTAGAAAATATTTCTATCAGATAATGCGAACATGCAGTATTAGATTTATGAATGACTAGCAGTGCCTGCGGCTTCACACGCGTGTTCATTTCTCCAGGTTAAAAGTACTGTGTGTGCTATTCCAAGACCCAAAAGTGATAATTGCATTGCAATCGGTCCAATTGTTATTACGTGATGCGCGAACAATTAGACTAACAAACAGACAGACACGATTTTTTAAGCATTCTAGGTATAAAGCGAATCGATCGAGTCAGAAATACCGTACTGCGTTCCATGACAGGTATTGCAGATGTAGGAGAAAAAACTGCAGATTGGGCAGGTCACGTGAGCAGGATGCATCCCGAAAGATGGGCAACGATCGCAACACATTGGGTACCCAATCACCAACGAAGGCGTCGAGGCCGTCCACGGAAGCGGTGGCGTGACGATCTTGATACTTTCGAAGGAAATTGGCTTGAACTTGCACAAGATAGAGATTGAAGGAATTGGGGGAGACCTTTGCCCAGCAGTGGGACACTACAGGTTGAATAAAAAAAAAACTAGTGCAGTAGCTTAGACAAGTAACCTAGTCATTTTTTTAAATGATCTTCCTTGTACAGACTTTTTCGTTTTTATTGATTTATTATAGGTGTAGATAGTTAGAAAGATATTTATTACTTCAAAATTAACATACTACTTTGGACCCATATACCGCAGGAACCCTTTATTTTTGCGAAATAAAATGTATCTTCAATATTAACCCATCATATAAACCAAGTGGCTCTGTAAGCTGTAGACCTCGCACGAACAAACTTTTTTGCAAACAATCTAGTGGTGCATAGTAGCGCCATCTAGTTAACTTATTGTACAACTAACATAAATAACCAAGGTGCTCCATCACTCCCTACCTAGTAGGTAAAGGGCTGACTCCACTGGTAGAATCCTAAAAGTGAGAAATTTACTGCATTTTGAGGAGCTATTCGGCTCATAATGCCGAAGGTCCTCATCAGATCTTCACCAATGTTTTATCAGACTAACTTAAAGTTACTACCTTTCAAATAAAAAGGTGTTGCTTCGACCAAACGCGCACATAAGTCTTAATTATCATTATTTCATAAAGAAGCCGTCTCCGCACTTCTCCAACTCCACATAAACTAGCGAAGAACTAAGATCGTAAGTCGAAAAACTTGGTCGGGCGCCGAGTGGGGCGTAGATAAGTGAATTTGTTATCTGGCACTAAAGGCTCCGTAGGCTCAGTAGTTCCACTTTGGACACTGCCCGCATACGTAACTTTGTCATTTTAGGAGTTTACTATGGAAGGGGCTTACCTTTAGAATATGTAAACAAAAAAGGAATTAAGTTTTAGTCAGAATTTGATACTCTCTCTACGGTCAGAATGTATAAGTTTATTTCTCACTTTATGTACTTCAGTACACTCCTAATGTCGTATAGTGATATAAACACTGTTTTGAAAACTCATTTATATAACTTTGGAATTTGAAAGTACACAGTAGAAGATGAATTATTTATTTGAATGTGTAAAGAGAATATATGTATGCTCGACTGAATTGAAAAATGTATTAAAATCTTAGACAAATAATCCATAGGTACTTGCTCAACAAGATTGAGCAAGTACCAATCAATCTTGTTGAGTAAGTACCTATTATGTTGTTTGATTGGATTAAACAACATAACCAGTGCACCTTTAAAAAGAAGTTGTAGTTTATGATTGCAAACACAATAAAAACCAAAACGATACAAACTATCATATTGAAGATTTTAATATCATAAAAGTTTTTTTATAAATATAAATCATGAAGTTTTTTTTATCCTAAAGTATCCTAAATAATGCGTATTTTCTGTCATAGTTCATCGGTTTGATGATGATATTACTTTCCGAAATCACACAGTGGTTCGCAATAAAAAAAGCCCGCAAGCAATAAATACTTCAACTAAAAGGAAAAATTATGGCCAAATATTTTCCGAGAGTATGCGACCGCCGCCAAATTCCGGCTATTTATTTATCGTCTGTTTAAATATAAAATTTTCGGACGAGTTAAATGCACTTTACAGACCAATATGCTATACAGGCTGTGCGAAAGATATTTATTTGTTGCTTTGCAATTACATATTTTGCCTTAGCTGCCAGGCCTAGCTTCAAATCTTTCCAAAGGTTGTATGTAAGAGATTTCTGAAAGAGATAACACCGCCGATTATACTACCGACATGATTTTATTACATTTTATATTTTTGTGCAATACGATACGATACGAAATACTTTATTGTATGCCAAAACAAAGAACAAACAATATTAAAACTTAAATAAGGTAATACAATTGGCGGTCTTATCGCTTAAAGCAATCTCTTCCAGACAACCTTTGGATGGACAGTATCAGAAGAAGCAGAAATAGATGGTGGTGTACAATTAAGAATAATTATTAATTACATAAAAATACTTAAATATATAAAAAAAATATGACATAATATATATATATAATTAATAAATATATATTACATAAAATAAATTTATAATTATAATAAATTACAACATATCAACATAAATAGTTAAATGAAAAATAATAATAATATATAGTAGCAATAATGTTAACAAATAGTGATTTTTCACCATATTTTTGAAAATTGACAAAGATTGATTGTCTGGGTTGCAATGTACAACCTTTTACTTTTAATGATATGCAATAAAGAGTTACGTATCTATCTTTACTAATCAGAGTCAATTTTGAGGATTGTTGTGGCCCTACAATACATTCTTTAAAAAAAACATCAAATATTAATTAAAAATTAATCTAAAAACCCTCTTTCTTTCATTCATTGTCATCTATTTGTGAGCTACCCTAAAAGTTTCAGCCGTTGAGTTAGAGTTGCAAGATTCCACCCGGAACGACAGACAAACATGTCTAAAACCGTGGTAACAAGCAATATTCTTTCAGGACTTTACATTGGAAGTGGTACAGAAACTGCCAAAGATCAAGAAGGGCTGCCCGTTCGCATCGTTAGTGATGCGAAACGTCTGGGATCTGTGCGAGGCCTGTTTGTGATATTTTAATTTTTTCAAAAACACTTTATTAATACATCATACAACACTCTGTACACTCCAGCTCTTCGGTCTTGCCACTGCAATTCGCGGTCATCTGGCGACTCGCCAACACGCGCCAACAAAAAACGTACGCAAATACTGTCTGTTTGTCCGTCTCGGTCATCTGCGGCCAACACTCCGCATTACTCATTGCATACCTTTTACAAGTGAAACGGTACGATGATAAAGAGATTTATTTTCCTTGTGTGTTGGATGTTAAAATAAGCTTTAGTTAAAAATGTCTTTAGAATAGAATAGAGTAGAAAATGACATGATAAAACAGCACAAAGAAAATAAAAATTTGCATGATAGGACACAAATCGGCCCTAACTTAGCATAAATAAGTTATATATTAAAATCATTTAAAAAAATAATTATGTGCAATGTCATAGTGGAACTTAAAACCGGATGTCATAATAAAATGCGTACACAAAATTTCGTGAATAATTAAATGTGTATACAACATCTCGTGTCTGTGTTGTTAACCGTCAGGACCTAACACAGTGTAGCAACTATGTCATGGTAAAACTTAAAAGCAGGTGTCATAATAAAATGCGTACACAAAATTTCGTGTCTGTGCTGTTGACTGTTGAAGAGTTCCTTTATCTGGAGCTAATCCTGGATATCGATACAGGTCAAGCTTACCACAAAAACGGATTGTCATCGGAACTGAATCAACATGTACAAATGCTTGCAAGCTTTGACCTATACAAACTTCCATACATACAGTCATACAAACATTACAAGTTAAATAAAAGCTTTCAGAAAAAAGCAAATAATTTTAACTCAGTAGGTATACTACTTAAGGCCCGAGATTTAAAATCAAATGAGCCCAAAC
The DNA here is from genome assembly GCA_946251855.1 of Alsophila aescularia. Taxonomy (NCBI): domain Eukaryota; kingdom Metazoa; phylum Arthropoda; class Insecta; order Lepidoptera; family Geometridae; genus Alsophila; species Alsophila aescularia. The sequence continues at coordinate 39,973,244 of OX276381.1, forward strand.
TCGAAGGGGTTTCATTACGGTTAACTTCATGCCTTGACCTGACCTTCCAGCTCCATCATGAGACCAGGACAATGATAAAATTACAGCTTAATTGGATGTCAAATGACAACTAAAAATATATAAATAATACTAGCTATAACCGCGGCTTTGCCCGCGTGGTCGTTTCATTTAAAAGTAGCCCACACGTGTTATTCCAGGACCAAAAGTACCTATAAACTACATTTCTTCACAATTCGTTCAGCCGTCAAAAAGTTTTTTATCGATTTTTCGGCATCTAATCATCGGATTAAGATACAAAGTATCTGTTTAAGTCAAACCCTGATATATCCAACAGTGGAAACCGCATCGCAATCGATCTAGTAGTATTTACGTGATGCTCGAACAAACAAACAAACAAACATACAGAGAAACAGACAGACATGATATTTAAAACTGTTATATTCTTGTTCGGTAGCTTATTTTAGGTAGGTACCCTAGACAATTTTTATGTATTATCTTCTTTGTACAGACATGTTCATACTTATTGCTTTATTATAAGTATATAGATTACAGAACACAACAATAAATGATAGTGTCAACAAGTGAAGAGAGGGTTTGGTGTAGCTTGTTTTGGTAAGAAAATATTATTAGGCACATTTCTCTGGTTTGATTTTGTCTGTTTCTAGCATAAATAGCAGGATAACCGTATTATTACTGACTCAGCACAAACACAGACGTCGCACAATCACAACTAACCGTCGCAGGGGCCCTCTATAATAATCACGAAATACGCAATATTTCCATTCACAAAGGAAACGGTCAATAAAGGATCTGACAATAAACACGATGATTTTGCATAATTTTATTGATCCAAATATGCGTGGATCATTGATCATCGGTCGATAGAACGCTTAAAACATGTCAGTAGTACAGATAGTGAAGTCAATTTTAATCGGTATCGATGTTTTACTCTTCGACATCAAACGAAAATTACCGCCGTGACTCACAAAGCTGCCAGCTTGAACTGGGACTGGGCCGGACATGTGAGCCGCATGTTTTTTTTTTGTTTTTTTTTCGTGACCTTTCCACACCTGTTACCTAGCCCCAAAATAGGATACCCTTTACTATGGGCACTAGATAACGGATAAACATACATAGATAAGAATATTACATCCATGACTCGGAAACAAACAATTCTGCTCATCACACAAATGATTGCACCTTGCAGGATTCGAACCTGCGACCGTTAGATTTTTCTCTAGCCACTAGACCAACCGGTCGTCAAAACCACAAAGTTTTATTGCCCTTTTGCGGTTTCAATATTAATTTACCACAAGTGCTGTACAAAATACCATGGTACAAAAAAACGACTTTAAATGTATCAACAGCTAGTTATACTTTCAGTGTAGTCCGATATACGAGTAAACTTCATCAAATTTTGTTGAGTAGTTTATTTTTTAGTTAGCTTTTGAATAAAACAACACCATCTAAATCAGCTTAGAGAATTGAAGGAATTTAAACATAAAATCAAAATGAATTACTAAAAGAAGCTCGAAAAACTACTACACCAATTTTATACAATTTATATTGGACCACTTGGAGAGTATTTCAAACAAAAAAATAAATTTCAAAATTGGTACACTATTGACGGAGAAATTGGTGTGCATACATAAAATATAAAAACATACATACAGTCTTTTTTTCTGAAGTCGATTACAAACGGATCATGTATGTACTAGTCAGCGTTTTATGAAGTCAACTGGTAATTCATGCAATCACAAAAACTTGAAAACTTAACTCATACTTGCTAAAATAAGTTCAGACCCGTAAAGTAATGGGATGATCTTTCAATGTCCAAAGATTGCAAACGACAAAGATGTCTAGAAAGAAATGGTGAAACCTTTGCTCAGCACTGGTATAGTATCGTCGTCGTAGTATGGTACTGGTATACTGGTGTAGTAGTATAGGTGAAGAAAAATAATGTTTTGAACCGAAAAATCGAAACATTTAAAAAATATATTGATGGCATACATTTTGATTGAATTTATAAGCATACACTGGACTCAACATGAGGAACATAAACAAAAACGAAAATATACAGTCAAGTTGAAAATCTTTTCCTGTTGGAAGTCATAGTCCACGTTATCGGGCCAAATTATTAAAAGAAAAAAGAAAATATAAACAACACACACGAGAGGCTACAAATGTTACACAGTAATTATAATAGGTTCTTAATTTCAATTTGTTGCCTTATATCGATGCTTACTCTCCCATCACTAGTCCAATGTTGTGCAAATCTCCGCGTTGACCGATGGACCGTGGCGAACGAGACGATCGATCAAACTGCTCAGTCGCTTTGTTCCGTGACATCGCCAGGTGTGGACCTCGCCTAAATACAGCTCCTGCAAGAATCTGTATGACTTTTTATATTTTGCAGTTTTATGTCGGCACGTGCAAATTTCATGCATGTCGGATTTGGTAACTGATGAGTAATCACATTCATTTTCATCCAAGTACTTTTATCACCACCACGGTATACCAGAAATAACAATCTTTCTGGTTTTATGTGCACTACACTACAAAATGAAACTTTTCAAATTATTGTCATTATTCACAACACAGAGAAACAAAAAGGTCACCCGTCTTTAACCACTCAAATCAAACACGGTAACGTGCCCAATATTCGCTCCCTCACATTGTTTGCCAAACTGTACCCAAATCTCACCAAAACCCTTGTTTATGCCCAATAAAAATCGCCAAGTCCGGTGCGGAAATCGGAAATTTTCCCACCCACAAAAATTCTAAATCACCAACTTATCTCAACCACAAAAAATAAAATAAAAGTCTTTATTTCCTTCGTCATAAGGTTTAAAAGACATGAAAGGGTAATGTTGCAATGTCCCCTTCAAGTGATTGAGTCCATATGTCGAGAACAAGTGAACTGGCTTCTTAACACGCTGGACACCCCAAATTGAGGGTAGTTCGAGGGTGGAAATTGTTGAGTTTATTGGAATTTCCTATGGGTTGGTGTTCACACGTGGCTTGAAGAATGTGGCTTGGGGTTGCTGTTATCATGGATTGGAAAAATTTGCTTTTTTATGATAGGGAAGATTGTTGACATGTCAATTCAAAGAACATAGTATTTTGATATATTGAATTCGAGGAAGTACAACCAAGTGGAACGAACGTATTGCCTTTACTGAGAGTGTAGTCCTATTTCTGTGCCGAGAGTTTGAAATCCTCTACCAAAATGAAAAGGCTTTTAGTCGTTGTTTGACTTTCATCCATGATTTAATCCATACTTATAATAAAACAATCAGTACGAAAAAGTCTGTACAAAGAATATAACAAAAAAGAAGATACCCTAGTACTTAAAATAAACTAACTAGTGGCTCTGTGAGCTGTAGACCTCGCGCGTAGAAGCTTTTTTGCAAACAATTTAGCGGTGCACAGTAGCTCCATCTAGTTACCTTATTGTAAAAATAACATCAATAACCAAGGTGCTCCATAAATCCCTACCTAATAGGTAAAGGGCCGATTCCACTGGTAGAAACCTAAACTGCATTTTGAGAATAGCTTCTGGTCATCACGCCGAAGATCCTCATCAGATCTTCACCAAATTTTTGTAAAAGTAACTTAAAGTTACAACCTTTCAAATAAAAAAAACCTTTGAAATAGAGTTTAATACTGTGGAGATATTCAGTAGCCCCTTTTTTACCCTTTTTCGGGGAAAGTTTCCATTATCATTAATTCAAGACGAAAAAAAAATTCAAAAAATTCGCTTTAACTGTATACCAAGTTTCGTCTAGATCGGTTGAGAACTACGACCTGTAGAGGAGAACAGACATCCGGAAGGACATACGGAAGCATTTTTGCCCAACCTGAAACGGAAACGCTTCGCTCGTGCTTCGCAATCGCTCGTTCAATCTTTTTTTTTAGGTCATTTCTCTCTGTTTGTCTGTCTGTTTGTTTGCCGATCATGGTAAAACTACTGGACCGATTGCGATGTGGTTTTCACTGTTGGATGACAGGGTTCGACTTAAAAACTGGTGTACTTAGTATCTTAATCCGATGAGTAGAAGCCGAGCATTCGATAAAAACTTTTTGACAGCTGAAGGAATTTTGATCAAATGTTGGTATATTGGTATATTAAATCTTGGTTTAACCTAGAGAAATGACCACGCGTGCAAAACTGCGGGTACAGCTTCTCACAGAATAAACTACATTAATAGCTTTTCTTATTTTTCATTTAAATAGTACATGAACTTGAGAAAAAATATTGGCATTAAAACACTCATTAATTCAAATTATTTACAAATTATGATAAAAATAAAAATATATAACGTAGTTTATTCTGTGATTAATAAAAAAAAGATCAGAATTATTAGATTTGGTTATGGTTCAGAATGGTAGAAACGTTTTATCCGAAAACGCAAATTTCATGGAAATGCTTGGCAAAACCTGTAGAAGCCGCGTGGGTTTACCCTCGCTTTAAACCTAAATTGAATAAAACTTTCAAATCCACAATTTTTCTCTCTAAATTTTTATTTTCATTTTTTGACGGTGTAGATGAAAAATAACTGCTAAAAAAATGGGCCATTTTTTCACACCAGATTAATCCAATTTGCCTCGCTCCTAATTCATAAAACTACCTCTAATCACCAGCTCCCAAGACACCCTCAAATTTATAGCTAATTCCTTAAACACACCATCCCTTCATAAAAATACTTCCCTTGATATACGGCTCTGAATTATTCATTCAATTCTCACATTCTCGGCCCGCCCGCCCAATTGGGCGGAAAGGTGACTTGACCTCAGTGAAGTGACCCTTTCCTTTCATCATAAAGCTGCTTATAAGGGTCGCTTGGAGGACCTTCTTTGAAGAATTCTGGCGGCGATTTTATAAAATGCGTACTAATATAAAATGGGTATTTTTGAAAATATATTAGAAACTTTTTCTTGGTTTACTAAGCTCTACTAAATGACTTTCTATAATCATCACGTTATTTCTTCTACAACGCATAGGATAAGATAAGCATTACTATCATTTGATAGGTACAATATTGTTAATTTAATTGATTACGAAAGTACGCTGTTTATCTAGGTATATTAAACCATAGAATCCCCACTAACATATAAAAGTGAAACGTTGTATGTTTGTTTGGGGAGCTTTCACGCGATAACAGTAGGACAAATATTGATAAAAATTGGAAAAGAGATAGCTTTTGTTTGGAATAACACATAGGATACTTTTCATCATCATTATCCTTTACGCTCAAACGGCTGAACGGATTTTGGTGAAATTTGAAATGGAGATAGCTTATACCTTGGAATAACACTTATAATATTTTTCAGCATTATCATCATCATCATCATGCTCTCTCACACGGGTGAAACCGTGGGATGCAGCTAGGGTCATAATTCAGCTGCATGTTTACCGGATAGCATCGCCATCCGTACAAATGCTCAATTCGTACAATTCGTGTTTATTTAGTAGTTTTTACAGAATTTTGTTTGACATATTATCAATTCGTACAAATATACACACTACCCTACATTAATATATGTACTTTAGTCTTTACTATTAGTCAGTGATATCGTTTATCTTTAAAAGACCCACCGTACCACCAGAGCCAGGGGTGCGTTGGGTCTGAAGGGATCTCAGTATGTCAGTGTGATGGAGCGGCTGGATTGCCTCTATGTTCACATGATGATGAAGCATATGGTCGTGAGTTTCTGCATATATTTTAACTACTTTGTCAACGAACTCTATTTTGAGATCCCGATGGAGATCGTAGTTTTTTATGTTTCCCTTAGTACCTTAATCTGGAAGCGGTAAATAATTAATAATTTGACTGTGTGCAATCATCCCGACCGCACACAGTTGAACGTATCTACTGCACACATGCAGTCCGTTCGATGGAGCCCTAATATGTAGAAAGCTTACAAACAATGATGAAACCACGAACATAAAGAATTTGCATAATAAATCGTCGTCGTAAATACAATACCATTATATTAGGAATCTTTCAAAAATATTATTACACCTTATAAAAACCGCACGAATCTTGACAATGCACACTTTTTAATTTACTAACAACACACACTAAAACTTTTCCGGAGTGCATCTTCGTGTTTTTATCTTCAATCCATGATTATCACCATTCTTTCCACCACTTTGAAGTTATTCAGGATCAGCTATAATTATTGTCGTCGATAAGTTGATTTTTACAATTTTGAACTTTACTTAGAAAGTTTGAAGGAGTATGATCTCTTCTTACTTTAATGTGGATTTATTCTCATGCATCAAAAAGTCACCAACACTTGCAATTTTGATGAGGTTAAGAGCTTTCCATACGTACTTGTTTCTGTTGGAAAATATCGGATCACATCGACGTTTCTTTCAAGTTCAGCCAACAGCATACATCTGAGATTTTTTTAAAGTTGCATTTCTTTCGACTTTGTTTGATTTCAATTGATATTCTCCGGGATTACGTTAAGAAACGCAGAGTATCCGAGTGCAGGTCTTTCATAACGTTTGCTCTTCACTTGGCTCTATATCCAAGATTGGCGAAGCAGAAAAGGAATGCTACAAAAGCTGGTATAGGTGTCCCTTTCCACTTTGCAAACTGGTTGAATGCCAAATGAAGAGCCGACTCTATATAAAGGCAACTTTGCCGACAGTCTGCAACACGAGTAAGATGGTGACAAAGTAAAGGACGGACGGAGGTATGGGCCTGTTGGATTTGCCGGTGGTGCTTACGAGGACGTGCGGGGGCGCGACGGGCACAGCCAGGGCTTGGTTATTGCATCGGTTTATCTGAAATAAGGGAATGAATTGTTTTTTTTTTCACTTTTTACCCGACTGCGGCGAAGCAAGGGAAGGGTAATGAGTATATATGTGGATGTTCCACCACAGCGTCGCCCGTATTGGTCCGATTTTGACAAGAGAGGTATCAACAGTTAGGCTGCCTAGTTAGGCCACGAGGAAACGCCAATCAATTTGATAATGTCATAGGCAATTTTTACCCGACCAAAGCGAAGCAAAGTAAGGGTTATGTGTTCTAACTAAAAACTTAGTCCGATTATGACAAGCGAGGTATCAATCGATTCGTCTTCATCGCAAGAGTGTCATGGGCTATTTTTTACCCGACCGTAGTCGGGTTTTAGTTTTTGAACGTATGTCTTGTTCTTGGGTTCTTCTTTCATAATTAACGTGACCCGAAAGCCTAGTGAACTAGCTGGAAAAGAAGATCACACATCATCATCATCATCTAGGGTCACTCACCAGGCAAGCCCAAACTGGGGTATGCCTGGCAAATCATGCTAAGAGATGAAATAACTCCTATACCTTTGGTCTCGCAAACCACCCATCTGCGAGTACTTCGTCTTCACCGTGTGTGTACGTGTATCTCTGTGTATGTGGCATCATAGCTCTCAAACGAATGGGCCGATTTTGATGCGTTTTTTTTGTTTGAAAGCTGATGTGATTGAGATGGTTGTTAGCTCTAATAGGGGGGATGAGGGGGGGGGGGCTGTGAGGATCCAAATTCGCATACGAAAGGACCGAATTTAATTCGGTTTTTTAAGTTTGAAAGCTGATGTAATCGATATGGTTACATGCTTAGCTTTAATGGGAGAAGGGGGGTGAGGGGGGAAAATCGAAGCTCCCAAACGAATGGACTGATATTGATGCGGTTTTTTATGTTTTGTGATCGAGATGGTTCTTAGCTATAATGGGAAGAGGGAAGAGGGGGTTTAATCAATTTTTAATTTGTGCTTGTTGAGAACACAAGCCACATCGGAAAAATGCGTATCGCGAATATGTTCGCAAGTTTCGCGAAAGATACTTACATCGCAACATGAGGTTTCTTTAGTACCGATGCATCCAGACCGACAGCCGCGCATCACGGCTTCGTAGCTGCTCCCCTTTGCTATCACAGACGTGAAGCACTTGTCTTCCGGACTGTGGCAGATCATCGTGTGTACTCTGAAAGAAGGGAAGAAATAACTGGCATTTGCGAGTCGTGGCTCGCGTATTCTATGCTCCGTACATGGAATACCTGGTTTTAATAGCAGTAAGGTTCGTTTATGAACCGGATTATTGAATCTGTTGATAAGAGACTAATAAAGAGGAAAGAATAGATTTTTTACATGTTTGTTTGTGATGGATAAACTAAAAAAGACTGAAGCAATTTTAAAAATTCTTTTACCTACAGAAAGCTACATTAACAGCGAGTAACAGAGGCAGTATTTAACTTTTCAAAAAATTAGAAATCCCTACGAAAATTGTAATAATGTATCAAAAATACAGAATGGAATGATATGTTGCCATGGAAACGAAATAATAACAAGTCTGTCAAGTACCTGAGTAATAATGCTGTTGTCTATGGTCAAAAAACACCACGATCGTTGTTGCCAAAGATTTTGAATTACGCTTACTGGCGTATTTTAGAGTAAGCGTAAGCGGCTGGTATAAAAATGATAAAAGTTAGAAAAATGCCGCGGTGTGAGCATTAGTACCCGTGTGAAGCCGGGACGCGTCACCAGTAAGAGATATATTTGAACATCCAACTACATTTTAATGTTTTTAGTATTTGTGGTGTAAATTCATATACCTAAGTAGGTATTGTAGGATTAAAAAAACATAAGTTCCGAAACTGAAACCCTACTACGGTAGGATAAAAACTAAAACCCTACTACGGTAGGATAAAAAATAGCCTATGACTCTCTTGCGATGAAGACGAATCGATTGATACCTCGCTTGTCAAAATCGGACCAAGATTTTAGTTTGAAAACATAACACTTCCTGTGTTTCGCCGAAGTAGGGTAAAAAAAAACCTGTGACACTCTATACATGAAGATGAATTTATTGAACCTCGCTTGTCAAAATCGCACCAAGATTTTAGTTTGAAAACATAACACTTCCTGTGTTTCGCCGAAGTAGGGTAAAAAAAGTCTGTGACACTCTATACATGAAGATGAATTTATTGATACCTCGCTTGTCAAAATCGGACCAATATGGGCGTCGCTATGGTGGAACATTCACATACATACATACATACATACATAGACTGTTAAGCTCATTATCCTTCCCGTCTTCGCCGTAATCGGGTATAAAAGATTCAAATTTTTTAGACAAAAGTGTTTGAGAAAGTGTCGTTACAAAATTTGACCCATAAAGCTGATTTTGAAAAGCGCTCACGTTTTTGTTTATTCTTAACTAGTTGTGCCCGCGGCTTTGCCTGCGTCGTCATTTCATTTAAAAGTAGCCCGTACGTGTTATTCCAGGACCAAAAGTACGTGAAAAGTACAATTTACTACATTACTTCAAAATTCGTTCAGCCGTCAAACAGTTTTTTATCAATTATTCGGCATCTAATCATCGGATTAAGATACCAACCACCAAAGCTTTAAGTCAAGCCTCAAGATATCCAACAGTGAAAACCGCATCACAATCGATCCAGCCGTTTTTATGTGATGTTTTTTAGTTAATCTTGGATTATATCGTCATGAGTTGGTAAATCGGTATTTTACCAATAGTATGGAGTAAATGCTACGTTTTACCATTGATGTCCGGTAAATGTTGGTTTTGGTTAATTTAGGTTAGTTTTTTTTTTGTGTGTTTGCCCTAGATGGAGAAATCCTTATGGATACCGTGGGAAACTGGTTATGTAAAGGTTAGATTAGGTTAGGTTCTGGGACTGGAGGCCGCCCTCTCCAAGACCGAGGCCCTATTGTTACATGGACCTCGGAGGGGACCTCCTCCAGGAATGCGGGTACAATTGGATGGGGTGATGGTCTGGGTTGGGACCCAGATGAAATATTTGGGTCTCATCCTGGACGGGAGGTGGGCATTTGAGGCCCACTTTGCCCAGATGGCCCCAAGAGTGGTGGGAGCGGCAGCCACTCTGGGAAGGCTGCTGCCCAACGTGGCTGGCCCGAGCGCCAACTGCCGTAGACTATACTCCGGAGTGATCCAGAGTATGGCCCTGTATGGGGCACCGGTCTGGGTGGACACCCTCAACCGCAGGACCAAAACCCTGCTGCGACGTCCGCAGCGGGTGATTGCGACGAAGGTGATACGTGGGTACCGGACGGTGTCCTGGATGGCAGGGTTCGTGTTGATCCCCCCTGGGAGCTCCAAGCGGAGATCCTCGCCGAAGCGGCGGCGGGCCTCGTGGCGGGGATGAGATCGCGAGGAGACCCCCCCAGCGTGGGAGGAGGTCACGCGCTTACGGCGGCAGGCGAGGGCTGCCATGTTGCGGCGGTGGACGGAGGACCTGGATCCACCAGTCCCTGGGCAGTGGACAGTGGAGGCTATCCGCCCGGTCCTTCGGAGGTGGGTTAGGCAGCAGCATGGGCCGCTGACCTTCCGATTGGTGCAGGTGCACTCTGGACACGGATGTTTCGGAAAGTACCTGCACCAGATCGCAAGACGGGAGAGGACTCCGGTGTGCCACGAGTGTGGGGCACCGGAGGACACGGCGCACCACACGCTGGAGGCGTGTGCCGCATGGGGCCCGCAGCGGCACACGCTTTCAATGATGATAGGGCGGGATCTCTCGCTGCCGACCGTGGTTAACGCCGGCAGCGAGCGATCATGGCAGGCGATGGTCTCTTTCTGCGAAGCCGTTATGGTGCAGAAGGAGACCGCGGAGCGGGCCAGGGAGACGGACGCCCGAGCGGACGCGCTTCGGCGCAGGAGACCAGGTGAGAGGATGGCGTTTCGCCCACCTCCTCCCTCCTCCGTAGTGGGGTCACTGGTGGAGAGTCGGGGGACTCTTCACCGGCTTGCACGGCCCCAGATGTCCGAGGGGTGACCTTTGTGAGCAAGGTTGCCCCTCCAAAGGCGGAGAGACCCGATAAAGATCTGCCACTAGGGCAAGATGGTAGAATGCTACCCCCTTCCATCACCCCCGTGGTGGAAAGGAAGTGCGCAGGCATTTCCCCCCTCAAAATAAAATAAAATCTTATTCAACATTTACCGTGCTGCTGAGGTAAATCTTAAGATTAATGGTACAAAAAGTTCGAAATGAATGATGATCACCGAACTGTTTGGACTTTTACCATAATATTTGGTAAATCTTAGGATTTACCGTAGTTCCGGCTTTTACACTAACCTGTATTTAGTAGGATCTAAACACGACCGCATCTGCGTCTCTGCCTTGTAAGCGCACACGTAGCACTCCAAAGGCCGCCGCGGAACAGTCCTCGTGACAGTTTCTGGTGAAGTTGCTGTTGGTACAGACACAACTGGTGCTCTCCTCCCTGGAGCACGCTCCAACTTCTCCGCTGGCGGTTCGTCAGAGTCCTCTTCATCGTCATCATCGTCCTCTTCACCCTCACCATCTTCAACACGTCTAGATTGAAAAGATATTTTATTGAACTTGTTATTTTTTTAATGCAAGTTCTGTATTTTATTTTATACACTAACTGTGCCCGTGTAGTAATATTTCTGGTATATAAGGATCCTGTGTGTTATTACAAAATACAAAACCAAAAGAACCAATTTTATCAAACATCTTTCAGACGTCAAGTGTTTTTTTTGTCGATTGCTCGACTTTTACTCATCGGATTGAGATAGCAAGTACACAGGTTTTTAAACACGAACGCGAAAAGAGAGGGGTTAGTTTAGGGCGTGTATATATCTGTGGCGTCGTAGCTCCCAAAAAAGGACCGATTTTGATGCAGTTTTTTTCTGTTGAAAGCTCATGTGATGGTTCTTAGCTATAATAGGGTGGGTCGGGATTGTAGCTCCCAAACGAATGGATCGATGTCAGTATTTTTCTGTTTGGAAGCTGATGTGATCGAGATGGTTCTTAGCTATAATGGGAGGGGGGATGGAGGGTTTTATACATTTTGAATTCGTGCTTGTTAAGTCAAAGCCTAAGTCCAGTAGTTTTTCATGATGCGCGAACAGACTAACAGACAGACACAAACCATTTTTTTAAATTTAAAGGTCTTTATTTTTTAAGTCACGTTATTTTGTATTATATTTATTTTACAGACTTTTTTGTTACTTACTGCTTTATTATAAATACCTATAGAGATTATTATTAATGTTAATTCATGATTAATTCTACACTATTCTGATATTATGCTATGGCTGGCCTATGCAGAGACGGGAGCATAAACGGGGCACATGATTTGTGTCGTGAACATTTTTGTGGCGTAGTTTAAGCTCAGATTATCAGAATGATCTGTACCGTAAAGTTAAATTTCAAGCTACACCGTGCCCGGTTGAATCCTTGGTGTATAAACTATCAATTGGTTACAAAATCTTATTTTTCTATACTCGTTCATTTGTCGTGTCTCAGTTTGCATTTCGACAGTGTTACAACTTTAATTGCAGTAGAAAGAGGAACCTGCGACCGTTACTTACTCATGTGCGGCTCATTTTATACATACTGACCTACCGTCATACGGTATACTCAAAAAAAAAACCTTCCTATACAGAAGGTAAATAGTTAATAGAAAACAAATAAAAATAGATTTACTGAAAAACGATTGAACCAATTTGATGAAATGAATATAGAATCACCTGGGGGACCACACTTTAAAATAAAAATATAATCATCCAAATCGATTAAGAAATCCTGGATATAAGAACATACATAAAACAGCAACAAAAACCATTACAATATCTTGTTTTTCGATGGAAGCGATTCTAGTTTATCTAGGCAGAGCGTTAGTGACAACATCATGCTTCAGTCTATGTACCCAGGTCTAATCATTTGAAACACAATTATTAATTTACACGATAAAAACAACTTTTTTATTGACATCAAAACCAAAAATGACATTTAGTCAGGTCAACACTGGACACCTTCAGAAACAATACAGGTCTGTGAAGAAATACAAGCCAATGAGCTCAAACTGTGGAGGCGCAGCAAGATATACAAGCAGATGTGCTCAAAATGTGGAGGCGCATCAAGAAATACAAGCCGGTGAGCTCAAACACAACCAATCTAACTTCGCCTTACTCACGTTTCGTCATCGTCATCGTCCATGTTTTTGGAGCCAGCCTTGACCGGCAAAACTAGTAACATAGCCAGAAACAGGCAGCACCTCCATCGCACCATTTTAACACTTTTCTTCTTGAAGACACAAAAACCTATGCCCTGCACTCTGGATTTGTCATTTTAATTCCAAAAATATAAAATTTCCTATTGCATCAGTGTAATTTTATTCGTTTGACAGCAGCTTTCAAAGATTTTCCATTTTAGCAATTGTTTCTTTATTTTTCAGATTTTTAAGGTTCGATTGCTTTGGCATTATATCTTCTTGATAAGTATTCCATAATAACTAGAAGTTGGTTGGATGCTTGAAATAAAAAATGCGTACTCCGTAATGTACCCTAATTAACAATTTAGGTAGGTACATATATATCAAAGTACATTGTAACAAATCCGAAACCAAGGCAAATCAAAGTAATTCATGCACAATTTTATTGCACACTACACAGCAAGCTGTTGCAACTTAAAAAAAACTAAAATGGTAATAACTTTGTTAATATAAAGAGTTGCTTATGTCCATTAGTTAGTAAATTTTAATAAGTTAATATTCGAACAAATTTTATTATACTGAGACAAGGTAAATTCAAATGTCACTAGTGACCTCTAATGTTTCAATTTTGAACTAGCTACTCATATACAGATGGCGCTGTTATAAATTTATTTCTTGCAAAAAGAAAGTTAAAACTTGCTTGCAAAATCAAGGATTCTTGAAAATAATGTTTTTTTATAAAACTTCCAGATGGGCAGATCGTTAACTTGATGGTAAACGCCACACCTATTTAACAACAGTGCCAACCAGAAATTTAAATGACG